>CM034394.1:13132271-15632271 GCA_019925095.2 Dendrolimus kikuchii
ATTCTTGGGTATTTAACTATTATCTATTTTAAAGTTTTGTTTATTTTATTTATTTACATAACTTTTTTATTTCTTTATTACATACTCGGGGAATTTAATGCTCATCACGCTACATCACCAATGCGTAACCTATCTCGATGAAATTTAATTACGCTCGTAATTACATTTCTTCTGTCGTAAAAAGAGAACTGTACTGATAGTATAAATATATTATGTATGGCTGAGTGTCATTTTCAATGTCTACCTTCTTGTCCGCAGAAAGCGATGTTGACGAATTTGGGGAGAGAACAGGCCTGCGCTGAAGTCCAATCGTCGACGCGCAAACGCGTATTCTTTAAGAATAAGCGCCACGATTCGAAAAAGAAAGCCAAACCAAGCGAGATTAGAAAATAATTAATTACTTTACACCATGAAAAAAGAATACTAATAGACTTACATTTATTATTCTACTTACTTTTGAATTTTCTATTTCTTTCTTTAATTTGAAATTACTAAGTTTTAATTATTACTATGAAAATGTTAATAAGTTGCATAATTTTATGTTCAAGTTACAATAAAAATTTAAATTACAATAGTTTACTTTCTTTTGTCATCCTCGTGAATTTACCCCTAACCAGATTGCAATTGCTGCTGTTATACAACTTTGGAACATTAACGAGTTGGCTGCTAAGCCAGTTTTCATGTACTTTCATTCCGGGCGCAGCCAGGATGATTAAGCACGGTGGAAGTATATTTGGTGGTGCGTACTAGGCAACTTTAACCAGGTTACACCCGTTATTGTAAAACCTCTAGCAGCGCCGAATAAGCAACTATAATAATAAATTTTGCACTTTTCTAGTTGTTTAATGTACCAATCTACCACCGGGTTAGTCTTAGAATAGGACGAAAAAAAGCGGATTTTTGAGGATCTAAATCGCCAGGTCTGACATACCTTGTAAACGCACTAGTATCAAAGTTACAATGTTTGTTAAGCCTTGTACTAAGCCACTAGAATTTTCAGTTTCTAGGTATGCGACAGGGACTAAAATTAAAATCTATCGATGGGCACGTTTGTATTATATTTATTTTTTAATAAAATGCTTTTCATTAAAACGAGGTAATGCAATATGACCTATTGCATTTACTGCATTCTGATTTACATTTACATTGAAGCAGAAATATTATGTATTAGCAGGAAACTTATTAGTAATGTTCAAGCATAAACTAGTATAGATCATGTACTCAGTGAAATTTTCCAAATTCTACCTTATCATCATGAGGTAAGGAAGCAAATTCATTTATTTATATAGTCAATTGTTTTTTATTGCTTTAGCAATACAAGGTCTACTCTACTTCTAGTACAACATACAGGATCACAACTCACCTGATGGAAAGTGGTTACCGTCGTCTAATGGAGATTTGCAAATCTATTATACTGTAACGACTGATGGTGGAACAATGTAGTTGCTTTAAGAAGTTTTAGAAAAAGGTAGAAGATTCTGGAACGAAAAGACAAGGACAGATACATTTTAGAAAGGGATATGATGATGAACGAAAGTTCTACAATAGAAGGTTCGGGAAGGAAAATACAGAGATAGAAAGATGTTTAGAAAGGGATAGATAGTAAATAAAAGAAGATCGAAATTATGGGTTCTAGAAGATTCTTCCGGGTATACAAGCAGCGTAAGGCGCACTTACCGGAGAGTTCAGTTCAAGATGGCGAAGCGACAAGTGCGATACGAAAGACTTGGAAGAGAAGTTTAATAGAAGACAGTGATGAGTTTAGTAGTGAATGTAGTGGGCAGTTTAGTAAAAGAGGAGTGTAGCGTAGTTTAAGAGGAGATCCAGAAGAGAGCTACATGCGGTAAATTCGGAGGTGAGCACCACAGCAGCAGGAAGTGGTCTACGCAATATCGGCGACGGTATTGTGAGTAAGACATCTTATCGACGGGACAGTGCGTCGTTAGTTGTGCGTGTAGGGGCAAACCTGCAGAGAAAAATCACGTACGGCTGTGTAAGTTAATAAAAGCGTTTAATTAAAAAAACTGGCGTTTCCTTCGAATCGTAAGTAATACCCCGCTCGCACGTAACAATACTATACTTAACTATGTAGGCCAGAAGTAATGATACCAGGTAGGCCAGTCAGAAAACCTCGGCGTGCCGCAGGTTGAGTAGGTATAGCGACAGCGGTTATAGACGAACCACTTGCGAGTTTTCCTGCCAGACTCGCCTATCCACATCCTATCTCAGATCAAAACATAAATTTCATCTGCGGGTATATTATAATCCTAGATCTGAATCTGATATGGGGAAAAGAAGGCAACTGGAGGACTATAAAATGCAGAAATCGAAGAACTAGTGGATGAGCCCAATATCATAGACGAGAGCAAGGCATATCGGTTGCGCTAGCTTGGCTATCTACATAGAATGGGGAAGGATCATGTACTAAAAAGAATTTATCTGGTTCAAACAAAGGGACAGCCACCAGTTAGTCGCCCCAGATATCGCTGCAGTGAGGTAGTGGAGGCTGATCTGCGCAAGCTTCAAGCCTCTCTTGAAATGACTGGCAAAACACAACACTGAGCAGAAAGGAGTGGAGTATTTTTGTTTCGGAGGCCAGGATCATTGCGGATCGTTGGGCGGCAGCAATTAGATGAAACTAGGTATATTGTAATCTTTACAAACCCATACAATAAACTACAATGGCTACGTTCCATTAGAGACTCACAACGACCACGTTGACAAACGCGATTTTTCCTGTTCCACTTGCTTGCCGGCGTTACAATCGTAAACCCAAGTGGAACGGTTACTCGACCCACCTCTTGACTTGGGTCGTTGTGAGTGTTGTGTATTAGTGACGTTTTCGGCACGACCACAACGACCGCGGTCGCCTTGTGGCACGGCTAACGCAGCATTTTGGGCGTTGTGATATTCTTTTAAATATTGCTTTGTACGGTTTATGAATCTATTCTAACCGATACCGAGTATTCATCAATATTTTTCATTTGAAGAACATATTGATTACGCACATCAGGCATAGCCTGGATTCTATTGCTAAGAAAAGTTATGAATTACAAGACATAAACTTGCCATTTAAATCTGTTTCGTTACCTACTTGAAAGCAAATAGATATTCAGTAAGACATAAGTATTACTTAAAATTAATGAATTGTAATTATTGATTATTGAATTAGTCGTCCTTAAACTCTCTGCTCATTTATCTTTATATTAGGTTGGGGAAAAAGTGTCTTCGCATTTTATATAAAAAATCAAAAGGTTTTTTTATAAAGTTTATTTACATTTGACTGAAGTATGTAGGTGCCATTTTGTTGGATAACTTTTTACCATCTTGTAGGTAGGGACGCGACCCATTGCTATAAAAATTTTGGGGCTTCTGATCAAAAAACTGCGACAAGTGGTTTTGGCAGTCCTCTCGTGATGTTAACTTCACACTGCCTAAGGAATTCTGCAGAGACCGAAACAGGTGAAAATCTGAAGGTGCAAGGTCAGGACTATACGGCGGATGCATTAACACCTCCCAGCCAAACTCTCGTAATTTTTGCTGAGTGGCTAAAGATGTGTGAGGTCTAGCGTTATCATGGTGAAAAACCACACCCCTTCTGTTGATTAATTCCGGCCGCTTTCTCTCAACTTTTTGCTGTAATCTCATCAGTTGTTCACAGTACAGTTCAGAATCGATGGTCCTGCCTGGCGGTAACAGCTCATAATGAATAATGCCCTTCCAATCCCACCATACACACAGCATTGCGAGTTAACCCGGGTTTCGCCAGTCTGTGAAGCCTGCCAAAGGAGGACGCGCCGACGCCGGAGGTCGGAACTCGACCTTCGGCCACCGTAAGCGGGCGGCGCGGGTGGGGCCCCTAGGGGTATAGGGGTTCTCACTCACCCGCATATGCCGTCGAGATGAGAGCGCGAGTGTTCCGCGCGCGCTCATCTCTCTTCCCGTGGGGCGCGTTACAGACCGCCCCACGCAAGAATGAGACACAGTAGTAGCCGGGGGATACGTCCCCTGGCATAGGAAGAGGCCCAGTGAGGGGGGCCCACGCCTGCCAGGGCATTGCGGAGTCGGGTAGTCCATTTCCCGTAGCCCTGGCATAAGGCGCAGGACGGAACACCCAGGGGTTTTAGTGGGTATCCCTAACTGGGGAGTGGCAATAGCGTGGCACCGGTTCTGACCGGGCACGCTAGTGCCACCCCCGATCTGGCGAATCCCACACTCACACGGGTCGCGAACATCCCCCCAGGCTTCTGTGCCTGTCGCGGCTTAGTCCTCAAAAGGATTTCCCCTGGACAAAAAAAAAAAAAAAAAAAGTCTGTGAAGCCTGACCGGCCTTTGACCACGATCTTTTTCGCACGTTCTTGTCGCACGTTATCCACTTTTTATCACCAGTTACCAGCTTGTTCAAAAATGGTTCGGTTTCATTACGTCGTAACAAAGAATCAAAAATGAGTACACGGTTCATTAGGTTTCTTTCAGTGAGCTCATGAGGCACCCAAATATCGAGCTTTTTTGTGTACCCAGCTTTTATCAAATGCGCCAAAACCATTTTGTGGTCAATTCCCAGTTCTCCAGCTACATCGTAACTACTAATATGCCGATCTTGCTCCACTTTTTCAAAAATGGCATCAATTTTGTCCGTAACAGGGCGACCAGAGCGACGTACATCTTTGATATCAAAATTTCCGGATTGAAAACGCTTCAACAAAATTTGTGCTACTCTCACAGATACTGCATTAGGTCCATAAACGTCACAAATTTTTTTCGCGGCTTGTGTTGCATTTTTACCTTTTTTGTAGTAAAATTTTAAAATGTATCGAATTTCTTCACTAGATTCACTCATTTTAACAATAAGAAAAACAAATGAAAATCACACATTTTTCTAATTTTAATTTGGAATTGTCTTCTTTAAAATTAAAACTTTTTAATGAACCAAAACCAGCCAGATACAAATGGTATAGTCAAAGAGATCTTATTACAAGTTCATACATACTATATGCGAAAAGACTTTTTCCCCAACCTATTATATTCAATGTACTCTTTGCTCATTTACTTGCCTTGTTGACCACTTTCCGTTACCATGGCAATATATCCATATTTAGCACTTCTGTAACAGTAAATAGTAATGCTTTGTTTCATAAGTTATAAATGCTTATAAGTATTCATTACTGAGAAGTTTATTGATGTTATTAAAAGAAAAGTAAACATGGATTACAATTTATCTCGAATAGATTACACCGTGTGTGGAGTGACGTGTCCAGATACGTTAAAGATATTACCAGCTTATGGCCAAAAAACAGAACAAAAGGTAAAAACAACATAAATTATTTAAAAAATTGTGAGTGCCCTTCATATGGTACGTTCGCGTGATGTAACAAAATGAAACAAGAAGGGTCTAAGAAAACATAATGTTAGCAGTTTGCATTAATGGCTGACAAAAATTAGTAGATTTTTTTTGTAAGAGGGGTCTAAAATGGTAAAATTTAGCGTGACGTACTTCACGAACAACCCCGTGACAGTCCACGCACAGTGAAGATTTCCGTACTGTGATTATGGTATCAAACGACCTCTAGTTTGTTTCGTTTAGTTACGAATTAAAAAAGAATTCCTAAATAATAGTTAATTTTTATATTTCAAATCGTATTCAAGCGATCTTGTTCAAACCAATTTGTTTCGTCGAAAATGTTTGTAAGCTCTACCATCTTGACCTTTTTTCTAAATATTTCACTAAATAATTGACAAAGCATCATTGAAAAGAAGAGTCTGTGCGAAAAGAGATCCGTCATAAGATTTGATTATGGCGCTGCTGTGCTTAATAACCACATTTGTTATTTTCAAACACTGTTTACGTCATTATAGTGAGCCTATGAAGTTGCCGTTTATGAAATAAGTTAACGTAATTTTTTTCTATATTTTTATTTCTATTAATCACCTATGCAATTGATGCATCTGTGCCAACGCAGTGGCAGTTTATTGATGCCCTTCTTGAAGAAGTCATCTGGACGGGAGGCAACAAATTCTTCAAATGCATTTTGTACTGCCTCTCGGGTATAGATTTTTTTTCCGCCAAGAAATTATCCAAATTGTGGAAAACTATAAGTATGTAGACGCAAGATCCGGTGAGAACGGCGGATGACGGAGAGCTTCCAACCCTAGCACTTGTAACTTGGAGACCGTCTCCTGTCCAGTATGAGTACGCGCGTTGTCGTGCAGGAGCAGCGGAGACATACACATCTGCAGTGATGCTCAACCTGTTTGGATAGCCCGGCACTAAACCACCAAACAGTGATCACTTTTCTAGGGGTAAGTTTTCGTTTAGGGCATTGTTTAGGTGCTGAATCAGGATCCAACCACGCTGAGCGCTTGTAGTTGTAAAAAGAATCCATATTTCGTCGCAAATAACAATGCTTCAAAATTCCTTCGTTTGTGTGCCTGTTGAGCAGTGTAAGGCACGTCCCGACGCGGCTGGCGATCATTGAGTTCGTGGAGTACCCATTCGTCAAACTTTTTACCTTGCTAATTTGACGCAAATGAATCAATATTGCTTTAACGCCAACGTCGAAAGCTGCTGCTAATTCAGGTGTAAATTGAGCATTATCAACTTCCACAATCACCTTTAATTTGTCATTGTTGACCAAAGTTTTCGGGCGACCAAGAAATATATTTTTCGGGTCGAAATTTCCAGAATGGAAGTGGGAAAACCAATAACAGGTGATGTATTCGTTTTTAGTGTTCGCTCCGTAAACGTCGATATTGTGTACCGCTTGTGCCGCGTTACTGCCCCACCGGTACCCATATTCCACAATTACTCGAATTTTAACGTATCCATATTGACAAAAAAGATTCAAATGCGATGAAAGCATGACGCTAGTGAATAAACAAATTACTAATTTCGAAAACAGAATTCCATCTTTTGAAAATAAAATTAATTTGATATTAGATTTCTTAGCCAAACAAAAATTATTGTGATTTGAAATTCTGTCCTAATTGTTTTAAAGAATGTTTTTAATGACGATTTTTTTCTACTTATATTTTACACCACGACGGTTCTCTTTCCGCACAGACTGTACTTAGTTTTTTCACAATTTCGCTACAACATTATATAGCAGCATAGAAGACAAAATTTTAAAATTGTACCTATTAGTGTTCGAGAAACATGAGTAACATATCTTAAGCAGAAGACAGACAAAACCGATCGATAAGAAGAAATTAAGGGTTTTGTTTTTGCCATTTGGCTACGGAAACATAATAGTTATAAATCGTGTTCTGTTTGCTTTTTAAACCAGATAACAAGAATAATATCCACTTTAAGAGTCGCTAAGGAGCAAGTCCATCCAAAGGTCAAAATTTCACACAAATTAAAATGAATATTTTACTTTTATGTTTATTTTTATAGATTGTTATTGGAGACAAAAATGGAGTATTGCAATGCTTTGGCATTAAAGACGAAGAACCAGTAGTTCAATTTAAAACCTTGCCAGGAAAACCTATTACTTCGGTGCAGCTGGCGGCGGCAAGCGGTATGTCTGTTCCATTCGATTCATATTATTTCATATTGGCCGCGTGCCGTTGCCAGTTAGCATAGCATCGCAATTATTTTCGATATGGATCGAACACTATTTTTACAATCTCATATAGGTATACGAATTCACATTCGTTTCCGCACTAGAACTATCCCTTTGTCGAGGGGCACTAAATACCTATGTAGATACTACTTTCGATTATCTATTTTCTATAAAACAGATGAGTGAACATAAAATAGATCGGTTTTATATCGAAAAATTGAATACCTAAGTAGTTTAAGCCTTATAAAATTTTGAATATCAAAGGAATGAAGCTAAATAAATAGTTGTTCTTTAGATGGTGGCTGTAGACGTAGTATAGTTTCATAGTCTTTACGGGACACGGAATAGAAGTCTATGCGGTCGAATACCAGTGAATAGCCGTCTCTTACCATACTTAGTACAAATATTGAGAGCCTGGTGATCATTACAGGTACACAATCAGACAAAATATTCACAGCATCGGGGAACGAAGTCAAAGGCTATACAAGGAAAGGAAAAGTATTTTTGAGTATTGAAACTGCACTGACTGAAACTATTACAGCCATGTAAATATTTCTATCAACCTAACAGCATGCAATTGTTTACATGCCACTGATACTACTCTTTTCGTTATTTTTAAACAAAGGGCATTTGATTTCAGGAATGTCGTTGGTTCAGACTTGATACTATGCAGTGGACGGACCGTCACTTACTACCGTGATTTACGCGAGTACCACTCTTATGTCTGCGAAGATAGGGTGCTTGATATTGCTACGTTTGCTGCACCAAATGTAAATACTATATACTTTATTTTAGATTCACTACGTAATATTAGCAGTACTAAAAGTTTTTGTTTCGAAAATTAAATTGTATATTTATTAAATAAATAATTAAATAAGTAACGGGGCTTTGACGCTAAATGTGAAGACATTGTTTTACTAACAATAAATTTATATAATTTATATTATTTACAGCAATATATAAAAAAGATGAAACTACTAAAAACATATTTACCGAGCGTTACCAAATTACTGGTCGCATTTTCGCATTGTACGGCAACGCTGATGCATTGCCCCAAATACAGATAGGTCCGAGTGACTGAGATTTTTATTTTTTGAAATATTTTTCTATTTCTTCCACCTTCAATACTTTGCTATTAACAATTTTTAATTAAATATTATATATCTATTCCTTATAGTCCAAAAAAATAAGATTTTTTACGTGGATGAAGCCTTTATTCGGGCTTATTAATGCTTGCAGAACGCTCGAGTTCGCCTAGTCGTACTAATTGCAAACAAAGGGGCGATTATTTTAGAGAACGGTCAGCTAGTTGCCCGAACATCGATTCCTTCGGGTCCTACGCGACTCGGTGTATTAGCAACTTTACATACAGCCGATATTTTCGCATTCTACGGCGCCTCTGATGGCTCCATAGGTGTTTTAACTTTCGAACAGTAAGTAGTTCTATCACATTCATTTTAAATAAACATTGTTAATCTTTCTTTACCCTCACTCCTACATGATATTTGGTTGTTGGTGTTGGAAGCTAAGCAGATAAAAATGTATGTTTTTTTAGATTAAACAAAACTATCTAAATTAAAGTTATTGGAATTGCCTGACTCTGCTAAAAATAATACATGGTTTAGTTTTGTCTATTATACCAACTACATAGCCAGATAATATACAGAAGATTGGGCAAGGAATAATATTGTACGAAGATCCGTCTATCGCAGAGCCTTCTGTAGCTATATAAGATCAGTGCGAGGATCATATTTTGATTAAACTATTTATTTCTTTGATTCAGCTCGGTGTTCTCAAGCAAATGTTTAATTGAAGGTAGAGGCTTAGGTTCAGTAGTGTGCTTTGGATGGTTCTATAACAACGGTGGTGCCCACTTGGCAGTCGGACGCTATGACGGTTCTATACAATTATATTTAGTTGATTTGGAGAATCTTAGCGAAAAACCAAGACTGATGTTCACATATGTTGGTAATCATGTTTATTAGAATGCGGTTTTTATAATTAGCAACTGTCTTGTTATAATTAATATATTTACTTGTAGTTGTGTGGTGAGCCTGTGACATCCATTAGCGGTGGTTGTGTGGGCGGCAATGAAGAGGGTGAATTAATAGCTGCTACATTTTCTGGTAGAGTATTTGCTCTACGACACAGTCGCATGATTTCCGGAGTCGCTAATATTATAAGAGCGTCAAATGATAATTTAGCTGCTCGACGAGCTAAGCTTGAGTAAGTACCTACCTTTTGTTTCTTCACTCCCCAGTAATGGTTAACAGTGTTTCATGTTTTATTTGTATAACATCACTCAGGCTTATTTCTGAAAAATTCTTTCTAATATATTTAGCGAATATTAGGTTAATCATTTTGTGTAATAACAGACAAGAAATCGCACGTTTAGAAAAACAGACTTTGAATGAACGTGAGAAATATCAACGCAGCACACGATCACTATACGCGGGACTATCCACACCGCCGCTGTTAAATATTCAACATGAGGTAAAAAATATTATTTTGATAAGCAGGCCTTTTTTGTCATTTATTTTTTGGAGGCACGCTAATTCTCGAAAGTTGTAAGTCTATAACTTTTTGTTTTTTCTTATAATTTTTTCAGTTTTGACGAAATTTTTCGATATTTTCGAAATTTCCTTTAAGGGCACCGCGTTCCCCCAAGTACCCCCGCAAAAAAGCCCCGTTGATAAGTATCCATGAAAATAACAATACCTATAAGTTACAGTTTTCACCTTCTTAGGAGCTATTTAAATAATTACTGCTTCACGATACTTCGGTACCTAGCCCTTTAATATTTTAAGGTGTACGAGTTGTTCAAAGTCCATAATAAATAATTTATAATGCCAACCATATAATCCAAATTTTAGATATCAGGGGCAACAAAAGAAGGGTGGCAAGAGTTGCAAATAACTTCCGCGGTACCTTTGGACATGCTATTTATCTATTGTAACAAGAAACTACATATGTTAACTGACAGCGCTGCAGTTTTGAGCATTTGTTCTTCACAGGTACAGAGATTAATTTTTGAAAACTGATTACAATATTAATTATGCTAACCATTAAATATTTATGCCTATATTAATCGTCTATAATTGTACTACCGAATCCATTAACCTAAGGTAGACGGGCAGATACATTTTCTTAGGTAAAGGTACCTACTAATGAATGAGGAATTATATTTTCTAGGACAATGCGTCAGATATGTTAGCAACAGTCCGTTGCCAAGCTGGAATGATGCGAGTATGGGTTCGAATGCGTGATATTTCAAATAAGTCGCTTACATCCAGATCTGAATCAAAACATGTGTTCGTTTACGTACTACCAGCAGGCGCTCCGAGAGTTGCTCGGTTGATTACTCTTAAACTACCAACGTTACCCTTTTACTCTCAACATGAAGAACTGAACGCGGACACCGACAGCAGATCGAGGTGTGATTTAAGAATAAATTTTATTGGATGGAGGCAATAATAGTCGTGTAGCGCAACGATTTAAAAAAACTTCGTTTAAAAAAACCGACTTCAAAAACTAAAAAGTATAAAATAACTTATTTCTAAAGCTATTATTATTAATATATATTATCTAAAACATCTTGAAGTCGGTGCAAAGTAAAACATAAAAATTACTATATTTTTTGAAAATTACTAAGCACCGACTTTAAGATGTTTTAGATCATATATATTAATAATAATAGCTTTTTAGTTTTTGAAGTCGGTTTTTTAAACGAAGTTTTTTTATTTTTTTGTTACTTTTTAGTGTCTAGCTATGTATGGATAGACCTACCAAAGGTGCGCTCCTTAAAAAATATAGGTCCCAAGAAACGGGAACAAAAAATGTTCGTAAAATGAAAACTACTGGGACAAACTATGTCAAATTTTTGA
Organism: Dendrolimus kikuchii; assembly: GCA_019925095.2. Classification (NCBI taxonomy): domain Eukaryota; kingdom Metazoa; phylum Arthropoda; class Insecta; order Lepidoptera; family Lasiocampidae; genus Dendrolimus; species Dendrolimus kikuchii. The sequence continues at coordinate 13,143,718 of CM034394.1, forward strand.
CCAAATGGCACCTATTCCGCGTCGAACAAAAAAGAATCACGTAAATCGGATCATAACTCTCGGAGTAATCGGTGAACATACATAAAAAAAAAGATCCCGACGAATTGAAAACCTCCTCCTTTTTTGAAGTCGGTTAAAAAACTGTTCCAATTTAATATTAAAAATCCTACCACATAATAATAAAAATAACTAAATGACACTAAAGCTATAATATTAAGATTACAAATGTAACTAATTATAATTAGTTCCACTAGATGTCATTCAGCTCCACAAGACAATGTCTATAAGTCTTGATGCATTATACCACTGAATGCATTACCGTTCTTTAGGCGAGATAAGCTCCAGCCCTCCAACCGCCTGTGCCCTCAACAAATTTCAAGATGGTAAGAAAATAATCTATACAAATTGTGAGATTTTTTTAAACTTGTCAAGATAATTAAGTACTTAGTTCGGTAATGACCTTACAACTTAAAACGACGTATTTCTAGGTTCGATTCCTAATTCCGACTGACATGAAAAACTTGTAGGATCCGTACAATATACCAAAATTCCGAATATACCTAATTCCTGTCTGGGTAATTATTCTCCGTCATTTATAATGAATAAATGAAGTGCAAAGCACATCTTTAAAAAAATACATGCTGATCACACCATAACAGTAACTATGTCATCATAATTTAGATCTTGGTGCCAATTACAAGTGACAGGAAGTTTTTCTGTAGCCGAAATCACTTCATGGTTGTCCGATGCATTGCCGGGGGAGTTGCCGAGACCGACCACAAATATAGCGTTTGCCCGATCTCATACTCTCTTGGGGACCATTATAATATGTAAATATCAGTAAGTAAATAATAAATATGTAATATTATTTTAAATACGAGAATAGAAACAGCTATAAAACTATTTTTTTCAGGCGCAGCTTAGCAATATTTAAAAGTGACGATGTATCGGCTATAGCTATTATCAGAAACATCGTATCCAACTGTTCAGTCGAAAAGAGAATCAGATTGGATATATCTTGTGGTTAGTACTGTTAATAAGTTTACTAGACCCAGTACCTACAGGTAAAATAGAATCCTTATGGTCTCACTCCAATGACTGATGTGATTATATTAGGAACTACAATTGCTAGAGATTGATTTGGATACCTATAGTTTGTACAAATGTATCACATTTAAGGGAACCAAACGGGAAAACTGATATTGAAATGTGGAAAAAGATTATTGATTGAGTTATCAATGAGTAAGTTCTGTTAGCTGGTAGACTTCCTGGAGGACCTGTGCTGAATGGAGTAACCCCTCATCCACCCTCGCACACAAATAGGCGCCATCAAGAGTACCCGCTATCAAAAGTAGCTCTATTAGCATGCTTCAAAAATATATTCGAAAATTTAAAAAATAATACCTGTGTCCACCAACAAAAGACCTCTAACTCATTACCCGTTAAAATATTACTAAAAAGTTTTTACTCATTTTATACAAGGAGAGAAAGAGCAAGTTTACACTATTTTCTTTATTTACAGATATTCCAGATAGTTACTGTTTGGATTCTTTTGAGAACATCAAAAATAAACTTGCAGATGAGTATCAAAAACATAAAACAATTATCCTTAAGAACTCCATAAGGTATGTTAATTACTGTCATGTCATGAAAAATTGTAAAGTCCTGATGTCTGTCTTTGTATTTCATGGTTGTTTTTCTCAGAAACTAATGGGCTTACATCACTGTTGAAGAGTTGTTTTAGTTATGAGCTATTTTAGATAAAATGATTCTTTTGATGGTTCCATAGCCATAACGAAAACAATATTTGTCAGTTGTGCACGGACTGCCAAACATTTACCCTATTTGTTTTTATCTTAACAATTATATTGTATCTTAACTCAAAGCAGTGAAGTCACAACTTTATTTTTCTGTGTTGACAGCTCATGGAGGTCTTTGTGGCCCATTCAACATAGTTGAACTTGAAGTATACATTATTAGAGAACAAAAAATTATACTGAATCAATTGTAATAACTTTTACAGGTCATTGGACTTAGACTATAATTTACTATCACTGGACAGTGAAGAACCCCTATTATGCGAAGACTATATGCTTGCTTGTAAACATGTGAACAATGATACTATTCAAACATATTTCACAGAACTTGTGGGTATGTATAAATACAGCAATCAACTTGAGCATGTGCAGAAAACAGAATTAGGTGCAATTAGAATGCAGGAGTAAGCTTATTAGTAGTTAGTATGAGAGGAGGAGCTTACAACATACAGCAATATATGATGGAGATACAAACAGTGACAGCTGTCATCTATAATTTATATTATAAATGTGAACATAGTTTTGTCTGATAATCTCACGGAAAGACTACTGGAACATTTTTGCTAAAATTTGACATATTTGTAGTCCCAGAACTGAGAATTAACATAGAATATTTTTCTTCCTGGGAAATGAGGGAGCTTATTTATTGCAACAGTCAAAATTTAAGGCATGACTAATGCCTAGATCAAATTTAATACATCTAACATATCTGAAAGCTTGCTCTCTAAGTAAGCTAGTGTTCAAGTTGTGGTGAAGCCACAGGAAAACTGTAAGCCTTTGGTAAAGTACTACATTAAATAAAAATAATGAAAAATAAACCTTTATCAATTTAATTAAAGAATTAACTGCAAAAAGAAATATATTTTCATCATATTCTAAATCTATAAGATAAACTGTATATAAAGATATACCATGGTTATACATAATAATAAGTGGGTGGAGTAATTTCAAAACCTACTATAATGTATAACCTTTCATTCACTTTAAGCGGTTTGTAAATTACACACCACAAGTAAACTTCATAATTATAAAATAGTTTGAATTAGTGATGTATAATAATCATTAATTCAATTTTGTGTTAGATAGTATGCAAACATTCTGCCAACATGCATTTGAACCATTTCATAAAATAAACTGTTTTGTTTCACAGAAACCATATTGCAGTGGTACAATGACTGGTTGAGTATTTGTCTACATAGCCATAACATGAAAGATGATGAGCAAAGATTACGCAAAGCATTAATGGAAAACAATTTGGAAGAAGTTATTAATATTTTCTCTCATAAATTAAAACCAATACTATAGTATAAATAAATCCAGTACTAGTATGTAAGAAGTAATATTAGATACAAATACATTGTCAATTTGTTATCCATGTGTTAGATCCCAGTTGCATTCAAAACCAAATAACAGCAGTTTTTGGTGTGTAAATAATATGCATATATTCTTAGAGAACCTGTTTCTCCTCTATATTTTTGTTGATGAACTCCTCTACATTAAAACAATATTTGTTTTTTTTTTAGTTTAGCAAATCAAAAGAGATTTCTTAAGGCAATGGAATTATTAAATATTAAAATGAAACCAAGAATTTAATCATGGAGTTTTATTTAATGGTATTACCTACATTTCTCATCTATTTACAAAAAGAAATTCTTTCATAACACATTTATACTTAACATTGAATTACTTCTGGAAAGGATAATAATCTAGTCCAGAATTGTATTTGAATTTATGAGTAAAACGATTAACTTGAGTTTTACCAACTTCAATCATTTTCTGTACTTCTTTCCTATATGCAGGTGGTAAAAGCTCCTCTTCCAAAGCACAGTTGTGGTTATTATTATCTTGCAATTTGAATACCCGTTGTCTGATGATATCTACATCTCTGCTGTATTCTTCTTTTAAATCTGCTACTGTCTGTGTACCAGTATCTAATTTGAACATAAAATAATTAGCTTCACGGTGAACAACTCCATGAGCACTAGTTTTATAAGGCATAGGCCTGAGACCCAAATTTTCAATGTTCCTTATAATGCCTCCACGATCAAAAATTACGAGAGAAATACGCTTCAACGTACTTTTCAATTCTTGCTTCGGCATAGCACGAATCATAAGAGCTAACTCGTAAGTAGGCATTTAGGATTTTACTTCTTTGGATATTTATAAATTTCAAAAAATATAATAATACCCAATATAAACTCTATTACAATCATCAACTAAATTAGAATCCCAATATAAACTATTGGGATTATTCTTTAGAAATTTTCCGTTTCTCAAATTCTCACTGTTAAGTGTTAGAATGTTTTTATTTCTACCTTTTAGTTTAGACCTCTATCAAGTCAAACGTATGTCAAAACTCACATATAACCTCACTTTAATCACCTTTTTTACAGATGGCTCTGTCCGATTTACGTATTTTGCCAGTGCTTTGCAATCAATCAAATTAATTATAAATTAATGTATATAAAAATTCTCGATTAATGGGCGGTTCCTATATTTTATCGACCGTTCATTTGCCTTACTATTGGTTAAAATTTAACATTACTTGTTACGGACTCTTTTATTGTAAGTGACGTATTAAGTGAAAAAATATAGATGTTAATTTAGATCCAAATAAATGTCTGTTATATGAACTTATGAAGACGTGCTTATTATTTCTTTGATGGATTAATTATTAGGAAGCGCGTATAATACCCCAACATTACTTGTATTTGTATTTGTTAACTTATGTCAAATTTTAACCGATAGCAAGGTAAATGACTGATCGGAAGATATAGAAACCGGCCATAAATTGTGGGTTTTGATCTCAGATAATTAATAAAAATTGTACACAAAATATACACTCTTTACACTCATGGTCTCATGCGATAGAAAAAGATAGATTATTCTTGTTGCTTCGTTTTAATATGGCCTGTATTTACACCTTTTTTATATATATTATGTACTAGGATTTGCCCACGACTTCGTCCACGCTTGACAGGTAATTTAGTTTACACTTTTTTTGCAAGGCTTTAAATTCAAAAAGTATTTTCCGAAACAACAACAGGTTTTTTTAGTATGAAAATACTGCGTAAAAAAACCGGGATAAGTAATATTATTAAAGGTATATACATAACTACATCTGTTCTGTTCTATTAAAGATGTCTAATAAATATAGAAACTGTCATATTAAGCAAGTCCTAATATCAGGAACATCAATTTTGATTTTCTGTTTAGTCATGATGTCCCCCACCCGCAGGTAACAGTTTTGCTACAATTACTTCCTCTAAAAGAACCTGCTCAAATGGTGCTACTTTTTCTTTCTTTATCCTTTTTTCAATATTCTAGTGTTTTTATTTTTTTTTATCAGAATTTAGAAAAAAACAAATATTTATTTCAAAATGGAGTCTTACACCTTACAGCCACTCACAGATTACTTATTGAAAGGCATGAGTCTACCATACGTAGTATCCATTAGTTTATGGAGTCTACCACCGCTTCCAAAACAATTCTATTTACTGTTCAAAAAGAGGGAGCAGCGCAGCAAACTCCCCAGCAACATATATTTACTTCATAATAATAATTATTGTTATTCGTCTTTTTTTAAAATGTAGTTTATACAAAATTTAACAAAGTTATTGATATGAATGATTACTGGAAAACCTTGGTGGCGATAGCATTATACACATTCGGTGCGTTCATCTAAAAAATCTTTCGTCGTAAAATAAGCCTTCTCGCTGTCTCGCGAAGCCTCGTAGTCACTCGCGGGCTTTCCATTCCGAGTCGGTTTTTTGAGCGCGAGTCAAAGGGCCTCGCTTACCCTCGCGAGGTGGCGCAAGTGCATCACTGTACACTCTCGCGTCATTCAGTTGAGCCCTGAATCCTGATGAGCGTATGCATTCCGTCGTCAACCGTACGGACATTTTGTTGCCCTAGATATGCAATTTATGTTATACACAATTAATGAGAATATATCGTATAATATACGAGGAGGGATCAAAAAGTAGTGAGAACGACAAACTCCTTGGTAAGAAAAAAAAAATACTGACAGGCATAGCTCAGATACATATTTGTAATATTAATAAAGAAAAAAATCTTCGATTCTCTTTTGTTTTTTTCTGAATGTAGTCGTCGGGAACGTGTTCTTGAAAATGGAGAAAAACGAAGTGCGAGCCGTTATTAAACACCTCTGTTTAAAAAAGTTAAGGACGCAAGAGATTCATTGCGATTTGGAGGCAACATTAGGAGAGTCTGCTTCGCCGTATTCCACTGTCGCAAGGTGGGCTTCTCAATTTCGAGTACGGAGAACGAGCACGAAAGACGAACATCGTTGCGGCCCGCCGTCAGTCACCCAAGAAAATGTTGCGAAAGTCGAGAAAATTGTATTGAGCGATCGAAAAGTTACCATCCGATACTTAATTAAAAAAACGGGCATTTCATATGGAAGTATTCAATCCATATTGAAACAATATTTGAATATGAGAAAAGTCTCTGCAAGATGGGTGCCGAGAATGTTAACCGACAGTCAGAAAAAAAATCGACTTGACATTTCGAAGATATTGTTGGACAAGTTTCAAGAAGACTGAAAACTTTTTATCTCGTTTCGTAACAATGGACGAAACATGGGTCCATCATTTTGATCCCGAGACAAAATAGCAATCTTCGCAATGGAAACGGCCATCATCACCGACCCCGAAGGAGCTTCGTGCCGTGGCATCGGCTGGAAAGGTTATGGCCTCAATATTTTGGGACTCAGAAGGGATATTGTTGATTGATTACCTGGAGCGTGGAACCAATATTACAGGCCAATATTATGCAGCTTTAATTCCCAAGTTGAGGAATGCCATCAAAGAGAAAAGGAGAGGGAAACTTCGAAGGGGCGTGCTGTTTCATCACGATAACGCACCCGCGCACAGATCGGCAGTTGCGATGGCTGCCATTCAGCAAGCTGGCTTCGAATTAGTTGACCACCCCCATTATTCACCAGATCTGGCGCCTAGCGATTTTTATCTGTTCCCCAAATTGAAAGAATACTTAAGGGGAAACAGGTACGAAGACGATAACGAGGTGATGGATGCCGTGGAGAGCTTGTTGCAGGACCAAGACAAAACTGTTTTTTTTAAAGGGATTGAAGCCTTGGAAAAGCGCTGGACTCGGTGTGTAGAGAGACTCGGAGACTATGTAGAAAATAAATTATTAAGCTATCAATAGTCATTATATCCTATCTCATTCTCACTTCTTTTTGATCCCTCCTCGTATGTGCACGTAATTATAATAAGTGATAGCGCATAGGGTAACTGCAGCTGCCGTAACTTGTAACGCGTCATCGAGGTCGCGCTTCTGGGACCGGTCCCAGAGCAGCGGCGCCGATTCGGACGGCACGTCGGGTGCTTCTTCCCCAGCGCGCGCGCGCTCGCCTCTGCGCCCCACGGGGGGCGCACCCGCGGCGTCTACCAGCATTCTCGCGGGTGCGGAGGCCTACCTCCGCACCGAGGGGGGTGAAAAGGGGCGCAAGGCGCGCAAGGCAACCGCCGCCAAAGTGGCCGCGGCTAGCCAGTGCGCCGCCCTCGTCGGGAATATATCGGCTCTCGGCCCTGGGGAGCTCCGCCTAGCGGCGTGCGCCCAGGTCGCCGAGATAATTCAAATTGCCCAAACGTCGGGCAATTTGAAGGGGGTTTATGTGCGCCGGCTGAAGGAGGCCGCGTCCAGGGTGTCGGACATCGTTGACACACTGGTCACGCGAAATCCGGAATCCGAGGCCTGGAAGCTCGGTAACGAGAACGCCAGGCTACGCATGGAGTTAAGCTCGCTGCGGGAGGAAAACCGCTCCTACCGCAGGGAGTTTGAAGACATGCGTAAGGCCCTAAAGGCCTCCGCTTCGGTTGCGGAGCCGGCGCCTGCTGTAATGGCGGCGCCGACCCCCGTACCCGTCAAGCGAAAGGCCCAAGCCGCCACGGCGGAGGCGGCGGCGGTACCGGAACCGCCCGCCGCACCCGCTGCGGTTAAAAAATCGCGTCCGGCCCGTGCTGCCGTAGCAGGGCCGACACCGGCTCCCGTCGTCGGGACGGAGCGAGCTCCAGCGGCCGCCAACGGGGTGGCGCCGACACCCGCTCCAACGGGGCCCGGCGGCATCGATCACGACGCGTTTGTGCGGGCCGTGATCGACGTTGTCGCCCCCATACTCGATGCCCGGTTCGCCGGAATCGAGGACCGGCTGAATGCCGCGCCGACCCTCCGTCCACCGCTAGCGGCCGACCGAGGCAAGGCGCCGGCAATCAAACCGGCACCAAAAGTGGCCGTTAGGCCGAAAACGGCCACGGCTGCCGCTGCCGTCCGGCGGAATGCGGGGGAAGTAAGTACCCCGGTTCCGATGGAGGTGGTGGCGACCCCGGCTGTCGGGGTGACGGACTCCCCACCGTCACCGCCCCCCCCCCCTAAAAAAAAGACGAATAGAGGGGGGGTGAAGTGGAGGCTGAAAATGCAGCGGAGAGCGGCACGCGATGCCGCCGTTGCATTAACGGCCCCCGCCACGGCACCCGTGCCTGTGGTGTCGGCTCCTAGGCCGGCCCCTAGGCAACGGACGGCGCCCGCGGCCGCGACATCGGTCGTCGCGCCGCCCGCCGGCCGCCCTCGCATCGGGCCCGTTGCGCCCCCCCCCCCGCCCGTGGCCCCCGCCCCCGCCCCGGAGGGGGGGGCGTGGACGACGGTCGTCAAGCGGAAAAAGGGTAAGGGGGCGAGGGCCGATGGGCCCCCTCCCCCCACCCAGGCGCAAGCTGCTCCCCTGCCGTCGGGGCGGGGGCAGCAACAACGGAAACAGGCTGCGAAGCCTGCGGTAGTATTCCGTGAGCCGAAGTCGGCCGCAGTTATCATCAAACTGCTGCCGGCAGCGGCCGCGAAGGGTGTCGGTTATCGCGAGGTCTTCGCGAAGGCCTCGACGGTGGTCGACATCGCGGCCATGGGCCTCCGCGAGGGGCTGAAGGTGGTGCGGACCGTCAGGGACGCGCGCCTTCTCGAGTTCCAGCCGGGACCCGAGAGCGCGGCCAAGGCGGACCGCGTCGCCGAGGCTCTGCGCGGAGCCCTTGCAGGGATGGCCGAGGTCGTCCGCCCCGTAAAGCGTGGGGAGCTTTACGTCTCTGGGCTGGACGAATCGGTCACGGTCGATGGGCTGCGTGACGCGATCGCGCGCGCCGGCAAATGCCGGCGCGACGACGTGCGCACGAAGCACATCGGTGCAGGACCGGGCGGTTTGGGCGCATCGTACGTGATGTGCCCCGTCGCTGCTGCCAAAGTCATCGTCGAGATGGGCTACCTCGTGGTAGGCTTCACCTCGGCGAGGGTAGAGGCACTGGAAGCCAGACCGATACGTTGTTACCGGTGTTACAACGTCGGCCATGGCGCCCAGACCTGTCCGGACACGTGCCCGGACCGGACTAACTTGTGTCTCCGCTGCGGTAAGAGCGGACACAAGATGCCGGACTGCACGGCCCGGAACCCCCACTGCGCGGCGTGTGCGGCGGGGGGACTCAACGCTGCCCACCCCACGTTGGCGAGGTTCTGCCAGCCTCCCTACGTGAAGGGCAAATTCGTCCATCCGAGGACGAAACAACGCACGGGTGTTACGGGAGTACGCGCAATGGACACCTCCAATGCCTAGTACGCCCGTAACAATACTATTTCAGGCGAACGTAAACCACTCCCCCACCGCTCAGGATTTGTGCCTGCAGGCGATGGCGGAGTGGCAAGCGAACTTGGCCGTAATAAGCGAACCTTATTACGTGCCGCCTTGCGGCAATTGGGTGGGCGACCTCGACGACGTGGTAGCGGTGGTGGCCAGAGCCGGTTCTGGCACACCGCTTACATGTCTCGAAAGAGGAAAGGGCTATGCGGTGGCGGAGAGCGGGAGTATCGTCGTCATAGGCGTTTACTTTTCGCGCAACCGCCCCCTGGCGGAGTTCGAGCTTCACTTGGACGCCATCAGGGCTGCCATAGACAGATTGTCGCCTAAAACGATCTTCGTGATGGGCGACTTTAACGCAAAACACTGTTCCTGGGGAAATGCGTTCACGGAACCTAGGGGCCGGACGGTTGAGGAATGGGCTCTTCAATCCGGCCTGACCATATTGAACCAGGGATCGGTCCAGACCTGCGTGCGCACGCGGGGTCGATCGGTCATCGACCTGTCATTCGCCACTCATGCGGCCGCCCGCAGAGTTGTCGGATGGAGGGTGCTGGAGGAGGTGGAGTCGCTCTCTGATCATCGGTACATCAGATTTGAGCTTACCCCCTCCTCCGGTCCGAGCCCTGTTCATCGCCCCCCTCTCTTCCCGCGTTGGGCCCTTACCAAGCTCGATCCGGAGCAGGCTGAGGAGTGGGCACTCACGGAAAGCTGGGCCTACCCAGTCGAATTCGAGAACCTGGAGTCGCAGGCAGAGCACATGCGCAAGACGCTGACGAGGGTTTGCGACGCGGCGATGCCTCGCGTCTCCAAGCGGCAGCCTCCGTGCAAGCAGGTCCACTGGTGGACCGAGGAGCTGGGCGAGATGCGAAAGGCAGTTCGCATCATCAGCCACAGGCTCAAACGCTGCAGGGCGCGCCGTCCTCCGGACTACGTCGCGGAAAATGGACTCGTGGGAGAGTTTAGGGAGGCCAGAAAGGCCCTTTCGATTGCAATACTGCAAGCGAAAGCCCGGGCTCGGGCCGAGCTCCTCGAGACGCTCGATCGGGACCCTTGGGGGCGTCCGTACCGTGGGGCTCGCAACACGTTGCGGCCTTGCACATCCACGGTCACGGAAACGCTCGAACCCGAGGTGCTCCGGTCGGTTATCGACGGGCTCTTCCCGGATCCGGGAAACTTCACTCCCCCCAGTATGGGTCCACCCGTTCCCGACACTCCCACGGATGAGGAGCCTCACTCCATCTCCGAGGGGGAACTAGACGTTGCCCTGGACCGGCTCCGGGGCAGGAAGACGGCACCGGGACCCGACGGGGTTCCAGGTCGACTCCTCTTCCTGGCCGCTAAACATCTACGCGGCCAGCTGCGGGAACTGTTCGAAGCCTGTATTCGCGCAGGTCGGCTCCCGTCGCAATGGAAGGAGGGTCGTTTGTGCCTGATTCTCAAGGGAGGTCGGCCTCCCAACGATCCGTCCGCCTTCAGACCCATAGTGCTGCTGAACGAGGTCGCTAAGGTCTTCGAAAAGATCTTGGCGGAGCGGCTCGTGAAGCATCTCGACACTGTGGAGCCGGGGCTTTCAGAAACGCAGTTCGGGTTTCGGCGGAGGCGCTCCACGATGGACGCCTTCGAGACGCTGCGAACGTCAACGGACGAAGCCGTCCAAGCGAAGGATGTCGTTCTTGCGGTGTCGCTAGACATAGCGAACGCCTTTAACAGCCTCCCTCATGAGACGATCAGGGAGGGGCTCCGCGCGCATGGAGTCCCCCCGTACCTCACGAGGCTGTTGGGCGCGTACCTGCAGGATCGACATATCCTTTGGGAGGGCGGTGAGTCCGGCAATCCCGAGGTAGGTCGTCGACGCGTCGCGTGCGGCGTTCCACAGGGGTCGGTCCTCGGGCCGATTCTTTGGATCGTAGGTTATGACTGGTTCCGGTACAGGGTCGCGCTCGTCCCTCGACCTCTCAACGAGACATCGCGAGAGCACTCGCGCGAGAGTGTACAGCCGGCGTTAAAATATTGATTTCTTTAAACTTATCTCGCAAGGAATACCGCACTCCCATGTTGTAAATTAAGCGAATAGCACGCTTCTGCAGAACGAAAATAGCATTTATGTCAGCTGCGTTACCCCGTAATAGAATACTGTAAGACATAATGCTGTGAAAATAGCTAAAGTAAACCAAACGAGCAGTATCAACATCAGTCATGAATATTATCTTTTTTACTGCATATGCTGCCGAGCTTAGTTTAATCGCTAATTTACTTATATGGGGGCTCATTGTAGTTTCGAATCTAAAGTAATACCGCGAAAAATGGTCGATCAGTTTTTACAGGTTTAACATTTGCCATGGACAATTTAATACATTTATTGAAGTGAAACTTCTATATAAACGGGGAGTCTTAGAATTTTTCTGTCACGAAACTGCGTTACGGCCGCTTGGAGGAGCGGCATAAATTTAGACTAGACGTAGTGAGAGGCGGCATAATTTTAGAGTATATTAAGGATGCGTTTTTTGGTTCCGGATCGAATTCAGTCTTTTTGTTTGATAAAATAAAATATGATTAAATAAAAAATGCATTAATTAAAATGTACCTAATCTAACCAAATCATAATTTGCAGTAAACCTGCGTAAAATCGAAATGTGTGCTGGGACACATAGTAGAAGTGAAACTTCAATGGACAAGTGGAAAAACGAATCTCAACGAACAAGTGGAAAAACGAATGGCAACGGACAAGTGGCAAAACGAATCGCAACAAAATTTTAACTTGAAGTTTTACGGGTACGTTTTCAAATTAGACAAGTACATTAACAATCTGCCCGTAAAACTTCAAGTTAAAATTTTGTTGTGATTCGTTAGACTCCGCCTGCATCCTACATGTGAGTCCGCGCCAACAAAAATGTCCCACAGACACGGCGCTGTAATGGCGGTACTTAAGAGTAATTATTTGCTAATTGCTCCGTAAATCGATATAGTTTATTACTGAATAATAAATACACAATGTCCCATAATTAAAATTGTAAATTTATTTCCTGGCTAGTTTACAAACAAAATTCTATCAAATAGTCCACTAGCCATCACTTTTAGTTCCTTTATTTTCCGTGGGACTTACTTCGTGGCGTGGAATCTAGCCTTCTTTGCACCTTTTGTCTATAAGTTCCATCCACTGTTGAACTGCCATTTTATTGTTTAAAGTAAAAAAACAAATTGTTTAAATGTTACGGCTGTGTTCCACAAGAGACTCACAACGAACATGTTCACGACCACGATCTTTCCCGTTCCGCCTGCTTGCGGGCGTTACAATCAAAAACTCTAGTTACCAAAGTTTAGTAAAACGGATCATGGATTATTAATATCATTAACGCGATTCTGTGGTCAAGAGAAAGAAAATTGTTTTGTTGAGTTTTTGGCGGGAACTGAAAGGGGACGATGTGCTGTGCAGTTTTATTTTCTAATTTCTAAAAATGTGTAAAATCACTCTAAAATGAACAATAGTTGTACGATATTGATAGTTTTTGAGTAGTTATTATGTGTTTTTATGAGAAATGTGAACTGTATAGTCAAATGTGGCCTTTCGAGTTTTCACAAGAACTCCGTTATACGCGTTTATTGTAGCCTACAATACAATTGCGCCTGGCTTAAAAACCTAGTTGCCAAGCCATAAACATTAAAAATATTGTTTTTTTGGTTTTTTTGGAGGGAACTGAAAGCAGATGTTGTGCTGTGCAGTTTTATTTTCTAAAAATATGTAAAATTACTCTAAAATGAACCTACTGTTCATTTTGTAGGATATTGATAGTTTTTGAGTAATAAGTACTTGTTTTGTTAGAAATGTGAACTGTATAGTCAAATGTGGCCTTTCTAGCAGGAACTCCGTTGAATGTTGTCAGTTTATAGTTCAGCTGAGTTATACAATGAAAAAAACTATAGTTTAATCTAAGATCTGGCTTAAAAGCCTAGCTGCCAGGCCATAAACCTAAATAAAATTATATTATATTAAAATACGTAGTATCCATAGTAGTTTATATTAAATATTAATGTACTTACTCTATCATCTATGAGTCTCTATGGTATGATGAAAATAAATCAATCATGGCCGCTGATGCTGCAATGAATTTGAACGCGTAATTACCGTAATACAAGTTTATTTGTAATAAAGGCTTAAATAAATTAATAAATTTGATTATGGGATCATTTGCCAAGTTTTTATCTGATTATTGTAAATCTTGGGAGAAATCGGGAAAAGATCTTTTGTAAGTTGTTATTGAACATCTTTTACTTGTATGTATTTATAATAACCACGTTGATATAAGATGTTCATTGTGATTTTTATTTATATAATAGCGTGTACAATCCATACCGTAATCCGTATACCTACGCTTACTTATACTGATTTACTTTTACAGCTGTTATAATTATGCTTCCTAAAAGGTCTTCGAATTCGTTTTTGTGTATTATAAGTATAATTTTTCTTTCAGTATAAAACATGTAACACAGTCTATTAAAGATGAAGATAAGTCACCATTATTTTCAAAATCCGGAAAATTATCTGACGTATCGCAAATTTTATATGATCTACTACTGGCTGGCCTTTGTGGTAACCTGAAAAAAGATTCAGTTTTATCTGTACTCAAAGATATATGTGTAAGTTGTTTCATTATGTTTTTTATTACACCATTTGGGTGCGGTATAGTTATAGGGCGCATTTATTATTTGAGATATAAAGTGAATTTTGGTTGGTTATAAAAAAAAACAACCATGAAGGCTGAGGCGGGAGGGCTGGCTGAAGTTTTGCACAGAGTGGCATGAGATTAAGGGAAATTAAGTTTAGGGGTATACACCTTATATATAGACACTAGACCTGTTATTTGGACTAGGAAACACATTTTTAGGGTCCACCAACAAGTTTTGAATGAATAATGGGAAAAACAAAAATATGTTTGATAAACAAGGTTATGTCACTTTTTGATAAAAAAGTTTGAGTTGTGTTTAGGAATACGTACATAGGTGTAAGTACACCTAATATGTAAACACTAAAACTGTTTTCTAGTTTAGTAAACAAGTTTTGAATTACTTTTTATAATTTTAATGTTCATAATAATAAATAACAGCACTGTCACTTTTTTTTACTTTATGACAATAAATGTCAATAAATGATAACTCGATACATCAATAATATTGATTTTTAATTACGAAAATCATTTGATACATCAAGAATATCAATTTTTAAATATGAAAATTGATTTTTTTCTCTTAAATAATGTGAGTTTGAATTAGTAGTATGTTTTTAATTGATTTATTTTTATTAAAAAAATCAATGTACAATTTGTTATGCTCTATTTTCTGCCTTTTTAATTTCATTTCTCTTTTAATTATATTAATGTACTTTGTGTTTCATTTTGACTTTTTCAGTGAATTGCACTGTTTTGATTATATTGTTTAGTTTTATGTTGACTGGACTTCGATTGCATTGCTTAACTTTGAATTTTGGCAAAATCCTCTATCTGAATTTTTGGGTGTGATATAGATAAACAGGAAGTAAATTAATGGTGTTTTGAGTTAGGGACATCCTAAATTTTCGTGACTTGTATACACAATAAAACAACATTTTAATGGTTTTAAGCACTGTAATTTATTTGATTGTTATTATTCCGACATTTCGGCCAGTTTTCAGTTTTTTCAGTTTCTGTGATCACGGCCACTTTTTAGTGGCCGTGATCACAGAAGACAGAGATATCAAGTGTCAGTGAGTATTGTTTAAGTTTTTTTTTAATTTTGATTAAAATGAACAAGTTGGCAGTAGGCTAAATAAAACTTGAGTAATTAAAATTAAAATGGTGAGTTGGTTAGGTTAGGTTAGTTTCTAGACCAAAGCACTGGAGCCGAGCGAGCGAAGCGAGCATGCCGCGGTAGCGGCCGGTGAGTGCCAGAACCAATTAGTCACTATTTATTCATTGCTAACAATTAAAATGTTGGTTACAAATTGGTTGTGACAATTGCTGACCGCTGTAGTGGCATACTTGCTTTGCTCGCTCGGCTTGTGGGCATTAGTCTGTGTTTTTAGACTATTTAGAATGTTTTTTACATTGAACATTTACCTTTCTTCTGTATTTCCCGTCTATAGACATAAGAAATAACTACACCATTAGTCAAAAAAATAAGTAAAGTTATGTTTATAAAAAAATCATATCTCAAAAACTACATGTCTCCTAGACATGGGGGTTGCAGAAGGGAGAAGTACTACTCCTCCCCCCCATTTCTTGACCCCTCCCCCTCCACTACTTAAAAATCAGTGACCACTACTGTAAAGTTTGTTGTATTGTTTGTATCTATTCCTAATAAATAAATGTGCCCTATAACTATACTCCTCCCCCTCATCTTAGCTTTAAATCATAGTTGTGACACTGCCCAAGGTCAGCCATCATTGTGAGGCCTCTAAATAAATTATCATATTGTACTGTATGCATACATACATACATACATAACTTCACGCCAGTTCCCTTGCGGGGTAGGCACGAACAACAGAGTGCCATTTAGGCTTATTCTTACACACCTCACTTGCCTCTTTGACATTCATAACTCTTGTCATGCAAGCTCGTCTGTTCTTAAGGCTCCTGACATCACCTTCTGCTAGTACACGATCAATTTGATCATGGAAGGTGTGTCGTGGCCTTCCACGACTTCTGCATCCATCCACTTTTGCATTGTATATCTGTTTAGTCATTCTTTCATCATGCATTATTTCCACATGCCCGAACCACCGGAGCATTCCTTTCCTTACCTTCACCCCGACACTCTCTTTCAGACCAACTCTCTTTCTTACTTCGGTATTACGAACGCGGTCCGCGAGCGTCACTCCGCAGATTTTGCGCAGTGCTCGCATCTCGACCGCGTTTACTCTACTTTCATGCTCTCACTTCCATACCCAACTCTCGCATCCATACGTGAGGGTAGGTACCAGCACCGCGTTGTGTATGGCGAGCTGGGCCTTCTGGCTGAGGTTCTTAGCGCCTAGAAGTTTACCTAACGCTCCATTCACACTATTCCCCAAATTCACTCTTCTTTCTATATCAGCGGTGTACCTTCCATCCCTGCTAAAAGCCCCTGTACTGTATGAATGTATAATTACTTAAAAAGTAATAATTTACAATGTGGGTATGTACAAACCAGCTTGATCACTAAAAGTATTTGTGTGTATTATGTTTTACACTAAGTACTATACATACTTGTATAATCAATTCTATTCAATCTGGAGACCCTGAAAGTAGATACTGTCTCCTATAGATATCTGCAATATCAGAGGTATTACCAATATGCTGCTGACTTCATAGAAATTAATGACAGATAACTTTTTTAAAAACACTATATTGTAGTGCTTATGAAAACCTCTGCTGGGAGCTTATACTAAAATGCTAAAGTGAGCATGTGAAATCTCTTAAAATTTGTATTTGTGTAATTTAATATAACCATAAATAAACTGAAACAATTTCTTGATAGGAACTGAACCTTAAGGTAGAATATAATTTTAGAATGAATGATGAGTGGAGGCTTGTTATCAGCATTTCTTTTTTATATACTACTTCGTTTTACTATAACTGAAGTGTGGAGAGTTCTTGATATCAAATGTATGAAATATTTATAACATTTGATATTAATTGGCACAAATTTATGGTTGAATTTAAAACGAAATGATTTATTGCTGTTGTCCCATATATATATACACACGTATATATATATATATATATATATATATATATATATATATATATATATACATATATATATATATATATATATATATATATATATATATATATATATATATATATATATATATATATATATATATATACGAATGAATCATTATGATTCAGTCATTTGAGGTTTGCACCTAAAGCTGTTACCAGGTCTTCATTATGAGACAGTAACATTTGTTCTAAAAAGTTAATTGTAACCAACAGTGAAAGTGACATTGAAAAATTCTATTACATTAATTTTATACATAAACATACAGGTTAAGCCAATAAAACCATCTTTAAATTGTGCACAGATAAATCATTTCATGTGAAAGTAGCAAAGAAATTCTTATCTATATATGAATATGTGAAGCAAAAACCCCTTTTTATGAAAATTGCACACATGGAGGAGTATGAAATTTAGCACACTTATAGTTTATATAGAGAAGAAGTGACACAAATGCTAATATTTCTTTTTTAAATTATGCCTAAAAAAACATTAAATCAATAAAAAAAACATTACACACACTACCATGTATTTAACACACATGCATATGTGTGTGTGTGTGTCAAAACATAGTAGTGTGTATATATATAATCTTTTGTTTATTGTTCAAGTCAAATCAACAGTAACAGTAGCCTTGGCGAAATCTGTGATTATAGATGTATAGTCTTCGACATTAATTATTATGGTTAAATTTCAAGCACGGGCAACAACTAGTTAATATTATTTTATGTTACAGATGTTGCATGCAGATATACCATCAATAGTATTAGATGTAATTTGTATATTGGATGCTGAGACCTGTTCTGATGTACAAAGTGATGAACGTGTCAACTTCTGTTACATTGTTCGAGAATTAGAATCATTCATCTCAGATAAACTTTTGAAAGAAAGACTTGAAATAGACACTTTACAAGATGTAGGGACTCTTAAGAATAAAAACTTTTATACAAAATTTATTAAAATCAAGACTAAGTTGTAGTAAGTATTTTAATAATAAGATCTCTCTTTTCAAATAAATCCCTATTAATATTACAAATGCGAAAGTAACTCGGTCTGTCTGTCTGTTCCATTTTCACGGTAAAAATGCAGGACCGATTTGGCTGAAACTATATATGTGTGTGTGTGTATGTGTGTGTGTGTGTATGTGTGTGTGTGTTTGTGTGTGTGTGTGTGTGTGTGTGTATATATATATATCTATATATACATACATGTGTGTGTGTGTTACCCTGCGGCAGCGTGTGTGGGTCAACCTGCGTGCGTGCGTGCTTCTGTGTTTAAAGAGCAGGCTTTAATACAGTGTGTGTACGTAAATGTGTGTGTATATGTATTTCATTTTATATGTGTGTGTTTATGTGTGTCTACCTGGATGTGTGTGTATTTATGTCCATGTTTCGGTGTTCAAAACTACATGTGTGTGTTTGTGTTACAGCAAATCTGATCCAGTATTCCTAGTAGTAGTCCGTGAAAGCTTAAAAGAAAGACATATCGAGTTACTATTGTATTTTTTGAATCTATAACCTTGAGAAATGACTAGGTCAAAAAGGACAAAAAGAACAAAAAGGACAAAAGGGACAAAAAGGACAAAAGGGACAAAAATGACCCAAATAACAGAAATGACCAAAATCACAAAATCCTATCCTATTTTTTGGGATAACCTTTACATTAATCATAATAAGTATAAGTAGTCATTAAAAATAATAAGTATTCTTTGTCCACCCTCGGTAATAAAATTACCTATATACGGAAGAGAGACAAATATATTTTTATCCCAGAAACTATCCCTAAAAATGGGATAGTTTCCGTGATAAAAATATATTTGTCTATTTGTTATGCTTTTACGGAAAAAACTACTGGACCGATTTGGCTGAAAATTGGTATATATGTAATTTTCATACCGAGGGTGGACAAGGGATATTTTCCATCCCGGATGATGGGATAGATTTATGTAAAGGTTTTCCCAGTAGTAGTCCGGGATAGCTCTTTTTGTCCTTTTTGATCTTTTTGTCCATTTGGCTCTTTTGCTCTTTTTGCTCTTTTGCCCTTTTGCCCTTTTGCTCTTTTGCTCTTTTTATCCTTTTAGCTTTTTTTGTCCTTTTTGATTTTTGGTCCTTTTTGGAATTTTTATAGTTTTCATAGATAAATAAAACTAGGACTGTTTGTAATAGAGGATGAAAGTTTGGATGAGACCAATCATTTCTCAAGTTCATAGATATAAAAATGCGATAGTAACTCGATATGTCTTTCTGCTAAGTTTTTGGAAAACACTGGGAATACTGGATTGTTTTTATTGTAATTTTGTTTAAATGTAGTTTTAATGCCGAAAATGGACACATACTAATGCCAGGAGATTGGATAGTTTGCGATATAAAATTAAGTGAATGTTTTCATTTACTTACTAAGAATATAAGTCATGTGCTTGGGAATTAGTATTTAAAAGTATGGGACAAAGTTTAATGTTTCTTTTATTTGCAGGTTGTTTTAATCTGGATCCTAATAGGGTGCTCGATATTATACTAGAATCTTTTGAGGCGCGTCCATTTTTAGAAGAACTTTTTATACCACTAATAAGAGGGTACATGGGTGACCCTCAAGTAATATCTGAAGTTCTTGGTTTTAAACTTGGGAACATGGAAATTTTAGAGAACTACAAAGAACCACCGGCTTTAATGACTGTCATAGCTTTGCTCTTGCAGCATCAAGTTATCTTCTTAGACGACATATACCCTTGGGTATGTATATTATGTTGGCTCAGTAGTTAATCCTTCTGTATTTTATTTCAAATACATGGATTCGAAAAAATACTTGGCCTAAATTGTATATTGCTATAATTACCTCTTGCTGAATATAATGGTCATGCACCATTAGGAAATATCTTTTTTACATTATGTATACATTATTTAATAAAAATATGACGCTTACGCACGTACAAGGTCATAGCAGAGTCGGAGAAACTGATAGGGATGGAGCTATCGATAAACGTAACACGATAACAGACCCGATATTTTTTTACAAAGTGTAAGAAACTAAACTATTGCCGGATAATTTTGTACAAATTTATTAACTAATATTACATTTCATTACAAGATGTAATTATATTATGTTGATTCTTTATTTATTTATTTTAATCAAAATCTGATGAATCGTCACTGTCACTCGATGAGCTCTCCCCAACATTTATTATAAGTTCCTGTACTTCTATATTATCGAATGCCACATGAATTTCCCAATCCGACGCTATAATGTTTTGGGTTCTTCTCACAATTTTTTCCCAGTGTTCGGCGGTTACTTCCGCACATGCATTTTTTAATAAATCTAACATCTTGTTTGCCGTAAAAGGGGGATGGGTATTGTTTCGAGCGGCGTGTCCTTTGATTTGTGCCCATATTAGTTCTATAGCATTGTACTGGCAATGATACGGCGGAAGTCGAAGAACCCAATGACCACATTCGGCAGCTATTTCGTCGGTAATATATCTTTTAGGGAGGCTTTTTTTCGATTTTAAAATATTCACTAATTGTACTTTTAATAAAGTATTATCCACATTTTCGCCATGACGTTGGAGCCAGTCAATTATCTCTTGTTTTTTATTGGCCTGCGTCGGCATTTTATCAATTTGTCTGGAGTGATATGTAGCGTTGTCCATAATAATTATCGACGGTTCTTCCAGAGATTGCACCATTTCTTTAAACCATCCTTCGTAAATCTCCGCGTTCATTTCTTCGTGGTAGTCCACTGTTTTCTTGGATTTAAAGGCCAGTAAAGCATCTGACACGAATCCTTTCGTAGACCCTGCATGGCATATGATAAGGCGTTCACCTTTTCCCATTGGCACTGAACTAGTGGAAGCGGCGGTGTCGTCAGTCCAGTTCTTAGATACTGTGTGGTTTGCATTTAACCAAGTCTCGTCAGTGAAAATAACATTTGACCAATCTGATATCTTTTTGGCTTCGATCAAAAATTCGCAGCGAGCCATAGCAACGTCGTGACGCTCCATCAATATTTTACGTTTGTCCGATTTTTTATAAGAAAATCCAATTTCTTTCAAAACCAAGCTTAATGACGATTTTTGGCCATGGAACAAACCACATTCACGTAAAGAAACAACAAGTTTTTTAAGTGTTGGAATTTCTTTGCGCAAGTAATAGTCATATATATGACGGCGAATAGCGTCAGCGTCGAAGTTGTCAACCGATGTCACACGACGTGGTTGGCGTTTTTTCTTCGGCGTACGAAGCTTATTTTCCTGCATGCCGCTTGTACCGTAAGCTTCGGTAGTAATTTTTGAAACAGTAGGTCCACTAATTCCTAATGCGGCCGCAACACGCTCTCGCACTTGCGACAGTGGTAATAGCGGGCCACCATTTTGATACTCTGCTTCAAAGTAATTACGAACCTTGATCACCAGTTCTCTCGCCTGCCTTTTCAGAACAGATCCTTTAGGCATTTTGATATTTGACAGCTGGGCAGCAATCAACACGGAGGAACACAAAATACACAACGTAACGTATGGATAATGTGAAAAAACTCAGCGAACAGAAATGTAGTGACTATATAGCACGACCGTCTTGTTGCGAGTGACAGATTAAAACAAACACAAAATGGCGGTGGGCCATTGAGTGTTCCCAGCTTGAAAAAATATATTTGAATGTTTTTGTTGTATTTGTCTTTGTTCAAAACATAATAAATATATGCGATCGATATCATTACTTATTTGGTCACAACACTACAACTATCAAATTAGAACTGTCATCGAGAAAAGAAATTGGCGTTTTGTAAGGGAGGAACATAAAGTCGATTTTTTTTAAATATAATATATTAATTTAATCAAAGTATGTACCATTGCTATCTATGCACTTCTGCCATCTCATAGGTAGTTCATTGATCCCTTTACTAAAAAAACCATTCGGATGGGAATCAATAAAATCTTTGAAGGCGCTTTGGACTGCCCATCGGAGTTGAATTTTTTCCCTTGCAAGAAGTTATCCAAATTTCTAAAAAAATGGTAATCTGTTGGAGCACGATCCGGGGAGTACGGTGGCTGTCTTAGACATTCCAATTGAAGCTCCTCTAATTTAGTAGCCTTCTGTTGTGCAGTGTGTGGTCTAGCGTTGTCCTGAAGCAGCAGTGGCCTACAGCGATTGACCAGCCTCGATTGTTTAGCAGCTAGCTTTTCCATCATGGTTTGCAGTTGCTGACAATAGACATCCGCCGTAATCGTCTGGCCAGATTTTAGAAAGCTGTATTGAGCGACGATGGCACTAGTCCACCAAACGCTCACAAGTAATTTTTTTTTAGTCAATTTTCTTCTTGGGGCAGGATTTGGCTGGTTCGCCAGGGTTCAGCTATTGCGATGAGCGTTTCCGATTATCGTACAGGATCCACTTTTCATCACAGGTAATGATTCGATTTAAAATCCCTTCATTATTGTGCCGGTTGAGTAATGTAACGCAGCAGTCGGCGCGCGTTTGTCGGTTTGCTGCACTCAATCCATGAGGTAACCACCTTTCAAGCTTTTTCAGCTTCCCAATTTGCTTCCAGTGGATTAAAACAGTTTTATCACTATATCCTGCAGCTATCTCGGACGTGGTTTGCGATGAATCCGCTTCCACAATAGCCTTCAATTCTGCATTATCAACTTTGGTCTCCGGCCGCCCACGGGGCTTGTTCTGCAGGTCGAAATTTCCAGAACGAAAACGTTGGAACCAAAAACACACTGTGTTTTCTTTTGCGACACCGCCGCCATACACATCATTAATCCTTCGAGCCGTTTCGGCAGCACTGGTGCCACGATGGAACTCGTACTCGTAAATAATGCGATATTTCAAGTTTTCCATTTTGTAAACTGAGTGACGCAAAGAAAAAAGCAAAAGAGGAAAAAAAATGAATTACGGTTTTCAAAACACAAAAGCATAAGTAAATAGCGGTATAAATTTGAAATTGGAATTCCTTACCAAAGAGGAGATATTTGAGATCAAAGTGGCCAGTACGACAAAACGCCAACTTCATATTATGTAATAAAGTGAATTTCATATTTTGACTGTGGTTTATAGTCAATTTTTTTTCTCCCTGATATAATTTCATCATTCATTGATGAAATTGCTGTTAGGAATAAGACATCATACAGATATTATTTTATTATTTATTTTATTGCAAGAGTTCAGCAGTCGGGCAGACAGCCCACTTGATGGAAAACGGTTACCATCGCTTATGGACATTTGTAACACCTAAGGTGCTACAAATGCGCTGCTGCTCTCTTAAGGGAGACTGGAACCTGGTCACTAATGCCGGAACACAACTCAAGGTTGTTATGGCGACATACTTTAGACCAGGGGTGGTAGCCAATCAGTCGGACAAATACCCTACCACCTGGTTGTGGGTTATTTTATCGCCTCTTAAAACAGACAGACAGATATTATGATATTTTATTAATTAAGTAAATTAGCTTCGAGACGTTTTTGCGTTTGTAGTATGTGTTTAGAGTTTCCGAGTTACGAGTTTCTGTTCATCCAAAGGTTGTCTGGAAGAAATCGCTCCCAGCGATAAGACCGCCCATTGTACTTATCATTACGACTGTATGTACGAATTTATTTTGTAACATTGTGTGCAATAAAGTATACTCTATTCTATTCTATGTGTATATTTACAGGACTTCTAAACTTGAAATTTAGTTTTAATATTAATATTAATTATTTTAATATTATGAGTTTCATATTAAGTGCCTCCCTATAAAAATATATAAAAAGTATTAGTTTATTTATTTATGTGCTGATGATAGTAGATTACTACAAATACAAAAACGTCTCGAAGCTAATTTTTCTGTACATCCTCATTGTCTCACTATCAGCTCTGACGCTCAACTAAATTTCACACATACTAATTAATCTCCGAAAGATATGTTGTGCCATATTTAAATTTTTCGTTCATGGAGTGGACATGTCAATCCCATCTATTTTTTTTGTCCAGATCGCCTTTGTCGTAAGTGAAGTTTTCTTAGTATTCTCATCCTGTCAAGAGATTATGAAGATAAAATATATTCTCTCTTCCGTTTTTTCTTACCAACATTGATATCCAGTTTTTTAATATTCTAGACCATTTAGCACCATTTTAATTATCTGTTCAGTCCATTTCTGTACCTTTTAGAATATTTTAGTTATTATTTGTGGCGGGCTCTGTGTTTAAGTGTGCTAAGCCTTTGTGCTAAACCGGTTTACCTCAATACGAAACAGAGGTTACAGGTTCGATTCCTAACATGGTAAATTTCGGAAACGATTTTTCCGTTCTTTACTATGGTCTGGGTATCTGGGATTGGCGCCAGAGTAGTCCGTTGTATTAACCCATAACACAAGTGTAACTTGCTTAATTTGGGAATATACAATGTTTGTCTGCCGATATTTATTGTAAATATCTTTGTAATAGTCTTTATTGTTTTTAAAAGGAATATTGGAGTAACCAGAAGCTAGTTCTTTGCGAAGCGTTATTAAACGTAAACGCATGGCGTGATTTTTCAACATTGTTCGCGCGTCTACCTATTACGACTATGCCAGCCCGTCCAGCGGTTGCTCTGTGCTCTATGTTGCATGCTGTTATTGAGCCATTGTATAGAATGTAAGTATTCTCTCATATATCACAAGGATTTTTAAAAGTTAGGAATAGAAACTAGTCTTAGGCCTCACCATAGAAGAAAAATGCTAGGAGTGATAAAAACATATATCTATAAAAATCAATATAAAATACATTTTGCTGCTTAGTAAAAGTCGCTGCATATAATTTTTGTCTGGGTTTTTAATAAAACCCAAAAAAATAATAATTACGAAATGAAATATTAGGTTTACCCTTAATAATATTTCATTTTGTCATTTCCTCATTAAAATCGTTGGTGAGAAAATGATAACTATCTGAGGCCATGATATTGATGATGATAAGCTGGGAACCATTGTGATGTTTTAGTCAATTAAGATGTACTATAAAAGGGTATAGCCGGGTTTATGAGTAAAATTTTTCGTTTTCTACTTTTACTATAGGGATCGTTTTGTTACCAAATAAAAATAATTCAACCAAATTTTCAGCTTTTTATCTGTAGTATTTGTCGAGGTTATTAAAAAACTTATTTTTGGGGTTTTTTTCAATAGTGTAATGTAGTTGACATTATTTATTGAAGATTAGGTATTTATTTATACATCTATAAATCATGCGAAACTAAACTATACGAAACGTATTTGCGCGGGCGCCCTGAATCGCGTCGTAAATGTGACTGTCTTGCGGCTTGCGAATCACTTCTTTTTTGGGAGCGCGGGCCCCTGCGCTCCTGGTGGGAGTGGTAAGAGACGCGGCGGGGACGAGGCAAGCGACGACGCCCGCACATGCCGGAGCCTGTCGTAATTTCGTCACGTTCGGCTGGGCGTAACTATGTTCTAAATCTCAGCCTTTCCAACACATACAAAGCGCAGGGTCGTCAGGGAGGAGGGGGTTTTTAGTGGGTATTGGGGTTGCTCGCCCGTGCAGCAACGCTCGGAGTCTTCCACACTATTCTGTGACGTCGATCGCGGACGGAGCGCTGCCAAGAGCATACTATTGCTGCAGTGTTATCGCCCCCGACCGACGCGTGTCGTTCCCCTAGCAATGACCCAGTTTGTGCGTAAATCGGTTAAGCATTTTCCCTCGCCTCAAAAAAAAAAAAAAAAAATTTCGTCACGTTCCAATTGTAAAAATAGAAATACATGCGTACCAATGCTCTTAAAACGCGGAGGAAGCTGAAGATCGCGTGAAGTGCACTATGAAAATGGATTGGGCGTTGGAGCGAATGCTTCGAATGCAATCAGGATGTAACGCCCGAATGATGATGGAATGGAATTGATTTTAAAATCAGTCATTTCTATCGAATATATTAATATCAAAAAATTATTCTTCGCGAATTTTACATAGTATAGAAAGTTATTATTTAACGTCGTTTCAAAGAGATATGTGTTTTGAGTTAAAAATCACAAGAATATCAGTTAGTTAGAACACAAGGTTATGATAAAAAAATATTTTTTATATCTTATGACACTCTTCCACCACTTAATTAAAGCATAAAAAGGATTATAAAACATATTCTGAAAAAAATTGGTGATAGATAGTTTTCAAAAACTCAAGGTAAAAAAATATATTTCAGTATTATTATTTTTTTTTAAATTGGTGTTTCATCCCAGAATTACAACAAAAGTATTGTTTCATGTATTTTACTCCAAAGTGTTGTTAAAAAAAATCGCCATATGTTATGTAATATATAATATACTAGCTGTCCCGGCAGACGTTGTTCTGCCCTGAAGAAATAAAATTTAGAACCCGATTCCAGCGCCACCTACCGGGTCCAAATGTAAGCTATCCTATCTTTCAAGTCGGATCAAACTGCACATGGTGTGCAAATTTGATTAAAATCGGTCAAGTAGTTTAGGAGTTCATCGCGAACAAACAACGTGACACGTAATTTATATATATTAGGTTGGGGAAAAAGTTTCTTCGCATTTTATATAAAAATTCAAAAGGTTTTTTTATAAAGTTTATTTACATTTCACTAAAGTATGTAGGTGCCATTTTGTTGGATAACTTTTTGCCATCTTGTAGGTAGGGACGTGATCCCATTGCTATAAAAATTTTGGGGCTTTTGATCAAAAACCTGCGACAAGTGGTTTTGGCAGCCCTCTCGTGATGTTAACCTGACACTGCCTAATGAATTCTGCAGAGACCGAAACAGGTGCAAATCTGAAGGTGCAAGGTCAGGACTATACGGCGGATGCCTTAACATCTCCCAGCCAAGATCGTAATTTTTGCTGAGTGGCTAAAGATGTGTGAGGTCTAGCGTTATCATGGTGAAAAACCACACCCCTTCTGTTGATTAATTCCGGCCGCTTTCTCTCAACTTTTTGCTTTAATCTCATTAGTTGTTCGCAGTACAGTTCAGAATCGATGGTCCTGCTTGGCGGTAACAGCTCATAATGAATAATGCCCTTCCAATCCCACCATACACACAGCATCACTTTGTTGCGAGTTAACCCAGGTTTCGCCACAGTCTGTGAAGCCTGACCGGCCTTTGACCACGATCTTTTTCGCACGTTCTTGTCGTACGTGATCCACTTTTCATCACCAGTTATCAGCTTCTTCAAAAATGGTTCAGTTTCATTACGTCGTAATAAAGAATCACAAATGAGTACACGGTTCATTAGGTTTCTTTCAGTAAGCTTATGAGGCACCCAAATATCGAGCTTTTTTGTGTACCCAGCTTTTTTCAAATGCGCCAAAACCGTTTTGTGGTCAATTCCCAGTTCTCCAGCTACATCGTAACTACTAATATGCCGATCTTGCTCCACTTTTTCAAAAATGGCATCAATTTTGTCTGTAACAGGGCGACCAGAGCGGCTTGCATCTTTGATATCAAAATTTCCGTATTGAAAACGCTTAAACCAAATTTGCGCTACTCTCACAGATACTGCATTAGGTCCATAAACATCACAAATTTTTTTCGCGGCTTGTGTTGCATTTTTACCTTTTTAGTAGTGAAATTTTAAAATGTATCGAATTTCTTCATTAGATTCACTCATTTTAACAATAAGAAAAACAAATGAAAATCACAAATTTTCCTAATTTGAATTTGGAATTGTCTTCTTTAAAATTAAAACTTTTTAATGATACCAAAACCAGCCAGATACAAATGGTATAGCCAAAGAGATCTTATTAAAAGTTCATACATACTATATGCGAAAAGACTTTTTCCCAACCTATTATTAAGATATGTAATTTTGCTATTTAAAAAAAAAGAAAAAAAAGTACTCGAAAAATACTTACGGTATTATAGAAAACTGAAAAGTATGGTGAATTCTCTTTATTTGTTAACAAGACGGGGATCATTAGTAAAAGTAAAAATCGCTGCGGGGACAGATTTTACTTATAGACTTAGGGTGGGGTATATATACACGGCACATTTATTTATTATGAACAAATCCGAACTTTTTTAATATAGGTTAGAAGGCTAAGGCGGGTGCGAATCGAAGCGGATCACCCGCCTTAGCCTTCGTGGTTATTTTTTTTATAACCACCCAAAATTAATTTTGTATCTCAAGTAATAAATAAATGTGCCGTATGTCTATACCGCACCCATAGACTTATATTAGAAACCCGGCTATATACCCTTTATGAACAAAAATCCATAACATTTTTTTTAATGATTAACTTGTCATTTTTGTATTTCTTCTGAGTCAGCCAAGTATGCTAACATTCCTGAACATAGTATATTGTCATAACTGTGTTTTTAGTCATTGCCGTGTCGCTCCCAAAATCATTGGCAAACCGATACAACTACTAAAGTCACCTTTGGCACCAACAAGTTGCAAGAATTTCAATGATATGAAAGACGTAGTGATACCAGCCCTAATGTTGCTTGGATCTTCTCTTCATAATGATCCTGTTTTAATGTATAAAGTAAGTATATAATTTATCAGACCACAGATATTCGTTTACTAGACACAGACATTTTCTAGAAAACCTATCACTTAACAAATCTTCCAGTGTTAACAAAATTATTAGAAATTGAGGTGAAAGTATCACAGTCGTTTTTAACAAAACAAATTTATTATATAATTTAAGTTTCCTATTAAACAAATAGAAAAATCAATGTATATACTATAATTAATCTAAAAAAAATTGTATGGGAACAGAAAAAACTTGAAATTTATAGCAACACTAAAAACACCCACTGTCCTATGATATTGTGGTGGGAATATGATATATCCAAAATATGAACACAATGTAATGTCCGGTTCCTATATATTACTAACAGTTTATTTGCCACATTACTGGCTCAATTTTGACAGCTTGAAGCTCCACACAAGTAACATCAGATTATTACCAATGGTAAGGCAAGTGAGTGAATAGTAAGATATAGGAACCAGCCAATAAGCCACAAGCAAGCACACGACCGGCTCAAAACTCAAAGCATCATATTCACACAACATGTAGCAGTCACTGTAACCGAAGTCATTTTAGATAGTAACATTAAACACGCCATCTGATTTTTAGGTAATTCGTATCCTTCGTACGGCGCGTTCTTTGAAGGAGGACCCCCTTCATTACGAAGCGTTGACTGTGTTGGACACTGCCATACTACCATCTCTTACCCTGATGGAGGGCAATTGCTGCATGGCTGAAGAGATTTACACATTGCTCAAGTTGTATCCATACCAGTGCAGGTAAGTTTCACAAAATACACATATGACTAAAAAGCACTAACCAAGACCATTAGTTTCATTTGTGGAGAATATATTATGCTTGTTTGCTTTACATATGTCGTGAATATACTTGTATTTATATGTTATGCTCCAGTTCATTATTTAAATACCATCTGGGGCCCCTAAAATCCTTTGTTCCACACTGGGTTCAGAATATCTCCTTGATACTTTGATACTTTGTATTAGAAGAAAGATTAATAACCTATTCGAAAACCAATATGCATTCAGAAGGTGATCTTTAAGATGACAATTCATCTAAATATGAAGTGTTTTCGAACTCATTTGCACTTGACAGATATATATCAAGCAATGCCCAGTTTTCTAAGCATTCCGAAAGTGAATTTAATAGAGATACATTTGTTTTAGATATTGTTTATATTCTCGTTGGAAGAATGAGGCTGGTGAGCGAATACCGACTTTAATGCGTGTACGCGGCAACTCCTTGCAAAGGATTAAGCACATCATGAAGCGTGTGTCCAAAGAAAATATAAAGCCTCAAGGCCGTCTAATTGGGAAGTTGTCTCATGCGGCGCCTACTTTCCTATTTGACTATATGCTACTGCAGGTATGTCTTTATTTCGTGCACAACTGAAACCTTCCTGTTATGTTTATTATATATGTATTAAAACTGAAAATGGCACATTATATTATTTTAAATCTTGGTAATGGGAAAATTTCCTGCTGATAATGAGCTTGAGTTAATGTGGGTGAAGTCATGAAAACTTCCTGTTATAATAAGCTATCAAACAGTATTTTGTTAATATATTTCACTATTTACAACTGGATTAATTAATACATATATTGATTTTAAATTAAACAAATATAAAATACAAAAATTTGCTATACTCAATTATTAAAGTTCGGACACGTAAATCTAAAAGAATTCTTAAAGGTTTCAATTCTGCCCAATTTTTCGAAAACTATTATTTTTATTCTGGCTAATATGTGGGATGAATGTCAAAGTTACAAAAGACTTGTATATCGGTTGGTTTACTGAAAGAACTCATTAACTGCTATATAGGTTAATAGGTTGGGGAAAAAGTCTTTTCGCATATAGTATGTATGAACTAGTAATAAGATCTCTTTGGCTATACCATTTGTATCTGGCTGGTTTTGGTATAATTAAAAAGTTTTAATTTTAAAGAAGACAATTCCAAATTCAAATTAGGAAAATGTGTGATTTTCATTTGTTTTTCTTGTTGTTAAAATGAGTGAATCTAATGAAGAAATTCGATACATTTTAAAATTTTACTACAAAAAAGGTAAAAATGCAACACAAGCCGCGAAAAAAATTTGTGATGTTTATGGACCTAATGCAGTATCTGTGAGAGTAGCGCAAATTTGGTTTAAGCGTTTTCAATCTGGAAATTTTGATATCAAAGATGCACGTCGCTCTGGTCGCCCTGTTCCGGACAAAATTGATGCCATTTTTGAAAAAGTGGAGCAAGATCGACATATTAGTAGTTACGATGTAGCTGGAGACCTGGGAATTGACCACAAAACGGTTTTGGCGCATTTGAAAAAAGCTGGGTAAACAAAAAAGCTCGATATTTGGATTCCTCATGAGCTCACTGAAAGAAACCTAATGAACCGTGTACTCATTTGTGATTCTTTATTACGACGTAATGAAACTGAACCATTTTTGAAGAAGCTGATAACTGGTGATGAAAAGTGGATCACGTACGACAAGAACGTGTGAAAAAGATCGTGGTCAAAGGTCGGTCAGGCTTCACAGACTGTGGTGAAACCCGGGTTAACTCGCAACAAGGTGATGCTGTGTGTATGGTGGGATTGGAAGGGCATTATTTATTATGAGCTGTTACCGCCAGGCAGGACCATCGATTCTGAACTGTACTGCGAACAACTGATGAGATTAAAGCAAAAAGTTGAGAGAAAGCGGCCGGAATTAATCAACAGAAGGGGTGTGGTTTTTCACCATGTTAACGCTAGAGCTCACACATCTTTAGCCACTCAGCAAAAATTACAATAGTTTGGCTGGGAGGTGTTAATGCATCCGCCGTATAGTCCTGACCTTGCACCTTCAGATTTGCACCTGTTTCAGTCTCTGCAGAATTCCTTAGGCAGTGTCAGGTTAACATCACGAGAGGACTGCCAAAATCACTTGTCACAGTTTTTTGATCAGAAGCCCCAAAATTTTTATAGTAATGGAATCACGTCCCTACCTACAAGATGGCAAAAAGTTATCCAACAAAATGGCACCTACATACTTTAATGAAATGTAAATAAACTTTATAAAAAACCTTTTGAATTTTTATATGAAATGCGTAGAAACTTTTTCCCCAACCTTATATGTAGTATGTCAATTAATGAGTTCTTACAGTAAACCAATGAAATCAAAAGTGGAGCCTCAAAGATTAAGTCGTTGACAAAATATTATCAATATGAAATGACAGGGCCGATGTGTACGTTTGATATATATTTTATCGTTTTTAATTTCTAATGTATAATCCAAAGCACTTGACCTATGATTCGTAAAGGACGCTACTTTTTTGACACGATAGATTCAAACATACGACAACCTGATAGGCCCGGTGGTAGAATCACTGAAATACCTAACATCTCTGTCGCTGGATGTGCTCGGGTACTGCGTGGTGGAGGCGCTGTCGAGAGGCCGCGGCCCGATGGTGGGGCCGCCCTCAGCGCACCCCCCGTGGCTGCAAGCGTTAGCCGCTTTCGCCGGAGCAGCGTTCAAGAAACACAACATAGAGCTCACCGCCTTGTTGCAGTTCGTCGCCGATCGGCTCAAGGACTTTCAAAGGTAATAATAGCGTATAGCTCTACTTTACAACTGCGTCAGTGTACACATAGTGTATTCCCCATTCACTGTAACTTGACGCGCAGGATTACCGAGTTTTAAAAATTAACATCACTTAGTAGCATGTTAGAAAGTAGGTTATAAATAAACATTATTATTACAAAACATAAATTAATCTTATTTTTTGTTGGAATTTTCTAGTAATTATCGCGATTTTAGGAGTTTTTGACTCTAGCTTTAAGTGTTAATATTTTTGATTGTTGGTAACCCAGCGCGTCAAGTTATCGTAAAGGCGAATAACATGAAATACGGCTCGTGGCGCAGCGCGTTCCTCACGCGTAAGCTCCCCCTGTCGCACACTTTCCGCAGTTCACCTTTGGTTCGGCTAGCGGCAGGCAAGGACTCACACAAATGCAAAGCCGAGCTTACGCCGCGAGAACTATACTGGACGGTCTAGTAAAAGTAGTCTACTCAATTACGACACTTTAACGTCGCAGCCTCTTAGATTTCGTATACGAGCAACTCTCCTTGTTGGCGGACGATTGTCCAACGCGTATCATTGCCCGCAACCGGTTTTTTTAAAACTAGTGCTGAATCATTCATGTTTGACTACAATTAACTGATTTTCTACATTACTACATTTTTTTTATCAATGAAGCAGATGAAACGGAAACATTCTTAAAAAGCTATAATATTATTAACGAAAACCTGGTTGCCGTCAATGACACGCGCGGTTGGACACGGGAGAATCATCCATGAACCTATAAACTTGTGATGTCATAACGTATGAGTAAAAGAAGTGAAATGGTGCATTAATTATTATTTAAACTGTAATTAAAATCGCGTCTTATCATGATATTTTAAAAGTTAGATGATAGTATGGTATTTTAACTATTTAACGTGAGTCATCTACGTAATTAAATAAATACAAACTGACAAATAAAAACGAAATATTAAATAAAATAAATGCAGCAACATGTTGCCAGGAAATTTTTTGATGCTTCTTTCCATAAAACTGCGATAATACGCGTTGTGAAGCGAAGCGGTGTACATAAAGTGGGAAGTAAACTTAATTTAAAAAAAATGTGCTTCAGTGCAACTTAGTTTAAATGAAAAATTTAATTTTAATATTTTCTACTAAAATAAACATATTTACTTTAATTTTAAAAATTATACAGGTTATTTATATTGATTGTAACTATAGTACGATAGAATGCTGTTACTCATTACGCTATTTTCCGTGTGGGTACACAGCAATGTTGTGTAGAAGTATAAAATTTGGTTTAGCACTTATGTTTGGTATTTGCATCATCATCATATTATTTCTATTGTTTTAGTCAAGATCTTCTCATCTTAAAAGAAATAGTACAGAAAATGGCAGGAATTGAAACTGTTGAAGAGATGACTCCTGATCAATTGGAAGCGATGGCAGGAGGTGAACTTTTAAAAGGCGAGGTAAAGACATCACTTCGATTTTAATTAACACAATTAAAATGCACTCATACACTGTAGACGCATGTACCTAGTTATTACATCAAAAGTGTCACAGTGAAGTGTATATATAATACGATGGATCTGTGGATCCCAAGAGATTTTGTATCCACGATACAGTAGACAAACTGCAAGATCTTCACATACACCAGTTTGGCTACGTTTTATGGAAACTGATTCGTTATGTAAGGAACAAATCTCTAAATGGTCTAAGTATGCCATATCTACCAAGCCCTGTTATAAACAGACTCAAGATTATAGCTTAACATCGTGAGGGACGATATGCATGTCAATGGTTTTACTAAAAAGGATGCAGAAGACTGCACGATAGAGTACATAATCAGAAACGCAGACCCAGGCTCCAATGCTTACTCTCCGAGCACAACCTGGATTTAAAAGTAGTTTGATGATAATGTCCAAAAATTTACTTCCAACATTATTACACTAGGAGTATGATATATGTCCACAAAATATCCATCCATAAAAAAAAATTACTGCTGGAGTATAGCAGACAGTGGCAGCCCACCTGTTGGAAAGTGATTATTAACATCGGCTGTGAACATTTGCAACACCAAGAGTGTTATTTGCTGCTGTCCTGGAAGGGGAAACTGGAACCTGACCTCTGATGCCGAAACAGAATTCAAGGTTGTTATGCATACTCTAGACCGGTGTGATAGTCATCTAGACTGGCAAGTGCCCTACCACCTGACTGTTAGAAGTTTTGTTGCCTTTTACAATAGGAATTGGTAATCTTGTTCTGTTCGTGCACGGACTAAATCTTCTGAGGACGTATTCTAATTTTTGTTGACTTTTCAGGCGGGATACTTTTCACAAGTGCGCAACACAAGAAGATCATCAGCTAGATTAAAAGAGGCTATTGTTGGAAACAATTTGGACATCGCACTATGTATACTATCTGCTCAGCAACGACACTGCTGTGTATGGAAAGGTAATCTACCTATACATACATAACTTCACGCCAGTTCCCTTGCGGGGTAGGCACGAACAACAGAGCGCCATTCGGGCTTATTCTTACACACCTCACTTGCTTCTTTGACATTCATAACTCTTGTCATGCCTGGTTTGAGTTTGTACTTTGTGTTTAAACATGAGCGGAGCTGAACACGGTTCATTTAACCTCGCTTCGTACACTGGAATTCATTAGTCAGGAGGTATTCGGACTAGGAGATTCCGAAGATGCAATTTTTAGAATTTTTGGCTGTCTGTCTGTTAGAGCATCACATGAAAACTGAAACGGATTTAAATGAAACTCGATACAGAGCTAGCTTATATCCTGGGTCTTAACTTAGGGTACTTTGTATCCCGATAAATGACATAATTTCCGTGGGATAGACGAAAATAGCGAAAAAGATGGCGCTGAGATTGCATCTTTTTTGGCAACGACTGAACAAAACTCGACATATTGCTAGCTTATAACCAGAGTTAACACTTAGGATACTTTTTATCCTAATAAATAATGTCCTTTCCATAGAATAAACGGTTTAGCAAAATAGATAGCGCTGCAATCGCGTTTTTCAATTCACTAACAAATACCTACACTGTCATAAACACATGATTCATTGTATTACTTCAAATCAGGTTGGCTGCGATTCACCTCTATGTTTCACTGCGCAGTTGAGTAGACTATATGGACTTAGTTTCTTTGTTTTTGTAGTAAACTTAATAACAAGAAACAGTAAAGTTTTAGGTAAAACTAATTACATTAACTAATTAAAGTATATATATATAGAGAGCATAGAGCTAATTTCTAAGGTTTATTACTCGGGGTGGCCGCGTGGAAAACAGTACTGGTATTATAAAATTCTAAACAAGTCGTGTCTGTACATTGAAACTATTAAAAAAAAAAATAACTGGAATATACTCTATAAACAATGGAGAACACGATGCATTTTTAGATTTCTTGTTGATTTATCCGTTTGTTCGGGATTCACGTAAAAACTATTGGCCGATTTCGATGTGGTTTTCGCTGATCGACAGCAAATTCTTAGACATAACATCTGCGCTACTTTTTATACTGAAAATCCCGCGGGAGCTTTTCTGGGAATGATTTAAAATAGCCAGATTTAAAAAAAAATTCAAATGTGATTTTTCATTAATCGATAGAAAATCTAGCCAGGTGGTAGGGTATTTGTTCGACTGGATGGCGACCACCCCTGGTCTATAGTATGCCGCCATTACAACCTTGTGTTGTGTTCCGGCATTAGTGACCAAGTCCCAGTCTCCCTTAAGAGAGCAGCAACGCATTTGTAGCACCTTTGGTGTTGCAAATGTCCATAGGCAATGGTAACCGCTTTCCATCAAGTGGGCCGTCTGCCTGTCTGCTGAACTTCTGCAATAAAAAAATAAGTAAAAAAAAATGTAATAAAATGTGTGATATTTTTTTATCTCGGGGAAACCCGCGGGAATTTTTCCGGAAACGGTTTGTAATTGTTCGGGTGCGTAAAAATTAGCTTCTTCCGAAACAGTTTTCACTATAACGATAGCTGCGTACTTTATGTCCCGGGAATTTTAAGTAAAGCGTAGACGGAAGTCACGGGCATATCTTAGTGTTAATATTGAAATATCTTATTTGTGTATGAATTACTTCACGTGTTTATGATTTTAGATAGTATTGAGTATAATATATAAATTAAGTTTTGAAATAGTCTTTAAGTAAATTGACATCTTGAATTGCTATCTGGATCTATATAAATCCCTCTGCCAAATTGTAGATGTATGACTGACCTGTACAAAATAGACTTGTCGTAACACATAGCCACTTCATTAGAGCAAATCAGCGTCCTCGCAAGTTCCAGACACAAACCATGTACAGTTTTTCAAATATCCTCAACCACCCTCCACTTTTATGCAGATAATT
The DNA here is from genome assembly GCA_019925095.2 of Dendrolimus kikuchii. Lineage (NCBI taxonomy): Eukaryota > Metazoa > Arthropoda > Insecta > Lepidoptera > Lasiocampidae > Dendrolimus > Dendrolimus kikuchii. The sequence goes on from CM034394.1 coordinate 13,180,331, forward strand.
TATCATTGAATTTGAATTTATTTAAATATATTTTGATAATGGTCTATAACAACCACTTTTTAACTGACTTGAAAAAAGCAGGAGATTCTCAATTCGTCGTGTATTTTTTTAAATGTATGTGCAGCCATGACTGTGTTGATTCTTAACAGATTTTCTTTTTGCGTTCGATTCAGTAAGGCTTCGAAATGGTCCCATTTTAAATTATATTGCTGGAAAGTTTTAGGTTCCGAAGATAAAGCAGAAAAATCCTCGAAATCAGGCCGAAATGTGAAATGTTTGCGGTTTTTCAATCATAACTTTTTTTGGTTTCTGAACCGGTTTTGGTCATTCTTTTGCGTACGATACATTATAGTTTCCATTAGAATGATCCCATATAAATTTCATTGTTATTAGATAGATCTTGAGTTCCGAAGATATAAATATATATAAATCCATAAAATGTTAAAAATTGTTATAGTGATTGACATCTACAACTTTTTTTGTTTCTGAACCAATTTTGATGATTTCGATTCGGAGTCTCGTCATGATAGTCTGGTATGAATTTCATTGTCGTCGGAGTTTGAGTTTCGAAGATGTAGTAAAAAATTCCTTAAAATCGAGTAAAAATGTGTAGTTTTGAGTCATATCATTCATAACTATTTGTTTCTGAACTGATTTAATCATTCTTTTTGCGTTGGATTTAGTATAGCTTCAGAATAGTACCATATAAATTGCATTGTTGGGAACGAAGATATAGCATAAAATTACTCAAAAGTAAGTAGAAAACGTATTGAAAAAAAAATATGGTTTTGTTTATGGCAATCCTAATACGAGTAGGTATCTAATTAAGATAAATAACGTGCTATACTGGACTCGCCTAGGACTAGGAAAGCGTACAATGGAAATCGATAACGATAAACAGCACGACCGCGTAAATTGAGTTATGAGATCCGTCGTATTTAGAAAACGTCGACCATCGGAGTTGAGATCCTATCGAAAATGCTGCCTGGTGACACCAGATGATGGGCGTAATCATTTAATTAAACAATTCTCGTCAAGCATTTACACCAATGGGACTTTTAAAACAACGGTGAAAACGGGATTGCGAGATGCGGCCGAAGGTCGCGTCGAGCAGTTGGGCTTCCTGTTAACCAAAATGCACGAGCCGCGCCATGGGAGCGTCCGGCGAGTGCCAGAACCAACTAAGAAAGAAAGAAAATATTTATTTCCAATTGCAACACACACACAACACACAGATAAAGAAAATACATTACACACAGAAATTGAATGCCGCAAGTTTAGAAATGAGGTTGGCACTCAGTATCTTGCTGTGTCGGAGCATGGTCCGACACAGCACTAGCTTTCAGTGCCCACCTCCAAAATCACATATAATATGTTATAAGACCCCAAGTATGTAGATAACCTTAAGCTATCAAAACAATTAAATAATAAGTAAAAAATAAATAAATCAATATTACTATCCTAAAAAAAGCACACTAGTTAATATTAACATATTTAACTAATTTTATATTAACTTTGGCGTAATAGACTAGCTGCCAAGATATAAATACAATGAAAGAGGAAAATAAAATAATAGTCTATGCTAACATGTAATTGCCACATCACTACTGTAACATAGCCTAACATACAACCATAGATAATACGCCATTGAACTTAACGTATTATAAAAGCATATTGATTGAAAAAAAATAGCCTAATAACCCTGCACATACATACATCATACTTTCTTATTATATTAATGTAGTCTGTGCACCATATTATCTAAATATCAACTACATTATTCACATTCATAATACTAATTATGACAACTGATATACATTTTTTAAATGATCACCATGTCCTAGTGATATTCATTTAATTTAAATTTGACGGCACTTAATAGAGGTTCTTAAGTGCATATACATAATCTACCTTCGAACTGCGCTTAACAAATTTTTTTAAATACTCTTCCGATTCATCAGTTATCCTACCCTCATTCGAGAAGGTACCTTATTAGGGATACATATACTTAGTCTGGCCATAAATACTGTTACAATTAAAAAGAAACAAAATATTACATTTGAATTTGGAATCTGTCATTTTTATATGATTGTTCATTGTGTTTTCTCATTTTGGCGCCAATACATTGTACAACACTTTGCGATATTAAAATGGAGTTAGGCGATAAAGAGAACCGAATCGCTGTGATTGCATTATACAAAGTAGGTTTGGTGCCAAATGTAATTTTTAAAACTTTCAACGCTTCATATTAGTCAAATGTTTGTGTACCGTCTACCTATTAATAGGTACAATGAGACCTCCTCTGTTTGTGACAGAAAAAGATCTGGCCGTCCACGCAGTGTCCGTACGAAAAAGGAGGTTAAAGCAGTAAGGGAAAGATTTCGAAGAAATCTTGTCCGAAAGCAAGATTTTATCTCGGGAGATGGAAGATATCACCTAGAACCATGTCGCGTATTTTAAAAGATGACTTAGGACTTGCAGCCTATAAGAGACGCACTGGTCATTTCTTAACTCATAATTTAAAAAAGAATGGTGGTAAAATCGAAACAACTACTGAAGCTGTACGCAAAGGGAGGTCACAGAAAAATTTTGTTTACGGATGAGAAAATTTTTACAATTGAGCAACATTTTAACAAACAAAATGACCATATTTATGCTCAAAGCTCTAAGGAAGCTTCTCAATTAGTCGACAGAGTGCAACGTGAGCATTATCCGTCTTCAGTGATGGTTTGGTGGGGTGTTAGCTATGAAGGAGTGACTGAGCCATATTTTTGTGAAAAAGGTATCAAAACATCGGCACAAGTGTATCAAGATACCATTCTTGAGAAGGTTGTTAAGCCCCTTAACAACACCATGTTCAATAACCAAGAATGGTCCTTCCAGCAAGACTCGGTGCCGGGTTATAAAGCTCGGTCCACGCAGTCTTGGTTGGAAACGAACGTTTCGGACTTTATGAGAGCTGAAGACTGGCCGTCGTCTAGTCCCGATCTTAATCCGCTGGATTATGATTTATGGTCAGTTTTAGAGAGTACGGCTTGCTCTAAACGCCATGATAATTTGGAGACCCTAAAACAATCCATACGATCGACAGTGAAGGATTTTCCCATGGAAAGAGTGCGTGCTTCTATTAATAACTGGCCTCAATGTTTAAAGGACTGTATTGCAGCCAATGGAGACCACTTCGAATAAGCTTTTTATATTTTAAATTGTTTATATTTATATATTAAACTAACACACTGTTTAAACTTATAAATGTTATTTGACATAGAAAAAAAAAATCTTTGTTACAATATTTATGGCAAGACTAGGTATGTAACATAAAATTGTAAAATAAAAAATTTCTAACAAAAAAGAAACCGCCTTCAAGGTCAACTAAAAAGCAAAAAATATTTTTTTCTACAACATCTTGAAGTCGGTACCAAGTAAAACATAAAAAAATACTACATTTTAAATTATTTATCTGTGTATTTATTTATACACAGTGTAGTATTGGGTATCTGACGAGTGTCCGTTATAGGTTCCGTATCACTATGGCACTTCGTAAATTGTTTATGCAAAAATGGCCTTTTCAATCCTCATCGCTTGTGTGGAACAGGCCGGACATATTATGTGTCATTTAGTTTGTAATAATAGGGGGTTATAGAAGTATGTAAAAGGTCTTATTACAAATATTTAATAAGTTGTCATTACTGGTTCTACCTTTTATAGATGATGAAGAGAATCATTCAAGTGGAGAACCGTCAGGGTCTCAGCTAAAGGTAGTAGGTAGACTTGCAGACCAATGCCAAGCTGCTCTCGTGCAACTTGGAACTTTCTTAGCCTCGTCACATGCGCCTGACGAATATGCAGCGCGGTTGCCGCCTTTACAAGTAAGTAATGTTTTCTTCCACTGGGTTGTTATTATTCCTGGCTGTTGTGAAAGTCTATCAATTTGCATTGTAGAAAAATAAGTGCTATATATAACTATACCCTTTCCAAGCATTTATTTTACTTTTGAAAGCTCAATGACGGATTAATTAGTAATGTAATAATTTTAACAGTTTACACACTGCCACCAAAGTTAAGCTTGCGGAATCCCTATTACGTCCTATTCTTGATTATGCTAAAGATAGCTATCGGGAAAGAACTCAGGCACAACTAAATAATCTCGAGCGCCTTCATAACTTCTACATAAGGTTCATATTTGGGTTACGTAAATATGATCATGTCTCTGAATTCTGTAAGAAAATCAAGTGGTTACACATCAATTTTCGCCGGAATATTCATATTCTCACTCTACAATGTGTTTTTCTACCCACTACTACTCCATTGTGGGAGCTAGATGCGTACAGAAATTCGAAGCGTTCCTTGAGGTAGGAACGCATCGAATTTCTGTACGTATCTAGCTCCCACAATTTACGCCCCTCAACTAAATACAGAATAAAAAACACACCTGTACATATATATGTCTTGTTTTTACAATAACTCTTACCGTCCAGGCTGTGCGTCTTTGGAATAAGCTACTTTTTGCTATAAGATAAGTCAAATCCTTAGTGTTTTAAAAACCAGATTTAGAAGCATTACTTCTCTATTGTGTATAATAAATCCTAATACTGTTATTATATATGTATGTATGTTTGTATTGTCATATGTACGTATGTGTATAGACATATACATTTATATTGTTTTTGTACTTATATAAAGTTATATGTATTGTGTATACTTATCATTATCATTATTTAAAAACTGAAGTACCGTCAGTATTAAAAATCTATTAACCCTGCCAAGGGTTGCCTGGAAGAGATCGCTTTTTAGCAATAAGGCCCGTTGTACTATCTCTTGTATTTTTCTATTTTTATTTATTTATGCTTTGGGGTTCAATAAAGTGTCGTCTATCATGTAATAAGTACACCCACATTTCAATGAACTTATTTTACATATATAAACCATTTTTGAAGTGAAGTAAAAAAATAGAGAGAGAGAGAGAGAGAGAGAGAACACTTTTTTGTACACCAAAATATACAATTACAAAAATAGACCATATTTACAATATTTTCTAGGCAATGCAAAAGACGGCCTTATCGCTCAAAGCGATCTCTTCCAGGTAACCTAAATAAAAAATTTTTTTGGCATGATTATAGTGTTACATACCGACAAAGATACGCGCACCTGGTTTATTGCCCCTCCCGCATTCGGAGTTCTTTTGTTTACTTTGTATTTAAAATTTGCAATTAGACAATACCCTATAGTTATTGTACTTGTTTATGGCCGTCATTAGTGTCGAACTAAATCCTTATTGTTATTGTTTTCAACTTTGTTGGCCGTTCGCAGGTGTGCAAATTACATTTTCTTGGAAGAACCCAGCCCACGAGCTTCCATTGTGTATTGTACAGTTTACTATAAAACAATGCCCGAACGGAGGGGTGAGGCAGTCGAGCGACGATTACGATACAAGCAGGACGTGTACATTCGACAAGCGATATAGTGACGGACTTTGCGCGTGTTATTGATCGTGCAGATTGTAACAAGTACCGTCTAGTTTTATTTGTACCTCTTCTATACGTGTTTGTATAGTTCTAATAAAGTCTATAGTACTTCCAACGGCATTTTAATTCGAGTCCTGTGTAGCTCGTAACAATATTGTGTTAAGCAGACATAGCTATTTATGGACAAATAGTAAAACACCTCTTTTATTTTCAAATCGATTACTTTTGATTTATTTACGTACAGTAACGACGGTTTAATATTCTGTGCGTTACATGATTCACATAACATCACTGTTTCGTCGCCGATAACAATAAAGTACGACAATTATGTCATTTGTTTCATGTGGGCTTTACTGTCAAGAAATATGTAACTTGATAGACGTGCAAACGTCAAATGTAAAATAAACGCTTGGAAACAGTATAGTGTACATAAAAATATAATTAAACAAACAGTAAACTGTCATTATTTGTTTATCATTTATAAGAATTACTCACTATTTTAGTATTTTCTTAAATTTTTGTGGTTAGTGTACATAAAATAAAAGTTAAAAGTACTTACTTATAGTTTTAAGCACCGTAAAACCGCATTTAAAATCGTTGAAACGTAGTTTTATCACTATCATCATCAAATCACTATTCTGTTTCCAAGCGTTTATTTATTTTATGCTTAGAAAGGGTATAAATACATCTGTTTGAAGATGCACAAAATTTAATGATCTGTTTGCTTGCCTCTAAGAAACAGAAACAACCAGTTTATCTTCTTAATTGGGTTAACGAAAAGAATTCTAATAACACCACAAAAATCTCCATTACATGATGAAAGAAGACATACATTAAAAAAAATCCTTTTTCTGCATGGCTCTATAAAATCGGCCATTCTTGACTTTTACTAATACATAAAGCAGAGTTAATTATATAGACGTTATTGATATTTGAAAACACGATTTTTCTGTTTATGAATAATCATATTTCTATTTTAGGAGTTACTCCGTGATTATCATGTGGATGCGGATGTTGCTTTCTTCCTCCATCGGCCAGTGTTATCACAGAAAATTGCCGCCCATGTAGAGAGCTTAAAGAAAGCTACTGACAACAAAACAGAGTCATTAGAAAAAAGCATAGAGAGATATAATCAGGCCTCCAAGGAAGCTCTGGAACCAGTTGTTATGTCCGTGACTCCTATGTTACCTAGCAGAGTATGGGAGGATATTTCTCCTGAATTCTATGTTACCTTCTGGTGAGTATTTTATGTTTATAGACCATTTATAAAAATTATTCATATCAACAAAGTTCATTCAATTTGAAGACAAAGCAGAGCTAATAATGAAATATTAAGGTGATTGGAGCAAGGAATGGATGAAACAAGACTGTCAAAATGTGTGTACGTATGATAGCAGTCTCAATGGTAGAATTGAAGTCAGTAGAAAAATTGTCAGGTAAACAGTGTTTTAAACAAAATGACTTCCATGTATAATGAGACTAATGATAGTACAGATAGTGAAAAGTGTGTTCCAAAATCATTGCAAGTGGAGATCTGTTCTCTGTCAACCCCCATGTACAACAGGCGTTCATTCGTTATTTAGAAATAGAATAGAATAGAGTAGAATATTCTTTATTGTACACAAGAAAATAATACAGATACAGATAATTGAGCCACTGAACCACTATAGCGTGTAATACCAGCTGGCCATGAATCGATTTCTTGTGTTAACATTTTTCCGGTTTTGCTCAGGTCATTATCTATGTACGATTTGAAAGTTCCAATGGAGTGCTATGAACAAGAGATCAAACGTTTAAAAACTGCCGCCGCAAACGCCACCAAAGACAATTCACAAGGGACTAAAGGAAAGAAAGAACAAGAGCGTTTCAACACGCTTATTGAAAAGCTACAGGTTAGTTTCTATGTCCCATTAGGTTAGGTACACTGAATTGGGTACATTGCCTTAGCTGTCTTATCATAAGAATGTGCAATGAATATAATTGTTTTATCTCTTAATCCGATGGTAGATTTTTAATGATGATTTTGAATACTACCTTTAGGTAAATTAATCAGTCAATCAATAATCATTTGAGAATAAAGTAGTAAATTGGCTGGATGTTTCCATACTTTTTCTTTTCTTCTGTTTTATAAAGGTGTCCCAAAAAGGACGCAAGATTTGAAATTGATGAAAAACACATTTTTTTTCGTTATAATATATTTGTATATAAAATCTTGAAATACATAAAATAGGGTTATTTGTGGAATAATACGTCAGGAAAATGTCCTCCTAGGCTTTGCTGGCACATACGCACTCTTTTGTCAAAATGTTCTATGACCATTTTGCATAGATGCGGCTGAATTTCTCCGATGCAGCGTCGAATTTCCTCTTTTAAAGCATGAGTGGTTGTGGGCTTATTGGCATAGACTTTAGACTTTAAATAACCCCATAAAAAGAAGTCTAAAGGCGTTAAATCGCAAGATCTACGGGGCCAATTCTGATCACCGAATCGAGAGATCACACGGCTAGGAAATGTTTCATGCAGTAATTGCATTGCGTTTCTCTGGCTGTGTGGCAAGTGGCCCCGTCTTGTTGAAACCACATTGCTTCCAGATCGATATCCTCTAATTCGGCTAAAAAAAACCTTGTTATCATGTCGCGATATCGAGCTCCATTAACAGAAACTTTGACCGGCCTCGTTTTGAAAAAAATATGATCCAATAATTGCCTCCAGCCCAAAATCCGCACCAAACAGTGACCCGTTGTGGATGCATTTGTTTTTGAACAATCACATGTGTATTCTCTGAGCCCCAAATGCGGCAATTCTGACGATTAACAAAGCCATCGAGATGAAAATGTGCTTCGTCGCTAAAGATGATTTTGTTTGAAAAATCTGCATCCCTGTTTTGGCGGTCGATAATCCATTCAACGAACTCTCTTCGCTGTCCATGATCATGAGCCTTCAGTTCTTGTGTTATTTGAACTTTGTAAGCATGGAGATGCAGATCTTTAGTGAGTATACACTGGAGAGAGCTTCTTGAAATTTGCAATTCTTGGCCACGATGCCTAATGGATGTTCTTGGATGTTCACGGACATTCTGAAACACTGATTCGATATTGCCATTTGAACGGCTTGTTTTTGGACGACCAGTGGAATGAACATCACGAATTGATCCACTCTCCCTGAATTTTACAACCACTCTGCTCACAGTTGATAAAGTCAAGTTAATATTCCGACCACTTTTGCACCGAATTTTCGAACCGTACCCGCCAAACTCATTACTTTTGAAATATTGTTCAATAATAAAAACGCGTTGATCTTTCGTATAACCCGCCATTTTTACAAACACTAAACATTCAGCTGTCAAATAGTTTTTTTTTAGGGTTGCCAGCACTAAAATACAAAAATGGTGGCAATTGAAATCTTTCGTCCTTTTTGGGACACCCGATATATACGAATATTATAAAGAGGTAAAGTTGGGAGTTTGTGACGTTGTAGGGGGTAATCTCTGGATCTACTAAACCGATTTTAAAAATTCTTTTACTGTTTGCAAGCTACGTTAACGGGAAGTGTCATAGGCTATATAACATGACGTTATATACTACGGGAGCGGAACAGAGCGCGGGTGAAACCGCGCCGGACCGCTAGTCTAATTATTAGTATTTACTAATTAAATTCACATGATTCCATATTTCCATTTGGTATAATAATTATTCATTCAATATTATTTTATTTACGATTTTGATGATGCTAGCAACTCCTTTTATGAGTTCACACATAAGAATTTTTATAGAAAATTATTTGTTTTTGACATGGTAATGTGTGTACAAACTTTAACATGTCCTTCAGGTATAACAAAATATTTTATTTTTTACTAAAAACTACTTACTTAATTTAATTTTGAAATAATTTTAATTACAGTACACAATAAGCAATGTGCTATTTGACTCTTTTTACTTGTACAAAGTTATGAAGTAATAAGTTATTTGTTTGTTGGCACAAAAGTTAGGCGGCTGTGACGTTTTGTTAGATGACAGTGTTAGAGAAAGGCTTGTTGCATTGCGCAGGAGGAGTGCCGCCGTCAGCAGGAGCACGTGTGCCGCGTGCGCGCGCGGCTGGCGCGCGAGTGCGCGGGCTGGTTCCCGGCGCGCGCGGCCAAGGCCGCCAAGAACGAGACGGTGACGCGGCTGATGCACCTGTGCCTGTTCCCGCGCTGTGTCTTCACCGCCGCTGACGCCCTCTACTGCGCCGAGTTCGTGCACGCCGTGCACTCGCTCAAGACGCCCAACTTCTCAACGCTTCTGTGCTATGACAGGGTAATTATATAACATTATTCTTGACATACGCTATATACCAAATACCTGTATAATTTTTATCCTTTTAAATTCAAATTTAAGAGTTTATCTTACTTTAAAGCAACATATCCAAAATTATAAATCACTTGGTAGTCCGATTTTCCTACATTTGTCTATTTTCCCAACAATTATTAAATTCTTATAGTTTTGGGTTAAAACTTTTACCCCTATTATTATTATAAATGCGAATGAAACTGTCTTATCTCTTTGTTATGCTTTCATGCAAAACTACTGCCTCTATAGACAACTGGCATTAGCGCTAAACAAATAGAACCAAAATGTATGGGAATGACATAGAATATACTTTTTTGTACAAAAATGGTACATAAAATCAAGAAGATTAATATATATACTTAGTCTGGCCATAAATACTGTTACAATTAAAAAGAAACAAAATATTACATTTCAATTTGGAATCTGTCATTTTTATATGATTTTTCATTGTGTTTTCTCATTTTGGCGCCAATACATTGTACAACATTTTGCGATGTTGAAATGGAGTGGCGCGAAAAAGAGAACCGAATCGCTGTCATTGCATTACACAAAGTAGGTATGGAGCCAAATGCAATTTTTAAAACTCTCCATACACTTAGTATTAGTCAAATGTTTGTGTACCGAGCTATTAATAGGTACAATGAGACTTCCTCTGTTTGTGACAGAAAGAGATCTGGCCGTCCACGTAGTGTTCGTACGAAAAAGGTGGTCAAAGCAGTAAGGGAAAGAACACGAAGAAATCCTGTCTGAAAGCAAAAGATTTTATCTCGGGAGATGAAGATATCATCTAGAACCATGTCGCGTATTTTAAAAGATGATTTAGGACTTGCAGCCTATAAGAGACGCACTGGTCATTTCTTGAATCATAATTTAAAAAAGAATAGGGTGGTAAAATCGAAACAACTACTGAAGCGGTATGCAAAGGGAGGTCACAGAAAAATTTTGTTTGACCGTATTTATGCTCAAAGCCCTAAGGAAGCTTCTCAATTAGTCGACAGAGTGCAACGTGGGCATTATCCGTCTTCAGTGATGGTTTGGTGGGGTGTTAGCTATGAAGGAGTGACTGAGCCATATTTTTGTGAAAAAGGTATCAAAACATCGGCACAAGTGTATCAAGATACCATTCTTGAGAAGGTAGTTAAGCCCCCTTAACAACACCATGTTCAATAACCAAGAATGGTCCTTTCAGCAAGACTCGGCGCCGAGTCATAAAGCTCGGTCCACGCAGTCTTAGTTGGAAACAAACGTTTCGGAATAACTACGTTTTAACGTAGTTTTATTATGTATACAAGTCGCGAAAACTTAAGAAAATATTAAACGTTTCGGACTTCATCAGAGCTGAAGACTGGCCGTCGTCTAGTCCCGATCTTAATCCGTTGGATTATGACTTATGGTCAGTTTGAGAGAGTATGGCTTGCTCTAAACGCCATGATAATTTGGAGTCCCTAAAACAATCCGTACGATTGGCAGTGCAGAATTTTCCCATGGAAAGAGTGCGTGCTTCTATTGATAACTGGCTTCGACGTTTAAAGGACTGTATTGCAGCCAATGGAGACCACTTCGAATAAGCTTTTTATATTTATGTATTAAACTAACACACTGTAAAACTTATAAATGTTATTTGCAATAGAAAAAATATTTCTTTGTTACAATATTTATTGCAAAACTAGGTATATATCTGTTACAAATAAAAATGCATTTTATTAATGAAGTAATGTAATATTTTTAAAATTTATACCTCTACATATTTATTAAAGTCAGCAAAAAATAAAAAAATATTCTATTCGAAATGGCCACCTTTGGCTTTTATACAGACCTTTAATCTGTTTGGCCACGAATCTATGGATTTTCACACTGTTTCCAAGGGAAATTTCGCCACTGCTTGCTCCAAAGACTTTTTAAGAGACTCGATGTCGCCGTGTCGTTTAGAGCAGGCCATATCCTCTAAAACTGACCATAATTTGAAGTCTAAAGGGTTGAGGTCTGGGCTAAATGAGGGCCAATCTTCAGCTCTTATAAAGTCCGAAACCTTGGTTTCAAGCCAGGCTTGGGTAGTTCGTGCCTTGTGATCAGGTGCAGAGACCTGCTGGAAAGTCCACGGTATAATTTTAAAAAGTGTATTGCTGAGAGGTTTAACAACATGATCCAAGACTGTATCTTGATACACTTTGGCTGAAGTTTCACTCCTTTTTCACAAAAATGTAGTTTTGTGACTCCTTGATAAGACACGCCCCATCAAACCATCACTGACGCAGGATGATAACTACGTTGTACCTTTCCGACCACTTGAGCCGCTTCTTTAGAACTGTGAGCGTACACTTTTATCATTTTGTTTATTGTAGTGTTCTTCAATTGTGAAATTTTTTTCATCGGTAAAGAGGATATTTCTGTGCCTTTCACCTGCGTATCGTGACAGAAGGCGTTTGGATCGATCCACTCTCTTTCATTGTAAAGATTGATTTAGGGCATGTCCTGTAAATCGACGATAAGCACCGAGTTTCAGGTCTTGTTTTATAATACGCGACAGAGTCCTAGCGGGAATCCTCATTTCTCGCGATAAGATTTTTTGCTTGCTAATGGAGTTTCGACAAATTCTGGCTTTAACAGCATTAACAGCCTTTGTAGTTCTAACAGCACGTGGCCGCCCCGATCTTTTCTGGTCTTCGAGAGACGAAGCGTTGTATTTGTTGATAGTACGATAAACGAACATATGGCTGATACCAAGCTTTTGAAGTGTCTGGAATATGACCAACGGCTCCATATCCATTGTGTGCAAGGCGATCACTGCAATCCTATTTTCTTTAACACCCCATTCCATTTTGTAATTTGATAATGAACACGAAAAAATATGTGAAATGGCGCAAAATCGAAAGAAGTTTTTAAAATAATATACGTGTAAAAAAAAGTTTAAAAAAAGAAAAGTTTTTATGTAACAGTATTTATGGCCAGACTAGTTCTACGTGCAAAGTAAACAATAAATAATCTTTAACTAATTTGTTAAAAGAGGGTAGTGATTGTGTCTGCTTGATGGTTAGTGGTAGTGTATTCCAGAGCTAAATGACCTGGACGACAAAACTTGTTGTTAAAACTTGTTCTGCTTTTTTAGTTTTAAATTCTCTGACAAGCTAGACAATCTCAAATCACTGTAATTAAGGAACTCAAAGTGTTCCTTGAGATAGTCAGGAGACCTGGGATTAAACAAAATGTTGTGAAGACGAGGCAGGATATGCGCAAGCCACTTGAGTTTAGTCCGAAATTCAGATATATGATCATATTTGCGTAGACCAAATATGACAAATGCAAAAGTTCCGAAGCCGCTTAAGTTTATAAGTTGATAATTTGCGAGGTCAGGATAGCTAACATCAACGTAATCGAGGATGGGATGGAGAAGAGACTGAGCAAGTGCGATTTTGGTGGCACATAGTTAAAAAGTTCCATAAGCGCCTCAAATTAGCACATGACGAAAACACTTTTCGACTGACTTTTTGCACCTGGGGTCCCCACTATAAGAATGTATCATTCAATATAAATGCCCAACTTTTTTACAATGTTGCTGAAAAGAATTGATACATTATATACAACAGAGGGTAAAGTAGACCATTGGATTTTCGACCTCATTCATGAGCTCCCTGCAATAATAGTAGACATAATACTTAGTGTAACAGTTTGTTATTCCTATACATTTTATATTCTCATATAGTGCTAATGCCATTAGTTTACAGGGTTTGGACTGATTTGGCTGATTGGTAAATATGTTGTTTCAATACTTAAGCCACCCTCGGTCCATCATATATATCCATACATAGATACTTTTGTACCTGGAAAATGGTATAGTTTCTGGTTAACACCTATTACTGCAATTAATTACTAAGGATTAATTAGTGACTTTTTTTTACTTTTGGGACCTTTTGAACCTTTTCGACTTTTTTGTATGTGTTTCCAGCTATTCTGCGACATAACGTACTCGGTGATGTCGTGCACGGAGGCGGAGGCGGGCCGCTACGGGTCGTTCCTGTGCCGCGTGCTGGCCACGGCGATGCGCTGGCACGCCGACAGGGACGTCTTCCAGCGCGAGTGCGCGCACTACCCGGGCTTCGTCACCAAGTACCGCGTCTCCAACCAGTTCAAGGAGGCCAACGACCACGTCGGATACGAGAACTACAGGTCTGATACAATAATACCATACATAGTTGTTAACGGAAATGGTGTTATAAACAAAGAACAATGTCTATTTTTACTAACTTTAATTATATAAAAATATATTTAACCCTTTTACTAATTAATAATAATCTTATACTTAGAATCATGATGTTATTTCTCTATTTACGTAATTTCTCCCATTCTGTCCTATTTGAAATAGACTTTAATATGCACACTTTATGTTAAGAAGAATATTTATTCATAATTTCTATGGAGAAAAAAGGTTTTATGAATAATGTTATTTGAAGTTAATATAACAATATAGTGATGGTTAATAGCCGAACCTTATCATATCATAAAGTTTTTGAAGGGAAGTTTCTTTAGAATCATTGTGACTTGAAACTCGATGAAACGAAAAAACGACACTAGAAAGAGATAAACATAAGTCTATAGTACTCAGCCTGCAAGAGAATGACATAGAATACATTATATTTAATCATTTAAACACAATGCTCATACAGATGAGTTGGAAATGTTTTGAAGTTTTTCATCATTACTTCAAATTTCGTGTTTTAAAATTTAAATATATTATAACAATTTAAATATTCTATCTATAATTATACGCTCTTTTTTATTATTTAGTTCTAGTTTTTAATTTTAGGTTTGTTTTATAACGATGTAATTTATGAAATGTGACGTCATGAAATTTAGAATCCCTCCCACCCCTTGACACACTTTGTTTCACTTCTACTGCACACACACACACACACACACACACACACACACACACACACACGCACGCACGCACGCACGCACGCAGACACAAACACACACACACACACACACAAACACAAACACATTTTTTTTTAATGAAAATATTTAACTAAAACATTTTGATATTAAAACGATAAACTATTTTACTATTTAATTAATATTTAAAAGTGGATGTGTTGAATTGTAAAATATGGAAAGTATTGTAGTAATTTGTATAAATAATTTTACATGTCATTGAATTTGCGTGTTAGAAAGGCAAATGAACATGTAGAAAACCCTAAGATGTAGCTTTGTTTTGTTTTGGTTTATTTTCAGACACGTGTGCCATAAGTGGCATTACAAAATTACCAAAGCAATGGTTGTTTGCTTGGACTCGGGTGATTACGTTCAAATACGTAACGCTCTCATTGTCCTCATACGAGTGTTGCCGCATTTCCCCGTTTTGACCAAATTAGCGCAAATAATTGAAAGGAAAGTGGATAAGGTAAGTTACAAGATAATTTTACGGGTTATCTTTCTAATGTAGATATTCTATCATCTATAAATTAAACTATAATATTAGATATTTATGTATGTATTTAATTTGCACACCACTGTCATACACTTGTGAATCTCCCGTTCATAAAATCCATAGCCCGGGTTGTTTGGAAGAGATCGCTCTAAAGCGATAACGCCGCCCATTGCTCCTACTTTTACTGTTTAATGTAACTACTGAAATTTTTTTATTTTATATGTGTGTTGTGAACAATAAAGTGTTTTCTATTCTATTATATTTTATAATATTACTTGAATAAAAGGGACTCCCACGTGACATCCAAGACCATAAAGAAGGAATGAACGAAAATATAAATAATTTCATTCCTATATTAACTGTAAATTGATGTTACTTTGTTAATTTTTCATATACATGTCAGATCAAAAAGCAAAAGAGAACAATAACTTTGCTAGGTTTTAACTTATTTGCAATTGAATACAAGGTATATTTTGCGATACAATCAGATATTATGTTAACTATCAGATTTTTTTCTTAATTCAATGACAGTGTACTGTTACCAGTTATAAACCAACTAAAATATTCAACAAATAAAGATATACTCAAGAATCGATTATTTTTATTCTCTATTCTATTGACATGTAAGCCATGATTATTATTGATAATATCTTACAGGTTAAGGAAGAAGAAAAAACACAGAGACCAGATCTTTATGTGTTGGCTACCGGTTATAGCGGGCAATTACGCAACAAAGGTCCAAGTATGATGCGAGAAAGTGATTTTCATCAGGTATGTATAAATATTATCATTATCTTCTATTATAAATAGGCAAAAAAATCATAAAAAAATATTTCAATTAATTCTGAATTTAGCTTACATTCTCTGAACACTAACTTGAAATGGGCCATATTCACGGATTCTGATTAAAACTGCTATAAAGCTGAATTACATGGTTTAACGAAATTAAATAAATTCGCTTGAAAGATGCAGTAATTAAAGGAAACGGCGATATTGAATAGTTAAAATTTTATTTTGTATTTACTCCCTCGTTGCTTTATCCAAATTGAAAGACAATAGTCATCATCATCATCCGAGCGTTAGATCCCGATTGCGTTTCGAGCGTTCACTCCGACGCCCAGGGTCCACTTTCTTCTTTTTCTACTCTACGTCCCACGGTCTTCAGCATCCCCCGTTTTGAGACCATGGGTACGCATGTCATCCTTCACAACGTCAAGCCAACATTTCTTGAGCCTTCGACCGGGACCTGGCGGAGGCGGCATGGCTAGACATTTGTTCCCCACATAATTAGCCGGTCTCCGTAAAACGTGCCCGTGACAACGTAAGCGACACTCTTGCAGTTTGTCTGCTATGTCACGGTCTTTCCGCGTCACTCCACACATCCATCGCAGCATATTCATCTCCGTGACACGCAGTTCTTGCTTGTGTCGCCCAAGTACAGGCCACGCTTCACTGCCATACAAAAGGACAGGCCTAATGATGGATTTATAGACCTGTCCTTTTAATTTAACCGGCATTTTGGGGTCACAAATGACACCTGTCACCTCACGCCACTTGACCCAAGCTGCTGTGATACGGCCCTTGACGTCGTAGTCAATATCCCCGGATGCACTAAGTACAGATCCCAAGTATTAAGTACTTGAGATTCACTTAATACTTACTTACTACAAGCACTAAGTACAGATCCCAAGTACTTAATACTTGGGATCTGTACTTAGTGCATGTACTGATCCGTGCGCTCGACCGTATCTTCACCTATGCGCACGGATGTGGGATCTGTAGAAATTGAAAGACAAAAGTGAACCGTGTAATATCGTGTAATACCGTGTAATAGCTTCAGGTAATTTTACAAGCTTTTATTTAACTTGCAATGGATGTACCTATGTATGTACGTAAGTATGTATGTAAGTTCGGGTGGAATCTTGCAAGTTAAATTTGACCAACTTCCCGGTTTCCGATTGAGCTGAAATTTTCACACATGTATATCGCGTGACAATACAATAATATGGTACTATGGAGCTAATCTGATGATGGAGTCGGAAGGTGGCCATAGGAACTCCTGTACTAAACAAGATAGATCCGTCGTGTTTGGGCTCGTTTTACTTGTCTTGGCTATCACTCTGCGGTTACATGGTATCCAGGATCTCAAAAGCTTGTATTTAAAAACCTTTTTAAAAAAAGGTGACTAATTTGGGCAGATCAGCACCTCATGTAAATACGTATAAGTTCTGTATAGTATTAAACAACATATAATTCCGATCGGCAAGTTTTCATTTGCGCAGATAAGGCGGATCGGTTACCAAAATGTAAATAATCTATATTGAACTTTATCTGCAAGGACAAAAGGCAGAGTGTTGCTTGCTATGCATTCACTGCTCTGTCCCGCTTATACGATTTCGTAGACTATCGCGGTATTAAAATTGGTTTACTGTGCCGGTACATCGAGAGGAATTATTAATTGCGTATGTATGTATGTATTGTTCTTTCGGGTCTGAGAGTGTGACATGTGTCAGGTGGTGGAGAAGCAGAAGAGCGCGGGTGCTGGCGCTAGCACGGCTTCGGGCGCGACGCCCCTTAAGGAGGAAACACAGCAACATCAAGAAGACCAGCCTCAAGGTGAACGCCTGTTGTCTTTAATGCCCTCACGAAAATACTTTGACTTCTTAAAATATGATAAAAGGATTTGACTCTTAAGAATTCTGACCTCATTAAGTTAATACGAAATCAAAAAGATTATGTATTGATTTCACTGTCACGTTCTCTACTATTTAAAAGAGCTGTGTGTTAGGACTAGGAACAAGTTATACTAAATCTGCTTGTTATTTATTTTAAAATCGATATCATACCCCTTTATTCTTAACGTGCTTAAGAATTGTTGCTGGGTTGTTTTCTGCGCCGTATTCGATCCCGATGAAATAGCAACTAAATATATTTTAGACTTAGTAGTAGAATTAAGAATGTTTGGTTGTGGTACTCTCGTTGTTCGTGGACGTCTGGTATCGCATAACAGTGCGGGAGAAAAAGGTGGTGAGTAGGAGACGCTTAGATCTTTCTAGCGTGAATTGATAAACGTCCTACAGATGGGCTTTAACCCTCCTGTTTGAGGGAACGAATAGTATAATGTTCCTGCCTCATCCAGAGTTTCTAGATTCATTTTTGAAAATCTGATTTGATGAATTTATTAAGCCAGAAATAATATGACATGTAGACCGTCTCATTAATAGATATATATTACTTTGAGGACGAATTTTTAGATTCTAGAGACAGAATTTTACATCTACCTCCAAATTTTTTTTACCTATAACCAAAAATGTCTGAGGTAAATGTTCTTAGACCTTGTCGGCTCTGGTCCTTCCCAATCTTTCCTTTAGGGGTAGAGGGGTAAAGGGGCTATTATGAGTCCCCCATCACTCGCGTTCTATAGGAGCGTCACCTTCGAATTGGCCGGCCTATTAAACATCTCAAAGATTCCATTGTTAAAGTTTCTCTCATGTTCTTATAGCGGTCTCTTGTTCAAAATACTTTTCTCCTTTCTTTTTAGACGTTGACAAACGAGAATCTCGAAACAGCGACAAGCGCCGCGAAGAAGTTGACCGTGAAAAGGAGAAACGTGAATCGAGATCGTAAGTGATAATCTCTTTAACGCTATTTCCTTACTGAAATATAGAAAATACAATTTATATTATAATACTAGGATATTCCCGGGACTTCGTTTACGTTTGACTTGAAATCCCCGCGGGATTCTCAGAAAACAAAGTACCATAGAATTTAAATTAAAAATTTCTAACCAATATGAAACCGACTTCAAGATTAACTAAAAAGCAAATATTTTTTTAAATTACTATGTACATTGTTACAACAAAAAAATATTTCAAAACGTAGTTATTCTTATTTGTTGCTTAGCACCGACTTCAAGATGTGTGATAGAAAATTTTATTTTTTGCTTTTTAGTTAATTGTGCAGTCAGTTTCTTTTTTGTTCCAAATTTTTTATTTTACACTTTTAAGTTACATATATGGTGTCCCTAATAAGGTAGCTTCTCGAATGCGGAAACGATAGCTGATGAAACGGAAACGTATTTAGAAAACGTTGTTGAGCGCAGCTCGAAGATAAATTATGTATATGCAAGTGCATATACATAAGTAAGAACCTCTAAGTGCCATCAAATTTAAATTAATGTAGTATCACTAAGACATGCTGGTTAGTTAATAATTGTGTATCAGTTGGTTCTGGTACTCACCGGCCGCTGCAGCAGTGCGGCTCGTACATTTTGGCCTATAGAAAACCGACCGCTCGACGCGACCTTCGGCCGCGTCTCGCAACCCGTTCCATTTCCGTTATTTTAAAAGTTTGATTGGTGCAAGTGCTTGACAAAAATTGTTTAAGCCGGTTTAAAAAAAAAGGTATCGTTTTAGTGAAAACCGAATCAAAATCGGCCCAGTAGTGTTTACGTGAATCTTGAACAAACCGACAAGAAATCTAAAAAAATTAAAGTTTTTTTGTAAATATCTTCAATGTACAGACACGCATGTTTAGAATTTTATATTATTATAGATTTTTTATTTCCAGATCCGGTAAGGATAGGGTTAAAGAAGAGATACGAAGTAAAGATAAATCGCCAAGAGAACAACGTTCACATAGGGTGAGGGCAAACAGTTTTACACTTCTAATGACAGTTTCAATTTGTTTACACTGACTGGCACTTTCGATTCGTGTTGGAACAGTTTTACAGTCAATCAATTTTAAGTCGAAAATTAATTTGTTTTCACTGATGCACATTAATTACTAAAATATAAGTGTGTAGGACACATCCTACACACTTACATTTCTTTGATAAAATTCGTTCTACATATCTGGACCGAAATTATCAGTGTTCCTACATTAACATAGAGTAACAATAAATCACTATCATAATTTCTTATAGCAAAGAAATACTTGTTGAACATATAAAAATTGATTGTTTTTTCGCTTAATGTAGGAGGAACGTTATTTAGAAGCAGTTTCGCCTCCACATGATCATCGCAGTGCAGCCGACGACGTAGACCGAGGTTTGTATTTTGTTTTTCCGAAGTTGGTTTTAAATATGATAGTTGTTATAGTAATTAGTATCAATCCATCACACTTTTATCTATGTAACAACTTTGGAGATTTAGTACATTTTTTAATTAAATTGACAAATTTCAATTTTGTGTGAAAATATGTACATTCTGTTTAAGTTTGATATTTGCAAATCATCAGTTTAGTCTTTGCGATAAAGGAAAGTATTGTGTGTTTGAGTAACCTGTTTGAATGTGAAATTAAAAGAATATTTATTAACCAACATTTCACTATATTGGTCTAAAAATATCTTTTAAGTAATAACTTGTTAGTAGAATTGTTAGAAAGTTTAGTGGTATTCTTTCTGTCAAAATGCGAGAGAAGAATTGACACGTGGCAGCCTGTATTTTAGGATCTTGTTTAGATCTCTTTAAAAAAAGTCTAGGAATGATAATAATCGCCCAGTAAAAATCAGACAATTATTATCATTCCTAGTGTTCTTCTTCCTTAGTTAATGCCAAGTTCCTATATCTTATCATTTGCCAGACTACTGGTAAAAGTTTGAGTTAAATTAACAAACAAGTAATGTCAATGGCAAAGTAATAAAGCCCAGTAGAAATATGAGCATCGGTGCTCTCTCCACTGCAGTAAGTTTAGTACCGTATTAAAAGAGAATCAGTCAGTGGTGTAAGTGTGACTGTATGATGTGTATTTGTTCGTTTGTCTAGATGTGAAGCGTCGCAAAGTAGAGTCGAGCAGCAACGGCAAGGTGAGTACTGTGGTCGTAAGAGGAGGTCGCGACCCTCTCGCGCCGGACTGACGGTTGGGCTGGACGGAGGCCGACGCGACCCCCACCGCCACGGGACCACGGTCAACAATACAGTGTTAAAAACGAACAATAAGACTTCCAACAGTGATCAAAAGTTCAATACAGTCAGTAAATTTAAAGTATAATCTAATATTAGCAAATCAATATTAAATAAAATTTACATTAATCACCAAAAATTAAATAAATTCGTGAAGCTAATGTATTATAATGAAGATTTGGATCTAATGCTACACAGAGAAGATTCAGACTACTGCATTCAACAAATTACAATTCATCAAAATTTTATGAAGAAATTATAATCAATGGAGAATTACTACTTTATACCAACATTACATGGAAACTAATCAAATAATGAAGACAGGGTAAAGAGGTTGGAGCTTGGAAGATTTTTGGGAGCAACTTCAAGAAGTGGATCAACACTAAATTTAATAAACATGTAAAAATGGATCTGTGTCGTGTGAGTCGTAAGTCCATTCAGCCCAGTCCGCTCAAACATGGTAAGGTTATAAATATAATTTTTCAAAAGGGGTCAAAAGGTCCTTTGAATTAAGAACTTCGTGTGTCTGTGGCAGAAAAGAAAAATCTCTAGTCATAATTGTTTAAGGCACCATATTATGGAAGAGTACAAGTTCCACTCAAGTTACGATTATGATTTTTCCAAAGGTATCGTGGATTGCAGATTTTGTATATTGGCTGCGATTATTTGGCTATTTTAAAGGAAAATATCAATGCTCGACAGTCGATGGCGTTAGATATGGAAGAACACAAGTATCCACACAAGAGTTGTTTTTGGAAGGGACAAAAGCTGTTTTCGAATTAACAATTCTATGTATGACGGCGACAGCAATGTTTACCACTATTGTAAAATAGAAGGAAAACCGGATATCTCGTCATACTATTTGCACCGAAACAAATGAGTACAAACTACTAAAAAAAATTATCTTATATTAAGTTATTGAAGAGCAAAATGTTCAGCATTACAAAAGATAAAAATTTGAAATGTTAAGAAAACTACCGTATTCCATCAAAATGAATACCATCATGATCATCGTTAATTAAATGAACAACTATGCAAAATATGAAGTCTAATTTTGTCTCATAGGAAGATTCAAGAAGAATATCGAAACAAACCAGCATCAAATATTTATATGAAGAAGTAATACTGCAGAATAATAATAACAACCTATTTAAAAAATCTACTCAATGTAATCATAAGACAATTTTATATGTCTTATGATCAATAAATGAAAATATTAAGATCCCAATTTAATATGGAATTTAAAATATCCAATGCAGTGAAGACTATGAACACATACAGGAAATAAGTTATTAATTGAAGAATTCAATACTGAAGTTTGCAGAATGAAGAACATCAGAAAGACCTGTAAAAAGGAAGACAATCTTCATTCAAAGTCCCTTTTGCCTCTCAGTAATGGAGTGTGAAGATATTCTTTTACTTTTTGATTTATTTCATTGTTTAATATAATTTTAAGTTATGATTAATGTCATTTTTCTGCATAAGCAGGGTAGCAAAGATGTGGAGGAACGTTCACCGGAGAAGGAAAAGAGAAAGACTAAAGTAAGAGGCGATGAACGTAAAGAACGTAAGATGAGTCGCAAGAGGGTAAGCAACTTTACATTTTTAGAGTTCCATAGACAATTGACAAAAATGAAACCGAACAAATGAATTAAATAAACTTCACTGTCTGTCCATCCATCTGTCTATATGACAACCAATCTGGCGGAAAAGTGTACTCTGTATGCCACTACAAACTGGTGTAGTTAAATCGCGAAAAATATTAAAATTAGGGGAACCAATCCATGACTAAAACTGTGGGGTGAAAAAAATTTAGTGCACAAAGGTATGGAGGCGCGATAAGCTTCCTAGTCGCAAAACGTGTCCCCGCCTTTAACCTTAATAACTTTGAATTATGGGAGAAATTTAGAAAAAATCGAGGTTATGAAGTTTATAAAACTATTTCCAACAGAACTGGCATTAACAAGATCTGTTAAGGTTATGAGATATGATATTTTGGATTGAATCCTTTTTTGGGAGCATCTAATTTAGTCGAATTATCTTATCAAGACAGTTTGCGCTTAATGTTGTTCTAAAATATGGGCGGCTTTAAGTTTTCGATAAATATTGTATATGTGCATAATAAAAATATGCACATTTTTATTAGTAATTGTGAGATGAACACAAAATGGCAATTAATTTATCCTTAACCTGTGTAAAAGTCAGGTGTTTTATAAAGTTAAAGTAATATTCTAATATAATATTGTCTTATTAGGACAGAGCAGAAGAAACCACTATGTTAGAACAAAAACGGCGTCGTGACGAACAAAAAGGTATGTAGCCAGTGTATAAACTATTAATAGTAACCCATCGCGCTGCTGAGCTCTGGCTTCCTCGTTTTTTAGGAGAAGGGACAGTAGGTACAACAGCTACGCGTGTTCTAGGCGGATTGGTGGTGATCACACAACGGCTATTTCCACGTGCAGGTTTCCCACGATGTTTTCCAACAAACACGTAGTAATTCTAACAGTACGCCCGAAAAAACGCCTAAGCGGTATTCGCTTCTCAGCCAATATTCGAAACCACAAATCAGTTAATTACAGCAACTTGCTTTGATAATAATTTGATAGTACTATACAAGAAACAAGAAATAACAGGATACAACACACGCAAAACTTAAATCTGCTTTAAAAGAAGTTAACTGCCTAAGTTGCGCAATCCAGTACATTCTAAATTGACATTTGACAAGGTGTTGTGCGAAAGAGATGGCACGTGAGTCTAAGAATTTTTATAAATTTAGTCTTAAGGAGTTAAGCGGGCATTAGATTACCCAATTTTCAAAGCGCTAGGTGAGCTAGCGACTTAAAATTGACGATTGAAAGGCAGTTAGTAATACGTAGTGCGATCGTTAGTGCTTTGCTACGTTTTGCTCATCTAGTGCATCAAATTAAGCGCTCTCAAGAAAGGCCATTTACAAAAATGTACTTTTACAAAAATAAATGTCTGTTTTGAAAGGTAAAATGTTTATTAATTCCTGATAATACGTAAATGTTTCCAAGGTTATAAATAAATAATATCAAAGAAAAAATCGAATTCATCAGGTTGTATCGCAAGATTAATGTGCAATAATTGATTTTGTTCACATATCGTTTGCTTTAATTGGCAATACAGTGTTCGGTAACTACTATAATATATAATACATAGAACCGAACAAAGAATGAAAATTAATATGGCCCTCGGTGTTTATAAACAGATAAAATACTTAAGTTAAATATTAAGGCTTAAGGGTTTTGGATACAACAGACAAAATGTGAATTGTGAATAAAAGGTATTAAAACACTATATTTACATTTCAGTGGCGATAAAGGTTGGAAGTCATCAAAATGGCTCGCAAGAAGATCATCATTATGAAAAATATCATAAAAGGGTACAGTCATAATTTGATTACTCAGTAATTATAAGTTTGTGTATTATTATAAAATATGTTTATTCTATTTGTATATCATGTATACTGTGTATGAACATTTATAAACTGTACTACTATCAGTATTTGAAATCAATCAATCGTAGCCTAGGGAAGCCTGACAGAGATCCCTTTTCTGTGATAAGGCTGTCCATTGTACTATGAATAAATGAATATGCTTTATTGTGTTTTAAAAGATACAATTAACAGAAACAAAGGTATGTTGCATTATTCTCACAATCAAATCAGTATATTATAAATATATACAATATACATACACTACTGTTGTTGTTGTTGTACTATGTTTCTTTTCCTTTTGTTTGTATATGCTTTGCTGTACAATAGTTTTCTAGTTTTCATCTTATCTAATCCTAACAAATACATTTAGAATAATTACATGAAATAACTTCATGAATTTAATAAGTAAATGTAACTATTTCTTTATTCCAGGAGAAATCCCCATTCAGGGACCGTTCGCATGAAGAACAACGGGACAAACAATATCCTTTTAAATATAATACACCTTAATGTCTAAATAGTAAGATGCTGAATTCCTAAGTTCACAATATGACGGATGAAATGCCAGCCAATAACAGTCTAACAATTAGGGATGCCGAATCAGATGATCCAAATGTAACCGGGATGTAATAACATTAATCATTATTAACAAGAGCCCGTAACGTCCCGCTGCTGTATGCACTGGTTAGGACCAACGCGTTATTTCAATGTGAAGGTTTCATCGCGATGTTTTCCTTTACCGCCAGCACGTGATAAATGTAGCAATGTGCGCATTAGGCGCACCATTAACATAATGGTGATAAAGAATTTCGAATAGTAAATTGGGTTACATACTCATGGGCGAGCTTACACGAGGCACCAAAATAAGTTTGTTTTAATGAATATAAAAGTAACATACCAGCGAGAATTATTGATACAGTATTTCTTTGTTTGCCCGTTTGTTCATTGTCCTGAATGAGTTTTGTAAAATAATTGTAAGGAAAATTTGTGGGCCCTAATTTGCTTCTAAAAATGAGATATTACAAGATCATTGAAAATATTTCATATTAGTTTAATAATTATAAACTGTATGTACTAAATTTGTGTCATAGACAGTATGAAATTTCAATTATTAGACGTAATGCATCAAAAGGCAAAATAGATAGATTATTCAATTATCTAATCTTATAATTACATTTGGTGGCGAATTTTTACTTTTAAAAATACGGCACGTTATAAACTTCTGACAATATTAATTACTAGAATAGAATATGTCCGCGACGTTGTCCCCGCTTGACTTGAAATTGTCGCGGGATCCCGGGACACGACATTTAAAAAAGAATATAAGCTATCGTTTTAGTGATAACTGTTGGAATAAGTTAATTTTTATGCACCCGAAGAACTACAAACTGGTCCTGGGAAATTTCCGCAGAATTCCTGAGATAAAAAATGTCACACTTTTCTTTCTTTTTTGATCGGCACTTTCTTTATATAAAATTTGCTATCGATCGGTAAAAAAATCACATGGGAATTCGATTTTTTTTAATCTCACCATTTTAAATCATTATCAAAAATACTCCCGCGGGATTTCCTGGATAAAAAGTAGCACAAATTTTAAGTATAAGAATTTTCTGTCCATCAGCGAAAAGCACATCGAAATCGGCCCAGTAGTTTTTACGTGAATCCCAAACAAACAAAAAATCTAAAAAATGTTACATCGTGTTCTCCGTCGTTTATATAGTGTATTCCAGTTGTTGTTTTTTAAATAGCTTCAATGTACAGTTTAGGATTTTATAATATTTTTGTAATCTTCTTAGATTACTAGATTAATGAATTTCGCCTTTCAACATAAGTACCCTGAAAATAAATACTTTTAAGATTTTACGCTTAGGATAACCATTGAAACATCTTATTTAATAGTGAAAATATTATGAATTATTTCAATGGTCACTATGAAATAAGATATTTCAAAGGCGAACCTAAGCGTAAAATCTTAAAAGTATTTATTTTCAGGGTACTTCTTGAAAGGCGAAATTCATTAATTAACTATAAGTGCTTATATTATTATTCATGATTGGATTAGTACAATATTTGTATTATTGCCATATACAAGTCAGCATATTCCAGAGTTTAATTGCAATATGTTAAGATGACATACATTAGTTACACGAGTCCTTAACTCAAATTTTAATACTAGGCGCTCCAACGACTCTAAAATCAGAAGATAAGCAGACTTCATTGCCATAAATGACGTAAATATGAAGAATATTATACAAGAAGAGAAAGGAATTAGAATACTACATACATTTTGGTTTAATAAAATTAAGACAGATGCATTTGTTTTATTTATGGACGGTTCTTATATCTTTCACTTGCCTTGACACCCGTCAAATTTTGACCTACGTGTATGGACCTTTTGTCAAATTTTAACGGTTAGTAAGGCAAATGAACGGTCGGTAAGATACAGGAACCAGATGATAATCGTACTGTACTGACTGAGCAACTGGTTATTTGCATCTTCAATTAACGCTACTGACGCTCGCATTTCTATATTAGTCGCAGGCTTCATCGACACGTACCTACTTGAATATATGTGCAATAAGCTTGTTCAATTTGTGTAGGTTTTAATTGATCAAGGAGCTTTACAAAGAATGATTTTCAGCGTCAATATTTTAAGTGTTATATTTACTTCGTGATTATCGTTGAACAACAATGATTTTAAAAAGGTTACATATAGACCTCCGTCTACGTTAAATATCTGCAAGCAAAAAACATACCCTCTGTTAAGATCAGAGGTCAGCTATATAACTAACCAAACGCTTAGCTTGTCGAATCTTCAAACTAGAGATACCACGAATATTCGTTATTTTTCTGAATACCAAATCGTGAAAAAAAATCAAACATTGCAGTTAAACAGTATTAAATGCCATATAATTTTTTTGTTTTAGTATTACGTTTGGCCAGTTTTAAAAATGTCAATCGACTAAAAATAATTCAAAATCGCGCTTAGATCTGTTGAAACATAGTTTTAATTATGCTTACCTGCCATTCGGGAGAATGTAAGAAAATACTTCACAAATTATTGCTTTAATACTGACATTTTTGTTTATGGATGGGATTTCGTTGGATTTGCGCACAGATTTAATGACCGTGCAGGAACGGAGAAAGAATACAATTTCCTGCGGCCGGGCGGTCTGTCGTAAGAGGCAACAAAACAACCCACAGCCAGATGGTAGGGCATTTGCCCGACTGAATGGCTACCACCCCTGGTCTAAAGTATGTCGTCATAACAATAATGAGTTGTGTTCCGGCATTAGTGACCAGGTTCCAGTCTCTCCCTTAAGAGAGCAGCAGCAGCGCATTTCTAGCACCTTGGGTATTGCAAATGTCCATAGGCGATGGTAATCGCTTTCCATCAAGTGGGCCGTCTACCTGTCTGCTGAACTCCTGCAATAAAAAAAAATGACCGCTGATATTCTTTTCTTATTTTGACGAAAAATTACGGACTTCACCGTGTGTGGGACGGACTCGTGCGGGCTTTTCTTACCCTGGTGGTGTAGCGCTAGTCACATAAAAAAACAAAAGGATTGTTAATCTTAAAAAGATTGTCGAAATACACTTCAAAATTCCCCGTGTTCATTCATTTCAATCCAGCGTCGGAATCTTCCTGCGCGGGGAGGGAACTTTGGACTAACTCACTGTCATGGTTAAAACATGTGAGTCAGGAGGTCTCGGGTTGCCTGGGTGTGTCTAGTGCGCTTTCGGACTGCAAATGACATCCGGGAGCTAGTCAACATCGTCGTAAAACAGGAAAGTTAATGGTACAGGAAAACTGGTCAGACACAGCCGGAATGATACAGTGTTCATGACGTTAAGGACGGCGGATACACTGTGTGGCATTGATCCCCTTGGCGCTGTCCGGATCGGAATCTGTCCACTGAACATCGCCCATCTGACGAACCACGAAGCCCCTGCTTCGCTGAAAACCATTCTGCTGATCAGAGGCGCGAAGTGACCACCTCCTGGAATAAAGAATCCGAATCGAGCATGAATAAACCGAAATCCGAAAAAATGGTCCGATTCCTGGGCCATTCTAAAAATGGTACCCATTACAATTAATTCCCAACCGAATCCCGTTTTAATGTTTCAATCCACAACATGAAAATTGAGAAAGGATGAGTGTTTGAGAGGGAATGAAAGACGAGGTATTGGGAAGAGAAACTGACACCATTGTCACGAAACAGAAGCAGTGTGACGGTGATGGATCGGGGACCCCGGGCTCGCGTACCTGTGTAGGTACCTCCTGCTGGACTGGATGAGTATGTAGCAAGAGAAAACTGGTGGTACCGCTGATGTTCTAACCGTACGAGGGCGGCCGCTACTTTTACAGTCTTCAGAGGTCGAATCTTCACTAATAGCCGGTTCCTATGTCTTACAGATAATAGAACCATGAGGCTTCTGTTTTCTGTTATTATTAAGTATCGTAACCTTAATTTACATGAATTTAACCTAGTTAAACCGAATATTAAAATTATGCTTACATTTATAAGATTTCTAATACTACAAAGAATCGGCAGTAAACGTAATTTTCCTTAAAAATATAGATATATTAGAAATACCCCTGCCTTAAACTTTGAAGAAAAAAGGGAATGGTAGGTAACAATTTTTTACTCCAAAAACGAAATTATTTTTTTTCGAAACAGCTGAGTATGAAAATGGGTTTGAATAATATTTATTACATTTGTCTAGTGGGTAGACGACGTATAAAGCCTGTTATTGAACCATTTCGTAAGCAGAACAATTTAGGTATTCCGCTTTTTAATTGTAATGGGTGTGAGTGTTATACACGATACTTATTTCTGTCTTCTTCGGCCAATCGATGTTCACGACTGGTCGTATATCCGCTTTTCTTATAGCCCGTATATCCGCTTTTCTTATAGCCCCTACCTGTGCCGGTGCAACTTTCGCAAGTCGTCGCATCACAGTATTCTTTATCTACCTAATTATATTTTTTTATATCTGTAGCATGTAGCTCTACTACACAGACTATGAGAATTCTTTTTATTTTTAGATTTCGGAACCCCAAAAAGGGAAGTGTATACCGTTAACAGAAGTTAACGTTTAATATTGTTTAATAAAATGTAAAGTACCTATAAACCTAGGCATATCTTGTAAAGAAAGTTAGGTTATATTGTTACAATTTCTTTTGTTTTATGGAGGGTAGAGTAGGTAAGGAGAACCATCTCTGTATATGAAGAAGTGTCCATTGAAATATATTAAATTAGGGTGGCGCCGCATTAGAATCAGGGTGAATTTTAGTGTTATAAAATTAAATATTAAAAATCACTAAGCGTGTCATTCAAAGTTCACGAAATTAAATGGCTGTTCACGTTTTCACATAAAAATTCTTTGAGGATATATTTACTTAATTATTTTGTGTATAGTTGACGTTATTAAATAGTGTACTGTCACTAACTACTCTAGTCGAAAAAAGATATTATTTTTTTAACTCGGCATACTTCAATTCGTCTACAACTGCTGCAGCACACCATACCCTTTATCTAGTCCAGCGCCATTCTGAACGGTTTTTAAAATGTTATATACAACTTAAAACTGGAGATGGTTCTCCTTTCCTCTACCCTCCATAGTTTGGTTACAGTCGATAATTCTAGGTCTCTGTGGGTGGTGTCGTCGTTTACATTATGCCCAGTCCCGCGGTATGGCATAGGAAAACCGAGAGAAATTTGGTAGGGCAAATATACAAGCAGAAAACTTGTCATGCCGTTGTTGCTGCCAATTTATCGCATGCGTTTTGTGCAGAACTTGTATTACGGGCAGCTCGATAGCGCTTGGAGTGTGGCAAATTAAAGTAGAAAATATTAGGGGAACCACTTTCCCAAATTTGTCTAAACGCTAGCAACTTCAATTTTTAGCGGGCCACACCTGCCATGATGTCAAAAATATTGATTGTGCCCAATTAAATCACATAACGCATTACACCCATCGCCACATCTGCGTGAAACGGCCTATATCTGTAACGTTATCCCAGAGGAGGTACGACGTCAAACGTCGTGCAAGGATCAGGTTGCTTCATTTACGACAATGCGCTTTTTCAATATAACCTATGATGTTTATTTTAATAATAATTACTATAATTTTGTAAGCAAGAGTTTTAATACTTTGCGATAATTAACAGAACAATTATTTTATTAACAGAAACTAAAAAAACCCTTATAAACCCGTCGTGTCGGCTATTCTTTGGTAAATATCGTCAAAATATAACGATTTTTTTTTTGCTTTAAATTCCGGTAGGTATCCTTCGCAAACTATAAAAATAACTTCTCGTGTAAAATGTAGCATTGTTATATCCGTATTACTTTTATTGGATTTTAGACGTGGATAAATTCGCATTGTTAAAATTCACTGACCTTGACTACAGATAGGATAGACTATTCCTAGAAAGAGCAAAGGACCTTCTACCCCCGCGCAACGAAGTGGGGTGTGTTCTCCCAGGACACACTCCAGGCACTTTATTGCGCTGGATCGACTGGGCGTATAAATCTCAGCCTTTCCAACACAAACAAAAGCGCAGGGTCGACAGGGAGGAGGGGGTTTTTAGTGGGTATTGGGGTTGCTCGCTCGTGTAGCAACGCTCGGAGTCTTCCACACTATTCTGTGACGTCGATCGCGGACGGAGCACTGCCAAGAGCATACTATTGCTGCAGTTATCGCCCCCGACCGACGCGTGTCGTTCCCCTAGCAACGGCCCAGTTTGTGCGTAAATCGGTTAAGCATTTTCCCTCGCCTCAAAAAAAAAAGACTTCCTAGATGGCAATAAAATTAGTTCCATGTTCTCGACGTCATAATAAAGTTATACACAAAGACAAAAATACTATTCAAAGACCTTTATTTTAATGTCACTTGACGTTAAATCGTTTGTTCATTTTGTTATTCATTCAAAATTCCGGGAAATAAAAGACTGATAAGTATTATATAATTATATTAATTAATAAATATAATTAATATTTATTTCAATAAATCTTCATCTAAATATTCTATCTCATTAATTGCTTCTACATACATGTCTTGGTTAGAGCTGGCCGCAACATCATCGTCGTCAGACTCGGATTCAGAAGTACTGCTATTGTCATCTTCGACAAGTAATCACTCACACAGAGTAAATTGTCACGAATTTTTCCAATCGTTTTTAGTGATATCTCGAAATGCACGATCAGCCGTTTCCTATAGTGACAGAAAATCATAATCAGTTTGATTCCTCATAGAATGTAAATTGACTAAAATTCAAAGTATAAGAAATTATTATGTAAATTTATTCAAACCATATTGTACATTTGTGTCAAGCGGTCCCATATTGTGATAACATTCTCGCAGGTGTGGCCCGGAAACAAACTAATACTAAAAAACCAAACATAACCTATTTGATACAAATTTTTCACATATATCTTATACAAGAGAACCAAAATAGCGATTTCTTTATCAAGTAATAATCGGCAAACAAACAGATATATTGTATACCCCCAAGCTAACCAAGTTACGCTTCTATGGGTAATATACAACGGACCACTTTGGGGCCGATCCCAGACACCCAGACCATAGTAAATAACAGAAAGTTCGTTTCCGAAATTTACCATGTCAGGAATCGAACCCAGAGCTTCTGCGTTTCAGCAAGTTCGGCTGGCTAACACAGAAGCCATCGAGTAATATACGATTGAACTAAAAACAACAATATAAACTTAAATATATACCTGTCATATCAGTGGTCCTTTGGCAAACATCGTCGAGGTTCGAAAGAATACTTCTTGCTACATATTCCGCAAGATATAGTCTGTAAACTTTATAAATTATTTTTCTTTCCGAACTCAGAACAGTTTCATTAATTTTTTACACTTTTCATGTATTTCAATCACTGTTAATATGTAACAAAAGAAATATTACGAGCACCGGTATCTTTGTTTACATATATTTTTTTTATGTTTATGGCTTGGCAACTAGGCCTTTAAGCCAGGCGCAATTGTATTGTAGGCTACAATTGACGCGGTACAACGGAGTTCTTGTGAAAACTCGAAAGGCCACATTTAACTATACAATTTACATTTCTCACAAAAACACATAATTACTACTCAAAAACTATCAATATCCTACAACTATTGTTCATTTTGGAGTGATTTTACACATTTTTAGATAATAAAACTGCACAGCACAACGTCTTTCAGCTCCCGCCAAAAACTCCCTTTACATATATCTCACAGCTGAACCATAGACAAGTTAGAAATGTGGTTAGTAGAAAAGAAAAAAAGTTTCCGTTTCAAGACAATTATGCCGGAATATAAACTAAACACATTGCTAGCTGCCTGCGATGCTACCACACAAGTATTTTGAGGATTATTATCGGAACCGGGATTGGCTGAACGTTAATGTGCCATTACAATGTGTATCATTGTATATTATTTTCAGCTAAATAAAGTTATTTTTCTGTTAACCGAGTTAATATTAAAAAACGAGTCGTGAATGTATTATCAATTAATGTTATTTTTCTACCACATGTAGATATAATATGAGACAATTAAAGCAAATAATTATCGATATGTCAACAAACCAAGTTTTGTAACAGTCTGTGCACAGAATACTTTTGAATACTGGAAAGATCTGTGATATCCACGTGTACATGTGATAAGCTGTGGTAATTTTTTATCTAAACACTGCGAAACTTTATTTTTTGTTAGAACGTGTTTGATTATAAATCTACTGTAATATATGTAAATAAATTTCAACAGAATATATATTTTATAATTACCTCGAATTTTATCACAAGATGTCCTAGATTCGCAAAAGTAACTATAACGCATAAAGATACATTACATCTATATCGTAGCGTGTTATCCGCCATTTTGATTTGAAAGAGCGGGAAGCCACGTTGATAACCTGTTTATACCGTTTTGGTAAGTGAAATTTTAGCTATTCAATTACCATTTTTAGCATTTTTTGTATAATTAAATTAAACTCATTTGCTAATATTATAATGTTAGGTTAAATTTTGTGAATATGTCATTTTCACATTTAAATGCTTTTAATCCGTTGAATACATAACTATTAAACACGTTATACGGAATTTTTGTCAAATCAATATTTCGTCCTATAATACTCAACTTCTTTCACAGTTCTCAGTTGAGCAAGAAGCAATGTATTGAAATTCAATAACATTAGATATTGACTTGCAATATTGTACCTATTCTTTATATAACTGAGAGACTAAATAAATAAGCCATTATTTCGCATAATTAATATCCATAATATAAAGTGATTGTCTTTTATAAATTTTGACACTTTTGTTTCCAATAAAATTGTTATAATTACTTTTCTGAACGAACAAGACAGCCATTTAAGAAAATGGCGGCCGTACTCTACAAAACATTGTAAAATATGTCAGCATAATTCTCATGTCCTTACTCTCGTGGAAAACAAAATAATATAGGTTTTTGTTAGGAAATCCGTGAAGGTAAGTATTTAAGTCTTATTATCAATTACATATTTGCAAACATGAATGATTACTTAAGATTAAAATCCCTACAGCATAGTTTATCTTTTTGGCATCGAATTCAGCCTTTATTGTTACGCACAGATTAGATATTAGTTACTTGTTACGTTTATTCGCAGTAGTCAGAACTGATTTATTAAACGTGAAATAAGTATAAAATAAAATTTATAGCGCGTGCTCAATATGACATAAAACATCTTTTTCCCGATGTATGTTCGATTTTTCAAAACACGTTATTAATGTGCTTATTAGTACGTATAATGCTTCCGCTTCGCCTGGGACAATTCTAGTCTTAGTGACTGTGTCACGGAGATGTAGCCAAGGGTTTAATGTGTTATTTAAGATGCGACATTGATAATGATGTTAAACATTGACAGATAACTCATGCAGCAAATCATGCTCGTCACTAAGCCCTTAGGCTCCTTTTTCAGGCCGTCGATTACATACCAGCCTAACGAAGCAAATGATCATTCATTGATGTGCGCTGGCAATCCACCGCATGGCCATAACATCAAAGGAGTTGAAACATTTGACCGTTCGACGAAATGTCTACATAGAGCCAACGATACCTATTCGCTGGCACTTTCTGTACCACTGAACTGATTTTTATGAAATTTTATATATACGTACTATGGATGTATGGAATGAACATATGATACTTTTATCCCATAAAAAAGCACAGTTTCTACGGAACATGCATTCTAAATTTACACGAGCGAAATTAAATTAAACAATTACTAATTTGGCAGTGTATTGATAACGGTGATCAACATAGATTCCTTTTATCTCGGAAAATAAGATTGTTTTCACGGAACATAGATCCCAAGTATATGCAGGCAAAACAACGTGTATAGCTGTAGTCATCTATAAAATATGTACATAACGATATTTATTACTATGATTGCTACAAACTATAGCTTTTGCTATTTTAAGTAATATTTATTAAGTGGTGCTGCGAATCAGATTTATGCGTTTTTAACTTATATTAACGTTTTACTTGATGTACTGTCGATGACATTAAAGAAACGCAAGGAACACATAATTCGTCCGGTAATTTTAGGCTATAAGGGACTCCTTTTTGAAAGGAACTACTAAATATTCTTCTAAACCATTAAATGGTACTACAGTGGGCTGAAAAGGATATCTGTCCAAGGTAATTAAGCCCTCCTAAGTGGGATCGTCGCCAAAACCACTGAATCACCTTTAAAGTACGTACACACTCGCGAATTCTCACGTTAAGGGCCATACATTTCGAATGGGATTTACGACGTTCAAACACCCTATTTCAATCCATCAAAAACAAATAAAAATAGTAATAATATAAACTTTCCCAAACTTAATGGCCTTTTCAGATAAGCTGCAGAAAGTTTCGTAATAAGTTATATATTTTATTAAAAGTGTACAGTGCAGCCATCTATTGGCCAAGAGTGGCCTTAATGTTTCACGTGCACTATAACAGATAACAAAACCTTAATGTTGATGTAATTTTATTCACAAGCGTCAATTTTATTTCAGGTTTAAAAATGGAGGACTACCAAATGAATAAAGTATTTTCTTCAAATATAACAAGAAGTGACAGTTTAATTAACCACGACTTGTATGATCTTTTGGATATTACTCCGGCTACTCCTATCGACGCTCCGAATGATAAATCGGGTACAACATTATGCCCTTTTCGTCCAAACATAGATAAGTTTTACATACCTAAAAAAAGATCCAGACTCAAAGTGAAGACTGTTCGAGACATTAGAAATACATTTGAGAATGATGTTTATACTTATTTACCCGAAGAACTTGAAAAACAACGAAATATGTTATTAAAAAAAATTAAAGATGGTTCGGCTACAAACGAACAGTTCAAAAATATTACAAGAGATATTCTAAACGCAGAGAATCCTATATCAAGAACCACTTGGCAAATGTTAATTAATCTCAACCCTGATAGTCATAAATATTCCAAACAATATGTATTATGGAATGGGCAATATATACATGTCAATGGGAGCAAAGGTGGAAGGATTAAGTTCATTTGCAAGTACGATTTAGGAAACATTGATAAAATGAGATACAAAAAAAATATTTTTAAAAAGAAAAACAAAAAAATTGGTTTGTTGAAGAACTCTTTATTTGTTAAATTTAAACCTGGCCCTTTAAGCACAAAAAAATATCTTGATGACTCCCATCAAAAATATAATGTCGGTGAAATAGAATTAATCCATCTCCCCAAACCATGTCTTGACATCCAGCCTACGTATGGAATATCGTTAGATGTTAATTTAACACACTTTCTAAATAGTTGGCGCGGTGTAAGTGGAGACATCTCGCAAAAATGGGCAGAATTTGCTACGTCTGTTGTAGGAACCAAAATCAAATCCAACGTTATGCAGAAAGACCCACATTCGAAAATTACCTTTGAATCAAATTATAAATTTGATCAAAATCGTATATTGATGCGACGGGATGCAGATAAGCCTTATAAAAAGAGCAACATAAATCTCAGTGATATTGAAATATGTGTGCCAACTGAAGATATTATATTGTCCGAAGTAAAACATATTGTTAACGAAATGTTGGACTCTGTGGAACTAAGTTTAGTTCAAGATACTTTGTTTAATGAGGTTTACGAATGTAAAGAAAATATTTGTGAACATTCAGATATTACTAACTTAACTAAAAGAGAAAAACCAAAAAAAAAGTATACAGAATTAGATCGACTTGATGTAACTGTTATACAATTGCCAGACAAATGTCAAAACTCTTTTTGTAAGCTGGGTTGCGTTTGTGAATCCTTGCAATATACCCATAATTCAAAACGACATTGTGGTCTGATAAAATGCATGTTTAGCTGTAAATGCAATTTTTCTAAGTATAATAAGGATATTGAAAATGTAGGAAATGAGAGTTCAGAAATGTTACCTGCTCTTGTAAATTTGAATAAAGAGAGACAATTAAAATTGGCAAAAGAAGAACAGAAATTTCACCAAACTGTAATCGTATCTGGAGAAAAGAGAATATTATTAAAGGGTGACAAAAGGCATAGTTCCTTGAAAACGTCTAAGAATTGCTGTGATAACGTGACTAACAGCCAAAACATTTTAATCGACAAGGAACTGTCAGTGGTGACAAGAAAACTTAATTTTAGAAATGTTGAACCATGGTGCATGACACACAACTTATATAAATGTTTTTGTAAAAATAGATTTATCGAAAAATACAATTATGAAGCGAATGTTTTAAATATGAATAACAGCATAGATGAATCATTGAATGTTATTGAGACAAAAGAACAATGCAATAATGCGTGTCCTGATAATACTTCAAAAATAGAGACGCGTCAAGAGAAACGGAAATCTGTTGAAAACATAATAAATCCTGTCATAAATATTGACGATTATAATTGTTCTTGTGCTAGAGTGAAACCTTTTTGTCGTCGAAAGCATAATAAAGCTTATTATGAAATTACTAATAGCCGTATATTAGAAATGGAGAAAAATGATCTCAAATTACAGGACAAATTAATTAATAAAGTAAACAAGATTAAAAGTAGTAAACGCAAATCAAAACGTGTAGCTAATTTAACTTTAGCATCTCAGCCTACCAAAGATCAATTGCCTGTACGATCTGAGCCTGTACATATAAATAAACCACAATTACAATCACATGTACAATCTGAACCTACAAATGAAAATAAACCGCAAACACAACCAGGTCTAAAAACTAAACCTATAAATATATATAAACCACAATTACAACCACATGTGCAATCTGAACCTATAAATGTATATAAACCACTAACACAACCTACTATTATTCCTTTGGCGGATTCGACACTAATCCCATGGATAGAGTCTAGTTACAAACTTTATAAACAACAAGTTCAGCTAGGAATTGCTGAACGGACGTTAGAGCCACCTAAACTTGGAAAGTTTGCATTCTATTCTTGGAATTTTATTTTAGATAGATATAAAGAAAAGAAAAATCTTTTTTTGGTATCAAAAACGATTCCGTGCCGTATATTTATGGCAGTAAATCAAAGGCATCCAGC
Organism: Dendrolimus kikuchii; assembly: GCA_019925095.2. NCBI lineage: Eukaryota > Metazoa > Arthropoda > Insecta > Lepidoptera > Lasiocampidae > Dendrolimus > Dendrolimus kikuchii. The sequence continues at coordinate 13,218,492 of CM034394.1, forward strand.
TTTTGTAAACTGCATTAATATTGATCATATACATACCTACGATTTATATAAGTTCCCTGAAACTGTAAAAAGGTTACTGACTAGTTCTCAAGAACTTGAAGATAATTTCTGCATACTACGTGGACTTTCTTTTTGCTGGGAATTCGTAGGCTCAGTTGCTAAAAAAGCCGAAGTATCTATAGATTTGTCCGACAATCCAGATGTTTTTAATTACAGTGAATCTTCAAAATCGAAATTAATAGATTCTGTTGCAAATTCTAGTGACGCTGATTCAAACATTTCTGTTACCGAAGAAAGAAGTAGTACATCATTAGATATTGATTCAACTAGTATTGATTCATTTAATGAAGAAATACAAAATAATATGCAAGGAAGTTCCAGATGGTTCGTTATGAGGATTGAAAATGATTTTAGTGAAATTCATTTCAAAGAAAAAGGTTTTTTTGTCAAATATGATAGTATTTTAAGTGCTATACATGTTGCGAGACAGTCTAATAAGACAGTCAGAATATCATCTCAAAAACGTACTGACAAAAGCATTGGTTCCCAATTTGGTATCTATGCTATTCCTAATGCAAATGAATTTTGTGTTTTTGTGGGTCCTTACGAGACCGACGAACCCTTAGGCATAGAAACTGTTAAAACTTTTTTAGATATGGGAAAACATAAAAGTACTAGAGGCGTTTGGATTACAACTAATAAGATGGACAATGCAAATGTAATAGACAGTCCAATGTTATTTATGCCGTCAGCCGATAAAAGTTTCGAAGAAATGATCACTATCTGCAATTATAGCGAGGAGACCGCTGAACGCACTGAGGTAATAAATAAAACTGATGTTGAAATTACAGAAAAAAGTGCAGAAACTAATAAAAAGGACAATCATCAAAATTTGGAAATTGAAAGCCCCAGTGTTACTCCTAAAGCAATAAAAGTTGTGAAACCCATTAAGATACGGAAAGTTGACGCTGTGTATAGAATCTCATCTAGTAGTATTTTAAATACATTAGGAACAAAAAATGTTTCTGATAAAAATAATTCAAATCGAATCCAACTAATAAATAAATGTCCCAGTGGACCACATTCTAGGAATATATTAGATGCAACATTCAACAAATCAAACATTCGACCTTTAAAAGTGATCAGTGGGAAATCGTCTCTTACGAGGCCCGTAGCTCAAATTGCTCCACAAGTAAATAAAGACTTACAACAGAGTTTACGAGAAAGAGATAAAACAAATATGGGCGTTAAATCGGGACTGATTATTTTAAAACCCGAGGAAGTTGTAAAACTTCTAACGGAGAAGAAGTTTGAAAAGGCAGGAACGAGTAAAGAAAAAGAGAATGAAAATGAAAAATCAAATTCATTTGAGGATGTTTTGGTGATTTCTGATGACGAGGAGAGGGAAGATGCCGAAATAAACTATAAACCAACATCGGACGCCATTGAATGGAGAGATGTGAAAATAACTTGTTCAACAGTTAACTGGGCCGCTTGGCTGCCAGGACGTAAAAACAATCAAAATTTACTAAGTTATACTTTTCCAGGATGTGCGCCATCAATATTTTGTGAAGAAGCGGAAGCATTATCTGAAATTAATAGGTGAGCTAAAAAATATACTTATCATGTGTGACTGTTTTTGGTATAGATTTACAGTCTTATGCATATTGCATTGTATATATGTATATATATATTAGGTTGGGGAAAAAGTTTCTTCGCATTTTATATAAAAATTCAAAAGGTTTTTTTATAAAGTTTATTTACATTTGACTAAAGTATGTAGGTGCCATTTTGTTGGATAACTTTTTGCCATCTTGTAGGTAGGGACGCGATCCCATTGCTATAAAAATTTTGGGGCTTCTCGTCAAAAAACTGCGACAAGTGGTTTTGGCAGTCCTCTCGTGGTGTTAACCTGACATTGCCTAAGGAATTCTGCAGAGACCGAAACAGGTGCAAATCTGAAGGTGCAAGATCAGGACTATACGGCGGATGCATTAACACCTCCCAGCCAAACTCTCGTAATTTTTGCTGAGTGGCTAACGATGTGTGAGGTCTAGCGTTATCAAGGTGAAAAACCACATCCCTTCTGTTGATTAATTCCGGCCGCTTTCTCTCAAGTTTTTGCTTTAATCTCATCAGTTGTTCGCAGTACAGTTCAGAATCGATGGTCCTGCTTGGCGGTAACAGCTCATAATGAATAATGCCCTTCCAATCCCACCATATACACAGCATCACCTTGTTGCGAGTTAACCCGAGTTTCGCCACAGTCTGTGAAGCCTGACCGGCCTTTGACCACAATCTTTTTCGCACGGTTTTGTCGTACGTGATGCACTTTTCATCACCAGTTATCAGCTTCTTCAAAAATGGTTCGGTTTCATTACGTCGTAATAAAGAATCACAAATGAGTACACGGTTCATTAAGTTTCTTTCAGTGAGCTCATGAGGCACCCAAATATCGAGCTTTTTTGTGTACCCAGCTTTTTTCAAATGCGCCAAAACCGTTTTGTGGTCAATTCCCAGTTCTCCAGCTACATCGTAACTACTAATATGCCGATCTTGCTCCACTTTTTCAAAAATGGCATCAATTTTGTCCGTAACAGGGCGACCAGAGCGCCGTGCATCTTTGATATCAAAATTTTCGGATTGAAAACGCTTAAACCAAATTTGCGCTGCTCTCACAGATACTGCATTAGGTCCATAAACATCATTTTTTTTTTCGCGGCTTGTGTTGCATTTTTATATTTTTGTAGTAAAATTTTAAAATGTATCGATTTTCTTCATTAGATTCACTCATTTTAACAATAAGAAAAACAAATGAAAATCACACATTTTCCTAATTTGAATTTGGAATTGTCTTCTTTAAAATTAAAACTTTTTAATGATACCAAAACCAGCCAGATACAAATAGTATAGCCAAAGAGATCTTATTACAAGTTCATACATACTATATGCGAAAAGACCTTTTCCCCAACCATATTCCCCAATACATATATATACATATATACACACATACACACACACACACACACACACACACACACACACATATATATATATATATATATATACACACACACACACACACACACATATATATACATATATATATACACATATATATAGTTTGGCCATAAATACTGTTACATAAAAACTTCTTTTTTTTCAACTTTTTTTTACACGTATTTTAAAAACTTTTTTTGGTTTTGCGCCATTTCAAATATTTTTTCTTGTTCATTATCAAATTACAATATGGAATGGGGTGTTAAAGAAAATAGGATTGCAGTGATCACCTTGCACACAATGGATATGGAGCCGTTGGTCATATTCCAGACAATTCAAAAGCTTGGTATCAGCCGTATGTTCGTTTATTGTGCTATCAACAAATACAACGCTTCGTCTCTCGAAAATCAGAAAAGATCGGGGCAGCCGCGTGCTGTTAGAACTACAAAGGCTGTTAATGCTGTTAAATCCAGAATTCGTCGAAACTCCATTAGGAAGCAAAAAATCTTATCGCGAGAAATGAAGATTCCCGCTAGGACTCTGTCGCGTATTATAAAACAAGACCTGAAACTCTGTGCTTATCGTCGATTTACAGGACATGCCCTAAATCAATCTTTACAATGAAAGAGAGTGGATCGATCAAAACGCCTTCTGTCGCGATACGCAGGTGAAAGGCACAGAAATATCCTCTTTACCGATGAAAAAAATTTCACAATTGAAGAACACTACAATAAACAAAATGATAAAAGTGTACGCTCACAGTTCTAAAGAAGCTGCTCAAGTGGTCGGAAAGGTACAACGTAGTTATCATCCTGCGTCAGTGATGGTTTGATGGGGCGTGTCTTATCAAGGAGTCACAAAACTACATTTTTGTGAAAAAGGAGTGAAACTTCAGCCAAAGTGTATCAAGATAGTCTTGGATCATGTTGTTAAACCTCTCAGCAATACACTTTTTAAAATTATACCGTGGACTTTCCAGCAGGTCTCTGCACCTGATCACAAGGCACGAACTACCCAAGCCTGGCTTGAAACCAAGGTTTCGGACTTTATAAGAGCTGAAGATTGGCCCTCATTTAGCCCAGACCTCAACCCTTTAGACTTCACATTATGGTCAGTTTTAGAGGACATGGCTTGCTCTAAATGACACGGCGACATTGAGTCTCTTAAAAAATCTTTGGAGCAAGCAGTGGGGAAATTTCCCTTGGAAACAGTGCGTAAATCCATAGATTCGTGGCCAAACAGATTAAAGGCCTGTATAAAAGCCAAAATGGCCACCCATTTCGAATAGAATATTTTTTTATTTTTTGCTGAGACTAATAAATATGTAGGTATAAATTTTAATAATATTACATTACTTCATTTAAAAAAATGCATTTTCATTGTAACAGAACTTATGGCTGGACTAGGTCAACTCAATATGTATAACATCATTAATGATTACCTATAAGTATTTATTAAGGACTGAAGGGTTCAGGGCGCTAAACTAATTTATTACGCAGATAACAAACACTCGTAACACATTATGCTGGGAGTCAATATTGAATACAATCCAGTCAGGTTTGACTGATCTCGGCGACTGGCTTGATAAAAACTTTTTAAATTTGAGTAACATTTCAGAGCATTTTATTCCTATATTAACTAATTAAATGCCCTGTAATAATTTGAAATGAATCTATTGGACAAGAACTTATTTACAGATAGTTTAGCAAACAAAACTGCAACTTTAGTAAAACTTTGTTTTTAATTATACTTATAGTTCTTATTTGCTCTTCTTACTTATGTTTGTATTTTATTTAAAAGGATTACAGCGTTGGTTCTCACCTTAAAAATAACATTTATAAAGTTTTATGAGACGTAGGTATGGTTCCCAACAAAATTTTATTTGCTGCACAACCCAACCTTATGCTTACAATCATCTCGCTATCCCACTTCTATTCAACACCCTGAATTCATTAGCTATTTAGCCTTAAAACTAGATGAAAAACCTTACATAATAGATATCAGATTAATAATATACATAATTATCTTAGTAAAAAACATGTTTACAATGAATCGAATAGTTTGGACTGCGACAGTATTAATAATCATTGTCAGTTTTTTTTTTAATTTATGTTAATACAAAGTTTATAAAATACTTTATTTAAAGATAAAAATTAAAAACAAACCAAGTCCTTAATAAATTAATATAAACTAAAATTAAACTACAATATAAATATAACTATACTTACAAAATAACAAACTATAAGTAAAAAATAGAATCCAGGTCGCTGTCGGCGGGAAGCGTGCCCAAAATGCTGGCCTCATTTCCACGTTGGAAGGCAACGCTGATGGGTTGCCCTAGGTGCAAACTAGCCTTTTAGTCACGCGAGACGAGACGAATACAGATAGCTATCCTGAATGTTATGTCATCCAAGAGGGTTCCTAGATTCGGCCAGGGCAAGGCTTGGAACCACAAACCCGACTCCCATTTAGAGACAGCTAAGAAACGGGCGCTTTCAGTGTCACCAATGCAGGAAGTTAACAGGTTTAAATGTACTAACTTACTGAGCAGCCCGTCCCATAACTTTTGTGACTTGGGTTCCACGGGTAATTTTGCGTTGGGCAAGCAAATAAAATACTTAATTCCATAACTTTTTGTTAAAATTTTATAAATAACGATATTCGTTCAAAACCTATTAAAAATGAACGTTATTGTATTGTGGCAAGTGATGGTGGAACCGTCTACTTGGTTTTAAGAACATTTAGAAAAAGGTAGAGGATTCTGGAAGGAAAAGACAAAGACAGATACATTTTAGAAAGGGATAGACGATGAACGGAAGTTCCAGAACAGAAGGTTCGGGAAGGAGAAGACAAACATAGATAGATCTTAGAAAGGGATAGATGATGAACGAAAGTTCTGGAATAGAAGGTTCGGGAAGGAAAAGACAAGAGATAGATAGATGTTTAGAAAGGGATAGATAGTAAATAAAAGAAGATCGAAATTATGGGTTCCAGATTCTTCCGGGTATATAAGCAGCGTAAGGCGCGCCTACTGGGCAGTTGAGGTCAATCCGAGACAGCGAAGCGACAAATGCGATACGAAAGAGTTGGAAGAGAAGTTTAATAGAAGACAGTGACGAGTTTAGTGATGAATTTAGTGAAAAGTTTAGTGGACATTTCAATGTAGGAGGAGTGTAGCGCAATTTGAGAGAAGATCCAGAGGCGAGCTACACGCGGTAAATTCGGAGGTGAGCACTGCAGTAGCAGGAGGTGGTCATCTTATCATCGGGACAGTGCGTCGTTAGTCGTGCGTGTAGGGGCAACCCTGCGGAGAGGAATCACGTACGGCTGTGTAGGTTAATAAAAGCATTTAGTTAAAAAACTGGTGTTTCTTTTCAATCCTAAGTGCGTACCCCGCTCACACGTAACAGTATATTCGTGAAATTGGCGTATTATATATCATATAGATTCTCTTTGGGCATGGATGCTACGAGCTATTTATATCGAATAGTGTGGGAACAGTAGTCGAGGTGCCAACATTGCTTCAGTGGCGACGAAAGCACATGCTGCACGCCATCGCCATAGAAACTTATGAGTTGGTTCCGGTCGTGTTTCTATCGATAGTTGAAAGTCGACACGTACCTCGTTCTACGAGATGGATATGTCCATAAAATCAGCGACCGAGCGGGAGCAGGAGCACAGAAGTGTCAGCCATCGTATGCGTATAACCATTCGGGCAACAGACGGTACGTGGATTCAACCGCACCTATCTACCACAAAGACAGTAACATGTTGGTGATCTGAGCGCAATCGCAATTTAAAAGTGTGAAGAAACAGGAAGGCAGAGAGGTATAACTGGCGGGGCCGACCTGTAGAAGCTAGCCAACATCCTCTGGGCTAGAAGATCTTCTGCAAGAGAGCCCATTGCATGAGCAACGGACGCCAGGATGAACATCAGGGTGTTTATACTTGGTTAGGATAAGCATAGCGAAAATGCTGTTACACGGTCTCTTCGTAGTGCGCAGTAGTATTATATAGTAGATTATTACACGAAAGGAGAAAGTGAACTATTTAGGTATGAGATGGTTTGGCGCACGAGCGTAGCCATAGCGGCCTCGCTATATAGTTCGAGTGGCTGAAGAGGCCTTTCACCCGAGGTTAACACTCTGCTTTTCATTTAGAATATGAGGAAATTACTTTCCTCATATTATAAATGAAAAGCAGAGTGTTAACGTGTTAAATTGGTACTTGTCTAACGAAATCAGGCGTTAATTCCATATCTAAATCTGATAAACTCGTTTAATACGTCACACATATGGAACGTTAAGTTTTTTTTCTGTGATATCCTACCAGCCACTATTTTTTGTCACTGGTGATAGTAAATATTTAGTTCAAATTTATGCAAATTAATTAATAATTTAGTGAAAAGTAATTTAGTAAAGTATAAAATGATGTTACAAAATTGTTCAAATTTTTATTACAATTTATGCCGCGATTTAACAGTGGCTGTAAAAAAAATTGGAATATGAGTCGCATTATCTATGGTTCGCATAGTTTTTAAATTTTTTAACAGCAGGAAGCTCGTTTCCCAGGAATGAAAATTACGGTTTTCATCCGTGTGAGCTATGATCTATGCAAGCGACTTTTAGAATATGAGAAATCAAAATAAATTTTATATCAGAAAAAAGGGCGCGTTAATTAAAGAGCAATCTTTGCTGAAAGTAAATTTCAATGCAAGCTTAGTTTAATTATTAGTTTTAAAATGAATAAAATATTTTAGCCGTTTGGGGTGGAGACGTTGGATCCATGGGAGCCAAGAGCCCACGGGTATTTTAAAGTATTAAAAAATGGTTTGTCAAGGCCACAGGCGACCGGAAGGCTGAAGCTTAACTCGCTCAAAGAATTACTTGGTTTGGTTGGGCTGGACCGATTTTGGTTTATATTATCGTATTATAGTGTATAAAAATTAAAGAAAAGTATTTGTTATTTTCAAAATAGAAGTCACGTGTATAAAATATATTTCAAATAAAATACATTAGCTATTTTTTTAAATGTATTTAATAAAATACAAAATAAATAGGTGTAAAAATACAAATTGAAATAATGCATATCTCTGAATTTGAAAAAACTGTCTTAATTTATATTTCACATTGTTTCAGTCTTTTTCATAGTACGATAAATGTGCTGTCTGATGTGGGATTAATGTGGCAAGTGGTTGAAACTGAGGATGATCTTGACGAGAACCATAAAATTCTTACACCGGATTGTATAAATACTGGTTTTGTAAGTAAAAAATGAGACATTTTCTTCCAAAATATTTAACTGGTAAACGTGTTTGTGATCAAGTGTTTGTTTAGCTAGATGTTACAATAATGACTTGGTCGATAATAGCTACTTATCATTTGATAAATGGATTGATGGTCCATCTTTTCTCTCTGCGTGTAAGTGGTTTCTTATGAGTAACAGTTTTTAACCGACTTCAAAAAAGGAGGAGGTTCTCAATTCGTCGGGATCTTTTTTTTTATGTATGTTCATCGATTACTCCGAGATTTATGATCCGATTTACGTGATTCTTCTTTAGTTTGATGCGGAATAGCTGCCATTTGGTCCCCTAAAAATTTAACATAGTTTGGCCCAGTAGTTTTCATTTTACGAACATTTTTTTGTTCCTGTTTCTTGGGACCTATATTTTTTAAGGAGCGCGGCACCTTTCGTAGGTCTACCCATACATAGCTAGACACTAAAAAGTAACAAATAAAATAAAAAACTTCGTTTAAAAAAACCGACTTCAAAAACTAAAAAGTATAAAATAACTTATTTCTAAAGCTATTATTATTAATATATATTATCTAAAACATCTAGAAGTCGGTGCAAAGTAAAACATAAAAATTACTATATTTTTTTTGAAAATTACTAAGCACCGACTTTAAGATGTTTTAGATAATATATATTAATAATAATAGCTTTAGAAAGTTGACGTTGACGTTGTCACCGTCAACATAAAATTCTGTAAGAAAATAATTTAAAATTCCATAAAATAAAAATAATAAGGACACTCTCAACACTCTGAAGCAAATGATTACATTTTGTAAATAAAAAAATAGAGCTGTAATAGAAACTAAAAGCCGACACAGGAATACCATGATTTCATCCATGGTTACCTACGCTGTCACATTCATCGTTTGGATGCACCCAGATTTATTCTAAATATTTTGGATTCCTGCCTAAATATTCACCCAACAGCCGCATGACGAGTTTGAAGAGTACAGAAAGATTTATATTACATTACAGTGTTACAGCCAAAAGATTTTAAAAAGCCAAGAAAAACAAATAACCTAGATAACAGGAAAATGTGACGATTTTGAGGAAGTTGAAGACATGAACGAAACAAAAATATCCCCTCCTATCGTTTTTGTGAATTGTGAACTATTTTTTTTTGTATGTATATATTATTATAAATATTTATGTGGTAGTCGAAACATCGGACACTTAGGTATATCCTAACATTAATTTACATTATAAGTTATCCTTGTATGAATGTATATATGTATCATGACTATTTTTACGTGTTATTTTAGTTTTTAATTCTTCAATTTGCATGTTACAGCCACAACCTGATACATCATCTGACAATTTAATCCAATGTAATAAATGCTCCCAGGTACGCTTTTTTAAAGGCATAAGAGGCTTGAGGATCCATCTTGGTAAAGCACACAAAGACCAAGATGACTCCTCAAACACTTTACCTTTACCGCAATCTAACGATAACACAACCCTTACACATTTTTGGAAAAAAATATCATCATGTAAACAAACATTGCCGATTTTAAAAGGAATTCCCCGTGCGGCCAGAATTACCGTATGCGAAACCTTTTCTCAAACAATAAGAAAAGTAGAAAATGAAAATTCTGTATGTGCCTGGGAGAATTTATTATTGCTTCTTTACCAAGTTTTAAATATAGCACAGAATGATAGAAGTACTGCAACCTCCAAAATTAAGAAAAACTGTAAACTAAAAATTTTAGATTTCACTGATAACCCAAGTAGTTCCGGTAAGCGTAAGGAATCCACAAGACGTTTAACGCGGCTTGTAGAATCCAAGCTATCCGACGGTGATATTAAGGGAGCCGCATGGATTATATTTTCAGATGATGACATAGCTCCTTACAATGAGATTACACTCCGCGCTTTGCCTGACAAACATCCACCTCCAGGATCGAGTCCCCAGTTGCTGGATGAGGGAAATGATATAGATTGTTTGCACGCAACCTCAGATAAAGTACTTGCAGCTGTCATGTCCTTCAAATGTGGCTCTGCCAGTGGACTAGACGGCCTCACTCCGCAACATTTAAAAGATTTGTTGAGTGGGGACACTGGTAGCGTCGGCGAGAAACTTTTGAAGGACATGACAGATTTGGTTAATTTGATGCTTTCTGGTACAGTAACGAAAGAAATATTGCCAATCCTTTATGGTGCCAACTTATGTGCGCTAACTAAAAAAGACAGAAGTATCCGCCCTATAGCAGTCGGCATGATGTACCGGCGTCTCGCAGCGAAAATATGCTGTCGAGCGATAAAAGATTTAAGCTCCAGCTATTTTTTACCACATCAATTAGGATTCGGTACAAAGGGTGGCTGCGAGGCGGTGGTACATACTCTCAGAGCTTTCACTGCCAGCAATAGTTGTGAAGCGATCCTTAAGGTGGATGTGAAAAACGCTTTTAATTCGGTAAACCGATCTGCCCTGCTGAACCAAATCAAAAGACATTTCCCCAAAATTTACAAATACGTTTGGCAGTGTTACGGTGAAAATTCTTTTCTATTATACAAAAACCATTTAATTTATTCGGCTACTGGTTGTCAGCAGGGAGACCCGCTCGGGCCTGCAATTTTTTCACTAGCCCTTCACCCAGTCATTGAAAAGCTAAATTCCAAATTTAACGTTTGGTATTTAGATGCCGGTACCCTAGGGGGCGACTTAGATACACTGAGAAATGATTTGACCATGCTAGCTGAAGAATTCGGCAAAATAGACCTGGAACTAAATTTTTCAAAATGTGAACTTTTCATAAATGAAAATTGTGACTACCTCATTTCTGGACTTATAAATCTGGCCCCAAATTTAAAAATTGTAAGTAAAAAAAACTTGACCCTCCTCGGGGCACCTGTCTTCGAGGAATCTTTTAACTCTTTCTTTGACGACAAAATTCAAAAATTTACACACAAAATAGACAACTTATAAATAATAAGCAAACACAGTGCTTATTTTATTATTCGGCATTGCTTATTTGTTCCAAATTTTATGTACGTCCTACGGTGCTCTCCCCTGTGGAGGCACCCGAATATTCTAAATGTTTTGGATTCCACCATTAGACAATCGCTCACTTCCATTTTAAATTTACCATTCGATTTTGAAGACAGCACGTGGACCCAAGCTACCCTGCCAATTAGGCTAGGCGGCTTGGGAATACGCAAATCTCAGATGTAGCTTTACCTGCTTTTCTGTCCTCAGTTTATAGTACTGTGGACCTCATTGGCAAACTAATAAATCCGTCACTATGTGACTTTGAGGTCCCATACTTGGCTGAGGCCAGAAACGCATGATCACTAGCATGCCCGAGCCAAAATTATCCAGTAGAGCCCAAATCACAGAAGCTTTGGGACGGGCCACTCAGCAAGTTGGTGTATAAAAATCTCTTATCCTCTAGTGTCAACGAAGCTGAGCGAGCCCGCTTCTTAGCAGTCTCAAAATGGGAGTCAGGCTTGTGGCTTCAGGCGCTGCCCTCATCAAATTTAGGCACACTCCTAGATGACACTACATTTAGGATTGCTGCCTCTATTCGACTGGGGGCACCGGCTGTTGTCCCTCATCACTGTCAATGCGGAGATAAAGTCGGTGGTTCAGGTCACCATGGCTTGTCATGCGTCAGAAGCGCCGGCAGAATACCACGCCATGCTGCACTAAATGACATTATCCGCCGGGCTCTTGTCACCACCGGGACCCCAGCCATTTTAGAGCCAAATGGACTGTGTCGCGACGATGGCAAGATACCGGACGGGATGTCTTTGGTGCCATGGAAGATGGGACGACCATTAGTTTGGGACGCAACGTGCGTTGACACTTTGGCAGCGTCCCATCTTCCCGATACGGCTGTGGTAGCTGGTGCAGCTGCCGCCCGACAAGAGGACCTAAAACGCCGCAAATATGCATCCGTTGGTAGTGGATATATATTTGCGGCTTTTGGTGTCGAAACTCTGGGGCCATGGGGTCCAGAAGCCCATCGCCTTTATCGAGACCTATCAAAACGGTTGATAGATGTCTCACGAAACCAAAACGCTGGCCTGTATTTTGGGCAACGCATAAGCGTTGCCATACAACGTGGTAATGCGGCCAGCGTTTTGGGAACGTTCCCAACTGACGGTGATTTGGGACCTATTTACTATTTGTAGTTTTTATCTTTTATAAATTAAGTTGTATATATATTATTAGAATAGGCAAAATATGTAAAATAAATTCTGTTATTATAACCTTAATAATAAATTATAGCATATAACAGACAAAAAAAGAAATAAGTTATTTTATACTTTTTAGTTTTTGAAGTCGGTTTTTTTAAATGAAGTTTTTTATTTTATAGGTTGATGCCATCGACGTTATTTTATTTCAAACAATACGTTGGGGACTTGAATTTTATCCATATTTTTAGACGCTTAGCACTTAGGTATATCGTAGGTTAAGCTCTTTTTCTAGCCGTACAGTACACGCCAAACTCAAATATCCATCCATTGAAGTTAGCTCCGTCAGTTTGTGAAAATTGTAGTCAAGTATTAACAGCAGCAGCTGTACACCTGATAATGTGTAAGTTCGAAAAAACCCTAGAGTGACCGAGCGAGAACGTAACATTTTTCACTTTTCTATTAGCTCTGTATGTATAATCTCTGCTACGATTCTTGAGCGGTGACCTTGGTATACACAAGTGACATTTCGGATCTTTTTCGAAGTATAAGGTAGGGACGCAAGGTTGGAGTTTATATCAATCATATCACGGCCTTACAAAGCGCATGATAGCGATTGATCCTACGTCCTATTGGTGTCCCAAGAATTTTTTATAGTGATACGTGGCAGAAGTTTAGCGGGAATTTTAAGAATGATATTTTGCTATGCAGTTTTATTTTTAGAAGATATACACTCCTTTGCAAAAAATAAATAAATAAACGGCCATCTTACAGTCATTAGCTTTTCTATGGATAATATTAATATTTTTAGTATGTCATTAGCTTATATGACTAGAAATTCCTTATTATCAATGAGAATATAGTTATATTCCAGAATATATTCTGGAATCGGTTTTTTACTCATTGTAAACAGAGTAACGCGTTAAAATGGACATTTTTATAGTTATAATGAAATTAAGACTACGAGTATTCTTATGGTATTTTAATTTAAAAAAATACATAAAAAAATAAAAATTAATAATGAGTATGACTTCCCCTGGCAGCGATTACGGCGTGTACTCGTCTTGGCGTGCTTTCCACCAGGCTTTTGATGGTGTCCTGTGAAATGATTTCTCACCTAAACGAGATCACACGTATAAGCTCCCTGATGTTTTGTGGACGTGGTTGAACAGATCGTACACGCCTTTTTAGGAGGTGCAGCTCAATAGGGTTAAGGTCGGGGCTCCGCGCTGGCCAATCCAAACGACGAATACCGACCTCTCGCATATAAGCATCTACGTCGCCAGAACCACCGTTCTGGCGACGTACGCCTGAGCATTATATCGTTCATGTAAATGGCATCTTCATCAATTACAGTCAGTGCGGCTAACACTCGCCGACGTCGGTCTTCACCATGCAGATAAATTCGACCCGCATCGGAGAAGAGTACGCTACTCCAGTTCTCTAGGGTCCAAGATAGGCAGTTTCTAGCAAATCTCAATCGAACAACCCGGTGCTCACAGAGTAACTCCTCACAGTCCATAGGCTAACTTGTGCTCCTCGTACAGTCAGCATGTTATAGAAAGGACCGGCCCAGATGGTCAAATACATAAGAACATCGAAAGTGATCATTAATATCGATACAACCAAGGTCGTTTAATAGTTCGAATCAGCCTTCTTGTACAAATATATCGGTACACGAACAACGTCAAATACATGAGTTCATTCAAGCCATCATGTTAACAACCACAGCGGTAAAGGTAACTAAGCAGCCAAAGTAACCAAAAGTACGGTACGCTCTAGAAAAATAATCTCTATTCTAAATGTGATTAGAGTCAAATTGGATAACTATAGACTATAGAGATAACGAAACTATAGAGAACTGTCTTCCCATGCGACTTCACACGCTTGATCTTCTAATAGCGCTGCAAACTATCCCATTCCTGTAATGATATAATTATCCTACTCTATTTATCGCCGTCATCAAGAGTACCTACGTAAATAAAAAATCTTGTGAGCATCGTTTCGTTCTTAGGTATAACGAAGTAGGCTTTAAAGGATTTCCAAATTAAAGCTTAATTTAATTGGTCACAACTTAATAAAACAAATTGGAATATACTTTGGATAGTTTTTAAACAATCCCATTTCTCTCCTTCGATATAGAAATAATTTATTTTATATTATTGTTATTCCGCAAATTTTGTTTTAGGTGTTAACGAGTACAGGTTTACAGCACAAAGACACCATATCTACCGAATATGAAGAAAGTGATCATAATCAAGTTTTAGAATTACAACCGAATGAAGTTTCCTCTGAAATCGCCGAGGTACTTGTATGTAATTTTTATATTCGAGTCCTGATAGCTAAGGGAAAATAAAGGAGGCAAACGCATGGTGGCAGTGGCAGTCCACAAACTATAAGGTGTTCTGTAGAGGTGACTAAAGTCTACTGTTGTCGTCGTTTGGCCATAAAACCTTAACCTAAAGTAATTAATCGAAAACTCTCCACATCTCAAAAATTCTGAACTGGTCTTATTCAGACCAATTTTCGTTGAAAGTATACACCGTTAATTTATTTTTAATTTTCTATTTCATACTTTGAAAAACAGAGGGGGTCGTACATTATTTACGATTTTCTAAAATAATATCTTGTATCATCTATCTGATTTTCTGTGTGTCATAGCTGAATATTTAGAAGAGGAACTACTAGGGCTTGAGCTGTGAAATTTAACACAATTATAGAAGTGTGTAGCAATGTGAAGTGTTAGACTTACCAAAGTAAGTATTTTCTTTTAATTGAAAGGGAATAGGAGGAAGTCGATATGTAAAGAATATTATAATATAATCAATGATGATATTACATTATAACAAATGATGGGGCTTGTCCTCCAAATTTTTATCCACGTTATCACACTGATTTATTTTTAATATATAGAAAGCTTTGAAGGAATAATTTTTAAAGATATTTAGTTTGAATAATATTGATATAATTATTACATACATACATACATAACTTCACGCCAGTTCCCTTGCGGGGTAGGCACGAACAACAGAGCGCCATTTAGGCTTATTCTTACACACCTCACTTGCTTCTTTGACATTCATAACTCTTGTCATGCACGATATAATTATCAATATTCATAAACCTTTTGCTGCTAGACTCGGGGTCTGCCGAACTTTTAATATTATATTTTATAGTCTTAAGAACCCTTCCGTGCAAGTCCGATTGGCATGCGGTGATTTGTTACTTCATTAAGTAGTACTTAATAAGTACACATGTACTTTATAACAGCCCACAAAGGGACACTAAATTCGCTACGTTTGTCCATGGTGGATTGGCCAGTTTCATATATCGGTAATCGGATTTGCAGGTTTTCCCTTAACATGTTTACCTTACCCGTCACACGTCTTATTTACAACAATATACACATTTGGGTAGGAAAACTGCCCAATTGATACTATTTCTCCTACTGGAATACGAAGCCATGACATTTAAATGAGACGTGGTTGTCGCTTGTATCGTGAGAGATATACCAGTAATTTATTAAATATTCAGATTGTGATAATACTTTGCGCGGTAAATCACTACTGGTATTAAATTTGGAGCTATATGTACCTACGCGCGTTTGTTTATTTATATATTCCGAATACTTTTTGCTCAAAGTAGTAATTATACTATCATCGCCTTTATCAATCGACTTTATCCTTGGGGTTCTTTAGGAAGAAATAACCCTGTGTTGATAAGATCGCCCTTTGTACACAAGTAAAGTTTTAGTTCATTTTATACAAGTTGTTATAGTTCGATGCAAACTTTATGGCGGCTACGATATTAGACGCAAGCAAAGGCGTGCGCAGGTACAGTTAAGTTGAAATTGATCGGGGCTAATTATGTATCTACTATTTTTACCAACTTTAAAGGAGGATGTTCAATTCATGTAAATATTTTTATGTATGTTCAACTAAATATTTTTTGATTCTAAGTCGATTTTCAGGATTCTTTTTGCTTTAGATGCAGTAGTATCAGGCTAGTTTATATAAATCATTAGTTTTTATTGGGCACCATAATATACGTAACTTAAAAGTCAAAATAAATATTTTTTCTAGTATTGTTTTATTATATCTGTTAGAGTATTCACAAAATAAAGAATTATTATTTCAAAAGTAAAAGTTTGATTTGTGGAAAAGTAATGTTGAAATTGCTGTCGACTGTTTGGTACTTATGAAGTACGGGAGGGACTCTGAGTCGGTGTCACATAAAACTGTTTTATTTCCGGAGGAGCCATTTTGTACAGAACTGTTGCTTACTTTGTCTTCACTTGAATAGAATTCCTTCTCAGTGATACATTCAGACATGGATGATACATTTGTCTGTCAACGTGTCGATAATAACATCGACTTTATGTATTTCTCTATTCTTCTTACTTTCACAAACCTACCTAGTTATTTCTTTACGTTCTTTTCTTACCATGTGTAATGACGCTTGCTGTTTTTGGACTAGTCTTTTATTTCATAATTTTTTAAGCAATTTAATTTCAAAATTTAGACAAAAACAACAATAAATTTAATTAAATATAAAAATGAAACAATCTTAATGAAATAATAACAAAATAATCCATCCATTCATTCCATCCGTGCAGGAACGGAGAAAGAATACAATTTCCTGTGGCCGGGCGGCCTGTCGTAAGAGGCGACAAAACAACCCACATCCAGGTGGTAGGGCCCGACTGGATGGCTACCACCCCTGGTCTAAAGCATGTCGCCATAACAAACTTGAGTTGTGTTCCGGCATTAGTGACCAGATTCCAGTCTCCCTTAAGAGAGCAGCAGCGCATTTGTAGCACCTTTGGTGTTGCAAATGTCCATAGGCGATGGTAACCGCTTTCCATCAAGTGGGCCGTCTGCCTGTCTGCTGAACTCCTGCAATGAAAAATAAAATAAAAAACAACTAACAAACAACAAACTTTTGCGCTCTATTGTACTTAGCTTAGACGCGCATATGTGTGTGCTATGTACGGACGTAGCTCAATACTACTATAGCTACGTCGTAATTATCGCAGGGCTGCCCGTGTGCGCTTGCTAGATGAGTTGGATAAAAGCGCTAGATTCTGTTACATGATCAAAATTACAAAAAATATCCTGTACAAAAAATATATAGTTTACGTGGTACGACGGTACCACGTAAACTGAAGGATTGCGTAGAAGCAAAGATCAATCACATTTTTATCGTTTGACTACGAAACCCTAAAAATCTAGTATATAGGTTGGACAATCCTCAAAAAAGGAATTTATATTGTAGTGATGCTAATGACATTTTAATCAACTGCTATGACGTGATAAATACTACCTTTATTATTTAAATTTCGTAGTCCACTGCTGGACGTAGGCCTCCCCAAGACGGCGCCACTCATCCCCGTCCTCTATTTTCCTCATCCAGCGCCTATCGGCGACCTTGCACAGGTCGTCGGCCCATCGGGCCAGAGGTCGTCCGACACTACGTTTACTGAGACGCGGTCTCCACTCCAGGACTCGTCTGCTCCATCGGCCATCGGTCCTGCGGCAGACGTGACCGGCCCACTGCAACTTCAACTTGCTAATTTTGCGAGCTATGTCGGTTACCTTGGTTCTCTTACGGATATCCCAACATAGCTCGCTCCATAGCCCGTTGAGCGACTTGGAACTTGTGGACCAATCCTGCCATCAGTGTCCATGTCTCGGCCCCGTAGGTCAGGACGGGGAGGGCGCACTGCTCGAAGACTTTTGTCTTCAAGCATTGCGGAATGGTCGACGAGAAGACTTGACGAAGCTTACCGAATGCTGCTAGCCCAACTGAATCCTCCTATTGGCTTCCCCCTCGAAGTTGTGCCTGCCTACCTGTATTTTCTGTCCAAGGTAGACATTCCTGTACAACCTCCAGAGGGACGCCATCGACGTTTACCGGTCTCGGCATGACATGTTCATTATGTTCAATGAACACGTCATGCCGCTTTCATCTTGTCCAAATTCATGCCGAGACCGACCCGTCGCGAAGATTCATTTAAGCTACCCAGCGTTTCGGCAAATTCCTCCAAAGTCTCTGCAAAGACGACGATATCGTCGGCGAAACGGAGGTGAGAGATGTGCTCGCCGTTGATGTTAATGCCCCGTCCAGCCCAGTCCAGAGTTTTGAAAACATCCTCTAGCATGTTGGTGAACAGTTTCGGGGAAATCACATCCCCCTGTCTCTCCCCGCGACGTAGGGGTACAGGCTTCGCCCTCCGATCCTGGATCTGGACGGTCATCGTTGCGGCGTCATACAGGCATCTCAGCACCTCAATGTATCGCCAATCAATACGGCATCTTTGCAAAGACTCCAGAACAGCCCAAGTTTCGATGGAGTCGAAGGCTTTCTCATAGTCCACGAATGCGATACACAGCGGCCGATTATACTCTTCGGTCTTTTGTATAATCTGCCGAACAGTATGGATGTGGTCCACGGTGCTGTAGCCTTTTCGAAACCCAGCCTGTTCTGGTGGTTAGAACTCGTCAAGTCTTCTGGCGCGACGATTCGTGACGTCCCTCTAAAACAACTTATAGACGTGGCTCAAGAGTGAGATTGGCCTATAGATTTTCAAGAGAGTGTTATCACCCTTTTTGAAAAACAAGACCACCACGCTCTTGCTCCACGCCTTCGGCACAGTGCCCCGGTGGATAACGGAATTGAAGAGCTCAGCCAAGGCCTTGAGGATTGGCATTCCTCTTGCCTTAAGGAGCTCAGTTGTAATTCCGTCATCCCCCGGAGCCCTGCCATTTTTAAGTTACCCGAGAGCCGCACTAATCTCGTCCACGTCGACCTCCAGGATGTCCTCCGTATAATGGTGCGTGAGTGGCGCACGTAGATCTTCGTTGCTTTGCGTCGCAGGTTTCTTCGCCCGCGAAGAATACAGTAGCCCGTAGAACTTTTCTACCTCCGTCAGGATCTCAGAGCCAGACGTAAGCTCTCTGCCATCCGCTGTCCTCAGCTTTGCAATGTGGCTCCTCCCCGAGCTTCTTGAGAAAACTTTGGACTCCCTGTTCTGCTCTATGGCCGCCTCAATAGCCGCCTCAATGGCACGAGTTTAGAGCAGCGGAGGTCCCGCCTTACAAGTTTTCTTATTTGCTTGGAGAGGGCCCGATGCTCTGGCGAGCCAAACAAAGCGGGTGGCATTTCATGTCTCGTCTTCATGAGATCCAGAGTTTCGGTAGAAAGTTCAGACCGTCTGTTTCTTCGTACAGGCGGAAAATGCCTGCGACCCAAATCCTACAACGTCTTCACCACGTTGTCGGTTATCTCGTCAACATCGCCTGTGGTTTCCAGAGATTCGAACCGATTGCGAAGTTCCAGTTGGAACTGTTCAGACCCGTGGATAATTTAAGGCGGCGTGGGTCGGAGAATAGATTTCACCAGGCGGAGTCTTTCAGCCTTAAAATTGATGTTTAGAGTGCCTCGTACAAGTCGGTGGTATTGACCACTGAGACATCTCTAAATATATGCTTCTTGTCCGCCATGATGAAATCTATCTCGTTCCTCGTCACAGTGTCGGGGCTCTGCCAGGTCCAGGTCTCCTCTGGGGCTTTTTCTTGTAGAAGGAATTCATCAAGAAGAGCCCCTGCATTTCTAGGAAGTTGACCAGGATTTGCCCCCTGTGATTTTTGCGCCCTAGTCCATAAGGTCCGATTATCGGTTCGTCGCATTCTTGTACTCCCACTTTGGCGTTGAAGTCCAGCATAACAACGTTGTAGTGAGCGGAGGTTGTGCCATGTATGGCTTTAGTTTCCTGGGGAAATGCGTACACGGAACCTAGGGGCCGGACGGTTGAGGAATGGGCTCTTCAATCCGGCCTGACCATATTGAACCAGGGATCGGTCCAGACCTGCGTGCGCGCGCGGGGTGGATCGGTCATCGACCTGTCATTCGCCACTCATGCGGCCGCCCGCAGAGTTGTCGGATGGAGGGTGCTGGAGGAGGTGGAGTCGCTCTCTGATCATCGGTACATCAGATTTGAGCTTATCCCCTCCTCCGGTCCGAGCCTTGTTCATCGCCCCCCTCTCCTCCCGCGTTGGGCCCTTACCAAGCTCGATCCGGAGCAGGCCGAGGAGTGGGCACTCACGGAAAACTGGGCCTACCCAGCCGAATTCGCGAACCTGGAGTCGCAGGCAGAGCACACGCGCAAGACCCTGACGAGGGTTTGCGACGCCGCGATGCCTCGCGTCTCCAAGCGGCAGCCTCCGTGCAAACAGGTCCACTGGTGGACCGAGGAGCTGAGCGAGATGTGAAAGGCAGTTCGCATCATCAGCCACAGGCTCAAACGTTGCAGGGCGCGCCGTCCTCCGGACTACGTCGTGGAAAATGGACTCGTGGGCGAGTTTAGGGAGGCCAGAAAGGCCCTTTCGATTGCAATATTGCAAGCGAAAGCCCGGGCTCGGGCCGAGCTCCTCGAGACGCTCGATCGGGACCCTTGGGGGCGTCCGTACCGTGGGGCCCGCAACACGTTGCGGCCTTGCACATCCACGGTCACGGAAACGCTCGAACCCGAGGTGCTCCGGTCGGTTATCGACGGGCTCTTCCCGGATCCGGGAAACTTCACTCCCTCCAGTATGGGTCCACCCGTTCCCGACACCCCCACGGACGAGGAGCCTCACTCCATCTCCGAGGGGGAACTAGACGTTGCCCTGGACCGGCTCCGGGGCAGGAAGACGGCACCGGGACCCGACGGGGTTCCAGGTCGACTCCTCTTCCTGGCCGCTAAACATCTACGCGGCCAGCTGCGGGAACTGTTCGAAGCCTGTATTCGCGCAGGTCGGTTCCCGTCGCAATGGAAGGAGGGGCGTTTATGCCTGATTCCCAAGGGAAGTCGGCCTTCCAACGATCCGTCCGCCTTCAGGCCCATAGGGGCTCCGCGCGCATGGAGTCCCCCCGTACCTCACAAGGCTGTTGGGCGCGTACCTGCAGGATCGACATATCCTTTGGGAGGGCGGTGAGTCCGGCAATCCCGAGTTAGGTCGGCGACGCGTCGCGTGCGGCGTTCCACAGGGGTCGGTCCTCGGGCTGATTCTTTGGAACGTAGGTTATGACTGGATCCTTCGGGTTCCGGTCCTGCCCGGGGTAGGGCTGATCTGCTTTGCGGACGACACCCTACTCACGGCACGCGCTGCGTCATTTGCGGAATCCGTGGACGTCGCCAACGCCGGGTTGGCGATTGTCGTAGATCGAATAGCTAGGCTGGGCTTGAGGGTCTCCCCCGCGAGAACGGAGGCCATCATGTTCCATAGGAAATTTCGCAATCCCCCCGCGGACTTAACCGTCTCGGTCCAAGGGGTGGCCATTAGAGTAGGGCCCCAGATGAAGTATCTGGGGCTAGTTCTCGATGGGAAATGGCTGTTCAAAGCGCACTTTGAGCAGCTAGTTCCCAAACTCGTCAAATCCGCGGGCGCGCTCTCGAGGCTGCTTCCCAACGTGGGGGGCCCGGGGGGTGCGACGCGGAAACTTTACTCTGGCATCCTGAGGAGTATGGCGCTGTACGGTGCACCCGTCTGGTCCACTGCACTTCACCGCCACAACAGAACCCTGCTGCACCGGGCGCAGCAGGTTCTGGCCGTGAGGACCATACGGGGCTATCGCACAGTGTCGCGGACGGCGGCCACCCTCCTGGCAGGCGATCCGTCCTGGCATCTCCAGGCGAACGTCCTGGCAGAGGTGCGTCGCACCCGGCAGGATGCCCTAGCTAGAGGCCTGACCTTCTGTCAGGTCGAAATCGAGGCGATCAGGAAGCGGGAAACCGCCTCCATGATCGCCGTCTGGTCTCAGGAGCTCGATAACCCTGCGGCCTATGGCGACTACACGGTGGATGCAATCAGGCCACAGGTGACGGAATGG
Organism: Dendrolimus kikuchii; assembly: GCA_019925095.2. Taxonomy (NCBI): domain Eukaryota; kingdom Metazoa; phylum Arthropoda; class Insecta; order Lepidoptera; family Lasiocampidae; genus Dendrolimus; species Dendrolimus kikuchii. The sequence continues at coordinate 13,240,794 of CM034394.1, forward strand.
GTCTACCGCACCAGCGGCACCCTGACCTTCAGGACGACGCAGATACTTATCGGACACGGATGTTTCGATAAGTATCTGTATCGCATTGTGGGCTGCTTGCCTTCCCCGGACTGCCGGCAGTGCGGCGCGCCCGACACGGCGTTACACACGCTAGTCGAGTGCGCCGCATGGGCGCCGCAGCGTTTCGAACTTGAGACGCATGTAGGTCCGGTCGATTCGCTCTGTGACTTGGTCAAGGCCATGCTGCAGGGCAACGACAATTGGGGGGCTGCGGTTACTTTTTGTGAGACAGTAATGTCACTCAAGGAGGCCGCAGAACGCGATAGGGAGACAAGTCCTGCAGCGCGGGCTAATGCGTCTTCTCGAGGTCGCAGGCCTCGCACAACAAAGTGGGGTGTGTTCTCCCAGGACACACTCCAGGCACTTTATTGCGCTGGATTGACTGGGCGTAACTATGTTCTAAATTTCAGCCTTTCCAACACAAACAAAAGCGCAGGGTCGACAGAGAGGAGGGGGTTTTTAGTGGGTATTGGGGTTGCTCGCTCGTGTAGCAACACTCGGAGTCTTCCACACTATTCTGTGACGTCGATCGCGGACGGAGCACTGCCAAGAGCATACTATTGCTGCAGTGTTATCGCCCCCGACCGACGCGTGTCGTTCCCCTAGCAACGGCCCAGTTTGTGCGTAAATCGGTTAAGCATTTTCCCTCGCCTCAAAAAAAAAAAAATGTATGGCTTTAGTAATGTCGTCATACATAGCCTCAACCTCTTCGTCAGAGTGTGCCGAGGTCGGCGCATATACCTGTACAACCTTCAGGGAATACCTGTTGGTGAGTTTCAGTACTAGGTACGCTACCCTGTTCAACACACTGTTGACGTTCACAACGTTGTTAACGTGGGTCTTGTTCACGAGAAAACCGACACCTCCCTGGGAGGCCCTGTCACCTTCCCGGAAGTAGAGTAAGTGGCCAGAAACTAGGGTTACCGTATCCTCACCCTCTCTTCGGACTTCTGATAACCCTAGGATGTGCCAGTTAATTTGACTTAACTCTACTACCAGTTCTGTGAGGTGACTGTCCAGCCTAATCGTCTGTCCGTTATACGTCGCCAAGGTCAATTTCGTGAGTTGGCAGCCTCCCGTAACCCGAAGATTGTTAGTACCCTCCACCCCGCCGTTACCGCGACCGCTGCCGTAGTCAGGAATAGCGGGGTCACCGGGAACTGACGGCCGTTTTCTATGGTGTATTCTCATGGGGGATAAATGCCATAGTTACCACGCTTGGCATGCGGGTTGGTAACTGCAGTGCCGGCCTATTTGTATCGGAGACGCTACTGCCCGTCTCCGACCAGGGGATTTCTATAGGCCGGCTTTCTTACGATGGTTATACCGCCATCGATCGGTCGCCAGAGCCTCGTTTGCTGACGGCAGGGGGTACCGCGAGCAAGTGAGGTTGACAATAGGGTCCACAAGATGTTAAGCGTAGACCCCTTACTCCCCTTATTTAAATTTAACTTACATTAAATAACGTAAAAATTAAGTTAATATTTGCATATCATAAAAAGAGCAAGATTTCGCGCTGGAAATTGTATAATAAAAATGGGAGCTGGGTTGCCCTAAAAAGCGCTATATCTAGCTCCGAAAGCGCAGTGAGTGAGAAAGCGGCAGCCCTTATGAGGCGAGCGCTGGGGAAGGCCCGTAAACGAGATAGCGACCGATAGATTGAGCGAGAATTTCGAGGATATACCTCGTCTTCCGAAGACCTCGTCCCTCTAACACCTAAAATCGGCGTTCTGCGCATCGGAAAGTGCGATGCTCCGAACCACCATAAAGTTTGTATCGAACTATACCCGTGACTTTGTCCGCGTAGAAAATAATTTAATTTAATCTGCCTTCCGGTGCGGCGACAGCGGCAACGTGCACCTGGGCCTTTCAATTTTTTTTTAATAATAGTAAGCTAAGCCTAAGTTACTACTTATAACATCAGCTATCTGCCAGTGAAAATCCCGTCAAAATCAGTCCAGCCGTTTTATAGATTAGCCAAAACAAACAGACAGACAGAAAAAAATAATTAAAAATAGAGTTTTTGGTGTAAGTGCCGTATATACTTTCATATGCATTTAGTAAAACGCTGTTACATTACAAACAGATACTTCAATTTTATTTATTTGTAGTAGTAGTACTATAGAAGATTGGTGTAGTATAAATAATTATGTACCTATAATAATTGTTTCAGGAAATTTCTGAATCATCCATATCCGTACACCATGCCATAGTACTAAAAGATGGATCTCTATTCGTAATGGATGAGACGAATAAAAATACGATTAGCGAAAAACTCACTGGATCAACTGATAGTGAAAAATCTAACTATTTAAACATATTGCAAAATTTAAAATCTAACAATACATGAATATGTTGTAAATGGGCACTGTGAAAAAGAAATTTAAAAACAGTACCTACTGCACACTGTACAGGCATAGGCCTACCAAAGATGGTCATTTTAAGTACTCAAGGCTGACAGATAAATAATAGAAGACAATTAATATCTGGGTATAGTATATCTCGAAATGCGAAAGGTTTATTGCTTTAAGCGACGTTTTGACAATTTATCAGGAGAGTAATTTGAAGCATTCAATTCTTAAAACTAGTGTAATATGAACTACATTTGAATATGATTATTGTATACCTATCGATTTTAATAAAAATGCAGGTCATCTATATCTTGTAAATTTTCTCATGCTGAAAATAGAATTTCGCAGACTCATAACATATTTTAGCCTTAAATATAAAGTGAAAAACTTTTTAACCATCATTACTTATTATTATAATCGAGAATAAATAAGCTGATAAAAGCCAAAGCCAACCGGGAAAGGTATGTTCTTTTACAAAGTATACGGATTTAAATAATCTTCGGGAATTTTTGAGGGGCAGAACTAATTCCAACTGGTCTTGACCTTCATGCCAAATGAGAGTTTTGGGTTCTAACAATAGCAGGCACAATTCAATAATGTGAATGTCACGAAATGTTACCTTGCTTTTAAACTTGTATCTTATTCCATAATAGGGTAGATGACGAATATTACAATTAATTTTAAAAATATTTGCTTAGAAAAGAGACATATATCTTATAAGATGTTATAGAAATAATTTTAATTGCTGTAAACAATAAAATGAACGCGCTCTTTCACTCTTTTTACTTTATCTATACAAAATTATGACGTTATAATCCTTTGCAGTATAAAATTTACGAGGCCGCGACTTTTTCTAAGATGATAAGTGTCTCAATCGTTATGACAGTCTTCTACCCTATTGAATTTAATTAGCATGTTATAAAATGTAGTAACTAATTCGATTAAATCCATTTTGAATCTGTTTCGTGTACAAACCGACGCTCAAAGCAGAAAACCCCTGGGTTTTTGTATCATTTTTTAATAAATGGAATGATCATGTATAAGTACTATAACAAACTGTTTTTATTTCATTTTTTTTCGCTGTAGTTAAAAAGCTATATCAAATTAAAAATCGTTTTTTGAACCCGAAAACACGCTGACAATTCCCGAACAATCCCGAGTGCATGTGTGACGTCACTATGGTGATAATAACTCATCGTAGCTTCATAGCTCACAGCTAATGAAAAAATAAAAAAGTTTGTTATAAAACTAATATATGGTCTTTCCATTTATTAGGTATATAAAAATGGTTTAAAAACCCTACTTAAAGTAAAAAGCACGAAGACTAAGACTAATGGAAACCACACTGCTACCATCTGCACTATGTTTATTTGATATAATTATGTTGGAAGACTACTTATTCCATGCCTATATAGTAGCGAACATGTCGTCTTTTCATAATTATTATATTGTAAATATTGAAAGTAATAAAAAGTATTTCTGCATGCATAAATTAAGCAATATAAATAAGTGGACAATATAATATAAGGGGTAACTTATATACTTACCTCATAATAGGTCTTCAAAATTATCCTACCAGGACAAATACTTATGACAAAATTATTTTAACAAAAAACCAAATTTTAATACTTATTCATTAAAATTAGCGAACGTTCACAATATCGTTTTTATTTCATCGAAAGTGTCTGTCTCTATTAGAGTCAAGTAAATGAGCCATTAACCCGAAATAAGGATTATTTAAATTCTGGTTTTAATCATTTAGGTATGTATCGTTGCATGAGATAGTAGCAAAGTAAAAAAATAAATAAAACTATTATACTTAAAAAATTATAAACTAATACAAAAGAACATTCTTGACCATCTAGACTATGTACAAGGTGGCCAAATTAGAGGTATACAATAGACGGGGCTACATGTCATATGGCACGAGACACAATCGAAACATTAAGAAGAATGTTTTCAGGACGATTAATGTCAAGAAATAGAGACGTTGATTGGCCCCCAAGATCACCGGATTTGACAGTTTCAGACTTTTTCTGTAGGACTACCGGGACTACAGACTACTTGTTCCGTACTACTAAAGGAACAGATCTATGTTAACAAACCGATGAATCTTTAGCGCTTAAAACAGAATATTCAAGTCTTAGTCAGTAGTATAATACCAGAAATGTGCGAAAATGTCATAAGAAACGCGATGAAAACAGCTTGCATATGTCATGCTACTAGAGATGGACATTCTTCTTAATGTTTCGATTGCGTCACGTGCCATATGACACGTGGCCCCGTCTTGTTGGAACCACAAGTTCTCTAAACTCAACTAAATTATTTAATAATACAAAAAATTGTGGACCATCTCCACGGTAACGATCAACATTATTGTTACAGCAGCACCTGTGATATCTTCGAGGGAGTAGGGTCCAAAAATTGATCGCAATTTTCTTAGCGTTTCCGCAACAGAAAACCGTCTGAGAAGTTTTAAATATTCAAAAACTTCACATCGAATTTACCGTAGTACCGTTTACAAAATAATTGTCACCGAACTGAAAGAAGATAGCGGCACAAAAGTTGTATACCTCTACGTTGGCCACGCTGTATTTCCCGTAAATAGACAATCTTTTGCTTGGTCATTTTGCAATAATTGCTAAATTCTAAACCGATTTTACTCGTACGGACCAAGAAAATCCAATTGATGTCTGAATAAAAGCTAGCTCTACGTTTGTGTTATACTTATAATTATACGAACGTAGTTTACTACATCTATGGCTAGTTATGATTACACCAATAGATTAGCGAATTAATTGCCTTTCCAAATTTTTTCTTCCTACTGAGTGTTGAGGCACATTATTTATCGACGCTTACTGGTCAAATTACCTATATTGTTATATTGTTGTGTATACGTGCGGATAACAAATAATTAAAGTCTGAATTATTTAGTATATATTTACTATGTTGAGCATATAAATTAGATCATAACATAATTTAAATTTAATGTACAAATTAGAATATTAAAGTACTGAATGAACATATTTTAGCGTACTTTATTTTATTCTGAATGTGTAACAACGGGGACAAATTTTCTATACAATTAGTAGAAGCATACAAGGGGTGACAATTAGTACTTTAATATATTGCCATGTAATGCCATGGTAGTTGTTTCACTTTGTTTGCTTGATGTCGCTAGGTATCAATTATTCGTAACTTTATATATAATATCTGTAGACACATAGGCCGCTTTCTGATTGTCGGTGCGGAATCGAAAGCGTTTTCGGATTCAGGAGAGGTTCATAAAAATATGAGCGCTCTGTTAGTTTTTGGTACCGCGTATATCGATTCCGCACCGAGAAATCAGAAAGCGACTTTTGGGGAATTTCATAATATAAGTCATGCTTAATTTTGCCTTTTTTGACCCCTAGCTCCCATTCATCACGCTGCGTCTCATTTTCTGAGATGATTGAATAAATGTCACGTCACAGAAATTAAAAACATTATTTTGTTTTTTTCGTCGATGCGAACTACCGAAGTCTGAATTCCTTAGAGTGAACATACTTTTTATGAACTGCCCCACAGATAATACCTAGGTGAAACAAAAAGTTCTTAGAAGTGCATATATATAAAACCTTTTTGGGAGAATAATAAAACTAAGTTTTAACAGTTTTAAGCGCGGTAATTTATTTGATTTTTGTTATTCCGACGTTTCGGCCACTTTTCAGTAGCCGTGATCACGGAAGACAAAGATGTCAAGTGTTTTTGGGAGAAGTTTGATATTCACATTCACAAGTGTCAATCACACAATATTTATGCCAACTGTCATTTGTTTTTATCAGTTCGTTCGCACTTCGCACGTAATAAATTGTTACTTAGGTGCAACGAGTTGCTAAAAACGCAAAATTATGAAAAGTGAGTTACGTGCGGTGATAAAATATATCAGCTTGAAAAAAATTAATACGAAAGAAATTTTTTCGGACATTCAGCATACACTAGGGGATGATGTTGTACTATATTTTACGGTTGGGTACTGGTGGCTGAATTCAAAAGAGGTAGATCAAGCTGTAAAGATGACCCGCGTTCTGAGAATCCTTCAACCGCCGTTATGAAAGAAAATGTCAAAAAGGCTGAGAATCTGGTTTTGGAAGACAAAGGAATATCTATAAAACATATAGCTGAAATCTTAAAAATATCTTTTCGTAGCATTCCATCCATTATAATTGATTCACTGGGGTTCAAAAAATTGTCGGCAAGATGGGTGTCAAGACGAAAACAGAAAGCGACGTTTAGAAATTTCTAAGCGTAACGTGGGTCCACCATTTCGATCCTGAAACTAAGAGACAAAGCATGTTTTGAAAATGACCATCCTCTCCAGGAAGAAATTTTTTCATTAAGAAATTTCGAGTTGCTCCTACTGTAGAAGAGTATGCCTGTTTAGCAGACACACTAATGAGGTGGTTTAATTATTGTGGACTGTATAAAAGATAGATATCTAGATAGATGCTGGTTTATTGGTAGTTATAATATACAATTTATGGTCGTCCGTCGCACTAGCCGTCGTGCGGGCGAGATTTCCGCGATCCCACGGCAGCCGCCGCCTGCGGCCTAGCCGTGGTCGTGGGGCGGCCCCTCCTCCGCGGGTCTCTGCCCGTGCGTGCTCCAACACCTACCGCTAGCAAAGTTATGGCCTCAATGTTTTGTGATAGTGAAGGAATCCTTTTTATTGATTATATGCCAAAGTTTAGACGATTACTGGACCTCATTATGTAAATTTAATTCCGAAAGTGCGTTCGTCGCGGTAAACTGTCGTTGGGCGTGTTGTTCTTTCGCGATAACGCTCCCGCTCATCCATCCATCTAATCTCAGAAACCGCTGGTCCGATTTGAAAAATTCAGTGTTGAATAGTACATTTATCGAGGAAGGCTATAGGCTATATTATATTTTCAAAAATCTATACTAATATGATAAAACTGAAGAGTTTGTTTGTTGGTTTGTTTAAACGCGCTAATCTCAGGAACTGCTGGTCCGCTTTGAAAAATTCTTTAATTGCTGAATAGTACATTTATCGAGGAAGGCTATAGGCTATATTACATTTTCAAAAAATTTGGGATCTTTACTAAAAGTCCAATAATGTAACCCAAGGTGTAAAAAAATGATCGGAAAAAATCCTTACACGGCGCGCGCTGCGAAAACTATTGATTATAGAACAAAACAATGTACTACCCACTTTGCAGAACATATAATTGTCTACAAAAAATATCGCGTAACCATATGTCTAACTATTGTAGTTATTTCACAATAAGTGTTTTCTTTTATTTTTTAAATAATTAAAATGCCGTCGCTTCAAAAACTCTTTATTTTGTACCTTGATATTAATCCTTATCAAAATAAATTACTCCATATTCAAGACGAATTCAATACCTTTCTAGAACTTTTTGAATTATTCAATTCGGACGTTTCGTTCAAAAGATATCGCGATATATAAAATGTAAGTATTAGTGTTGTAGCCAAATATACTAATATTGTTTGATTGAACGCGCTAATCTCAGGAACTACTGGTCCGATCTCTGGTCTGAAAAATTCTTTCAGTGTTGGATAGCCCATTTATTGAGGAAGGCTATAGGCTATATATCATCACGCTAAGTCCAATAGGAGCGGAGCGCCAATGAAGAATGTTTCAAAATCGGAGGGTTTTGAAAGCAAATTCCACGCGGACGACGTCGCGGGCACAGCTTAGTAAAAATTAAAATGAAATATATGAAGACTTTAAATTTTAATGTCAAAAATTGTTTTAAGTAATTAAAAGATGGTCGAGGTAAGGAGTACAATATTCTATGGGGCTAAAACTAAAAAAGCATTCGGCGATCAGCTTAAATAATAGTTCAAAAATCATCCACAATGGACGTGCAAAATCGGTTCTGTATTTACTAAAATCACTCGGAAAGTCTTGAGTTAAGTGTACAAAGTTGTTTACATTTGTGTAACTGCTCTAATTGAATGCTCTTTCACGGATTTTTTTAACATAGAGATTGTCCTGCTTCCCTCAACCCTCTAGAAAGAATAGAAAGTAAAAAACGAAAAAATAATTATCTGTTGCTCTATCCAAGCTTGGGAGCTTTCAGTAATTTTGACCGAGCCATTAGTAATCCTAGTAGTCTTCGTCTATAAAATTAGTCTGCTTACAATCTGTGATAACATTATAATATAGTCTGGACTTGCACTGTACAAAACTGGTTCCTTTCTTCTGAGAACCACTTTGTGATTTATACTTTTGCGTTATTTGAGAAATATTTGTTAATTAAATAAAAAAATAAGTACAGGAACTGGTTTATATATAGCGCCCTATTTGTGAATACATACAGTATACCTTAGGTAAGTTCGATGGAGGGTAGAAATGAAAACCGCATTAAATAGTATGTTATACTAAGTCTTTTATTAATGTAGCAATAAAATAATTTCGTTTTTCTACATTTTGACAACCCTGACTTTAAAATATTTTAAACATTTAATTTTATACTATATTCAACAAATTAATTCTTTACATGACTTCCCTGGTTAACAGTAAAAAGCGAATTAAATCAATATTACAGCCATTTCGTTTATATTATTATTCATATTTGTAAATGAAAATTACATTGTCCATAAACATTTCACAAATCAGATTAATGTATGAATAACTTTGTTTTTTCCTCCTATAAAATTATTATATAGTTAACCGTTCATTTTAAGAGAAAATAAAAAACTAAGCCTAATTGATATTCCATTGGCTTTCAATTTTTGAGCACGTGTTTTTTATTTACAGCGGAATTATTGATTTCTTAAGTTGGATTACGCACGTTTCTGCTTTATTTTTTTCAATTGTGTATTTAATAATTGTAGTGATAATAAATACTACACGCATTAAGATTTGAGATGCAAAAGTGACACTTACTTCAATTTCTTTTCAAATACCGCGTTTAAGTCTGAAAGTGATTTATCTAATGTGATACTTTTTAAATGGAAACTCAACTGCTAATAAATTACCTTGATTAAATAGCCTCAGCGATTTTATTTCATGGTCGTTGCACTAATAAACATAGCTGAAAAGGCTAATTTTTCATTGTTTGATTAAAAAGTTTCAGGAAATGCTTAAACATTGTAATAATGCTTATATACAAATAGAAGATCTCTTGAGTATTTGTGTAGATCAGAAAAAAATGTCTACATAAGTATGTACATGTAAAAATATAACTTTGATAAAACACCTAAATTCTGCATTTCATATTTTATCTCTTGCGTTCTGATATAAAAAAACATCTTTAAACTTTCAATCGTATCATTATTTAAAAATATATTTTTTAGATCAAAATAATTAACGTTTATTTTCAATTTTATATTTGATTATAGTATCAAAACTAAACCAATAAGTTTCCACAGCATGCGTATTTAAAATGAAAAGGAATCGATGCTAGATATCGTGTTTAGCAAACAATGTGAAGTTAACCAATAAGTCTAGCACTTTAAAATACTGATATTCTTTGTATTTATCTTTTTATTATTTCTATTTCTTGCCCACAATTTGAAGATCAAATAAACGATAACAATTTTTACACGACTTTCGAAGTTGACATAATTAACAGACGATACAGTCTTACTTAACTACCACGTCATATTATTATTGTGTGTTATTACAACATTCAAACTTCATTTAATTTCTGACACTCGTGCATCAAAGCAACCAATCAAAAGTTATAGATATATGTATTTATTCAGAACCCAAGAATAATTAGCTCAGTTTGAGATAAAACTCCTTCACGCATGTAATATTATAAACGATATTCTCAAGGTGTTTCTGAAATTTGAGACCAATTCATGATATTAAGATAAATCGCTTTTGTAAAAACATTGATTTTCATTTTGGTTGAAAACGAAAATAATTAAAAAATAGTAAAAAGTACAATATTTTTGTACTCGTTTAAAATATTTGGATTACTAAAAAGGTCTAGCTACAGTTTTAAATACTAGTCGTATATGTATTTCGTAGGTATCATATGGGTGGAGTATAAAATAATATTGTTTCAGGTGACGCCCATTGTTGTGAATTATTGCTAAATGAGTATTTGGCGTGATGGTTTCCTCATATTTATTTTACACTAAAATGAACCTGGCAAACATCGAAACCAAGTCATGTGAATAAATCGCGACTTGCCGTTGGTCTATCACGAAGTTTACGAGCGACTAAACCGCTGGTTTGTTGAAATTTTTATAGACAAAAATAATTACAAAAATGGTATATAAATATGACTATTTCTTCAACGGTGACATTTAAAGCCATTTGTTTGTTTAAACAATTATTAGTCACTACTTAATAATTTGTTTATCTTATTTCACTAGAAGATTCCTAAAACAATTTTTTTTATTTCAAGTTTAGTGTTATCGTAAAAAAATAGTAAGTTGAAGTTGTGTATTGTATATTAGAACATCTGATAAAATTTATAATGTGAAATTGATTTTTATAAATTCTAAATAGGCAAACGAACTCCCTTGGTATATCTTTTATATATCTCTTGGGTTAATTTTTCAACGTTTTTGTATATAAACAGATTTTCATGAAATTTTATATTAAAGGCGTATAAATAGACTGACAGAAAAGTTGAATTTCTGCTGAACTGCTGCCAAATGTTTACACGAGTAGTTTTGAGGACAATCCTAATTTCGAATAACAAGATTGTACGTGCACCGGTGTGTACACGCAAAAGCCAAAAATATCTATGACAAACACTAAAACCTACGGCTAACCGACTAATTTAAAAAAATCGTATGAACGCAAAACGACAATTTCTATGCTAAAATGAAAAGTATTGTAAATAACGAATTAAACTATATTTTTTTTATTGTCCTACGCTTCTATGGCAATTACAATTGTTTAAGTTTTAGGAAAGTTGTATTGAAATAAATTGGGTAGTTGTTATTCCGTGACAATATGAAGGTTAAGATCTGTCCGTGGTTGATGACCGTCGCAGGCTGTTCCTTTGCGGTATGACGAACTCGGCGTGGCGCGGCGCCGCGAACGGGTTGGAGGACGCGAACGAGGTGCCCGCGGCCGCCGCCTGCCGCGGCGCCACCTGCTGCGCGCCGGGCCCCCGCCGCACCGGGCTACCCGTGCTCACCCTGACAAACGATACATACATTATGTAAATAGATACATTATACAGTTGTATTTAAGGCTCAAAATGTTCGGAAATGTTTCCCCATTTTTTTTTGTTTGAGTACTAAAATTTGCAGGTATAACATTTTATTGTCTGGGATGTAAAAATTCGAGCCAAGCACTAAAATATATCTAATAATGACACCGTCTGGGAAATTTCCAAAACGAAATCTGCAGAGCCTGGCTTTAATATAGAAAGGTAAAATAAAATTACCATATTACCAATATTCATAAAAGAATCTTTATTTATATTTAGACTGGAACAGAATAATACAATATTCGTATTCTATTTCATAGAGTAACCCTCCAAGTGCGAGTGCAACTCGCATCTACATATCATTTGACGAAAATATCATAAGAAAAACATACAAACGGAAACTAAATTGAAGTAGTAAACGTGGATATCCGACATTTTTTTTTGGTGCATACACATTTTGGACCAGTTGTAGTTTATTGCTTACATTTTGAAGAAAAATTTTAGTACAAATTATTTCTTGGTTACTTTGTGAGCTTAAATAGGTATTGAATCGAGATCAAATTACCTAGGAACAGTGTTGAGATCTGCCGCCGCGGAGAGCTGCCGGGGGGGCAAGGCGGGAGGGGGGCCCGGGGGCCGCGAAGTGGCCCCACTCACACGCGGCGGAATCTGATCGCATATAAGTAATTTATCATTAACTATAATTAGGTCTCAATATTAAAAATTACATGTAAAAAACAAAAACTTCTATAATTAAAAAAATTATTATAATTATTATAATAATTGTTGTCGAAGTTAATAATAATGGTACTTTTAAATTTCTGTAAGAGGGTTAAAGATTGTGAAAGACGATTGAGAATGAATGCTTTTGATCTTGTAGAGCCTCTTTTAAAAAAGCCAACCTATTCGCCTAGTTATGAAATAGGATACAAGTATGCTTAGGAGATGATAATGCTATCATACCATCGCAGTAAAATTACAAAAACATGATATGTGATCGATATATATATATATATATATATATATATATATATATATATATATATATATATATATATATATATATATATATATATATGTGTGTATATATACATTGTAATTTGTGTAATTTAGCAATCGATTAGAAACTAATAGGTTGGGGAAAAAGTCTTTTCGCATATAGTATGTATGAACTTGTAATAAGATCTCTTTGGCTATACTATTTGTATCTGGCTGGTTTTGGTATCATTAAAAAGTTTTAATTTTAAAGAAGACAATTCCAAATTCAAATTAGGAAAATGTGTGATTTTCATTTGTTTTTCTTATTGTTAAAATGAGTGAATCTAATGAAGAAATTCGATACATTTTAAAATTTTACTACAAAAAAGGTAAAAATCCAACACAAGCCGCGAAAAACAATTTGTGATGTTTATGGACCTAATGCAGTATCTGTGAGAGTAGCGCAAATTTGGTTTAAGCGTTTTCAATCTGGAAATTTTGATATCAAAGATGCAGGTCGCTCTGGTCGCCCTGTTACGGACAAAATTGATGTCATTTTTGAAAAAGTGGAGCAAGATCGGCATATTAGTAGTTACGATGTAGCTGGAGAACTGGGAATTGACCACAAAACGGTTTTGGCGCGTTTGAAAAAAGCTGGGTACACAAAAAAGCTCGATATTTGGGTGCCTCATGAGCTCACTGAAAGAAACCTAATGAACCGTGTACTCATTTGTGATTCTTTATTACGACGTAATGAAACCGAACCATTTTTGAAGAAGCTGATAAATGGTGATGAAAAGTAGATCACGAACGACAAGAACGTGCGAAAAAGATCGTGGTTCAAGGCCGGTCAGGCTTCACAGACTATGGCGAAACCCGGGTTAACTCTCAACAAGGTGATGCTGTGTGTATGGTGGGATTGGAAGGGCATTATTCATTATGAGCTGTTACCGCCAGGCAGGACCATCGATTCTGAACTGTACTGCGAACAACTGATGAGATTAAAGCAAAAAGTTGAGAGAAAGCGGCCGGATTTAATCAACAGAAGGTGTGTGGTTTTTCACCACGATAACGCTAGACCTCACACATCTTTAGCCACTCGGCAAAAATTACGAGAGTTTGGCTGGGAGGTGTTAATGCATCCGCCGTATAGTCCTGAACATGCACCTTCAGATTTTTACCTGTTTCGGTCTCTGCAGAATTCCTTAGGCAGTGTCAGGTTAACATCACGAGAGGACTGCCAAAACCACTTGTCGCAGTATTTTGATCAGAAGCCCCAAATTTTTATAGCAATGGGATTACGTCCCTACCTACAAGATGGCAAAAAGTTATCCAACAAAATGGCACCTACATACTTTAGTCAAATGTAAATAAACTTTATAAAAAAACCTTTTGAATTTTTACATAAAATGCGATGAAACTTTTTCCCCAACCTAATATTACTCATATTGACTGATTTATTTTTTACGGTATGTGTGAATCTTTTTGGGAACATACAAGTGGTGGGTCATGGGGGCGCTGCGGTGCGGCGTGCGAGGAGTGCGCCCTCGTGAGGCGGTGGGGCGCGGCAGCGGGGGCGGGCGCGGGGGGCGGCGGCCTGCGGGGTGGAGGACGCCCCAACTCCGCCTTGTCGGGGGGCTCTCTCGCCTCCGCGGGCCTCTCCTCGCTCCTCGCGAACGATCCTCTGCTCTCACCCCCACGGCCACCTGGAGATCTCTTCTCCACCTGTCAAGTAATTTGCCCACGCTTTTAATCACCTTGTTTCTCTAAGTTAATCGAGACGCACTTATGTATTTTTCATGAAATAGGGTAGTTGACAGTCAAATCAAATTATAAACCCTTATCATATTACAAAATGCTGCAGTCTATTACATTTTGTTCGAGCGTAACAAGTTATAACTTTAACTAAGGCGTCAAATAGCGTATCAATTATTAACATGATTTAATATTATTATTATCACGAAACTTTCATAGTAAGATATGTACTGTATTTTAATGCCTGCTGTTTTATATAGAAATAACTTTAAAATTTGTTATCACGTGTGTTTTCTTCCCAATTACCATGGACAAAGACTAGCGCTGATAGGAAATGTTACCACTTTCGAAATATTTGCACAGACTAGACGAAACGATATCTTCTAAAAACTTTAATTCTAAAGTCTAATATTGATTGATTGATTATAACGAATGCGGCGGTATAGTTAGCGCAACCCTTTGTAGTTGCTTTGGTTTTTTTTGGTTTAATCCAAAGTAAATATGTAGTTTGTTCTCGATATGGTGTTCTTGCTGTTTGTCATTTGTAAATGTACCTCCCTAATAGTACATGTGTAACTTGATTACCTGAGCTCCGGCGTAAGGCGTGGGCGAGGGGGACGCGGGGGGCGGCGCGGCCGGGGGCGGCGGCGGTGGCAGGCGCGCCGCCTGCTCCAGGATGGCCTTCCTCTGCTCCTGCCCGGCCGCGAAGTACGAAAACACGCACAACACGGCATAGCAAATCTGGTCAGCCTGGACAAAGACAATATCAAACTTATACATTTGCCTTTTTTTTCTTACAAAATAAAATTTTGGAAAAAATTTAGTTAAATTATAATTGAGTAGGTAATATATTCTACCAATACTAAAAGGATGTTCATACAAAAGAGGGCGCATTAAAATACCTTGTTATCATCATAATTTTAAAATAGAATAGAAACCATTTTAATTATTAAAGAGACGTCATAATTTGCCAAGCTCGTAGAAAATCTAGGTGGCTGAGTTGGTTTTAACTAATAAAAAGGGTCTCAGTTAATTTGAATATCAACTACCTTATTCTTTATTATAGAATATAGACCAACACAAAATAAACTTAAAAACTAAACTTATATTGACTTAATTGTACACAAAGGGCGCTTTTATTGCTAAAGAGCGATCTCTTCCAGATAACTACAGGTATAAATTTGATTGATATCTTCTGACACAGGAAACAATTAGTTACTATTAGTTTTCTACCTTAATTGAAAAACCTACAAAATAAAACTTTTGCATACATTCTTTTCACATTTAAAATAAATAATATTCAATTTATTTTGCATATGCCACCATTAACATATTTTTCCTTTCATTCTATAGATATGCGCTAGTATATCAAATGTACAATCACAACACATGATCGCCAACAGGCTTTGAAAATTTATAGAGAGTCTAGGTTATGCCCCGCGACTTCATCCACGCTTGACTTGAAATTTTCGCGGGCTTCCCGGGGCATAAAGTACCACAGCGTTTAAAAAAAATGTAAGCTATCGTTGTAGTGAAAACTGTGCCAGAATAAGCTAACTTTTATGCACCCGAACAACTACAAACCACTCCTGGGAAAATTCCCGTGGGATTCCCGGGATAAAAAGTATCATTTATTACATAAGATTTGCTATCGATGAGTAAAACGATCGCATTGGATATCGATTCTTTTTAATTCGGCCATTTTAAATAATTTACAGAAAAATTACCAGGATAAAAAGTACCGCAGATTTTAAGTCTAAGAATTTGCTGTCGATCAGTGAAAATATTATCAAAATCGGCCCAGTAGTTTTTAAATAAATTCCGAACAAACAGACATACCGACAAACTGACAAAAAATTAAAATAAAATTTAAATCGTACAAACATAGCATGTTTAGAATTTTATAATAAACATTAATATAGTTTAATTTTAGATCGTCTCCTTGTGTAGTTACTTCTTATTTTCCAATTATAGGGTCCAAATTTTATCAAAGAAAACATATTAAAAATATAAAATTAAAGCATAAACATAAAACATGCTTCAACGTCGACATCATCAATTGAAATATATCACAAACACAGCAGCACCAACGTAGCAAATTAAACAATCTCGTGAAGTCAAAAATACTCATGACTGAAGATTTTAGAAAGTAGTATATTATAGTGTTAGTAAAATAGTAAAATTAAAAAGGGAAAAAGTTCATGCAAAAATAAAACATTCGAAATTTTACATACACTTGTGTACATGATCTATGAAATGTAAGGGGTGCAATGGAGTTCGGTTCCATCGATCTCAACATAGTAACGAGAAAGCCATATGGAGAAGAGACGGTGAAGGTCAAACACTACTTTCTCTGCCTATAACATAAAACATGAAGTCAATAAATACAAACAGAATATAAACACAGAATAATGCGACAGTCATGCCACTCACCATTATGGATTTGTACTTCCTTTGGATTATTTGTCTGGTTTTTGGATCTGGAATTTAAAAAAGGAAAATTTTCTTGTAATACTCATTACGTTGTTTCTATACAAAAGGGCCACAAATTGGAAAATTATTGATGCACAAAACAAATTACAACCGAAACAAATTAAAACATTACATTACTAACATAAATAATCTGGATTGCAATTCTAAATAGGTGCATACAGAAAACTTATAAAACTAAACAGGTGTAAACGCTTATGTGTTTATATACATATACACATACACACGCGCACACACGCGCACACATGCGCACACTCACGCAAACATACACTCACACACACACACACTCACACACACACACAGACACACACACATACGGTATTATATAATTAAATCTATTGTATCATTAATTGTGAAGCGTTATTTAAGAATATTTTTTAATAGTTTACAATATTTACAGAAGCTGTTTTCAAATATGTCAAGATCAGTGTTGTTACTTGCCAACTCATTATAATATCTTGCCATTCTCACAATGGGATTAAAGTAAGAGATGTTATTTTTGTGAACTTGAAGTGCAAAAAGATTAGTGCAGTGTGATCTACGAGCAGTATATCTGATATTAAAAGATATTTGTGAAATTAAGTCGCTTGAGTTTATTATATAATGTATAATTTTGTACAAATAAACTAAATCAAAATATTGACGACGAATAGATAAAGATTCTATATTGAATTGTGCTAGTCTTTGTTCATAATTAAGATTACTTCGACCTGGTTTTAAACGGTAAGTTAATATCTTGAGACATTTTTTTTGCACTCTTTCAATGTCATCTATGTGTACTTGATAGTATGGAGACCAAACTGGTGTCGCATATTCCAATAGACTTCTTACAAGTGAAAAGAATAAGTATAATACCGAGTGAGGGTTTTTGAAGTCTTTACTTGATCTGAGAACAAAGCCTAAAAGTTGATTAGCTTTAGAAATTATATATTGATAATGTGAGCGGAACGAAAGTTTTTCATCAAAGATAACGCCTAAGTCTTTAGCAACAAAGGACCTATTTAGAACACAGTTGTTCAAAAAATAATTACTAATAATTTTATGTCGTTTATTTGTAAACGAAATAACAAAACATTTGTTAGTATTCAAAAACATATGATTAGAATTACACCATCTAACTAATGTATGTAAGTCTTGTTGCAAAAGAGAGCAATCAGCTGGACTCGAAATATTGTGAAATATTTTTAAATCATCAGCATATAACAAATGATTACATACTAAGTATTCAGATAAGTCATTTATAAATATAGTAAAAAGCAAAGGCCCAAGAAGAGAGCCCTGTGGCACGCCTGATGATACAGTGATAGGTGATGATAGGTAGCCTTTCAAAGCAACCAACTGACTTCTCTTATCGAGATAAGAAGAGATCCAACGATATAAATTGCCATGTATACCGTACAAGACTAATTTATGACATAGGAGACGATGATTGACCTTATCGAAAGCCTTAGAAAAGTCTGTATACACAGAATCAATCTGGCCTCCTACAGCAAAAGATTTACAAAGAAAATCCTTATAGACGAGTAGATTGCTTATGGTAGACTTGTTTTTTAGAAACCCGTGTTGTTTTTCAGAAATTAGAGGTTTGAAGTGATTATAAAGGTATAAGTACACTGAAGATTCAAAAATTTTAGCGAAACATGATAAGATACTTATGGGTCTATAATTTTCACATCTCGATTTATCACCACTCTTATGAATGGGTATAATGTATGCGGTTTTCCATAGCTTTGGAAAAACACCGCTTGCAAGCGATTTGTTAAACAGTTTGCATAAAGGAGAAGACAATTCTTTTCTACAACTCTTAACAAAGAGAGGGGGTATTCGATCAGGTCCAGCCCCTTTATTAATATCAAGTAGTTTAAGTTTAAGGAAAACTTCACTTTCATTAAGTACAATAGAAGATAATGTACTACTTATACGATTCTTAAAATAGTTGTTTTCTTCAAAAGAATCAGAAAAGTTGGCATTGGTGTCTTTCTCATAAACAGAGCTAAAATATTGTGAGAAAAGCTCACTCATTCTTAATCCGTCAGTTGCAACAGAATCTTTAAACGTCATGACTTGTGGAACAAATGTATAATTATTAGATCCATGGACTCTTCTATTGTTGACATAACTCCAAAAGGTTTTAATATTTTTGTGAAGGGAATTTTCAATAGAAGACACGTATTTATTGTAACAGTCAACAGATAATTTCTTACATCTTTTCCTGAGAAGTGAGAAAGCATCATAATCGCGAGGATTGTTAAATTTTTTAAATAATTTATGATACTTATTTTTCTCCTTATTACATTTAATCAAAGGCTTGCTATACCAAATTGGATATCTCTGATGTTTAATAATAGTTACCGGGGTATATTTATTGATTATGCCAAATAACGTGTTGTAAAAATTTTCGCAACATATATTGACATCATTGTGATTAAGTATTTGAGACCAGTCAATGAAATTTAATTCAAATTTAACTTTACTTAAATCGCATTTGGAGAAATTCAATCTTTTACAATTTCGTTGTTTTAGAGATTTAGATATATTATAATGAGGAATATTAATTAAAATTGAGGGGTGATGTCTGTCTAATAAACTTAATTCGGTCGTTTCATTAACAGTAATGGAATCAAAATTAGAAAGGACAAGATCGAGAATACGCTCATTTGTGTTAAAAATCATATTCACTTGCTTGAGACCACAAACTGTTACTAACTCAATTAAACGAAGAGATTTTTTATTTGGAATATGAGATAAAGTAGTTGGGTAGGAATATGAAGAAGTTGATGATGGCCATTGCAAATCAGGAGTATTAAAATCACCAATTAATAAAAAATTATCATTAGGAAGTTCATTTAAAATAATATTTTGACAATGTGAATAAAAATAATCCAGGTCAAAAGTTCATGTCAGGAGGCAAGTAACAAACACAGATATTGAGATCAGGGATATAATTTTTTTCGTGTTTTACGGTGATCCAAATATCTTCAAAACGGCTATCCCAGTGTGTCTGACGAATAACTTCAAATTGTTTAAGAATAGCAATTAGAACTCCACCGCCTTCTTGTTTTTTACAGTGAGTTTCAACGCGATCTCGTCTAAAAATATTATAACGATCATCCATAATTTCACCATCAAAAACACTATCATTTAAATTCGTTTCCGTCAGGCAAACAATATCAAAATTTGAGTTTAGTGCATTTATATAAAACTGAGTTAACTTACTACGTATTCTATTAACATTTTGGTAATATATACTAACCATAATTATTATATAACAAGGGAGAACAAAATATAAATCTAGTATTTATTATAATAACTTAAGATAACTTATTAAGTGAATCTATATTCTTTATATGGATAGCTGGAGATTGTTCATCCTTACGAATATAAATTTGACCAAAGCGAATCCAAACAAACTTATATTTCTTCTCGAAACAAAATTTTCTGCGAGCTATGTAATTCTTTCGTTTCTGGTGATAAATGTTCACATTTTTGGACCTTTTGTATTGAAGGAGCAATATTTAAAATTGGTGTTGGTATATTATTTGCATAATTATATGTGATTAATTCAATATGACCCATCGTTACATACATACATACATAACTTCACGCCAGTTAAGGGCGGGGTAGACACGACCAACAGAGTGCCATTTAGGCTTATTCTTACACACCTCACTTGCCTCTTTGACATTCATAACTCTTGTCATGCAAGCTCGTCTGTTCTTAAGGCTCCTGACATCACCTTCTGCTAGTACACGATCAATTTGATCATGGAAGGTGTGTCGTGGCTTTCCACGACTTCTGCATCCATCCACTTTTGCATTGTATATCTGTTTAGTCATTCTTTCATCATGACCCATCGTTAACACTCCTAAATGGTTTATCGTTGAGGATTGTAAGTTATCCACTACACTTTAACTCGCCAGTATAATATAGTACTGCAATGTTGAGTGTATAATGTAGTACTGCAATGTTGAGTGTATAATATAGTACTGCAATGTTGAGTGTTATCACTCGACAACATGGAGCTTTTTTATGAACAGCCAGAACGTGTCTGTAAAGGCACGCTTGGCTGTCCATAAAGGGGTGGTGGTGCTGTGATGTATGACAGTGAAAGTTGGGTGTGGCAGAAGAAGCATGATAGTAGGAAACGCAGTTGAAATGAGTGCTTTGAGAAGTATATATGCGGTTAGATTGAATGATATGATAAGAAACAGTATGATAAAGGAACGTTGTGGATTGAAAGAAGATGTAATAACAGGAATTGAAAAAGGAATGTTGAGGTGGTATGGACATGTAGAGACAATGGATAAATGTAGACTCACAAAACAGGTGTATGACAGTATTGTGAATGCTGATGAACACACCATGATTCAACTGTATTTTAGGCATTAACCTAGATCAGAAGCTCCAATGGAGCACTCATATATCTCTAGTCTTTCAGGTAAACTTAGTTTTGCTGCGTTCGCAGTCAGAAGTTTTCGGCAGTTCATTGATGAAGAGACCGGTAGATTAGTTTATTTAAGTTACGTGCATAATATCATGTGCTATGATATTTTACTTTGGGGCAATGCTTTTGATTGCGTGACTACATTTGTTTTACAAAAAAGGGCCATAGGGTCCAACCTCGGCCTACGGGAGTCTCTCAGAGAACGCTTTAAGGAAATCGGGATTATGACGGTCGCCTGCCAATATATTTTTAATAACATAATTTACATTCGTAATAATATGAGCGCCTATAAACAATATAAGGATGTATACAATTTCAACACCAGGCATAATAATAAACTGATATTGCCATCTTTCAGATTAGGTACAAGTACTGTATTTTTTCTTGGGAGTTAGTATCTACTTCTTTAATAAAATTCCGAATGAATTGTTAGATCTGCCCTTCAGTAAATTTAAAGTTAAATTGAAAAGTACCTTGCCTTGCATAGAAATGGATACTACATTATTGAAGAATATTTAAATGACAAAACTGCATTTACATAGGTGCTCGCTCCAGTCTTTTGTACTATCTTCTGTATAAGGTTTATATTTTTCATAACATATAAGGAATCTAAGATTTGTCACAGTACGAATTCTTAGTATGTCATTATTGCGACGGTAACAATATTTTTTGTTTGTTACAAGTCCATGTTTTCTTTGAAAAGTAATTGTAATACAACTTCTATATGTATTTAAAAAAAGAGCTTGAGATATATAAATAATTATGATGAAGAAATCTTTTTTAGCTCGGCGTCTTGCTGGGGAGTTTCTTGCCGATTATTCTCCCTTGAATAGGGCTAACATTGCGAAGCGGTGTACACAGAATAGGAAGTAGATTTAAATTTTGACTTGTATGTATGACCTTGACCTTCAAAAAGTGTTCTTCAGTGGAACTTATTTTTAATAACAAATTTTGAATTTGAATTGAATTTTATATTTATTTGTATAAAACACGTATATAATGATTAAAAAACGGTGAGAACATGTTTCATTATGAAGTTAATGAAGGCAAATGCTTACGAAAAAACCGAAGAGTTTACGATTTGGCGAAAATATATAAATGCAATACAAATGTTTGATCGAACTTTAGGTATCTTACAAATACTCACTAAATTCTTCTAAAACGAAGATACCACCATTCTGTGTGAAGCATTTCCTTATGTGGTCCAGCCGTACAAAAAACTGCAAGACAAAACAATGATATGATTATTAATCTTTGAAAAATATCACACTTTTTCTAATTAAAATTATTTAACGAAATCATTTTGTTTGTTAATATATATACCAAGGAATAAAGGTTGCACCATATTACGTATAAGTATTTAAAAAATCAAAATACAAACAATCTCCATATTACAAAGTAATTTCAAGACTATTTCAACGTGCAGATTGCAAAATATTCTAAACTAACAGTAGCCAATCGTATAAGATTCAAAACAATATGCTACAGGGCCTCCTTGAAAGCATTAATTAAAATATACACGGCTGTTTCAGCATATATTAAAGTATTTATCTACAGTTATAAAAATCAGTGCAGTAAATGGTGTGGCATAAATTACGATGAATTTTGATATTGAAAATAAAAATACTTGATATTATTCAACTAATCTTAATCATTTTTTTAATGTCCGTAGCATGTCAAATATTACTTGAAAAACTTGTGTACCTACATTTTGATATCGGACCGTCAACCCTATTAATATTATAAATGCGAAAGTAAATGTTTGTTTGTCTGTCCGTCTGTCTGTTCCGTTTTCACGGAAAAACTACGGGACCGATTTAAATGTAACTCAGTATATATATTTTTTTTTCGACGCCGAGGATGAACATAGGATATTTTTTATCCCGAAAAATAGGATAGTTTCTGGGATAAAAATATATTTTTGTGTCTCTGTTTGTTATGCTTTTACGGAAAAACTATTTGACCGATTTGGCTGAAATTCGGTATATACTTATCTAATTTTAATACCGAGGGTGGACAAGGGATTCTTTTAATTCCGGATAAAAGATTTCGTTTACACCGTTTTCGTTTTTGTTAGTTTTGTCATTATTGCCATTTTGTAGTTTACAAATAGAAAGACGGGGGATACATAAATAAAACTAGAAGGGGTTGAAATAGTGGATGAAATTTTGTATGGGAGACCAATCATTTCTCAAGTTTATAGATATAAAAATTTATCCTCTATTAAAAAATGCTATATAACTCGATCTGTCTGTCTGTTAAGTCTTGACGGAAAAACTGCTAGGAGTACTGGGTCGGTTTTGCTGTAATTTTTTACAATTATGTAGTTTTAATTCCGAGATGGGATAGATAGCGATATAAAATAAAGTGAATCTTCCGGGGGCAAATAGCACTAACATAAAAATTTAATATGATGTAACCTGTATTACCGTCTGCTCTTTAAACAAGAGGCACGCACTAGAGTTTGACCCGCAGCACAGCCGCGGGGTAATAAACTCTAGTATTTCATAATTTTAAGTGTCTTAACATTTCTTATTAGTTTTATACTACCTCTTATAGTGAAAGGTATACCTAACAGCAATATTTTAATACAGCTTATTTGAAAAGTTTAAGAACCCTAACCACGTCAAGAATCTTTATATTCAAAATGTGTGGTATAAGAAGTATTATGGTAAACAAAAAATAGTATCAAGCAGAGTCATTCAGTCAAATGCATTGAGGGCACAAAAACAAATGCAATAAAAAATCTTTTGGAGCTGGACTTACAACATATTCAAAAACAGGCATACATACGTAATGTGTGAGCAGTGCGTGTGCGCCATATAAATTATCTAAGAATGTGTAGTATATTAAAACCAACGCTTGGCAAATAATAGAGGCTTGGCCGTTGAATATCGTCACAAGTCGGTGATACTTCACAGTCCTGGCTCCAAAGATGTAAACACTATTCATGCATAGGTACACGCGATATAGAGAACTCGATCCACTAGTTCTAAGTTTGTCTACATAGGAAGCGTCGGGATTTACGTCGTTGATGTGATTTATAACTACCAGGATATTGGAGCAACAGCTTTAATACCGCGTCAGATCTTGCAACTAAAATTTTACTACAAGACAACTTTTTTGCAATTATTATAAGTACAACATGAATAAAGAATTAAAACGATCACTATGTTTCGAATACCGTTTAAACTTAATACAAGACAGATTTTCTAGCTCTCATCACAAAGGCGTTATTTTTTAATCAGTTTGGAATAAAAACGTGAACGTTCCTCGAGTCCAAGATGAACAAGCAGCATAGCAAGGCGTTAAAATCATTATTCTTTCAATAGACAGCCGAGGTCTGCAGGAGTTAGGCAAGTGAGGAATACGGAACGACATAGGTGGCAAAGACAGACCAGGCGATGGGGTGAAGAGGTGACGGGGCGAAGTGGTGTTCGTGAGGGGGTGCGGTGCGGGAGCGGGGGCGGGCGCCGGAACTTGTGAGATGGCGATGCTCTACGAGTGGGCTCGCCCGCGGGCGAGGGCGGGCGTCGGGCGACGGCTCGGCGCCGAGTGCGGGCCGGGACTCGAGGCCGCTCGCCGGACGAGCCTCGGTTCGTGCAAGCTGTCGGGTGCGATAATATAAACAGATAGTAAACAAAGGGCATCTATGTGCATGCACGACCGCGCGCCCTGGCGCCCTGGCGCCCCGGCGCTCGGCGCTCGCCGCACTCGGGAGAACTAATACAACGCTAACAACGGCTAAAAAACAATCTGTAAGCCTCAAAACTACAAGTAAAGCCCTACGACCTCGAACGATCAACGCTAAACGTGAGTCTCACGGTGACCGCGACTGAGATCACAGAGGCGGTATGGTCGTGTCGATCATCGTAAGAGCCAGCCATTACTAGCTAATGAACCACTGTGTACCTCGAAATCCTTTTGCGCAGCGGCGCGTGTTCGGCGTGTCCGGACAGGTAGAACAGACAAAAAGATGATATTAGTCGGGGGCGGCTGAGCGCGGGCCAAGGACCATCTCAAAAGTTCCTAAGGGCAGGGCTAGGCAGGGCGGGGCGACCCGCTCGCCAACCGCACTCGGCGCCACGCACCGCTCCACGACCGCACGACCGCGCGGCGCAACGCAGACAAATAGCACATGCACAACTCGTAATAAGTAGTATGCAGTATATAGTATGCAGTATGTAGTATAATATAGGTATAATTATAAGTATAATAATGACAATCGCAATATTACAATGGACTATAACGGAATGCGGAAATCAGATCAGTTAAGACGGTCAATTTTAAAATGTAAAAACGAACTAAACTATGACATCGATTTAATAAATAGAGAAAAATTGATAATTATAAAATACTGGGGTTTAATTCGACATAGCTCAGCTATTGTACTGCTGGAATTTATGAGAAAGCAGCAATGCGCAACCACCAGACTTTAATGTAAATAAAAGTGATAAACTCATTTCAAATAATTAAAATAAATTTAGGTAAATATACAAAAATGGTAAAAATTTAAATAGGAAAATTTGAGTGGT
The DNA here is from genome assembly GCA_019925095.2 of Dendrolimus kikuchii. Classification (NCBI taxonomy): domain Eukaryota; kingdom Metazoa; phylum Arthropoda; class Insecta; order Lepidoptera; family Lasiocampidae; genus Dendrolimus; species Dendrolimus kikuchii. The sequence continues at coordinate 13,266,556 of CM034394.1, forward strand.
CCTTGTAGCCAGATAAAAGTACAAGTTTAAAATTGTTAAAATACTTGTAGACTGAAGGTATATCATAATTACATGACATTATTGAAGTGATCTGGAAATAAGATTGTTTAATATTTATACGTTGGAATATTAAAGGCCCTGCGCCTATATAAAGGCAGGGCAACTAGACTCTTGGCTTTGGAAGCATGTCAATAAAATACTATAAAGTATAAAAAACAACGCGCTAACGGCACCGATACAATATTGAAACAATTAAGCCTTGCCCAGCCGGGACGCTATTTCACCCATTAAACTTCTCACTCGAAACAGAATGGAGTTATCAGAAATTAAGCGTAAACACTGACAAATACCTTACCTGTTAAATACTTCTAATGATAATACCAAAACTAGGGAAAATGCTGTGCTAACTTAAACCGTTTTGGTATTTCATTTATGGTATACCATCGTACGGTAAAACATAAATAAGCTGACGAAATATAGAAACAAATATTTAAGCAAAGTACATACCTTGCTGTGATGGAAAAGGAGACCGACGCCTTCCATGCACACCTTAAAGACATTTAAATATCATTAATGATGACATATGTATATTATGAGGTAAGTTTTGCGTCCATATAATCATCAGGGAGTGCATTGAAAACATAATTATACCGGCACGAAAAATCAGATGTGGACGAATTTACTGCAGCTTGATAAAGAAGTTCTGTGGCAGCCCGAAAAGTTTTATCCCAAACAGTTGAGGTCTTTCTCTATACGTGTAACTGTTGTTTATGAAAAACTATTTGAGCACTTTTAACAAAATATAATACACATCGTTTGGGCATAAAACACTCTCTTTTCTTATACCTTCCAATTATTTGGGGTCGGCACAATATGTATTTTCCTTCTATACTCCTCTATTCTGAGATACGGCCTCTGTCACACCACAAACTGTCGTGTCATCCTTCACACAATTCAACCATCTCTTTTTTTGTCATCAGTTTGCCTGTTAATTTTCCAGTTTAATATTATTTTTGTCACATGACTTTCATCCCTCTTCATTATATGCCCATAGCATCTTTCTTAGTCTCCTTTATCTCAATTAATTACATACGGTTGCAACTTTCAACAACGTTTGGAAATAAAACTATAAGCTAAATATTAAATTTGAAACAAAAATGTGTGCTGGGACACATAGTAGAAGTGAAACTTCAACGGACAAGTGTTTACAAGGTTTTACCGGCAGATTGTTAATGTCCAATTGAAATACTTGTCCAATTTGAAAACCTGCCCGTAAAACTACAAGTTAAAATTTTGTTGTGATTCGTTTTTCCACTTGTCCCTTGCGATTCGTTTTTCCCCTTATCCGTTGCCATTTGTTTTTCCACTTGTCCGTTGAAGTTTCACTTCTACTATGTGTCCCAGCACACATTTCGATTTTTCGCAGTTTTACTGCAAATTATGATTTGGTTAGGTTAGGTACATTTTAAAGAATGTATTTTTTATTTAAACATATTTTATTTTATCAAAGAAAAAAACTTAATTCGATGCGGAACCAAAAAAAAATCATCCAGTCTACTATAAAATTATGCCGCCCCTCCACGCGACCGTAACGCTTTGTCGTGACAGAAAAAATCCTAATACCCCCCGTCTATATAGAAGTTTCACCTTGAAAATTTCAAGATTGGATTCAGAATGACACCGCCATCAGGCATCTAAAATATGAAGACGCTGGCACGATATGGCAAAACATGAGTCGTATCCGTCACGTACCTGTATGAGTCCGCCTTCGCCGGTGGCACAATCCTGGATCGGGAACTCCCCGCCGAGTTCAGCCGCGTCCTGACGCCGACCACTCTTCTCCATTGCTTCTTTTATACAGTAATATAACGCTTTACACTGGAATATAATGCAGACAATAATAAATACTTTATTTGACATTTCTAAATTCCAAGAACTTGATTATTTGAATATTAATTAAAAGTATGCCAAACAATGCAGACTGTTCATGGAAGCCGACCACTATCAACACATCCGTCTTTTACAGTATCAGTGAAATATAGAACTTGACTTAATTTCAGTACAAATAACATAACCTGTCAACCTATTGTGAATTCAGCATACCTATTCCTAGATGTAGAAGTTGAATAAGTGCAAGATACATACATACATAACTTCACGCCAGTTCCCTTGCGGGGTAGGCACGAACAACAGAGTGCCACTTAGGCTTATTCTTACAGGATGCAAGATAAGTGCAAGTGCAAGATATTGCATAGAATTCTGTGACACTTCATATTCACAATATAAATCTGCGAAATTGGCAATATACTTCACTCTTCTCCCACAGAACTATTGTGGTAAAGAGTCATCGCGCTAGAACAAAGATTCTAATTGGCAATGATTTATATAGTTTTATCTAATTTTGGTAATCCTACTAAATAATGAATCTAGCACCTAATGATCACATATAAAATAAAGGCCATACCTTTTTAGTGTAATATTTGTGAAGCTGTGTTTGACCACCATTCTTTCTCCAAAGGCACAAAACTCGTATTTTCGGACTGTACGTCATGTTGACGAGCCGCTCGTACCACCACCGTTCCACTATTGTACCTACCAAATGTCTCCGTAATTACAATCGATAGAAAAATACTGTTATACTACTGTATCATGTCCAGCTATCTATAAGAAGGTAAGCATAAGATGTAAATTGTGATAGACTTCCAGTTGAAGTCTTACAATCGTATTAAGTTATAGTGAGATTAAATTTCTTTACGACTTTAGGCCCGCTTTTGGCGAAAACTGTGAATGTGATGTTTTATTCTACAAGTCTATTTTTAAAGTACGTATCTGTGTAAAAAGAAGCAAAGGGAACTTATATTAGATACCTTGTGTAGAGCGAAGCACCAGTCCATCGTCCCTCACCTCCATGAAGCGCAGCTCGCCGCCGGCGTCGCCCTCGTGCACCGTGAACGTCGCGCGACGCAGCAACCGCGAACCAAGTGGTTTCAGCTCTATATCGTTGCCATGCTGTATGTATAAAATTTATATTATTCGTGTCTGTACATTGAAGCTATTTAAAAAAACAACTAGAATAGACTATACAAACGATGGAGAACACCATGCATTTTTTTTTATGATTTCTTGGCTGTTTGTTCAGGATTCACGTAAAAACTATAGGGCCTTTTTTATACTGGGAATCCCGCGGGAATTTGTCTGGGAATTATTTAAAATGGCCATATTGAAAAAAAACGAATCCCAATGCGATTTTTTTTACTGATCGATAGCAAATTTTACGTAATAAAATGTATGATATTTTTATCCCGCATCCTGGGAACCCCGCGGGAATTTTCCCGGGAGCGGTTTGTAATTGTTTGGGTACATAAAAATTAGCTTATTGCGACACAGTTTTCACTAAAACGATAAATTCTATTCTTTTTAAATGCTACGGTACTTTGTACCCAGGGAATCTCAAGTCAAGCGTGGATGAAGTTCCGGGCGCATCCTAGTTTAAAAGAAAATTGTTTCCACATTAGGCATTCCACCTCTAAGTATGGACATCCCGAGGTTTTTTAAATTAAAATAAAAAAAGTATAGAGTGAAAATATAATTATAAGAGACACATACCAAGGTATGAACGACGTCTAAAAGATGATTAACTTCTTGACTGTAAATCAGTCCAATATGACTTTTCGCGAGCAACCGACGCACTTTGTTACGAACTATATCAGCGTCCACACCAAACAGAACCAGAGCAGCCGTTAAGTTATATAATGCTGTGGATAGCAGTCTATCTTCTTCATGTTCCAGTCTTTTTCTCTCTGTCTCACTCAAACATTTGTAACGTTCCATCATTTCATTGGCCCCCTGGTCCATGCCGATCATGTCTCGCTCTTGGCTTACTGCGTCTAAAAACGCATCCTCCCAAAACTGCATTTGGTCCCACAGGTTCGACCTCTCTTTTCCTATAAATACACGATGCAAATTTAAGGACAGTGCCCTAATCGATCTCAATTATGAAAGTATATGTATGTAATACATAATGTCTTCAAAATTGCTGTTATCGTACTGTAAACTTATCTTACTATTTTTTTTACACGATAATACTGTTCAAAAGAATAATGCTGTAGCTATAACGATTAAGGTACATGGGTAAGCTTCTGTTATTGAGTCTTTTAAATGTTCAATGGTTTGATATCCTGAACAAAATTCTAAAATAAATAATATAATTTTAATAATACATTTACAAACATTCGATGATGTTTGACGACCCAGTTTGTGTAATATTGTAAGTAACGTGCTTAGGGCTTCAATATCTCTTCAAAACATATTTATATGAATTATTTTGTTGCCAGTTTGAGTGTAGGTACTATGTTTCCATCACATCTTTTATCATTTTAATATCGTAAACAAGTAGTAACAGGAACGCAGGGAAATGTCTTTTAAAAATAAAACTTTAATTGAAAGCCGGAATAATGTGTGTAACTATCAATCTCTTATATATTCCAGATACCAAACAGAACAGTAGGTATACTGATTTAAAAATTAAGGCAATGTATTTATTAAAACATTGAGTTTACCTATGAGTCCTTGATAGAGGTAAGTCCGGGCAGTGTCAGGGGAGGTAAGTGGCGAAGTGGTGGGAATGGGCGCTGGTGGTCGGTACGCACTGAGCGATGATTTCGATGAGAACACGCTGGCTGCACGCGGTTTCCCCCCAACGTTACTCGGTCGATTAACCTGTACCGTGCCCTTCAATTATAACTTAATTGAAACATGCTTTAATAAAAAGCTGACGAATCAACCCATTAATAGAATTTTCAACAGTTACGTCATGAATTTAGAGCCTGTTAATGATGTATATGGAGAATATTTAAGTTATAAAACATTAATAAAATTGTTTATTTTATATTGTGTTAGAGATATAAGCCATAAGAGACAACATGCACAATCAACTTACTGAGGGACAAATAGCTCTTAAAATATTGTTTACAAGTTGGTTTCATTGGAATGGTGCAGGCCATTTGTCCGAGGGCACAAGCGGGTAGTTATAGTATTAACTGACCAACATAATTAGACAAACAAGTCGACTAATAATAAGATAACCTTATTCTTTGCCTTTGTCCTTAAAAGTATTATTACTCATGTATAATAAAGGCCGAAGTCCTAAATAAAAAATGAAAATAAAAGGAGCTTTTATGTATATTAGGTATATTTTGTGTTATTAGCCTACATTTATATTATAATTATTATACTTTAAGGTTCACATTCTACGGCAAATATTCAGATCAATTAAAAAGAAATTTCGAATGTATTCCAGAAAGTTAGAAGTTGCATGTGACTTTTGTGTAATAAAGTTGGTCGGATAATAGGTATAAGCTAGTAAAGGAACACAACACGCACTAGGACTTACATCGAGGAACATGACGTCAGTGTCAGAGAGGTTGGACTTAAACGAGGCGCGGTGGTCAAAGAGATTGGCTCGGTTGGTGGTGATCGAGCCGCTCTCGTCGGCCGAGTAGTCAGACGACGGCGCCGCCTGCCACCACACAAGCCCGCCTATACTTCCACTCATTATACCTTGCTTTTTATTAATGTGCCATTCACAAAACCAATTTATTGTGAACAAATAACACAAAAATAATTTATGCATTAATGAATTATATAATTTTTCTCAAATGTGTATATGAAATTATGATTATGTTAGCTGCAATTGTAGAAATATTACTACACCACCGTAATATTATGTACTGTGATTTGAGTTAAGTAACTGTATTTGTTAAAAAAATTCCACATCCAAAAAAACAAGGTCTGTACATAACATTGTAGAAAAGACTAGTCATTTCACTTTTTTGTACGGACTTTTTTTATTCGCAACAGTTGAAATTAATCTCAATTTTAATATCGTATGTATATTATGATTTTTTAAAGAATATAATACAATACCTAATTAATCTTTTCTGCAATGTTACATAGAGGCAGTATAAATAAACTTAAACAGCTTGAAGTATCAATATTTACATTCATTTTCTAAAACACTGTATTACCATATCATTTACAATATAGAAGAAGTTTTGAGTAGGCGAAATAAATAACCGACGCACATAAAATAGCTAACATGCCAACGAGAACAATAGATTTTTTATAAAACTTATTTAAGCGCAGAAGAAGAATACTAGAATAACAATAACAAACATTTAGTGCATTGCCTTAATGTTTAGTTGTATTATATCTATTCGTCAGAAGTCACTAGTATCGATTCATCCTCATTATTTATAAGAGCATCTGCTGTTATTGGTTTATGAATGTTTGTTTACCATAAGATAATTATGAAATTGAAAAATATAGGATTTATGAGCCATTGAGAGTTACTGAGATATAGTTACGTGAGGAATAAATGTCTAGCCATGCCGATTCTGTGAAGTTCACGGTTGAAGAGGTAGGCCCAAAAAATGCTGTCTTGACGTCGTAAGGAATGACATACGTAGGAATGGTCTCAGAATTAGGGACGCCGTAGACTATGTAAATTGCAGGATGAAAACTAGAAAAGAGGACCTCTTAGTTCGACGCAGATGCACCGAACGCAACCAGGACTTAACGGCGGGATGATGATGATGATGATCAGAGTTGTCTTTTACTAGACAATTGTCAATTTGTCTAGTATTCTTATTCCATAGATATAGCCAATGCCAAACTTAGTGGCAGCTCGATATTATGAAAACATCAATTGCTCATCAGTCGGCAGTTTTCCATATACAGTAACAGATAGCTGTTATTAATGAAAAGTGGCCATAAAGTTTGACGCTATTACTAAATTGAACAGAACAATATATAGCTTACTAATGACAGATCCAGTTTTTGGATACATAAGTTTTAACTTAAAGTATAACAATCACCGACATAAACGACACAAAGAATTTTTTGAATTAAAACATATGTAAAATTAAATATATAATACTAATATGTATTTAAATATAAAGTACACGAAAATTACTATTTTTTATTAATATTAAATATGAATCTTAATCTGTTTTGTATTCATTTACTTTATTAATTAGTTCTAAAGTAGAAAGGGTAATAATAATTCATGCTATCATAAATGACACTCACCGCACATAATTATTGTATTTATACAAAAGAGGAAAACATACACCTGACACCATGCTTTTATTGAAGAATTAAATTACTCACATCAGAGTCAAATGATGTTAACTTGCTAAAAAGTAAGTTCCTCTTTTGGTTTAACATGTCCTTGAACATTTCGGTTGTACTTTGCGCTTCGGATGAATCCATTTCTGGATAGTTCACTGTTGGCACCTCTATAACAGGTAATAACATTGATGTAATTAATACTTTAAATACAATTAGTGTTTTCCCCGCGACTACGCCGCGCGTCAAACGGTCGACGGTCCCGTAAAGTCCTAAAAGTTTTTAAAAGCCTTGAAAAGTGCTTAAAAGTGCCAAAAACCCTAAATAAGTCAAAAATAGTCCTAAAAGGCCCAAAAAGTGCTAAAAGTCCTAGAAAGTCTCTAAAGACCCAAACAGCCCTAAAAAGTACTAAAAGTCACTAAAAAGCCCTAAGAAGTCCAGAAAGTCCCCAAAAGCTCTAGAAGTTCCGAAAAGTCTTAAAAAGTGATAATAAATTCTAATAAGTCCTAAATGTCCGAAAAAACCCAAAAAGTTCTAGATCTCTTTAAAAGCCGTAAAAATTCTAGAAATTCTAAAAGTATTAAAGCTCTAAAAAGCGATAAAAACTCTGTAAACGTTCTAAAAAGTCCTATAAGTCCTTTGAAGATCCAAAAGGCCCTAAAAAGTCCCAAAGGTCCTAGGAGTCATATAGTCAGTCATAATTTGGTATACTTATACCACTAATACGGGCGGGTTTTTAAATTGGACAAGTACATTAACAATTTGGCCGTAAAACTTCAAGTTAAAAATTTGTTGCGATTGGTTTTGCCACTTGTCCGTTGCCATTCGTTTTTCCATTTGTCCATTGCGATTCGTTTTTCCACTTGTCCGTTGAAGTTTCACTTCTGCTATGTGTCCCAGAACACTTCGATTTTTGTGATACATTCGTTATTGACTGTTGGATACGTTGAATACAGATTAACTTGTGTCTTATTAAATTCTGTCATATTATATCTTCAAAAATGTGGCAATGTGAGATCGCGACTAGCGAACTCCATTTAGGTAATTCTTTAATAATGATTTTATCTCAAATAGTGACAGAGGTGGCGAATATAAAAAAATGGTCACCAGTTGAGAAAGGATAAATAAGCAAGACCTACCGGCCTGCGAGCCTTTCCGCGAAGAGCCTGCCGAAGATGGCGTGTCCGGGTGTTGTCTGGCCAAATGATCCGGCAGACCGGCCTGTTCCAGACTTGCCAATTCCTTGCTCCAGTAATGCGTGTGCGCCATTTCTGTTAATTGGAACACAGATGCCATGCCACCCAGACCAAAATTAGAATATGTGTGTTCCAGACCGTGGACTACTGCTTGGAGTACTTTCAACATTCCTTTCCACACAGGTTTGCTGATGAACTGAATTAAAACAGAATTAAAATATATAAACACAGTCTTAAAGTAAAGATTGTCATGGAATTCAATTAATTTTAGAATCTTTATGAATGATTTAAGTGCATTTTTATATATGTGGTAAACAGTAAAGTTTTCTATATATCATATATCATAGATATGCCCGCGGCTTCGTCCACGTTTGACTTGAAATTCCCGCTGGATTCCCGGGACACAAAGTATCACAGCATTAAAAAAAGAAATGTAAGCTATCGCTTTAGTGAAAACTGTGTCCGGAATAAGCAAATTTTTATGCACCTAAACAACTTCAAACCGCTCCCGGGAAATATCCCACGGGATTGCCAGGAATAAATAAAAATATCACACATTTTATTATATTATATTTACTATCGATCAGTAAAAAAATCACATTGGAATTCGATTTTTGAATCTGATCACTTTAAATCATCCCTAGAAAATTTCCAGTGGGATTCCCCGGGTAAAAAGTAGCGCAGGTTTTAAGTCTAAGAATTTGTTGTCGATCAGCGAATACCGCATCGAAGTCTGCCCGGTAGTTTTTACGTGAATCCCAAGCAAACAGATTAAACGATAAACAGACAAGAAATCTCAAAAAATAGATGTAATGTACAGACACAGCATGTTTAAAATGTTATAATATTATAGATAGATTAAAGGAGCGGGCTCACCACATCATCAACTTTGTCGCATGGTGTAGTTTTTCTATTGAAGTTTCTGTTCAGTTTGCTAAGAACCATGTTCCTGTAAGACTCATCCTCCATCAACTTTTTAAGTCTATTAAGTTTAAGCCACCCCACACCTTCGCCCTCCAAAACGTGTTGAACCAACTGTGAAAGAAATAGTTGTAGTGTGTGTGAGATTGTAACTATATAATGAACAGGGTCCGGTTATAATTTGAACTATGTTGTAATTTGATTTAATTCGCAAAATTATTATTATAATAAAGAAAGTTTGGACAAAACAATATGCGGCTCGTCAAAAGCGCGTGAAAAGGTAAAGTCTAAAGAAACGAAGTAAGAAACATGTCAGAATACTTGGTGTTACAAATATCCATGGATGACGGTACTGTCTTTATCCACTATACATGGCTTCATGTCCATTTCTTATAAATGAATCGTCATTTATTGCCAGGTTATTTACCTATATTTGCAGAAATAAAATATTATCTCATCTCAATAAATATTATAAACGCGAAAGTTTGTAACAATGGATGTATGGATGTGTAGATGTATGGATGTATCTTTGTTACTCTTTCACGCGAAAACTATTGAATGGATTTTGATGAAACTACAGTAATATAGCTTACACATCAGAATAACACATAGGCTATAATTTATAAAGATATAGTGTGAATTATCCAAAATATAACGATTTTCCATTACCACGCGGGTGAAATCGCGAACGCAGCTAGTAATTTTATAATTTTAAAGGTGGTAGAGCTATGTTGGAACCATTATCTTGTTACAGCTCCCGGTTCGATCGGTGTGAAACCACGCTCTCTCGAATATCGGCATGAAACGATTAGTCTTGACATAATCGTGTTTCGTGCGATGAGTGAGAGCTCTGATGGTCCACTTCTCCCTTCCCGTATCCCATCCCTTCTAGGCTGGCAACTCGTTCGCTTCGCCCTTGGTGCTACAAATGTCTATAGGCGACGGTAACCACTTTTCATGAGCTGAGCCTGATAGCGTGTATGGTGAACTGTAGAAAAAAATAAATAAGTTTACATCGTTGAGGAAGGCCTGGTTCTCGGTGTTGGACGTAGGTCGTGGCTGCGGCTGGTGCGGCGGGGAGGGGGGCGCGTGGCGGATGAGCGGCGAGCGCTGCACCAGCCCGCGCGCTCCCTGCGAGAAGGGTCCGAACGACGCCGAGAGGGGAGCACCACTTCCACCCCCACCCGCACCTGCCGAGGGACCCCCGCTGGGAGACACCCCGCTCTTGCCTTGTTTGCCTGAAATACATTACATGAGACTGATGCGATCAGATTAGACATACAGTATTATAGATAAATTAGCTTCGAGAAGTTTTTGCGCCTGTAGTAGTATTTGTATATTCACAGAAATTCTAAACATGAAATTAAAAATTCTTTAGTACAGTCAGCAAAAAGAAGTTCTTTAAAGAAAAAAACATATTTACAATCAAAAGTCAATGGTGAAAGTCAAATAAATAATAATTATTTACATTGCTATTTGTTGTGAGATCTGATTATTTATTTTTAGTTTGATAATTAATGAATTCATTGATTTTATTTGTGGTTCATTCTTGTTATTTATTGTTCAGTGTTATTATTTGTTGCTAATTCTTGTTATTTCATATTAAATTTGTTAATTAAAAATGGTTCCGATCTTGAAATATGGTCGAGGTCAACCTTTAACTTCCCAAACTAAAGAAGTTTTGTATAATATGTAAAAATATTTCGAAAATTAGTGCAATAGCAATCCGTGCAGTGTTATGACTCCCACTCAATTAGTTGATAAAACAACCGAAATTTTATTGACTTCCATCGGAAAGGTGCTATCAGAAAGCAAAATAAATGTTATTTTCTTTAGAACAGGGAGCAACAATTTAGTATTAAAAATTATGTTTATTATTAATATTTATTATTTAATACTATTAGTTTCATATTAAGTACCTGACTATAAAAATATATAAGAAGTATTAGTCTATTTATTTATGTGCTGACCGTACACTACTACAAACGCAAAAACGTCTCGAAGCTAATTTATCTGTACATAATTCCATTTTCTAAGCCCGGCCTCGCACCAAAAACCTACTCCTGCTGTGTCCATATATTGGCGTTGCGAACATATTTAAAGTACAATTCCATTGCGATAGTGTTAAAAATTCGTATACTACTAAATTTACAATATCTTCTCGATATCATCGCGACGGAATAATAGTCGAAAAAAATAGTATTATCATTAGCAGAAATGGCGTTAGCCGAAATGAATATTGAAAAGCTACCAAAAATTTTAAACATTTATTTCGTTAATTTTCGCTTATAAAGTTGTAAAGATACAGTGGCCTGCCACGGGTATACCATTGGAATTATCAGAATACCGAAGTCAGGCAAAACTACGATTGAGACGATAGTGTTCGGCGATTTTGAGAAGATAGTAATAGCAGAATTGGGCCCCTGAAAGCTTCGCTCGCGTTAAGTCTTTAACGCTAAGCGCGCATTAATATTTATCAATACCGGACTCAGTTGTAAAAGAATGAGGCCGGTGTTGACAATCGTAGTGCCGGCTTAGCCTTAAGATTTACGCAAGCAAAACTTACAAATGTACGCTGACTTTATTACGACTGCGAAACATGCGGACTGCACAAAATGTGGAACTCATTGCCGGAGTCGGTCTCTCTCGATACATACAACCTGGGTGTGTTCAAATTCTTTGTCAAAAGGTTATATCCCTATTAATATTATAAATGCGAAAGTAACTCTGTCTGTCTGTCTGTCTGTCTGTCTGTCTGTCTGTCTGTCTGTCTGTTCCGTTTTCACGTAAAAACTACTGGACCGATTTGGCTGAAACTCAGTATATATATGTGGGATTCGAAGACGCATTCCGACTCGGTAGCCAGGCCACACATTATGTTTTTTAAATTTATAAACCTGATATTGTAACTGTCAGTGTCAAAATATAGTGAGAAGAGGTAGTCTATGAATAAACGACGTAAGACTGTTCTAAGGAAGTTTGTTTTGCTTTTCTTCAAACAAAACCCACAACTTTATGGGGGCTCGTCCGGGATCGTGCCAGGATCGTGCCAGGATCGTGCCAGGATCGCACCAGGATCATGTAAGAATCCTGCGAAGCATTGTTTTAACGTGAGTTTTGATCTGATGATTACGAAACAACCTCGAAATTAAAATTGAAGACGAGTCATTGTGTGCTGTTTTACCGACACTAATTTGCATAATGATACCAGCGCATAAAATTTCCCAGAATTTGGAATAAAGACTATTATTTTTCTTTTATGAAGACGTTTCATGAATTGGTTATTTTTACGACTGGAAGACTTACAACCAATCATACAAGATGCCACCGAAGAAAAATAAAGATATCGAAGACTCAGATAGTAATTGTTCAGAAGCTGGTTACAGAGTACGAATCTCATTTAGCGACTTGGAAAAATCAATGACACCGTTCACAGGCAATGATACCTACCCTATTACGAATTGGCTGACCGATTTTAATGACACTGCAAATTTAATGGAATGGAATAATCTTGAAAAACTTATTTACGCGAAGAGACTGCTTTCAGGTACAGCTAAATTATTTTTACGATCGCTAGGCTCTATTACGTCATGGGATACATTAAAAGAATCTTTATTAGAAGAATTTGGTTCGAAATTGAATAGTGCTAGCATTCACAAGAAATTAGCATCACGCAAAATGAAACCGGATGAGACATATCAACAGTATTTTTTACATATGAAAGAACTGGCGTTGCATGGAAATTTAGAAGATGAGGCACTTATTGAATATGTTATTGATGGAATTCGTGATTCTGAAATAAATAAGGCCATTCTTTACGGAGCCACTGATATCAAACAATTTAGAAAGAAACTTGAAGTATATGCACAGATTAAAGAACACAAGATGCAACAAAGACCTATTCAGATGACAACCGGACGTAAAAATCATACCATCAAAAGATGCTACAATTGTGGTGAAACTGATCACCAATCACCAGCTTGTACTAAAGGTATAAAATGCTTCAAATGTAATGGATATGGACATAAGTCAAAAGAATACCAAAGTTCTACAAATAAGACACTGAAAATTCAAGATGAGAAAGTTAGTACAGATGTTGTTAAGCCATATAAAGAAGCGAAAATTAACGGAGTTACAGTTAAAACCTTTATTGATACTGGAAGCGATGCGAATTTAATTTGTGAGAGTTATTACAAACAAAATTTTCTCGAGAATAATGATTATAATATTAAAGATACTCTCAAATTATCAGGAATAGCCGAGTACGAAGTTTGCACGAAGGGATCTTTTATGGCAAAAGTTGAAATAGACAACGTTTATTTTGAAACCTTAATGCATGTTATCGATGATGATGTAATACCTGTTAATGTCATACTTGGAAACCCGATATTAAAAGACGTTGAAATTATTTTCTCTGCCGACGGGATCTCTGTAAAAAGAATATTACACCTTACACAAATTAATGACTACGAAGAAGAATTTGATGAGAAATATGATATCAAGAAGCTGAAATATAAAGACAAGATTAAACATTTAATAATTACAATAACTTGAAGACTAGAAAGAAGGAATCAAATGTTAAATTGAAAATCATACTTATTGATGAAGATCCTTACACCAGACTCCACGAAGGCTGTCACCTCTAGAAAAGGACATAGTTAATAAAAGATACAAGGATTTAGATCAAGAAGTAATTAAACCTAGTAAATCGGAATATGCAAGCCCTAAGCTGGAAGCTACAGAATATAGATTTTAGAAACTAAATAAGAAGATTATAAAGGAAAAGATACATGCTTTATTAAAAAGCCTCATAATATCAAATCATTACGATCATTTTTAGGACTGACTGGCTATTTTAGAAAATTTGTTAAGAACTACTCAATAATAGCAAAGCCACTAACAGAATTATTGAAGACTAATGTTATGTTTAACTTTGATCTAAAGTGTGAGAGAGCTTTCGAAGAATTGAAACATATTTTATGTTCCTCACCAGTTTTACGAATTTACAACCCTAATTTTGAGACAGAGTTACATACAGACGCAAGTATAGACGGATATGGAGCTGTTTTATTGCAAAGGAATCCACACGACAATCAGCTACACCCTGTTCACTATATGAGCAAAAAGACTACTCCTGCTGAGAAGAAATACCATAGTTACTACTTAGAAATTTTAGCTATTGTAGAAGCTGTCAAGAAATTCAGAGTTTACTTACTTGGAGTCCGCTTTAAAATTGTGACTGACTGCTCAGCCCTAACTATGACGTTACAGAAAAAAGACTTACCTCCGAGAGTTGCTCGATGGGCACTCCTTCTTGAAGAATTTGACTATAAGATAGAACACCGATCTGGAACCCAAATGAGACACGTAGACGCTTTGAGCAGAAATCCTGTTAGTCTAATACTTACCGAAACTACAGCACGTCTGAAGAGAGCTCAAGATGATGACCTGAAGATAAAACTATTAAAGAAAATTTTAGAAAAAGAGTCATATGAAAATTTTATTCTGGAGAATGGAGTTTTATGTAAAGCTAAAGATGGAACTAAACTGATTGTTGTACCTAAAAAGATGCAGAATGAAATAATAAGAAAATGTCATGAAAAGGGTCATTTTGGAATTTTGAAAACTGAGGAATTAATTAATAGAGATTACTACATAGATAATTGTAAAGAAAAATTTGAAATTCAACGATTAGAACTTATAGAAAGGCGAGGCAAAATATTCAGAAAATTCAGGAAGAAAATAGGAAAGTTTATAATAAAAAGAGAACACAAGCTATACAGTACGAAATTGGAGATTTAGTTGCGATTAAGAGAACACAATTTGTACAAGGATATAAGTTAAACCCGAAATATTTAGGACCATATAAAATTATAGAGAAGAAGAAAAATGACAGATACGTTGTAAGGAAAATTAGCAATGGCGAAGGACCTATGAATACCACCAGTTCAGCAGATTTGATGAAACCCTGGTCCAATGGCGATGAAGATGAAGTATCACATTCATCTGGGTCAGATGAATAATGCAGGATAGCCGTGTGGGATTCGAAGACGCATTCCGACTCGGTAGCCAGGCCACACATTATGTTTTTTAAATTTATAAACCTGATATTGTAACTGTCAGTGTCAAAATATAGTGAGAAGAGGTAGTCTATGAATAAACGATGTAAGACTGTTCTAAGGAAGTTTGTTTTGCTTTTCTTCAAACAAAACCCACATATATATATTTTCGATGCCGAGAATGAACATAGGATACTTTTTATCCCGGAAAATGGGATAGTTTCCGGGATAAAAGTATATTTGTCTCTCTGTTTGTTATCCTTTTACGGAAAGACTTTTGGACCGATTTGGCTGATACTCGGTGCATATGTAATTTGAATACCGAGGGTGGACATGGGATATTTTTCATCCCGGATAATGGGATAGATTTTGGGATAGATTTATGTAAAGATTATCCCAAAAGTGGGACAGGCTTTGGTAGGTTTTGTGATTTGCCATTTTCATCATTTTTGTTATTTTGTCCTTTTTGCCTTTTTGCCCTTTTGACCTTTTGCCCTTTTGACCTTTTGCCCTTTTGCCCTTTTGCCTCTTTGCCCCTGTGCCCTTATGCCCTTTTGACCTTTTGTCCTTTTGCCCTTTTGCCCTTGGGCCCGTTTGCCCTTTTGCCCTTTTGCCCTTTTGACTTTTGCCCTTTTCCCTTTTGCCCTTTTGCCCTATTGCCCTTTTGCTCTTTTGCTCTTTTGCTCTTTTGACTTTTGCCCTTTTGCCTTTTTGCCCTTTTGCCCTTTTGCCCTTTTGCCCTTCTGCCCTTCTACCCTTCTGCCCTTCTGCCCTTCTGCCCTTCTGCCCTTCTGCCCTTCTGCCCTTTTGGCCCTTTTGGCCTTTTGCCCTTTTGCCCTTTTGCCCTTTTGCCCTTTTGCCCTTTTGCCCTATTGCCCTTTTGCCCTTTTGCCCTTTTACCTTTTGCCCTTTTGCCCTTTTGCCCTTTTGCCCTATTGCCCTTTTGCTCTTTTGCTCTTCGACTCTTTTTTGTCCTTTTTGTCCATGTTGCTCTTTTTGTCCATGTTGCTCTTTTTGTCCTTTTTGCTGATGTTGCCCCTTTTGATATTTTTGTAGTTTTCATTGACGGGGGATAGATAAATAAAACTAGGACTGTTTGTAATAGAGGATGAAAGTTTGGATGAGACCAATCATTTCTCAAGTTCATAGATATAAAAATGCATCGTCTATCAAAATGCGATAGTAACTCGATATGTCTTTCTGTTAAGTTTACGGAAAACACTGGGAATACTGGATCGTTTTTATTGTAATTTTGTTTAAATGTAGTTTTAATGCCGAAAATGGACATATATACTCATGCCAAGAGATCGGCATGAGAATATATCAAGCATCGAGTTTGCGATATAAAATGAAGTGAATTTTTCGGGGGCAAATGGCACTAACATAAAAATGGTGTACATTGTAACCTGTATTAACGCCTGCTCTTCAAACAAGAAGCAGGAACTAGAGGTTAACCCGCGGCGCAGCCGCGGGGTAAACTCTAGTGGTATTATAAGTATGTCATAGGTAAGTGTGGTCCATTTTAGACCTTATCTCCACTAATCATTAGGCGACTCGAATACGAACTGTACGCGATAACTGGTTTTGTATAAAAAAGCGTATATTGCTTACTCAGCTGTTGTTGGAAAATTGTGCGAAAGTAACTCTGTCTGTCTGTCTGTTACGATTTCACCGAAAAACCCTGGACCGATTTGGCTGAACTCAGTATAAATAATATTTTCGATACCGATGATGAACATAGGATACTTTTTATCCCGAAAAATGGGATAGTTTCCGGGATACAAATATATTGGTTTCTCTGTTTGTTATGCTTTTACGGAAAAACTGTTGGACCGATTTGGCTGAGATTCAGTATTTATGTAATTTTAATGCCGAGAGTGGACAAGGGATACTTTTCATCCTGGTTAACAGCTGAGATTTTGGGATAGATTTATGTAAAGGTAATCCCGGAAAGTGGGATAGATTTTGGTTTTTGTATGATTTGCCATTTTTGTCATTTTGGTTATTTCGGGGATTTCGGTTATTTCGGCCGTTTCCGCCATTTCAGCCATTTCGGCCATTTCAGTCATTTCAGCCATTTCGGCCATTTTGGTAATTTTTGTCATTGTTCTAATTTATGTAGTATATAGAATGATAGACGGGGGATAGATAAATAAAACTCGAATGGGTTGAAATAGAGGTTAAAGTTTGCATGGGAGACCAATCATTTCTCAAGTTTATAGATAGGTATAAGAATTTATCATTTATAAAAAAATGCGATAATAACTCGATATGTCTGTCTGTTAAGCTTTCACACAAAAACTACTACGATTACTGGATCGGTTTTGCTGTTATTTTGTTTAAATGTAGTTTTAATAGCGAAAATGGGCATAGATACTTTTCATCCCGGGAGATGGGATTGTTTGCGATATAAAATGAAGTGAATCTTCCGCGGGTAAAGGGCACTAACATAAAAATTTAATACAATGTAACTTGTATTAATGCTTGCTCTTTAAACAAGAGGCAGTCACTAGGCTTTGACCCGCGACGCAGCCGCGGGAAAACTTTAGTAAGATTATAACTAGTCTAATCATTATTGTGCCTATAGTATATGTGCCTAGATTAGTAATTAAACATAATAGTAAATATAGTAATATTGTATAATAACTTATTGTGATTAATGACGTAATATAAAATGCAAAAATTGAACAAGCATTGTCGGGTAAATAGCCATTTTGTAATTAATAAATAACTGAATATATTAAGATTGTTATGACATACCTTTAGATCCAAAGAAATCGCTAAACATGCTTGACGTGGAAGCAGCGAGGCCATTGAGGTCAGAGCTGATGTTAGAGAAGAAGTCGCGATGTGTGGCAGTCAACAGGTTAGTCGTTTGTAGGGCAGTGGAATCGCGACGGGAACTACCGCTACTTGTTGAATCTTGACTTTCACCCTTACCATAGAATGAAACTGAACTTTAAAAAGACTGTCACTAAATTCCTGCTTTAGATGCAGGCCAAGAAGAAAACTAATATGTAAGATGTTTATTATCCATATTTTATATATTGTAGATAGATATAGAGAAAGACGAAACGCTTCTTAGCGTTTATAGTGCTTCAAATATAGGCATGAAATTGCGACAAAGTGAAACCAACTACGTTTTTGTGCAGCTTGGCCTTTATGTTAAGAGTACAAGACTGACTGAGATTTCTATTAAAACTGACTGACATTTTGACATTACAAAATTAAAGGTGTATTTCAAGAGGGTTTGAAACAAAACTTATGTAATGATCACGTTTTTATTGTTGTCACTGGCTTTAAATTACATTAAATTAATATTCTAGCAGAACTTTTAGCGAAAGATCAAAAATATCCGTGACTCAAAATCAACTTGACAAGTCCTCGATATAAATATCTCTGAATATTAAACTACTTTTAAAACATGAATTTAGAGAGAACGCAAGACTTGGACAAGTTTGAGATAATATGATTTTGTTGATGATACCTTCATTAGAAGCCCCTTTTTCGCCGCGGCTTCTTTAGCACTTTTGGTTAGGTCACCAAATGTTGACTTTCCAACGTATGTAAGGTCCTCAAATGTGTTTTTGCTTACAGCTGTTGCGGTTTTGCTCGCTTCTAAAGCTGATTTTGAAGCCTCTTGCATACTTTTAGATGCTTCCTCGGCTGCTTTCTTAGCATGTAGGGTCAACTACGAAAATATTTTATTTATAGAAATTATGTCATGCATGTATTTTTTCAATTAGTGTTAATTGTTGTCTGTCGAACAGAACTCAAGTGCTACTCTTAATTAGCGACAAATGGCAGTGTAATACACGTTTTTCCCTATAAAAACAGATATTGCACACCCTTTTGTGACTAATCTGGAGAGGCCATTCAGTTCGACGCGGACTCTAGAAAGATATATAGAATGAGATCTTATTTACGATGAATAATTGAAAATAAATATAATAGAATAGTAATTGGTTTATGCCTTATCTTAAATTAAATTCGAATTAAGGTGAAAATAAAATGAAAAAAGCATTGAGTGCCAAATACATCCGTTGTACAGACACGTTAACTGTAGTATGTAGCGACGAATAGCAATCTATTATGGACGCTAGTGATGAAATAAAGCAGCATCAGATTAATTTTACCCTTTAACCATATTACAAATAGAAATAGTGTATAAATTTTTTATTATTAAAATATCGTATTTGTGTTGCATCGTATTTATATCGTGTATTTGTATTACAACCGGATAACGTTATAGTAGAAATATAGAAATTGATTATAATTTATTTTGTTTCCTTTTATATGTTTGTTATACTTGTATTATCGATAATAGACAACTCTGCAAAGCTCCCAGTCACCTAGATCTCAATTAATAACTGACAAACTTACCGGTTCGTTTATGAAATATACTTTATCAGGAATTGAACCCGAGACGACACCTAATAATCCATATCAAAATACATAATAAAACATGTAAATTCCAAACAAAATATAAAGTGAGAGGTTTAAACGAAATAGATAATTATGTAATTTAGTACTAGAGATGGTATTAAAGACGTATAAATAAATATAAGACATAAAACCGATCCGATAATGCCAGGAGAGTCGGAAGAAGGAATAAATATATATATTATAGCAGAGTACTGAACTTTACAAACCAGAAATGACTAAAACTGGGACATTGGCGAATATACCTATGAAGAAATTAGACCATAGTAAATTATATTGCAACATTTGCAATATGGTTAAAGAGCCTGATTTATGGATATTTGGGAAGCCTAATCGCTTTATTATACGGGGTCTAAAACTCCTAATTATAAGATGATATCCTACACTATTGCTTGCAATAGGTATTTATTCATTCAAAGTACTTTTTACTGAGCTTATACCTGACCGAGAGGCGCGAATAATTTCTTGTCCCCACCATCTGCTACTTTTCCTTTCTTGATTTTGTGTATAAGTAACAATAGAGTAAAAATAAATAAAAAAATTCAAACTGTCTTCTTTCAAATGTATATGCTTTAGGAGACTGTTATTTTTAATATATAAAATTGATCTAAAAATATAATTCAGGCTGGCTAACCGCCATAATAGAGTCCGATAATGGTGTATTAGCTTATAGCATCGACTAAACTTCTTATTTCATCTCTTTATTTCATTTGAAACTTTAGTTTCAGTTCCTCATTTAAAAAAAAAAACTGTAAAAATGTATCTACAATAATATAAAAAAGTCAGTTTCTCTACTAAATATGTATTGCGATTTAGATAAATATAGCTCTTTATTTCATAATTATTTTGTCAAAAATGGGATGCTTATAAAATCTTATCTCTTCGTCTGTTTAAATACGTTGTGAGGTATCTAGACAAAGTGGGCCATTTTTCTCGAGTCTCGAAAGGTTTACATGAGTGAAATTTTGCAGGAATTTGTATACTTGATGATGCGCTGCAACGGTGTAGTGAAATCGCGAATATACTAAAAGATTACTGTTTGCGCATACGAAATCATAGGGATCTACCTAACTTTGGAACTTTAAAGTGATATATTCTGAAAATACTTTCAACGAAAAATAGTTTGAACAAGATCCGTAGTTTTCAGGATTTGTAGTATTTTCGATTAAATGCTTTTTTTACGATTCTGTAGTAAAATGACAAAAACAATGGAACTTTATCACTTTTACGAACCCTTTACTCCGCGTGAACTGACACGTACTTGCCGATTTTGCGTTTTCTTAATGGTCAATAGAAATCTGTATAATCGCTCTTTAAGATAAGCGAAGGTGGCTATTAAATTAGTCAGAATGAGCCATGAGTTATTGAACATATAATGTGAAATTACCTTGTCCATGTGCGCCAAAAGTCCTTCTTGGCTGCTCTGTCGTGTGGTTTCCTTGACTAACTCTTTAGCTTGGGCGGCGAATTGTTCAAGAAGCGAACTTTGCGAAGCTTGTCTCGAAACACCGCTATTCGAACTCTGAAATCGTGAAAATGCAAATTCAAAAATACCTAAACAAGAAGATATGCATTATTCAACAGAGTTATAATTAAAACCATTTTAAAAAAAGGAAAACAAACAAATCTGGTAATTTCTCTAACATATTGTAATAGAGATTTGCGGTGTTAGTAATCTTTAATAACTGTTAGTAAAGAAAACTGAAATCGTTTTACTCATAAACCCATCAGATATTACGTTAACCACGGGATTAAACGATCTTAGCTACAAAGCTAAGATCAAATTTACTTTTCCGCCTTTAAATGTGTAAGTTTTGCTCGCGTAAGCCACTAACACCAAATGCACACTACGATAGTCAGTACCGACTCATCCTTTCATATCTGAGTCCGGTATTAATAAAATCATATTGAGTGTTTCTCCTTGGGATTTAAGAGAGCAATACTTATGTGCATGTGCATAGACATTTAACCGACGATTGAAATAAAATAATCACTGTTTAGTTATATAGTTTTAGCGATTAGTGTCTATGCACACTAGCACACAAGGACACAAGGGATCATAGATTGGAAATCTATATAAAAAATATTTTTAGTATGTGATGTAATAAAAACAAGGTCTTTGGACAGTATCAACTAATTCATTTTAATTTTTTTATATAATACCAATATTTGTCCTATAGATTACGTCTATGATTAATGTTAAGATCCATTTTATTTAGTCAGATAAACAAAGATGCATGCTATTAAAATGTTTCTATAAAAACTTAAACATACTATTACTAGTAACGCCGATAAGCATAAACGCTCATATTTGTATGAAGTATAAAATTCATACGTCATAGAATCAGCTTTTTTGTGATTTTTTGATGCTATCTTAAGCTGCTCCCTCACCGAAAGCGTTTGCCTTTAATATAACGTTACAGATCAGAGCTGTATGTACATCGTGAGGGAGAAGAACCAAGCATTACAGTGTGCAACGAGTAATGACACAATCTGTAATATTTTGATACAACTTATAACACCGCGACCACTTCGTCTGACATTGTAGAATTAACTAAATGCTCAAAATGGAATCATAAATGTTTCGTTAGAGGCAAATGCTCGTCAGTCAGGGAGGCAGTATTGTAACGTTTTACCCAGAATCGAATCATAAAAGTTACATTACAGGCGAATTATAGTTGTAAAGTTCAGAATATGAATCTGCTTAAAAACTCATCTGTTGCGTAATCATAATTATATTGCTAATAAAAGTGGGCGTTAACTTTGACGCAGACTTTTTAAAAGTATTAAATTTCTTGTTACTCCATTCGGTTACAATTCTAAAAAATCTTTTTTTATTTGCATTTATTTCCCACGAAAAATAAAAGAAATAATATCTACAAACTGAATTGAAACTGAGAAAGACAGGAGTCCAAATTAATAAGTTCCTGTGTGATGATACTCCTGACCCTTGCCTCCCTATTACTATACTAACCACCACTAGATTGTGTAGAGTGCGTCTCACAAAATTAGTCCCGCGGCAAAAGATGAAGCTAATTGTAGGATAGACCAGCCACGTTGTTACTATTAGTGTTTTAATGTAAATGTTACGTTATATTATTATTCCATTCACTAATAAAATTAAATCTTTCTAATATTCTTTCTAATATATGTCTCACTATATATAATTTATTATATAGTGAGACTTCTGTTGTGAAACAGAATTTAGAGTCCGCGCCACAAACAAGTACTACAGATGCGGCGTTGCAATCGCCGTATTTAATCCTATCAGAGTAATTATTTGCAGAGAGTAAGTATATCGATATAATAAAATAAAATAAATACAAAATATTGTACTACTGTAAATTTATTTCCTGGCTACTTTACGAACAAAAATCTATCAAATAGCGGTGCTGTCACTTGTAGTTTCTTTATTTTCCGTGGGACTTTTGTAACAGTGTAATGTCTACGTTTATGCTTTCCCGCGTTCTAAATTTGAAACCTTAGCTTGTGCGGAGTGTGCGTGGGGCAGCGAGTGATGAGAGGGCGTGAGTGCGCGGTCCGAATCACTAGTGCTGGTGCTGTCGGGGGCCGCCCGCTGACGACTCACCACCGTATTCGGCGTAGTGGTCGACGTCGAGTCCGACTCACGACCGAAACTACCACTGTCTGTATCCTATGCCACAAAACAAGCAACACAATCGCTGATTGATTTAGATTATGTGTATACTTTTTTTAGAACTTAGAACAGTGCGATCTGGCATTTTCTTTAAATGTTTAAAAACCTATACTCCAATATCTCTCAAGCAATGCATATTTTAATTTTTAAGTATACTATTTAAATTGCACATGTAGTTTTTACATCACATCTCATCTCTCATTGTAGTTATCAAACGAGAAAATTTGTGATTTATTTTTTATATCTTTACATTCTTTACACAGACTGCCTAAATTAAAACACAGATTCAACTATAAAACTTATGCTACAACACGAATAACTTTTTAAAGCGAAAGTTGAAAATCAGAGAATCTCAATTTTTAATAGGACTTTTCAGGTTGGTAAAAGTATCCATTCACTCTATAAACAAGCAAAATAAATTAATCAACACAAATTGTGTTATTTGATTGCATTGTTTATTACACGCCTTCACTCCACTCCGTCGATATCTGTTAAATATACCACTACGTATCATAAAAATATTATTTTAATTAAGATACCTACACTTTTCTTAACAGGAGGTGGCCTCGGCACGTCAGAGGGTTCGGTCTTCCCAGTATCCCCCGGGGGGCCTTCGTCCTCAGACATGTCGCTGTGGTCTGAGCTGGAGGCGGATGGGGACGTCGAAGCCCGAGTTTCCATCTTGCCTTCGTTATGATCACCCTCGCCAAACATCAATGACGAAGGTGGGCTATACACCTAATATGCATACAAAATGTGTACTAAAATTATTTAACATCAAGGTTGACAAACGAGTGAACAAC
The DNA here is from genome assembly GCA_019925095.2 of Dendrolimus kikuchii. Classification (NCBI taxonomy): domain Eukaryota; kingdom Metazoa; phylum Arthropoda; class Insecta; order Lepidoptera; family Lasiocampidae; genus Dendrolimus; species Dendrolimus kikuchii. The sequence continues at coordinate 13,290,764 of CM034394.1, forward strand.
TCGTTTGACGACATTGGTCAACTGTATAACAAACCAATTATTCCCCTAATGAGACATACATAGAACTTCAAGGAGTACAAGATAGTTTAGCTAGTTATATAGATAAGTAATCTCAAACATAGACGTATGCATGGAAAGAAACTTGCTTGTGTCGAACACCTTATTCCATCATAAGGATATTCACACGTATACATGGGGAATGAATGATCAGAAAAGTATGATTGATTTGATTTTAATAGATAGTCGCCTCCGAAACACAATAATGGATACAAGAGCCTACAGAGGCCCCACTCTCGAAACGGACCACTACCTGGTGAAAGCCGGTTTGTGGGCCTTTTCAAGAAGTGGAGACACTGGCGAGCGCGTACCAATTTCGGGGAGCTTGAAAGAATAAAGTGTGAAAAATTGGAAGATATTAGTGTAAGGGCGCCTAGTGGAAGAAAGGCTTGCAAAAGCGGACTTCTCCGACTTAGATGTGGATAATGACTGGGATAGTATGAAAGAAAGTATAGTGGAAAGCGCAAAGAGGCACATAACAACGAAAGGTGATGAATGGTGGGACGCGGATGTTAAATCCAGCGTAGAGAGAAAGAGAAAAGCCTGGCTGGATTATGTTGCTTCTTTGCAACAGAATGACAGTATGAAAGAGATGAAGAAAGAAATTTATCGCCTCTGCAAGAATGAAACCAAAGCTTTAGTGAAAGAGAAGCGTGAAAGAATAAAATTGAAAGAAGAAGAGAAGCTGTCGGAGAACTTCGAGGCGAATACCAAACTCTTTTGGAGAAAGGTTAAGAAGTCTCGGGGTTGTTCGTCAGCTTCCAGAATGGAAAGAATAAAATCTAAAGCAGGGGACGTTCTTGCTAACCCACAAGAGGTGTTAGCGCGATGGAGTGAATATTTTAGAGAAATGTATGATAATATCCCGGATGCTGGCACCACGACTGAGTCTGTGACCGACTCCGAGGAGTCAGCATCCGAGATCACTTTGGAAGAGATGGAATGGTCGATAAGAAGTTTGAAAAATGGAAAGGCAGCAGGAATCGATAGTGTGTCTGCTGAGAGGATCAAGTATGGTGGAACCTGCATCCGGGACGCTTTCCTGTCCTTATGCAACTTGTGCTGGAGGACGGGAAAGGTTCCCAAGGACTGGAGGCGCGCTGTCATCGTGCCCTGGTATAAAGGCAAGGGGTCACGTATGGAGTGCGCCAGCTACAGGGCCATCAGTTTGATCAGCACAGCATCTAAAGTGTATGCGAAGATTATTGAAAAGAGAATGAGAGTGGTATCCGATGGATTACTGTGGGATGCACAAGGTGGCTTCAGAAATGGAAGGGGATGTATGGATCAAGTTTTCTCTCTCCGCAATATCGTAGAGAAGCAGCTGGCTATGGGCCGGAAGGTTTTCTGCGGTTTTGTGGATCTAGAGAAAGCATTTGACAGGGTTGTACGGAAGGACCTCTGAGACATATTGCCCGGGTATGGGATTAATGGCCAATTGATGCGTGCTGTGCAGTCCACTTACGAGGACTGTATGGCATGCGTGCGGGTGGATGGCAGCCTGTCGGGTGGATGGCAGCCTGTCGCCCTGGTTTGTAAGCACCTTGCTTTTTGCGGATGATGCCGTGCTTTTAGCCGAATCGCCATCAGAACTGCAAACACTAGTCACAATGATGAAAGATGACTGTCAGGCGAGAGGCTTACATTTGAATGCGAAGAAAACAAAGGTTATGGTGTTTGAAAGAGAAGAAACCAGAACGAATGCAAGAATAATGGTCGATGATGTTATGCTGGAGCAAGTGAGTGAGTTTGTATATCTTGGATGTGCTTTTAGCAGGGATGGAAGGTACACCGCTGATATAGAAAGAAGAGTGAATTTGGGGAATAGTGTGAATGGAGCGTTAGGTAAACTTCTAGGCGCTAAGAACCTCAGCCAGAAGGCCCAGCTTGCCATACACAACGCGGTGCTGGTACCTACGCTCAAGTATGGAAGCGAGAGTTGGGTATGGAAGAGAGAGCATGAAAGTAGAGTAAACGCGGTTGAGATGCGAGCACTGCGCAAAATCTGCGGAGTGACGCTCGCGGACCGCGTTCGTAATACCGAAGTAAGAAAGAGAGTTGGTCTGAAAGAGAGTGTCGGGGTGAAGGTAAGGAAAGGAATGCTCCGGTGGTTCGGGCATGTGGAAAGAATGCATGATGAAAGAATGACTAAACAGATATACAATGCAAAAGTGGATGGATGCAGAAGTCGTGGAAGGCCACGACACACCTTCCATGATCAAATTGATCGTGTACTAGCAGAAGGTGATGTAAGGAGCCTTAATAACAGACGAGCGTGCATGACAAGAGTTATGAATGTGAAAGAAGCAAGTGAGGTGTGTAAGAATAAGCCTAAATGGCGCTCTGTTGTTCGTGCCTACCCCGCAAGGGAACTGGCGTGAAGCTATGTATGTATGTAATCTCAAAGAGCAGGCTTTGTCATGGACACGACCTTTAGTTTCTGCATAGGGGATTATAACAATACGCACAAAAGTATAGCCAGGATTCAAACATTTGTCATTTAAATAAGATATATGAAAAGATAGCTATTATACAATTAGACATCGTCCCGGAGAATAAAAATTAAAATCGGCTCGAGGCTCCTTTGTGTTTTTTTACCAGACTACCAAGGAGGGTTATGTTTTTAAATAACTTTACTACCGTTCATTATCGTTTATTACGTTTATCTTCCAAACGGCTGATGGAATTCGACGGTTAAGGTATCGTTATATTCACTTTAAAAACCAAAGTGTCCAAGATAAGTGTTTGAAGAAAAAATTAAAATGGCGGATTTTTGGCGCGAAATAGGAACGTTATTTAAAAATTAATAATCAGATCTATCTAGTAGTGTATCAAAATATAGGAAATTAAAAGAGGATTACAAAAATATAGATATATAAGTTATATGTTTAAATTTAATTAGAAATAATAAAAAGGTTTAATAAATGAAGGGCAGAAAAATAACCGTTATTTAACCGTCGTCATGTACAAATCTTGTGGGTCAGGGTTCGAGTCCTTAATCCATAAACATTTTTTTATTGCAGTTTTATATTAAAGTTAAAAATCACAAACCCGACTGCTGAAAGACAATTTAAAAGTAATGCACTAAAAAGACCGAAACAAGACAGAATAGAAAACAAAAATAATATAAACTATAAACAAAGTAAACTCTACTTCGGTTTAACAGACTATATTATGAGCTGATGGCCAAGTTAAATACTGCATTAAGTTTAGTAGCAAGCGGAACCCATTACTTTTCTTTCGGTTTATACCTATCAATTATTTTTTGGTGTTTCAAAGACCATGAAGGCCCACTGAATAATTCACCCGTATATGCTTAATTAAACAAATAAAGCGAACTTAGATAACGCTTACTGATTTAAAGATACAGGTTAAGTAAATGTATGCAACAGGACAGTTTCCTAACAATATATTTTCAAAAAAAAATATATGGAAAAGCGAATGATAAATCATAACTTACCGTTTTCGGATCTAGCGATGACGACAACGTCATTGGTACTTGCACGACTGCACTATAAGTTTCTCCAATAACGTGTTGTTGATGAGTATTGCCACCTGTAATAATAGTTTACAATTAACAAAGTTTATAAAATAATTGACAAACTTTACTAAAATATTAGTTGCTTAAGTGATATAATAAAGAAATTTCCAAATTACCTGGTGATAAATCTGATGAAGCCATTTCCGATACAAAATCACTCAATGATGAATATGAGGAGCTTGTGCTTTCTGCTGCTTCTGAATCTGAACCACTCTCATCTGCAAAAAGAAACATAAAACCCAGTGTTTAGATTTGCGGGTATGCTTAGGCTACTGGTCGTGGCTCGTGGTCCCGCAGTACTAAATTGGATATTATAGCGAACGTTCCATCTACACTAATACTATAAAAAGATTAGATTTGTATGTTTGTAACAAATAAACTCAAAAACTACTGGACCAATTTCAAAATTCTTTCACCATTAGAATGCTACATTACCTCTGAATATTATAAGTTATATTTATTACTAGAATAAGTTTTTTAAATACAAGCTTTTGAGATCCTGGATATCATGTAGCAGCAGAGTGCTAGCCAAAACAAGTAAACGAGCCCAAACACGACGGGTCTATCTTGTTTAGTACAGGAATTCCTATGGCCACCTTCCAACTCCATCATCAGATCAGCTCCATGGTACCATATTATTGCATTGTCACGCGATATACATATGCGTGCAAAATTTCAGCTCAATCGGAAACCGGGAAGTTGGTCAAATTTAACTTGCAAGATTTCATCCGAACTTACATACATACATACATACACACATACATAGGTACATCCCTACTATCCCTACTAAATCAATAATGTAATCCAAGGTGTAAAAAAATTAGCCATAAATGAAAAAAAAACCTACATATGGCCTGCATAAAGATACATTTACTCTACGTTTATTCCAAAATGTTTTAAAAAATAAATGTCCATCCGACCGAAGCCGGAACGTACCGCTAGTTTATTATACAACTATTCTGAAAGTACACAGAATTATAACAAACAAAAAAGTACTTCTGAACATTGCTATAAATATAATAATAGGTTGGGGAAAAAGTCTTTTCGCATATAGTATGTATGAACTTGTAATAAGATCTCTTTGGCTATACCATTTGTATCTGGCTGGTTTTGGTACCATTAAAAAGTTTTAATTTTAAAGAAGACAATTCCAAATTCAAATTAGAAAAATGTGTAATTTTCATTTGATTCGGATACATTTACCTTTCAAAACAGATTTGAACAATTACAAGAAAACACACAACTGACAAAACGACAACTTCTGTCATATATTTCTAAAATATATGACCCCCTAGGATGGCTTTCTCCACTAACAATTAGAGCAAAACTCTTATTTCAAAACACATGGCTAAATAACTCGACTACATGGGATGGACAACTTCCGGATGAAATAAAGGAAGCCTGGAACCAATTAAACCATGATTTTCAACATTTAAATACATTTGAAATACCTAGATATTTAGGACAAAAACAAACATATACTTTACATGCATTTTGCGATGCTTCAGAAAAGGTATATGCTTGCGCAATTTATGTCGTAACAAATAACAATAAAGGTGAGTGCACATCGAGACTGGTAACTGCAAAAACAAAATTAGCACCAGCAAAAACCAAATTAACGCTACCTAGATTAGAATTATGTGGAGCAGTACTTCTTACAAGACTGCTAAAGAAGGTGATGGAGACATTAACATGTGATAAGATCGAAACCTTCGCATGGACCGACTCCATGATTGTGCTCGGCTGGATACACGGTGGGGCGAATAGATGGAAACAATTTGTCTCAAACAGAGTACAGTCCATCATAACAGTAGTTCCACCATCACATTGGCACCACGTGTCCTCCGCAGAGAACGCCGCAGATTGCGCTACAAGGGGCTTAAGCGCAAATCAGTTACAAGGTCACTCTTTGTGGTGGGAAGGCCCACGCTGGCTGAAGAATTTTCATGAAGATCAGATTGGTAAAATAACATATCCATATCCTCAAATTGAAACAAAGAAACTCAGTGTACACGCAGCCTTATGTGAAAATAAAAACTTCATAATTAAATTATTAAATGATATGCAGTCTATACGGCGCGTGGCGACAACAATTGGATGGCTATCACGTTACATTGAATGGTTGCGAAACAAACAAAACATACCTATACAAGGGTACCTCACTAACATGGAAATTAATCACTCTTACAACTTAATTATAAAAACAGTACAATTTATGGAATTTCAAGAAGACTTTACTCGATTAAAAGGGAAGCAATGTGTGAAAAGAAACAGTAAACTCATTTGTCTCAACCCTTATTTAGATGAAAAGGACGGACTATTAAAAGTCGGCGGGCGTCTTAGCAACTCTCATCTTAGCCAATCAGCAAAACATCCAATAATTTTACCAAGCCACAGTCGTCTTACAGACCTTATAATACGACAAGCACATTTGACTACACTACATGGTGGACCAAGCCTTACATTGACACACATAAGAGAAAAGTATTGGATTCTCAGCGGGCTCCGTACAGTCAAACGGGAGCTTAACAAGTGCGTTACGTGCAGGAAACATAGTGACCAAAGCAGGCCACCAATTATGGCAGACCTACCAGCGCCTCGAGTAACACCTTCACGCCCATTTACACACGCAGGTGTCGATTTTACAGGACACTTTGACATTAAAGCCAACAAAGGACGTGGAGTGAGGACACACAAAGGGTATGTAGCAGTATTTGTGTGCCTTTCAACGAAGGCGGTACATCTGGAACTTGTGTCTGACCTTAGTACTCCAGGATTTTTGGCAGCATTTCGTCGATTTTGTGCCCGTAGGGGAACGCCCAGTCACGTTTACAGCGACAATGGCACCAACTTTGTAGGAGCAAATAGATTATTAAAGAAAGAGTATCAAGAGATAGCACAGTCAATAAACAGGGACTTCTTCAACAATATAAAGGAATACAATATACAGTGGACTTTTAACGCACCTGCATACCCTTCAGCAGGTGGACTGTGGGAGGCAGCAGTCAAAAGCTTTAAGTACCATTTACGTAGAGTGATAGGCGAACAAAAACTCACGTATGAGGAGTTTATAACATTACTCCATCAGATTGAGGCTTGCCTAAACTCACGCCCATTGATCACGGTCAACGAAAATTCATCTGACATTTGTCTCACACCGGGACACTTCCTGATTGGTGATACATTACTGTCTAGGCCACAAACAGATTCTGGTAACATTAATTTAACAACTAGATGGCGTATGATACAAGCCATGAACAAAGATATTTGGAGAGCATGGTCATCTGATTACCTAAAACAGCTGCAGGCAAGAACAAAATGGAGAACTCCTACAAAAAATATCGAAGTAGAAGACATTGTGCTCGTCAAGGAAGAAAATCTACCCCCCGGTAAATGGGCGTTAGGGAGAGTGATAGATGTGCATCCCGGGAAAGATGGACATGTCAGGGTTGTCTCTCTAAAAACAAAACATGGTGTGATTAAAAGGCCTGCACTAAAACTCTCTGTATTGCCAGTGAAGAAAGATGAGGATGAAACAAGTCTCGAACAGGGTGATGAAACTAGTCGACCCAGACGTTCGACTAGGAAGGGGGCTTTTCATTACATGACAATGGCACTTCTCCTTCTTATGGCTGTAATTATGCCCGTAGAATGTACTTACAGCATCTCACCATTCGACAAAAATCAGAGCATTTATTTTGATAAAATGTACGACATGAACATTATACGAGATGAATGGAAATTAATTATATATTATAACATGTCAAGTTATTGGAGTGGCTTACATAACATTGAAAATTACGTCACACACTTGGACAATTATTTACGAAAAAATGGTCTGGCTTCTCAATATAAAAGTATTGTCTACCAACTTAAACATGAAATTTCGGAAATAGAACATTATAACAGCATTCTACAAAACCAAATTAGTAAGAGACAGAAAAGAGGCTTAATAAATGGTGTTGGTTACTTGGCAAATAGTTTGTTTGGTGTATTAGACGACTCTTTCGCCCAAAAATATGAAAAGGATATACAACAAATTACACAAAATGAAAACCATTTACAACAGTTATTCAAAAACCAAACTAGTGTTTTGGAGGCTCAATATAACATTATGCGAAGAAACGAAGACATTATGAACCGCCAATTCAAAATTGTGGAAAATCATCTAAGAAATATATCCCAAATATTAAATCAAGTAGAATCACAACAGAGAATTGAATTATATTTTATATCATCATCGCTTGCAGCCAACATTATCATTTCCAGCTTGAGACGCATCCAGACTACGTTAATAAATATTATCACAGATATAACGCATGGCCACAATATAGATATACATTTACTACCGCCCGAACAATTAATTGAACAAGTTAACGTTATAAGGAGTCACTTACAAAATGATCTGACGTTACCTGCCGAAAATGAGAACGTACAAGAATTATACAAGTTATTGAAACTCAATGTTAAGATAAACAACAATTTTTTGATTATAGAAGTGAAGTTTCCATTACAAAACAAAGATACTCTGGAATTAGACAGTGTGATAAGTATACCATACCCGAACCATATTGTCCGTTTCATAACACCGTACATAGCTTTCAACCTCCGAAAGAATTTACTCCTGTTCTTGACTGAAACAGATATTCGAACCTGTATACATCTGCCAAGAAACAGAATTCTATGCTCCACTAATAATCTCATTTACGAACAAACATTCACACAATCAATATGTAACATAAACATAGATGGACACCTTAAGTTATGTGCAACAGAGCCATTGACCTGTCAAGAGCATTGGATCAAATTACACAACACAAACAGCTGGTTGTACTCTTGTTGCGACGAGTGCAAAGTGTACATTTTTTGCACAGATGGGATGAAATTAGAGGCCTTGCTAGGAAACGGTATACTTAATATAGGCCAAGGCTGCAACATCAAAAGCAAAAGTTTAATCATTTATGGGCACAACGACTATTTCAGCCACACAAAAATGGACGGGTACTCAGCCATAATACCTGAAACTTCAATTTTAAATCACATAACAAATACAACATTTAGCAATTTCACCATGGAAAACCATGACCGAGAGTGGAATAATATAAAAACACAAATTGATGTATTAAAACAACAGTCTAATATATCATTTATAAGTACGCATGACATACATCTTTATGCGGTTTCATACACTGTTCTCGCCGTTGTTATTCTGGGTGGGATGACCTACTGGGCAAAAAGATGTTGGAAGAATAGACGACGAGCGGTAGCACCAGAACCGTTTTCGGTGGTGTTTCAGGCAGCCCAGAAGGTGGCAGAAGTGGACCAACTACACCAGCCAACGACATCGAACAGCGCCAAAACAATCACACTGGACATCCCCTCTGCGACGAGTCATGTGACAGTGAAAAAACCATGAAAAATAAGAAAATAGACTTTATCTACAAACATTTTATATCCTTTTACATTTAGTTTACGTTATTTTATTTACATTATTTTACAATTATTGATCATTTATTTTAATTCTACATTTATTAGTTACTTTGCTACATTTATAACTTTAATTTTTGATATTTTTTCTCTTGAGGCGCAGGATGTACAAAGTATGTACAATAATAGTCAGCATTTTACGAACGAACAACTGCGGCCTAATACTTAGCAACACATTATAGTCATATATGTTAAGTAATTAAATCAGTGTCATTACAGCGCTCGTTGGGTTTGGTATTTCTTACATTTTACCCTTCCCTCCTATACTAAAACTGTATACTTGGAAGGGCATTATTCATTATGAGCTGTTACCGCCAGGCAGGACCATCGATTCTGAACTGTACTGCGAACAACTGATGAGATTAAAGCAAAAAGTTGAGAGAAAGCGGCCGGAATTGATCAACAGAAGGGGTGTGGTTTTTCACCATGATAACGCTGGACCTCACACATCTTTAGCCACTCAGCAAAAATTACGAGAGTTTGGCTGGGAGGTGTTAATGCATCCGCCGTATAGTCCTGACCTTGCACCTTCAGATTTTCACCTGTTTCGGACTCTGCAGAATTCCTTAGGCAGTGTCAGGTTAACATCACGAGAGGACTGCCAAAACCACTTGTCGCAGTTTTTTGATCAGAAGCCACAAAATTTTTATAGCAATGGGATCACGTCCCTACCTACAAGATGGCAAAAAGTTATCCAAAAAAAAGGCACCTACATACTTTAGTCAAATGTAAATAAACTTTATAAAAAAACTTTTGAATTTTTATATAAAATGCGAAGAAACTTTTTCCCCAACCTAATATATACAATAATAATCAATCAAAATTTTTGTCATTAACATAATATGGAATCTTGATAACATTAACATCATTAGACTGTCATAAACTTGCAATGACGTTCATAAAATTCATAGCCCGGGTTGTCTGGAAGAGATAAGCGATAATGCCGCCCATTGTTCGTTCCTGCCTTTACTGTTTAATGTGACTACTGGAAATTGTTTGTTTTATGTATATGTGGAGAACACAGGGGGTCGCATTTACTTTAAGTGCCGCCCTGGGGCCCTGGGGCACCGTGAATAACACCGCCCTATTATCTGTGGACTGTAACTAGACTTCAAAACGTAAATATCCAATGAGAACTCGATTTTTAAGATTTGGAATGAAACCCAAACCCACTTCCCAATTTTTTAAAATCATTGATATTTATAGTAGAAAGTTGAATTTTTTTTTTTGCTGACACTCCAAATTTTGCCGCCGTCGAAAATTTCGCTGTCCTGGGCACTAACCCATACTGCCCGTAGTGGAAATCCATCACTGGGTGAACAATAAAGAGTTTTCTGTCTATCAATCATTACAACAGTATTTACTTGGGGTACCATAAGTAATAATGTAAATAAAACAAGGACCTAAACTTCAATCCTAGCATAGAGCATGTACTTGTACAATACAACTAATTTAATCTATAATATTATAACATTCTAAAAACAATGTTTGTATATTGAAGCTGTTTAAAAAAAACTGGAATCGACTATGTAAACGATGGAGAAGACGATGCAATTTTTTTTATATTTTTTGTCTGCTTGTCGGTTTGCCTTTTGTGCGGGATTCACGTAAAAACTACAGGGCCGATTTCGATGCGGTATCGCTGTTCGACAGCAAATTGCGCGCTACTTTTTGTCCTAGGAATCCCGCGGGTTTTTCTTGGAATTATTAAAATGGCCAGATTAAAAAAATCGAATTTAATTTTTTTACTGATCGATAGCAAATTTTATGTAATAAAATGTATGATATTTGTAATCCTGGGAATCCCACGGGAATTTTCCTGGGATGGGTTTGTAATTGTTCAGGTGCATAAAAATTAGCTTATTCCGACAGTTTTCACTAAAAAGATAGCTTACATTCTTTAAATGCTATGGTAATTTTTGTCCCGTGAATCCCGCGGGAATTTCAAGTCAAGCATTGTCGAAGTCGCAAGCATATCCTAGTTATTTCATATTAATATGCATATTGATTCAATTATTAACCGTTGAAGGTAGCAAAAGTAACTTTGGAAGACTTACATCTCGCAGTAAACATCAATTGGTTGACAATGAAGGCAAAGGAAAATACGGTAAGGCAATCGGAAAATAGAGGTTGCCAATGGAAATTTGTCAACTAGGAACGTCCAAACCCAGCATTGAAATACCTAGTCCAGCCATAAGTTCTGTTACAAATGCAAATGCATTTTTTTTTAATGCAGTAATGTAATATTATTCAAATTTATACCTATATATTTATTAAAGTCTCAGCAAAAAATAAAAAAATATTCTATTTGAAATTGCCACCTTTGGCTTTTATACAGGCCTTTAATCTGTTTGGCGACGAATCTATGGATTTACAGACTGTTTACAAGGGAAATTTCGCCACTGCTTGCTCCAAAGATTTTTTAAGAGACTCAATGTCGCCGTGTCCTTTAGAGCAGGCCATGTCCTCTAAAACTGACCATAATTTGAAGTGTAAAGGGTTGAGGTCTGGGCTAGATGAGGGCCAGTCTTTAGCTCTTATAAAGTCCAGAACATTGGTTTCAAGCCGGGCTTGGGTAGTTCGTGCCTTGTGACCAGGTGTAGAGTCCTGCTGGAAAGTCCACGGTATATTTTTAAAAATTGCTGAGAGGTTTCACAAAATGATCCAAGACTGTATCTTGATACACTTTGGCTGAAGTTTTCACTCCTTTTTCACAAAAATGTAGTTTTGTGACCACGTTGTACCTTTCCGACCACTTGAGCAGCTTCTTTAGAACTGTGAGCGTACACTTTATCATTTTGCTTATTGTAGTGTTCTTCAATCACGAAAATTTTTTCATCGGTCAAGAGGATATTTCTGTGCCTTTCACCTGCGTATCGCGACAGAAGGCGTTTTGATCGATCCACTCTCTTTAATTGTAAAGATTGATTTAGGGCATGTCCTGTATATCGACGATAAGCATCGAGTTTCAGGTCTTGTTTTATAATACGCGACAGGGTCCTAGCGGGAATCTTCATTTCTCGCGATAAGATTTTTTGCTTCCTAATGGGGTTTCGACGAATTCTGGCTTAAATAGCATTAACAGCCTTTGTAGTTCTAACAGCACGCGGCCGCCCCGATCCTTTCTGGTCTTCGACAGACGAAGTGTTGTTGTATCTGTTGATAGTACGATATACGAACATACGGCTGATACCAAGCTTTTGAAGTGTCTGGAATATGACCGACGGCTCCATACCCACTTTGTGCAAGGCGATCCTATTTTCCATAACACCCCATTCCATATTGTAATTTGATAATGAACACGAAATAATATGGGAAATGGCGCAAAATCGAAAGTTTTTAAAATAATTTACGTCTTCCAAATTAAAAATAATTAAAAAGTTGAAAATAGAAAAGTTTTTATGTAACAGTATTTATGGCCAGACTAGTTATATATGGATTCATATTATATACCAGTGGGTTGATTCTCTTGGCGATGTAGTTGTCTTAGTGCCCCGTTGAGCGAGCTGCCGTCGTCCCAAACGGCGAACCGTATCGGCTGCAGGGAGTCAGCGAACCATTTTGGCTTATCCCCAATCTGGCGAGGGTCGAACACACCGGTTTGTACACGAAGGAACGCCACATTGCACGGAGTTAACGACCACTCCGCTAGAAATTCAACTGCCTGTAATAGACACATATTCGTTAAAAACGTGCAAGTATTTGTTATGCCAGTAAATTCATATAGATTTTTATAAGGTCATTGCCTCAATATATCATCTATATATTATAAAGTAGATTTGAAGAATAGACAGGGATCTTCAAGTCTCGACGGCTATTTTAATAGGTGACTTTTCTTACCTGTGTTCTGGTAAATTTATTTAAAAATGACGTCGTTCTTGGCCGTGATCGTAAGAAACTATTGATCTGAAATGCGACCACTGGCCGAGGGTACAAGCGCAGTGTACGCGTGTGCTCCATGAAATTCGCCAATATATTTTGAGAGTTGAAGAAACGTACCTACACAAATTAAAATCCTTGAGATTACTTACATAATTATCTAAATTTAGGCACAAGGAAAAAAAATCAATTTAAGAACATTTTTTGGAAGTTATAGGTCGACTAACACTAGGTACTACTACTAGTCTACTCTATGTTCTAGCCCGAAGTGTGACCGTCTATACTTTTTTTATTTTATGCTTTATGCTGAAAGCTAGAAATATTTGACCTCAATTTATTTGAGTTTTATCGTAAATCAAACAATACACACCATGGCAACTCTAGTGGCGACATCCACTGAATCAACATCATTTCCATAGATAAGCGGATTGAAAGGCTGCGCTTGGTTGTGTGGGGATGCCAAAGAGTGTCTTTGAGGGGTGTGTCCAGCACTTGCAGGACCACCAGCAGTAGAGACGCGGCGACTCTCTGGAGTGCTATGCGGTGCCGATTGGGCACCGTCATTGGACGATCGAAATGTGGCCGGTTGAACCCTGCCATGGAAATCTCAAATTAGCCTATGAACAGGTCTTTCAATCCAATTATTATGTTTTAAGTTAATAAGATATCAAGCTTATGGAGAATTGTTGAAAGACAATTAAAGAAATTGCTGAAGATGTCGGTATATCGATTGAATCATGCCATGAAACTTTTTCGGATGCTTTGGTTGTAAAAAGCGTGTCGGCGAAACTTGTTTCCAAATCGTTATATTTTTCCTTGCTTATTCGTAATTTTAGGCCATAAATAAACCGTGATTATATGCCTCAGTCACTGTATTCACGAAGCTCCCTGCGACGTTTTTCTGTTGCCAAAAATGAAAAGACCCATGAAAGGACGAAAGTTCGACACGATTGAAGAGATAAAGACCGCATCGCTGAAAGAGCTCAGGGCTATAACAAAAAGCGAATATTAGAAGTCCTTTGAGGATTGGAAACGGCGTTATTATGACTGAAAGAAGATTACTTTGAAGGCGAGAAAATAGATATTGATGAAGAAATAAATATTTTTCGAGAAATATAGTCACCTTATTTTTTTTAGTAAACGACGTATTTATCGCGCGCAGTCTGAAGATTTGTGGAAAACAACGTGACCAAACATGAACATCGAGGTTACTGATGGATGACCTATTTTGCGAATCTATTGGAATGAAAATATTGTTACATACATGTACCTACATATTTTAATATAAACTTACTTTAATGTCGCTCCACCAACGCTATCCCTCCGAGATGGCATTAATAAAGCTGACGCTTGTTCAGCTGAACTAGTCGTCAAGCTATTCAGCGCCTGTCGTTAATATAAAACAGGAAATACATAAATAACCACCACATTATATCAGAATAACATAATTTAGTTTATCTTAAGCAACTTTAATCAACTGTTATTAGTTTTATTCAATTTTAGATTATTATTATTAATTTATTCGAATTTCAATGCAACTAGCAAGAAGCACATACTTTACCTTAAATTATTATTCAGCACTGAATCTACTGGATACTGATCTACATAAAAGTTTTATTATATTTAATCATTTACCCAAAGCTTGGTAAATTGCATATAATTATAGCAAGCTATATTAAATTCGAGTTAATATAAGTATGACAATATTTAACAATGCTTAAATATAAAGTTGATTAAGTAAATAATTATTTTAGCAGTATTAACACAAACAGCATAAAATCCAGAACTCAAACACATGCCGCACAGAATCACACGTCTTAATACGTACTGGTAATCATTCAGTACCTGTTATTTGAAGTAGACAAGTATCATAAAATGTACAAGACAACACACACTTTAGCGAACATATCACACGAACGTGCTTTCGAATAGTAACTCGACCAATTCACGAATGTAAAGTGTTGTTTTAAATATCATCCAATTCTTATTATACAACATTTAACAAAAAGTTCTGTTGTTTACATAGAGATATACAGGTCCCTACCTGTTGATATCCCTATATCAATTGTTTACAGTCAGATAGCGACAAAATTGACAAATTAAAAAGACCTAAATTTAACACGAAATATTTCAAATAATTGCATATTCTACACGAATTTTGTTTAGTAAGGACTAGCCCAATCAAGCAGGATCTAGTTAATCCGTGTGTTTTGTTGTAATTAAATTTATTTAAAAGTTCCCGTTTTGAGTATTTTTTTAAACTGGACTTACTGGAGGGGTTTTACTTCTCTCGTGGTTTAACTTTAAGTAGAGATGATTTTTGTATTTAGTTAGAACTGCAATGGTACGAATAACCATAGTTACAACTTCTGTTTGTGGTAAAGTAATCTCTTTGTCATTACTTGATAAATAATGAAAATATATGTTGATTTTAATAGAAATTATCTTCAACTTAAATTTTCGGTTTCCCTGACCCATCATACGCTTCGACATATTTAAATAAAAGGTAACAAGAAGCGAATATTTACTTTATACGAATGGATGATATTTACATTATATAAAACATAAAAGTGTAATGTCTAGCATATCAGCGTATATAGTGTAGAACAGTCGTGAATAAAAGACAAAGTGTGCAATGTAAAAGTAAATTATAAATATTTACACCAGTTCCGGCATTGTCCATGAGATGCATGGCCTAGCGAAAAGAGAGAAGTGAGGTCGCACGTTAGTGGAAATGGAAACACATCGAGAAAAAGAGGGTGTAAGAAGGTTACATGTAACAACACTAATAAATACTATAAATAACAATATAACAACAGTCTAAAATTGTTTCAAGACAATGTAAGCGAATTTATTGAATGACTCGAATCTGTAATTCAAATCAGTTTTAAAGAATTACATCATGAGTGTTACTAACTAATATTGAGATATAATATAATTTCATATTAATTTATCGATTTAATATAAATTCGGTTCACTATTGGTAAGGTAATTAGTTACATTAATTGCTTTTTTTTAAGTTTCGTATATTTCAGCATTACTTACGATATACAACAACTAATAATCTCCCAATAGGACCTTCCCTATACATTAGATACAAAAGCTACACATAATTATTATAATATACTGGAGTAAACATTTACTTGTAACAGCAGCTTAGCGACACCTATAGTAATGCGCCAACGGGTGCAATTATCAAGAAATATTACGTGATTACAATAATAATTAAGATTATTAGGACACAAAGACTGTGGAAAAAAATCTTAGTAAATATTTGTATGTTACCTGTTTTAAATGATTTTTTAGAACAGAACCTTCTGGTTCTGGTAAAGGTGGCAAATCCTGGTCGGTGCCCGTCGGGCAAATTAGTTTTGTAGAGTCCAAATCGACCATCCAAATATCGTCGGGTAATCTGTAAAAAATATAGTATCACATTGAGCTAGTATATCTCAATGTATAAGTGGAATCATATATAAGTGTAACCACAGGGTATGTTATAACAACATTTTATGTCATTTAATCTAATTAAACCGTTGAAATATTTCAAAATGAGACAGTAAAACATAGCGGTTACTACAAATTTTACAATAGTCAGAGTTTGGTATAACCCATTTGTCATGAAATTTGGTATATAAATACTAGAAACTAGAAATGGAACGCAGCTGTTTTTATTCTGATAAATGGACTATTTCTCGTAGTAGAAACCTTCAGATATTCAAATACTAATAAAAAACACACATATTGTATATCCCCAAATTAAGCAAGTTACGCTTGTGTTATGGATAATATACAACGGAATGCTCTTGCGCCGATCCCAAACACCCAGATCATAGTAAATAATAAAGAAAATTCGTTTCCGTAATTTACCATACCAGGAGTCGAACCCGGAGCCTCTGCGTAGCAATGAGGTAGGCCAGCAAAGGCTTATCCCGCTCAACCACAGAGGTCGTTAATGTACCATTCTAGATTAATCAAAAGACAAAAAAATATTTTATTTAGAAAAAACAAACGAAGTTTTTATCGACATAAATTCAAGTTGTATTGCTTTTTTAATACTTAGAATGCACAAGCCGCACGTTAGTTTATTACTAAGTAGTTTTGAGTACTGTAATACATGTTTATTACCTAAAACTTTTCTTGTATGTGAAAAAAGTGGCTGGTATCCCAATCAAGAATGGCGTTGGGGCAAGTAACAGTTGTTCCGCGCAGTTCATACAACTTGGCAGTAAAGGGATGGCCGGGAACATGTACTCGAGGGGGTACAACATCGCCACTAACGCCATTACACTCATCGACAATGCGTTGTAGTCCCGAGATTGGACTACCACTTTGTTTTCTAATAGTATTAGGGTTAGCACTTTCAGGCACGTGTCCACACCTGTAATCATTTTAATGTTCGGTTAAAATGATTTATTTCTTATTTTTGCTTGATTTAATTTTGATTTTGTGTTATCAATTAGTATTAATTTTTTACAGAGGAATCCTCTATGTTTGAGTTTGATTCCCATCGACCGCTTGTTTAAAACTAATATTAATTAATTTTAATAATATATTAAACATTATATAAAAAAATCATTCATAATTTTTGAATCATGATACAGTTACAGTCTGTCTGCAAATATATAGATTAAAATAAGTCTCCAAAAATAGTCGATGTAATGTTAATTTTTTCATTTAATTGTTTCCTTATATTATAAACTGCCTCAATATAATAAGAGCACATTAAAGTAAATTAAATTAAAAGTTGTACATACCCAACAATTCCAGGGGCAAATGCAGTGGAAAGTCGACGAGCGCGAATCTAGTGTGGTCTGGTAATGCAAAAATTAATGGAGAGTGCGCAGTTGGGGACAGCACTTCGAGCTCCACACGAGTCTTCCCGGGTACCGGCACCGGAGTAGACAGCAATCGGAGTATCCACGTTTCAATTTCTTTAACGTCATGCAAAACTATTGTAGGCGTATTGTCGTACGCTTGGCCCGTTAGGACTGACCATACTGTATCCCTGAAAGATCGGCAAACTCAGCTTCGTATTCTAAAAAGTTTTTGCATCGAGTTATGAACAATACCTTTGATCTAGACAATAATTATCATGTTCAAACTGTTCCTAAGGATGAGTATTCTTATAAATGAAATAGTAAATTAGTATCGGATAGTAAATTAGTAGGTGTCACAGGATCCCAATAACATCATCCCTAAATGTGTCACTGCTGAGTACAGACCTTTAATTTCAGTAAATAATTTAGGGCCTACCTCGCTTATTCAAGGTGGATAAACGGGTTTCACACATCAATCGTCTAAATATGCAGGTTAGCTGAAGATGTTTTTATCAAGTTTAGCAGGTGTTAATTGTAACAATATGCATGTATATTAAATCAGAGAACTGAATAAGCGATGGCATGGTCAAGGGCCATGATTCGGACTCAGATCATTTGAATAGGACGCGTGGTCTAGTTACTACCTACTACACTTAGTAAACTTATAATAAATAAATAATAATATCAGCCCATAAATGTCCCACTGCTAGGCTCGGGCCTCCCATTATAGGGGGAACGGACGTATACCCGCCACGCTTGTCCAAGGCGGCTTGGCAGGTTTGACACATCGGTTATCTCGATGTGCAGGTTGCATCACGATGTTTTCCTTCACCGTTATTAGCACGTGGTAATTGTAATAATATGCACATTAGATCAGAAAACTGACTAAGTGGTGCATGCGTTCCGGCCAGGATCGAACCCGCGCCCTCTGAGTTTGGGACGCTTGCACTAGCCATTACGCTACCACGACTTAGTAAACTTACACGAGCTAAATTCACGAAAGTCTAATTTTATCTATTAGCATCTAAAGCATGATTACATGATTATTGTTTAGAATAAAGGCTGATTTACATTGATCTAGCTACTGACATCAAAACAGGCGCCAAAAACTGAGTTCTGCTGTTTACATGAAGCCAGTAGCCATTTACACGATGCCAGTATGAAGCCAGTACTGGCTTCCTTCGAATTCGAAATCGGTAGCTAGTGCAATGTTAATCAACTTTTAAGGATATAAGGTTAATAAAAGTAAATTGTAGATCTACCCCAAATGCGTCTTATATCGCATCAACTTTCAAAAGTTGAAAAGAAAAAATTTACTTATAAATGGCAACATAATATACATAAAGGAACATAAATAATTTTAAACATTGTTACGAGTTACAAGACTCGAACTAAAAATGCCGTTGGAATGACTATAGAATTTATTAGAACTATACAATCACGTATAACATAGGTACAAATATAACTGAACACAATCAGTTCAAACGTAATGCGCGATTCAATAACACGCGCAAAGCCCGTCAATATATAGATTATCGAATGCACAAGCGAGACAAGACGTGTGTCTTGTCTCGCTGCTGATTATCGCTTGAATGCCGATCTTTCCCTTGGGCTATTGCTTTATACTGCACCGATACAACCTGCCAGCTGAAGGACGGACATCGAATTTCTTAGAATCAGTTCAACACACCTGTCTAATGACTGCCATAAAAGATTACAATACACAATAAACTGTTTTTCTAATTACAAATTTTAAACACAAAGTAAACAACAGAAGACAGTCATAAATAATTTCAATGTTATCAGCTCAAACACCGGCAGGTAATAAATCTACTTTGTCTACAGGTATGCAGGTGGCCCAAATTGTACCAATATTATAAGAATAGAATCAAATGTCGCATGCCGCATTTTTACAAATAAGTTTGTTAATTGATTATTATTATTATTATAGAACTGATTACTATACTGAAAGCTTTTCACGATACATTACTGATTTTAATGTGCTTCTCCTGATCCAATTACCCCACTAATTTCTCTAACTACTAATTAGTGTACAGACCAGGGAATCAGGGGATTACAATTAGTTAGTTTTATTACAATTATTATAATATATAATGTACAAATTAGTACTGAAACAAAAAATTGAAAAGTCGGGTTAAAGAACTTTATTTCTCATAAAAGAATTTTTACAATTCACTTAAACTATGTATGTACATAGGTGTATAACTTTGCTTCCGCCGTTTTGCAATAGATGGCTGTAGCGGTAAGTGGTAGTCGAAATAAATAGATCGTAGATGTCATACAATAAGCTTAGGTATTTGTAAACATAACGCCATCGAAATATTAGTCGATTTGTGTCTGCATCAGAAAGTTAGTCTCGATTAAACATGTCAGCTTACGAGCCAAATTCTCGCAATTTGCGGGAGGTTTTAATTTTCTGCTTTAATATGAAGAAATCTGCGGGTGAGGCTCATCGAATGCTCTCAAATACCTATGGTGAGGCCGCTATTAATGAAAGAATGTGCCGAGAGTGGTTTCAACGCTTCAAGGACGGTGATTTTGACGTCGAAGACCAGCATGGCGGTGGAAGAGAGAAGGTTTTCGAAGATGCAGAATTGGAGGCATTACTTGATCAAGATTCGTGTCAAACGCAACAAGAATTAGCAGGATCATTGGGAGAGACGCAACAAGCCATTTCAAAACGCCTGAAAGTCATGGGAATGATTCAGAAACAAGGAAATTGCGTGCCGGTCGAGTTGAAGCCGAGAGATGTTGAAAGGCGTTTGTTTGCTTGTGAACAGCTGCTTGCAAGGCAAAGACGGAAGGAATTTCTGCATCGCATTGTGACTGGGGACGAAAAATGGGTTCATTACTATAATCTCAAGCGCAGAAAATCATGGGGATACCCCCGGCCATGCTTCCACGTCAACGGCGAAACCGTATATTCACGGTTCCAAGGTCATACTCAGTATTTGGTGGGACCAGCGTAGTGTATTATGAGTTGTTAAAACCGACTGAAACAATCACAGGCGATCGTTATCGAACGCAATTAATGCGTTTGAGCCGAGCATTGAAAGCCGAGCATTTTACAGCATGACAATGCTCGACCCCATGTTGCGAAAGTGGTCAAGACATACTTGGAAACGTTGAAATGGGAAGTCCTACCCCACCCGCCGTATTCTCCAGACGTTGCTCCCTCGGACTATCACTTGTTTCATTTAATGGCACACGGCCTGGCTGACCAGCATTTCCGGTCTTATGAAGAAGTAAAAAATTGGATCGATTCGTGGATCGCTTCAAAACATGAACAGTTTTTTCAACGCTGGATTCGTACGCTGCCCGAAAGTCGGAGAAAGTAGTGGCCAGCGATGGACAATACTTTGAATCATAAATGTATAACCAGTTTTTTACAATAAAGCCTCGAATTTCGGAAATAAACGGCGGAAGCAAATTTGTCCGCCTAATATTATTCAACTAAATTATTATAGTACCTACTTCATATAATTGTACATTTTAATAAATGAAATACTCACCTAAATATTTGTCTGGACGCACCGACACGTCGTGGACTGGAAGACTCATTGCATGCATCGATTAATTTCTTTAGGATAAATAGGCACTCTCGGAATGTTGAGAAGAATGGATGATGTGATAACAGGCATAATGACGTTAAGGAATGATTTCGTACTCGCTGCAAAAAATACAAATATGAAATGTCACATTAAACAATCAGACATATATTTTACCCCAAAGCTAAGCAAATTACAATTGGGTTAATATTTTTTTTATTTCTATATATACTTTTTATTGGAGTGTGTGATTTTAATTTATTTTTTACTTATCTAAATAAGCATTATAGTTAGTTATCTATAGTTATTAACATAACGTAATTTACATGTAAATAGTTAAAACTAGCTCTACCGTTTTTAAGCAGTGTCTAATGCACTAAATTTTCGCATTTCCCCTTAAAAAAAAAGGTAAAAAATATGATGACATACAACAGGAGAGCTCTGAGTACGATTCCAATAACTCTCAGATCAGAGTAAAAAAGGATACATTCGTTTTAGAAATTTCAAAATAGAATTGATTTATTTCTTCATTCATCTGTTAAAGAGGCAAGCAAGGCTCAGAGAAACTGAAAAGTTCTTAGAATTTAAAGAGCCACCTCACCAGTGAAGGTATCTTACGAATGGGACAGGATATCAAGTGGTGCTCACTTGTCGTTTCCGGGCCGCGCGTGGACTGGGCGAATGGGAGTGGGAGCCACCGCTCTCGGAGTCGGGCGCCGGCGCCAGCCGCGGTGCCAGCGTCGCGCTGCAGTCTCGCTCCGAGTCGCTCGGCGCCACGTTGCTGCTCCTATAGTCACTGGAACATTCGCTACATATTAGGATAAACACTCGCACTTTTAAATCAATATTGACTTTTAATCGTACCTATCTATATTATAATAAATCTGTAAATGGTTCTAGTTTGTATATTAGATAATTCGGACCCGGGAAGATACCGGAAATGCAATTTTTAGAATTTTAGTGTTATTAATTGTTAATGACGTTAAGCATTGACAGATAACGTATATGTATACAATAATGTAGCTATGATATTTAAGCGGTTTTCATCATCAGTTAGATAATTTTCTATTTAAGATTTCAGGGGAAAACGCCATATATTAACACCCAAAGCTTGGAATATACGAACGCGACAGTAGGAGGCACATCCTTAACTGATCATATTTTACACAAATCTTTTGGATGTAAGTATGACAGAACTTTATTATTCAGTCAGTTAAAAATCTTCAAATTAGCTGAAGCTAGATATCGAGGAAAATGATAAAAAGAAACAAATAAGACTTGGCTTAAAGTGTCGTTGTTAGAATGTGGTTTAATCCTTATGAATAGAATTTTAACAAGGTGATACCAGTATGCTGAACTTCAAATACCCATGGTCATATACATATACGAAGTAGCCTTGTGTGCCGCGTCGAAAAACGGTGGCGGCAACGTCCTGAAGATTTTCAGTCGGCGGTGGCAGTGGGACGATTTCAGGCTTTTTAAGTAACTGTATTTTAATCTACTCTACTCCTAATGCTTGCTTCGAAAAATAGTCACAAACAAGACTCCGGCACCTAAGTGTGAAATGCAAATCCTGAATAAATAGGCAAAATTCAAAGATGCGAACATTGCCTCCGTTCTTTTCAGACTATCATCCATCTGTTCTATATAATGCTAATAATTTAACGAACGGTTTTAGAAATCTCAGTCATTTATAAATACTTATATTACCTATAAAAATATAACAATAGCATGAAAATTGTTTATAACTTAAGTGCAATTCAAGTAACGTTTTACTACTGTACGCCGTGGGCGAGTGGCGGCGGCGCGCCCTACTTGCGCGGCGGCGTTACGCCGTCGGCGCATATATCAAATACGGAGTTCAGTTTGATACCTGTATAATGCGCTAAGGTACCCATATATCTTCGCGCGGTCTTGTAACATAGGCTAAGTATTTTTATAACAAAATCTTAAAGAAACTTTACTCCGCGTTCAACAATGAATTGGTCATGGAATTGTTTAACAAGGGTGTTATAAAAATGATCGAGAAAAACAACGCGCCGGCGATACGTCTGGTGTTACAGACTTCCATAGTCGGAGACAACAGCCGTCTGACCATTTGCCTGTTTCCTTGTTTGAGGCAACAAAAAACGAGATTACACGGTTAAGCTTGTATAAAAATAGAAGTAGTTAATGTTCACCTGGAAAAGGCAGAATCGGAGCTCTTTTCCATGGACTTCCTCCAAGACTCCCGGCGCAATACACTCCGTTCTCTGGGCCCAGGCGCAGGCGCACGTTCCACTGCTCGGTAAAAATTCACACAGATGCCATATCGAGTTTTTCCTGTAAATGGTATTTGTATTTATTATAATGGTATTTGTTGCAGTATTAATTAAAATGGTTAACGGGAGTGATATGAAAAAAAAATGTGATAAGGAAACCTTGTGGACTATAAGATGTAGTGAAAACGTTAAGATAGTTTGGCCATGTAGAGAGAATGAATGAAAGCAGAATCACAAAATAAGTATATGACAATAATGTGGCTGAGAGAGTCGGTGCTGGTAGACGCGACGTACTCAGCATGATCAAATTGAGGATATTTTGAAGAAAGGTCAGGTAAAAAAACATTTTAAATAAATGTGTATGTATGAAGAGATTGATGAAAGTTGATGAAACGAAAAGTATTTATCAGGATAGTAGCAGGTGGCGATCTATCGTCTCTCCCTACCCCAATGGGAAACAGGCGTGACAATATGTATGTATGTAATGTCATTTTTACCAACTTACCAGAGTCTTTATCCGTGAGTGTAAATACGAATGAAGTGGTGTCTCTGGAAGCAAGATGGCCGGGAGGGCGCCGCGGGCCCACTGACACACAGCCCTCGGGCTGGCAGAAGTACACCATGTCCAACGGCAATGGGAAGTCATCGTGGTTGGTTAAAGGATATCTTCGAAGGAGTTCAGGTGCCTGTTCGATAAATGAAACTTATTGTATAAACGGGCCAGGTATTTGAGATTTCTATCAAAATAGATTACTTATGAGTCGTAATTACAAAGAAACTGAAAATGGCTGTTAAGTATACAGCAATATAGTATATAAGTAAAATATTATGAAGTAGGTAAAGTAAAATACAAGAAAACGCTCTTGTGTTGTATGCGGGGAGAATTTTTAAATTTTTCAAAAAGAGCTTAAGCAAATCAATATTCCAACGGTAAATAACAAGTCTTGGTATGGTAATGCTTATACCAATTTATCTGTTTGTAAATGTTATGTTTATAATAGTACAAAATAAATATCCGCTTTTAAGGGATAAAACCGCCTTTTGTGCAAACTTGATACAGTTTTAGTCTGTAAATTGATTTTGTATTCATGTACAATAATGCGTTATCTATCTAGCTGTGTTTAATTGTATAACATAATCAAATATTGTATAATTTAGGAATAATTATTCATTTATTTGATAATATAAGAAATGCATTAGAATAATGAATAAAAAAAATTAAAGAGAAATACAGAAAAAAAGGACCCTTGTCATTGGAAATCGTTATCGCCAGACCTTAAAGAAATATAAAATGAAACAAATATAATACAATTATTATCATAAATATTAACTTGATAAAAAATATTATACAAATATTTACGCAATTACGAAAGGAAAAGAAAAATGAGATAAAAATATTCTAACAGCTACTGAAATATAAAAGTTATGTAAAACATATTAACGCAACTTCCTTCTAACGGATAAACTTCAAGTAAATATTTCTTTTCTTTATTAACTTTGTTAAGAAACTTTTATTGCTTGCACAAATTTTATGAAAGAGATCCGAATAAAATAAATTGTTTATTATAATATAAGGATATTATGATAAAATGTTTTACCTGAACTGGGGCTAGTCCTTTCCCTGACGTGTAGGGCCTGGCACCAACTATTGTCAAATAGTCGACCAGCCGAGGACATAAGTGTTGCTTTTGAATATCCATATTTTAATATATTTGATGGCAAATATTTGTATTTTCTACACACGAGAATTTTCAAAGACATCGTGTTTTATTTTAATATTGCTTGTCATAATTATCACTTTAATATTTATACATTTAGCTGAAATGTGTAAAAATGAAGTTATCAGTTGAACGTCGACAAAATATCGCTTTATGTTGAATAACGTACCTAAATAAAATATGCATGGACGTGGCATTTAGGTACGTAAACCATTCTCAAGAGCAAAGGTATAAGAAGAAAGAAATAGAAATATTGTTTGCTGTACACAGATTCAGCCCTCAGCTGAATCCTTTCAGGATTGCAGGTTGAACCATTCTCACCTTAGGCTACTGTTCAACTCGTGTTTGACACTTTTCTATACTTTAGCCTCTAATATAGGTCAGGTTGTACCTAAATAGTTTCATGTTCGAAATCATGAACGCTCCGAGGCAAGTTGTTGTTGTACCGACCTGCTTTCTGAATGCGAGGGTACAAGCTCACATGGAGTGTGCGATTCTAATTGCCGCCCTCTTGACTATACCCTTTGTATCATACTAGTAAGCAGAGCAAGGAAAACAATGAACATACCTTACAACTTTTAACCGATGTTCTATTTTCTTGATTCATTCAATGTGGTAGTGAACATATCTAGTGTAATTAGTCTAAATGATCAATCGATAACATTTTTCTGTCGGGCTTAGGACTACGAGCCATTAAACGAGTAATAAACACAATGTGACTTACTATGCGGTTATACTAAATAATTCAATCGAACATCAGCACTGGCAATCAACAAGTGGCAGCGTACATTTTATGGAATAAATAGGGGTACCGTTAACTCAATGTGTGAGCATAATACGCGGTTACCTTGACCCATATATCGCCTTGACACATTTCCCAAGGGGAATTAGATCGTTCAGACGTAAGCCAGGTCACTTGACATGAAGCGATTAACTAAAGTCCCAACATCTCTAACCGCATAAACGTTAAGCATTTGATTTCCAAGTTTCTTCCACTCAAATGTATGGGTGTTTACTAGTAATATGTAGATGTTCCAAATACTGAAAACTTTGTTTTTTATGTTTGAGTGATTTGGTCAAAAGTTTTTAAAATAATATATCAAGAAGAGAGAGAGAAGAACGGCCTGTGGTGACTTCTATTTATGTAGGATTTAGCCTTCAGTTTTAAGTCTCTTAACTTGGCGACTGTTCTTCTTTGTACATGTTGTTTTCATTCCAACATCCTTATCCATATTTAGTATACAATTATGTACGCAACTATATGTAAATATATGGACTATTTAATAGTAGTTATAACTTTACTAATGACAATGTAAATAACACAGGCATCGATAAAACAGAAAAAATAAAGCTCTGCATTAATATTTGTTTAACGATTGTCGTAGTGTTTTGTTATCATCTTACGTCATCCACGTAGGTGGTAATCGAGAAGAGCAATGTTAGTCCAATAAACTTGAATTACTCATCATAGAATCACATAACACGTCTTATAACTGCTTTACGGCTCCATTTCATACTTGAAGTTGATCCTTATTCTATTACGATACTCTTTATGACTCAAAGATACAACAATAGATCTAAAATATAATGAGAGAGGGAGAGAGAGATGAAGAGAGGCAAAAAGTAGTCATAGAAAAGTAGACTAATAAATATCTCTCACTCTCTCTCTCTCTCTATCTCTCTTATAAATATGTTTGTATGTATTTAATTTATAAAGTAATTTTAGTATGTATATATTTATAAAACATGTAGTTTAAATTCTGTTTAAGTTCTACCTAATAATCTGCACCACCTACGTCGCCAGATTAGGTTAAATTATCCCTAAGTTAGGTTGCCTGCTTAAGCGATAAGGCCGCCTATTGTTTCTACCATGACAATATTGTAGTATTGTATATTTGGTGAGCATAAAATGTTATCTATTCTATTCTACATTTATTACTATCGTAAGTGGTAGAGACATGCTAGAATCATTATCCTGATTACTGCTTTTAGGGCCGACTCGATCGGTGTAATACCACACTCTCACAGAACATCGGGGTGTAACGGTTAGCCTTAAACTAATCGTGTGTCGGAGTATCAGTGAGAGTTCCGATGGCCCATGCCTCCAGTCTGATGACTCTGCTTCATCCCCTTTGTTCGAACCCTCCTAGCCCATTCTAAAGGCTGATAATGCGTTGTCTCCCCTGGTGTTTCGAACGTCTATAGGCGACTGTAACCACTTTCCATTAGGTAGGCCGTCTGCCTGTTTGACAGTTCCACAATAAAAACTATAATGATTACCATTTAGCAGTCCACTTCTAATGAGGTGTTGAGACACCATTACTTCACCGAATATGTAGCTATTAGAACTCTACAAACGGATAAGTCTTTTATCTATTTTGATTTAAATACTTTCAAATAGAGCAGAAAATCTAAAGTAAACATTTTAAAGTAACAATCTTTCTAATTCAACACATCACCTTTTTGCTTCAATAATGTGTTATCTTGAAAGCTGAAAATATTTGAAGATATTTATTCTAACTTTCAGAAAATAATTGTACCGAAAAGAACCACTTTTTTATTGTCAATCTAAAAAATTTGGTATTTTTATATTGAAGATAAAATCTGAAAGGGCGATTTTAATTATTAAATTTAAAAAAATATTAGTCGGACTTATCACGTTATTAAAGCGAAGAGGCGACATCTAAAATCTATACAATACTATAAACTATAGTTCGAGTTTGTACATTGTGTTTGAAAATGTGAAAAAATCAGGAGGATTAATTCAGACCAGGAGTTTCTGAAAATGCAATTTTTAGAATTTTTGTTTGTCTGTCTGTTAGAGCATTGCGTGAAAACTACTGAACGGATTTATGAAATAGGCTAGCTTATATCCCGGAGCGTAACTTAGGATACTTTTTATCCCTGTAAATAACGTGCTTTCCGTGGGATAGACGAAAATGGCGAAAAAGTGGGCGCTGCGATCGCACCTTTTTTGGAATCTACCGCACGTATATGATAAAACTTGACGTAGTGCTGGCTTATAACCCGAGTTAACACTTAATATATATTTTATCCCGACAAATTACGTCGTTTATATGGAATAAACGGATTAGCAAAATGGATGGCGCTGCAATCACGTTTTTCAATTCGCTAACAAATACATACGTTGTCATGAACATCTTATTCATAATATTACTTCAAATCAGGTTGGATGCGATCACCTCTATGTTTCGCTAAGTAGTTGTATAGACTATGTGGACTTAGTTTCTTTGTTATTATAGTGACCTTAGTAACAACAGACAATAAAGTTTTAGATAACACATAAACTAATTAAATTTGTATAACCGTAACATAGAGCTCCACCATGTAGGGGTTTTAAGCGGAGTAGCCGCGGGGAAACTCTAGTAATTATATAAATCAAATGTTATTTGTATTTTTGTTCTCTCCATATATACGACTGGAGTGGTAAATTGATTTTCATTGAGATCCAGTCCCGGAAAAAGCTAGAGTTCCCGTGATACAAAGCAGAAGAATACAGGCAAAGCAGTGTAGAAAGCTCTAGTAAAAAGGGAACACGTTTCACTTTCCTGAAAAGGCGATTAACTAATTGCCGTCTTGATGAAACATTGAAAAGCAATATTTCACGTAGCGTTTCACACTTTTCACTACAATATGAATGAGAAACTCAATAAGCTTGTGAATTAAATAATATGGTAAAGAACATAAAAAATATCTGGCTATCATAGACTTTCAATCGAAATACTAAGCAAGTGAGTATTACTACGTAAACTTATTAAGGAACTTTTAGAATTGATTAGAATAGAATATACTTTATTGCTTAACATTAAGATACAATTCAAGAAGTTTAAGTACAGAAGACAATAGGGGTCTTATCACTAAAACCAATTTCTTCCAGACAACCTTAGGATGGATTAGATTTATTTATTTATTTATGTATGTCTTTCAATTACTTTGTAATCGATATAACTTGTAAACGATAAAAATAGCAAACTCTCCTATTTGATTAAAGTCGTAAAAGTGCCCGGCGAGCGGTTATTACCATAACATAAGAAGCAGTATCAAGAAAATTGATTGCTCTTAAAGACATTTAAAGCTCGGATACATCTAAATAATATAAAAAGTAATATTGTATCTTTAATGGTATCAACTTTATTAAAGAGTTTATTACAAATTTAAGATCATCTTGGCCAACATAAAGTGAGCTTAAATTTTGGCCTTTTTCTAGCAAGAGTTTATTTCTTGAACATCTCAGTCGACTAGATTCTATTACGGTCTAAATTGGTTTAGTTAACGATTACGAGAATAAAGCTTTTAAGAAAATTTTCTTCAGCTTTTTTGGAATTTACCCTACTGAAATTTCATTACATTATATAAAACTAGAGGTCGCGGCAGACATTGTCTTGCCCTGGAAAAGTAAAAATCTAGGTCCTGATCCCAGCGCAACCTACCGGTTCTAATTGTGAATCTAAATAATCCGGGGACCCACTCAAATACACACAAAAAAAAACATCAAAATCGGTAAAGTCGATCTCAAGTTATGTGCGTACATAAATTTCTACGATTTATTTTTATTTATATAGATTGGTAAGTACGGACATATACCAGTTAGTCCTTTGCACAATTCATCCCCAATTATCAAAAGTAAATATGTACCCAATTCCATAAGAATGGTAACTTTATTTCTTTTTTTCTGTAATATTGTAAAATTCTAAACATGATGTCTGTACATTGAAGCTTTTAAAAACAACTGGAATAGACTCTATAAACTATTCAGAACACAATGCAATTTGTTTTAGATTTATCTGTTTGTTCGGGATTCACTTAAAAACTACTAGGCCGATTTCGATGCTGTTTTTGCTGACCGACAGCAAATTTTTAGATTTAAAATCTGCGCTACTTTTTATTCGGGGAGAAACCCCGGGGGATTATTCTGGGAATTATTTAAAATGGCCAGATAAAAAAAAAGAAATCCGATGTAATTTTTTTACTGATCGATAGCAAATTTTGATGTATTAAAATGTCTGATATTTTTTATCGCGGCAGTCCCGCGGGAATTTTCCTGGGAGCGGTTTGAAATTGTTCGGATGCATAAAAATTAGCTTATTCCGACACAGTTTTCTCTAAAACGATACCTTACATTATTTTAAAGTTTTGCGGTACTTTGTGGCCCGGGAATCCCGTGGGAACTTCAAGTCAAGAGTGATCGAAGTCGCGGGCACGTCCTAGTATTTATATAATATTAATATGAATTGTGATTACGTGAAGAATCATTAACGTCTGGATCTTGAGCGAAGACAGGGTTCATTGTCCAGTTATTAACACCAGAGTATCGGGTGTCTAATATTTCAGTATTTTACTTTTACTTAATTGCCACTTCGGACTCTCGTGCCGACGGCGCCTGACAAAGACTAATGAACGCTTTATGTTATCCATCTGTAAACATGGTACGTGCCTAGTAGCCACTTTTACTCTCGAAGAGATATTTAAAATGATAGCTATTTCTTATCTTAATAAAGTTACGAACTGATCAAGTATTTTTTCCTAAATCTTACTATCTTTTGATTTTTCTCAAGGCGGTACTCTGTATTATTTAATAACAATAAACTAAGCTAATAGTTGAGATGTCATATAATATAGAAAGAAAAGAAAACAGGTTTATTTTTAGGACATACACAAGTAAACTATACACATTAAAAGTAATAAACAAAGCATAATAAAAAAAAGAGAACACAACCACAAAGTATCCTAAATATAAGTCCTAAAAATTGGATCAAGCTCAGCAAAAATATCGATCTATTAGATCAACGCTGATCTTCCGCTTGAACCGAGAGCGACGTCACGGCAAACTATACATTATATTAATAATAAATAATTATATTATTCTGGTAATAAAAACAAATAGTTCAATAAATTTCCAAATATTTATAATATAAAATTCAAATATAATACATATACTACAATATACACACACTATAAATTACACACACACACACACACACATATGTGTATGTATATATATATATATATACATAATATAATTTAACGATTAACAAAATATATTTGATAATCAAGGCAAATAAAGGACAAAATAAAATAGCCTTAAAACGATACCAGAATTATAATATGCTGGTGTCGTGTCTTTGGCCCTAGCACGAGGGCGCAAGGTAGATTTACAATTACTACATTCTGACCGTGAAGGAAACACCCACCGTGAGGAAACCGTATCGAAAACCGTCAGTTTTCGGGCAAAAGGGAAACCCGGGCCTAACAGTTGAACGTTTATGAATTATTATTATTATGTATCAATGTCAACCAATAGTAACCTACTGCTGGACATTACTCTTTTTAAAATTGCATTACCACTTCCCTGGACTTCCGCAAGTTATCAGTCCACCGTGCGGAAGAGCTTCCTACACTATGTTTACCAAGCACGGCTTTCACTCCAGGGCTTCGTTTTTTCCAGCGGCCATTAGTTTTGTGATAGACATGACCGGACCACTATCACTTCAGTTGACATATTTGCGATCCATGTCAGTTACTTTGCTTCTCTTTGGATATGCTTGTTATGAATTTTATCCATAAGAGAAATCTCGAGCGTAGCTCGCTCAAAGTACGAAGAGTATATCTTCCATGCTAAAAGTGTTGGGATTTGTGGACTAATACCGCCCCTAGTGTCAGTATCGCGCCGTTGACACAAGCGTATATTTTAAGAAATGTTTAACCAGCTCTAAAGTAAAAAAAAACTTAAGACCCTAGTTAATCCAATCTTTTAGGCCTAATTTCTTGTTTTACAAAAAAAAAGAAAAATTACGCAGTTTCAACGACTTTTGATAAAAAATAACCTTTTTTTACATTCGGAATGTGGAGATTTACGTGTTTTTTTTATATAATATACACGTACGCATAGTAAAACGTAAAAAATAATACGTCATAAAAATGAGTAGTTCGCCCAGTGGCACTTACAATGATAAACGAAACATAAAAAAAGGGAGTAGTGCGTTATTAATATTTTATTGGAAACGTCTCACCCACATCAATTGAAACTCCCAGAGAACCTATCTATCCTTGCAAAAGCTTTTTATTGGCCGTACTTATTATTTCGCCAATGCTATTAAAGGAGCACCTTTTAAAATTTGTTAGTACAAGGTCTGAGATTTGCCATCACCCATGAAGCTGATGTCGTCACTAGTGACGAAGTCTCAATAAAAAATTAAATTAAAAAAAAGGCCTGAGATCTAAAACGAAAGTGCTATTTACAGAAAAGCACTTTAACAACTAATTTACGTCGTATTTATGGAACGTTGTTATATAACGTTATTCAACACATTTGCGAGAAAACAGTACAATAGGTAATTAAACAAAGTTTTTCATTGGGTTATGTTTAACAGCAAAATTTAAAGAAATTATACAGATAGCTCTCTAGTTTCTGGAATTAACAGTAATTTGCAAATGGAAAATTAGAACTACTTCCTTCGTCTAATTTTTTCTTTATAGTAAAGTGACACAAATGTATTGATCAACAGCGCTTCCAAGGAGGTTCGATCGTTCAGCTTATTTATTCTCATAATGTGAAACTACTTGGTGGAATTCTTATTTTTTTTTTGGAAATAAAAAACGTTACGTAAAGGTTACGCATGGTGTTATAGAACGGAGTATCCGGCGAAAAGGTACTTAGGTGAGAGTACCTATCTTACTGCACATTCCGTTGTATGGTGCGGAATTTTAAACTTTCGAAAAATGTATAAGGCTTCGTTAATGCATTTTTTGAGCAAATGTGTTGAAAAAGGTATTATTTAACGTTCTGCTAAAATGAGAGTCCTAAGCCAAGCAGAGTTCTGTTTAAGGGCAGATATAATTATCGATTGATCGTGCTCTTCTCGCGGTCTTTGTTAAGAACATACGAGTGAATTCTATCTAGAAAAATGTAAAAGTTCAATTACAAGACGAAATCCCCACTTTACATATATACCTAGTCCAGGCATAAGTTCTGTTACAAATGAAAATGCATTTTTTTCAAATGAAGTAATGTAATATTATTAAAATTTATACCTACATATTTATTAGTCTCAGCAAAAAATAAAAAAATATTCTATTGGAAATGGCCACCTTTGGCTTTTATACAGGCCTTTAATCTGTTTGGCGACGAATCTATGGATTTACAGACTGTTTACAAGGGAAATTTCGCCACTGCTTGCTCCAAAGATTTTTTAGGAGACTCAATGTCGCCGTGTCCTTTAGAGCAGGCCATGTCCTCTAAAACTGACCACAATTTGAAGTGTAAAGGGTTGAGGTCTGGGCTAGCCCATCTAGATGAGGGCCAGTCTTTAGCTCTTATAAAGTCCAGAACATTGGTTTCAAGCCGGGCTTGGGTAGTTCGTGCCTTGTGACCAGGTGCAGAGTCCTGCTGGAAACTCCACGGTATATTTTTAAAAAGTGTATTACCGAGAGGTTTCACAACATGATCCAAGACTGTATCTTGATACACTTTGGCCTGAAGTTTTCACTCCTTTTTCACTAAAATGTAGTTTTGTAACTCCTTGATAAGACATGCCCCACCAAACTATCACTGACGCAGGATGATGATCACGTTGTACCTTTCCGACCACTTGAGCAGCTTCTTTAGAAATCTAAGCGTACACTTTATCATTTAGCTTATTTTAGTGTTCTTCAATCGTGAAATTTTTTTATCAGTAAAGAGGATATTTCTGTGCCTTTCACCTGCGTATCGCGACAGAAGGCGTTTTGATCGATCCACTCTCTTTAATTGTAAATATTGATTTAGGGCATGTCCTGTATATCGACGATAAGCATCGAGTTTCAAGTCTTGTTTTATAATACGCGACAGGGTCCTAGCGGGAATCTTCATTTCTCGCGATAAGATTTTTTGCTTCCTAATGGGGTTTCGACTAATTCTGGCTTAAACAGCATTAACAGCCTTTGTAGTTCTAACAGCACGCGACCGCCCCGATCTTTTCTGGTCTGCGACAGACGAAGTGTTGTTGTATCTGTTGATAGTACGATATACGAACATACGGCTGATACCAAGCTTTTGAAGTGTCTGGAATATGGCCGACGGTTCCATACCCACTTTGTCCAAGGGGATCATTGCAATCCTATTTTCTTTAACACCCCATTCCATATTGTAATTTGATAATGAAAGCGAAAAAATATGTGAAATGGCGCAAAATCGTAAGAAGTTTTTAAAATAATTTACGTGTTCCAAACTAAAAATAATTAAAAAGTTGAAAAAAGAAAAGTTTTTATGTAACAGTATTTATGGCCAGACTAGTTATATAAAAATGAACCCCTATTTCCCTTGGTCGCGCCATCACGCGTGAACGGCTGGACCGATTTCGCGAATTCTTTTTTGTTGTGTTTGTTATTGTCAGGAGAAGGTTATTATGAAAGAAAAAACTAAGAAAATTGCGTGGAAAATTAGAAAATTTAAGAATACTTAACCACCATATAAAATTATTTCTAATTTAACCTTAGCGCTTTGGACAATATAAACTTTTTTAATGTAACCTTATGACTTTTGACATAGAATTGACAGAATGCGTGCTGCAAATATCGTCAAAGAGGATGTAAAAAAACTGAATATCGTTTAAAACAGATGCTTCGGTCGGAGTTATTTTATTGATAAAATATATGTAAAATAATTAATTTAGCTGTAATCGGATTCCAATATTTAGGTGAAATTATTTTTGTGTGTGTTCAAGTGGGTCCCGGGATGGTTAAGATTATAGATCTACCGGTAGGTGGCACCGCTAGTCTTCCTAAACGGTGGGACCTATTTTGATGATTTTTTTGTTTTTATTAAAGTGGATTCGAGAATGGTTTAAATTAACTATTGGTCTCGGTAAATGTCGCTGCACTTGGATTCTAGATGTTTATTTCTAAAGGCAGGACAACGTCTGCCGGGTACAGCTAGTTATATTATAATATACGGAAAATAAATTATTAGCCCCTAAAATAATATGGTCTTTGATATAAACTTATTTTTTTCTGATAAGTAGCTTCGCGTTTAGCCACGATCACGCCTAATGTTAGACAATGATACGGTCGAAGATTGAGCACGTTTCCCTAGAAAATACTTATTCACACGATACTTGAAGCCACGCACGGATTGTACTTTTCGGGAAAACGGAGTCTGGTAGTGCATTTCATAGCTCTGCCGTACGCAGAAGAAACGTGGAGACGAAGCGTTTCCTTCGCATTACGAAGCCCAGAGCGCTTTGTCATCCGAAGATGGAATGGTGTAGGGGATGGGTATCAGGTCCAACAGTTCAACCGCACAGTTACACGTATGTGATTATTTGGTATTGTACTTTCGATAACAGGGAAGGGAGTACTTGTCCTGGAAAAGAGCATTGCTTACGGGACACGCGAGCAAAGTCGTGAGGAAAACTCTAATATCCTAAAAGTTGATTAGTGATCAGGATGACGATATTGTATTATTTCCTAAAATAGTACAAGAGGATAAACAAATGAGGTCGTTCATGTATAGATAGTAATGCAAATCATTCGTAACATTTAGCAAATCGCACCAGCATTATGGTGTTACAGCCGTTGCCAGCTGATAACAGCTAGATAAGCTTGTTGAACGGAAAGAACTGCTTCATAAATTCAAATAATTCCATACAAGCTACACCTACGTAAAATGCCACAAAAATATATATAAAAATTACTTAGCCTCTTTGGATATATTTTGTAAAGCATCAGACTCATAAAGGAAGATTATACAGGCAGCCTTACTATACAAGCAACCTTATTATACAAATATATGACCTTGAGAAGTATTCGTAAAAGTACAATCAATATTAAACTGGTACTTTACAAATGAGTATACACATATAAATATGTACTCTGTTGAAGTGAATCCTGTCATGGCGAAAAAGCAGCAACATTGGTAGACTTAACTTTGATGGAAGAGAAAGACTAAAGAACCGCTTTAATTAGTATCAATCATGTCAACATTTAAATAAAGCAGGTTAAAGAATGATTCAAAAATCAACATTGCTTTTACTACCTGAAATTCGTAAAGGAGACTACGTGCCGTCAAGGACATCAATGCGCATAATGTGTGCGTGTACTTGTGTACACAATGTTATATTCAAGAACTAAGCGGTTTATTTTCGGTTGAGTAATGAAGTCAATAAATATCCTTAGGCATTTTCTATACCGATAAATAACTGAAAAAAATTATTATGCGATCGTTTTCTTTCAAAGACTCGCCCTTATTCTAATGAAGACAATACACCTTTGCACACTGATTAAGTACCATATTTGCTTGAAAATTAATTGCTTACCAAAACTAGAAAGGTTTCAACCAGTTACGTCACACACACACGTCAACATGACGCACTTGTACCATATTCTTGGGACCATAGTAATGAACAGTACAGGGTTTTATATAACCCAGGGATAGGTCACGGATAAGGGAAAAAATAGTTTGTTCAGTACTTACCTTAGGTTAACACTGAGATTGTCGCTCGTTTTCTACATCGTCGAATGTTCGCACGTGAATATGAGATATCGTGCTTGAGTTTTATGACGAGATATATCGGTATAGTTGTGCATGGCGCGGCACGGCGGGGTATTGTGGAGTGGCATGCGCGGCTGGCGCCGCCCACGCTCGATAATGCCCACCGCCCACCGCCGCGCGCCACCGTCACCCCAACCCTCGCCTCGCGCCCTTCCTACTACTTTACCATTACATGCCAGCAGACTGAAGTTTACTAATAATTATGTCAAAATGAACAAAATATTTCTCACTGGATGTTTGATTATGATGATTAGGTTTAAACTTCAACTTCGCAACTTTCTTCGTTAGGACTTATGCTTTTGTTTAAAAAATAACTGCATGTGCACTAATTTTAATACAATATAAAAAAAAATCCTTCCTCCTTTTTTTAGAATAGACTAACTCGGTTTAAACTACAATTGTGAGAATATAATTCTACAATTCTTTCACTTTTATACTCGGTTATATAGGTTTACTATTGATGGCATAAAATGATTGGCACCCTGTCAATTAATTAAAGACATTAGAGACTAAATATTTTTTTATTTGCAACCATATTGAAACTTTATACACATAGCATTTCTATACGTAAAAAATAATAAAATGACAGTTGCAACATAAGTTATTATTTTTAATTATAAATCAGCAGCATATCAACAGACTGGGACCCCAAGTCCATTACTGCTATCAAGTCAGCTGTGTTAGAATGATTGATCATTGATTTCATAATTATTTGTCCATTTTTTATAATCAAGTACCCATCTACCAAATACATATATGTATATTGTACATATAGATAGTATTAATCGTTTATTTATGCTTTATGTATTATTATTATTATATAACTAGGATTTGCCTGCGACTTCGTACACGCTTGACTTGAAATTCCCGCAGGATTTCCGGGACAAACAGTACCGCAGCATTTTAAAAGGATCTAAGCTACCGTTTTAGTGAAAATTGTGTGGAAATAAGCCAATTTTTATGCACCCAAACAACCTCAAATCGCTCCCGGGAAAACTCCCTTGGAATTGCCGGAATAAAAATATCACACAATTTATTACATAAATATTGCTATCGATCAGTGCAAACTTGGCCATTCGAAATTATTCCCAGAAAATATCCCGCGGGATTAGCACGACAAATAGTGCAGATTTAAGTATCAGAATTTGCTGTCAATCAAGAAAAACCGCGTCGAAGTCGGCCCAGTAGTCTTTCTAAAACCAAAAAAAAATTGCATCGTGTTCTCCTGCGTTTATATAGTCTATTTCAGTTTTTATTAATAGGTTAAATGTACAGACACTGCATGTTTAGAATTGTATAATATTATAGACATGAAAAGAGCAGGTTACCAAAAAAACTGTTTATTAATAAATAGAAGAATGTAATAAATTACAAATACAGAATTCAGTTTAATCACTTTCCAGTATCTTCTTTTAGAGAAACGGTTCTATTAAACACCATCTGCAAAAAAAATAGAACAGTTACGTTAAAGAAATAAAAATCCATGATATAATACCAATTTACATTTTCCCTATAGATTTGTAATACGGCATTGATTCCCGTGCCTCGCCACAAATAATATTTTGGACGTCTTTTTAAAGTAGGTATTATGTAATAATAGCGGCAGAGTTTGCTTTACTTACTTTGTACATGACTTTAAAAGCAAAATGCTCTTCATTATAACTTTGAATGAAAACGAATTAATTTGTTAAAACTTATATAATTGTAAGAATTCGTCCGGGCTTAATGTATTTTTGAAGATATTAATATATCCACTTTAATGTATTTGTACTATGTTGTATATTACTTTAAGTCTTTTTCATAATAGTTGTATTAAAACATTTTTATCTAGATTTGTGTTTCTGGTCGGATAGACGTAGTTTCTGTGATTAAACAAGCAGTAATAATAACTAATACTAAAAATATAATCCTTTCATTAATTCTGGGTTAAAAGAATTAACATTTTAACAGTTCGTATAATGTCATTGAGCTCCAAACATATTTAAAGCATATTGCTTCTTAATTTAAAAATCAAGAACGTAAAGCAATTGAAAAACAACATTACAAAATAATATCCATTATTTAATTTTTATTTTAATTGATGTCCTAGATGACCTCTGCGGTAGTTGTTTTTGATGTTGGCGTTTTGTCCCAGGTTTTTATGTGGGGTATACTTTTTTATTTTGCCATTTTTTGGATATTGAAATTACTTGTATGGAGTTCATATCAAATTTTAATCAATTGTAAGACAAACGAATGGATAGAAAATATAGTAACCCGGCATTGGATAACTTAACACAAAGGTCTAAGTCCCATGTTAAAAATCCCATTCATTTTTATAAATTTTAAGCACTCACCATATAAGTGTTAATTTTATAGTATATCGTCGCCTAGCTTCTAAAGACCTATATATTTAAAATATATAGAAGGTTCACTTCAAAATTGAGTTATTTTAACTCATTCTTTACCAAAACATTCAGTGAATTGTACACTGGTCGTTACATATAATTACAATATAAATACATGTTTAATTTAAAATCAATATAATTATAATTAAAAATAAGTATCCATTCCCTTCAAAATTACCTCTTCAAAACACTTTTATTAATTACTAGTTAGTACTAGGAAGTCTAAGAACGGAATTGTACTTACATTAGTGTCCGTTGAATCAGAATCTAAAGAGAAGAAACCAATTCTCTCAAATTGGAATTTATCGTACACTTCGGCTCCCTTCAAGGAGATGTCTGCGTAAGCATTCACAACTTTCAATGTATCTTCGCGACAGTCAGACAAAAACCCGTTAGGCACTTCGTTGGGATCCTCTGGGTTTTTGTGTTTGAATCTGATATATAAAAACATTAATCGTGTTAGAAACATTTATACCTATTTACACGTATAATATGTAAAATATGAGCCTATCAAATGTCCCACTGTTGAGCTTAGAGCTCCTCATTTCGGAAAACAGACAGCACTTATGTTGTGTCCGTCCGTCTCGAAAGCTAGATAAAGCTATTTATATTTATAATTCGCTAGTAATATAAATAGCATTATTCAACTTTGTATTCAATTCATTTTAAATGGTGATATTGAGGTTTTTTTTTAAATATATTTCAGCTTAAAGTTACTGGTAAAGCTGATATTAGACGGAACATTTCTATCTTTAAACTTGAACGAATAACCAAAGTGATACATATAAACATAAACTTGAATCATTGAATGTCATTGAATACCGATGTGTTCTTTTAGTCAAAGCAAAGGCACAGAGCCTTTCGACCACATTGATTCAATATGTTTGATCTGTTTAATATCAGCATTAAATAATTATTGAACATTTGTTCATTAATACATACATGATTTAATTTATACTTCCAACTAAACGAAGTAGCGAACACAGATAATAAATAAATGGTGAACATTACTCCCAACCCTGTAAATTAAGGGACTAACACACTGCAGATACGCTACGATATCTATATCCGAGTGCATATCTTATAATATTGCTCTCTAACAATTATTAAAACGCACAGCGCGAATAAATATATTACCGTATAAACTTTATACTATAAAGTATCTGTAGACTAACCGATATCGTATTATGGTGACAATAATATAATAATAATAATCGGCAGCAAACACACATTGTATATCCCCAAATTAAGCAAGTTACGCTTGTGTTATGAGTAATATACAACGGACTACTCTGGGGCCAATCCTAGACACCCAGACCATAGTAAATAACGGAGAAAATACGTTTCCGAAATTTACTATACCAGGAATCGAAACCGGAACCTCTGAGTTACAGTGAGGTACGCCGGCAAAGGCTTAGCCCGCTCAACCACAGAGGCCGTCAGACAATATTATCTGCTTATAAAAATTTCTGCAGATATAAATATGGCTTAGTATTTTATCTGCAGATAAATACAGTGGCTGCGCGCCGGCCCAAAGGGTTTTTTAAATCTTTCCTAGTTCGTTTTCATTTTAGAGCTTGTTTGCTTGTTTTTTTTAATATTTAAGTACATCTTCCACTGCAAGTTCCATTAATATTTGTGTTATATAGACTGTATTTTTTTTTTTTATTGCAGGAGATCAGCAGACAGGCAGACGGCCCACTTGATGGAAAACGGTTACCATCGCCTATGGACATTTGCAACACCAAAGTTGCTACAAATGCGCTGCTGCTCTCTTAAGGGAGACTGGAACCTGGTCACTAATGCCGGAACAGAACTCAAGGTTGTTATGGCGACATACTTTAGACCAGGGGTGGTAGCCATCCAGTCGGGCAAATGCCCTACCACCGGGCTGTGGGTTGTTAAGTCGCCCCTTACGACAGGCCGCCCGGCCGCAGGAAATTGTATTCTTTCTCCGTTCCTGCACGGATAATATGTATGGTTGTAGTTTAAAAAAATATTTATTGTTTCTTCTTCTAAATAAAATTTCATTGACTCTTTCAGGCTGGTCGGACGAAAACGCACGACGAAACACGTTTGAGAGTAAGGCTTTTGTTTGCGACTCTGCAGTGAGATAGAGGGGAAGGTGAGGGGAAAGTACCCCAGCATGACTCGCCACTCGCTCTTGATTTCGTTCGCTCATTCGTTCAATATCGTTTACGTCTTGATGCCGTGCGCATGCTGCTATGAAGTATCTAATCGAAAGCGTTCGAAAATAACCGTGCTTATGGAATACGGCCGTAAGAGTACGAATGAAATGATGGCAAAAGAAGTAGCTTGGAGAGAGATAAAAGAATATGATTGACGGTATTTTTTATTGATTTAAATACACAATTACAATTTTTTCTTTATTCTAGTAATGCAACGTACATCAAATTCAAATCAGAACACTCTTCTGACGAGCTGTCCATTAAATCCAGAAACAATAATCGCCAACTCATTGTAACATCTGTATAAACAATCCGCACGAACAAACGCGTCTAGGAGAAAATGTATCATTTCGTAAATTATCATATCTCCGTAGAGTGTGATACTTTCAAATAATTAAGTTTTGATACGCAGATAAAATATTATCGTATCTGTATACTGTGTTAAAGGAATTTACAAGAATATCACTTCTCTGTTTCAATTTTGGTAATTTTTAAATGACCTTCGAGCGCGGCAGTTCAACATCATTCAAATATGTGAAATGTTATTGATTAATAAATACTTACAAAGGCTCGTAAA
This sequence comes from Dendrolimus kikuchii, assembly GCA_019925095.2. Classification (NCBI taxonomy): domain Eukaryota; kingdom Metazoa; phylum Arthropoda; class Insecta; order Lepidoptera; family Lasiocampidae; genus Dendrolimus; species Dendrolimus kikuchii. The sequence continues at coordinate 13,332,794 of CM034394.1, forward strand.
GTCGAACTTCGACGTTGATAGGATCAGATACCCAATGTATGAATGCTTTTGGTTTTTCAGCAAAGTCTGTTGATTCAGCTGTACATTTTTTTTTAATTCTAGTAATGCAACGTACATCAAATTCAAATCAGAACACTCTTCTGACGAGCTGTCCATTAAATCCAGAAACAATAATCGCCAACTCATTGTAACATCTGTATAAACAATCCGCACGAACAAACGCGTCTAGTTTGTTTGAAGAATTTTGAGAAAATGTATCTTTTCGTAAATCATCATGTGTGTGTGTGTGTGTGTGTGTGTGTGTGTGTGTGTGTGTGCGCGCGCGCGTGCGTGTGCGTGTGCGTGCGTGTGTGCGTGTATGTGTGTGCGTGTGCGTGCGTGTGTGCGTGTATGTGTGTGTGTGTGTGTGTCTATTTTTGTATTGGCACTGATCCATGTTACCTTCTATCAACTTTACAGGTCCAACACCATGTTCAGAAAAGCACACCCAAATCATTCACCGTGCTTTAATATGTGAAATGTTATTGATTAATAAATACTTACAAAGGCTCGTAAAGTCGAACTTCGACGTTGATAGGATCAGATACCCAATGTATGAATGCTTTTGGTTTTTCAGCAAAGTCTGTTGATTCAGCTGTACATTCTATTTCAAGAACTTTGCCAGATGTGTCTTTTATTATTTTGGAAACCTGGAAACAATGCAAAATCGACACTGATTGAATAGGAGGGTAGTTTCTTTAATACCAAAGATTTGAAAAACAATTACAGAATATGGAGAATGCAATACAATAAGAATTAATGATCAGAAACAACACCTAAATGAAACAATACCAGTAAAATCCCTATCTCTATCAATATTATAAATGCGAAAGTAACTCTGTCTGTCTGTATGTCACTTCCATTTTCACCGAAAAACTACTGGACCGATTTCAATAAAAAAACTTCTAGAACTTCAAACCGTTCTTAATTATATGACCACAACTGTATATATATATATATATATATATATATATATATATATATATATATATGTGTGTGTGTGTGTGTGTGTGTGTGTGTGTGTGTGTGTGTGTGTGTGTGTCTGTGTCTGTGCGTGCGTGTGTGTGTGTGTGTGCATGTGCGCGTGCGCGTGTGTGTGTGTGTGTGTGTGCGCGCGCGTGTGTGTGAGCTGTGTGTGTGTGTCTGTGTGTGCGTGTGCGCGTGTGCGTGTGTGTGTGTGTGTATATGTATATATTCGATGCCGAGGATGAAAATAGGATACTTTTTATCCCGAAAAATGGGATAGTTTCCGGGATAACAATATATTTGTGTATGTGTTTGTATGCTTTTACGGAAAAACTATTGGACCGATTTGGCTGAAATTCGGTATATATCTAAAATTTAATACCGAGACTGGACAAGGGATACTTTCATCCCGGATTATGGGATAGATATATGTAAAAGTGTATCCCAGAAAATTAGAGAGGTTTTTTATTTGTGTCTTGCCATTTTCATCATTTTGTTTATTTTGGTCCTTTAGGTAGTTTTGGTCGTTTCGGTAGTTTTGGTAGCAGTTGGTAGGTATGTTAGTTTAAGTTGTTTTGGTAGTTTTGGTAGTTATGGTAGATTTGGTAGTTCTGGTAGTTTTGGTAGTTTTGATAGTTTTGGTAGTTTTGATAGTTTTGGTAGTTCTAGTAGTTTTGGTAATTGTGGTAGTTTATAGATATAAAAATTCATAATCTATAAAAAAATGCGATAGTAACTCGATCTGTCTGAATACCAAAAATGGACATATATACTTTTCATCCCGGGAGATGGGATAGTTTGCGATATAAAGTGAAGTAAAAATTCAGAGGGCAAATAGCACCAACATAAAAATATAATACAATGTAAACTGTATTAAGGCCTGCTCTTTAAAGAAGAGGTGCGTACTCTTGTTTAAAGAGCAGGTCAGGAAGACTAAGTGCCGAAGATGACAGAAAACATCATTAGGAAACCCGCAAATCTACTATGCATAGCTAGTGTGCCATATTTTCCCCTAAAATAAGGAAATTACAGCCTAGAGACTTTATGAATGGATATTTTATTATAGAAATTATAAACTATGTAGTGTCCACTAAATAAACTATATGCGATCCCTACTTATTTTCGTAATGTCACTACACTTGAATTTCATCTCTTTTGCATAATTTTATCAGAATCCGTGTAGTGGTTATCACACATGGACTGTTTTATACAGATGAGCACAATGAAATTATAATGGTTACGGCTTTTACCATAACATGAATATTTATATCGTTATTGTTAAACTAAAGGACCTTTCACCCCTCATTTACTATGGAACCTTAAAATTTTTTTATCAATCAGCCCTTGAACAAATATTATAGTGAGTCCTTGCATTCAAGCATCCACTATTGGAGTTTTGCTAAACCCATAATTAAAATAAACATAAATATTGGAATATTTACGATATGTTTGTTGCTAAATTCTTCTTTACAGCCTTAGATATAAAGCAACATTGGTTATGTTCACACAAGGTATTGAATCGAAGTGTGATACTATGTTAAACAATCCCTTCAAATGAATAAATATGTAACATTACCTTTATAACATAACCCGCATGCCTCAATCCAACAGTCTGTGTCAGTGTTAGACGTCTGTAGCCTTTTTCTGGTTCTTCCTTAAAATCATTTGTTTCTATATAGATAGTTTTATTGAATATCACACTATGTGAGCCCTTTTCTGGTTCATTAGGGAAATCTGGAACATTTACTTGTATAGGCTTCTCGCTGGGGAAGTTAGTGATTGTGATCTTCAATGGCTCTAATATTACCATGACCCTGAAAAAGACAGAAATAAATATACAAGCTGAATTTTCAAGTGGGCCTTCAGAGCCAAATTCTAAACTATGCTAAATAGCGAAACACATTCATACAATAAAATTCGAGGCCGATTTTTACGAAAACTAAAGTAAGGTATCATTGGATTTTAATTAATGTACAGAAAAAAACATTTTGTTCAGAAACAACGCCTTCCCTTGGTTTGCCGTTTGACATTTTTTAACAGAAACTGATCCTTACAAGCTACACTATGATTTGGTATAACAATACAGAATTTGTATTTTTTTTCAAAATCAGCAATTTGATTCCTAGCAAGAATAATTGATTTTTCAAAAATCGAATAATACTATACTTAGTCTGGCAATAAATACTGTTACAATTAAAAAGAAACAAAATATTACATTTGAATTTGGAATCTGTCATTTTTATATGATTGTTTATTGTGTTTTCTCATTTTGGCGCCAATACATTGTACAACATTTTGCGATATTAAAATGGAGTGGGGCGATAAAGAGAACCAAATCGCTGTGATTGCATTACACAAAGTAGGTATGGAGCCAAATGCAATTTTTAAAACTCTCCATACACTTAGTATTAGTCAAATGTTTGTGTACCAAGCTATTAATAGGTACAATGAGACTTCCTCTGTTTGTGACAGAAAGAGATCTGGCCGTCCACGTAGTGTTCGTACGAAAAAGGTGGTCAAAGCAGTAAGGGAAAGAATACGAAGAAATCCTGTCTGAAAGCAAAAGATTTTATCTCGGGAGATGAAGATATCATCTAGAACCATGTCGCGTATTTTAACAGATGATTTAGGACTTGAAGCCTATAAGAGACGCACTGGTCATTTCTTAACTCATAATTTAAAAAAGAATAGGGTGGTAAAATCGAACAACTACTGAAGCGGTACGCAAAAGTAAATCACAGAAAAATTTTGTTTACAGATGAGAAAAATTTTACAATTGAGCAACATTTTAGCAAACAAAATGACCGTATTTATGCTGAAAGCTCTAAGGAAACTTCCCAATTAGTCGACAGAGTGCAACATAGGCATTATCCGTCTTCAGTGATGGTTTGGTGGGGTGTTAGCTATGAAGGAGTGACTGAGCCATATTTTTGTGAAAAAGGTATCAAAACATCGGCACAAATGTATCAAGATACCGTTCTTGAGAAGGTAGTTAAGTCTCTTAACAACACCATGTTCAATAACCAAGAATGGTCCTTCCAGCAAGACTCGGCACCGGGTCATAAAGCTCGGTCTACGCAGTCTTGGTTGGAAACGTTTCGGACTTCATCAGAGCTAAAGACTGGCCGTCGTCTAGTCCCGATCTTAATCCGTCGGATTATGATTTATGGTCAGTTTTAGAGAGTACGGCTTGCTCTAAACGCCATGATAATTTGGAGTCCCTAAAACAATCCATACGATTGGCAGTGAAGAATTTTCCCATGGAAAGAGTGCATGCTTCTATTGACAACTGGCCTCAACGTTTAAAGGACTGTATTGCGACCAATGGAGACCACTTCGAATAAGCTTTTTATATTTTAAATTGTTTTATATTTATGAATGAACGAACGGCAATTGCTTTTCATATATAAGATATGAAAATCAATTGCTGTTTGTTAGTCTCACTAAAACTCGAGAACGGCTGGACTGATTTGGTTAATTTTGGTTTTGAATTGTTTGTGGAAGTCCAGGGAAGGTTTAAAAGATAGTAAATATGAAAAAAATGCTTGGAAAATAGTAAAAACCACAATTTCGTTTTCCCTTAGAAACTATTCCTACCTGTCAAACATTTGATGTTCGTCCCGTCGTTTAGAAATCAATTAAATTTAAAAGTCGTTCAGAATTCAAATTAAATTTAAAAGAATTTTTTTTTCATTTTTTTGGTTTTGACTGTCAAACGTGATGTTCGTTTCGGTTAAGGTTTGACCACATTTTTTACTAAATTTGAAAATATTGCAATTATCATTCGCTTTTTTATTTATTGATTCTGAGGCGGTACAAAGTTTGCCGGGTCAGCTAGTTGTATATAGTTATTTTGTTATGGTTTCCATCTAGCATCCAAAACAAGATAACAATTTAGTCTATCAGTCCCTTATTACTGAAGATTAAGAAGTACTTACTGTCTTGGAGAGTTGTACCGGGTATGACGTCACGATTGGTTCCTATGATGGTAAACTTATGTCAACCGATATGAAGGCTAATGGCATGGTTTAAATCCAGGTCCTTGATATTGAAACTACGTTATTTCCGTCGTAGATTCATATTAAAGGCCATGAAGAATAATTTAACAGACATACTAAGATACAAACTTACTTCCTATATAATAGGATAGACTTAAATTTACCTAGGTGCAGTAACATTAAGTACATCTCTAACAGCGGCATCTAGCATTGTGGGATCCACTGTGCCCAAGGCTCCAGTTACGCCCAAACCAGCGCAAAATGAATTGATAGCAGCTGGAGGAATACCACGACGACGAAGGGCAGTCAACGTGTACAGCCTCGGATCATCCCAATCTGAAACATAAATTATGATTATTATGTAATGCAGAAGGTGAGGTCAGGAGCCTTAAGAACAGACGAGCGTGCATGACAAGAGTTATGAATGTCAAAGAAGCAAGTGAGGTGTGTAAGAATAAGCCTGAATGGCGCTCTGTTGGCCGTGCCTACCCCGCAAGGGAACTGGCGTGAAGTTATGTATGTATGTATGTATTACTAGAAATCATAAATTGCCAGTATTTTAGTAATGATATTTAACAGACATACTAAGATACAAACTTACTTCCTATATAATAGGATAGACTTAAATTTACCTAGGTGCAGTAACATTAAGTACATCTCTAACAGCGGCATCTAGCATTGTGGGATCCACTGTGCCCAAGGCTCCAGTTACGCCCAAACCAGCGCAAAATGAATTGATAGCAGCTGGAGGAATACCACGACGACGAAGGGCAGTCAACGTGTACAGCCTCGGATCATCCCAATCTGAAACATAAATTATGATTATTATGTAATGCAGAAGGTGAGGTCAGGAGCCTTAAGAACAGACGAGCGTGCATGACAAGAGTTATGAATGTCAAAGAGGCAAGTGAGGTGTGTAAGAATAAGCCTGAATGGCGCTCTGTTGGTCGTGCCTACCCCGCAAGGGAACTGGCGTGAAGTTATGTATGTATGTATGTATTACTAGAAATCATAAATTGCCAGTATTTTAGTAATGATACTTATTTGATATTAGTTTCAATTTGTTTAATAAATATGATACAGTACCTACTACTGTTTCACCGTAAGTTCACATATGAAATATATGTAAAAACTTAAGATTTTAAATAACAAAACACTAGTTGAAAGTGAAATATATTACACTATACATAATTGTATCTATTCATTAATTCAAATTACAGATACCTTTAACAATTCCTTCATCAATAAGTTTTGCTATTTTCCTTTTTGATACAACAGTATAATTCACATTCAAACGCCCATACTCCCACTGTACGGGACAATATATATCCAATGCATTGCATAACCAGTAATATGACGACCTGGAAAATCAATTTTACATAGCTTTAAGGAATATTTTAAGCAAAATTCAATATATGCATAAAGATTATCAAAGTTATGTCACAGTGATTCACTTTACCAGTGACAATTTCATTCTGTTTTAATGACATGGGTTTGAAGAATGCTGGAAAAAGAAATTGTGAGGAAACTTGTACATTAACAGGAAGAATAGTGGTTGGCATACATGGAATTTTTTTGTATGCATTATGCTATACAAATGTTTTAAAGATATTGTTATCAAGAAATATAGCCACTTACACAAAAAGATTTTTATGTACATAGAGTATTAGCAAAACTGCTATGAAATTATTTGGTATGAAGAAAAAACAAAAAAAAATTAAGTACCGTCTTGACTGGAATTCTTTAGTGCAAAGAGAATGTGTGATATGTTCAATACTATCACACAAACAGTGTGTGTAGTCATAGGTAGGATAAATGCACCACTTATTGCCTGTCCTGTGATGGGGTTTAAATCTTATTCTATATGCCACAGGGTCTTGTTTGCCTTCCTCTAGAGTTATTTTCATTCTTAGAGTTGCATCACCTTCATCAATCTTGCCATTCTTCATATCCTAAAGGAATTTGAGAAAATTGAATCTGCAATTATTGTAATCAAGTGCTATGTTGATATTTGCATTTTTGAAGATCCCATTTCCCTATGCTGTTCCATCCATCACATTTCCCTATTTTATTGCCTCCTTTCTACCTCATATCCGAATTCCAGCCCCTCAGTCTCATCCTAGAAGCTAGCGATACATTGCTATTGTGTTTGGCATTCCAAATGTCTATATGCAACCTTAACCACTTTCTATCAGGTGTGCCGTATGTCTGTTTGCCCACTATACAATAATTACCCAATAAAATAATTTTACATAATATCCATAATGTATTGACTCCTTTATGTTATATGATATATAAAATAAAACAATTACCTCAAATAACTGCAGGCTTTCTTCAAGAGGCCTATTTCTCCAAGGGGATGGTGGTGGATTAAAGCCTTTAATTTCATCAGACTTCTGATGGCAGACATAAGCTAGATCTTTCTTAATCAGTTGCATGGCCCATTCATATAACTGATCAAAATAATCTGATGAATGGGTTATTTTGTAGGGCTTGTAACCTGATAAACAAAAAAACTGTAACTTAAATATTTTATAACATGTGTCATATGATAAAAATTAATGCACAACCCACTATTACCAGATACTTAACTTTAGTGAAGCTAAGTAATGCTTCACTAAATGAAAACTAATAGACAGTCTTGTTTTCATAACATACATACATACATAACTTCACGCCAGTTCCCTTGCGGGGTAGGCACGAACAACAGAGTGCCATTTAGGCTTATTCTTACACACCTCACTTGCCTCTTTGACATTCATAACTCTTGTCATGCAAGCTCGTCTGTTCTTAAGGCTCCTGACATCACCTTCTGCTAGTACACGATCAATTTGATCATGGAAGATGTGTCCTGGCCTTCCACGACTTCTGCATCCATCCACTTTTGCATTGTATATCTGTTTAGTCATTCTTTCATCATGCATTCTTTCCACATGCCCGAACCACCGGAGCATTCCTTTCCTTACCTTCACCCCGACACTCTCTTTCAGACCAACTCTCTTTCTTACTTCGGTATTACGAACGGTGTTTTCATAACAATTATTATAAACTGGATTAAACCACTACTACTTAGTTTAAATGTAAACTAATAGGCAAGTGTTATTACCATAATAATAATGATTATTAATTGACCAACAGGAGGGCTGTATGGTAAAGCTTTAGGTGAGTAGCGACACCTCAGACCCGACTCCAGGGGGCCAAAGCAGGGCCCCCACCTTAGTGCTTGAATTAACCAGCTGACATGGAGTGAAGTTTGCTAGAGCTAAGACTCAAGCTCCAGGGGATGGAAGTGATAAATGGCATAGCATCAGAAGTAGCTTCAGTGAACCTGCAGTCCACCTCTCCACACCCCATAGCCACTGATACCCATGTTACCACTCATCAATATTGTATGGCATTTTTAGGGGCCCATGCAATGAGTGGCGAGTCACCGTCTGCTCATTTTATCCATGTTCCCCGAAAATTGCAACAGGCAGACACCATATTCCAAGATCCCTAGTTCCACTAACAGTTCATCCCAATAGCCAAGTACTTTTTGTTCTCTATTTCTCATTTTATGGCCCAGACTTTTATGATTATTAATTGAATCGAACCACTATATACTTTAAATGAAAAGTACTAGGCAAGTCTTATTACCATAACAATCATAATTAATAACTGAATTGGACCACTAGTCCACTACTTAGTTTAAATGAAAACTAGTAGGCAAAAGGTTTAAAGCGCGGTAATTTATTTGATTTTTGTTTTTCCGACGTTATATCTGAGTAAATTAGATTAGGCTCCCATAGAGTAAATAATAGCCATAAACAAAATTAAAATTAATAAGTTGGCGGTAGGCTAAATAAAACTTTAACAATACTCATTGATACTTGACATTTTTCTTTTCCGTGATCACCGAAACGCCGGAAAAACAAAAATCAAATAAATTACTGCGCTTGATACCTTTCAAACGTAGTTTTATTATGTATACAAGTCACAAAAACTTAAGAAAATATTAGTAGGCAAAAAGTCTTATTACCATAATTGACATAAAATCTAATAAAAAACATATTTAAGTGTTATTACAAAGTTTTCTGTTCCTTCTTCTTAGAACAGAGATACATGTAGTAAATCAGGGGTTGATTAGCCTGTGAAATAAAGACCTAATAGTTGTAACCCCTAAATAAAAATCTACATTAGTATGTTCTTAAATAAAACAAAAATGTAGAAGAACTTACCCAACCATTCAACCATATCCTTAATACCAACAAAGAACTTTTCTTCTTCTTTCTCAGGATTGGTATCATCATACCTTAAGAAACACAGTCCATCATGAGCAGCTGCATAACCAAAGTTGATATTTATAGCTTTAGCATGTCCAATATGCAAAATACCATTGGGTTCTGGTGGAAATCTGGTTCTAACCTTTCCTCCAGTGATGTTAAGATGTTCCTTCAATAGTCTCATTGTGACAGGTGTGACCACATAACCATCAGACTTGAAATTCTCCCCAGGTGTATGAAATGGCAGTTTCTTCATTAATTCATTGATGGATGTGGCACCAATTACTTCTTTAGATAACTCTGTTTTTTCAGACTGATTTTCTAAAATTGAAAACATTATTTTCAGAAGTTTACTGATATTCATGTGTAAATATTGAATATAATAATTTAAATACAAGTGAGTACTACAGTTACTAATAACAAAGAATAGTACACAGTTTAAGTTTTAAATGGATTCATATATTTAAAGTAACTTTTACCTTTAGTTTCTTCTTTATGTAATTTTTTAGTTATATTACTACTGTTTTTAGATTTTTTATCAGCCTTTGGGAGAGGTGCAAGATCTGCTTCAGTTTTAGGACCCAATAAATCAAGAATCTAAAAACAAAATACAAACTTTACTAGAATTATATTATTCACTGCCTTTTAACTAATAATAATCAGTAGGGAAATAAATGACTCACCTGAATGTCAACTTCACTTTTAATAGCTTTCCCATCAGCCCATGGCAGATCAGCCCTCACAGCCTGCATTACAATGCCAGAGTTAAATCTGTATCTCTTTTCTAGTAGCTCTTGTTTGTATTTAGTCATATGCTTTTCAACAGCTTGTTCCACCTGTTCTGGAGTAACAACTATGCCAACACCACAGGCCTTTTCAAATGCATTAACATCCACATTGTTTTCACTTACATTACTAAGAAGATAATCTAAAGCAGCATCTACCCGGAGAGTTGAATCTAATTTACCTGATGCAATATATGAGCAAGCGAAGCCCAACTTTCCTAAGATCTGAGGTTTTATTTTAGTCGCCAAATGATATATCAGCATGCCAGCTCCAGCTGGAAGGTTTTGTACATCAACCTGTAAAATAATATATATAGATGAAACGTAAATATTACCTGAGATTATATTCTTGAAATATTGTAAAGCCATATCTAACCTCATTTAAAGCGGCTACTAATGACTTAGTAACATTTAAATTTTTAAGCGTTTCCTTTGCTTTCTGTTCGTTAAGTCCCAAAAGTTTGAAACGTTCTACGATATCTTCTGGTGACATTTTATTGAAGTATACCACAGGTCGGCACTTAAAAAGCAATAGAAACAAAAAAAAATAAGAAAAATACACCAAATGTATAAAAAAATGCTGGTGATGGTGACGTGAAGTGTTACCAACAAGATTTTTTAAAATCCGTTAAGTTAGTTGTGTTTTGCCGTCAAAAATCCGTTAAATTTTTTTATTTGCCAATAATAGCCGTTAATTTTCTAAAAGTATATATTTACATATAATGATTGGAGGAGGCCTTTGCCAAAGGGCACACAGAAAACACAAATGAAAAATAATTAAATTCACATATACCATAATCTGTAATGATTTCTGATAAGAGGCTACAAATAAATAAATAAATATATTTGCAGACTCTTTATAATTTAAATTAAAAAACCAAACGCACTTACGAGATACAACTATTTTTACTATCTTAACTATTTTTACTCTACTTTTTCTATACTTATTAAAATATAAACCTATTTAATTACCCGTGATTTTCGCAAAAATTAAAAATCAATAATATCGTCGTCACTTTCAGCATCATGCTCTGCTGCCACTGCAGAAGTGGCAGAAGTCGATGGCTGATCATAGCTTTGCAATGTTCCAACCGTGCTAATTACAGCATCAGGCAAAACATACGAGTAACAGTTTTTACAATTACGTTTAAGCCCTGAGCGTATATTCAAAATGGCATTAACCATGTTATGTTGTATGTATTTTTAGAGAGATTGGGAATTTGTACTGTATGTATGTACCATTGCATTCGATTATATGTAATTAAATTAATACAAAACAATGTTTTCCTTCATTTTGTTTCTTAGTTTTGATTTCACTCCATTCATAACACTGAAAACTCTTTCCACTTCAGCATTTGAATATGGCAAAATCAAAACTGAAAAAGCAAAATCGCATAACTCTTTGAAAGGGTTATTGCCAGTCGCATCTTTGTATTTTTTCACCTCTGACCAAAATTCCATAGTATTATTCACATTTTCTTCTACTGTAAAGTTTACGGCATTCCACTGAGTTTTTATTAATGATATTACATCATTTGAATAATTCAAATGTCGGATCAACAGGGGAGCTAAACTTTACAATCAACACAAAGTCTTTCATTTAGCCTTAGATCATATAAACGTCTAGATCACGCATCAATTGCACAAAATCGGCCCAAAACAAGTGCACCAAAATTGGTGCACTGGCTTCAGTGGCTTCCCACGCCTGTTAGTGTCGTTTCGATTACTTTACTGGTTAGAGCTCTCGCAAAAAAAAAACATTATGCTGGCCTGCGCTATTAAAATGTGTCGGAACTATTTTAAAACGGGAAAGGATAAGGATAAGATGTCATTTAATCGGAAAACTTAACACTTTTCTCATGATTTCTTTGCAAAAACGTGAAATTTAATTTCGACATTTTCAAGGTTATCGAATTGATTGATGTTGTCAGGTGCAAAGGATTACACATACTACTATTTATTTTACAAAATTTGGGGACTTGTTACGATTTTTTTTTATTTATGAAATATGAATAATTGAAAAAATCTATAGAGGGAGCTCCCTAAGGAGTTTTACCTCAGCTGGACTGTTGCCATGAGAGGGGGATGAATTTAATGATGCCCACCATAGGGCGACACAAAGCACTAATTGAGAACGGGCGACGGGTAATATAAAGCCCGAGGGGAAGGATCCCGGCGGGCCGGGATCGGCGGTTCGCGGCGGCCTACGCTATCTTACTGCCGTTTCGTAACGTGTTATGGCTGGGAGAGAAGAAACGGCGAAAGAAACTTCCCAGCAACACGCCTAGTCTATCCTGTGGGGGGGCTATGTCTCCTAACGTCCCTCGCAGGGACGTGGAGAGATCTTGATTGGCGGCGCCTGAGACGCCGCCGTCTGTGTCTGTCTGTCCGTGCCTGCCAGCCTGCCGTCCTAACCGCGGGCGGGCTGATCCGGGCCAGCCGTTTTGTGATAACGTCGACCCTGTCCGTGAGGACGTTACGCGGTCGTCGTACGAGAGCCTTTCGCCGAGGCTTATAATCGGACGCGGACACGACGAGCGGATTTCGATGATGCGGCGCGAGATCGAAATACTTACGCGAGAGCGACGTAATGTAGTTTTTGATGGAGGGAAGCTCCAGATCGCGGTGGAGGTCGACGTTACGCATATAGAGGGGAGCACCGACGGCTCTGCGCATGAATTTATTCTGCACAATTTGCAGTTTATCTAATAGGGCAGGCTTGGCATGGCCGAATACCACACTCGCGTATGTCATGATCGGGCGGATGCATGTTTTATACAGGGTAAGCTTGTGTCTGAGGGACATTTTGCTTCGTTTGTCTATCATGGGTGCTAAACGACCCATCACAAATCGCGCTCTATTTCGGACTATAGTGATATGCTCGTTGAAGCGCAAGTTCCGATCTAGGGTGACACCAAGATATTTGGTGTACTTTGCCCAGGGGATTTGTTGGTCGTAGAGCGAAATGGTTTTTAGGCGAAGGCTAGCGCGTTTGGGGGAGCGAAGCGTGCCCGGGGAAAAGAACATTGCTGCGCTTTTCTCCGGGTTTACCTCTATCCTCCATTTGCGAAACCATTCGCCTAGCTCTGTGACAGCTGCCTGCAGCCGGACGCAAGCCATTTGTCGGTTGCGATCTGATGTATAGAGTGCGGTGTCATCCGCGAAGAGGGCCAACTCCATATCTGGAGTTTTTGGGATGTCGCTGGTGTACAGCGTGAAAAGTAGTGGGGACAGGGCCGAGCCCTGTGGTACACCGGCTGTGAGTGGGTGAGGGGACGAGCGCGTTCCCTCCACTCGAAAACGGAAGCTACGACCTAGGAGGAAGTCTCGCAAGATGAGCACGAGTCTGTCTGGCACACCGAACTGGTACAGCTTGTAAATCAAGCCGTTGTGCCAGACCTTGTCGAAGGCTTTTGCTACGTCTAGGTGTTCCTAACACAGCCGCACTGTTGTGCGGCTGTTCCTATAGGGCGGGGGCGATGGGCAAAGTGAGATAATATGTGCTCCGTGATGCGGTGCACCTGTTGGACGCATGAGTGTCTGGCACGGAAGCCAAATTGCTCGTCGGGTATTAGATGTTTGCTGAAGGCAAAATCTCTAAGTCGAGAGAGGATGACCCTTTCGTAAAGCTTGCTGAGTGCGCTCAGTAGGCTGATTGGACGGTAGCTGGACGGTTTATTAGCCGGTTTTCCCGGCTTGTGAATACCGATGACATCTGCCTCCTTCCAGATCGCGGGAAAGGAGCAGTTTGTTATGGCGGCATTAAAGACGCTCACCAGGATTATAATTAGATGGGCGGGTAGAAGTTTTAAAACGCGATTGTTGATGCCATCGGTCCCTGGGGCCTTTCGCGGTTTGAGAGACTTGATCAGATCTTGCACTTCTTCGACTGTGACCGTGTCGAGTGTGGTTTCCGCTGGTAAGGAGGATCTACGTTCGACCTCGGAGTCTACCTCCGTCAGGTGTGACTGGTCGACGTTTTGCGTAGTGGGGGAGCATTGAAGCTCTAGACTCTGAACAAGGCACTCGGCCTTCTCCTCGTCATCGAACGCCTCGGTGTTGTCGGCTCTTTCTAGCGCGGGTATGACAGTAAGGGTGTCTGATCTGAGAGCTCTAGCCAGCTTCCAGTACGCCTGGTGAGTTGGTTCGATATCCTTCAACGTTCTGTCCCAACGTTGTTCCCTGACTTCCCGGATACGTAGTTTAACCTCGCGCTCTAGTTCGCGGAGTCGGACTCTGTTATCCTCGGTGGGATATCTGTCGTGAGCTCTGGAGGCCGGCTCTCTTTTCCCTCAGCAGTACCCTCACCTCGTCCGGCAGGCATAAGTGGCGGTCATCCTCCACTGGCACCTGCCTGGACGAGTTCCGCACTGCGGATTGAAGGTGGCTGGTGAGAGCCTCGATTGCCGTCTCCGTGTCTTGGCGGGACTCGATGTGATCCGGGATGCGGTCCAGGTCTTCTGAGCTGGTTGCCTTGAGGAGGGTCTCAAGTCTCAACCAGTCCACAGAGGTCCTAGTTTCAGATGTCTGGTCTGTCTGTGGTCCTAATCTGAGTATAACCGGACGATGGTCCGAGTCTATATCGTCCATCGTTTCGATCGAATGGAGCTTCGGTCGGAGTTATCTGTACTAATATTATAAAGAGGTAAAGTTTGTAAGTTTGTGACGTTGTAGGGAATAATCTCGGGATCTACTAAACCGATTTTAAAAATTCTTTTATTGTTGGAAAACTACGTTAACAGGGAGTGTCATAGGCTATATAACATGACGCTTTATACCACGGGAGCAGGACAGACCGCGGGTGAATCCGCGCCGGGCCGCTAGTAATATTATAGATAACTCTTTATTGTCATAATTAAGATATTAATTTTGTCTATATTCTGTTAGCTGCATCTCCATTAATTCCTAATAAAACTATGTCCCGCTTCTTGTTATTCATTCTCGCTTCACGTACTTACATGCACTTCGTCATAAAATATATAACGGTCCATAAATGTCCCACTGCTAAGCTCGGATTTTCCATTTGTAGGGGAGCTGACAGTATACCCAATACGCTTGTCCAAAGCGGATTGGTAGATTTGATACATTGATATCTTGATATGCAGGTTTCATACATAAATAGATATAATTATTATGACGCCTGTTTCATATGAGGATAGGCTGAGACGACGGATTTCCACATGCGACGATTCTGACAAACAACTTTAGCTTTATCTACTTTCATTATTTACTTTATAAATGCACGTTTATTTGAGATGCTTTTTACCTGACCTTACTTTAACAATTCTGTTATTTGGTCATGGTGTGTATGTCGCGGTCTACCACGGCACCAGCTGACAGCTCCACCATTCACAATGCTGTCATACACTCGTTTTGTGATTCTCCTTTGATTAATTCTCTCAACATGCTCGAGATAATTGTAACAAATGCACATTATGTCAGAAAATTGCCCAAGTGAAGCAGACTTACCAGCCAGGATGGGAAACAGGATTCGAACCCGCGCGATTTCAGTTTAGAGTGTGAATTTGCTAACCACTACGCTCCCACGGCTTTGCAGTTTACCATATGTATATATAATACATATTTATTAGCTTTAAATATATGGACGAACAAACAAACTTTTTGTTCTTATAATCTCACAGATATGACAATCATGTAATGGTTAATACAAACAACAGTTGACGGCTCACTGATCTGGAACTATAACTCTCATTTGTAAGGAGGTGCGCTGTTGTCTTATCACATTGTTACTTTATACAGTCAAATTACGTCTGAAATCAAAATGTATATCTCAAGCGTGCATTTTTAATATAAGGTAGGTTTAAAAATATTAAAACAATGTGTAAATGTTTTCGTGTCTGCAACCTCCGGGCAAGGGCTGGTTTTTTTTTTAAATTTTTGCATTTGCAATTACTCGAAAACGGTAAGAGTTAGAAAACAAATTTCTACTAAAATTTATAGAGCTTAACATTTTAAACCAAAAAGGTACTATGACTTTTTTTCTTCCGGTCAAAATTAACCGAGTTACGAGGGAGGTTTTAAGTTTAAGGGATGAACGTAATATAATAATTTGAAATTTTCAAATTGAAATTTGAATACTTAAAGGTTAATGTTTTTTTTTTGGATTCCTCGTAAACTTTACTGAATGTTATTGCCCTTGAAAAAGTTTCAAACTTGAAGTTTGTAACTTCAAGTGACATGAGACAAAAATAAGTCAGCCCTCGCCGGTTGCAAGCACGAAAACCTTTGCACATTGTTTTTGTATCACTAAAAGTTCATTATATCAAAAATGCGCGCTGCATTTTGATTTCAGACCTAATTTGACTGAAGTATGAATATTGGAATATTTTTATTTATTCGAGCCTTGTCCGCGTAGGCATTGCAATCTGGAAAACCGGATCCGGTAATCCGGCGGATTCGGCATCAATATGCACATGCCTGGATCCTGTAACGATCCACAACTCGTGATTAGTTTGGCAAAATAACTACACGTTGCACGAATAGCTACTTTAAACGCGTGGTGCTTTTGCGTGCGAGTCGTTTGACGCTGATAATGCATTTATTATGCCAAAGAAAAAAAACATGCGACTAGAAATGAAAAAAATCTTGGAAAGAGTTAACCAAGATAATAAGCTCTAACGATAATTTGAAACTCGTGGACGAAATAGTACAGAAGAACTTAGATTCACAATCACTAAAAAAAGACTTGACATTATAGGCAGAATTACAATTACAGATCCAGCAAGAAGTAGCGACTTTTACAATACAAACTACTACAAAAGGAAGTGACGGCATTTGAAAGTGAAGAAATTCGAGGAGAATATTTGTCTGCTATTCATGATTATTTGCTGACAATTAAGCCGATAAGTGTAGAAGCTGAAAGAGCCTTCTCAGCCGCAGGCTATATTTGTAGCTTTATTAGAAGTCGATTGGAAGATGAGACAATCAACACAATTTGTTTCCTAAAATCGTTTTTTCAAACCAAAAATTGATTGTTTGTTTAAACACTATAGAGTATAAATATTATAAATAATAATTATTGTGATTGTTGTGCTATTCATTTGATAGATTCGGTAGTCTGTCATAATATATAAGAATAAAACTGAGTAGCATTCTAAAATAGGTAGCTAATTATTGATATTATTGTGATCGCAGGTAAGATTAATTATTAGGTTATGTTTAATTTTATAATTTTGATTTCTACTTTATCTTTAAAATCTAAGAACACTGGACCACAAGTTACATTACATTAAAGATAAAGACACCGTTTTTCTTTTGAGGTTTTATTTAATATGACTTTTTATAATAATTCGTGATTTTATTTGTTTTGACGCTAAGAATTTCATTGCTTCTTCTTTTTAAAATTAGTATGTATCGTTTTATTTTTACACTTAATTAACGCTCACGTTGGAACCAAAGAGGAAAGTTAAGTTATCCAGGTCAAATCAATCCGGCCGGATCCGGCCGGACTTGACGTAAACCCAGTCCGGATCCGGCCGGATTGAAAATGAGACCGGATTGCAATCCCTATCAGTTCCCGTAATGAACGAGTGAGATAAAAAATCGTAAAACACTGGTTATGACCGAGTGTCATTGTTGTTTTATGTATGACACTCCGTTGACTTAAAATTAGAACCTTTATAAAAAGTCATCTAACGGATATAGTCAGTAGAATAGAATGTCTGGGAGTACTTAGATTTGCTAAAAAAAATAACGTCCTTAGTATAGTGACCAAGTAGGTCTGATTTCGGTTTGAATCTAGGAATATCTTGCTTCTGAATTCCCGTCACTTAATTTATTTAAATTTTAAGCTGTTGTAGGTATTTCATAAAGTGCAGGTCGAGGCTTTCAACTCTGTATATGCGTATTTCTTTTTGTTGCCAAAAGCTAGCAAACAGGCAGATGAGCAGATTGCAAACTTAAAGTTATTAGAATTTTTGACTGCCTCTCTGTTAAAGCATCACGTGAAATCTACTCAACGGATTTAAATGAAACTCGACACAGAGATAGCTTACATACCGTGTCAATACTTAAGATACTTTTTATTCCGATAAGTGACATCATTTTCGTGGGGCAGAGGAATATAGCTAAAAATGTGGCGCTGCGGTCGCGTTTTTTGGTGCCGCCTTTGCAATTCACTTATAAATATGTCATCCTCATGGCAACGCGAACGAAGTTTTACTGGGACATGCTAGTTGGAAATATGTATGTATATTCCAAAACATTCGCTGTTCACGCCTACTTTATCAATTCATACTTATAATTTAGATACTAAAAGCTATCACATTTCGTTATCAAGGCCGGTTGGCTAATCGATTGCACCTTTTATGTAATAACTTTCAGGTTTTAACGTCCGTCAGCTAATTGAATTGAAAATCATGGTGACGTGGCTCATTCACCCCTATTTTGTACGTAATGAAACGGGTTGCAATTCTGGCAGAGACCATGAGCCGCTTAAACGGTTTTTCCAGAATAATATGCCAATTGTTACGATTACGTGATCACGTAAAATGGATCCTTGTAATTAAAGAAATATTTGACATTAACTTGCACATGTAGATTATCGACATGTGAAACTCGGTAATCCGCCATCCGCGGAGGATGAAAATGGGGTTGCCCGTACTAAGCAATGGGATGTAAGACTAGTATAGTTTGGTAAGGCTTCAAAAGTATCAGTACTTTGTAGTACTTACGTATAGGTAATGTACGTACCTACCTACGAGTATGAAAGAAGTTCTCATATAATTTTTATAAATACAAAGGACTTTACCCGACTACTATAAAATTTATTGTCATCCAATGGCAGTCCAAATATGAGCCACGCATCTTGGTCCTCCGGTTTTTTTATCCAAGGTTCACTTTGTATAGGTCATCGATCCACCGGGTTTCCTACACTACGATACTATCCGACTGTTTTTTGCAGCATTTTTTTTCTTATGCCTCATAAACCGAAGTTGAATATAAAATTATTTTTATTCCGGGAAATACAAGGTATTTTACAGGTGAGGCCATAATTATAGCGCAATAGCTATAGGTTAATCAATGTAATCATAAAGTTCTAGGAATCAATAATAAAAAATGCATAAATTTAAATAAAAATATTTCATTTTTCTACATAATCTCTCTCCAATGCAATGCATTTACAATAACGGGTTTCTAACATCCTTGCGAAGAAAATTGTCTTTCTTGAGTCTCAAAAAACTTGTCTACGATAGCCATAACCGCGTCATTTAGTGAAATTTAGTTACACGAATTTCCTCTTTTCTTTTTGGAAATAAGTGAAAATAATTTGGGGCTAAGTCCGACGAATACGGTGAGTGGTCAAGGGGATTGAAGCCAGCACAGCGGATTGGTTTGAGCGCAAGTTGCGATCGATGAGCGGGAGCGTTATCGTGAAGAAATAACACGCCCAACGACAGTTTTCCACGACGTTTTTCTTTAATTGTTTCACGCACTTTCGGAATTAAATTTGCACAATAGGCTCCAGTAATCATCTGGCCTTTTGGCATATAATCAATAAAAAGGATTCCTTCACTATCCCAAAACAATGAGGGCATAACTTTGCCAGCAGTAGGAGCAACTCGAAATTTCGTAATGGATGGAGAGCATAGTCTTTTCCAAAACATACTATGTCTCGAAATGGTGGACCCACATTTCATCCTTGGTTACAAAGCGACGGCAAAAACTATCCGAATCATGCTACAACATTTCGAGATTCCGCTTAGAAATTTCCAAACGTCGCTTTTTGTATTTGTCGGTTAACCCTTTTAATCAAATGGAAAACTTTTTAAGAGATAAATAAAAACTGAGATCGGTTCTTAGCTGAGTTTTGTGCGTAGATTTCAAATTTTTTGATAAAAACCTGGAAAAGTGGGGGAAAGGGGAGTTTTGCGGTGGGAAATAATTTCCTTTTATTCATAACGGCATTGCAAAATATCATCATGTGGGAAATAAATTCCCATTATTCAGTACGGATACCGATTTTCAAAAGAATTTTACTGTTTTATACTAGTTCCTTACCCAACTTTCCTTTACATTTTATGAACATAAAATAAAAAATGTAACATGCAATCCTAAAATTAACAATAATGGGGTTACAATAGTTTAATTATAAAAATAATATACAAATAATAAATAAATGATCCTGTTGTCTGTATAATTGGTTCATCTTCTACATTCTCGTCTATTATTATCATCTCCCGGGCTAAAAGTTTTTTCAAGATGCTAATCTATAATGTACTCGTATTGGTCTGGTTGATGTAAGTAGCTATCGGGAATAGAATTAACACTATTTGCATAGCACGGATCGTCTTCAGAATCAGATCCAGACAAATCAAGACATAGCTAAGTTTTCGATAACTTTTTCGAGATCCTACTTGGTAAATATTTTAGGCTTCTTTTTAGATATTTAATTTTTTACAGATAGGAACAATGGGATATTATTTCCCACTAATTCAAGATGAAAATTCTCCAAGGAACCTTATTGTTTTCTAGGTTCTTTTTCAGCTCTGTCTAAGCTAATTTGTTTTTGTCTTTGACATATGACGTCATGTATCAACTTCTAGACAAATGTTGCAATTTATCTTTTAAAAAATATTTCCAAGATTATTTATCTCTATGGTTGGCATGCTAGATGTTGTCATTCAAAAAAATATATTGATTTTGTTCATCCAGACCAAGTGGGAAATTATTTCCCAGTATTAGATTATGGGTTAACATTCGTGGCACCCATCTTACCGACACTTTTTTGAACCCCAGTGAAACAATTAAAATAGATTGAACGCTACCAAAAGATATCTTTAGGATCTCAGATATATGTTTTATAGTTATTCTTCTGTCTTCCTAAACCAGATTCTGAACCTTTTTGACACTTTCTTCTGTAACGGAGGTTGAATGCCACTCAGATTGCAGATCATCTTTACAGCTTGATCTACCTTTTTTAAATTTAGTCACCCAGTACGCAACCATAGAATAGGGTACAGCATCGTCCTCTAATATCTGCTGAATGTCCCAAAAAATTTCTTTCGTAGACATTTTTTTCAAGCTGAGATATGTTATCAGCGCACGTAACTCACTTTTATCCATAATTTTGCGTTCTTAGCAACTCGTTGCATAAAACAATGTATTACGTGCGAACAAACTAACAAAAACAAGTGACAATTGGCATAAATATTGCGTGATTGATACTCTTTAATTTGAATTCGTTTCCAATTTTTTTATGTGAATAGGGAGAAATTCCTGAGGTCATCAGTGAACTTGAGACTAGAAACACCGCTCAATTCAACCAAGTTTTATAATCATTCATTCAAGCTGTCCAATTATAGAACATGCTTTCATTGGAAGTGAAGCAAGTCCAATAAATATCATCCTTTAATAGACTTGTTAAAGATTACTAGCTCACGGCCACTGAAAAGTGGCCGAAACGTCGGAAAAACCAAAATCAAATAAAATTACCGCGTTTAAAACCGTTAAAACGTAGTTTTATTATTACTAGCTCAAACTATATAATATATGTTATTATTATAGTACGTATCTTTATGCTATTTAGTTAATTATTATATAATATGTATTGCTTTTAATAGACGTGGAGATGCGTGTATGTGTATGTGTGTATATATTTATATATATAATTCATCAAACATGGTCAAAAATATTGTGCAGCAAAACCCTGTCCTAGCTTTTGCGTCATATTTCTCTCTCCATCGCAAGGTTCTCTGGAAGAGATCACCACTGTAGGCGATAAGACCACCATTTGTACCTAATTCTAAGCTGTTTTTGTGTATTGTTTCATTAATTTTATTGTACAATAAAGTATAATCTATCCTATATCAAACTTCTCCTAAAACGGTTTTATATATATATACACTTCTAAGAACTTTGTGATTCACCCTCGTATTTATTTGCCATTTCGATTAGGTTCAATTTTTGAAAAGACGGGGCAATTATATAAAGATCATATTGTATTATTTATAATGTAGGTTAACCATCTATATTAAGTAGTACCTCTTCTCACAACATCTGATTATACTGTTGTAAGTTAATTACACAATATTACAATGTGAAGGTCACTTTGAGGTTGACCATAGTAGGACGATACTTAGGCTCGTATTCTAAAAGAATATTAATATTATAATCCTTGAGACATTGAGATATAACATGTCTAGAGAGAGCATTGCTAACAAACAACACCGCCAAAAACGGCATCAAAAACGCGAAGCGTTGCTATATTCACTCTGCGTTTTCGGGATATCAGGAAAAAATATTATCCCATTTTTAGCGCAATTAGTATAAGATGTGTTATTCTGATGTGTAAGCTATATTACTCTAAAGTTTCATCAAAATCCTTTCAGTACTTTTTGCGTGAAAGAGTAACAAACATACATCCATTCTTATAAACTTTCGCGTTTATAATATTTATAGAATTATAGAATATAGAGATAAGCAGGCCAATTTCATGTACATTGTATAATTAATACCGTAATCCGGTCCTACGCAGCCATGCAGTATTTAATAGTAGCGGTAAGCAAGTATTGTAATCGTATCATCATAAGTAATTATTATCCGTGCAGGAACGGAGAAAGAATACAATTTCCTGCGGCCGGGCGGCCTGTCGTAAGAGGCGACCAAACAATCCACAGCCAGGTGGTAGGGCATTTGCCCGACTGGATGGCTACCACCCCTGGTCTAAGGTATGTCGCCATAACAATCTTGAGTTGTGTTCCGGCATTAGTGACCAGGTTCCAGTCTCCCTTAAGAGAGCAGCAGCGCATTTGTAGCACCTTTGGTGTTGCAAATGTCTATAAGCGATGGTAACCGCTTTCCATCAAGTGGACCGTCTGCCTGTCTGCTGAACTCCTGCAATAAAAAAAAAATATATTTTATACAAAATTATTTCTTTTCAAGTTGTTAAGATAATTAATGCATAATAGACTTAATATTCGCCTAGTACTTATAAACAACTCTTCAAACGAGTGGGACTCGCAGGGTTCTTTTCTCTAATTGCTACGGTAGAGGCTAACATATTGCGACATATTTCAGGATATGTTGTTATTTTCTTGTGTTGTAATTGGTTATTATTTTCCCAACGATGAAACATCAAAATATAAAATTACTAGAGTTTACCCCGCGGCTCCGCCGCGCGTCAAACTCTAGTGCGTACCTCTTGTTTTAAGAGCAGGCGTTAATACAGGATATATTGTATTGTATTTTTATGTTGGTACTATTTGCCCTCGGAAGATTTACTTAATTTTATATCGCAAACTATCCCATCTACGGGGATGAATAGTATCTATGTCCATTTTCGGTATTCAGACAGACAGATCGAGTGAAAGTCGCATTTTTTTAAAGATTATGAATTTTTATATCTATAAACTTGATAAATGATTGGTCCCCCATACAAACTTTAATACCCTATTTCAACCCGTTCTAGTTTTATTTATATAACTAAATATTGTGTAAACTACACAAACGACCAAAACTACCAAACGTACTAAAACTGCGGAAACTACCAAATCTACCAACCAAAACTACCAAATCCACCAACCAAAACTACCTAAACTATCACAATTACCAAATATACCAATCAAAACTACCACAACTAACAAAACTACCATAACTACTAAAACTACCACCACTACCAAAACTACCACAACTACCAAAACTACCACAACTACCAAAACTACCACAACGACCAAAACTACCACAACTACCAAAACTACCACAATTACCAAAACTACCACAATTACCAAAACTACCACAACTATCAAAACAACTGAATATACCAAATCGACCAACCAAAACTACCAAATCTACAAACCAAAACTACCACAACTATCAAAACTACCACAACAACCAAAATAACCAAATCTACCAACCAAAACTACCATAACTACCAAATCTACAAACCAAAACTACCATATCTACCAATACTACCACTACTACCAAAACTACCACAACTACTACAACTACCAAATCTACAAACCAAAACTACCACAACTACCAATACTACCAAAACTACCACAACTATCGAAATTACCAAATCTACAAACCAAAACTACCACAACTACCAAAACTACCACAACTACCAAATCTACCGAAACTGCCAAATCTAAAAATCAAAACTACCACAACTACCAAAACAACCGAAACTACCAAAACTACCACAATTACCAAATCTACCAATCAAAACTACCACAACTACCGAAACAACCGAAACTACCAAAACTACCAGCATAAACTATCGAAAATAGCAAAACTACCACAACTACCAAAACTGCCAAACAAAACTACCAAAACTACCTAAACGACCAAATAGGCCAAAATAAATAAAACGACGACAATGGAAAGCCACAAATAAAAAACCTATCCTAGTTTCCGGAATAAACTTTACATAAATCTATCCCAAAATCTATCCCAGTATCCGCGATGAAAAGTATCCCTTGGCCACCCTCGGTATTCAAATTACATATGTACCGAGTATCAGCCAAATCGGTCCAATAGTCTTTCCATAAAAGGATTAGAAACAGAGACAAATATACTTTTATCCCGGAAACTATCCCATTTTCCGGGATAAAAAGTATCCTATGTTCATTCTCGGCATCGAAAATATATATATACTGAGTTTCAGCCAAATCGGTCCAGTAGTTTTTACGTGAAAACGGAACAGACAGACAGACAGACAGACAGACAGAGTTACTTTCGCATTTATAATATTAATAGGGATAGGGATGTTATGAAACATCTGCTCACTCGGACAGCGTAACTTAAACATATATATATAAGTACTTACATATTTTTTATTGTTTACTAGGATATGCTTGCAAAGTCATCCACGCTTGACTTGAAGTTCCCACGGGATTCCCGGGCCACAAAGTACCGCAAAACTTTAAAATAATGTAAGGTATCGTTTTAGTGAAAATTGTGTCGGAATTAGACAGGCTAAGAACAGACGAGCTTGCATGACAAGAGTTATGAATGTCAAAGAGGCAAGTGAGGTGTGTAAGAATAAGCCTAAATGGCACTCTGTTGTTCGTGCCTACCCCGCAAGGGAACTGGCGTGAAGTTATGTATGTATGTATGTGTCGGAATAAGCTAATTTTTATGCATCCGAACAACTTCAAACCGCTCCCGGGAAATTTCTCTAGGGATTCCAGTAAATAAAATACAGTAATAAAAATAAAGTTTAAAAAATGACAATTTTTGAAGTGAAACTTCTATATAGACGGGGTCTTACAATTTTTCGCTCACGAAAAAGCGTCACGGCCGCGTATTCTAATACTTACATTTTTAAACTCGTTATATCTTTCGAATGGGATGTCCGAATTGAATAATTCAAAAGTTATATAAAGGTATTGAAGCAGTCTTAAACATGAAGTAATTTATTTTGATAAGGATGAATACCAAGATACAAATAAGAGCCTTTTCTAGCGGCCGAATTTTAATTAAATTTTTAAAATAAAAGAACACCTATTGTGGCATAACTATAATAGTCAGACATATGCTGTCGTGACACTTTTTGTAAATAATTACTTTATTTTATCATCAATAGTTTTCGCAGCGCACGCGATTTTAGGTATTTTTTTTACGCCTTGGGTTACATTATTGGAGTTTTAGTAAGGATCCCTAATTTTTTTGTAAATATAATATAGCCTATATCACCTGGGGATAGTGTAGCTTTCCAACAGTGAAAGAATTTTTTAAATCGGTTGAGTAGTTTCGGAGCCTTTTCATGCAAACAAAAAACAATTTTATCTTTCCTCTTTATAATATTAGTATAGATATTATATATTTATTATAAAGTTAATTAGATATTTGCATATTATAAAAAGTGTAAGATGTTGCGCTGGAAGTTGTTTAATAAAATTGCGAACTGGGTTGCCCTAAAAAGCGCTATATCTAGCTTCGAAAGCGCTAAAGTGGCAAGCCTGGTGGGCCGAGCGCCGGGGAAGTCCCGCAAACGAGAAAGCGAACGAGAGAGCGAGCGAGGATATACCTCGTCCTCCGACGACCTCGTCCCTCTATCTAAGTCGATTACCTAAAATCGCGTTCTGCGCAACGGAAAGTGCGATGTTCCGAGCCGCCATTAATGGAGGCAAACTTAAGTTATCACCGAACTATACCTCTGCTCCCCACGTGGTTGGGCATCACTGCCTCTATTTGTGGTCTGTGTAAAAAAAATATGTTTAAATAAAAAATGCATTCATTAAAATGTACCTAACCTAACCAAATCATAATTTGCAGTAAACCTGCGAAAAAACGAAATGTGTGCTGGGACACATATTAGAAGTGAAACTTCAAAGAACAAGTGGAAAAACGTATAGCAACGGACAAGTTGAAAAACGAATGGCAACAGATGACAAGTGACAAAATTAATCGCAACAAAATTTTTCCACTTGTTCGTTGAAGTTTCACTTCTAATATGTGTCCCAGCACACATTTCGTTTTTTTGAATTTCGAACAATAGAAAGCGCAGCAGGACCAGGTGTACGTGACCACTGTCAAATATTTTAATTTTTTTTTATATTGGAATCTAAACACCACAGAGAGTAGTATAATATACGTTTACGGGGAATAGTAAAACAATTCGCCACAATGGCAGGCTAAGGATCGCGGTATCGACATTTTTAAAATTCTTTAGACATATACATTAAATTCAAGATTAACAAAATAGGCGCTACAAACGCATTTCTCAATTCGCTGCCAATTACCATACCCCTTTCACGATAACATGACGCGCGGGGTGGATATTGTAGGTGACACCCCTAAACTCAATCAAAACTGTTGAAATAAAAAAGAAAAGTAATAATAATTTACTTTTTATTAAAATACGAGAATTACTAATAATTTTTATATATTATGTGAAAGCAATATAAATATATTCGGTACGCAAAAGGCGATCTGGCACAAAACTTTCGCGCTCCACAACGACTTTGTGAAGTATTTGTGTGACACAAGAATTAATTAACTTAAAATAAATCAAAGAATCACAGTCGTATAATTTTTAATCGATTTTTTCCGTGATAACCGGGTAACTTTGTTAACGATTTAGAGGTTTCAATCCCTAAATATGTTGTAATGAGAACTGTCAAGTCGGGCCTATTATTTTGTGATAATTATAGTTTGTAATTTTAATAGATTGTGATTGAAGAGTATTTTGGTGGTTTATGCAATGCAATGCAAATTATTGCAATGAGTAAAACTAGAGGTGAGACCTGTGACGTTGGCTCTAGAAACCGACGTCACCTAATTCCAAATAATAGATAATAATATGTAGATAATGGAAGTGTAAATAATATATTATAATAGTACTTAGATTCCCTTTTATTTACACTTCCATAAAAAAATAAAAGGGAATCTAAGTACTATTATACCCAACAAAAATTGTTACTATAACAATTCAAAACCTAATACTTACATCATCCAACATGTCTGGAAGTTACTGGTATAGAGAGTATATTTAGTGAAGCAAATATCGTAAGAAAAACTGCTCAACTATGTAAATCGATGTTGCGTAACCGAATAATATGTTAATTCTTCCAAATTTTGTGTAGTTATTAGAGTATCAAATATATATTGATGAAAGTCGTTATCTGACAAAGAATACATATTACCACACATCGCTTTCTGAAAAATCCTTGCAGACTTACGGGTCTGCGAAAAGGTTAACTCCAAAAATAAATAAGTCTCTATAGGGATGTAATATACAATCCTCTTACGTAGCTTTCACTTACCGCATGGCCATTACGACCATTTGCTACGGAATTAAATGTAGACATATGTACGAAATTAGAAACAAGCATATCTCTAAATTCTCACAAGCTGCCGACTGCTGTCGAATAAGTTTATCAATACGAACCCATTTGGTTAATGAGTGTTTTGCTATGTGGGACCTAAGTTTTGCCAAAATGATTGTCAAATCCCAATAAATGTTTTAAAAAAGCTTTTAAATATCAAGTAAATATTATTGAATATTTGCATACGATAACAATAACACCGTGGGATAGAACCATCTGCTAGAACACGGACAGGACAACCTCATAATTCAGGTAAACTTGTTTTTGAGTACCTACCTATCCCATTTTACCCGCGCAAATACACATGTTGTAATGTAAAAATTCTCGCCACCTTTATTGTCATTTATATATATATATATATATATATATATATATATATATATATATATATAAACCCAGGTCCTGTCCCCAAATAAATAATTAAGGCGATTAATTTCGGTCAGCTTACGAACTGTCGCCTGTAATATAATAGCGTTGGTAAATGTAATACTGTTTATACATCAGTCTGTGGTATGAAATAAAAGGAGAATATTAAACTATGCTATTTTGTTTTCAATAATTTGCTATCTTTTTTTCTTTGCTTTGTTATCTATCAACCAGGTGGTAGGGCATTTGCCCGACTGGATGGCTACCATCCTTGGTCTAATGTATGTCGCCATAACAACCTTGAGTTGTGTTCCGGCATTAGTGACCAGGTTCCAGTCTCCCTTAAGAGAGCAGCAGCGCATTTGTACACCTTTGGTGTTGCAAATGTCCATAGGCGATGGTAACCGCTTTCTATCAAGTGGGCCGTCTGCCTGTCTGCTAAACACCTCCAATAAAAAGTATTAAAAAAATCTTTGCGTATTTTGTCATAATTATATTGGAACGAATCTGTTCTAAATGCGGTTTGTATACAAATAACGACGCTTTTATTTGAATTTCTCAGATAATTCACTTTTGCATTTTTTCTATAATGAACATGTCGAGAATTGTAATGAATTAACCCACTCACGGGACGATAATAGTTATTTTAACCTTCATAAAATTATTGTATTGAAACGAATAACTTTTTTCTGTCAATCTACAATGCATTTTATAATACTACTAGAGATTACCCCGCGGTTGCGACGCGGGTCAACCTCTAGTGCGTGTCTCTTGTTTAAAGAGCAAGTAGTACAGGTTACATTGTATTAAATTTTTATCTATTTGCCCCCGAAAGATTCACTTCATTTTATATCGCAAACTATATCACCCCCGTCTATATGTAAACTACATAAATGACAAAACTTGAGAAAAATGACAAAATAGATAACATGGACCAAGTGGACCCAGTGGACCCAGTGGACCAACTGGAGCCAGTGGATCCAGTGGACAAAGTGGACCCAGTGGACCCAACGGATCTAGTGGACCAAGTGGACCCAGTGGATCCAGTGGGCCCAGTGGACCCAGTAGTCTAAGTGGACCCAGTGGGCCCAGTGGACCCAGTTGACCCAGTAGTCTAAGTGTACCAAATGAACCCAGTGGACCCAGTAAACTCAGTGGACCAAGTGGACCCAGTGGACCAAGTGGACCCAGTGGACTCAGTGGATCAACTGGACCCAGTGGATCCAGTGGACAAAGTGGACCCAGTTGACCCAGTAGGCTAAGTGTTCCAAGTGGACCCAGTGGACCCAGTAAACTCAGTGGACCAAGTGGACCCAGTGGACCAACTGGACCCAGTGGATCCAGTGGCCAAAGTGGACCCAGTGGACCCAACGGGACTAGTGGACCAAGTGGACCCAGTGGGCCCAGTGGACCCAGTAGTCTAAGTGAATCCAGTGGGCCCAGTGGACCCAGTAGTCTAAGTGGATCCAGTGGGCCCAGTGGACCTAGTTGACCAAGTAGGCTAAGTATTCCAAATGGACCCAGTGGACCCAGTAAACTCAGTGGTCCATGTGGACCCTTCCTTAAATTGATTTAAGAAACACTAAACGCATTCATACGCCCTTAAATACGATTAGCGTCTTGCACAACGCAAAATTTACCGGTAAATACGTTTAAAGAACTGTCAAAGTTAATCATCCAAAAATGGGTATTTAACTGCCTTAAACGCGTTTAAGGACAAAAAAATGTTGAGTAACCTCTTTTCATAAATTAATATTTACTATTCTTTATGAAATTGTCACTTATTAAAAAGTCAATTACAGATTGTCACTCGTATATTATTTGCTTTAATTATTTTTCTCAATTCTAAATACCCATTATTCGTACAAACTTTAACATGGTAGCAGAGTAATAAAGTTAAGGATTTGGATGCGGTAAAGATATTTTAACTTGGAAAGAATAAATACAATATTCTAGCATTGTACTCGGCCTGACGTTCACCATGGATAAGGCGATCGCAGAGGCTTCTAAGGTACAAATAATGCACCTATGGCGGCATACTCTAGATGGTAAAAACTATAAGCATTGGTGGTATCGTATTGAGACAGTGTGTAGGGCAATACCCGGCGCTGAAGAAATTTTGCAAGGAAAACTTCAAAAGCTCGACGAGCCTGTAGCATCTGATGATGCAGATGCTAAAGCAAAATATGAAATAAATTTACAACAATTTCTAAAAATTGACTGTGTCGTTTTAACTCTGATGACGACAAACATGACGGATGAGATTCTAGAACAAGTTATACGATATAAAAGCGCTAAAGAAGTATGTGATGAGCTAGAACGCCTATATAATGGAAGCAGCGAAGACAAACCTGTGATCTTTATCTAAAATTCTTTGATTATAAAAAGGACCCTGAACAAGAGATGGGAAAGCATATATCTGCATTAAAGAACATTTCAACAACTGTTTTCATAAATTAATATTTATTATTCTTTATGAAATTGTAAGTTATTAAAAAGTCAATTACATATTGTCACTCGTATATTATTTGCTTTAATTATTTATCTCAATGCTAAATACCCATAAAATCGAAAATAAAACAACACAGCAAAAAATCATTCTTCAGGTTGCCGCCAAAAATTCCGAAGTAAACCTAACCAAACGAACGAAATTTCAAATGTCAAGTTGACATTGGCCAACTAAAATCCCTTTTTACGCAAGAAATAACTAACATTAAAGCTAAATTTCGTGTGTTTGTCCGAAAATATGGATCGCCGCGTGAAACGGAACACATCTGGCTGTTTTACCGACGGCATAAATACATTTAGCTAAATAACATGGGAGACCGCCTCATGCAAGACATCTTAAATACGTTTTGTGTAAAACGTGTTTAGGCAGTTTAATATGATTAACTAAATTTGATTTAAAGACGATCGTTGTGCAGCCAGATAGAAGAAAGCGAACTTGTAGCAGTCTAAATCGACCATATATAACAATAAAGAACAAAAGATGATGCTATTAAGAAAGTATGTAAATAAATCAGTTGAAAGTGGTACTATATTAGCCAGTAGCAGTGGTGCTAGTTTAATTCTTGAAAATACTTTAACACATCCACAGGTTCTTACGTTAATAGTGAGTAGCTCCAATATTAATTTTATTGAAACAATCTAATAATAATATTGTGAATTTATTTTCAGTTTTACCCCAGGAAGAAGGTTTACAAGGTCTTAGAACAGCAAATAAATCTGTTTTAGTACTGATGACACATAAATATAGAAGTAAAGTTACTCAATCCAGTATTAAGCTAAGCCAGACTGTGGACCAGGCAGGATCACTTTCACTAGTAGTCTTCACAAAAATCAGTTTCTTCATTTCCATTTTAAGTGAAATCATTAAGGCCATCTGGATCCAGTATAAGCAGTTTCAAAGAAATTAATAAAGGAAGAAGTCACTGTGACACTCTGTCTTTATATACTTCATCTGTTACCACACAGAGTCCTCACTATCACCATTCCACTCAACACATCCAGATCAAATCTTTCATACAAATAAAAAATATGTAAATAAATATCCTTTCCATGAACAATTTTACTTCATAGATGATAAGTCCACTAATGGCTGGTTCCTATATCTTATAGAGTTCATTTACCTTACCATCGCTTAAAATTTGACATAAGCTTCATACAAATAATGTCAAAATTCAACTGATGGTTGGGTGAGTGAATAGTAAGATATAGGAACCGGCCTTAAGTAGTCATGAACTAACCTAGTTACCCTAGTCCTAGAGCATGGTAGTTTAGTTAATTTATAAGATTGCCTCATTAAATGAAACTCCAAAATCATTTTGTGTTTTATTTTATTATAAAATGATGAGATCAGAACCTACCTAGTGGTTACTTTATATGTTTTGATAAAGTAATGGATACACATGGCATTTCCAAAATGGTAACAAGTTGTCAGTAATAAGATCACTAACATATTCATAACTGATTGCTACACAGAAAGTTTAAATTTTTTACTATTAGAAAAATCTAGATCCGTTACACAAAATATACATGTTTCCACAGCAGTCAAATATATTCATATTTGTAATTGAGTATATTTGTTTGTAGGCTTCCTATCTTTAATATAGTTTGAATATGGTTTGTATTGTAGAGACACTTAATTTCTACTATGCAATTTTCACGTGTACCATCCGGTGAACCAGCAGTCATTGGATATTGTTGACTTAATATGAGACCACGTTTCTTAATTTTTTTTATTAAGTTTCAGCTCCAAATTTTTTCTGACTGTGGGTCTTGCATCTACTTACTTCAAAAGCCTGTGATGCTGTTATCCATCCATATCTTAATTCATGCCAGACTGCTTTTAAATTACTCCCTTGTTTCCACTTAATTTTTTTTATGACAGTATCTGATATTACTGTATTTCTTAAAAATGACTCACATTTTTCATTATATTTTAAAACAAGTTGATACATTAAAGTGCTGGCTGTATCACTGAGAACAGAATTATGTTGATATTTAAATAATGCACAATCCTCAAGTTTCATTTTTCGTCCTTCTTCTAAAAACTTATAAGTACATTTGAATTTGATGGTAAACTAGGGTTACTACTACATATTTTAAACTGGTTCACAGTTGTGACAGCTTCGATTTTTTCCAATAACAGTCCGCAGAAGTGCATACTGGTTCTTCACTCCTGCGATGACGATAATTTCGATAGCACTTTATGATCTGGGTATATTTTACACTTTACAATACAGGAGTTTGCAATCACGTTTCAAATGCACATAACTTATGGCGTCATCTCCATAACATACTCGCGATGATCTACAAAAGAAATTTCACCATTAGTATCAACATTTACGAATATTAAAATTATAATAACCTCAAAAATAATTATTAAAAAATAATACTTTGCCATATCTTAATCACAATTTTAACACTAAGTGCTATTGTTTAATGTTATAATGCGTAGTATCCATAGTAGTTTGTGATGTTATATACTTACACAGAAGTTTTAAGAGCACAAATTGGTGTTAGTTGCGAAAAAGACACCCAGCATAACAACGTCGATTTTTGGCAAATTACCTACTGGTATTTGCTTTTATAAAACTTGCATTTATTATAACTGGTTGTTGTAGTGGTATGAACACAGTGTATAACAATGGAAATACTATTATTTTACAGCAAAATTACTGGAAAACGATGAATTTTCACTGAGAATTCATTATCAACTTGTTGTGTTTTGCACACTATGACGTCACGCGCTCTGATTGGCGTTCATTGTCACGTGACTAATGGCTGCAATGTAACGATTTTATTTCTCAAAAATATAAATTAATATTTATTATTTTAATTAAAACAATTTATTTTTGACATATTTAGACCGTAATCTACGATATATATAAAAATCTGCCTATATTTTTCATACTGTCAACTACCGGATTGCATTACATAAAGTAGGTATGGAGCCAAATGCAATTTTTAAAACTGTCCGTACGCTTGGTATTAGTCAAATGTTTGTGTACCGGGCTATTAATAGGTACAATGTGACCTCCTCTGTTTGTGACAGAAAAAGATCTGGCCGTCCACGTAGTGTTCGTACGAAAAAGGTGGTCAAAGTAGTAAGGGAAAGAATTCGAAGAAATCCTGTCCGAAAGCAAAAGATTTTATCTCGGGAGATGAAGATATCACCCAGAACCATGTCGCGTATTTTAAAAGATGACTTAGGACTTGCATCCTATAAGAGACGCACTGGTCATTTCTTAACTCATAATTTAAAAAAGAATAGGGTGGTAAAATCGAAACAACTACTGAAGCGGTACGCAAAGGTAGGTCACAGAAAAATGTTGTTTACGGATGAGAATTTTTTTACAATTGAGCAACATTTTAACAAAACAAAATATCCGTATTTATGCTCAAAACTCTAAGGAAGCTTCTCAATAGTCGACAGAGTGCAACGTGGGCATTATCCGTCTTCAGTGATGGTTTGGTGGGGTGTTAGCTACGAAGGAGTGGTTGAGCCATATTTTTGTGAAAAAGGTATCAAAACATCGGCACAAGTATATCAAGATACCATTCTTGAGAAGGTAGTTAAGCCCTTTAACAACACCATGTTCAATAACCAAGAATGGTCTTTCCAGAAAGACTCGGCGCCGGATCATAAAGCTCGTTCCGTGCAGTCTTGGTAGGAAACGAACGTTTGGGACTTCATCACAGCTGAAGACTGGCCGTCGTCTAGTCCCGATCTTAATCCGCTGGATTATGATTTATGGTCAGTTTTAGAGAGTACAGCTTGCTCTAAACGCCATGATAGTTTGGAGTCCCTAAAACAATCCATACGATTGACAGTGAAGAATTTTCCCGTGGAAAGAGTGCGTGCTTTTATTGATAACTGGCCTCAACGTTTAAAGGACTGTATTTGCAGCCAATGGAGACCACTGCGAATAAGCTTTTTATATTTTAAATTGTTTTAAGTTTATGTATTAAACTAACGCACTGTAAAACTTATAAATGTTATTTGCAATAGAAAAAAAATCTTTGTTACAATATTTATGGCAAGACTAGGTATATATATATATATATATATATATATATATATATATATATATATATATATATATATATAGTACGTGATCTAAATTAACATACAATAAACACATCACAAACAACAATGTTTCATTTTACTTACTTCATCGGGTCAGTATGGCGATCCAGCGAGGAAACGTAGCCAGCCTTCTGGGCACCTTACTCATAGAAGACGGTGTTCTATGCTCAGTATTCTACTTATAGTCTTAAGGGACTATGGGTAGAATACAATACAAATAAGTTTATTTTATTGTATTAGATTATTTCTAAATGTTTTCATTGTACTATTGTTCGTTTTAGAGTAATTTTCCTTATCACATTTACATGTATATGAAAAAATTATATCAAAATGTAAGTATGCGTATATTAAGTTTTCAGTGTGTATAGATTGTAAGCATATATCGAGTACTGAAAGCCTTGGAGGAGGCTAAAACAATTCACTTTCAGTTGGTTTGCGTTTAGTTGGTGTGCGATCGTGGCCGCGTGCCCTCTGCTCTATTTACGCGTTTACCTTTCGCAATATTTCAAAAGGTGCGATATATTTTTCAACAGGTCAGTCTCGCATACACAAATATTTTGTAAATGTGTTATTTTGTGATTTAGGTAAAAGACCTTTCAAGTAAGTTTATTTTTAATTATGGATATTTGAAAGATAGCTTTCCATTTAATGAAAATATATAAACCGTGCCCACAATGAAACTTATCTACGTCGTGTATAACTTCTATCTTATAAGTACTCAAGTATACATATGTAGGTATTTACTGTATATATTAACAAATAATTATTTTAAACTATTTAACATCCGATTTATGATCGAATTTGTATTCAATAGAGTCGGCGTCATGGCAAATATTAAGGAATCTTTATTCAGCGCTACATACTACAGGCTGATTAAAACAATATGTTTTTATACGACCGCTGAAGTATACAGGATAGACTAAACATTGTGTTATCAGAAATGTTTAATTCCAAATTATGTTTTTAAACCAAACACGCATGTGTGAAATGATGTGTTGAATATTTTAAAGAATATGGTTCGACATCAAGCTGTCTGTGATGAGATGAGTAAACGGATACGATTGGTCTAATTCTGTAATGGCATTGAAATATTTACATTATAGAATCTTTGATAAATCCATAACGTGATGATAAAATAATATTTTCCAATTTATGATGGGTCGAGTTAATCTGGCAGCTCAATAAATCAATCCTTTACGTACTTATTGTTTTTCAGTCATTTAGATCTAATTTTGTACGGCTTGCAAAAACGTTTTAATAAAATGATTTTGACGCATAAGAGTAAACAACGAGTAGTACATACACGTAAATTAAATTCCAGCCCGTTTGAAGCGATTTACTCCCTGTCTTTCTTATTCTCGAAATTTGCTGGTTCTGTATTTTATATGCTGCTACACATGTAATTAAATTAGAAAAATAAGAAGAATTACTTATGGTGGCCACCTGACATGACTATATATTTGTAACTAAAGAATGTAAAATACAGTAATATTCATTGGTGTTCAGTGTATCGTTTCTCAACCTGGGGGTCGCGACCCTTGTGGGGTACGCAGTCTGTTAAAAAAATAAGACCTATATACAAATCAAACGTCTAAATAAACTATTAATGAAAATATTATTATAATTTTGTAGAGAAGGGGTCGCGCGACATTTTACTTTTTAACTTTTTGGGTTTTTCGTAAGTTAGTCACGTCATAAAAATCGTTAAGAAAAAATGGTCTAGTGTACCGTTAGAGGTTTTGAAAACAGATCTTCTTTTCTTTCACCTTATTCCAATCATTTGGGGTCAACACAAAGTGTTTACGTCCTATATTCCATTAATCGGCATACGTCCGCTGTCACATCACAAACCATCATGTCGTTTATCACCTAAACCATCCGTCTCTTTTTTGATCTGCCTTTACACTTTGATTTTAAAAAAGACAATGTTTTTTAAATTGCACTTCCTATTTAAGTCAAGCCAAGAATAACTAATGTTATGGAATGCGCGGTTTTCCCAGAGCGCTGCAATTGGGGCTCTTCAAAAACGGCATAACGAAGTAGGGAACGCATCGGCTTCCTTAGTGTTGCAGATGTCCATGGGCGACGGTAAACAACCACCACCAAGTGGTCCATTTGCCAGATTGCCTACAAGCAAACATAAAAGAATAGGATATACGTTGCCGAAGTCGAAAATATCCTCCACCTCTAAGTTATGAAGGGTGGAATATTTCTAAAAAATTAAAGGTGGTAAAACTAGAAAAATACTTTTAAAAATTCATTGAATAACACCGGCCCACAAAAAGTCGAGCCCACAAAAGGTATGTAGGTACTTACTTGAAAATCCAAGAAGTTGCAAAAAACCCCGAAAATTCTTTAAAAAAAATTATCATAATAATTGCTAATTTTCGTAATTTTTAGCAATTTTCAGAAGTTTTCTGCAATCTACTTGAATTTTAAGACGGTGTATGGACCAAATTGATCCCAGATTCAGTTTCAGCGCATCGAAATACATAAGAACAGTTTGGTCAAAAGCACAGAGACCAATTTTTTGTGGGCCGGTGTAATTTTTAATATATTATAATTAGGGGTAGCTATAATGACAAAAATAACAAGCTTTTTCTGGTCATTACGGAAGCCTTTACTGTGCGTACACTGATATTTGGGTGAATCTTTTTCTCTTTTGTGCCTAATGTCTAACGTCGGTAATTACTGGCAACTCATAAAATATTTGTGGCCTAGTTACGGCCTAAGCTGACACATAAAATATTTTTATGTTATTTATTTACACATTATATGTCCTTGCTGATGTGTGATGTAAGGTTTTGATTCATATCAACAAGAAACGTTCCTTCTATAGCATACAGCTAGACTATATTATACATAGAAACTCGAGGAGATTATAAAATAAAAGAAATCGCACAAATGGGTTACAGTCCGCGTTTTTCTTAATTTCTTATTTATGACCTTAGATGATAAAGGAATTACATGAAAGTGATACTTATGGTTATTTTTTTTTAGAAGAGTGCTGTTATTACCTCGAGATAAATATTCGATGTTTATACAAGCGAAACTGCATGGAAAGTCCTAGTTTATCATATGTTTCAACTAGTTTCACCAGTTATTTGTTAGTTGGCCTACAAATAAACCAAAATAATGTAACTAAGGTATTTCATGATTTTTGAAAACTTGAAAAAATGTGTCAAAAGCATTTGATAAATTATGACATTGAAAGTCCCAATAGAGGTGGCGATCGTCTATGTTGTCATTTAGCTACCTGACCTAAAAACAAAAATAATCGAAATACCTCAATATCAAAAACTACTTATTAATCCGATCTTGTTCAAACTAATTTCCGATGAAAGTATTTTATAAGTTCTAGTAAATTGATTTTTTCAGAATTTTCCACCTTATAGTTTAAAAAATTAAGGGGAACATACATTTGCGATTGGTATATATTTTTGTACCTTCTGTCTACTTAATCAGTTTCATACCTACAAAAAAATAATCCAAATAAACTGAGTCGTTTATGGCGACTACCAATATAAAAAAGTGTCGGGAAAACAGTTTAAAAATACGTCATATTTTAAAAAAAGAGTTTAAAAAGGTTTAAAAGGTTTTATTTAGATATCAGGTTCTTTATATTTCTTCAAGTTGAGAGATTAGAATAAAATCCCATGGAAAGTCTCTCACAAAACGCCACTAGAAACAAATAGCCTTTCACCCCTCGGTATGTAATCTATACTATAACATTATACATAATATAATATATATTATAATATTAGGCGTTATATATATGCGTTTTGTAAGGGAAGAACATAAAGTCGATTTCATT
This sequence comes from Dendrolimus kikuchii, assembly GCA_019925095.2. Classification (NCBI taxonomy): domain Eukaryota; kingdom Metazoa; phylum Arthropoda; class Insecta; order Lepidoptera; family Lasiocampidae; genus Dendrolimus; species Dendrolimus kikuchii. The sequence goes on from CM034394.1 coordinate 13,371,408, forward strand.
TAAATATAATAAGTATATTTATTAATCAAAGTTTGTACCATTGCTATCTATGCACTTCTGCCATCTTATAGGTAGTTCATTGATCCCTTTACTAAAGAAACCATTCGGACGGGAATCAATAAAATCTTTGAAGGCGCTTTGGACTGCCCCATCGGAGTTGAATTTTTTCCCTTGCAAGAAGTTATCCAAATTTGGAAAAAAATGGTAATCTGTTGGAGCAAGCTCCGGGGAGTACGGTGGATGTCTTAGACATTCCAATTGAAGCTCCTCTAATTTGGTAGCCGTCTGTTGTGCAGTGTGTGGTCTAGCGTTGCCCTGAAGCAGCAGTGGCCTAGAGCGATTGACCAACCTCGGTTGTTTAGCAGCTAGCTTTTCCATCATGGTTTGCAGTTGCTGACAATAGACATCCGCCGTAATCGTCTGGCCAGATTTAAGAAAGCTGTAGTGAACGACACCGGCACTAGTCCACCAAACGCTCACAAGTAATTTTTTTTTAGTCAATTTTCGCTTGGGTCGGGATTTGGCTGGTTCCCCAGGGTTCAGCCATTTTGATGAGCGTTTCCGATTATCGTACAGGATCCACTTTTCATCACAGGTAATGATGCGATTTAAAATCCCTTCATTATTGTGCCGGTTGAGTAATGTAAAGCAGCAGTCGACGCGCGTTTGTCGGTTTGCTGCACTCAATTCATGAGTTACCCACCTTTCAAGCTTTTTCACCTTCCCAATTTGCTTCAAGTGGATTAAAACAGTTTTATCACTAACACCGCAGCCTGCAGTTGTCTCGGACGTGGTTTGCGATGGATCCGCTTCCAAAATAACATTCAATTCTGCATTATCAACTTTGGTCTCCGGCCGTCCACGGGGCTTGTTCTGCAGGTCGAAATTTCCAGAACGAAAAAGTCGGAACCAAAAACACACTGTGTTTTCTTTTACGACACCGCTGCCATACACATCATTAATCCTTCAAGCCGTTTCGGCAGCACTGGTACCACAATGGAACTCGTACTCGTAAATAATGCTATATTTCAAGTTTTTCATTTTGTAAACTGAGTGACGCTAAGAAAAGACCAAAAGAGGAAACAACAAATGAATTACGGTTTTCAAAACACAAAAGCATAAGTAAATAGCTGAATAAAATTGAAATTCGAATTCCTAACCAAAGAGGAGATATTGAGATCAAAGTGGCCAGTACGACAAAACGCCAAATTCATATGTAAGGACCTAATATAATAATTATATATGCGAAAGTTTGGATGGACGTTTGTTGCTCAATTATGCCAAAACAGCTAAATAGATTGAGATAAAATTTGGTACAGAGATAGATTATAGTCCGGAATAGCACATAGGCTACTTTTACCCCAGAAATATGTGTGATTCCCGTGGGATAATATTAACGCGAGTGAAGTCGCGGACAAAAGCTAGTATGACATATATTTAGTAGGTATTTTGCATTTTAATGTAACAAATCTGCATACTAACCTGATTACATTAATGACTCAAACATGCTGGCACGTTTAATTAAATGTTTAAAAGCCATTAAACACCTAATAACGTCGCAAACCCAAATAACGAATACTATTTCAGAGAACTTTTAGCAACAGAAACCAATAAAAGAAAATATAAAACTTCAATGTTGTCTGTGGATCTGGCGATGTGAAACTGGCGTTTATAACCGAATTTCGCACGAATTCTTCAAAGTTTCGCATAAATATTAACTTATGGGTTTATTCGGGTGCTGCGATAACTATTTTCTAGATGTTTACCAACTTTCTTTGGGAAAGCGCCTGTTCACATAGGTACAAGACACCGATGTGAATCCGGGCGATAGCAGGAGAAAAGTTATTTATATACATAGTGAATTTTTCAAGGTGGCTTTCAAACCCAAACCGTAAACTATACGAAAAAGCAAAATACTCTCAAAGGAGTTTTGGGACTGATTTTGATGAAAAATAATCGGCATCATAAGATTTTTGAAAAATCAATTACCCTGGTCAGGAATCGGATTGGGTAATTTTAATTTTGAAAAGAAAAATACATGCTGTATTGTATTATTACACCATATCATAGTATAGTTTGTAAGACCGCCGACAAACTGCGTTGCAGTAAATGGTTGTAAAATCTTGTACCTTTTTGACAATAAATAAATTTAAAAAGTCAATTCAAATATCAGATTAAGGAAAGAGTGGATTGTTTCATATACAGACTAGCCGATACCCGCGACTTCGTCCGCGTGGTGCGGTTTTTTAACTATCCCACGGGAACTCTTTAATTTTTTGGGATCAAAAGCTATATGTTGACCAGGGATATAAGCTACCACCATACAAAATTTTCAATTCGTTTAAATAGGTCCAGTCGTTTCGGAGATTAGCCGGTACAAATAGACAGACCAACAGTGAAACAAAAAATTTGAAAAAAATCTAAATTAGTTCTATTTCACTTCTTGCTTCCCCCTGACTCGGTTATTAGCATTTTTTTCATTGTGCAGAAATTCGACCTCTACAGTTTTATTATATGTATAGATTATATTAAGAAACTTTTAGGAACTAGTTATATATACCTATATGACTCGGATTTAATATATATATATATATATGAGTAGTATTAGCATAAATTAAAAATAAAATGTTATTTTTAATACTACCCTATTTTCCGAGAAAAAAGCATCTTACATATTTCCGTTTTGAAAGCAAGTATACATAATATCAGAAAAGCGTGGAATACGGGATGTAAGAAAAGAATTTCCGAATAATGTATTTAATTAACGAAGTGTATTTAGGAGTTAATTTTGGCGTAATATATTCCTTTGTCGTAATAAATGTTGGGCTTATAAGTTATAGCGAATTAATTAATTGTTTTATAATGTTTCATGATATCAGGGGCTATATTAAGAAATTCGGATATAATGACAGCAGTGATGGCGATGAGTACCGCAACGTCCCCCAAAAGCTCTCTAGCAAAGCTTGTACTTTACTCTAAGCCGAAACCTTTTAAAGTTATGGTACTTGGACAATCAGGTGTTGGAAAATCGGGTATGTTGAATAAGCTATAATGGACTAAATTATTGTAACAGCAACATGTTTTAAATAATATTAAATACGTATGTCTTCCAGCATTGGTGGTACGTTTTATAACAAGACGTTTCATTGGTGAATATGATCCCAATTTAGAAAAGATTTACACTTTTCAAACTGTGATTGATAACGAAATGGTGTATTTTGAAATATTAGATACAGCGGGAGAGTCTCAGGTGAGTATTCCTACAGATATAATTTTAATTATGTTAAATATAGATTGTAAGAAGACCCAGTGGCTACATTCTTCTCATATAAGCTAGTTTCCGTAGTACTTACTACATAATAATTCTTTTGTTCGTTTTCCAAAATTCCATTCGCTCTTCGTATCAAATGGTTCGGAAATGAATCGGGGATCGTCTGTCGCTAGATTCCTTACAAGTTAGAAGACGGATATAAACTCTTGTTCAGTTAAACTTTAAAATGCATTTTTATTACGCTTTTTAATTAGCACACCGCCAATAAGGCCGCCCTTTATTTTTGTCTTTATACGAAATTACTGTTAATTAATTACAATTAATCTTATGTGGTGAACAATAAAAAAATATATTAATTAAAGGTAAATACATAATACTGATACCAAACTCCCAGACCAGCGTTTCAGTGAATTCGGCGGGTAAGCGCATTATCAGCTTCTGAGTAAGGCAATAATATGTATTAAAGTGTAAAGTAGGTATTTAAATTAATATTATTTCAACAGGAGAGTGAATATGCAAATTTGGAGAACAACATCCGTTGGGCTGAAGCGTTTATTTTAATGTATTCTGTCACTGACAAGTGTTCTTTCGATGAATGTCATCGCTTAAAATTCCTCATCAACTATAACAAAAGACGACGGCGCCTCACGTCTTCGAAAGTAGGTTTAGTTCTTTCTTGAGCTTCTTACTCATTAGTTTATTTCTAAGTGTGAGCTTCATCTGTGTTAGAGTAAAAGATTTAGGCCGTTTCACGCACATGTGGCGTTTTATCCGTACAGGAACGGAGAAAGAATACAATTTCCTGCGGCCGGGTGGTCTGTCGTAAAAGGCGACAAAACAACCTACAGTCAGGTTTTATGGTATTTGCCCGTCTGGGTGGCTATCACCCCAGGGGTAGAGTTTACGACATAATAACTTTGAGTTGTGTTCTGGCATTAGTGGCCAAGTTCCAGTCTCCCTTAAGAGAGCAGCAGCGCAGTTGTAACGCCTTTCGTGTTGCAAATTTCCATAGGAGACAGTCCATGGGAACCGCTTTCCATCAGGAAGGCCGTCTGTCTGTCTGCTGAACTCATTCAAAAAAATACAGAGATGGATTTAATGCATTATTTCAGATACCACATGGTTAATGACGTTAAATATTGATAGACAACGTATGTATATACACTAATGTGGCAATACGTTAACGCGGTTATTTTTAACGCTTTAAAACGCATTCGACCACAGCCTAAATCTTCAAGACTAATGCTGATGAAGCCCCAGCAGTAGAGATAAAACAGGAGTTAATGATATCTCGGCTCTCTGAGACGAATATTATTAGGTTATGATGAATTAAAATTATCATTACAATTTCTAAAAACGTTAATTTATAAATAAATCGTAGTCTTAAACACTTAGATTATGGCATTTATTTGGAAATCATAGATTTTACAAGAATTATATAAAAAATTAACATTCTGCACTTCCATTTCATATTCCTTCGTGCGTATATCACTTAAATATGGGGCGGAGAATGTAATTTGCAAATTAATAAATATATAGAATTTGAACTTTGCAACAGAAGTAATTAAATTACTTTTAAAGTTAAGTCATTCATTCATTGAAAATATGTACCAAACAAGCAGTAATTACAACACATATATTATAATATTTTCTAATTCCCAGAAGTCAGAGAATACGCGTATTTTTCGAAAACAAACCGAGCTCAAATCCTTTAATGGACTGAACCGGAAATACCATTGAGGAGTATGAAAGAAGCGTGATCAACAAAACATCTTTACCGACCTAAAAACATTTTTTCGCTAATTTAATCATTCCTTCTCATGTTTAAACGAGCTGACATTTATTATCCAGGACAACTTTGGTTGTTAAATCTGGGTTTCCCATTCCACAAAACTTTATCATAGGATCATATTTCGACAAACAATTAATAGCTTCGTTGACGAACACGATGTCAAAACACAGTAGACATTTTGCTTTGGGTTGCTTTATTGAAACACATTAAGATGGTATTCTAATTAGGGAAGTTCAGCTGTGTCTGCTGCTTCATAAGCGCGAGATTGACTTTGTATCTTTTGACCCTGTACGAATTGAAATGAAACATTTTAGTTAAAATTGTTAATCTGCTTCGGAGCTTATCCGAGACAAACTTTTAGATAGATAGCCAGGCAAAAAATCTAAAAACCGTCATCTGTGATTAGTCTTAGTATAAGTAAATGGCAATAATTAATTACATTTTAACATTTATTTTAAAATGACGGATAAGACCTCCAACTTTATTTATTGCTACAGACATGATCTAAATATATACTAGTAGGATATACGAGATATTGCGCAAGTTACCTTATAGCTGTATCCAGAAAGCTTAACGGGCGATTATCCTAAATAACAGATAAAAATACGGAGAAATACAGTCGAAAAGTTAACAATTATTCATTATTAATTAATACTGTTTACGTTTACGAGTTTTACTGAGAGGCGGGACTAATGTGAAATACAAACGTAAGGCTTGTACGTGCGTCATTTGTTAAAATGACAAGCAAAGCAATCTTAATTTTCCGGGCTTGAAAATGTCCTATGTACAATTATGTATCCTTCCCATCGGAAATGATTACATACAAAGCATTGATTCTTCCGTGAGGCTGTGAAGAGGGAACAAATAAACATACAAACTTTTAAGGTTGTAAACTCATTGCAATCATTTCCCTATTCATACAAAAATCAACCTTTCATTATAATATTAAGTATCCTATTATGTAGTAAATCTCAATAATTTTACTTAATTTACAATTTATACCTATATATAAGTAATGTGTTTTAGTAGACTATGGGGTAAAAGCCGTGGTACCGTAATGGCTAGCGCACGCGTCCCAAACTCAAAGGGCGTAGGTTCGATACTGGCCGAAACGCATGCACTGTTTAAGCAGTTTTTCTGACCTAATGTGCATATGCTATGCGATGCTATGTGCATGCTACAAGTACCACGTTCTAACACAACGGAGAAGGAAAACATCGTGATGCAACCTGCACGTAAAGATAACCGACGTGTCGAACCTGTCAAGTCGCCTTAGACAAGTGTGACGGGTATACTGTCCGTTCCCCTATAATGGGAAGCCCGAGCCCAGCAGTGAGACATTCATGGACTGTTATTACCTTACCTTATATGGGGTCATTCAGCTAGTGTTCGACTCTAAATGGATGTGTGTCAAATTTCAGGATGGCATTCCAGAGACACCCGTGGTAATGGTTGGAAATAAAGTAGATCAAATTGGTGACAGAATGGTTAGCACTGAAGAAGGTCAGCGCAGAAGTAAGGAAATCGGATGTGTTTGCTTTCATGAGATCTCCGTCCGGGAAAGTATCGATCAGGTCAGCAAATTCTAATTTATCATTATAATCATACTGGCGTCTACCTCGGTATGTTCTACATTTGTGGAGAACAACCCTAGTTCAGTTTTTCTACCATTTCTTATGTATAAATACTTCGTATGAACTTTGACGTATCTTTATGTAAGACCATGGCAACATGGGAAAAATAAAAAATATGTGAAGGAAAAATATGTTAAACTACCTGTGCTCGCGACGTCGTCCGCGTGGATTTTTTTTCAAAAGTCCCCGATTTTGTAACATTCTCCATTAGTGCTCCGTTCCTATTGGACTTAGCGTGATAATATATAGCCTATAGCCTTCCTCGATAAATGGGCTACTAACACTGAAAGAATTTTTCCAATCAGACGAGTAGTTCCTGAGATTAGCGCGTGCAATCAAACAAACATACAATCAAACAAACTCTTCAGCTTTATATATTAGTATTCACTTAGTTACAGACAATACCTAGGTGAATCAAAAAGTTCTTGGAAGTGCATACTTAGTCTGGCCATAAATACTGTTACAATTAAGAAAGAAACAAAATATTACATTTGAATTTGGAATCTGTTATTTTTATATGATTGTTCATTGCGTTTTCTCATTTTAGCGTCAATACATTGTACAACAGTTTGCGATATTAAACCAGAGTGGGGCGATAAAGAGAACCGAATCGCTGTGATTGCATTACACAAAGTAGGTATGGTGCCAAATGCAATTTTTAAAACTCTCCATACGCTTGGTATTAGTCAAATGTTTGTGTACCGCGCTATTAATAGGTACAATGTGACCTCCTCTGTTTGTGACAGAAAAAGATCTGGCCGTCCACGTAGTGTTCGTACGAAAAATGTGGTCAAAGCAGTAAGGGAAAGAATTCGAAGAAATCCTGTCCGAAAGCAAAAGATTTTAATTCGGGAGATGAAGATATCACCTAGAACCATGTCGCGTATTTTAAAAGATGACTTAGTATTTGCAGCCTATAAGAGACGCACTGGTCATTTCTTAACTCATAATTTAGAAAAGAATAGGGTTGTAAAATTGAAACAACTACTGAAGCGGTACGCAAAGGGAGGTCACAAAAACATTTTGTTTACGGATGAGAATTTTTTTACAATTGAGCAACATTTTAACAAACAAAATGACCGTATTTATGCTCAAAGCTCTAAGGAAGCTTCTCAATTAGTTGACAGAGTGCAATGTGGGCATTATCCGTCTTCAGTGATGGTTTGGTGGGGTGTTAGCTATGAAGGAGTAGTTGAGCCATATTTTTGTGAAAAAGGTATCAAAACATCGGCACAAGTATATCAAGATAACATTCTCGAGAAGGTAGTTAAGCCCTTTAACAACACCATGTTCAATAACCAAGAATGGTCCTTCCAGCAAGACCCGGCGTCGCGTCATAAAGCTCTGTCCACGCAGTCTTGGTTGGAAACGAACGTTTCGGACTTCATCGAAGCTGAAGACTGGCCATCGTCTAGTCCCGATCGTAATCCGCTGGATTATGATTTATGGTCAGTTTTAGACAGTACGGCTTACACTAAACGCCATGATAATTTGGAATCCCTAAAACAATCCATATGATTGGCAGTGACGAATTTTCCCATGGAAAGATTGCGTGCTTCTATTGATTACTGGCCTCTTCTGCCAAGCGTATGGAGAATTTTAAAAATAGCATTAGGCTCCATACCTACTTTGTGTAATGCAATCACAGCGATTCGGTTCTCTTTATCGCCCCACTCCATTTTAATATCGCAAAATTTTGTACAATGTATTGGCGCCAAAATGAGAAAACACAATGAACAATCATATACAGCAATATGCTGAGTGCAAACCTTGTTTGCTGAAAATGCGGCGTACAAATTCTCAAAATATGCTATGTGTATAAAAATGTATAAGGAATGTAATTGCGTCGCAATTTCTTCAAATAAAGTTTTTCTTTCTTTCTTTCTTTCTATATAAAAATGACATATTCCAAATTCAAATGTAATATTTTGTTTCTTTTTAATTGTAACAGTATTTATGGCCAGACTAAGTATATATAATATATATTCCAAGGGTTTCGTTTTTGCCAAAATGGCTACAAGAGCCATAGTTGGCCTTACGTTTACTCAAAAAACAAAACGTAATAAATAAATAATATAGTTTATTTTTAAGGTTGTTCATTACGGTGCAATATTTTTTCCAAAATAGTAACAATACGAGTAAATAAATATTGTACATCCTGCTGTATCTTTTTAATTGTAACAGTATTTATGGCCAAACAAGTTATATAACTTTTTTGAGAGAAGTTCGAAGTGCGGTTCTACCGCGGGACAAACTCTAGTAGTAAAAATAAAGTAAGAAAAATATTTTATGGGGATTTTGTTGCGTCGCTTTTTTTTAAATTGCTTTGGAAGCGATGGATTACTCATAGCTTTCAATAGAATTAATGTTGAAATAAATTAGTAAATTCATTTGTATATTCTCTTATAGCTTACTTAAAAATGTTTGTTAATAAATGGTTTTGCAAAATTAGGAAACTCTTTTTTACACAAATGTAATCGTCTCATAAAGTATTACAAATCTTTGACATATAGTAAATATTATTTATGGGAATTATATCTCATTTCCAGGTTTGGGGTGTATTTAGAGATACAAGACGTTTTTGGCGAGTAAGCAACAAATGGATACGCAGTCGTGTTGATGCGGAAATTCAGACTATGCCACTAGTGAGGCCATTGGCAAGAGCTTCATCGGAAACTACGCCTGAGACTGTTACTTCTGGTACAACCACACCATTCTGTATGTCATTGTCTAATTGAAGCACTAACTATAATATATTCAAGCACTTGTATATTATTTTTATGTACCATTCGAGGAATTTGCAAAAACACTACAATTATTATTATTACAATCATTTTATATATTATCTTAAACAGGCAACCAGGCAGACAAGGCACCTCATGGAAAGTAGTTTACATGCAGAGGGCGCCACTAATGCATTGCAGGTCTCAAAAAATGATGCCATTCTTAAACTATAATAATTTAAGTACTCTATATCGTATCCACATATAAAATTTAATTAAAATCAATTTACTTTAATATAAAGAAAGACCAAATAAACATAAAAAACACCTATTGTCTTGCCCTTAGAAATATTTATTAGAACGCACGTACATGAATTGGATTAATAATAATCCAGGATTCATATCTGGTGCTTGATTTCAAATCTACGTAAGTGTAATGACACAGAGTGCGTTAGCTATCGTTCTATGGAGTCTTACCGTACCATAACATTTATCAAAATAATATATAAACAAGTTCTAAATGGGGCATATCACTTGAAAGGTAAAACAGGTGCAAGTTTCCGATTTCAGTTATATTGGATTATGTTATACCTGTACACGTCCTCAATATACTAGTAGATACAAAATATTTTTAGAGTGGAAGCCTGGTTTATAAGATATGATTCTTTAAAGATTTGGGAAACAGTGGGGTATGTACTACTTCGAAGGTCATTATTCAAGTTTAAACGGGTATATGAACATAAATAAACCACTTCATTTTACACTTCGTTTAGTGGCCTTTTAAGTCTTATAATGGAATTTCAAAAATAGTAAAATAAACCCTAAAAAATAATTCCAAATATTATATTTTATTGTTTTTGACAAAGTCCGGCATAATTAATTTTTAATTAAATTAAATAAAAAAGGCCTTATGCTTTGTTTAAACACCATACCAAATTTCATAATGAAGTCAGAAGTCTTATAGAAGTTATGAGTAAATTTATGTGAATGGGTGATGGTAGTCCCCTTATTGTGTTTAGTCAGTTAACGCGACTACGTATATACGTTCATTTAAATAACAGGTAAATAATGTTGTACCCGAGTCTTTCGCTTTAATTGTAATAAGTGGATTATGGTACATTATAATAAAACTAGCTGTACCCGGCAGACGTTGTCTTACCCTTAGAAATAAAAATCTAGAACCCAATTGCAGCGACATTTACCGGGACCAATAGTTTATTTAAACCATTCTCGAATCCACTTTAATAAAAACAAAAATATCATTAAAATAGGTCCCATCGTTTAGGATGACTTTAGCGATGCCACCTACCGGTAGATCTATAATCTTAACCATCCCGGGACCCACTTGAACACACACACAAATAATTTCTCCTAAATCGTGGAACCCGATTGCAGCGCCACCTGGTTCAAATTTGAATCTATACCATCCCGGGACCCACTTAAACACACACAAAAATAATGTCACCATAATCTTGGAGACTGACTGCAGTGCCATCTACCTAATTCAAATTTGAATCTATACCATCCCAGAGCCCACTTGAACACACACAAAAATAATTTCACCTAAATCTTAGAAACCGATTGCAGCGCCATTTACCTGGTTCAAATTTGAATCTATACCATCTCGGGACCCACTTGAACACATAGAAAAATAATTTCACCTAAATATTGGAACCCGGATTACAGCTAAATTAATTATTTTATGAATAAAATAACTCCGACCGATGCATCTGTTTTAAACGATATTCAGTTTTTTTACATCCTCTTTGACGATATTTGCAGCACGCATTCTGGCAATTCTATGTCAAACGTCATAAGGTTACATTAAAAAAGTTTATATTGTCCAAAGCGCTGAGGTTAGATTAGAAATAATTTATATATGGTGGTTAAGTATTCTTAATTTTCTAATTTTCCGCGCAGTTTTCTTAATATTTTCTTTCATAAGAACCTTCTCCTGACAAAAATAAACACAGCAAAAAAAGAATTAGCGAAATCGGTCTAGCCGTTCATGCGTGATGGCGTGACCAAGGGAAATAGGGATTCATTTATATATATATAAGATTGTACCAGGGTGAATCGAAAAGTTCTTAGAAGTGCATATATATAAAACCTTTTTGGAAGAAGTTCGACATTCAAATTAAAAAGTGTCAATCACACAATATTTATGCCAACTGTCACTTGTTTTTGTCAGTTCGTTCGCAGATAATAAATTGTTTTGTACATACAACGAGCTGCTAAAAACGCAAAATCCCTATTAATATTATAAATGCGAAAGTAACTCTGTTTGTCTGTCTGTCTGTCTGTCTGTCTGTCTGTCTGTCTGTCTGTCTGTTCCGTTTTCACGTAAAAACTACTGGACCGATTTGGCTGAAACTCAGTATATATATATTTTCGATGCCGAGAATGAACATAGGATACTTTTTATCCCGGAAAATGGGATAGTTTCCGGGATAAAAGTATATTTGTCTCTCTGTTTGTTATCCTTTTATGGAAAGACTATTGGACTGATTTGGCTGATACTCGGTACATATGTAATTTGAATACCGAGGGTGGCCAAGGGATACTTTTCATCCCGGATACTGGGATAGATTTTGGGATAGATTTATGTAAAGTTTATCCCGGAAACTAGGATAGGTTTTTTATTTGTGGTTGGCCATTTTCGTCATTTTGTTTATTTTGGTCAATTTGGTCGTTTAGGTAGTTTTGTTTAGTTTAGTTGTTTTGGTAGTTGTGGTAGTTTTGGTTGGTAGTTTTGCTATTTTCGGTAGTTTATGCTGGTAGTTTTGGTAGTTTCGGTTGTTTTGGTAGTCGTGATAGTTTTGATAGTTGTGGTGGTTTTGGTAGTTTTGATAGTTGTGGTAGTTTTGGTAGTTTTGATAGTTTTGATAGTTGTGGTAGTTTTGGTAGTTGTGATAGTTTTGGTAGTTGTGGTAGTTTTGGTAGTTTTGATAGTTGTGGTAGTTTTGGTAGTTGTGGTAGTTTTGGTAGTTTTGATAGTTTTGATAGTTGTGGTAGTTTTGATAGTTGTGGTAGTTTGGTAGTTGTGGTAGTTTTGGTAGTTGTGGTAGTTTTGATAGTTGTGGTAGTTTTGGTAGTTTTGATAGTTGTGGTAGTTTTGGTAGTTGTGGTAGTTTTAGTAGTTTTGATAGTTGTGGTAGTTTTGGTAGTTGTGGTAGTTTTGGTAGTTGTGGTAGTTTTGGTAGTTTTGATAGTTGTGGTAGTTTTGGTAGTTGTGGTAGTTTTGGTAGTTTTGATAGTTGTGGTAGTTTTGATAGTTGTGGTAGTTTGGTAGTTGTGGTAGTTTTGGTAGTTGTGGTAGTTTTGGTAGTTTTGATAGTTGTGGTAGTTTTGGTAGTTTTGATAGTTGTGGTAGTTTTGATAGTTGTTGTAGTTTAAGTAGTTGTGGTAGTTTTAGTTGGTGGATTTGGTAATTTTGGTTGGTAATTTGGTAGTTTCAGTAGTTTTAGTACGTTTGGTAGTTTTGGCCGTTTGTGTAGTTTACACAATATTTAGTTATATAAATAAAACTAGAACGGGTTGAAATAGGGTATTAAAGTTTGTATGGGGGACCAATCATTTATCAAGTTTATAGAATATAAAAATTCATAATCTTTAGAAAAATGCGACTTTCACTCGATCTGTCTGTCTGAATACCGAAAATGGACATAGACACTATTCATCCCGGTAGATGGGATAGTTTGCGATATAAAATGAAGTAAATCTTCCGAGGGCAAATAGCACCAACATAAAAATACAATACAATATATCCTGTATTAACGCCTGCTTTTAAAACAAGAGGTACGCACTAAAGTTTGACGCGCGGCGGAGCCGCGGGGTAAACTCTAGTTATGGATAAAATTGAGTTATGTGCGGTGATAAAAATAGTTTATCAATGATTTCAATCCGCTATCGGTTGTGCCAATTGCTAAGTTTCATGTACTGTAGAATTGTTGGAGGGACGGCGAGGTGTTCTAAAAATGTTCGACGACTGTTAAGATTAGTGTCTGTAATGTGTTAAAACCGTAAGGTTCTCTGATTATACACTATTGTGACCAGTTGCTGTTCTTTTACTACTATAAAACCTTCTGAGTTATGAGTATACATGTCAGCTGGAAAAAAATGTTTGCAAAAGAATTTTTTTCGGATCTTCCACCGGACATTAGGGGATGCTAATGACATATACTATATATATATATATATATATATATATATATATATATATATATATATACACATATATATATATGGGATGCTACTGATATATACATATACCACGGTTTCACAAATCTTCAAAGACCCATATCTTATGAACCAGGCTTTCCCATTGTAAAATTATTTTGTATCTATGTTGGGGGTATGTGCATATATATACTCTAATCTAACTGAAATTGGAAATTTTTTAGTGGTCGGTTTCACGTAAAATGCTCCAAATGTAAAATTATACTTTATCGCAGATAGACGTTGGACAGAAATGGGATTACAAGAAGAAGATGAAGTTTCAGTTGCTCGTAGCGACTCTACTTCATCTTCAGGGCATTCAGAAACTGGAGAAGAGTTCAGAGCCCGCGCCAGCACCGACTCGAGGTTGCCTCCGCGACCGGCAAGAGCTAGACATCCGCACTCATCGAGACCCTTTCCACCTCCTGTCAGGAGAATGAGCGTAGCTATGAGAGGAAACAACACTAGCACATATTAGATAATGTAACTGTTATTTAAGATGTTGTTGTCTGAATTGTTATATAAAACAGAATTTAACCCACAGGACGATGAAATATGTTAATCATCAATTGTTTAAAACGGCCAATGAAACTTTTTAGCCTATGTTGGATAATAAGCATGTATAGCTTTCTTTTTAGTCTTTTTAGTACATATAAAACACGCGATTTGGAACAGTTCTGTGTACTTAAATCAGTTTCGCCAAAGTTGTGGGTTGGTTCCGATTAGCTGAATCAAATTACGGAACTTACTGAAACTTTTTATTCTTTCTTTTTGCTTTGAAATCCATAAAAACACAAATTATATATTCATTTTAACAAACAGCAAATGATATCTAGTTTTTGCTGTAAATTGCAATGGAGTATTTATATCTGTACCATTTTATTCGATCCGAACATCGTTATTTGGATTTAGAACTTGTCCTAGCGACATGAAGATGCGACTCGTTTGTTGAACATAAATATATTATGTATGTTGTAATTACTAAAACACGATAGTTGTTAATTATGTTGACTAATATGTATGCCGCACACTAGATGTATTTTACTATATTTATAATGTATTTTTCTCTGTAAGGGAACTGTATTGTTCTTTGAGAAATAAACGATTTAAACTTTTTTTTATTATGCTAGACAACAACAAGGTTGTTCAGATCAAAAAAGTAATACATAACATAAAATGGAAGATGTGTAACGACCTAATCACGACCTTGTTGTATGCGGCAACTACCTGCGACGCGATGGGCCCCCAAAAACAAAATTTATAAGATGTATGAACCATGCCTTATGGAGTCGCGTTCGGCGCTAACCACCGCTCGTCGTGTTTCTCGTCACATTGCCCGGCGCGAAGCTTAATTAAGGTCCTGGCCAGGCCGCAAATATTAATGGCCTCTAAGATCTAGAGTTACTGGGTTAGATTCCTAGGCAAATTCCGTAAAACGAACTTTCTGTTATTTATTTTGATCAGGATATCTTTATTTATTATACATATTACTGACTGATTGTTATTTATGTTTAATTAAAATGTTAATGATTGAAGTTTACCCATGTATATAAGAATAGAAAAACTTTACAACGAATTTTAAATAAAGAAATTTTATGAGGTGACAGACGTGCGAGCAAGTTTCTAAAAGTTTGTGTACTTAAGATAACTGACGAGCGAAAAAGGTCGAACCTTACAAACTACGCGTATTTGCGCCCCTATCTATCAGTGTCTGTCACCCACTTAGCATGAAATAAAAATACTATAGTATTCTTCTTCCATGCTTTAGAGCTTTGTACTTCAATCTGTGGGTCCCGATCCCTAGGGGGGTCGCAGAGCTTTGCTCGGGGGATCGCTGGCAAAAGGGAAAAGGCAACTTAAATTTCTATCTCGTACTTAGGTACTAAGCTCAGCAACTTTTTGCAGAGTATAAGGCCCTAATGATGAGTATGAGTAACACAATAGAGAAAAAACATAAACGTAGTTTTTTAAATTACTAACTTTTTGTCTGTCTATGATCCAAAGGGGTCACTAAAGTTTTTCAACCTGTAAAGGGGTCGCGTATTAAGAAAGATTGAAAAGCATTGCTTTAGAGTATGCAAGTTGATCAATTCTGCGCAGATATTCATATGAGTCCGCCATTCCTCGTAACAAAAATGTTTTCGATGTTTTTAGATTACGATAATTACAAAATTGTTAGTTAGACAGCTAGAAATATTACTATTGTTATTCTACTAATATTACTACGATTTTAAATGATAAGAATGTTTAGAAAAATTAACAAATAAAAACATAACCGTGTGTTAATAAGAATACGAGTTATGTATTAATTTTTTACAATAATTAGATGTTTCCGTATACATACATGTATCTATACCTTTTACCAGTTAAATTAATGCTATTTTATAAAAAAAAAAGTCCTAGACTATGAATGAACACCAGGGGCATCCTAGAGTAAGCGTATTCTAAAAAATGATCATACGAAAACTGACTCTTGAGATGATAATTCGTACAAATCAAAAAACATTTCGATAATACGCAGCATCACACGACTGGGCGACTATTTAATTTTATCGATTATCTTAATCGTTGATTTATAATTTGGTCCGAGAACTGCCCAAGTGGTGCATATGTTACGGACAATTTGATTAATCGGGCATTATTTATATGGAGCGGTCATTATGAATAATGACTAAAATCGTCGGTCAATTTGATAAATTAATAACTTTGGCCGGCCCAGTAATAATGCCCGACGGCCCGTGGAATATTTAAAAAATTACGGTTTGAGATAACTTATCACTTGCATCGAGCAGTATGAATACTTCCCTACTTCTACCCGGACAATGTGATAAATTCGGTCGTGCTGTGCGACGTATGTGGACGAGTCGTTAGTCGAGGTCCCTTTATTTCCCCATTAAGATTTAGGTGCAGGAGGGGTGGATGCGCGCCTGGTCCTACACCTCAGCTGACGATGTCTAATGGCTGAGCAACCCCAGTGGTAGGAACTGGTGTTCTCTCCAGCGGGGCTTGGTTTTTTTTTATAGCTGGAGTACAGCAAACAGGTTGACGGCCCACCTGGTGGAAAGCGGTTACCGTCGTCTATGGACGTTTGCAACATCAGAGATGTCACCAACGCGCTGCCGGCCTCGAAGAAATTTTATGACACCCTTTTTGTAAAACTCCATATCGTAGCGCTGTGGGAAAACCTCGGCTGGGAGCTCATTCCAGATCCCCACGGTACGCAAAAGAAACGTTCTACAGAACCGTTGCGTACATGAGCGCAGCGCATTGGTGGCTGCAGTGGAGGCATCTTTCTGTTGTAATACTTATTTGCGCTGGTTTAGCGGCTGTGGGTGGTGGGGCACCCGTTGCCCACTTATCCATAGGCGGTTGTCATAGTTGTCCAACTTATTTCACCTCTTTTACAGCGCTTTTCTCTGTGGGGTCATTTGCAGGATGCACCAACGTAGTTCCTGGCATCCCATGCGGCCTCTGGGCCGTTTGCCGTACCGTGGCCCTCGGTTGCTCTGGTTGACCCGTTTCAGGAAACTCTTTATGAGGTAGAGAGGCTTGTTGCCACCTTCCTCCGGCCCTGGTCAATCTTTGCGGGTGGTTGCCCGCTGGTTTCGGGGGTCTTATTGTTGAGGGGGAAGCAAGTTCACCTTTTTCTTTCTTGCCTCTTTAACAAACGCATGGCAACGTCTTAAGTATTATGCGTGCGTCCTATTGCGGTTTGCGCACGTCAGCTTTTCACGCGACTCACCGCACGCACTTGATTGAGCGATAACAATTTCTGGATGAATGCTCAAATTTTTGGCACCGTTCTTTTCTTTCAGCGTCCTCCTTATTTCCTCTTTTTTTATACAGGGGAAATCCGTTTGAGGACCGTGAGTCGTGCCAGGGGGAAAGGTCGCGTCCCATGTGTGGGATTTGCCAGGTCAGGGTAGCACTAGCACCCTACGTGTGAGATGCTATTGCCACGTCTCGATTAGGGATACCCACTAAAACTCCTCCGAACGTCCTTCGTCCGGGCTGTGGGCTCGCTCGCGCATTCAACACCAGCTCGGACGGATCCTTATTTCCTCTTGATCGTCTTATCTAACCCAAATTAACTAACTATTCTGGTCACCTTTGACCGCCAATCACGACTTTTGTATTTTAAAATCGATATAATTGACATATACGTAGATTTCGTGACATTTATCACAGTGACATATCTAAACTTTATTTTCCAAGCCATAAAGTAAAAAAAGGGACTTAAAATTGGTTATTTTACGTTTTAATAAGAATTACGTATGGTTAATCAGCCTTTATAGACAAAAAAAAACTAAAGTTGGTATGTTTTATCATATTGCCCAAGCTGTAATTGTAGTCTTTAGCTGTCTTAAGAACAGACGAGCGTGCATGGCAAGAGTTATGAATGTCAAAGAAGCAAGTGAGGTGTGTAAGAATAAGCCTAAATGGCGCTCTGTTGTTCGTGCCTACCCCGCAAGGGAACTGGCGTGAAGTTATGTATGTATGTAGTTGTAGTCATTATTCATAATGACCGGAAAAGTGATTAATCATGAAGTTCTATTTATATTGCCCATTTGATACGGACATTATGTATACAAACCGGTCATTATTCATAGTGACTGGATTTATGAAATTGCCCGTAACACATACATTCTGATTAGGATTCGAACCCGCGTCATTTGAGACGTGAGTCCGTTAACCACTATTATTATGGCTTTAGGTTATTATTTGTTTATTAAAATAAATTATAACATTATTTATTGTATTATAAAATTTTAAAGTCCGTGTTGTGTAAAATGTATTAGCTCTTTTTGCTTGGTACCCACCAACTTCGAGGTTGTAATCGTTTAATGTATGAAATCGACAATGACGTTTCATATTAAATACATAAAAATATAAAGGTTCTTTTAGCAGAACGACTGTTTTCATAACAATTATAAAAATATATACATAAAAGCTTTTCGATTTCTGACACGGATGCATGGGTTTATGAATAGATACTGAGTAACCATTGCACTTCAATAAATGAATATAAATGTTTTATATCATATTAATTATATGTCGTTGTTAAGTGTTTAACCATGTTTTATTTACTTAAACATAGATATGAATTCCTTATCGTCGTTGTGGTAAGATATCATCCCTGAAATAGTTTAATGCTTTAGATAAGGTTTTGAAGTCGGCTATGTCCGAGCCAAAGTTTATAGCCAATCTAGATTATCCGTAAACGACATGTTTTTTATGGAAAAATGTCTAACCCTCAGCCATTTGTTCTTGAGTAAAAGAAAACTCGGCATGCATTACCTACATCTGATTAAAATCATCAAATCACTACTATAAGGTATCTATCGTACCCGGAACAATAGCTACATTGTAACCTTGGAGTACATTATGCGAATTTATATATGTCGTTATTTCGGAACTCCGTATAGATGATGTGTTTACATATAATTATAATAGAAAGTTCTTCCTGTGGAAAATTATAGAATTCAATACGTCAAACTTTAAGATAAGCCACATGTTCATATTAAATTTATCTTACCTAGTTACTTAATGAACAATTATTATTAGCATTATGTTTATATTTTCTAAGGAATGTACATTTATCCTTAACCTTTCAAGCCCTAGATGAACGTTCATTAAACATTTTAGATCGATAATTAGGTATGTAGTAACATGGAAGAACACTAGGTTATAAATGTTGATGCCGTGGCCCAGACATATTGTTTGATAAAAGTAGCCATAAAATAATGCATAACAATTTGATAAAGTAAATAACTAACTTACTGTTAAAAAGTCTTTATAGACTTTTTTTCTGACAATATTAATCTTTGAATATTTTTTTGTTAAAGTGTTTGTTTAAATAGGTATTTTAAAACGTTTTCTACTTTAATATCTAACTTTAGATATTAAGATATACATTTAAACATAATTATTTTTTGTAATTAATCGCAAAATCGTAAGTATAGACTGTACCAAAATTATCTTCTAAGAAAAAGCAATGTATACTTACTCAATTACCTTTTTCTCTAATAATATTAAAATATAACAGAGGCAATACCTAAGGGCATGATAGTTTATAATAGATTCAAAAAGTTATATTATAAAAATGACTGTGAGAAAGAAGACAATTTCCTACGGCCGGGCGGCCTGTCGTACGAGGGAATAAAACAACGCGCAGCCAGGCGGTAGAGCATTTGCCCGTATGAATGGCTGCCACCCCTGGTCTAGAGTATGTCGCCATAATAAAAATAGTGGTCAGATTCCATATAAGTCTAAATCTGATGGATGGATTTTTGGTAACAATTTTATATATTAATACCTACTAGATTTCAGTCATCTTAAGTCAAATTGCAATCACGAATTCAAACTTGGTTTAAAAATTTTGCTTCACAAATCAAACTAAAGTTTAGCAAACTTCTTTTAGAGAGTCGTACTGGAATGTTCTCGGGAACGGGAAAAACATTTGCAGTAAAGACTGGGTTCGATCCCAGTAAATTAATTCTCTCTTATACAGCATCTGACCCTATTCGCTATAACTCGTTTACACTAGCTACAAATATGTTAATATCCTGGTAGTAAATCGTGTGCATTCCGTTTTAAAAGAAATAAGTAATCGTGTGACTTAATCTAAATTATAATTGCTAACCATATAAAACTACTAGCTGTCCCGGCAGACGTTGTTCTGCCCTGAACTAATAAAATTTAGAACCCGATTCCAGCGCCACCTACCGGGTCCAAATGTTAGCTATCCTATCTTTCAAGTCGGATCAAACTGCACACGGTGTGCAAATTTGATTAAAATCGGTCAAGTAGTTTAGGAGTCCATTGAGGACAAACATTGTGACACGAGATTTATATATATTAAGATGATAATTTTATCAAATAAACTACTACTCAGCATACAATTCCTATTAACACTAGATAAATCAAACTTTACCTGGAAATCCCAATGAATGTAACACATCGACATCTGCATTCATAACAATGTTACACGTCAATATAGATATATATATATATATATATATATATATATATATATATATATATATATATATATATATATATATAAATAAAATTTTAAAGTTTATTCAAATAGACCCTTTCCGAGTTTTTTATTTTTTTTCCGAGTAAAAATACTATGATATACAAAGACGGACGGATAGGATGATTTTATAACAAAATTGTTTTTGCTAAAATGGCTGGGGACCCTAGAAATGCAAGTGTCAGACATAAGTAGACGTCACAAAAAATAATCATAACTGCGCAATGATACAATTGACTTCTGCCAGTCATAAAGTAAGTTAGGTGCAACCGCGCATATTGACAGGGATTATAATGTGACTAAACCAGGTCAGGCAATCAAAACACGGTCCTCGCGACATGCATCTTGAGTGGCCGACAGCACAACCCACTACTCGAGCTATTCTATTTATATCCCATTCAGCTCATGTTTCTGAACAAGAACGAATTACTGTAATTGCATACAATACACCACTCATCGCAGTCATACTACATTGTTGTATCTTTAATAATAACATAGTATTTACCTTAAAATTACTACATAGGTACCTATGTATTTGGGGTATCTAGTAATTTTGGGGAAACTCCTTAGGAATTATTCATGATCGTTTGTATACATCGTATACTAGTTATAAAGTCGTTTTAACTGAGGGATGAAAAAAATCAGCTCACATAATCGTGTGACTTCTTTAAGGAATTTCTTAGAGATATTTATAGGAGAGAAACTCAGACGAACAAAATAGGTAGACCAAGACCCAAAACCTCACAGTGTGCCCTGTCCCCCATGACCAAACGTTTAGGAATGACATACTCAAGCCAAAGCATTGAGTGAAATATGAAATTAAAGAATATTATAGTAAAAATTTATAAAAGTTATTAAGTAAATAACATATATAATATTGGCCATAAATCGTGATCATCTAGTAGCAGGAACCCATCGCTACAATACCGTTAACTCTATGTTCACAAGGTAGGTTATCTAAAAGTGCTGCTCAAGAAACAGGTAGACTCTCAAAGATCGATGCATAATATGTATTAGGTTGGGGAAAACGTTTCTTCACATTTTATATAAAAATTCAAACGGTTTTTTTATAAAGTTTATTTACATTTGACTAAAGTATGTAGGTGCCATTTTGTTGGATAACTTTTTGCCATCTTCTAGGTAGGGACGTGGTCCCATTGCTATAAAAATTTTGGGGCTTCTGATCAAAAAACTGCGATAAGTGGTTTTGGCAGTCCTCTCGTGATATTAACCTAACACTGCCTAAGGAATTCTGCAGAGACCGAAACAGGTGAAAATCTGAAGGTGCAACGTCAGAATTATACGGCGGATGCATTAACACCTCCCAGCCAAACTCTCGTCATTTTTACTGAGTGGCTAAAGATGTGTGAGGTCTAGCGTTATCATGGTGAAAAACCACACCCCTTCTGTTGATTAATTCCGGCCGCTTTCTCTCAACTTTTTGCTTTAATCTCATCAGTTGTTCGCAGTACAGTTCAGAATCGATGGTCCTGCCTGGCGGTAACAGCTCATAATGAATAATGCCCTTCCAATCCCACCATACACACAGCATCACCTTGTTGCGAGTTAACCCGGGTTTCGCCACTGTCTGTGAAGCCTGACCGGCCTTTGACCACGATCTTTTTCGCACGTTCGTGTCGTACGTGATCCACTTCTCATCACCAGTTATCAGCTTCTTCAAAAATGGTTCGGTTTCATTACGTCGTAATAAAGAATCACAAATTAGTACACAGTTCATTAAGTTTCTTTCAGTGAGCTCATGAGGCACCCAAATATCGAGCTTTTTTGTGTACCCAGCTTTTTTCCAATGCGCCAAAACCGTTTTGTGGTCAATTACCAGTTCTCCAGCTACATCGTAACTACTAATATGCCAATCTTGCTCCACTTTTTTAAAAATGGCATCAATTTTGTCCGTAACAGGACGACCAGAGCAACGTGCATATTTGATATCAAAATTTCCGGAATGAAAACGCTTAAACAAAATTTGCGCTACTCTCACAGATACTGCATTAGGTCCATAAACATCACAAATTTTTTTGCGGCTTGTGTTGCATTTTTACCTTTTTTGTAGTAAAATTTTAAAATGTATCGAATTTCTTCATTAGATTCACTCATTTTAACAAAAAGAAAAACAAATGAAAATCACACATTTTCCGAATTTGAATTTGGCATTGTCTTCTTTAAAATTAAAACTTTTTAATGATACCAAAATCAGCCAGATACAAATGGTATAGCCAAAGAGATCTTATTACAAGTTCATACATACTATATGCGAAAAGACTTTTTCCCCAACCTATTATAATAATTTGTAATAATATATTGTAAGTGTAAAATGGTATGTATAATGACAAATGTAATAACTCATGATATAAGCTCATCACCTGAGTACGCCTTACCTTTAGCCAAAAGTATTACTTTGAACAATTCATAACAAATTATACAATTTTGTGTAAGGCATCCCTCCTGCATTAGCTATCAGTAAATGAGCTCACATCTAGACCAAGGAAGAAACCCCAAACTTTTAATTAGACTTAATTGAATAAGTTGTAAAATTTATCTAAAACTACATCGGTTCACAACGCTGGCGAGAAGAACCGAAAAGAAACTTTCCAGCAGTACGTCCTCACACTTTAGCAAACACATTTGGAGTGCCTTAAGTGTATAATGAATTGGAAAAGTCATAAGACTTGAGTGAACGTATCACATCAGAGTCACTCTTTCAAAATATCAAGCAAAATTGAAGATATGATTAATAATACCTCAGTGACTTCCCCAGATGTAATATAAGAGTAACAATGAAGTAAAGATAAAGATTAAGTAAAGTTTAGGCAGTGAAACCGTCTACATCTCTTAAGATTCCCAATAAGTGATTAGAGTAAGAGTTCCAGGGAACGTTCTCCGTAAAGTAAAGATGGAATTAAAGTTAAAATAAAGTGAGTATTCCCTTACGCTCATATTGTTTATTACCCATTTGTCAGAGACAGGTTTCAGGCTCGCCGTGAAGGTAAAGTAAAGTTTAAGTGGCTGAACTTTACATCCGTCTAATGATCCTAACCTTTCGAGATGACAGCATAGCACCGTAAATTGAAAGATTGAATTGAAATAGTCATGAAATGGTGATACTCTACAACCAGTGTATCAACTTGAGTAATACTGCTCATATATTTATTTATTTCCTAGTAATAATCCTTTCCAGTTCAGTCAGGATTGCCTGGCTTCGGCATACTTAAATGAAAGAGCCGTCATCTATCCGGTCCACGGAGGAGGGTGGAGTCGACGAGCCATGGTATGCGGTGTTCCACAGGGATCGGTATTAGACCCTCTGCTGTGGAACATCGCATACGATTGGACTTTACGGTGTCGGGTCCTCCCGGGCGTCAGCGTCATCTGCTATGCAGATGACACGCTGATCGCTGCTCGCGGGAGGACCCATAGGCAGGCGTGCATCCTGGGCACGGCTGGAGTGTCACAAATAGTAGGCAGGATCCGGCGACTAGGTCTGGAGGTGGCTCTGCAGAAGACCGAGGCCGTAATTTTTCACGGCCCTCGCAATCAACCACCTCCGGACACTAACATCGTCGTAGGAGGTGTCCGCATCGGCATCGGGGAAACCATGAAGTACTTGGGATTGGTTCTCGATAACCGATGGGACTTTTCGGCACATTTTCGGCAATTGGCCCCCAAACTCAAAAGGGCGGCGGGAGCGCTATCGCGTCTACTGCCCAACATTGGGGGGCCTGAAGCCACGTGCCGAAAACTCTTCGAAGGCATCGTGCGGTCTATGGCCTTATACGGGGCACCCGTTTGTTCAGACCGCCAGACGGCATGAAACGTAGCTCTGCTGCGACAAGCGCAGCGAGTGCTGGCCGTCAGGGCGATACGAGGATACCGTACAGTGTCCTTCGAAGCGGCCTCGCTACTCGCCGGATCCCCACCATGGGACCTCGAAGCCAGGGTCCTCGCGTCGCTGTACCAGTGGCGCAAGGAGGCCCTGGCGAGGGGCGCGAGACCGGCGCCTCAGGAAACAGAGGCTTGCTGGTCGGAGCTCCGCGACGTCGCCATGGTGGTTTGGGAAGACCGCCTCAGACGCCCAGCGCGGGCCTCGCCACCATAGAGGCGGTGAAGCCCGTCCTGCAGGACTGGACAAAACGAAGACACGGCACCCTGACGTTCCGGTTGACACAGGTCCTTTCGGGGCACGGTTGCTTCGGAAGGTACCTGTGTCGCCTAGGCCGCGAGCCAACGTCAGGGTGCCATCATTGCGACACCGGCGACGAGGATACGGCGCTGCACACCCTACAGGTATGTCCTGCCTGGACAGAGCAGCGCCGAGACCTCGTCGCCATTACCGGATTGGACCTCTCGCTCCCGGCCGTGGTTCGCGCCATGGTCGGGAGCCGTACCGGATGGAACGCCATCTCCTCCTTCTGCGAGCGCGTTACGCTTGCGAAGGAGGAGGCGGAACGGGAGCGTGACTGCACATCACTGCTCCGCTCCCGCTAAAGGAGGACGCGTCGGTGCCGGAGGGCCAGCCAGGACCTTCGGCCACCGTAAGCGGGCGGCGCGGGTGGGGACTCTTGGGGTATAGAGGTTCTCACTCACCTGCACATGCCGTCGAGATGGGGGCGTAGCGTGTTCCGCGCGCGCTCACCTCTCCTCCTGTGGGGCGAGTTACAGACCGCCCCACGCCTAGAGAGACTGAAGATGCCGGGGGTAAAAGTAGTCCCCCGGCAGTGGAAGAGGCCTCATGGGGCCCACGCCTGCCGGGGCTGCGGAGAGGCCAGGTCATATACCCGTAGCCCTGGCATAAGGCGACGGACGGAACAGCCAGGGGTTTTAGTGGGTATCCCTAACCGGGAGTGGCAATAGCATGGCACCAGTTCTGACTGGGCATGCTAGTGCCACCCCCGATGTGGCGAATCCTACACTAGGTCGCGAATTATCCCCCCAAGGTTCTGCCCTTGTCGCGGCTTAGTCTTCAATCGGATTTCCCCTGGTAAAAAAAAAATGGATTTCCTGGCCTATCTACTGCAAAAAGCTTTAATGGAATCACATATTTTGAAAAGAAATGAATTTTGAGTCGAATGATGCTCCAAGAAGACGGTAAGCTCATCACTCTAATCATCTAGGGCGTCATCGAGGTACTCTCGCGCCACCAAGCTGATAAACTGATCCCAAAAACCTCAATTACTAAATCAGTTAAAGCCAACATGTGGAACCATCTTAGTCTCATGAATATCATAATAACAATCTAGGTTTGCTTAAAAGTAGCGCACGAGAAAATCCTGGATAATTGTCGAATAACCATCCAAGGTTAGTCGGTCCCGATAAGCGTTGAGTCGTGAATTCAACGCCCAAGGGTCCGATATTCTAAAAAACCCGGACCTAACATGAATTAATATAAAATCATCCAATATGTGCTTTCACATCTAACTGGTTGTGGTTTCATAACAGTTATATGCCTATTTAATACATACATATTCAGCGTCAACAGAGTCACTTGATTATAGATATATATTTCAAAAGAAGTAAAATATTAGAAAACATTAAATTAAAATAAGTAACTCAATTGCACTAAACAAAGCCAAATGCCCAGGCAAACTTTCTAAACAGGAAAGTATTTAAATCAATATAAAATCAATTAAGTCAAATAAACTTTAAATTTCTTAAAGTCCGATAAGCTTTTCCAAGCAAGTAGAATGATTGTTGTAGAGTGTAATGTAATAGTATAGTGTTATGAAAATATATACACATATATGAATAGACTAAATAATAGATTACAAATCAAGACTACGACATCACAGACCTAGGTCAGTAATAAACCTTTCTCTATTCAAAACAACCAAAACTCATTACGAAAGCTGACTCCAAGCTCACTGAAACAAAAGTATATGGACATTAACAATCAACATCCGAACTCTAATCGGCCGACACAACAAGTAAGAGTCTATAATCAGGTCCTTCAACATGTATGCAACAGCAAGACGAGAACTCCTATAAGTAAAACCTATTGACATATAATTAATTAATCTCCCACAACAAATTAATGAATAATTATATTAATTGAAAATATATATCAAAAGCTTCCAATAATTCTCGGCTATTAAAGAGTAGTGTTATTTAATTAAGTTTCAAAAAACAATATTATATTTTAGGATCCTTAAATGAAATGAAATTAATTTAGTATATTTTTATCCGTAAGAAACTATGTATCATCATAGCTCCTATGTAGTAAAATTGGCACGCTCAGGCTTCATAATTAACCCTTAATAATTTAGTTAACTATGAAAACTAAAATAATGTACAGTCAGCGTCTTATAGAAAGGAGCGGCCAAGATGGTCAAATAGATAAGAACATCGAAAGTGATCATTAGTATCGATACAACCAAGGTAGTCTAATAGTTCGCATCAGCCTTCTTGACCAAAACCATCTTTACATCGACAACGCCAAATACATGAGTACATTCAAGTCATCATTATTATGTTAACAACCACCCCGCCAAAACAAAGATACACTCTAGAAAAATGAACTCTATTCTAAATGTGATTAGTGTCAAATCGAGATGATTTCAGACTAAATCAAAATTCAAATAGTATTATTACTGTTATGAAAATCTTTTTCATTTTTATAACGTAACTAGTATTTGCCCTCGACTTCATTTTCATTACTTAGATAGCAAAGATTAAAGTTATTTTATCAATATGTAAAATTTAATCAATATTTAACATGACAATACATGAATTATGGATATATCCATAAAATCCCGACATTAGTAATGTTACTAAAGACTTATTCAACTACAGATGTTTCACTAAGGATTTCTAATAATTACAGACAGTGTCTTGTGATTTGCGAACATTGCGTCAAAGTTGATCTAGTGGTTTGGAAGTGGAAGTAAATCCCTGGAAATTTCAAGGGTCCCATTATAGTCATGTATAAAAATGTCATAAAGTATCAAAGTATGCTGTAATTAGAGTAACACGGCCAGTTATCATGCTATTTCTAGGCGTATTATTCCCAAGAAAATTTTGGAACTTTCCGTCACTAAAGTATAGGAGTAAAAACATGAAAAAGTGAATCCGGTTTCCTGAAAAATTACACTAGAATTCTCGTGATATTAGCTTTTTCAGCATTTAAGGAAAAAATGCCTGTATAATAGTGAAAACCTCATAAAAATTAACATATATTTATGAAAAAAATCATTAATTCTTTCAATTTTCCATCAATCAAACAATTTGATCCCAATTGGTTTTTTTTAATAGCTTCAATGTACAGACAAAGCTATTTTACAATATTAACTTAATTTTAACATTTCATTTGACGTAATACACTATGTATATGTGAGTATATATTCTATATATATGTGAGTTTGTTGAAATATCTACTAAAGAGTTTCAATACACAAGAAATTTAGAATTCGAGATAATTTTTTTTTATCAGCAATGAATAATTGATGTTTCTTGGATATTGTTTTAATGTCTAATACGTATATGAATTCTCGTGATCTATACTCAGATCATACTATACTATATATAATATACCCCAGTCATTGAAAAAAGCTTAAACTAACGTTCTGGTGAAATCGTATCGGAATCAGCCAATTTTTATGCAGTATAATGACTTTAAACCACTCCCGGGAAGTTTTCTCGGGATTCCCGGAATATAAACTAACGAAGCATTCGGAAAAAAACGTAAACCATCCTTTTAGTATCAATTGAATCTGAATCAACTAATTGTTATGCAAATAAATAATTTATACTATTCCCGGAAAAATCCCGCAGGATACCCGGATCCATATCTATAAAAGTACCGCAGTATTTGAAAAAGAAAGTGCATTGTGTTTTAGTATAAGTCGTATTCAAATCAGTTAATTTATATGCATACTAACCACTAGAAACCACCCTCGGGAAAATTTCCGTGAGATTCCCAGGACACAAAGTATTGCCGTATTTAAAAAATAATGTATCATGTCAAAAATCGTGTAAGAAGAAAGTAATAAAATAGATATTTGCTATTAATTAGTAAAAACATCGCATCGAAATAAGAAAGCTTTTTTTTATTCTGGCCTCTTTAAACCGTTCCCGGAAAATTTCCCGTGGGATTCCGAGATAAAAGGTAGCGCAGAATTTAAGTATGAGAATTTGCTCTCGATCAGCGAAAATCGAATCGCAATCGGCCTAGTAGTTTTTACGTAAATCCCGAACAAACAGACAAACCAACAGACAAGAAATCTAAAAAAATGCATCGTGTCTCCATCGTTTATATAGTCTATTCCAATTGTGTTTTTTTTAATAACTTCAATGTAGAGAGACGACATATTTAGCATATTATAATATTATAGACTATCGGCAGCCGGCGAAACTTCCTTCGCGTTTCCATGAGGATGATGCATTTGATAGTGAATTAAGTTTGAAAACTTCTTTATAGTGGTTAAAGAAGCGTTCAAACTTACTCTAACTCTCTATGAATAAGATAGTTAGTATTTAGTAAAAACGAAAACTCAAAGATGAAATACAGTGTCATCAAGTATTAAAGAATGTAAACAAAAGTATGAATAACCTGATTTAATTAAGAGAACTGAAACATCTGGTTAGAAACAGGAACTTGAGACTATTTATAAAATTTGTAGGTTAATAATATATTTTTAGTTAACTGGGCTCGCCTAATATATCTCTGTTCCATCTGAAATAATATTATAGTTAGGTACTGTGGTCATATGTGTCTTAGTTATAAAGTTAAAATGAACGCCGTTAATAATTGGCTACATTCGTATATATATGTCACCGTTAAATTGTACACACCGTTAGATTATAATCTATCTCGAGAGCTATTGAAATATTGTGAATGGAAACAAACTGCTTACAATTTAACGCATTATTTCCCGATAGATTACAACCTATCGACATGAAATCGTTCTGTGTCCATAGAGTTAGTAATAAAACACAGGTGGGTCAGCCAAAAATCAGTCCAAAAAACTAAATATTCGATCTCTGCCCTTATGGGTTAGAAGTTTTAACAATGTTTGTAAGTAGTCAATAAATGATACTTGATTGAAAAAAACTGGCGTTTCCTTCCAATCCCAGTTCTTACCCTCGATTAAACGTAATAAATATTATTATGCTCATATCATCCTCTTCGTCAATCACACTACTGTTCAGGAGTTTTTTTAAAGTTTTGATTCAAACGCCTTCAGAATTGATTTCATTAATTTCAGATTAGAAAAGAAAAGTGCTTTTCATTAAATGCAAATTTAGCAATAAGTAATTTAATTTGAAATACATAATTCGAAATACAATTTTAATTTAGTATGAAATCATCTCGATTTGACACTAATCACATTTAGAATAGAGTTCATTTTTCTAGAGTGTATCTTTGTTTTGGCGTGGTGGTTGGTAACATAATAATGATGACTTAAATGTACTCATCTATTTGGCGTTCTTGGTGTGCCGATGTTTTTGGAAAAGAAGGCTGATGCGAACTATTAGACTACCTTGGTTGTATCGATACTAATGACCACTTTCGATGATCTTATCTATTTGACCATCTTGGCCGCTCCTTTCTATAAGACGCTGACTGTACAAACAATTTTTATCTGTTAATAACCGAGAAGTCAGGTAAGATTTACTTTAAATTAATTTAGCTCATTCTCCATATAATATAAAAATTAAGGACAGGAATTAGTTAAGTTCTAAAATATATAGGTCAGTAGATAGTAAACGAGCCTACCTATCATTACATATAATCATGTAAGATTCCAATATTACATGCATATGTATTTCTATAGTATTTATATACCTAGATAAGTTAAAGGAACGTTCCCATTAAATTACAAGTCTGAAGAAACGGATCCAAGGGGCCGAACATGTTTAAAGGCTACCAGCTAGGTATAAAAAAATCAATGCTAACTAATATATGCTACCAAGAATAACTACACATTACTAATCAGGCCTTTAAGGATAATTAAAATTTTACACATACAATCAATTATTATTAAGCTACTAATACATTACAAAAGACAAGAATACGTGAACAGGCCATAAGAACGTCTGAAAACATAACAAGCAAGATATCAGGTAAGTCTACATGGTTAGTAAAATTATTAATGTATTAAATAAAGCCTGAAGACTTACCTTGGCCCTTTGGTGAAATCTATAACATCCATATCCGAAATACGTGTACTGAAATTATGGTTGTTTTTATTATTAATAGCGATTAATTTATCCATTTAATTCCCAACTGGATTTTCTCTATCTGAAAATATAAAACACAATTTTTTTCCGAGAATAAGTTTTTTTCAAGTCTTGTTCCGTCAAACACGACCATTCAAGTCCCCCATCTTGTCAAATTTTTTGAAAAAGGAAAAATTAAATTATATAATACAAATAGGTTAATAATAAATACATAATTTATCCGAAATAAAGGGGAAAATACATTATATGGAGAACAGCTCTACCTTTATATTGAAGTCAAAATTAACAGGTTACATCGAAGATGAAAAGAACGAATATGCGATGAGGCGTATCGTTACAACAGTGATGCCGGTTAAGGAAGCCGATCGCATCGCAATGCGGTACGAAAACTTAGTAATTAGTATGGATATCGGTGGAATAGTTTCCAGTGGATACATTTCTATTACCTACACACATGTATAGTACCCGTGTATACATAACTTACGCAACAAGTTCATAAAAATTGCTTCGCTTCATTTGAAACTTTTTAACCGACTTCCAAGAGGTTCTCAATTCGTCTGTATGTTTTTTTATATTTATGTTACACGATGCCTCTGCCAATTGTGGACTGATTAAAAGGAATCGAAAGAGTATACTCCTAAATTGGTCAATTGTTAACTGACTTCTTTGTTACGTGACATCTCCGTCAATTGTGAACCGATTTTCCCATTTTTCTTGATTCGGAAGTGTATACTCCCGAATTAGTCTCATGGTCACCAAGTCAGGACATGATGAGTGGATCGCAGGAAAATCCAGAACATTCGCACCGAAGATTAAGATAATAACCTTGTATACGCCTGCCAGTAGTACAGTTTCTATAGGCGCTTAACATATTATTTCTAAAGCTATTCAAATACTTACGCAACTAAAATAAAAAATTAACAAGAACGAAACCAACTTCAAGTTAGTTTAAAGTCGGTTACTTTTTAATTTGAAGACGGATTTGTTTTTATTAAAAAAAAAAATAGTTCACGTAGGCTCCGTCTATATTTGTATTGGTCTGAGATTAGAAGATAGTCACCTCTAAAGTTGTACAATGTATTTCCATTTTCCATGCTCTCTGTAATTTCAAAACTAATGGAGTGCAATTCTAAAAAAATAAAACAAAATACGCATCTAGGTACTTTTTGAGATATAGGGTATTCTCCTGATAAACACATTTATGGTTTTGTAGCCAAGTGATAAAAACAGTTATCATTATCCGTCACTAGGGAACCCTTATAGTATGTGGACCAACTCATGCTTAACTGATTTTTACAGAGGTTATAAAGCTACGCTTGATGCTACGTGCTAACAACTCGATCCAACAGAAAATAATCATTTCTGACAACAATGTATGAAGGTAATCTTCTCAGACACAAAAAGCTTCTTAGACTTGCAAAGACTTTTATGTTTTTTTTTATTTACATGTCGAAGAGACGCATATGTTTTGCGGTACTAAATAAAAATATTATAAATTGTATAAATGAACAAAAAGTAGCAACCCAATCAATAAAACAAACAACGTGAAATTCTAGTTGTCTGATAGGGAGGAGGAACAGCTAGCGGACCCCCGTCGGTGAAGGCGAAGAGGGTGTCGAAAGTGTCGCTACGCTTATCTCCTCCCAGTGTCATAGTGGACAGAGGGTTGAAGTCTGGGAATCCCCCGGCAAATCGGGGATGTGGCGTACCCTGTTCCCAGCGGCACCCCATCGTGAAGGTTCGTTGAAGCGTCGCGGCGAACTGGCTGCTACATACCTCGTGGCGCGTCACAGCGATGCGGGATAGGTTTAGTGGGTATTTCGACGGCCGGTATATCACAACTTTGTCCTGATGGAAGGTGTGTGCGGAGCCGGCGGCTGGGAACCTCACATACCTCCCGATGGTCGAAGGGAATGCGCAAATTCATTCCCGCAGCGATAGCAAAAACTCAAAAACAAAAGGGCGAAGAAGAGAAATTATTGCAAGATTAAATATACCAACCCCTGTAAACAAGTGACGTTAGAGCTAAACGAATACAATGAAAATATATGAGAGAAAAACATTATTTTATTTTATTTGGGGGACTAACAGCTATCATTATTAATAACTAAAAATAAGAAGAGGAAAAAAAACGAAAATTATACAAAGAAACAGTAATAAAAATGTGCATAGATATAAGGTACTTAAACTGATAAATCCGAGTTTGAATAGAACTTGACCAACTTTGCGCTAAACAATGCTACACTATTAGTAAATAAGTCTAAATCTATATCTTTCAACTTACTTAACTTATTAAATTCATTTGCTGTTCTGATACAGAACGAATTATGTCGGTAAGCTGTGCGCGTCAATGGTGTGTGTAATAATTTCCTAGGGCGAACATTAGTAGGAGGAACATACAAATGTAGTTTCTCAATGAGATTTGCACAATCAATTTTGGATTGCGCAATTTTAACTAAGAAACGTAAATCAGCGATCTTTCTTCTAGTTTTAAGAGGTAAAAGGTGAAGTACAACGTTCAACTTAACATTTTTGTGGTAATTTAAATTTAAAATTGATAAACCTTGTGAATTTCTTTTGAATACTTTCTGGTCTAGTGGAATGTACTTCGTAATGTGGATTCTAAATTTGACTAGCATATTCGAGGTGACTGCGGACGTAAGCACAATACAGAACTTTAAGAGTTTTTATTGCCTTAAACCAGCTACCGTTGCGAATGAGGAAAACCAAAGAGGTTGAAGCTTTTTTGGCAATATGATCAATATGGTGATCATAAGTAAGTCGATTATCTAGATACAAACCAAGGTCACGTTTTTTTTTTTTTTTTGTTTTGAGGCGAGTGAAAATGCTTAACCGATTTACACATAAACTGGGTCGTTGCTAGGGGAACGACACGCGTCGGTCGGGGGCGATAACACTGCAGCAATAGTATGCTCTTGGCGGTGCTCCGTCCGCGATCGACGTCACTGAATAGTGTGGAAGACTCCGAGCGTTGCTGCACGAGCGAGCAACCCCAATACCCACTAAAAACCCCCTCCTCCCTGTCGACCCTGCGTTTTTGTTTGTGTTGAAAAGGCTGAGATTTAGAACATAGTTACGCCCAGTCGATCCAGCGCAATAAAGTGCCTGGAGTGTGCCCTGGGAGAACACACTCCACTTCGTTGTGCGGGGGTAGAAGGTCCTTTGCTCTCCTAGCAAGCTAAAGGTCACGTATTACTGTAACTCTGGTTAATGGCTCATTGTTAATGCTGTAGTGATAATGAAAAGCCGTACTTTTTCGAGTAAACGTAATTACTGAACATTTGGACATATTTAAATCTAATTTATTTCGTTTACAATAATCAAATACAGCGATCCTTGATAATACTTAGCGTTAACAGTATGTCATTCCCATACATTTTCTTTTCTAATCGTTTAGCGCTTATGGCACTTGTTTACAGGGCCAGAATAGAAATCGGAAAGACAGTACCCACATGTTTCCTACCAAACTAACTTTGGATTAAATTAAAATTAAGCGAGTGGTTTTCTTTACACCATTACGTGAAAGATAAATAAATACAATTATAATAGTGATTCATTTCACATAGGTTAAAATTTTTGAAATGATAATGGAAATTTCCCCGGTAGTAAGGTTAGGAATTATAGACACCTACGAGAATCAGCGCATAGGGACGCTGGCTGTCGACGTGTCACTGTGACAAATGAATATTTTATTGACTGCTCCATTGCCCACTGCCCACGGCAGCGACCCAGTGCACTTCACGAGAATTGTCAAATGCAATTTGATGTCAAGTAGTCACTTTACGCAACAACACTATACTAGCTAGATACATGAACCGTGGAAAGCCATGTTTAAAAAATAGGTATTGTTACAAGTTGCAGAACTCGAATTAAAATGCCGTTGGAATTATTATAAAATTTATTAAAGCTATACAAACACGTATAACACAGGTACAAATATAACTGTACACAACCAGTCCAAACGTAATGCACAATTCAATCACACGCACAAAGTCCGTCACTAAAATAGATTACCGAATGTACACAAGTCTTGCCTCGCGGCTGGTTATTGCTCGACTGACGATCTCTCCATTGGGCCATTTCTTTATACTGTAAAAATACAATATATTTCTTACAATCACGCCTGACTAATGACTACCATAAAAGATTACAATGCATAATGGGCTGTTTTTCTAATTACACATTTTAAACACAAAGTAAACAAAAGGAGTCCAAATGCGGAAAGGTAATAGTGTGCTATTCAGGTATGCAGGTGTGAATCTACTTTTGTCAGCACCTCGGTCGTAACAGTATCGTTATATTCAATAAGTAAGGAATATTGTACGGTTCAGCGTATAGCCATATTTTGTGGGCGAGTCGCTACAATTTGTTATCGGGTTGCTGATAGTCGTAACCTGATTTCAACTATCAGCTACCACTAAGTTAAACTGGCAACTCAAGGGATCAGCATCCAACTACTACTGCAGATTGCTTGAAGAATAATTCCTTGAAAGCAAAAAGGCATATTTCTTCACCAAGCACCAGTGCTCCAACGACAGACTACTGCCAGCATCCACCACTACCACCAACT
The DNA here is from genome assembly GCA_019925095.2 of Dendrolimus kikuchii. NCBI lineage: Eukaryota > Metazoa > Arthropoda > Insecta > Lepidoptera > Lasiocampidae > Dendrolimus > Dendrolimus kikuchii. The sequence continues at coordinate 13,406,867 of CM034394.1, forward strand.
ATTAAGTAAATGTACAAACTGTACACAATTTTTTTGATGGGAACTGAAAGGGGACATTGTATTTTGTCTGCAGTCTTATTTTCTAAAAATGTGTAAACCAGTGAACTGTATGTAGTCAAATGTGGCTTTTCGAGTTGTCACAGTCACAGTCATTGAAGACTACAGTCTTATTCATAGAGAGTTAAAGTATTTATGTAGGCTTCTTTAAGTAACTTAAAAGCCTACAAACTTACTCTAACTAATAGTTTATAGTAGTAGTGTACTGTAAGTACATAAATAAATAAAGTAATACTTTTTATATATTTTTAAGGCAGGTACATAATATAAAACTATATTAAAATAATGAATATTAATATTAAACATAATTCCTAATACTTAATTTCGAAGAAATTTAAATTTCAAGTTTAGAAGTCCTGTAAATATACAAGTACTACCTACTACAAACGCAAAAACGTCTCGAAGCTAATTTACCTGCATTTACTTTAATAATTTAATGATTTTTAGGCCCACTTGCACGTTAGCTCAACTAACTTCGAGTTAACTGCTAACACAGAGTTAAATAAACAATTTATCTTCCGCCATCAAAAGTTAGGAGTAAACCCAGGGTTAAACTTCTAAATATTTAACCCATCACTGTGGAAAGGTTAAATCGCTAGCTAGCTTTCTAGTGTTCGAGTACAACCAGGAGTCCAATTCTGCTATTTCAATATTTCGGTGTTGCAGAGATATTCAAAGTACAATTCCATTACGATAGTGTCAAAAATTCGTATTCTATTAAATCCACAATATACTCTCGATACCGTCGCGGCAGAATAATAGTAGAAAAAAACTGGTGTTACCATTAGCAGATATATTAGCCAAAATGAATATTGAAAAGCCACCAATATTTTAAACATTTATTTAGCGAGTTTTCCCTTACAACAAATGTTTATGACAATAGAGTGGCGTGCTACATGCACGCCATAATAATTAACAGAATACCGAAATCAGGCAAAACTACGATTAAGACGATAGTGTCCAGCGATTTTGACGGCTATAATCTACTTTATAACTTTCACACAAAAAAAGTAAATAAACGACATAAGACAATACGGTTAAAATAAAAATCTTCAACTGTCATACAATGCAAGATATTTAAGAAAGGCTATATATATACCGTGTGCTGTAGTGTAAAAGAGATAGAGATACAAGTTTCGTTTTATATCTCTGGTTGAATTACAACAAAAAAAGCATAGACCTTTCAATGCTACCAACTAAACAAAAGAAATGTCAGGTTAGTTAACCAGGTGGTATTTTTTAGTTGCGTAAAGGGCAATGAGAGTTAAATTTTTAATTAACTAACCCCGAGTTTATAAACTCTACATTTATTTTTTTAACCTTACTATGCGTGCAAGTGGGCCTTAATGTAAGCATGTGAACTATGCAATAGAGTAGAATTTTGTTTGTGTTTCGAGACCACGGACCCGGACATTTGGAAGGCTTGCGTGGGGCATGGAGAAGGCCAACACGTAGAGGCCCTTTGACAAATTTAATGTAAATGTGGCGTGACACTGACCGGCGATTATCCCTGTCTACACCATATAACAATGCACCCAAGGACAAGCCCCGGCCAGTGTAGGACTATTGTGGGAAATTAAGACAAAAAGTACCGGGCTATTAGGGTGAACTGCTAGTGGTACTGGGGGTCTGGGAATATGGGGACTATGGCGTCTGCCCGTCGCAATGTTCGGGGAACATGGAAAAATGGGCAGACGGTGACTGGCCACTCCCTGCATGGGCCCCAAAAAATGCCATAGAAGGCAAGGGCAACATGGGTGTGAGTGGCTAAGGGGTGCAGAGAGGTGGGCTGCAGGTTCACCGAAGCTATTTCTGACGTGATGCCATTTATCACTTCCACCCCTGGAGCTTAAATTGAGTCTTAGCTCTAGCGATCTCCACTCCGTGCCGGCTGGCTAAGGCAAGCACGGAGGCGGGGGCCTTGCCTTGGCCCCCGGAGTCAGGTAGAGTAGAATTATTATTATGTTATTATAATAATTTGGCATTTTTCTTAAGTTCCCGCCACTAGTACAAAGTAATTAACTACGTTTTGACTGTTTTAAGCGCGGCATTTATTTGATTTTTATTCCGACGTTTCGGCCATTATTCTATACTGGTAATCACGGGAGCAAAGATGTCAAGTGTCGATGAGTAATGTTGTTATTATTAACCAACTTATGCATTTTAATCATTTCATTTAAATTTTTAGCAATGATTGTTATTTACTTTAGGGGAGCCTAATACAATTTACCACCGCTTTGCAACATGTGGCTTGAAGAGAAAAATCGTCGCAAAAATCTCTTCAGCAATATGCCTATCCTAATAATTTTATATACTGAATTTAATTAGGTTTTTATATGTCGCAATGAGTTTCTGGCGGAACTGATAGGAGATGTTGTGCTGTGCAGTTTTATTTTGTAAAAATATGTAAAGTTACACTAAAATGAACAGTAGTTGTAGGATATTGACAGATTTTGAGTAGTAATTATGTGTTTTTGTGAGAAACGTGAACTGTATAGTCAAATGTGGCTTTTCGATTTCACACAAGAACTCCGTTGAATGGCGTCAGTTCATAACCTACAGTTCAGCTGAGCAGTACATAGGCTTAAGAAAATAAAGAAACTATATTGTAATCTAAAATTTTGCTTAAAGGCCGAACTGCCAAGCCATAAACCTAAATAAATAATAAATATATATCACAAGCGAAGCCGTGGGCAAAAGCTGGTATGTTTATAATAAACCTTCATTGAAAATGTCCCAAACTAATGGTGAAAACCGCTTAAAAATCCGTTGTCTGGTTTAGGAGCAGTTACCGGATATATAGACCGACAGAGACACAGCGCAGTTTTTATGACATGATAATTTACAATTATGACAGAATATGAACTGATTTAATCTTATTTTGTTAAATAATTGTGTTCAAAATACGATTCTAGAAGCAGCCAACTTCAGAATACAGATTCAATTGAACAGCTAATTTATGACTTCGCAAACCGTTTTCCTTTAGTTGTTTTCCAGAAATCACAGTTACAACTTATGGTCTACAATTAGAAGATTTAACCCTAACATAAGAATTCTTTGAAGTATTAAAACAAGAAGCTAAGAAACTGTTTAGTCTCGATTTTATGATGCATGCAGTAACTTATGAAAACGAATATAGCTCCTCGTAAATGATAATAAAATAAATACAAGTCTTAGACTGGCGGGTTTAAAGTACACTTTCGCAGTTATGTTATCAACTCTTCATGAATTATTTCAATTCGCCATACAACCGTAAAGCGTTGGCATATATGTAATTAAACTGCTATTATTTTATGCGGAAATCTTAAGACCAATATTGCCTTCCTTTTACATATTATTGTTCCTTTATAACAAGGATTTTTTGAATTAAAGCTGTACAGTAATCCAGCAGTTAGCTAACCATTTAAAAAACCTGTAAACTTCTATCACATTTTCTTATTATCCTATGATAATATTAATAATATACAATATAGATTATTAATCATCACTTCTAAAATAATGTATGGAATGATGTCTGTTCCTTTACCCTTGCTCGATCCTTTGGGGTAAAAACAGTATGACTTATCATACTCCTCTATTATGGCACACGTTCGTTGTCACAAAACAAATCATCATATAACCCTTCATACAATCCAATTCATCTATTTTTGTCCTTCTTTTACTGTTACATCATCAATTTTCTAGCTTAATAATCTCTTTGCCACATAATTTCCATCCCTCCTCATAACATGCCCAACCAAACAAATCACGTCAAATTGTAATAACCACCTATTTTTTTATCTCCAGCTTATGAAGCAAGCGTATGATAAAATATTGCTAACAAGCTTTAATATCTATTCTTATCAATTTTCCAAGGGGTCCAATTAGCGTTAATTATTTGTATTAAACATGGCCTTGTCACTTTACAGATTGTCCGTAAGATCGTGCAGTTAAACATTCTATTCTCTCTGTACGATACTCGTGCCCTAAATAGCTAACAACGAAATTGGGGCAACAAGATAAAATGTCTGTCGTTATGAAGGTTCAGGTCACTATTTGATGCAACAATCGGATATACAATAGATTACTCATAATGGCGACTATGGTTTGTGATTTTATGTAAATCATTATGAATGTTATAGACAAAATATTTTTACTGCTGTTTTCGGTTATCAACACATAAACTTTCCACTTTTTTGAGACGGATTTCATATAACTAATTTCGATGTGCAGGTTTCTTCGCGATGTTTTGCATCACCTTTGTGGCACGTAGTAAAAAGGTATGTATAAAGGTATACAATATACAAACTGGATTAGACCAACTGCATAAGGAGTGGAGAATATGCTTCCTTTCCGGGAATCGTTATGGAAATTGGACGCGGGGAACTTAATCACTATCATGACTTGCTTACCACACTAACAACAGGTGGCTACACTAAAATATATGGCTGTCAACCCTATTTCATTAAACTTTAGGCTTTAATAAAATCACTTTTACATCTACATACATATTAGTCGAGGTACTATAAAATTAAAACATAATTATAATGTAAAATTGATATTTCAATGCTATAATTAATTTAATCTATTGCAGACACTGACAGATGAACCGCAATCTACACTGATTTGATTTCAGTTATTTATAGCTACGTCGTTTAATTTCAAATGAAGGCAGATTCCCAAACAAGCACGGCTGTCGTCCACTGGCGCCAAGTGCCAGCCGAGCCTGACAGCCTCAGCCTTTATCATTTGGAACCAATTAAATTGTAGAACAGACAGGAATGATAACGAAAACAAGCTATAATTGCAATAACTATGTTAGACAGGCGTGATCAGATTAAATTCTTAGGGTTTGGGGTCGCACGTGTTATGATTTTAATAAATAATTAACAATAAACAGATTAAAATAATGGCAAATAACTAATACATACAGATATAACTTACATTGTCTAGTGTACAATATATCTATTATTACGTGCTGTGGGTACCAGGGTTGGAAGGAAACACCGATCTAATAGAATATGTCTTTATTTAAGCCAATGCAAGTATAACTCACAAAGAACAGTCAGTCCGATACATCGTCCAAGTCCGGGACAAAACTACACTCGACGACAGTCACAAATCTATAGATAACACAAACCAGGTAATAGGCTTTTTTTATCCTTTTCCTAACGCATGACTCCTACAATACTTCCACGTTGACAAATTTTCTTCCTTGGCATGCGTGACTCCACTTTGCGCGTTGACACTCCAGCGCTCCATCACCGATGCGACACTTGGAGGATGCCCGATGCTCTCCAGCGAGTTACCCTGCCGCATCGCCTTCTGCACCGCTCCCGATAACCCAATGCGTAGCCTCAGCGCACCCATGGTGCTCTGCTTCAAGACTGGTTCCAGGGCTCACCCGTCCTTCCTTTCGCGTGACTCGACCCACACGCGTGATACCTCCGGGGCTTCCCAATACGACGCTCGCAGACTGCTCACAACGCTCGTTTGCAACCCACGACGTAATCCGCACAGCGCCACCTCCACCGACCCTGCCGCAGCCTCAGCGCACTCCCCGGCACTCGCTTCTGAAACTTGTATCAGGGTCCGCTTCAGCTATCCGTCGAACCGCCGACGACCCGCTGCAGCCCCAACGCGTACCGGTACTTGCCCTCGAGGCTCCCCTTCCACTCAGGTGGGCCGTCTTCTTCTTCTCGTGCACTAGATTCTCCTCCGTAGCTCCTTTCACTTCGGTAGTCCATGCGAGTCTTGCTTCCAGTGCGAGACTCGATCGCATCGAGACTCTTTTCGAGACTGACTCCGTGCACAGTTTGTCGCGCTTATACTCACATATTCATTCGACACTCTAGAATGAAACTTATTACGTCATTTAACTATATGTCTATCCTTGTCCAACAAATATTGCCGTCCTTGTTACTTGCTGCGAGTTTATTCCAGTTTCTTCTCGTGTATATCTATCTCGTTATAACATTTGACTGGCCCTTTATTTCTAACCTGCTCTTTTTTAAAGTGTAACCAGTAGAAATGTTTTCGAATCTTTATTAAAGTCCTCTTTGCGCCTAGATGTCCATCCGAAGTACCAAAGTTAGAGATCTTTTTTTTTTTAAGGCGGGAGAAATGCTATTTACGCACAATACTGGGTCCTTTGCAAGGGATTAGACCATAGTTAATCATGGAGGCTTTACCCTTTAATAAGGGGCAATCCAAACAGTAATCAACCAGCTTGTGTGGAGACTCAGAGAAGTTGCACGGGCAACAACCACTACCCACTAAAACCACCCTCCTCCCATGTGCCCCGCGCTTTTTATGTAGGAAAGGCTGAGACTTAGAACGTAGTTACGCCCAGTCCGATCTAGTGCAAAAAGTGCCTGAATGTGCCCCGGGAATCAGAACACATCCACTTCGTCAGCGGGGGTGATGAATCCTTTGCTCCCTTGATAGGTAAAGGCCCCCCGAAGCGGAAAGTTAGAGATCTTATTCCAACTCGGTCTAACGCCACCATTTTTCTTCCATGATAGTATTGGTTTTAGATTTCACTATTCCTCCTATAATCTGCGCAAAACATCTATGTTCCATCCATTATCGACGATATCCATTATCATTACTCTAACCGTAGCTTTGTCTCGTTCTTCTTGTCTCATACAATGCTTGTAATTTTCTGGACATTGTCGTCTTGATAAGGCGTCAGCATTTCCATGAGACTTTCCACTCCGATGTTCCACCTCAAAGTAATATTCTTGCAGTTGTTCGATCCAACGTGCCACCTTCAGAATTTTTGAATTGCAACATTGTATTGCAACATTGTATTGTGTCATTGTTAAGGCGAAGACAATGCACTCTTTTCTTAAGGGGAAGAAGTTCTGCTACGCGTATCCGTCACACTTTCATTGCAAATTCATCAGAATACTTCACATAAGGCTTCAAATTAGTATTGCTTTCTAGATTGTTGCCCGTTGATGGCACTTTTGAATTAATTTTGTAGAATTGCCTTTTGGCAAATCGGAACCCTTGTGTAATCGTAGTGTACTTGCAGCTTCCGTCTATCTGTACATGTAATTCTATTGCTTCATCTGGGATAATGTTATAGTTGTTAACCATTTCACTCGGATTTAGAAAAGGGTTTAATGCGTTATTTGTTATGCGATATTGTAATTAATACTAATGAATTACTGAGTCTACATGGATAAAATTTGACTGGATGGTGAAGGCTATTTAGCGCAACAGAGTTATTTAGTGAAATCGTGAAAAAAAAAATATAGAGACTACAGGTAGCCGCCATAAATGTAACTAAGAGTTGAATTTTTTTTTGTGTAGATACATACTCGTATGGAGTATCATCAATCAGACCTTAAAAACATAACGATGTTTCTTAATAACATTTTTAATAAGATCAGTAAGTGGCAAGATGTGAGCTCCGAAAGTTGTGAAAACCTTCCCGGAAACCTTCCCTTCTGACTTCTAAATTATGAAATGAAAAATTCTGAAAACTGTCAAGGTGATATAGAGGTACTTTATTCGATTAAATTTTACATGGTTCCGAAGTCCAATATTCAAAACAGTGGACACTCGTCAACTCTACAGAAGCCATCAGACTTGCATGTTCCTACAATACTTAGCTAAATAATTTTATTTTTTTTATTTGGCCAAATGTCTGGTTATTTTTTACAGTTTTCTCTGGTCATGAAATGCTAGCCAATAAAAAACAGAGCAGATTTGCCATACCATTCATTTCTCAAGTTTTCCATACCATTGATACTTATTAATTGATATTTTTACACTAAGACTTGATAATAACGTTTTGATTACGTAATAAGAAACGAAGCGAGTCATCTTTCACCTACAAAGTCGTAAATTAATCAACATGACAACAATGCCTCGACGGGTTCACGAGTCCTCGACATAACATGACATTCAACACAATTTTACAGTAATTAATTGTCATTAGTATATGTATAGTAGACTCAGTCCGTCAATAAATTATCACCTTGTTTGTAAATAGTCCTGTAAAGGACCTGCACAAATCACAAAGAATCCGGTATAATCATAACCTGTTCACAGTCATTGACTTGGGTTGCCTTTGCCTACGTATCTGTGTAATATTGCAGAACATCCGTGTCTGCACATTAAACATGTTCCAAAGGGTATATACCCTTTTAATGAGCTTGAACTAAACACAATATAAATAGACGTTTTTTATACATTTTGCTGTATCGAATATAAAAACCGTGGATGAAGAAATACTAGGAATGACAAATTGACAATCGCCCTATAAAAAAATGAAGGCTTCTAGATCCTCATGATTTTTTATGCACTGGTTGTTTGAATTCTACAAAGCGCCATTTTGGTCATCGTAACGTAAAATGTATGTATGTAATGTCACGTCATATGTAAAAGTTTAACATATTTTAGGAAAGTAATGTAGTAAATGCAAAAATATATATGTATAAATACACTACGCTAATTCTTGAGAGAAGGGCGGATTTCACATAACGGTAATCTCTATTCTGAGGTTTTCAGAATAAACAGTGCCCAGTGGTTATTTTAACAAGTAATACTTATAAACAGAAACTACTCACGAATCTAAGAGATTGTCTTAACATAACTCAAACCTACGTAATGAGAAATGTAACAACTTACCTACCTTTTTCTAAATCACCACGCCTAATTATAAATACGTGTGTTTATATATATATAATTCTTCTGTACGTGTGTATGTCACTGAATTCCTCTTTAACGGCTCGACCGATTTTGATGACATTTTTTGTGTATATTGAGTAGGGTCCCTGGACGGCATAGATTTGCAATTGGATCCGGTATCCATCCGGTTTCCACTGGAACCGGGCTCCATAATTTTGGTGAAATTTTTAGTGTGCCTTTGAGTGGGTTCCTGGACTTTAGATACTTAACTGTATCCGGTAAGTCGCACTAAAATCGAATTTTAAATCTTTATTTTTTAGGACATGACAACGTCTACCGTGCTTACTAGTCTACTATGAATTCAATGATTTTTTTTCATAATTCAATTCTTATTGATAAGGCGCATTCTATTCGTGAGGTGGCAGAATGTAAATGGATTTAGTACCTTATGGAAAGCTTTCCCAACAGCAGACTATGCCGCGGATCAAACCCTAGTAAGTAGCTCTATTTTACTTACATAATAACTTTATTAAGTACTTATATATCGCGAGCGATGCCGTAGACAAGAACTAGTATATATATATATATATATATATATATATCAACCTTCCTTGAAAAAGATATCTAACTGAAAGTGAAAACCGTTTCAAAATCCGTTGCGTAGTTTAGGAGCAGTTAGCGCATATACAGACAAACTGACAGCCTGAGACTTTGTTTTATACCACGTAAAGAAGATTACATATATGCATATGAATGTTTAAAGATATCAGACGCAGCTATTGCTTATGGATCTTTGTAATTATCTATAGCAGAGAGGCGGGGCGCGGCGCGGGGCGTGTCGGCGTGTGGTGGCCGGTGAGGTGCGCGCGCGCCGCCCATCGTCTCTTGGTCAGTTATTATAAGCACGCGCACCGCACGCAGTGACACGAGAGCGCGAGCAGCGGCGCCGCTGGCGGTCGACGCGATCCCAGTGCACAGTGTTTGGCCGCTACTTATGCGCACCACTGGCCGCGATCTCCTGTTTCTGCATCCTGCGACTACAAGCGGACCTCGCTGCGGTCGCCGCTATTTATCTCATTTCATACGTGACACACATTTGCGACCACAAAACGCAAATACTGGAGCCGTCTCGACCACAGCCTGCTCGATGTAAGTACCATAAAACAAGTTCTATAAATTAGCCACTAAAACGGGAATGTAAAGTGCTTCAGTTGTGCTCCTTAGATTTTATGGTACAGCTCATTAAATGTCATAACAGATATTTACAATGTGAAATTATTAAGCAGCAACTTTGTAGAGTACATACGTTTATGCCTGGTTACTATATCTTACCGACGGTTCATTTGCCTTACTATCGGTGAAAATTTATAAATAAGTACTCCACACGAGTAATGTCAAAATTCAATCGATGGTAGGGCAAGTGAATAAATAGTAAGATATAGAACCGGCCATAATTAACAACTGTTAAAAACGCATGATTTTAAATGCCTATACTTTAAAAAATCATAATTATTATCCACGATAGTTATTAATAAATGCAATGCCACTAATTTAAAGTGGTTTAAACAATAAATAATGTGACTTGAGCTTTTATTAATTAGGTAATAATAAATATTGGCGAAGCCTTAGGTGAGTAGCGACACCTCGTACCTGACTCCGGGGGTCAAGACAAGGCCCCCACCTCCGTGCTTGCCTTGCCAGCCGGCACGGAGTGGAGATTGCTAGAGCTAAGACTCAATTTAAGCTCCAGGGGTGGAAGTGATAAATGGCATCACGCCAGAAATAGCTTCGGTGAACCTGCAGCCCACCTCTCTGCACCCCTTAGCCACTCACACCCATGTTGCCCTTGCCTTCTATGGCATTTTTTGGGGCTCATGCAGGGAGTGGCGAGTCACCGTCTGCCCATTTTTCCATGTTCCCCGACCATTCCAAAAGTCCGGGACATTTTTATGGTCCGTGGTCTACAAAATATTAATAAAACCCATGTTGCCCCTTCCTTCTAAGGCATTTTAGAGGCAGGGAGTGGCGAGTCACCGTCTGCCCATTTTTCCATGTTCCCCGACCATTGCGACGGGCAGACGCCATAGTCCCCATATTCCCAGACCCCCAATACCACTAGCAGTTCACCCCAATAGCCCGGTGCTTTTTGATCTCATTTCTCACAATAGTCCTACACTGGCCGGGGCTTGTCCTAGAGTGTATTATTATATGGTGCAGACAGGGACAATCGCCGGTCAGTGTGACGCCTCATTTACCTACATTATATTTGACAAGGAGCCTCTACATGTTGGCCTTGCCTTGGCCCCACGCAAGCCCTCCAAAAGTCCCGGTCCATTTTTATGGCCCGTGGTCTTGAAAAACATTAATAAAGATTTTGAAAAAGCGACATAGCTAAATTGTGGCTAAGCCCTTAGCAACAATAAAAAAGGATTTGAAAGAATGAGTTAAAATATCCATCTGTATCTGGAGCAGAATAATTATAGACCTTATATTTCCTACATGTAGATTTGTGTAAACAAAAATATTCAATAAATACATAGCCATCTAAATATATTACTTTGATTATTTTATATATATTATTTATTTAATTGAAAGCAATAATAACTTTAATGAAAAGAAGAAAGAAAATCTTAAACTAAATATTACTACTAATATTACTTTAGTTAAATCTATTGTAAAAGAGTACCTAATCTTGAAACTTTATCAATTATCCAATCCAATCAAATTCTATCCACCGATGAAATGCTTCCTTCACTTACTTGATAAATGAGTCTGAAAAAAGTGTTGTGAGGAAACTGCGCTATTTAATTTAATTTTCAATGAAATTCTTTGTGTCTGAAATAAATAAAATATTATTTAATTATTTAACCCGTTGAATTTTTAAATGCAATACTGTCTCGTACAAACAGATATGTTTCACATTTACGTATTAGGTTTTAAAAGGAACTCTGGAAGGAAGGAATAATTCTTCTCTCATGGTATAACTTAAGTCTTTTCTTCCGTCAACTTTGATATCAATTTTACACCAGAATAAAGGACGTGTCATTACGTAAAAATAATGTTAAAATTACCCAAATGTGTCAATCATAAAATGTTTTAATCCACGTATAATGTTTAACCTTAATGAGTGTTAAAATGCTAAAACAAAATTCTTCTAAAACTGTTTACGAGAAACGAATTAAGGGATGTCTAAAGGCATGTTCTTTAATGCCATAAGTTAACGCTAAGATCTTACAATGTAGTTTCGCGGTAGTAAAGTGAAATTACAATTAGGAAAATATTTGCAGTACCTAAATATAGATTCTGAGAAATGTAATGGAAGCAGTTCACCGTTTACCACCAAGGTTTTTACTTCGTCGGCGGCGGTGCAATCGAGACACACGCGCCGCCGCTGGCCAGACACATAACTCTGTTTTTATGCCTCTCCGCCTATAAACAATTAAACATACATAGATATGATGGGCCATAAATTACCGTTTATACAAACAACACAGAGTGCATTCATGAGAACAAACAAACTCAACTAAGTATTGATTGGTACACTGCGAAATTATGGTCAATTTATCCCAAACAAATACGAACGTCAAGATGTCAACAGAAATGCTTCTCGTGTTTTGTACCGATCAACGTATAGGTATTTGAACTTGAACTGAGATTTAAATTGAGGTCGAAAACGGTCACTCATGAACTCTGACACTTGACCACCCATGTACCAACCGAACTGTAACCTCTGAAATAAAATTACTTTGTCTCAGTTGTACTGTACGGTTTATAGATATCCATATATGAGATTAATATGCACGTACAAGTAACGAGTAAAAATACATTTAAAACGTGTTATAATTATATAAACATTGAAATATTCAGTCTTCATTTTGTTTAAAGTCTTATACGGTTTCGAATCTAGGCAATGTCAAATAATTATTATTAACATTATTACACTTAAAACCGTTACGCAACACATCGCTTAAGACTAAACAAATTAAATTTTCTACGCAAACACACAAATCTTACTTAAAACAATCAATATTTTACAAGGGTTGTTTATTTTTAACTAAAATTATATGTATGATAAATAGATCTGTACCTACAGTGAAACGTCACGCTTCAAGCCTCGTCAAGAAATCAAAAAATTCACCATCAATATTGATGATTTCTTTCAAAAAATAATAAAATAAGATATAGATTATATTATACTCATTAAATTATAAACTAATACAATGAAGAAAATTTAGCTTACATATATTGTTCAAACAAATTAAATATGTACTTATAGAGGTCACATTATATGAAAGTTAGTTGAATGTCTTTAGTGTTTAAAAGTATAACAGATATTATGCCTAATGGCTTGTTAAAAGTCGGTATTAAAAGTTGTCTCGTCTCGTGAAGCCAGTGACCGGCTCGGTCCTCAATTGGGCAAACCAACAACACACTTGACCCCGCAATCTGTTAAATTACCTTTTGTCACCTATCGTCTGCTCTCAGTGTCTACTGGGCGCGTTGCTAAGGTATTATGACGCCTCGTATAAACCGATACCGTAACAACAATACGTGTTCTCTCCACTTTTATGACGAACGCCATCCAACGTATCTGCGCGTTTTTGCCTTTTTCCCAATTTTTGGACAGTTGAATAATGCAAAATAAATAATGTATGCCTTCGGGCCCTTCGAGATATTTGTCTTTTGCTGTGTCTGTTTAAACTAAAAAAATGGGATGAGTCGGTTTTGTTGCGCGTCTTTTATGCAGGATCTTAAAAATATAATACAATATAATGATATAATTATTTTAGCCATTTATACAATTTCCTGCGGCCGGGCGGTCTGTCATAAGTGGGCGACATAAAAAACCGTAAGCCACCTCTAGTCTAGAGTATGCCGCCATAACAACCTGCAGTTGTGTACCGGCATTATTGGCCAGGTTCCAGTCTCCCTTTAGAGAGCAGCAGGACATTTGTAGCATCTTTGGTGTTGCAAGTGTCCATAGGTAATGGTAACCGCTTTCCATTAGGCGGGCCGTCTGCTTGTCTACTGAACTCATGCAATAAAAAAAAGTTATTCAAAAATCATCAACGAGAAATGAAACAATGCAATCAATTACAAAATAATATAAGTAGACTACGTAAATGAAGAAGTTACCAGAAATCCGAATTTTGAAGGAAGTCGAAAGTTATCTTTTAGTCTGTGAAATGACTCTATAACTAAAGTAATTAGTTATTACATTTCTCCAACAGTTCTATGTGTGTGTGAAGCTACAGGTCCGACAGTACTCATATAAGGAAGGTGATCAGAGTTACGCCACGGTGACTAATGCTGCTAATGCCATATACGTATACTGTTGGATAGGAGCGATTTGCTTTATATTAGGTTGGGGAAAAAGTTTCTTCGCATTTTATATAAAAATTCAAAAGGTTTTTTTATAAAGTTTATTTACATTTGACTAAAGTATGTAGGTGCCATTTTGTTGGATAACTTTTTGCCATCTTGTAGGTAGGGACGTAATCCCATTGCTATAAAAATTTCGGGGCTTCTGATCAAAAAACTGCGACAAGTAGTTTTGGCAGTCCTCTCGTGATGTTAACCTGACACTGCCTAAGGAATTCTGCAGAGATCGAAACAGGTAAAATCTGAAAGTGCGAGGTCAGGACTATACGGTGGATGCATTAACACCTCCCAGCCAAACTCTCGTAATTTTTGCTGAGTGGCTAAAGATGTGTGAGGTCTAGCGTTATCATGGTGAAAAACCACACCCCTTCTGTTGATTAATTCCGGCCGCTTTCTCTCAACTTTTTGCTTTAATCTCATCAGTTGTTCGCAGTACAGTTCAGAATCGATGGTCCTGCCTGGCGGTAACAGCTCATAATGAATAATGCCCTTCCAATCCCACCATACACACAGCATCACCTTGTTGCGAGTTAACCCGGGTTTCGCCACAGTCTGTGAAGCCTGACCGGCCTTTGACCACGATCTTTTTCGCACATTCTTGTCGTACGTGATCCACTTTTCATCACCAGTTATCAGCTTCTTCAAAAATGGTTCGGTTTCATTATGTCGTAATAAAGATTCACAAATGAGTACACGGTTCATTAGGTTTCTTTCAGTAAGCTCATGAGGCACCCAAATATCGAGCTTTTTTGTGTACCCAGCTTTTTTCAAATGCGCCAAAACCGTTTTATGGTCAATTCCCAGTTCTCCAGCTACATTATAACTATTAATATGCCGATCTTGCTCCACTTTTTCAAAAATGGCATCAATTTTGTCCGTAACAGGGCGACCAGAGCGACGTGCATCTTTGATATCAAAATTTCCGGATTGAAAACGCTTAAACTAAATTTGCGCTACTCTCACAGATACTGACTGCATTAGGTCCATAAACATCACAAAAAATTTTCGCGGCTTGTGTTGCATTTTTACCTTTTTTGTAGTAAAATTTTAAAATGTATCGAATTTCTTCCTTAGATTTACTCATTTTAACAATAAGAAAAACAAATGAAAATCACACATTGTCCTAATTTGAATTTGGAATTGTCTTCTTTAAAATTAAAACTTTTTAGTGATACCAAAACCAGCCAGATACAAATGGTATAGCCAAAGAGATCTTATTACAAGTTCATACATACTATATGCGAAAAGAATTTTTCCCCAACCTATTTTAATGTACCTATTTGTACTTGCAATGATGATGGTCGTATTTTTAAAAACTAGCAGTGAATTACGGTCCACGCATGGTGACTGGCGTCGTAGTGCCGAAAGACGTTCACTCTTTTTGCCACTTAAAAATACCCCACCGTTAAAAAAACTCAATCTTGTTGCAATCATTTTTAGTTGAAAGTTTCTGTCAAGTTCTATCATGTGGATTTTTTAGGTTTTTCAAAATTTAGAGGGAGGATCACTTTTAATACTTTAGAAGACTAGTTGACTTATTATTTGACACCTTATTACATAATATATTTTTTCTAGACCTCTGTAGACCACGAACCATAAAAATGGGCCGGACTTTTGGAGGGCTTCTGTGCGTCATGGGACGGCCAACACGCAGAGGCCCGTTTGACAAATTTTACGTAAATGTAGCGTGAAACTGACCGGAGATTATCCCTGTCTGCACCATATAAAAATGCAACCAAGCCCCGGTCAGTGTGAGATTATTGTAGGAAATGAGAACAAAAGATACCGGGCTATTGGGATGAATTGCTAGTGGAACCGGGTATGAGTGGCTAAGACGTGGGCTGCAGGTTTACCGAAGTTACTTCCGACGTCATGCCATTTATCATTACCACCCCTGGAGCTTGAGTCTTAGCTCTTTTATAATATTATTCAAGACCTTATCACATACGCTTATGTGCACTAAATAATATTTTCTATTCTCAGTTACATTGTATGAAGTGCTATCCCTATTTTCTTGTAGTATCACCACATTATTTCTAGTGACGCATAGAATTACATCTATCAGTTTGATATTTTAAAAATGACTGTTATAATTATATAATGATCAATTATGATAAATTATAAGGCTTCCATTTTAACCATTTAGCTACGGAACTCTTAGAGACTTTAATATTAAATTAAAATTTTAATATTTGTAAGATATTAATAACTCAATGGGGTGCATGCACTTAAAAAAGCTAGATCTATGATGATGATTGAAAAAATGGAATAGATAAATGAATAAATAAGCAAACTATATTTCTAATGATTTAAACAAAGATTTGTGATTTGATTCCGATAATCTACTATGACACAAGACCACGTGAGTTACGTTATTACTATTAAGCTAAACAGGAGTACTCAAGGCTGCAGTAGGAGCACGTTGAGCACAGATTCATATATAATTATCCAATCGAGTACACGAGCGCCGAGTCGACCAGAGAAGACCCGAGTCACGACGCGGACATATTAGTATTGCCACAGTATAAACCAAGATCCAGTAGCTCTTCCACTTTGGAGTTGACAGAAAATCCGGTAGAATTATTAGAACGTATATTTATGTTGTTAGGTAGAGTCACTGGAGTGACAAATACATACATACATAACTTCACGCCAGTTCCCTTGCGGGGTAGGCACGAACAACAAGGCGCCATTTAGGCTTATTCTTACACACCTCACTTGCTTCTTTGACATTCATAACTCTTGTCATGCACGCTCGTCTGTTCTTAAGGCTCCTGATACAATACAAATACAATATTTATTTATTTTCTTATTTAATAAAAAGTTATAATCTATTACTGCATTCCACACAGCATAGCCCGGGTAGATATTGATTTCGTATCTCATGGGAATGACCGCATTTTTCGGAGAGAAGAGCACTCTTATGTTCATCTCCGATTTCTAAAGTGTCTACATATAAGAAGTTTTATAAGAATTAGTTCATATCCATGGTGGTGTAATGGACACTCTCCGACAATGGGGAAATGAAGATGATCAAAGTTATATATTATAGTTATATTCAAACAAACCTACCCCAATGTATTCTGTGAAACTAACTTTCATACAACTAAGTATGGATAAAGAAGATCTAATATATGTATCACTCTCACGCTGGTGCACGCCTGTCAGTATCAGTAATAGTATGTAGCCCTATCCAATAATCCCGGCTTAAAAGACTATGTTTATATTGTAGACGGCGCGCGGCGCTGTGCTAAAAAAAGTGTTAAAGCAGTCTAAAGATAACCAATGCGTGCGTTTAGACAGAACTGTCGTTTGGGTGTATCCGGGCAAGAGAGAGGGGGGTGGGAAGGACAAGTTACAAGCTACCATAATGATAAACTTGTTTGGGAAATTGGGATGCGCTTGTATATCTAGATAGAAACGACATTTCGGAAAATTTCAAAAGTGACGGGTCATTGTACCGCATGTAGTTTTACTTTTTGCCAGTTTTTATACTGTAGTAATATACTGTATATAATACTGTGGTGCTGTGTGACCGAAGAACACACGCTCCTTGCGTGTGACCAACGCGGTCCGACTCCGATTAACTGCAACCACAACATTGAATACTATTCGCGTGACAGGACATTAGAAATAGATATCAAGCCATGCAGAAATGCAATCGCTTGCATTAGAAACTACCTTACAAAACTGATTAAAATCTTTGAACAGGATAAAGTTATCAATCAATAAGGAATGCGCCGCGGTGTTAATTAACCTTATAACCGCTGTAATCTTACATGCTAGCCGACTGTCTGTTATTGAGTAACTATTAAACTCCAATGAAACTATAAAAATCAATATATCATTATATTAATACGTGAAGCAAAACCTTTTTACGAAAATTGCGCGACCGCAGGAGCAAGAAATTTCGCACACTTATAGTTTATATCAGAGAAGGAGTGCAGAATGCCATCTTCTTAAAATTATGCATAAAATACATTCAATCAATAAAAAAAATATGACATACACGCTCTATATACTCTTTTGTTTATTGTTAAAGTCAAATTAACAGTGTAGCCTTGGCGAAATCTGTGATTATAAAACTATATTATTTGGCAACAGAACCTTAATAATGTTCAAAGTTATAATTTAAATTAATTATGGTCGAATTTCGACCACTAGGCGACCACTAGTAAGTATAAAATCGGATCGGATGTTCGGATCACAAATTTGTAGGCATTCGACATCCCTGACGTGATGTGTAAAATCCCCCACAATATCAAGCTAGTATTTTTTTTTTAAGTATTAACAGAAAATTAAAAATCTTTAATTTTACTGTCATTCATGTATGTCTCTCAAAACCACGAACCTTAACAATGGTCCGGACTTTTGGAGGGTTTGCGTGGAGCAATGGAAAGGCCAACACGTAGGCGCGCCTTGACAAATTAAATGTAAATGTGACGTGACACTGACCGACGATTATCCATGTCTACACCACATAACAATACACCCAAGATGAAACAAGCCCCTGTCAGTGTAGAACTATTGTAAGAAATGACAACAAAAGGTACCGGGTTATTGGGATGAACTACTAGTGGAAATAGAGATTTGGGGCTATAGGCACTATGGCGTCTGCTCGGGGAACATGGAAAAAATGGGCAAACGGTAACTCGCCACTCCCCAGCAAGGGGAACCAAAAAATATCATACAAGATTGGCGAGGGACAACATGGGTTACTGATATTATTATTATCACCAACAATAAAGAGAATTAGAGAGAAATTATGAAAAAAAATTACAATTATGAAAAAAGAAGACAATATATTAAAGAGATGGTATGTCTCTGCAGTCCGCGGGCTATAAAAATGCCCCGGACTTTTGGTGGGCTTGCATGAGGACATGGGAAGGCCAACACGTAGAGGCCCCTTGTCTTTAATCTAAATGTGGCGTGACACTGACATGGGTGTGAGTGGCTAAGGGGTATCGAGAGGTGGACTGCAAGTCCACTGAAGCCGACGTTATACCATTTATCGCTTCCGCCCCTGGAGCCGTAGCTTTTTTTTTATTGCAGGAGTTCAGCAGACAGACAAACGGCCCATTTGATGGAAAGCGGTTACCATCACCTATGGATATTTGCAACAACAAAGGTGCTACAAATGCGCTGCTGCTTTCTTAAGGGAGACTGGAACCTGGTCACTAATGCCGGAACACAACTAAAGGTTGTTATGGCGACATATTTTAGACCAGGGGTGGTAGCCATCCAGTCGGGCAAATGCCCTACCACCTGGGTGTGGGTTGTTTGGTCGCCTCTTACGAAAGGCCGCCCGGCCGCAGGAAATTGTATTCTTTCTCCGTTCCTGCATGGATAGCTCTAGCGATCTTCACTCCGTGCCAGTTGGCTAAGGCAAGCACGGAGGCGGGGGCCTTGCCTTGGCAAGTATCGCTACTCACCTATAACTTCGTCACAAAGCCCACCTGCGGGTATTAAAGACTATTATTGTATAGTGTGTATATATTATTGATTTTATAAGTATTGGCTGGCCATATATGGTCATGTAGACAAGCTATAATTAATATCCATAACTAAAATTTTTGTAAAATGACTGTACAGTATGCTAAATAATCAAACAAAAAATATCACACACTATGCTATCAACACTAATAACAACACTCTCCTTGAATAAAACTTAACGGTTTAGTAATTAAGTATACTAAATATTTTAAATAAAAAAAATTATATTGGACTGGTATTAGAATAATATTTTAGGTATAATAATAATATTTTAGGTACCTAAATATTTATTATGCACGACAATAAAATGGGTGTAAGTAATAATTTCGTAAAATCGTGAACTCTGGCAGTCTACCCCGTGGGATGTCTTCTGGCATTGAAAGTACCGTACCTTTATCAGTGTTTTTTAAGCTGTGCAAGCACCCTGAAATTTTTGGAAATTTTCCACGAGATGGTTCCAAATTTAAAACAACTGTGAAAGTGAATCTTACCTCACCATTGACTTATATAACAAGCCGATAAAATATTTGCAGAGCTTATAAATATCCAACACAATTTTCGCGATTTCACTACGTAATTATATAGGGAGGGCGGGGGGGCATATAAAATACACCTTCCTATGAAATATCTAATACAATCTATTCTAATGGGATGTACCTACAGACGGAGTGATGATTTTATAAAGATTTCATTTTTGTCAAAATGACCTATGAAGTCAGAAAAATAAGAGTTTCGCAAAAGATTACGTAAACGTTTTTATTTTCTATGCCCTTAATGCTTTAAAATTATTTTGTACGAGAATAGTGAACAAGATGTTCTTAGACTATATTAGACCACACGCGATCACGCTGTAATTCACATTACTGCGTACCTCTATTAGCTATAAATAGAACAGATGTGTTCACTACCATATACATATACCTATATAAAGTATACAAAGGTATACTTTAATACATCATAATGTTGGCAAGACCGTAACGTAATGTTGCAACATTTATCGTTTTGTGGGTGCCCCCACCCTATATCCAGAGTGGCACTTAGTAAAAGGAAGTAGCTGATTTGCATTTTTATGAATAAGGAAGGTGAACTGATGAAGTGAAATCATCCTTGTATTAGCGTTCAGGGCCTTACTGTTTACTTAAGACAAAGTTTGATTGCCAGGTTTACATTATATGACGTCGGTGAAAATGCTGGCAGGCTACATGCACCGTTTAGATAGTTTTTTTAGCTTAATTATATAATTTATATTAGTATCACGAACAGATTTTGTGCTCATTTTAGGAAGAGATTATTAAGAAATCTGCTCATATAACTAATGACTATGAGATAGATCCGCCAATACGTCTTGGACAAGCGTGACGGGTAGACTGTCAGTTCTCTTATTCCTATATCTTACTACATTCACATTTACTACAGCTCTACCATCGGTTGAATTTTAACATTACTTGTATGGAGCTTATGTCCAATTTCAACCGACAGTAGGGCAAATGAACCGTCGGTGAGATATAGGAACCGGGCGTTAAATTACGGAGGTCCAAGAAAAGCAGCGGGATGCGTTTGTTGGTTATTATTATATATAGGTGAGCCACGAAATTATTTGTAATTGTTCTATATTTTTAGGTTTATTAGATTAAAAACATTTTTGACAAAAAAAATATCATAATGTTAAAAACTATTCAAAAAATTGTAACAGGTGTATTGATGGACCTATGTAGGTATAGCGAATTTGTTCGTCTCTTACATAATGCAAGTGTGTTTGCTGGGTGTATTTTATACATATAGGTGCACGTGAAAAGTTACTGCAGTACAACGAGCAGGAAAATGTTATCTTAAATTTAAATACCGCCTATTGAATTCATTTTTATGGTTCCGTAGCCACTTTGGCAAAATGGAACCCTTATAACAGCGTTATATCCGTCTATCTGTGCATTTTACAACCATAATTCTCAAACTACTGATTCTATACGAATACAATTTAGTACCTAATAATTTAATTTACGTTTTAATATAATCGTCTTTTAAATTCCTGAGTGCGATGTTTGACGTTTTACTCATATTTAAGAAACTTTTAATGACGCCATGCAGTATTATTTTATCGGGACTATCCCTATTATTAATATTATAAATGCGAAAGTAACTCTAGTAACGTCTGTCTGTCTGTCCCGTTGTCACGGAAAAGCTACTGGGCCGATTTGACTGAAACGCAGTATAAATATATTTTCGATGCCAAGAATGAACATAGGATACTTTTCATCCCGAAAAATGGGATAGTTTCCGGGATAAAACATATTTGTCTCTCTGTTTGTTATGCTTTTACGGAAAAACGACTGTACCGTTTTGGCTAAAATTCGGTATATATTATTCGGTAAGGTAAAGGTTTTCCCAAAAAGTAGGATAGGTTTTTGTGATTTTCCATTTTCGTCATATTAGTCCTTTTTTGGCCTTTTTGTTGTTTTGTCCTTTTTGTGCTTTTGGTGCTTTTTGCCCTTTTTGTAATTTTTGTGCTTTTGGCGCTTTTTGTCATTATTGTCATTTATGTAGTTTTCATAAACGGGGGTTAGATAAATAAAACTAGGACGGTTTGAAACAGGATGAAAGTATGGATGAGACCAATTATTCCTCAAGTTTATAGATATAAAAAAATATCGTCTGTAAAAAATGCGATAGTAACTCGATATGTCTTTCTGTTAAGCTTTGATGGAAAACTCCTAGGAATACTGGATCAGTTTTGCTGTAATTTTGTTTAAATGTAGTTTTAATACCGAAAATGAACATAAATACTTTTCATTCCGGGAGATGGGATAGTTTGCGATGTAGAATGAAATGAATCTTCCGGGTGCAAATAGCACTAACATAAAAATTTAATACAATGTAACGTGTATTAACGCCTGCTCTTTAAACATGAAGCACGCACTGGAGGTTGACCCGCGGGGCAGCCGCGGGGTAAACTCTAGTATTAGATACCTCGTATATGTTATATACGAGGTAAGACGACGGCGGGACAGCGGGTTTTGACTCCACACTCAAGGTGGACTTTTGCAACACTAGAGGTATTCACGCTAATCTTAATGCCATCCATCACCACCTTGAGACGGCAAAGCCGGCCTTATTGTTTCTGACGGAGACACAGATTTCTTCTCCGGTCGATACATCATATCTTCACTACCCTGGCTATAGGAATACTGGATCAGTTTTGCTGTAAGGACTGATTTGCCAGGGACTACTGCCTACGATTTTGTTTGGATTCAATGTAGTTTTAATACCGAAAATGAACATAAATACTTTTCATTCCGGGAGATGGGATAGTTTGCGATGTAGAATGAAATGAATCTTCCGGGTGCAAATAGCACTAACATACCCAAAATTTAATACAATGTAACGTGTATTAACGCCTGCTCTCGCGAGAGCAAAATTCGACCACATCGGCAGAATTGGCGAGCGCCTTTCCAGTTACCCCTCCGGGAGTAGAGCCTTTTGGGCCCTCGCCAAAGCTGTCGAGGGAAACTTTTGTCACGCGTCTCTTCCAGCTCTGCGCACAGCGGACAACCGTCTGGCACACGCCGCCAAGGATAAAGCTGATCTTCTAGGCGAAATCTTTGCGGCCAATTCGACTCTTGACGACGGGGGAGAAACTCCACCTACGATCCCTGAGTGTGAGTCTCGCATGCCGGAGATCCGCTTTACTCAGAAAGCAGTCCGACGTGCCCTCCGCTCCCTCGACGTCAAGAAGTCATCTGGGCCAGATGGCATACCAGCAATTGTGCTGCAGACGTGTTCTGCTGAGCTGTCTCCAGTCCTTGCCCGACTTTTTACTATCTCCTACCGCAGTGGTCATGTCCCCGCTTCGTGGAAGATTGCCCATGTACATCCCATCCCCAAAAAGAGTGACCGAACGGACCCGTCGAATTATAGGCCTATAGCAATAACCTCTTTGCTCTCAAAGGTGATGGAGCGAATTATCAACGTGCCTTAGGGTACCTTGAAGATTCCCAGCTCTTAAATGACCGGCAATATGGCTTCCGCCATGGTCGTTCAGCTGGGGATCTTCTTGTGTACCTGACACACCGTTGGGCTGAAGCCATTGAGAGCAAAGGGGAAGCTCTGGCTGTCAGCCTAGATATTGCTAAGGCCTTCGATCGGGTCTGGCACAAGGCTCTTCTGTCGAAGCTACCATCTTACGGGATACCCGAGGGACTTTGCACCTGGCTATCCAGCTTTCTTGATGGGCGCAGCATACAAGTCGTTGTCGACGGTTGCTGCTCAAGTATCAAGCCCATCAATGCTGGTGTGCCCCAGGGTTGTGTGCTGTCGCCGACGCTGTTTATTTTGCATATCAATGATATGTTGTCCATCGACAACATTCATTGTTATGCGGATGACAGCACTGGCGACGCGCATTACTCTGGACGTGCAAATGTCCCTCGATCATTTGTGGAGGAAAGTCGGGTTAGACTTGTGTCTGAGGTAGAGAACTCCTTAGAGAGAGTCTCTAAATGGGGGAGACAAAACCTTGTCCATTTCAACCCCACAAAGACACAGGTCTGCGTATTCTCCGCCAAGAAAACTCCATTCGAAAAAGCGCTTCAGTTCCAAGGAACTCTCCTTACCACCTCCAAGAGTATCGGGATCCTTGGAGTTGACATCGCGAACGATGTGCAGTTCAGGTGCCATCTTGAAGGCAAGGTAAAGCTTGCCTCCAAGAAGCTGGGAGTGCTAAACCGGTCCAAGCAGTATTTCACTCAGCGGCAACGCCTTGTGCTTTATAAAGCCCAGGTGAGGCCGCATATGGAGTACTGCTCACATTTGTGGGCTGGAGCACCCGCCTACCAGCTAAATCCCCTGGACAGCATTCAACGTCGAGCCGTTCGCATTGTCGACGATCCCATACTCACAGACGGTTTGGATACGCTTGGCCTTCGGAGAGACTTCGCGTCTCTTTGCGTATTCTACCGACTATACAATGGGGAGTGTTCCGAGGAACTGTTTAGAATGGTGCCTTCGTCTTCTTTTTACCACCGCACCGCACGCCATCGGCTGGGCGTTCACCCCCACTTCCTAGAGCCGCTTCGCTCTTGTACGCAACGGTTCTCTAGAACGTTTCTCTTGCGCACCGTGGGGATTTGGAATGAGCTCCCAGCCGTGGTTTTCCCACAGCGCTACGATATGGGTTTTTTTAAAAAGGGCGTCGTAAAATTTCTTCGAGGCCGGCAGCGCGTTGATGACACCTCTGGTGTTTTAAATATAGAAAAAAGTTATCAGTTATTTACAATAATTTCAACTCTATCACTAGTAAACATCGTGAATAAAATTAATTATGTAAACCGGTTCACAGTTTAATGAGACGAGTAACATTTGAACTTTACCACTTCTCGTCTCTTCACGAGATTGATAGAAGAGATAGGATAAGGATATTTAATCCATACACGCGGGAGCAATAGGGTGGCCCAGGAGAAGGCCGCGGTATTGAAAGAAAATAAAGAAAGAAAAAGACTATATTAAAAGAAACAGCAACGTACTTACATTGTTTACATATTTTATCATGTAAATCTGTATATACAAAAGAAACTCGTGTTAGTTACACTATTTATAACTCAAGAACGGCTTTACCGATTTGGCTGAAAATTGGTGGGGAGGTAGCTTAGAACCAAGAAACGGACATAGGATACTTTTCATCCCTTTGGAACCGGTAGGTGGCGCTGAGATCGGGTTCTAGAATCCTCCTAATCACCTGGAGCGATTTTGGTGATTTTGTTTTTGTGTGTTTGAGTGGGTCCCCGGATGGTTTAAATCCACAATTGGAACCGGTAGGTGGCGCTGGGATCGGGTTCTAGAATCCTCCTAATCACCGGGAGCGATTTTGGTAATTTTGTTTTTGTGTATTTGATTGGATTCCCGGATGGTTTAGATTCGCCATTAGAACCGGTAGGTAGCGCTGAGATCGGGTTCAAGAATCCTCCTAATCACTTGGACCGATTTTGTTCTTGTGTGTTTGAGTGGGTCCTCGGATGGTTTAAATCCACAATTGGAACTGGTAGGTGGCGCTGCGATCGGGTCCTAGATTTTTATTTTTTCAGAGCAGGGCAACGTCTGCCGGGGCAGCTAGTAGTATAATAAATATCAAACTTTGTGAATTTGTACGCCGCATTTTCAGCAAGTTTCTATTGATTGCACAGAAAGGAGATCTTGCCATGTTACCAATGCTCTGAATTTAGTTTTATTGGGAACTTATGAAAACTAAAGATTTCGAGACGTTAAATGGGTGAAATAATTATTTAGATTTTATTCGTCTTTTTAAATATCTCGGCACAATTTACTGTATGAATATATCCAGTGTCAAGTATCCATTAATACGTAAGTATTACAATAATTTGTACAATATTCTTCAAGTATAAAGGCCTCAACCATATTGTAGTTTGACTGACGCCAAACGAGGGAAGTTTTGTGGAAGCTTAAAGAGTACATTAGTAAACGCTTGAGATGTTAAACACAACCACAATTCTTCGTTGAAAACAATCAATATCCTATAGTTATTGTTTACATTTAATAAATATTATACATTTTTTTACAGAATTTCCCGCCAAAATCTTGGTCAGTCGTTTTGTTTTTCATTTACCTACATACATTTTACTTATGTCAATCTTGCTACTTTGTAAGTTTTATTTATATTTTTTATTATTATTTTATGATATATTTTTTTTTATAAATAATATAGTATAGGGTAACTATACCATTGTTGGCATAGCGACTGACACCTTATCAATTTATGCCCGATTCCTATATCTTATCAACTGTTCATTTGCCTTACTATCGATTAAAATTTGACATAAGGTCCATACATCTCATATCAATATTCAACCGATAGTAGGGCAAGTGAATGAATAATAAGATATAGGAACCGGCCATTATTCAAGATATATTACTCTATTCGTCGTATTAAGTCGTGGTAGCGTAATAGTTAGCGCACGCGTCCCAAACTCAAAGTTCAAATCCTGGCCGGAACGCATTCGGCACTTAGACACTTTTCTGCTCTGATATGCATATTATTACAATAACCATGTGCTAACAACAGCGAAGGAAAATATCGTGATGAAACCTGCACAGCGAGATAACCGATATGTCAAACCTACCATGCTGCCTTGGACGAAGCGTGACGGGTATACTGTCCGTTCCCCTTTAGTGGGAGGCTCGAGCCCAGCAGTGGAACGTTTATCGGCTGTTATTATATTACTATTATAAAAAAAAAA
The DNA here is from genome assembly GCA_019925095.2 of Dendrolimus kikuchii. Lineage (NCBI taxonomy): Eukaryota > Metazoa > Arthropoda > Insecta > Lepidoptera > Lasiocampidae > Dendrolimus > Dendrolimus kikuchii. Next base: position 13,433,665 of record CM034394.1, read on the forward strand.
AATATTAGGATTTCTTAATGTTTTGAATAAATTAATAAGGTGCCAATCATTGAGGGGGTGCTAACAATTAGTTGACCCCTTCTATTATTTGCGTATTCCAAAGTTTTATTTCCTTGACTGCGGGGAAAGGAAAGATGAATTTAAAATATCTATGAGGTGCTACTGATATACACGTGTCTGTACCTATGCACTTTGTAACATTACCTCATTATCAACATTTATCACTTATCACAATACATAAATTACTACATTACATAATTATATTAATCATCTTCAATGTATAATTATATTATTACTAAATAAATATTTTTACATTTGAATGCGAAGAAAACAAAGGTTATGGTGTTTGAAAGAGAAGAAACCAGAACGAATGCAAGGATAATGGTCGATGATGTTATGCTGGAGCAAGTGAATGAGTTTGTATATCTTGGATGTGCTTTTAGCAGGGATGGAAGGTACACCACTGATATAGAAAGAAGAGTGAATTTGGGGAATAGTGTGAATGGAGCGTTAGGTAAACTTCTAGGCGCTAAGAACCTCAGCCAGAAGGCCCAGCCCGCCGTACACAACGCGGTGCTGGTACCTACGCTCACGTATGGAAGCGAGAGTTGGGTATGGAAGAAAGAGCATGAAAGTAGAGTAAACGCGGTCGAGATGCGAGCACTGCGCAAAATCTGCGGAGTGACGCTTGCGGACCGCGTTCGTAATACCGAAGTAAGAAAGAGAGTTGGTCTGAAAGAGAGTGTCGGGGTGAAGGTAAGGAAAGGAATGCTCCGCTGGTTCGGGCATGTGGAAAGAATGCATGATGAAAGAATGAATAAACAGATATACAATGCAAAAGTGGATGGATGCAGAAGTCGTGGAAGGCCACGACACACCTTCCATGATCAAATTGATCGTGTACTAGCAGAAGGTGATGTCAGGAGCCTTAAGAACAGACGAGCGTGCATGACAAGAGTTATGAATGTCAAAGAAGCAAGTGAGGTATGTAAGAATAAGCCTAAATGGCGCTCTGTTGTTCGTGCCTACCCCGCAAGGGAACTGGCGTGAAGTTATGTATGTATGTATGTAAATATTTTGAATTAATCATTGAATCATTGTCCACGGTTTCATATTAAATTTACCAACATGTATTATTTGTGTGCTTGTTGAAAAGAGTGTTGCTAAAATTGAAAATAATTTATAGCTTTCATTTGTCAACCGATTTACACGATTGAAAACCCATGCTTATCTCAATATATATATATAGCCGAAAGTCACATCTAAGTAATAAGTAAGTACTAATCTATTCATAGCACAGTTATTCTCATTACAGCCACAGCAAATCAATTAGTAATGTGTATAATTATAATAAGCGCAGACAAAAATCCTTACCATTAAAGAAGAATATTTGTAATGGCCATCGCTTAGGAAAACCATAATTCTGAAAAGGTTCTAAATACTACATTACTAAGTATACGGCATACGGCGCCAGTCATTCTTCCATCCAGTCTAAATAATGTGTTATTTATAATACATTGTAACTATACATGTTAAATATAAATACGGAACCATGTTCTGTGCAAACGCTTGTACAAACAATTTTCCGTTTCCTTAAAATCAGAAATACAATTTGACATAAATTTAAATATGATGGTTTAACCGTGAGTTGATTCATTTCATAGTTTCCTGTGATAATAAAATAAACAAAATGGTAAATGAGCAAAGATAAACAACATGAATATAATTCCTTTCACTGACGTTAATGCACTAAGGAAATCAAAAATGCTTTTTGAGGGATACGTATCTAATATCAACTGGGCGTGACCGGTATCGAATTACTTATACCCTTCAGTATAAAAGCGAGAGAACTACTCGAGTTACCCGCACTCGAGTATTCGTCTTATATGGATCCTTGAAGTGGATTTATATTTAAGTAAATATTTCAATAATCTATACTAATAAAATTCAATGTGTCTATAAGTGAAAACATCTATGTATACGAAGCTTTATCATAAATAATTTACTTATTCTATTAGACCAGGGTCGATCATTTTTGAAACAAAAAAAATAATAGTAGGACGAAACCCATTGGAAAAGGAAGAGAATATAACAAAACTGAAAGGAAAAATAATTTACGGGCGATCTGAGTTCGGGAAGTGGAAGGGATGAGTTTTTAAGGGTAAAAACGGTTTATCTCGATTTCCGACAAAACTACAAGTCCTATGGAAAAAAGTTAAAGGGCAAAGTTATAGGTAATAAAAAGAACTACAACTTTTGTATTTACACTTTTTTCACTTAACCTCAAAATTTATGTGCAAAATTCAAATAACCAAGTTTTTGGTTTTCTATTTTTATCTTTTACAAAAAAAAAACTACGAAATTTGGTGAAAACTTACCTTTTTACGTCCAAAACACATTTTTTTTTATTTAAAATATTTATTTTTTCACTTTATTTTGACTTAATATCGAAAAAGCACCCTAATTTTCAATCGAAACTTATCGTGTCAAAATATGTGTTTTTAAAAAGTCGGTTGCCTTCTTGTTCGCTGAAATCTCTATTTTCTGATCGTTTAAAAAAATACATTACTATGGTAAATGTTCTCAGAAAATGCACAAAGAAATAACAGGCAGTAAGGCCCAGACCCTCCTAGCCCCTTCCCCACTTCTCTATTTATTTATTTTTTTATTTATTTATGCGTAGATGCCTATTTATTGGTATTTTAAGATAACTTATATACCTAAGTGGCTTACGGAACATTTTAGCCCATCAAAAGATTTTCATAGAGAAGTGGGGAAGGGGCTAGGAGGGTCTGGGCCTTGCTACCTGTTATTTCTTTGCATTTTCTGAGAACATTTACCATAGTAATGTATTTTTTTACACCATCAGAAAATAGAGATTTCAGCGAACAAGAAGGCCACCGACTTTTGTAAAAACACTGATATTTTGACGCGAGAATGTTCGATTGAAAATTAGGGTGCTTTTTTGATATTAAGTCAAAATAAGATGAAAAAATAAATATTTTAAATCAAAAAAATTACTCTATAGGACTCGTAGTTTTGCCGGAAATCGAGATAAATCGTTTTTTTACCCTTAAAAATTCACCGCTTTCCACTTCCCGACCTCAGATCGCCCGTAAATTATTTTTCCTTCCATTTTTGTTTTATTCTCTTCCTTTTCCAATAGGTATCATCCTACATTTTTTTTCAGTATTTGCCATTTTCAAAGATTTCAGCCCTGGTAGCCCTATACTTATATACGTTTATTTTGAATAGAATTTTGAAATGGCGTAACAAATTTCAATAGAAATTTTATTTGTTTCATTTGAATAATTTGCAGAGTTCAGAAGATATGAACCTGATGTCCTTATCCTGCGCGAGTGATGTCGCGGATACAGCTAGTAATAATTCATTATATAAATTGTGATCTTTCTCTATCTTATATATACCCGCGTCTTTCAATGACGTAGGTTCGAATCTTGGCCTAGGAATATGTACTTCGTAGGCAGTTTTTCGAACTTGGTCTGCATAATTATGTTTACAATTATAATTTGCTAACGGTGAAGGAAAATTCTCCAAGAAGTCTGTATATCGATATTGTCATTAAATGAAACCGGGCAAACCACGTTCAAACGGCTTGTCAATAAATGTGGCATGGTGATGTCCGTTGCCCTAAAGTCCAAGACCAACAATCGTTGTTTTGTTATCCCAAAAATTTATACCATTTTTAAACACTTGGTTAAGATCCGAAATGTAGTATCTAGGTATATTTATTTTGTGTCTGTGTGTTCGTCTATCAAAAACCCAAATTTCTAATCACAATTTAAGCTATCTCTCTTATGTTATCTTATCGATATTTTAATTATTTTTACAGAAATATGGTGTGTTAAAATTATTTATGTAAAAATCGCTACTTGTAAAATTTACATTGACAGTTATCATCTGAGTTCCTAAAGTTCTTTAGCTGACTACCCTAACATAATTTATCTAAAAGATCAAAAGTCGACGACAATCGCCTTACCCAAAACCTTTATCGCTTTAACCACAACAATTCTTTTATCAAACGTAACTCGGACCAAAAATAAAAATACATAAACCAATTAAAAGTGTCATTAGTTTGTTAAAAATATCATATCGTATGTAAGGAAACATTATAATTTACACGATGGTTTTATATTTCCAGAACCGCAAATATGTTAGTGAATAAAGCTGTGCAGTTCGCGGTATTGACGGCGGCGGTTCTACTGGAAAGCAATACGGAAGCCGCAAGAACAGCTGCGGTCAAATTCTGCGGCCGACAACTGAGCGAAATTATGAGCCGAGTGTGCCATGCGTACAATAGCCCTTCTTGGGATGTACCTACAGGTAAACAGAATATTTTAAAATCAATTACAATAACGTAGTTTGTGATAAATGTGACATAATCATATATTCCAAGGATGTTGCCTAAACCATGGCCCTGCGACATATATATGAAAACTGGGATGGCTGTATAACTATCACCGCGACGCTGTCAATGCAAATCTCACTCGATCAGTTATGTTTTCCTCCGTGCGTTTGAACTCACTTCTCTAAAGCACTATTGGTTAGGATTCTAATTAGGATTTTTGTTATTTAATACAGTTAATTCAATGAGGATGGTTCGAGCGTTTAAAATGTCACACTACGACCGAAATAAGCTGAATAAGCAATTTTAAGCAATTAAACATTTGTAACTGCTAAAATTAATAAGGTACCTACTACCGACCCGGTAAAACTTATCCTGCCCTGAAAAAATAAAAATCTAGAACACTATTACAGCGCCACCTACAGGTTCCAGTTGTGAATCTAAACCATCCGGGGACCCACTCGAACGTCGACACAAAAATTATTCATGATCAGTCAAACGTGTAGGAGTTCAATAACATACAGACCAATATTAGAATTTTAAATAAAGGAATAGGTAGGTACATTATACTATTAGGAGCAGTACTATAGAAAACTAGAGCTATTAACTATAAAAGATATCGATATTAGTTTATAAATGTATGTTTGTTTGTTCTTTTGTCAAGGTCTTGGGGATAAGCCGCTCATCATAAAATTTGGTATTATTATATTAGGTTGGGGAAAAAGTTTCTTCGCATTTTATATAAAAATTCAAAAGGTTTTTTTATAAAGTTTATTTACATTTGACTAAAGTATGTAGGTGCCATTTTGTTGGATAACTTTTTGCCATCTTGTAGGTAGGGACGTGATCCTATTGCTATAAAAATCTTGGGGCTTCTGATCAAAAAACTGCGATAAGTGGTTTCGGCAGTCCTCTCGTGATGTTAACCTGACACTGCCTAAGGAATTCTGCAGAGACCGAAACAGGTGAAAATCTGAAAGTGCAAGGTCAGGACTATACGGTGGATGCATTAACACCTCCCAGCCAAACTCTCGTAATTTTTACTGAGTGGCTAAAGATGTGTGAGGTCTAGCGTTATCATGGTGAAAAATCACACCCCTTCTGTTGATTAATTCTGGCCGCTTTCTCTCAACTTTTTGCTTTAATCTCATCAGTTGTTCGCAGTACAGTTCAGAATCGATGGTCCTGCCTGGCGGTAACAACTCATAATGAATAATGTCCTTCCAATCCCACCATACACACAGCATCACCTTGTTGCGAGTTAACCCGGGTTTCGCCACAGTCTGTGAAGCCTGACCGGCCTTTGACCACGATCTTTTTCGCACATTCTTGTCGTACGTGATCCACTTTTCATCACCAGTTATCAGCTTCTTCAAAAATGGTTCGGTTTCATTACGTCGTAATAAAGAATCACAAATGAGTACACGGTTCGTTAGGTTTCTTTCAGTGAGGTCATGAGGCACCTAAATATCGAGCTTTTTTGTGTACCCAGCTTTTTTCAAATGCGCCAAAACCGTTTTGTGGTTAATTCCCAGTTCTCCAGCTACATCGTAACTACAAATATGCCGATCTTGCTCCACTTTTTCAAAAATGGCATCAATTTTGTCCGTAACAAAGCGACTAGAGCTACGTGCATATTTGATATCAAAATTTCCGGATTGAAAACGCTTAAACCAAATTTGTGCTACTCTCACAGATACTGCATTAGGTCCATAAACATCACAAATTTTTTCGTGGCTTGTGTTGCATTTTTACCTGTAGTAAAATTTTAAAATGTATCGAATTTCTTCACTAGATTCGCTCATTTTAACAATAAGAAAAACAAATGAAAATCACACATTTTCCTCATTTGAATTTGGAATTGTCTTCTTTAAAATTAAAACTTTTTAATGATACCAAAACCAGCCAGATACAAATGGTATAGCCAAAGAGATCTTATTACAAGTTCAAACATACTATATGCAAAAAGACTTTTTCCCCAACCTATTATGTAAGTTTAATTACGGGTATGAACAGTAACATGGTAGATTATTCTGAAGCATACGCATCCGAAGTTTACACTAACAATCTAAAAAGCTAAGTGGAAATCCATTGCACTATGATATTATATCATATACCTAATTGATATTGAAAAACATCCGTAAGGCAACAACACTTAATTATCACTAATAATAACATTGAATAATATAAGAAAGGTCATTGAGATTTGATTACAAAATACAAATTGTAAACAGCAATTATGTGAACCCACGTTACCACGTTTATACACACTATTGTTTTTGAGTACCTACCTAATACGTCGACAAGATTGTAGCGCCATTTTCGCTTATCATTTCGGCTTAAAATTAAATGTAGGCACTCGACACGCTCTTTAGGGTCGTTGAGATACAATTGATGTTCTATAATTATGCCTAACTTATTTGTTTTTCATATAGATACAGCTAACAGATAATTCAAATGCTTAAATTAAACTGTTTTCAAACTAATGTGTTATTTCTAGTCCCAAAAGACACCTTAGGCAGTTGTTTATCTAATCAAATTTATAATTATTAGAACTATAATGTATCTAAGCTTTCCTGGAAAACAATAAATAGTTATTTTTCTATTAGTATAAATAATTATATAAAAAAGCAATTAGTAAACACCATTGTCACACTCATTTCGACATGTACTTTGAAGTAATTATTACATAGGTATTTTTTTGTTCATAAACAAAATAATATAATAAATTCGTGTCTCGCAGTAGTTGAACAACCTGGCGGGTCAGTGAGGAGAAAACGGCAGCTAGGCATAGCGGATGAATGCTGTATTATCGGATGCACGTGGGACCAGCTAAGCGAATATTGTTCCATCGTATCGTATGCGTAGTAAGTATCCGATATCTCTTGTCAAAACAGAGTTGTATTTTGTTTTAATATACATCCATTGACCCGTATTTACCCGACCCGAATTGTCATTCAAATCAGGAAGCTAGATTAAAAATAGTACTAATCACAAAAGGCAATATTATTTTTAATTACATTTATTGATATAATGCTCGTTTTTTTTTCATGTCGACTGTCCCGAAATGCTTGAAAATGAATATTTAGGAATAGTGTCGAGACATGACCATTGGCCACAGACAATGGGAGTACTCCGCAAATTGAGAGTCGCTCAGCCATCGAGCCTGTCACATCGGTTGCAGGGCCGATTACCCTAGCCAGCAATGGTTAGCGGTTGCCTGACGATGACGAATGCCAGTTTCTTATGTAAAGATAGACCGAACAATATACATAGATCGCGTTTCATCTTTGAAAGCAGGGACCGGTTTTACATTTTAAAAGCGGACTGCCATTTTGTCTTTTTCGGCTTCTAGGCCAAAATTTATATATAATAACCTAGATTTGTAGGTATAACCCGAGTACGAACCTAGTAACTAATAAAATTCTTTTATACGCTGAGACAAAAAAAATAAGATCAGCCAACTTTTGTGATTATTTAGGCTTATAATATAGGTAGATATTGCATTTAATTTGATTGCTCTTAATAATATGATTTCAATTAAGGGACCATTCATAGATTATATCACAATTTAAATGGGGGGTGGGTCAACGAAATGACATTGTCTGACAAGGGGTGGGATGGGTCCTAAATTCCGTGACGACATATTTCAAAATCTAAACAGTAAGCTATCTCCAAAATACGAAATTTGAGCTATTAAAGAAAAACTTCAAAATATTTCAACTCTTATATGTTTGAGCCTAGTGTTTAAATTTGTTAAAAAATAATTTTAATAGATATAAAAATAATTACGGAACTCCTGGTATAATTTAATGATTCCTTGTTGTAAAATTGCAAAATATGTGATGCTATACTAGGGAGGGAGGAGTCTCACGAATATTACTAGCGATGACAAGGACGGGGAGGGGTCAAAAAATCATGAAATTCGTGCGACGTAATTTGTGGATGACCCCCTAAACAAGCTTTTTTATTGTTTATTATATTTCTTAAAATACCGCCACCATGAAAATTTACTGTTATGCTGAAATTTCGCCCCTGACCTGATTTCAATTTTCACTTTTTGTGAATATTTTTGACAGTTCTGATTCGCCACAAGAAAACCCCGACGAGCACGTAATAGCGGATCGTTCAGCCGAGCAAGGAAGCGGCGTACAGGGTGCGTCGAAGGCGACGCCAACATCGACGCCGGCCGCGGTACGCAGTGCGGGATATTTGGGCGCAGCAGGCGAGGGCGAGGCGGGGAACGCGCGCGGCCGAGGGTATGGCCGCACTCGTGCACGGGGCCGTCGGTGCTGGTGCCGCCGGAAACGGCGCTCCGGCCGACGGCGATCCTCCCTCATGGGTAACATGGTGTGTCTCACATTCGTCACCGTTGTGTTCTCCTTTGTTATACGATGGGTCATACACATATAAGTTTATTTAAGTCACTGGAAGGGACATCTAAGATACAGACTTCGCCTAGTTTAGATCTTAGTACACAAACTACTTAACTGTAAAATATCTTTAAAGTTTTGGTGTCTTTATTTTCTAATTAATTAATTGAAGAATAATATTTTAATATTTTCGGCCGATAAAAAATCATTTATATTGGCAAGCAAGTGCTTTTGTTACAAGTAACTTCCTTGTCTGGGGTAGATGGAAATTTGTTTGCGAAATGTACCCTTGCGGGATTCGAACCAAGGGTCTCTAAATTCACCGCGACACAAGACTATTGCACCACAGGGGCTGTAAAACATTTTATCGTTTATTATAGAAATTAGGGGACAAACAATATCATTGAAGTAAATCGTAGGTGGTTATTAAATAACTCATTTATGACTGAACTAAAGGACCTTTATCTGTCTTTACAGTGATTGTAAATAGTACATATCTATAAGTACGGCTATGTGTCTCCAGTATACCCAATTTCCGTATTAGTGGCTGAAACTAGAATCACGCATCGCAGAAGCAGCGTCAATTAGTTGCAGGAAACAATCTTACTGCGCAATTTTGATGGTTAAATTATTTTAGTTTCGAGAACAAAACGGTGACGTCTTACTAATCCTCATAATACTAATGCTTTCCGCTTGGTTTCTAACAATCAACTAATTCAATGATCACTCAAAAATCATTCATTTTTTAATCAATGAACAAAAAATTTAAACCATGCATGTTGATTAAATAAATAATTACTTATTACATTATGGGAACACTATGCATGTGGGTCAAAGGAAGATCAATGTTGAGCTCTACTTCTAATACAAGTAAACTATCGAATCTGCAAATTAGATTACCTGCTATTGAATTCCGAATAACATCACAAGACTGAAAAATCTATTTTTAAATATTAGATACTGTTGTTTAGTTTTAGTTCATTCAATTGAAAGTCCCTGAGACATTAGTAATTAATGTATGAAAAAGTATTAGACAAGATATTTTAATGAAAATCTATTTTACAGATTCTATACAGTAAATTAGGGAACAAATAAGTAACCAGAATAATTATAAGTACGTAGTAAATTCGATATTTATTTGTAATAATATACAGAATGCAGGCACTTTAAATAAAATACAAATGTAAGGCGCTTGATAAATTTATTGCTTGATAAAGTGGGTTTATTTAATATGTATCATATTTACGATGTGTTTATTTTACAACAGGGCCTCGTAAAAAATGCAGCGCGCGCTGCTCCCGTGGTGGGCACCGTATCACCGTTAATAACGTGGGGAAGAACGCTAAACACTAATCTACCGCTGGCGGATAGAGAACGGTACGCCTATGTGGTCTCCACGTAAAGATGAACGTATTTATCTACAAAAAGAAATCAATGCCTGTTGATAGGCAAATACCCCTTAGGAATGATTTATGATAGACGGCGGCGAGCGATCATATGCATCGATAAGTACCTACTTATACCCATGCCGGGTAGATACCCGGCATGGGTATTTATATGTATATATATGGCCGAGCCCCGACCGGGACACACGCTGCACGGTGCGTAGCATGAACTGTTTTATAAAATGTTCTTGGAGTATTAAATTTGTTTCACCCGAGCCTCGTACAGATCACCGCCCACGGCCGCGCCCGCACGCTCTAGCATAGATCACCCTTAAGAGGAAAATTCTCGAAGGACCAAGTTCGTGTTTGGTACAATTAAACGTGTTCATTTTTAATGTAATGAAATAATGTAAAAATGTTTATGTTCTTTTGTAGTCGATTAGTGTCAATGTAGACTGAGCATTGTGCTATATTTACTAATACCTACTGTCTACCTAACTATCTATTTATTTATTACATTCTTATCCTTCTTGAATTTCTCATGAACATTCGTGGTTGTTTTAACCATAATTTGAAAGGATCTAGTCGTTTAATTGAGTTAATCTATAGTACTGTTCACGTCTATTACTAAACTATCATCCTCGTCATTGGCAGTTAATGTTGTTATAACTGGATGAAAAAAACATAAATTTCATTGAAAGATTGAATGAATAAACTATTACAAACTATCATGATTCATAATTATAATTTGAATTAATTGTTAAAGGATATACCAAATAATGTATGTCACCTTAGTGTTATATAAAAAAATTAGGGACCTATTCCTTTTCAGGGCAAGATAACAAGCAAAAATTTGTAAGTGTTGTGTGTTGTTCGAATTGTGTTATGAATTAAACTCCTACCATTTAAGAATTAAAGATCTCTAAAGTATCTGTGATAATCCCATCTGATAAAATAAATCATTAATTTATGATTTGTAGTAATATCAACATACTAGCTAGCTCTTCTTTTAATGTTAGAAAATGTGTTTTTATATTATAGGTAGAACTATTTTAAGTAGAAGTAAATGTGACTGACTAAACAAACTCTGTATTAAATATTCATTAATTTAGCAATGAGTTTTATTGGATTAAAATAAAAAACCAAAAATTACTTTTCCTTAGATCACGCTGTTTATTATATTCCTTATACTTCTCAATTACAGGAACAAGAAACTTAAAACCATATTAGTATTTTATATTGATACACATTTAGCCGATGTAATACTTCGCAAAGCGAATCAGCATTGCCTCCTAGTCTAGTTCTGGGCAAGTTTCCCTCAGGCAGTAATTTGGTACATTAGTTTACAATTATAATATACACTTCTAATACACGTATGTACATACTAAAATTATCAAAATTAAATAAAATGTATAAAAAGTCAAAAACTTCACGATTTTTATCAAATACGTTCTCAAAAGTCAAAAATAGTACAAATCTATATTATAAAATTCTCAAAATGCCGTGTCTGTTTCTAATCTATTTAAAAAGAAAATTGGAGTACACTGTATAAACGAAGAGAACACAATCCAACTTTTTAAAATTTCTTGTCTATTTGTTCGGGAATCACGTAATACCTACTGGGCGATTTCGATGTGATTTTCACTGAACAACAGCAAATTCTTAGACTTGAAAACTGCGCTACTTTTTATCCTAGAAATCCCGTGGAAATTTTTTTGGGAACGAATTGAAATAGCAAGATTTAAAAAAAAATCCAATGTGATTTCTTTCACTGATCGATAGAAAATTATATGTAATAAAATGTGTGATTTTTATTCCGCGAATCCAGCGGGAAATTTCCTAGGAGCGGTTTGTAGTTGTTCGGGTGCATAAAAACTAGCTTATTTCTTTTTAAATTCTGCGGTGCTTTGAGTCCCAGGAATCCCGCGGGATTTTTCTCAGGGATAGTGTAATTTGTCAGATTGCATAAATATTAGAAGAAAGAAAGAAAAAGATTTGAAGAAATAGCGACGTGCTTACACTAATTACATATCATAGTAAAAAGAAAGAAACAAGTTTTGAGAACATGTACGCCGTATTTTCAGCAAATAAGGTTTTCACTCGGCTTATTGCTGTACCGGAGTTTAATCCGACACAACGCTGATTTTCAATGCGATTAGATGATTTTAATACGATTTCACTAGAACTATAGCATAAATCCTTTTTCAAAATGATTCGATACATTATATTCCAGTAATCCCACGGGAATGTTCCTGGGAGTGTTTTAAGATATACTACCCGTATATAATACATAGAAATTAGCTGAATCGGATACAATGGATACTAAAACAATATAATCCGGGTATTCCTAACTTCGAAACCACGTGATATTAGAACTTGCTTAAGTTTCTATATTTATTAGTCATCTTTTAGACCGGACGCTGGATGGGGTTGAGTGTGCAAAATATGTGGACCGCATTCTGTGCATAATTTTGAACTCAGAAAAGCTTGCAGATTATGATCCAGGATGTTGCCAGGAGGTTTATTGGTCGATTAATTTTTTTATAAAAAAAATATGGTAAACGGCAACTGACAAAGCGACCATTGCCAGAATTATTTGATCCAGTCCTGTAGACGTCAAATTGTGAAACAGCCTCTTGTTCTTGTAAAAACATACAACAAAATTGTATTTATTTGTAAACTATAAAAAATATTGATTATTATTATTTTTGTATTAATTTTTATCAACAATCCTTATTTTTAACTTTTTTTTAATTGACTAGCTATAAGTATCGTTTAATTACAAAATAACTATTGGATATTCTCACTAAAATAATCATTAAAATGGATCACAAATATTTGTTTAGTCCATTTACTTGATTCCTAAGGGGTATAAAAAATAAATGAACCAATAAACCTCCTAGCAACATCCAGAATCTTAATGTGGAAGCTTTTCAGAGTTCAAAACCATGCACAGAATGCGGTCCTCATATTTTACACACTCCATCCTGCAATATTTAGCAGAACAGATGTAGTTATGTATGCCTTTAGTAACATTACTTATCCCAGGTTTTTACGAGAATCTTCGGAATTCATATACTTTCACACTTAAAAATCCATTGCCCTGATCAAAACTCTTTGAATTTAAATACGGTAAAATAACTGTAATCTATGTTACCTGTCAGGCGTGAACGAAGTCGCGGGCATATCCTAGTACTCTAACAGTAATAATTGCCCTAGCCAGCCGCCACGGAATGGAGATCACTAGAGATAAGACTCAAGTTACAGATGTAGATGTGATAAATGGCATAATGTTGATGAACCTACAGCCTACGTCTCCACAACCTTTAACCACTCATACCCATGTTGCTCCTCGCCAATCGTGTATGGCACTTTTTGGGGCCAATGCAGGAAGTGGTGTTACCATCTGCCCATCACGGGGACGCTATAGTCCCCATAGCCTAGATTCCTAGTTTCACTTTTTATATGATGTAGACAGGGATAATAGTTGGTCAGTGTCAGTCCACATTTCCATTTAAGTCAAAGGGCCTCTACATGTCGGCCTTTCGATGGCCCCATGCAAGCCCTCCAAAAGTCTGGGCCATTTTTATGGCCCATGGTCTTGAGAGACATACAGGTAATAATAATAATTTTATTTATTTCAAACACAAAGATATATAATAACAATTTGAATAATTAAATTAAATATTAGAAATTAAAATTAATAAATGTCAATAAGTCAGTTAGTTCTTACTTATTGTACAATATTAAGAATTAGTACAAGCAAAACTTTATACAACAAATTATTTGAAAAAAAAATCAAATCGATTCACCAAAATCAAATAGGTAAATATTAAAAATCAGCTACATAAATTAAACCTATGCATACCTAGACCTATGCATAGAATAAAGTGATATATTATTATGACATCTATTAACTTTTTTGTAATTGTAAGGCTAAGCTGACCTATATTCTTTACCAATATATTATTTTTTAAGTTAAGTGCTTATTTAAAAAATAGTAAATCAACAACACCTATAATACATAGAGTCCTATTCCAATATAAAGAGTTTAATTTGATTTTTCATAAATATAAAACTTAAAGCCCATCAAAACCCATGGGTTTGATAGAACAACGTCTCTACATTGTTGTTCCCTGGAGCTGTTTAAACCATGATTGTATCTTATAAACATAAATATATGTAAATTGAAGTTAATAAACTGCATATCTGTAAATGGGACATTAGTTCTACATTTCATTGTCAGAACTTGTTCCTACTTACAAACTTTAATTGGTGTCCCTGTAAGAAGAAAGTTATAGCTAAATGGATGCAAGACAAACTTCAACTTGCTCTGGTATGGAAATTTTTTAGAAGTAATTTTATGCTACAGATAAGTCATATTGCAGGTTAAATGTTTAGTTACACAATATACACACTATCCACAATCAGTATGAATAGTATGAAAGTATGAGTATGAAGTCACTTATCATATTTTATTACAGAGGTACCATTTTCTTTCTTCTCTGATTTTAAAGGCATATTCATAGAAAAGTAATATTTCTTCCACAGTGCATACTTTGTTTCTGAAGATATATTTGAAGAAAAGACATATTCTTTCCATAGGGCATATTTTGTTACTAAGATAATAATAATGAAGACGGCTAGTCACAGTGGACCTTTGTCATTACCATTTTGACTAGAATCTGACTCACTTGTAGCTTGTGAGCTGTTTTGTTTAATAGGAAGTAATTGGAATTTGAGTGCATTACCTTTGTTTCGTTTTTGCACTATTTTACCACTATCTTTTACATTGTTTTCTATTACAGAATATATCCTGTCCTGAAAATAAATTACACATTCGAGATTATAGTAATCAATCAGTAATTACATAAAATATGAAAGATCATATTTAAGAAAATTTTAGCCAAGTCTCAAAAGCAATCAACAATCAGACTGGAATTACAATAAAGCTTAGTGTTTGTATATGTAAACACACTAAATAATCTCAGGAGATCCTCAACAGTCTAATGTTAAATCCAAGTTACAGATATCTGGACCATTTCCTTCAGAGCCCAGGGACAGTTTTCCCATCCCTCATTGTTAGGCCAGTAGCATGCTTATCATCCCTTTTACAAGGATTTGTTGGAGACTGTGTGGTTAAACATTTTAATGCCTACACATAGCTACTAGTTATGAATGTCAAAAAAGCAAGTGAGATGTGTAAGAATAAGCTTGAATGGCACTCTGTTGTTCGTGCCTATCCCGCAAGGGAACTGGCGTGAAGTTATGTATGTACATAGCTACTGTAATAGAAAAAAAATCTTTAATACAACAACTTACCAGGTTTTGCTCTGACATCACCCCATCTCCTGTAATTATTACTTTAACCTCGTAATGTTTTCCGAGGAGTTTTATAATTTTTTTTATACCAGTTATGAGGTCATGGTCTCCTATTCTTGATGACAATGTCAGCAGTTTTTCACCTTTTGTAGTGTCATTTTGACGAGATGCTTGCTTCTCTTTTCTCTTATTTAGCTCCTCTGCATGGTATTCAGTATTGGTCATTAGTCTATAAAATCATAACAGAATGTTAACCAAAAACAGAATTATAATTGCTTTCCAATTGCAAAATGAAATCATGTGAATAGTAAATTGAAATGTAATCTATTTTTATACTTCAGAAATACTTACTTATAAACAGGCCTCCTAGTTTTGGAGTCTACATCTTGTATTTTAACTAATTTTAACTCTCTTCTAACAGATAAACTCTGAGCATTTTTCAAGTCTGTAATGCTAACTGAATTATCAGTATTAATCAGTGTAACTCTGTTTTCATACTGTTTTTGTTTAGGAATTTCCTTTCCCTCAGCAGTTAATCTAGATATGTTACGATAGTCCAATATTTTCTTAATGTTAAATAACGACATATATCTATTCATACTGTTAACCTTCTATGTTTTTATTTACTTATCGTGTTTATAATTCCTATCAAGTTATCACGCAAAGTTAGTGTTTGTGTAGGTCACAGACTACTATGGATATTACGTATTTGCAGCTCAACTTAAAAAAAAAAGAATTATTTACTATCCTGTGCGATCTTCGAATTCTTCTTCTTCTCTGTTTGGGGTAATGGCTCCAACACTTTCAGCGTTGATTTTGCCAAAGTCACAGTCTTAGATCATATAAGACATGTTATATCTCAATGGTGAGTGTTGAGAAAAAATGTCAAGTGCTTATAGTATATATAAATAGGAGGGGAGGGCAAAGAAAATTTTAACCGGTTGACCTTCCAGTCCTTTCTAACAGCTTATGAGAGCCACAAAACTTATAAGTAACTACATACTGCTATAAATAAACGTTATTTGCGAATTAGAAAATAAGAAAATCTAATTCTTTTTGACAGCAGTTAGCACGACCAAGTAATAATCAGCTGATAGTTGTCAAACTGACATGAACTATAGTTACGTTTTTTTATGGCAACTAGACTTTTTAGCCAGGCGCCGTTGTATTGTAGGGTACAATCGACGTCATTCAACGGAGTTCTTGTGAAAACTCGAAACAGATAATTACTACTCAAAAACTATCAATATCCTATAACTATTTTACCAGGTGGTAGTGCATTTGCCCGACTGGATGGCTACCACCCCTGGTTTAAAGTATGTCGCCATAACAACCTAGAGTTGTGTTCCGGCATTAGTGACCAGGTTCCAGTCTCCCTTAAGAGAGCAGCAGCGCATTTGTAGCAACTTTGGTGTTGCAAATGTCCATAGGCGATGGTAACCGCTTTCCATCGAGTGGGCCATCTGCCTGTCTGCTGATCTCCTGCAATAAAAAATAAAAAAAAAACTATTGTTCATTTTAGAGTAATTTTACACATTTTTAGAGAATAAAACTGCACAGCACAACGTCTCCTTTCAGTTCGCGCCAAAAACTCAACTACAGTTACGATTTTATCTTTTCAATAGCTTCTGTCTCTTATTATATTAATGTAATCTGTGGGCTTTTTATTTTTGAGGACGCGGGGGGAATACTTTTCGTACCTTTGTGAGGATTAGACCTTACGCGGTGAGATTAAGCACCGCACGGCTTGTGGGACTCTGATACAGACGTTCTCAACTACTTCCCTAAACCTGAACCGGCATCCCATGTGCCCGCGTTTGAGTGGAAGTCGGAAGAAAATGAGGTTTCGAACATAGTTACACCAGACACCACACACCCTTGTTGACAGTGACCAACTTCACCAACAGACGTTAAATCCACCGCATCTCCAAATGCTGGTGGACCTCTGTGTTGGACTCACGGGAGGAGATTTTGCGCATATCTGCGCCTCCAGAGGCCGGACTGACGTCGACGTTCGGGAATCGCATGCGCACCTCTCTCCCTCAATCGTTCAGCAGCCTCCTTGCGAGACATTACTGCCTCGCAGAAAACCTCTGCTGTTCCTCAATGTTCGCCGCTGAGGAACAAGGCCTTATCCAAGTCCCCCAGAGTGTCGATCGGTCCTATTATGGCCTCGAGCAAAACCAGCGTGTGAAACGCATTGTCTTGTGCACCGCGTTCGAGGCACTGAGAAGAAGGCAGACACCCCACAATCTGATGCAGATATTTATCGAAGCAATCATGCCCGGTAAGTATCAGCGTCATCCTGAAGGTCAGGGTCCCGCGTTTCCGTAACCCATTGCAGCAGGTGTGGGCGTACGGCCTCCACTCTGTGAATGCCAGCCGCAAGAGTTTCCAATTCTCTCAACCAAGTTTGGATCATGGACGCGGTTTTCCGTGTCCTGATCGCCTGAAGCTCGGCCTGGCAATAAAACAGGCCGCGGGCGAGGGCATCTTGTCGAGAATGACGAACTTTGGCAGGACATCCGCCTGGAGAGGCCAGGGCGGATCGCCTGCTAAGAGTGTCTCTGCCATCCACAACACTACGATATCCCCGTATGGACCTCAGCGCTAGGACCTGCTATAGATATTTCATCTGGAGCTTAATGAGAGTTGAAATCCCCTGAACTGTAACGGACAAGTCCGCAAGGGGGTTCCGAAATCGCCTATGGAACATGAGAGCCCCCGTTTTCGCGGAGGAGACCCTTAAGCCCAACCTACCAATTCGCTGGACTGCGGTCGCCAAACCGGCGTCGGCGAGGTCCACCGAATCGGGTGTATAGGGTATCATCCGTGAAGCAGATTAACCCTATCCCGGACATGACCGGCTCCCGAAGAATCCAGTCGTAACCAACGTTCCACAGAACCGGCCCCAGGAACGACCCTTGCGGAACTCCGCGTACCTGGAGGTACGCGCCCAACAGTCTCGTGAGCTACGGAGGAACTCCATGTGACTGGAGCCCTGCCCTGGTCGTCTCATGAGGGGCCGGCTGTTAAAGCCTCAGCCACGCTAACGATCTCGTCGCGTAATGTGTGCGCCTTTACTATACAATTTGACATAGGGTCCTTACAAGTAATGTCAAAATTGAACCAATGATAAAATGCGGTACGTGAATAAATAGTAAGACATAGGAACCAGGCCGTATTAATAACCTGTGCGTGTGACTCGTTCAAATTTATTGTGGGAGTTTTTGGCGGGAACTGAAAGGGGACGTTGTGCTGTGCTTGTTTCTAAAAATGTGTAAAATTACTCTAAAATGAACAATAGTTGTAGAATATTGATAGTTTTTGAGTGTATTTATGTGTTTTTGCGAGAAATGTGAACTATATAGCCAAATGTGGCCTTTCGAGTTTTCACAAGAACTCCCTTGAATGACGTCGATTGTAGCCTACAGTACAACGGCACCTGGCTTAAAGGCCTAGTTGCCAAGCCTTAAACATAAAAAAACAAACTTATTGTTCATCAGATAAATTCATTCATTTCAATCGTTCACTTTGTTTTGACACCTCAAAGCGGCGAAATGGTTTGTGTAATTTCAATGCATAAAATCTGTAATTATTGCTTAAATCTTTATATTTAAAAGTAAATTCTGTGAACTCATTAAAATTATTACTTTTCAGTCTGCTCACAAGACATTTATTATTAAGCGCAAACTTGCGAAGAAGCTAAAACAAAATAGACCAATTCCGCAATGGGTTAGAATGCGTACAGGGAATACAATCCGGTAAGTTTATGTTCACGTAAAATAATAAAATGATACACATGCTTCTTGTACTGTGTAACGTAACTTCCAAGGCGAAAGTATAATTATAATAATGTTTGTCACCCTGTTCCAGTAAACTGAAGTGAGTCCTCAAGTTTTCATAAATGTCTAAAAGTTAAAGTAATTTAAAGTAAATAAAAGTCAGTTTTTCAAGCTGTTGAATAAAAAACCATGATGCCATTATTGTTAAAATTCCATTTTCCTAGTCCGGAATAAAGTCGGTTGATTTTGAAGAACATAGCCTATCGTAATATGTCAGTATCTTGCTTTCTATTCATCTTTTTAGTTAAAATTTAGCTTAGTTGACATTGAATTTTAAGTAGTCGCGGAGGGAGGAGGAATACTTCTCCTTTCTGCAACCACCACCACCATGTCTAGGAATCGTGTAGTTCTTGAGATATTAATTTCTCGCTTTGGTTTAAAGTCTAACCTTACCTAGGTCACCGTTCTAGTCACTGGTCGCAACTTTCGCCTAATCCCACAAGCCAAGCGAGTGTGCCATGGCAGCAATCAGTGAGTGTCACAACCGATTTGTAACCACTGTTGCAATATATAAGGAAAAAAAACTATCTTCCTATCTAAAAATCAATAAACTAATTCAAAACTTGTTTACTAAACCCAAAAACAATTTGTGTTTATATATTAAGCTAAAAGCTAAGTGTATTCCTAAACACAAATCACACTTTGTTATCAATAAAAGTGACATAACTTTGTTTATCTAACTTTTTTTCCCAATATTCATTCAAGACATATGTGAATTCTAAAAACTTATCTCATAACCAAAATAACAGGTCTATTGGTTATATATAATATAAACTCAAATTACCCTTAATCTCATGCCACTCTGGGTTAAACTGCAGTCATCTACCTTACTACTAATTGAAATTTGACAAATAATAGTTATGAAAATGGAATGACAATTTTCAACCAAAGGTAAAGAGTAAAGGAGTGGCAAAATCAATGCTGAAAGGGTTAGAACCAAACAAAGAAGTAAAAGGATAGTTAGTAAAATATAGGGGTTGGTACCTGAATTTAAAGTTTTGTGTTTAAGGTTATAGTGTTATGGCTTATTTATAACTATTAAAATTGTATTTTAAGGGTTGTTTATAGAAACTGCATAGGTCAAAAAACTAAAACACTGAATTCCTTTTATTTTTATTGTCTGTGCTCTGTTTGGTGAGTAATGAGTGATTCTATGTCACTCATTATTCTGGGTAGTAAAATATAGGGGTTGGTACCTGAATTTAAAGTTTTGTGTTTAAGGTTATAGTGTTATGGCTTATTTATAACTATTAAAATTGTATTTTAAGGGTTGTTTATAGAAACTGCATAGGTCAAAAAACTAAAACACTGAATTCCTTTTATTTTTATTGTCTGTGCTCTGTTTGGTGAGTAATGAGTGATTCTATGTCGCTCATTATTATTCTATGTGACAAATACATAGGTTTAAACATAGTGGTTTGAACTGCCCATATTTTGATCATACCAAATTTACTCTGGATTCTCACTTACTGTGAGAACTGTGTTGTTGTGATTGTGATTTATCATCATTTATAAGGTAAAATTTAGCACAAAAATCAGTTATGTGGCATTATTTAGAAAAAATAAAAATGAGAAGTAGTGTATACGAAAAAAAAATGACTTGAGGTACAATTAATTTTATTATGCACATGAGAGGTAAACCACCATTTAATTGTAAAGAAATAAAACTAGTAGTGTGATTGGAATCAAGTTGTGGCACTCATATAATATTCAAAAAATGCTCCAGTCCAGTCCACAATTATTTTATCATGATGTATTAAAAGTTTTAACAACAATTGTTCTAGAATATGTGGTAATATGAAATTTTACTTGATTGCTATTAATATGTAATATAAATGTTTTAAATGTCTGTCTGAATTTCGTGTGCTAGGACTTATAAAGTTATTATATACATAATCATTCAATCATTTACTTCATGATAGGCTGTTAAGTTTGATTTAATTACTAATATTAATATTTCATTGTTCCAGCTACAACGCCAAAAGGCGTCACTGGAGGAGGACCAAGCTCAAGTTGTAAGCTGTAGTATTGGATTAAATTAAGATCAATAAATTCCTTTAAAACCAATATTTTTGTTTAAATTTTATGTACTAAGTACCTGTGTTATCAATAAATACAATACTAGAAATGACAATATCTCATTTTAATGTGTTGGTAACTTATTTGGGTCTGATACTCATTTTAAGTATAAAATTGACAACTTTAAAATATTTTATTTCCAAATTTAGGTTTATATTATATTATTGTGTAATTAAAATTGTGAAATTTTACGACTTGCAGTGAGTGTCCTCTGATCAATATGACTGAATTTTGTTTTGTTAATGGGTTATTTCGCACCTAAAGTATATTTAAAATAAACAGTAAAGCTGACTCATCCATATAACGAAACTTGTAGCATTATCGTACTTTCCTGCAAAATTAATATTATTTTAAATTACATAAAAAAATATTTAATCTTGTTATTGTTTAATAATAATCTTTACTTAGAATCACAATGTTTACTTTTTTCTCTGTTTACATAATTTCTTCCATACCGTCCGTCCTATAGGAAAGACTAGTTTCTTTCGATGCTTTTTAAAGTTGTCACCTACAGACGTCGAATAATTTGGAATTTAAATCGTAGTCTAGGTAGACAATAGGATAGTTGACAGTTTAGGCAACTATGGCTTGCGCTATGTACCATCGTTTGAATTTTGACATTACTTGTATGGAGCTTATCTCAAAATTTAATCGATAGTAAAGCAAATGAATGGTCGGTAAAATATAGGAACCGGCTATCAGACACTAACTTATAAGTCTAGGTTTTGTTGAGAATAAGTTATGACGTCATAACTTAGACTATTCAAATAGCGTATTAATTCGTGTTTAAACAGTTATCTAAATGTCATCATATTTCAAAAGTAATGTCGTTCTGTTATAGTTGGTATTTTAGCCCCCGCACTTGATAATATGAAAACAGAATGTTCCTACAGTACCCAATGTTCTACCGACGACCTTAAATAAACTAGATGTAAATTAAAATGAGTATTATTACACTCGCAATCAAACAAATATAATAACTACAAAATAAGAAGCCCGACTTGACATTTAAGATAGTCAATAACAATGTATTTATATAGGTGACAATAAAGATATTTTTTTTACTGGCGCATTATATAATGATAAAACCTATTTCAATTATTATTTTCCTCCAAATAACGAAATTACATTTTTTTTATTAATTCTGTAATGTATTAATCTATGGCGACATCCTAAAAATAAGTAGTCCTAAGGCGTATTATTTTTAATTTAAGTGTTGCTACAAAAAGGTTGTTGCATTTCATTAACTCAATTCGATTCAGGAAAAAGTTATATACATATTTATTCCAAAATCTTACATTATTTATGTACTTATACCAAAACAATACTATATAATTGTACATATAGGTATTGAAAACAAAGACAATTTAATGAATAAATATATATTTATTATATGGTTAAAATCAAATAGAATGAATAAATATATTTATTATATGGGTAAAATCAAATATTCCAATAGATAAATTGTGGTGCGTGACAAACATACGTAGTATCAATAATAGTTTGTGGACAGACGCATGTGGTACGCGAAAGGTGATGTGAGACAAGACTCGCGCTCCATATCCATTTTATGAAGTATTTGTGTGACACAAAGTAAAAATAAATCAATTGATTACAAGCATATAATATATTCTCAATTTCGATTTCTCGTGATAAACGGTTAACGATTTGGATGTTTCAATCGCTAAATATGTTGCAGAGTCCTGTCGAATCGGGCTTCTTATTTTGGGACTATTATATTCTGCATTACATTTATCACCTAGAAACTTCGATCAAAGTATTCTTGATCGAGGCGTAAAAACTAGGTTAATAATCTGGTGTCTTAGAATACACAATATCTTATGGTATACACTAAAATGAAGAGGAAATGAAAAACAGTTTTCTATATACAAGTATATTGGTCAAAATCATGATTGTCGTACATTGTACTCTTATATAAAATGTTCTATAATATCACAATGTCTAATACTGAACCGGCGTCGCGATGTTCTCAACTCAATCCCATGAAAATATCAAACTCATACTCTGTCAAGTGGTGTCTTCTTTAGTTTCCTCTTTCTTTTCTTCCTTTTTCAAAGCACCGGATTGCGTTAACAAATCTTCTAATAACAAGTCGTTGTCTATTAACTCGTTGCTTCCGGTGCGCTAAATTAAAAAAAAAGTAAAACGAGTAATGTTAGTTACGTAGTTAAACTCCTGGATTTTGTTCAAAAATATGAACGGACAGACATGACGATTTTATAAGGATTTCGTTTACTGAACCCATTTAGTTCTTTCATTAAAGTCGATGTGAACAGATTTAAATACATCCTTGTTCGTAGTTTTTTTAAAGACCGAAGAATAAACATCTACTTAATTGTTCATATTCTGGTTAGTAGTTAGGCCATTTTATTAGAGAAAATGCAATAGTTCCCGCAGATTAAGAGTTAAATATTTACCAAATAGCCCAATTGCATAGATATATAAAAATAAGATTATCTTTTCTGGTATGAGTAGGTATTATATTATTAGGTAACAATTTATTATTGCCTCTGAATTTGTTTTGTAGTTCGAAAGTTGAGGTAATGCTCATTTTAAGCGTTTTTTAGAAGTTTAAGCATTAGAAAGAAATAAATTAAGAAATCTGAGCCCATAAAGAATGTTCTTAACATTTGCTACGGTTTGAGTGTTGCCGAAATTGGTCATGGTAGTGTTATAACGTATTTTACTTAAACATTTAATTTGTTACCATCTTTGCGATATAAAAATATTAGGAATTGGAAATATACTGAATGACACAATGCATCTTATAGACGAGCGTTTAGCTACATCGTCTGTGCATGACTTGACAATAATAGGGTGCAAGTTGCGACATTTAAACTTGCTTAAGTTCAATCCAAAGTCTTGTAGCCAAAACTGTAATAATTTCTCAAAAACAAGCCTGTAATTTAAAATATGATTATTTAAATATACCTGCTGTGCGCTGACGGAGCGGGCCATCAACTTTTGTAAATATTTGTCTCGTCGGTGTTGCTCCCGTATACTGCGCAAACGATCAAAATCATTCATATCTGGATCTTCATCGTCTACCCCATCTACTTCATCCACTGAAAAACATGAGATTATCTATTTATTAATTTTATTTTAAGGACCTATGTAAGAGTGATATTTAAAGACAAATAACTTTCTGTCGTATGAATTATTTTTATAATAATTATATAGTCTGGAAAAAATTACACTGAAGGCTGGACGAACATAACGAGTAGGTACTCCAGGTCATAGATGCTGTTTTAAAGACCCTATATAATTATAGGAATAATGTTCATTCTTAAGCTGTTTACAAACAACCAACGATCTCAAACGTCTCGTACGTTTTCGTCCGATCAGTTCAAGAGTCAATAAAATATTTAGAAAGAAAGAAAAACAAATATTTCTTTAAAACTACAGTAATAGTTGGTAAAACACAAAAATAAATGGAACATACAATGGAAAAAGCAATTCAATGTTCAAAAATAGTAGAAGTGAAACTTTAACAGACAAGTGGAAAAACGAATGGCAACAAAATTTTAACTTGGAAGTTTTACAGGCAGATTGTTAATGTACTTGTCCAATTTGAAAACCTGCCCGTAATTTTTTTTTATATTATCAAACAAAAAAACTGAATTCGATCCGGAACCAATAAAAAACATCGAATCTACTCTAACATTATGCCGCCTCTCAACTCGTCTACTTTAAAATTATGCCCCCTTTCACCACGGCCGTAACGCTTTTTCGTGACAAAAAAATTCTAATACCCCCCGTGTATACGAAGTTTCACTTCAAAAAAACAAAAGAAGTTCTAAAATGAAAGACGTTTGAGAGTAAACCCTCAGGTTGGTTGGATCTGTGTGTACCTCGCATTAGAGACTTACACAATGTTTGACTGCCGGCGGCGCTGAGCGAGGCGCCGACGTCGCTGTCGAGCCGCGGGCGGGCGTCGGTCGCCACAAACGAGGGCTGCGTCTGCAGCGACTGCGCCGCCGGACTCGTGTCGCCGCCCGGCGCCGAACTCCACTGCCCCGGGGCCGACGTCGACAGTCGAGTGTCTGATTACAACATACATTTTATTTATCAGAACCAGTGCCGGTTTTCACATTACCGGCCTTTTTTAACCGACTTGAAAAAAGGAAGTTCTCAATTTGTCTATGTTTTTTTTGTACGTTCGTTGCTCGATATTTCCGTCAATTGTGGACCGATTTTCAAAATTTTTCTTTTAATCGAAAGGTTATCTTCTGAATTGGTCCCATCGTCACCATGTCAGGATTTGATGGATTTCAAGGATTTAGAGAAACTTACGAAAATTGTAAGCCAATTTCTTCGTAACACGATATCTACGACAATCCTAAACAGATTTTCAAATTTTTGTATACTCTTAAGTCTGTAATCCCGATGTGGTGCCATGGTCACCAAGTCACGATCTGATGAGTGGATTCCAGGGAAATTGAGAATAATATAGTGCGCCTAAATTCTTGGAATAATCTTTTATATGCGTGTAGCTATTAAATTTTGACAGGCGCTTAAATTTTTATACTCGTGTTACGCGATTGTAAATCGATTTTAATTTTTTTTTTCTTTATTCGTAAGTATGTATATTCCCGAGGTGGTTCCATGGTGACCAAGTCAGAATCTAATAAGTGGCTCCCAGAGAAATCGAGGGTTACCCTTAAGGATCTGTTTTGTAGATCGCAGGGAAATCGAGAACAATCCTTGTTTGTTGAAGAGCATATACACCAGAGTGAGATGGCAAATTTGTATACGCGTGCCAGTTGTATAATTTCTACAAGTGCTTAATATATTATTTCCAAAGCAATTGTAAGCAAAACCGACTTCATTCTAAAAAACCAAAATATTTGTTTTTGTTAAAAAAAATTTAGTCAAACAAAACAAATAAAAAACAAAGTAACAGGCAGCTAAAATTTTAGCGAGTGACGGTCTTATTCATATTGTGTTATGACCAGTTCCTAATATCTTACCTTACTATTCAATATTCATTCACATACCATCGGTTGAATTTTGACATTAGATGTATGGAGCTTATGACAAATTTTAACGGATAGTAAGGCAGATGAACGGTCGGTAAAATATAGGAACCGGGCCTTAGAGTACGTTTGAAGGCTTCTTTATAGCTCTTCAAGAAACCTAGAAACTTATTCAAACTCAATATGAATCTATTAGTGTTTATCATGTCTTATTCTTGATATGGCTTTGTATTCGAAAGATATGGAGGCATCCCTTCAGGCGCCCCCTTAAGTCTGGCGGCTGCGCGGTCGCCGAAGCACACACCAGAAGCGGCATCAGAAGTTTCTAATCGCAATTAAAGAAATAACGAAAATTGCCTTTTTCGACGTACTAAGATGTCATAATAACTGACCGGGGTCTATCTTAGTGTGCATTTCTACATAGCATTTAAAAAAGGATACAAAGATGATAACCAGTCAGTGTCACATCACTTTCATTTTACATTTACGGTCTCATTTTGTTGAGAATCAAATACACTATGTTACAAACACTTATTTTCACTCACTGTTGCTATGATTTGAATTCCGTGATGGTACATTCACTGGGTCGCTTGGTGCAGATGTTTTTTGTGTAAACAAACTCATAGCTGTTGGCCTGGAATCAAACAATGTTACACTTAATTTGGTATTATCCTTCTTTAAGATTAATACAACAGATTTAAAATTAATTGAAGACGTCGTAGGTTAATGGTTAACACACTCGTGTTCAAATTCGACTGAGATGCGGGTTCGAATCTTGGCCGGAAAAACACATACCACATACGCAATTTTCTGACCTAATGTGCATTGTGCATATTGTTACATTACTGCGTGCTGACGGTGCATAAATACGTCGTGATGAAATCGGCACATTAAGAGAACTGATGTGTTCTGTATTATTATTATTATAGACTTAAAATTATAAATTTAAGAAGCACCGATCATAAGGAAAGGGTCTATGACAATCTAATAACTGTAGATTACATTGAAATAAGGGCGCTTTCATGTTCTGCCCATGTTCTACTTCACGTTTGTGAAACAATCTCAAAGATAATATAATTTAACTTATTATTAAATTGTTCATTTTCCCTTAATCGTTTAGTATAAAGAATTTTTAGGTTTTATTATTACAGCTGCTGATAATTGTGATTGTATAGTTACAAACAAAACAAAAATTCTTAATGTAATAGTGTACATTAACATTTCCATATTCTTTTGATCCAAATACCATAGAGATACCGAAGCAAAATAATACATTCGCCAATCTCAGACGAATTCCAAAAAAATCAATGATTGCCTGATTTTTTTAATACACACTTGTAGTTGGTAGGTATCATAATTATACTTCTTCCAAGTAATAAAATCGATTCGCAAATTAATTTATCATTTATTTTTTACCTACCCTAAGTATTCATATTTGGAATTTGCCTCGTCTGTTGTATAAAAATGTACTCATAACACAAGCGATGAGCACATACTTGATGAGCTTGAGATTCATAAATTGCATTTTAAGAAGGTACGGTCTTGCGTTTTTAGATCAAGGACGTCATTTAGGAGTTTAGTAGAATTTGAATCCAGTTAAGCAAGCCAAAACCACGAAGTCGAAAGCCCCGTTTATGCTTGAGTGCTATCATTCATATTCAATGTCACTCGAAAAATAAATACGAGATCTAACAACAATGACTAACCGCTGACTAAGAAGTAAGAACTCGGTTTCCTATATTTTTTTGGTAAATTACATGACGTGTTACTTATTCAAGTTCCTCGTGGCATCATTAATTACGTAATCAATTTGCGGCAATAAACTCCGATTATGGACTTGCTAGCGCTGTAAATAATATTGAAGTCTTTACTATACAGAACGTTAACAGTTCTTTCTAAGAGAAATCTTATGAACCGTTTCGCTCTTCACAGAAATAACAAATAACTTGCACACACTTGTTTGTTCAAGTGAGGCACGAATGAGTAACCAGTCTATTATGTACACTATACCGATTTTTAGGTTTTTGTAACTATTTGGGCAAAAACAAAAACAATAGAATTGTTTATCCCTCCGTCTGTCTGTCTATGTAAGTCAGTCATTTTGCTCAAAAACGGAATTAACACTAACAGGACCATGTATTTGGTATTCCACTAAAAATAATGCAGTAAAACGAAAAAAAAAAATAGGATGTCCACTATATATAAGTATTTAAATGATTGTGTTAGAGAGTTTGAGTTAACAGTAAAAGCTTGTCACCTCAGTTGAACTCATCCGTGTTTGTGGAATGATACCCAATTACCGATTCTTTCTATGAAACTAACCAGGGAAATTAATAATTATTTACATTTATACACTATGTATCAGTTGAATACTAAGAGACGCTTTCAGGAAATTGTAGTATGAAATTTGAACTTATTGATAAAATATTTATTTACTAGCCAGTATTCTAAACAAAGAATAACAAATAAACATAATCTATACTGCATAACGGGTATCAGAGTAGTTTGAATTTTTGCCTTACCTTTGCCTTATAGCTATAGATACAACCATGGGTAATAATACTAATTAATGGCAATTGCGCAATAAAAACATAACTCGAGATATGCATTCCAGACACTACTGGCGCCACCAGCCCCTTATTGTTTTTATGGCAAGAAATATCAACTGAAACTTTTATCAGTGTCTATTGTTTAAAACCAAAAGTCGAATTAGTCATAAATTCTTAATAAGGTTCTTTTTAATAAAAAAAAAATAGTTTCTATTTCAAGGCCCAATCAATGAACAGCAGGAAAACCAGAACGAGCACCTACCGTGGCGGATTTTGGTGTTCCCGCTACAAATAACCGCTTATGTGGTGTCTTCGATCGCAATAGTTCACGACAGTACACGGAAGTGAATATCTGCCATCTGAATTATTAGTTTTTTACCACTCGCTGATACTGATTGGTTTTAGTTGAACAGTTTATTTTAATAATCCGAGTCGCGTTGTTTAACTGGACGATTGTCATTTTATTGCCTTCTATGATGCAACTTATCAAAGAGCCGGGAAATGCAATTAGTGCAGCGTGACTATAGTACACGGGATAACTACGCAAGGGACCGCCAGTCACCTTTTGTTTTGTAATTGAACACATTGATGTACCGACAGGTAGCTGTCACTAGGTCCATTCACACGACTCGGACGCCGGGATATACATGGAAGGTACCTAGTAGATATCCCAACTTTTTGGTATGTCTAATCTTTCATTTCTTGTGGTGACCATTTTTCCCATTAACTTTCACACTGTCATTTATGATATTAACCAATAAATGTCCTATGCTTCACTTTCTTCGATTCTACCTAACCACAAAAACATCAGACGTGATCGTAATCAATACATGAAACACAATAAAAAAAGTCAAGGTAGGTACCTGCTTTCCGGCCTTTTGGCCATGCTAGTTATTGTAGCCTGTTCGTCAACTTCTTCAATTACTTCATTAGCAATCTTCATACTGCCGCCACCCGCAGTAGCCGGCTTGTTCAGTGTTGGATTACTCGCTGATATCGTGAAGCGGGTGCCTGGAATAAACAGATAAAATGTCATATACTTATTAATTTACAATCCACAGCAAAATGAAGGCGCACCTTTAGAAAAATAACTATCACAACCTACAGCATACATGGTAGACTTCCTGGAGTCAACGTGACGTAAAAAATTCTCAAAACAGAGGTTGAATGAAATCATCCGTCCGCCGCTGACGAACAAGGTCATAAGTAGATCGCATGAAACAAGCCAGGCGTGTTAAGCCCACATACGATTTATACTAAAACGAGTGTAACACTTCATATGACAGACGTCGGACTCGGATTACCTAATTAACGAGAGTACACTTTTACGTAATTTCATTCTAAAGCTTAAAGTAGAGTAAACTGAAATAGGAAATAATCTGTTGGCGGACTATTTAGAACAAACAAATACCAAACCAAAAAAAAGAATTCAATTTTCAGTTTGTTCGCAAATTACTTGGATTACAATTAATAAAGTTTTGTACCTAGTTATAACTCAGCATATTCAAGTGTATGTCAGTTATACCAGTCTGACCACAAGTTTGATAGTGAATATTTTTAGGCCCCTATTGGTTTGACCTCTTGTATACTTGGATGTTTTAAGATGTTAGATTACAACTTTTCCCCCACAAAAGGCAAAAATCCCATGGATACACCTAATAGCAGTGTAAGCTACTAGTAAAGTACTAATTATAATTATTTTCAAAAATATTATCCTCAGGGAAGATATCTTTTTTCTATGCTATCATGTACATTGCATGCCTTGAAGTTCCTGATATCTCGTTTCTTTCTAAGAATACTTTATAAACACTAAGTACTATAATGACAGTACAATTTATTCGTTTAATAGATTAATTGTGTTGTAGGAGTAACAAGAATTTTCTTGTCAGCAGCGTGATAAACTGAATAGCTTGACGAATCAGATAAATTGGGTCCATTTGTTAAAATACCACAATATAATGTAGATAAACTGATATTATCATTTACATATTTGGCACTAATATTCTTGAAATTAAAATGACATATATCCTGATTAGAGATATCCTGGATAGGTATTTTACTATTACACTAAGTTGGTGGATAAAAAAACTGGGCCATACACATATAGGTCGTCCAAATTTGCCAGGTGGTAGGGCATTTTCCCGACTGGATGGCTACCACCCCTGGTCTAAAGTATGTCTCCATAACAACCTTGAGTTGTGTTCCGGCATTAGTGGCCAGGTTCCAGTTTCCCTTAAGAGAGCAGCAGCGCATTTGTAGCAACTTTGGTGTTGCAAATGTCCATAGGCGATGGTAACTGCTTTCTATCAAGTGGGCCGTCTGCCTGTCTGCTGATCTCCTGCAATAAAAAAAAATAAAAAAATACGTACCTTATTTTTGACATACATATATAAGAACTTCTAAACTATATTTTTAAATATACAGGTAATTTTTTTAAGTGAACTTTCAGGGCCAAATCCTAAACTATGCCAAATAGTTACAAAACACTCAAAGGAGTATCGAGGGCGATTTTGATGAAAACTGAAGTGGTATCATTAGATTTTTGAAAAATCAGACTCTTATCAAGAATCAAATCAGCTGATTTTGAACAATAAACACAATCCTGTATTAATATACCAAAACACAATGTAACTTGTAAGGATCAATTTTTTTTAAGGAATGTCAAACAACAAACCAAAGAAAAGGGTTGTTTTTGAACAAAATGTTCTATTTTGCATCCATTAATTAAACGTCAAGTTACGCCGGGCATTAGAACGTAATTAATATTTACCCATTGACTGTTTTGATTGATTTATGAAAATAACGTGTGTTTCGAATATTAATATGCCTATTAAATATAAAATAATGTTCATAATTTCCATATTGCATAAAATGAGGTGAGGTTAATTTAAATGTATGGAAAGTAGAACATTTTGTTCAAAAATAACCCTTTTCCTTGGTTTGCCGTTTGACATTTCATTACATTATGATTTAATATAATAATACAGGTAGGATTTCTATTTTTTTCGAAGTCAGCCGATTCAAATCCTGACAAGAGTAATTGATTTTTCAAAAATCTAATTTTCGTCAAAATCGGTCTGGAGGCTCCTCTAAATATTTCCGCTATTTCGTATAGTTTAGGATTTGGCTCTAAAGGCCCACTTGAAAATTCACCTGTATATTATTTTTTTTAATTGTATTGTTTGTTATGTGTGCTGAAACGCTAAATATTATGGAGATCTATCCATTCTAATATGTTCAGATGTGGTGACTTTAAATGTTTGGATTTTTGTTTGGTCCTTCTGACGGATCGTTGTAAAAAATAATCAAGCTTTTGGAATACGACTATTGGTTTTGAGCCCAGACTCTAACCTCCGACCATTCGATTACAAAAGGAAATGTATCAAAACAGACCGAGTAAGCAAATAATCATCCTAGCATCGAATCCCACTTACGTTCAAAGCATCCGCTTCGAAACCTGGGGTTAGCTTTCTTACTTTTATTCAAGAATGTAAACTGTACTCTTTCTGAATCCTACCTCCGCCGGTGCCGTCTGTCTGTGTGTTAACACCCGTCGGTTGTTGCCTTTGCTCTTCCTTCGAGAAGAGCCTCTTCAGCATTGACGTGACCGAATTTGTCCGCGTCATTGGCGTCTGTTGCAATGACACCATTGAGTTGCTTGATCCCATGGAGTTCCGGTCTTCTTTTTTCCCGCGCCTGCTTCCCCGAGACGCGATAAAGTGGATGCCCGATTGAGCGTCGTCGTTCATTTGTAGTTGCTAAATGTAAATAATTATTTTAATATTAATATTTAGAAATAAATATTGGGATGTTTAATGAATGAGTTACCATATTATCCGAATCGAAGAATTTAATTAAATACAGCAGCACAAAATAGTTGTAGGTACAATACAGTTTTCATACTTTATAATAAGTTAGTGTATCATTCTACAGTTAATCTATTACACAAATTATAGCAAGGATATTTTTAATGAGGTAGGTGTGTATAGGCATGCCTTTATAATTGAAGTTATATATAATATAAGTTATAGGTATCGTCTCAATAACTTTCGATGTCCACACTCGTGACTAATTTAAAGGCTAATTGCAATTTAATAATATTGTTCTATAACTGATACGAATTTGTCTTAAAAATACAATCAAGAGATATCTTTATCATCGCTATTCAAAATTGACGCACTATTATCCGACTTTCAGTGCTTTAGGTTTCAAAAAACTTCCTGACAAAAGTATAATATAAAATCATATCATACTCGCATTTTTTTATTACTTCCTTAATTTATGAAAATAATGAATGATGAAGATTTTTTATTTATAACAATTTTATCATTCCTCAGTAACTAAAAATGTAAACTAAATACCTACATAATATTTTTTGAGTCTGCTGTAGGCGATAAAGCTATCTATTCCATATAAAATTAGTAATTCAAATAAACGAGAATTAATTCCGCTTATATATAGATATCACGCGATACAGCGAAACATTGAAATTATAATTATAGTTCATAAATAAAGAAATATGATAAAAATAAAACTGTGTTCACACTTTACGAATTTGTAGATCATTTTCTTATGATTAAAAGTCGCATATAAATTACAGCAAACCAATGCAACACACAGAGGAGAATGGTTATTACTGCAGAAAAGTTACAATAGAAGAAACAAAACGAATAAATAAAAAACATTAACATTTGGTTTCATATTACGAGTACTAATTAGGGATGAAACATAACATATTAGAAACAATTGAACAAACGACATAGAGAAGTATTAGTACAAATTAGATTGTTAGAAAGAAATAACTATAATTCTATAATTCGGCATACTGCCTTGAAAATACCTAAAATACCAGAAATTAATTAATCTTTTTTACATAATTATTACGCACATTTAAATATTGATAGCTATATATTTTAAAGGCATTTTATGTAAACCGAATTTTATATTATATTTGCGATCGTGGTTAATGGTTAAATGTTATTTTGATGCAATCTACTTAAATTATTGTTAAATATAAATTTTGTAGTATATTCAAATGCAATCAATTATTTAGTAAATTAGTAGCTACATTACAGCTATTTTCGAGTTTCTTAATGTTAATTCTTAATGAAACTTTCTTAAAACTATATTAATTGCAAGGGCTACCAAAAATAATTGTTAAAACTAAATATATATCAGTTATTTATTACGAAAAAGAGACTGTCACTGTCATTCATCGGCAGATTAATTAAATATAAATTACGCAAACAGTTGAATTACATACTATGTAGTTATAAAGTCCATATAAGTAAGTCGATAAGCGTGCATTGTATACATTTGTAATTTTAAGACAAATGTAATACTGCATTAAATTTATATTGACCATATAAAATATAAAGTTAATTATAAATCTTAAAAGGTATTTTTGTTTTTGAGTGTTTAATATCGAGAATAAAAGAAAAAATTTCAACTTCTTGAAAAGGAAGTACATAGAAAAACAAGTCAATTGATCCCACAAATTGTTCATTTTGAAGTAAAATCCGGTTGAAAACTTTCTTCTCTTTCGAAAAGCCACTTAAAATTATCTAAGAGAAGTGTTTTAGTTATATAAAATTTTCAGCAATATATTTTTGCAAGTTTTATCTTCATATTTGCATATA
This sequence comes from Dendrolimus kikuchii, assembly GCA_019925095.2. Lineage (NCBI taxonomy): Eukaryota > Metazoa > Arthropoda > Insecta > Lepidoptera > Lasiocampidae > Dendrolimus > Dendrolimus kikuchii. Next base: position 13,468,220 of record CM034394.1, read on the forward strand.
AAAAGAGAAAAAACTCAATAATTCGTACCAAATTTTAAGAAAAAATGAACATAACGAGAATATACGAATAATAATATAGGAATCGGCCATTGGCAACCCTCGACACCGACACACTGGCAAGCTCCATGTATCCGGGCGTGCAGCATGCTTAAAAATGGGCGAGTCTAACCTCTGCGGGAGCGAACTTGTAACTCACGGTGTTGGAAGGGGCCATCTCGTCGATCTTGACGGAAGAGGGCGCGACCATCACCATGCTGCGCTGACGCACTGGCACAGCCACGCGCGCCGTCGACGGCTCGGGGTGCTCCTCCCTTTGGTTCTCAGTAGCAATCGTGTACGGTAACTCAGATGGGACCTCATCCCAGTACTGGTCCTTTATCAGCTCAGGGTGCTCGTGGTGCATTTCATCCACTATCATGTAGGAAACCTGATAATCATGGGATATTCATTTTTAAAAGTTCTTTAATAAAAATATTAGTAACTATAGTTACTTCAATCTATAGATTGAAGATATACGCGCAGACAAGCTATGGGATTGTATGCGGTTATTGACTGAAGAGACTTTGACCACTTTTAAAGAGTTAAGAATAACTCTAAAAGTACAAATAAATGAAAAAGGAAGAGAACGGGTAAAGAGACCTACCTCTATGTACAAAATAGGATTGGCTCCAGGGTACTTAAACATTTCACGTTGACGTCTTGCAAGAATAATCGCAATGCGAATGAACAGCGCAGAAGTGAAAAATTGAATACATGTATCTACCATCATGCCTCATGTAATATAATATGTCCTTTTTGGATTAAGTTATTTATGTGTATATGTGTATATCCTTAACGTACATAACTACTCGTAACACAATTCAAAGGAATATTTAAATGTTATACAATAGATATTTAAAAACAATACAAAATATAAACTCAGTCACCTGTAAATCTCTGTCAATTAACCAATTGACTTCGAAATCGTCATCATCCTCCCCGAAGGGGTTTATCAATGATTCGGCCACTTTTAGCCATCCCATGTAGAAGAAGAACTCTAATGTGGTGAATATTGGAAAGTAAAGGTCAATTTCACTAATGTGTGTGTCGATACTCGACGACTGTAATTTATTGTCAACCCATTGGCTTCCCAATGCAGACGTAATGAAATAAGAATATACAGCTATGGTAACTACCTAAAAACGAAGTAAATATATAATATTTGTAAGTATGCAAAAATATTCTATACTCGATTTCTTTCAATGGGTGGCTTTTTTGAAACGTAATGCAAGGTGATGACAAATTTCCAGTCCCTTTCGGATCTGTGTAATTTATAACTGCAGCAAATGCGTACAACTAAATTAGCAAACCACCAATCGAAAATACGCTAATACATAATCTGGTTTTTCAGATTATAATCATCAAGTTCGATATCTGAATAAAGACGGACATTATAAGTGAGTGTTTAAAGTGACATTATGGAGTTTTCTGCATTGTGACATTTTCATTACCAGTGCAATATTTCGGTAGAAAGTATTTAAGTTACATAATTATATGTAAGTCATACATAACTGCCTACGTCCTGAAGAAAGGTCAGATAAAAAGTATTCCAACTCTGACATTCATAGTGGGTTAATGAGGGTATATGAAGACCAAGGTTCATTCCATTAACGTCGTCACTGCGCTGAGGGTGGGGGCAATAGCCAAGGAGCGCATATTTTAATTTTAGATAGATCTGCGTATCCTCCCAGAAAAAGAATTTTGGAGAACGATAAATTTCAATTTTCCTCTGGGCACTAATGACTATAACTACAACACTGTATGGCACTAAAAACTATAGTAAAGATCCCTTTCTTTGCTTACCTGTTCGAGAAACAAGTATGATAATATATGTATTTTATGATAAAATTTATAGTTATTAAAGGCACACTGATTAATTGAGAACAACACAAACCTGAGTATATACTAGAGGTACACTAATAGTATCATAACTAAGTAGAAGTCCAGCTTGTCCTCTAAATTTATTTAACTCGTCTATTATAGTTTTAACTGCAAAGTCGTCTCTTATTCGGCCTTCTTTTCGTGCTCTCGTTACGATACTTGTTGCCCACACGATGGGCAACCTGGAACAAAATAGTACATTATGGTACTAGTGTGTAACATTAGTGATTACCGCCGAGGCGCCATTGAGCCTCGAGCCGTAGGCGAGGGTCTTAAGAGAGCCGAGGACGGTAATCATCAATACACACGTGTATCATACGACGTTTTTCAACACACTTGTGAATAAAATAACAACAAAAACTCATTTTATTTAGTAGATAAAAAAAGTTATATATGAGTGAAAGTTTTATTTATTAAACACGTACGAGTTAAAATTATCTATTTAAATAAGAAGTTGCATGAAATGAGCAAGCAATAGGAACATTAATTTATTTGTTCTATAGAACACGATCTTTTTTTTTTAATAAAAACTTTTTTAAGAACAAAGCAACTTAACCAATAAAATTAAAAAAAAAATCTATAACTCACTAGTGAGTTATAATGTTTTTTACTCACAGTTTGATAATGGGTGTCATTCTGTGCCTAATTGTGGTGACCTTAGAGCTACTTTATGAGCAAGTGTGTTGAAAAATATATTACGTAAGCTTATTATATAATGATCATACATATTCAAGAGGTTTTAATAAGTCGCAACTAATTAAAAGTCGTTGAATAACAAACGTTTTAAAAGAGCTACTTGTAATAAGGTGTAAAATTGTATCGAGTTTATTTTGTACTGTATTCATTACTGTCTTGTTTTATTGTGTGAAGTTGCTACGATCATTGACTCATTCGACTGAATTTGTGTTGCTTATAGTATAGCGCTCAGTTATACAAACTTCTTTTAAAATTGAGTGCAAACAAATACAAAAAACAGTTTCATGATAGTTATTGTTTTACTATAGTATTGGTCCTCAATTAGGCTAATATGTACAATTCTTCGTTATAATGGAATTATGACCAACTTTAAGAGACATTGATGTATATGATGATACAGTTTAAATTGTAATAATAGTGTTAATAAAACTAATATCTGATTCATTTCAGCGTATTAAAACTGATGACACATACGTACTCGCCGAGTACAAGTATCTGAAGGCATAAGAAAGGCGAATTTTCATTATCAACGCGGACAATGGTGATGGATTTTACTGGCAATGAATGACGGGAGATAAGATTACAATGTCATTGTTAAGGCAAAATTCAAAAATTGGGAGTGTTGAATCAGACGTGACTTCAGCATCACCATAACACAAATAACTTGTCTTAATTTAGTGACCTACAAATACAATAAGATCAAATAAGTCACTTAACATATTGGCAATATCTTCTGTACTTACAGTGGATTGGATTCCCTAATTATACATCTACATGTCCAATGGGTGACAGTTTAATTAATTAGAGTTTCACAAAACCTTACACGCACGTGATTCTATTTGCAACTGAATACTTGAAGTTGAAGCGAGTGCATGCTTCCCGTTGCTTGCTTTGAGGAAAGTATGCGTTTACCTCATGGTTCAGTTCACGAGTTAAGGTTAGAGATATCGAAGGGGATATAAAAGACGTTAAACATTCTAAAATTTGCAATTAGGTCATTTCCATTTAGGTGCAAAATGTATTGTTATAGACAAAATGTATAAAAATCTCTTTGTCTCTTGTCTTCTCTCTCTCGCTAGATGTATAGGTTTGCTGGAAGAACTCTTTTTAGGGTTAAGCTTCCCTTTGTTCATCACCACTGCTTTAAAATGTTATATATATGTCATTATTATGCGTACAACAAAGAAATAATAAACTTACCAATGCTTTGATGGTTTAGGAAACTTTTCGTTAAGATTATCTAGAATAATTTTTTCGTTGTCAAGTAGCAACCCGGCTTCTACGAAGTTGTTAAGAGTTGGAAATCGTTTTTTGACTCGCGGCGAAATCATTGTTAGCACCATGGTGAGACACAGGCAGACGTACCGCACGATTGTCCGCCGCATCAATCTTCCACGTTCATCCTACGAACTCAAATAACATTATTACTCCTGCCAATAGCAGTCACTTTGGCGTGGGGTTTTTCACAGTACTATAACTAAATCTTCCGAAGAGCGCGTGCAAAGCATCTTCAAATAAATTACAAACAATGTCAAAATAAACGAATTTTTGTTATCATTGTTCGAACTTTATCACAAAATATCCTATAATTTGTTTAAGCTTTGCATATCATTCAACATAAGTATTCTAAACTTTTACACTTTACCTGTGTTCTTTTATATTCAAACTGTAGACATTAATGACAATATTATAAATGCAAAAGTAACTCGTGTCTATCTGTCTGTTATACTTTCACGGAAAAATTACTAGGACTACTGAATGGGTTTTCCTGTAATTTTGTTCAAATGTATTTTTAATTCCGAAATGGGACATAAATACTTTTCAAGCCGGCAGATGGAATAGTTTACGATATAAAATAAAGTAAATCTTCCGCGGGCAAATAGCACTTACATAAAAATTTAATACAATGTAACCTGTATAAACGGCTGCTCTTTAAACAAGAGGTACGCACTAGACTACCCGCGGTGCAGGCGCAGGGTACTCTAGTTTACTAATTTTTAGAAAATTACGGAAGGTCCTTGTCATTTTATCAGGATGAACTGATTGATATCTATTCAGACAAATTATTGTAGAGCGATTAATATGGATCGTCTCGATTAGATTAGATTCTATTCCAATTATTTTATCAGTATTAACGTTAATCAGTATTATATCAAGAGGCTTAAAATTCTTAGTCAATTTATAACATGCTTGTGTACTCTACATTACACTACGAAGGAAATGATAAGATTAGTCAAGATAGTTTGCTCACCACTCGTACACAACCTACACAAATATTACCTTGTTAGATGTCTGTGAGGGTTTAACATTGTACTTCTACTTATTACTCAAAGTCAATTATGATACAATCATCAAATTTTATTCAACATAATTATACGAATTAGTTCAAATCTATACAACATCTACATGTCTATAACATGAAAAATACAAGTGAATAATCAATTTTAGCAAATAACAGAAACATATCAATCCTTATCTAAGAACAGTAGAGTGAAAACGATATCAATGCCAACCAGTTAATATTCAATTTACACGTAATATTCACTTACTAATAGTGGATTATAGTGTGTTTATTACTTGAAGAGTTGTCCTGAAAATAGCTGTTTATTTATTACCATAATCATGTCATTTATTATTATTATTTACAAATTCTACAATAAAGTTTCTCATTACCTGTCCATGTATAGTGGCAGATACGAAGACGGCAATTGAGTCAGGCCAAGGTATCGTTGTATATTGATTCCACCAACGGTTCATTACAACAGTGACATAGAACCCCAGTACAAAAGACAGAGGTATAACATTACCATGAAAACTACAATAATTAACGATGCCCTCGAAGGTCCTGCAAGGAAAATAACAAACATAGAGTGTGTACTTTATGTCATGATAAAGTCGTAAAAATGAGTACCTAACGTCGACACCATCTAAACAAATGTATACGCGTGTTATTAACTTGACCGTACATGCTGAAAGAGCTTGACCATGAAGGCACGTAAGTATAGCTTTATTACAAAGGCATTGCTATACATATTTGTATAGTTTCGTGATTAATACCAATGAAATTCAAAACCGCATGAAACATAAAAATTATTATAATGTTTGGTAATTACTTCTTGGATTCCAGGTCTAAAAGTAAGCGGTATGTCAAATTCAGTACATAGTAAAGAAGCAGGAACACTAGTAGATCCAGCCATACCAGCTTATATATGCTTCCTCGCCATCTGGAAAAATTGCAAGATTTTAATATTCAGGGTAAACAATGCATTAATTCAAAGGACGTTACTTGACAACCTTGTTGAAAATTGGCCAACAACCGCTCAACGTTGAATAAACTCTTAAGTATGCCGAATAAAACAGTTACACGAAACAACTACTAATTGAGCATCTGCCCCTCATTAGTATGCGTTTACTACTTTTATCACCTAACATTTCACTGCGGATTACGTCATTTTAGTCATTTATGATCCTTCCATGGTGAGATTTAAAACAATATTGTGACGTACTTGTTGACACACCATACCTGCCTTGACGCTGATAATTTACATATATTTTATAATTTACCAATAATTTACATACTTATTTTTAGGCTTTTATAGCAATATATAACCAGTTAGTTAAAATATAAATTGTAATAAAATGAGTCATCTTAAGAAAGATGGGGATAAAATCTTGTTCCAATTTATCATTATAACGACCCAATGTTCAAACTTCATTTATTCATCGATGTCTAAGGAAATAATGGCACTAACAACTGTCTCAATGAAGTTAACGTATGCTTGTGGATAAAACCCCACCCCCAAAAACAGAAATACAAACAACTCTCTCATTACCATAAAATATAATTATGTCAGTTTGGTTTATATAATTATTTTTATCTCTAATATTTGTCAACCTTGACTTCAGAATGGTAGCAGCTGTCGTGTTTTTTGTTCTGTATGAACAGTTAAACACGCGATCAGCGCGACACTGACATTAAAACTGAAGAATATGTTTATTATTTCATGGCTTGAGAGACATTTCAATCAAAGCTGATGAATATATCAATAATATCTCAAAGTCATTGTTCATCATCATCCTGGCGTTAAATCCGTGTTGTGTCCCGAGCTTGTGCTTTTGAGCTTTTCTTTCCTACATACTTGTTTAATTCGCATGGTATTTAACGTCCCACACGACATCAAATCAGTATTGGTTTTACAGAGCCTTGGCAAAAGCGAAATTGACTTATCATTTGTCCCGTGCATTTAATTTTGTTTTTTTTAAAATATAAAACTACTATCTTAATTATAGATAGAATACAATATATCTAATTCACTAGTTTATAATGTATGTATATTTTGATGTAGCAAATAAATTAATTATGTAAGAAATATAATTTTATTCTTCTTCAATATCTACATACATATAAGGGAACAGTAGACAGGATATTACGTCATACCGCGCGCGCCACGATTCGATCTGTGTCAGCAGTCAATACACCCATTTTTGGTTTTTAAACGCTCTTCATACGTAATAAGCAAACACAAACGTCCAAAATCGTAAAGTCGATTACGACTACGGCTGTTATAAGCAAGGTGATTTACTTTTCGTAATTTATAGCGTCATAAACGATCATAAATATCGGTTCAAACTCTATAAAAAATTTAAAAATAAATATTTAACTCCATGTTTCAGTCAGTATCGTGAAAACATAAAAAAAACATGTGAACATTTTTTTTAACCACCCTAGACTTCTTTCTAAAGCTGAAATATAACTTTGGATAAAAAATACATATAACTAGAAATTAAAAAATACATATAACTAGAAATTAAAAAATATGTAAAGTCTCAAAAATAGGCAATTTATTTATAAAACACTTCTCGCAAACCAACCAATAAAACAATTAGGGAATCTTTGCCAAATCTTAGAAAAAGATGCGAAATAAAATACTTACAGAATAAACACGCTTGCGAAACTAATTACTGTTTATTGTTACAATGAATGTATAAATCATACATACTGACAACTGACGTAATACATATAGGTATTATCGTCTGGTGCATAAATCAGCATCCGGTACGATAGCCTACTAAAGAATGATCTTTATTCCTTCCCCCAAGCGATCCCAGTTATACTATTATTCCCTTTATCCCATCCCTCTTATTTCATCCCCTTTCTTATATCTCAAAAGCTGGCACGGCGTTCTAACTTTAAATATATTAATTATGTATCCTTAGAAAACATTATATTACTAGAATACGGATATCAATTAGTAAAATACTCTATTTTGGAAAAACAACTATCAACTGTAGATTCGTAAAGATCGCTAGTTTCGTGGTGTTTATTTCGTTGTTTTTTATTAAATACTTACGATCTTATTCACACTGAGTTAAAGTAAGTTTGTAGGCTTCTTTAAGAACCTTAAAGAAGCCTACAAACTTACTCTAAATCAATATGAATAAGACCATTAAATATTACTGTAATTTTGACTTTATGATATTGTGACTAACATTACTGAGTTGTTACATTTAGGTAAATTGTCCTCCATCGTGTTAGTTTAATTTTTTTGTTATTGTAATAAGAGTATAATTGTTTTTAATATTAAGTCACGTGTTACCATGTAAAATATGTATGGGCTTTGAAATATTGTTAATATTCAATGAAGATACATTTAATATATGGCCATTTGGAATGTATAGTATTTATATTAAAGTAACACCATTATCGTTAGCTTACTCGTATTAAGATTTCTTTTATCTGCTTAATTATTATTATTGATGGACTAAATATAAACTAAACAACATAAAATTCATTGAAATTGTATTCATTCAGATTTCTATCTTCATCATTCTACATACTCTTTCAGGCATAAAAAGTAGTAGTCATTTTAGAGAAATCTTTGACATTTATACTCATTATAAACGTATACCTGCGTTGAATCTCAAAAAATTACAGTTATTATGAATTTAGCATTTAGAATATTTGATTTATCACATCGAAAGCAGTGCTTGCCTCCTTTTGTATACATTCAATTTACGTTCCGTTACGTTATGTTATTATTTCTATTTGGAAGCGCTACATATTGAACCCAACTTGAACAAAATGATTTCACAGAAAGTATTTACAACAATTAATACAGCCAGTCTTTATCATAGGTATCATTAATGAATAATTTCTTAACAACACAGTACAGAATCGCCAGGTAGAATAATATCGTTCTGGCAGTCCGTCTGTCACAGTGAGTGTCTACTTAGGACCCATAACATGTTACAAATGAAATTTGCAATAAAAGTTTATATATATAAAAATAAACCTTTTCACTTCTCATATTCTGAAAGTACGCTTGGAATTGCTTAATCACAGGGATGCGGACGAAAAGTGCCGTACTTTTCGTCCGTGGGAAGCGATTCTCCCTCCTGGCAAAAAAATTAGAAAACTATGCGAACCATAGATAATATGGTACATGTGACTCATTTTCTAACTTTTTTTAGAGCCACAGTTAAATCGCGGCATAAATTGTACGACCACGTCTCGGCAAACGTAGCGTAGGACGCCCGCCACCCCGGTGGTCTGACGACCTGCGCAAGATCGCCGGCAGGGGCTGGATGAGGAAGACGGGAGACCGGGATATGTGGCGCGTACTTGGAGAGGCCTACGTCCAGCAGTGGACTGAGAGTGGCTGAAGAAGAAGAAGATAAATTGTACTAAGAATATCAACAATTTTGTAACATCATGTTATACTTATAAATTACTTTTCACTAAATTATTATCTAATTTACATAAATTTGAGCAAAATATTGAAATTCCTATCGTCAGTGACAAAAAAAAACTGGTTGGTAGAGTGCCACAGAAAAAATCTTGATGTTTCATATGTGACATACGTGATGATATTTTACCAGATTTAGATATGGATTTAACACCTGATTTTATTACAGAAGTAGTTGTTTGTTTCACTATTCAGTTTTTATTTACTTTCCTCATATTCGAAATGTAAAACAGAGTGTTAATCGCGAGTGAAAGGCCTATTTCGGCACTCGAATTATTAGCGCCCTCACAACGCTCGTGCGTCAAAACGTCTCATGCCTAAATATGTCACTTTCACCTCTCGTGTAACAATCTACTATGAAACTAAATAACCATAAATGGTAAATTAACGAAAAACATACGGATGAGTGTAGAAGTGATTCAGCTGTGAAAAAAGTTAAGTTTGTAGACCGACTACATTAATGGTCTAAGAGTCTAAGCATAGGAAAGGCCTAAGCGTGTAAATTGTTCTTAGACAATTTTGAAAATTTATAACCCACTTAGCGTCCATGAGTCGTAGCTTTTAACTATTTAAAATTTTGTAAAAATTCAAGTTGTTATCATTTTTAATATGCAAGATATTTCCGGTTACAGACATATTTTTAGAATCCGCAGAAATTAGCAAAAACGGCTTAAGTTCTTCCCCATTATGAAATTCTTCACTTGCGGGACTCAAAAAGAAAAGGGATGGTCAGTTTTATAATAGAAAAATGGACTAGTTAAGGAAGGATTATATTGAAACTGACATTCCAGTATTAAATAGGCTGTGAGTAACTTAATCAATGGTTAATGCTTTGGTAGGAATTTGACATGTCAAAAGTGTGATCCCACATTCCTAACTGAACTGCGTTATAAAACCATATATACTATTGTCATACGACCAACTCGAAAATCAGAGCTTTTAACATGAAAAACGAATACATGTTATGTACATAGTTGTCCCTGTAACCAAAATCAGTTCAGACTATTATTAACGCTTATTAATGAATTCGAATTTAAGCATGTCGACCAAACGCACGCATCGCAATCGCTTTACCTTCAGCATTTTTACGTAATTGAACATACTTTTCATTTCTCATATTTGGAAAGTATGCTTGAAGTTACATGATTACAGGGATGAAAACAGTACTTTTCGTCCCTGGAAAACGATTTTCTCAGCTGTCAAATAATTTAAAAACCATGCGAGCCATGCTTTTACACAGCCACAGTTAAATCGCCGTATAAATTTGTAATTAAAAATATCATCAATTTTGTAACCAGATTTTATATTTATAAAATAATTTTCATTAATTTATTAAAATTTGAACTAAATATTTAATACTAGCTGTGCCCGCGACGTCGTCCGTGTGGAATTTGCTTTCAAAACCCTCCGATTTTGAAACATTCTTCATTGGTGCTCCGCTCCTATTGGTCTTAGCGTGATGATATATAGCCTATAGCCTTCCTCGATAAATGGGCTATCCAACACTGAAAGAATTTTTCAAATCAGACCAGTAGTTCCTGAGATTAGCGCGGTCAATCAAACAATATTAGTAGTATTTGGCTACAACACTAATACCTACATTTTAAATATCGCGATATCTCTTGAAAGAAACGTCCGAATTGAATAATTCAAAAAGTTCTAGAAAGGTATTGAATTCGTCTTGAATATGGAGTAATTTATTTTGATAAAGATTAATACCAAGGTACAAAATAAAGAGTTTTTGAAGCGACGGCATTTTAATTATTTAAAAAAATAAAAGAAAACTCTTATTGTGAGATAACTACAATAATTAGACATATGGTTACGCGATATTTTTTGTAGACAACTATATGTTCTGCAAAGTGGTAGTACATTGTTTTGTTCTATAATCAATAGTTTTCGCAGCGCACGCCGTCTAAGGATTTTTTCGGGTCATTTTTTTACACCTTGGGTTACATTATTGGACTTTTAGTAAGGATCCCTAATTTTTTTGAAAATATAATATAGCCTATAGCCTTCCTCGATAAATGTACTATTCAACACTGAAATAATTTTTTAAATCAGACCAGCGGTTCCTGAGATTAGCGCGTTTAAACAAACAAACTCTTCAGCTTTATAATATTAGTATAGATCAGTGACAAAAAATACTGGCTGGTATAATGCCATAAAAAATTACTTGACGTAACCTATGTGACGTGTAAAATGAATTCATCAGATTTAAATATAGATTTAACGCCTGATTTCATTAGAGAAGTAGTTATTTGTTTAACTAATCAATTTCTATTTACTTCCCATATTCAAAATGAAAAGCAGAGTGTTAATCTCGAGTGAAAGACCTATTTAGGCACTCATACTATTAGCGCCTTCGCTACGCTCGTGCGCCAAACCATTTCGTGCCTAAGTAGATCACTTTCGTCTCTCGTGTAACAATTTTGATTCCGCACAAATTTTGCATGCCTGCGACTAGCACGAAGCTCCTAAATGTGACGATATAAAAAAACAATTTTATTTTAGATTTCTGGACTGTTTGTTCTGGATTCACATAAAAACTACTGGGCCGATTTCGATGCGGTTTTCACTGATCGACAGTCAATACTCAGTCTTAAAATCTGCGCTACTTTGTATCCCACTTTAATTTTTCTGAGAATGATGGCCAGGTTAAAATAAATACTAATTCCAATGTGATTTTTTTACTGATGGCTATCAGATTTAATGTATTAAAATGTGTGATATTCTTATCCCGGGAATACCGCGGGAATTTTCTTGGGAGCGGGTTGTAGTTGTTCGGGTTCATAAAAATTAGCTTATTCTGAGACAGTTTTCACTAAAACGATAGCTTATATTCTTTTTAAAATGCTGCGTTACTGTATGTCCCGGGAATCCCGTGGGAATTTCATATCAAGCGTGGACGAAGTCGCAGGCTCATCCTAATAAATTAATGAAACTTTTATACAATAAAAGTATACTTTCTGTTAAAAATTAACAATAAGTGTGGGATTTTACTTGTTTGTATCCTAGAACTGTTTGTTTATGACTATGTGGACAATTTTACTATTAACTGAAATGCGACTTCGAGTTGTTGCAGGAACTCGTTTGTTTGGTGTCAGTGTCAGTCACTTAGGCCGCTTTCTTACATGTCACCGCGAAATAGTCATCCCTGATACTGAATCTTTATATATTCAATGTACTCTTTGATACTGAACGCTTATCGAGCGCGCGGCAATCACTTAATATTTTTATGAGCGTTTCCTGGTTCGCTCGATGTGTGCCATTTCCGCACCGAACAAATCAGGAAAGTTCATAGAAATATAGGCGCTCGGTAAGCTTTCGGTAGCGCGTATACCGGTATAAAAAATCAGTAAGCAACCTTTGAGTAAAATCCTTACTCTGAAGTGTAATACCCACAATTTGACAGAGGCGGGGTACGTGGTTGTCATAATGCGCCCGGCTTTCGCATGTTGTAGTTGTTCACGAATACTTAACATTTGGCTATACCAAACGTGAACAAAAATTACAATGCATAAATAAAAACTTATTTAGTTTCTAAGAATAGTTTGTATGATTGAAATATTGGTCATCAACAAAATGCTATCTATTCATTATAATTTATAGTACACTAAACACGACTGATGAGTAATAAACTGGATGAAGCTACATCTAGTAGCTAGTAGCGACTGCAGATTTTATATAAATGTGTATAAAGTATATCAACAAAACGTGCGTTACTTATTTTGGTGAAAATACAAGTAATTATAGGTAGAGGAGGGAAGGTACAATCGATCGATTTTATTATATAAACAACTGAAAAGTGCATCGACCTCGCGGCAAGTAGGGTTGGAGTGCAGTAGGTAGCTGTAGCTCTAAATAATAAATCACTCTTGCCTGGTAACCAGTAAGTAAAACATGTCAAGGGCTTTCAGTGGGCACGTCGTCAGCCAATGACACTCGATTGTCTACTAACATGCTTAGCAGTAGCAGTTCAATGAAAGATTACTCGCTATTTTACCGTGATGTATATTTCATCGCTTCTTTATTATAAACTAAGATGTGTCCTTGACTTCGTCCATGCTTGACTTGAAATTCCCGCGGGATTCCCGTAACACAAAGTATCGCAGTATTTAAAAAAATAATGTAAGCTATCGTTTTAGTGGCAACTGTGCCGGAATAAGAACATTTTTATACATCCGAACAACTTCAAACCGCTCCACGAAAAATTTACGCGGGATTTCCACGATAGAAATTAGCTCAGAGTTTAAGTCTAAGAATTAGCTGTCGATCCGCGAAAACCGCATCGAAATCGGCCTAGCAGTTTTTACGTGAATCCCGAACAAACAGACAAGAAATCTAAAAAAAAAATGCATCGTTGTCTCCGTCGTTTATAGTCTATTCCATCCGTTGGTTATTTTTTAAATAGCTTCAATGTACAGACACGGCATGTTGAGAATTTTATAATATTACTAGGATATGCCCGCGACTTCGTATTTAGGAAGGAATTTTCTACGTCAAACCTAGAAAATTCCTGCGGGATTTTCAAGACACAAAGTATCGCAGGATTGAAAAGATAATGTAAGATATCGTTTCAGTGGAAACTGTGTCGGTGTAAGCAAATTTTTATGGACCCGAGCAACTTCAAACCGTTCCCGAGAAAATTCTCGCGGGATTCCCGGAATAAAAAGTATCATAAATTTTATTACATAAAATTTGCTATCGACCAATAAAAAATCACACTGGAATTCCGAGTTTTTTCTAAATCTGGTCATTTTTAATCATTCCCAGAAAATTCCCGCGGGATTCCCCGGATTAAATGTAACGGAGAATCGACTGTCGATTAGCGTGAATCCCGAACAAACAGACAAGAAATCTAAAAAAAATGCATGGTGTTCTCCATCGTTTATATAGTCTCATTGAGTTATAAGACGATTATATGATCTACGTATAGTTTATTCTAGTTTTTTTTTAATAGCTTCAATGAACAGAAAAGGCATGTTTATAATTTTTTAATATTATAGATAGATAGATTCAAGCAAAATATAATTTTTTCTTAAGTTTTCGCGACTTGTATACATAATAAAACTACGTTTTAACGGTTTTAAGCGCGGTAATTTTATTTGATTTTGGTTTTTCCGACGTTTCGGCCACTTTTCAGTGGCCGTGATCACGGAAGACAAAGATGTCAAGTGTCAACGAGTATTGTTAAAGTTTTATTTAGCCTACCGCCAACTTATTAATTTTAATTATTTAATTTTTAATTTTGTTTATGGTTATTATTTAATCTATGGGAGCCTAATCTAATTTACTACCGCTTCGCAACATGTTATGGCTTGAAGAGAAGAAGCGGCGCAAGAAACTCTTCAGCAAACATGCCTAGCTCTAATAATTTTATATAATATTAAAATGGGTGGAAGGAAAAATAAAAGTAATTATCAGTCAAGTTGGTTTGTGTTCCGTTGTACGCAGAAAGAGCTCACAGTGTCTTGAGGTCTGGCAGCTGGTTTTTGCTGGGTTTGGGTCTTAATAGTTTTGATAATTGGATCCCAAACAGGTGGTACTTGCCAACCATCTTCTCTATTGAAATTTGGGTGTTTTTTGATTTCAATAGCCTCACGCATCATTCTAGGTATGAAACGATTCTCTTTCGCGAGGATTTGTGGGTTATCGAATCTGATGTAGTGGTTGGGTTTATCCAGCGTGTGTTCACTGATCGCAGACTTCGTAGACCTTGTGTGTTTCATGTCAGCAATGTGTTCTTTTACTCGTGTTTTTATGCTCCTCTTTGTTTGCCCAATGTATGACAATCCACACTCACAATCAAGCTTGTAAACCCCTGCATCCTGGAGTGGGATATTGCATTTCACAGGTCTCAGAAATTGGGTAATCTTTTTCTGCGGCTTGAAATATGTTTTGATTGAAGCTCGCCTGAGGATGTGACCAATTCTGTCTGTGACCCCCTTGATGTAGGGTAGGGTAGCAGGGCACCGCTCAACTGAAGGTGGTTTGGGGCCTTTGTGACGTTGGTGTGGAGTCTTCAGCTGATTGCGTTGTAGAACTCGCTTGACATGCTGAAGCTCTCCAGCTATGTGGTTCTCGTCACAAATTTTCCGTGCTCTCTGAAACAAAGATTTGCCCACGGTAGCTAACTGACTAGGATGGTGGTGAGACGACATAAACCCAACCACTACATCAGATTCGATAACCCACAAATCCTCGCGAAAGAGAATCGTTTCATACCTAGAATGATGCGTGAGGCTATTGAAATCAAAAAACACCCAAATTTCAATAGAGAAGATGGTTGGCAAGTACCACCTGTTTGGGATCCAATTATCAAAACTATTAAGACCCAAACCCAGCAAAAACCAGCTGCCAGACCTCAAGACACTGTGAGCTCTTTCTGCGTACAACGGAACACAAACCAACTTGACTGATAATTACTTTTATTTTTCCTTCCACCCATTTTAATATTATATAAAATTATTAGAGCTAGGCATGTTTGCTGAAGAGTTTCTTGCGCCGCTTCTTCTCTTCAAGCCATAACATGTTGCGAAGCGGTAGTAAATTAGATTAGGCTCCCATAGATTAAATAATAACCATAAACAAAATTAAAAATTAAATAATTAAAATTAATAAGTTGGCGGTAGGCTAAATAAAACTTTAACAATACTCGTTGACACTTGACATCTTTGTCTTCCGTGATCACGGCCACTGAAAAGTGGCCGAAACGTCGGAAAAACCAAAATCAAATAAAATTACCGCGCTTAAAACCGTTAAAACGTAGTTTTATTACAAAATATAATTATTATTGGGATCATCGTATTTGAATAACTGTAACTGAAAGGAATATTGATAATTAGTTAAATCAAAAACATACTTAATATCAGCATCCAAGCGTTTTATTTAAGCTTTTATTTCGGGCCCGAGCTTCCACTTTATCGCTACCACTTGTCAAGATCTTGTGTATATAACTTGAACGACTTTATTTAATAAAATGTAAGGATCAATGTTTTTGTCTTTGTTAGAAATTTTATTAGATATATTTTTTTAATACGGCAAATGCAATTCACTTGGAATGCCGATTGAGGTATAAAAAACACGCGAAGCTACAGGCATAGCTTTATTTATTTTATAAATAAAGTCTATCCATTAACTTTATCTCTAATAAAGACATTTGTATTGAAATACAGCTTGATAGATTGATATCGAAATAAGATTGGACAAAGATTATTTCATCCGGTCACATAGTTTGCTTTTTTGCCAATTGGTTATGCTTCTACGCTTTACAATATACGAAAGCACATTATCTATACAATAAGGTCAATATACCCTGACATCCAAAAGAGGACGTAACTTTTTACAATGAGACGGCAATGACGTAACCCAACGAAATGTATGTTGGATATAATAACATTGGTTTCTGACGGGAAATCGACGATCACTTGTCTCAGATTTAACTACTTTGAGGTCGCTGACTTATACTCCAAGTAATAATTAATTAGCAATAATATTAGTACTTCAAATGGGTTTTTTATGAACCTCCAATGAGATACTAGAGAACTAGTCAGGATGTCAGAACGTCTCACTTGTTTGTATTGCGATATTCACTTGATAAACTGCTGTCGTCACGCCAATCGTAAATATGGAGTTCGTTTTTCGCGTGACACATGATAAAGCGAATAATAAGTATTGCAAACGTTAATTATAATACCGGTTTATCGGCACAATGTACATTTCCAACACTGCTTCTGGTAATAAATACTCTGCTCCTTGCCTGCAGGGCTAGTTGGAAAGTACTGCCCCAGTTCTTAATTTGATTGGGTACCTATACTGTAGAAGTGTAGATTGTAGAGTAGAAAATAATATATTATTTCATTTTCTTAGAATCTGGATGCCACAATGTATTGATCTGCACAGTTGCACACAAGAGCGATGTCCTCTGTAGGGCTCAGTGTACAAGATTTTTGTCACAATGTGTTTTGTATTACTACAGGTATAATATATCCATAATTTACTATATATATATATATATATATATATAATCGTAACGCCATGACCATTACACATAGGACCAACCGAACTTATTAGTGATTTAGGTTTTGTATTTCACTTTCATAAGATTTCTGTCTGATTAGAATCCTCAAAAAATATTCGTACCTACACTAACTAATAAGTGACCTGAACCAAAAACTTTATGCCTATCATACCCATGAATTTTCATAAAAAACAGGTTGAAATAAACTGTTATGGTGAACAAATAAAAGTGTGGCAGTAGGTTTCCATTGACAAAACAAACGTTTGAATCAAGCTAATTTGGTAAATGAAACGCGAAAATGAGAGGGTTAACATACTCAACAAAAGCGTGCTTCAAGCAGTTTGTAACTACACGAATAAACTTCAAGGGAGATTTCATTGTACTAAATTTTTATGTTAATGCCATTTGTACCCGGAAGATTAATTTTATTTTATATCGCAAACGATTCCATGTCCCGGTATGAGAAGTATTTATATAAATTATCTGTATTTTATAACTATATTTAATCTAATTTACAGCAAAACCGATCCAATACTCAAATAGTTTTTCCGTGAAAGCTTAGCAGTTGGACAGACCTAGTTACTATAGGATTTTTTATAGATGATGAATTTGTATATCTATAAACTTGAGAAATAATTGGTCTCCCATACAAACATTCATCCTCTATTTCAACTCATTCTAGTTTTATTTATCTATCCCCTGTCTATCTATCTGAAAACTATATAAATGACAACTATGACAAAAATGATCAAAATAACAGAAATGGCTGAAATGACCGCAATAACCAAAATGGCTTTTAATTCATATATACCGAATAATAATGGATTAAAATAACATATACTTAGTCTGGCCATAAATACTGTTATAATTAAAAAGAAACAAAATATTACATTTGAATTTGGAATCTGTCATTTTTATATGATTGTTCATTGTGTTTTCTCATTTTGGCGCCAATACATTGTACAACATTTTGCGATATTAAAATGGAGTGTGGCAATAAAGAGAACCGAATCGCTGTGATTGCATTACACAAAGTAGGTATGGAGCCAAATGAAATTTTTAAAACTCTCCATACGCTTGGTATTAGTCAAATGTTTGTGTACCGGGTTATTAATAGGTACAATGAGACCTCCTCTGTTTGTGACAGAAAAAGATCTGGCCGTTCACGTAGTGTTCGTACGACAAAGGTGGTCAAAGCAGTAAGGGAAAGAATTCGAAGAAATCCTATCCGAAAGCAGATTTTATCTCGGGAGATGAAGATATCACCTAGAACCATGTCGCGTATTTTAAAAAATGACTTAGGACTTGCAGCCTATAAGAAACGCACTGGTCATTTCTTAACTCATAATTTAAAAAAGAATAGGGTGGTAAAATCGAAACAACTACTGAAGCGGTACGCAAAGGTAGGTCACAGAAAAATTTTGTTTATGGATGAGAAAATTTTTACAATTGAGCAACATTTTAACAAACAAAATGACCGTATTTATGCTCAAAGCTCTAAGGAAGCTTCTCAATTAGTCGACAGAGTGCAACATGGGCATTATCCGTCTTCAGTGATGGTTTGGTGGGGTGTTAGCTATGAAGAAGTGACTGAGCCATATTTTTGTGAAAAAGGTATCAAAACATCGGCACAAGTGTATCAAGATACCATTCTTGAGAAGGTAGTTGAGCCCCTTAACAACACCATGTTCAATAACCAAGAATGGTCCTTCCAGCAAGACTCGGCGCCGGGTCATAATGCTCGGTCCACGCAGTCTTGATTGGAAACGAATGTTTCGGACTTCATCAGAGCTGAAGACTGGCCGTCGTCTAGTCCCGATCTTAATCAGTCGGATTATGATTTATGGTCAGTTTTAGAGAGTACGGCTTGCTCTAAACGCCATGATAATTTGGAGTCCCTAAAACAATCCATACGATTGGCAGTGAAGAATTTTCCCAGGGAAAGAGTGCGTGCTTCTATTGATAACTGGCCTCAACGTTTAAAGGACTGTATTGTAGCCAATGGAGACCCCTTCGAATAAGCTTTTTATATTTTAAATTGTTTTATATTTATGTACTAAACTAACACACTGTAAAACTTATAAATGTTATTTGCAATAGAAAAAAAAATTCTTTGTTACAATATTTATGGCAACACTAAGTATACCGAATACCTCGGTATTAAAATTACATATATACCGAATTTCAGCCAAATCGGTCTAATAGTTTCTTTCAAATTATCAAAATGGTCATGGTCGTGGTCATTTTGGTAATTTTGTTCATTTTGGTCATTTTGAACAATTTGGTCATTTTGGAAATTTAGCACATTTTGGACAGTTTGGACATTTTGGTCATTTTGGCCATTTTTGTCATTTTTGTTATTTTGGATATTTTAAACATTTTCGTCATTTTAGTCACTTTGAACATTTTGGGTAGTTTGGACATTTTGGTCATTTTAGACAGTTGGGCATTTAGGTTATTTTGGACATTTATTTAGTTTACAGATAGATAGACGGGGGATATCGATAAATAAATAGAGATATTTAAATGTTTATTATTTATTTTCTAGACATAAAATTCATCATTTATAAAAAAAAAAATGCCATAGTAACTCGAACTGTCTACTTGTTAAGCCTTCACGGAAAAACTATTAGGAGTACTGGATCGGTTTTGCTGTAATTTTGTTTGAATGTAGTTTTAATACATGGGACATGGGATAATTTGCGATATAAAATAAAGTTAATCTTCCAGGGACAAATAGCACTAACATAAAAATTTAGTACAATGTGACCTGTATTAATGCCTGCTTTTAAAACAAGAGGTACGCACTAGAGATTGATCCGCGGCGTAAACTGGCAGTATAGATAAATGTTAAATTTTAAATACTTTTACTATCGCGAGAATTTAGTACAGGCCTAAAATAATGTCGCAACCCAACTCGTGATAAAGTTATTCCTTTCCCACACAATTTCGCATAGATTAAAATGCCAGCGTAGGCCATTCATAGGCACTTTGCTCTTAATCTGCTGGCCATACTTTTTATAGAAAATTACATTTTTTTTCTAAGTACAACGCAATGTCTCTAATTTGTGTATCAAGTTACATGTGTTCAGATTGCGGATGTAGAATGTTTCCATGCTACTTAATTTAAGTAATCTAGATATTAATACGTAAAGCAAAAACTTTGTACCCCTTTCTACGAAAATTATGGAGGAGGAGTATGAAATTTCGCACACTTAGAGTTTATATAGGGAAGGAGTGCAGAATGCTAATTTTTTTTAAAATTATGCATAAAAATACATTAAATCAATAAAAAAGCATTACACACACTACCATGTATTTGACACACACGCATATATACTCTTTTGTTTATAATATTTTCTTAAATTTTCGCGAATTGTATACATAATAAAACTACGTTTTAACGGTTTTAAGCGCGGTAATTTTATTTGATTTTGTTTTTTCCGACGTTTCGGCCACTGCAGTGGCCGTGATCACGGAAGACAAAGATGTCAAGTGTCAACGAGTATTATTAAAGTTTTATTTAGCCTACCGCCAACTTGTTAATTTTAATTATTTAATTTTGTTTATGGTTATTATTTCCTCTATGGGAGCCTAATCTAATTTACTACCGCTTCGCAACATGTTATGGCTTGAAGAGAAGAAGCGGCGCAAGAAGCTCTTCAGCAAACATGCCTAGCTCTAATAATTTTATATAATATTAAAATGGGTGGAAGGAAAAATAAAAATAATTATCAGTCAAGTTGGTTTGTGTTCCGTTGTACGCAGAAAGAGCTCACAGTGTCTTGAGGTCTGGCAGCTGGATTTTGCTGGGTTTGGGTCTTAATAGTTTTGATGATTGGATCCCAAACAGGTGGTACTTGCCAACCATTTTCTCTATTGAAATTTGGGTATTTTTTGATTTCAATAGCCTCACGCATCATTCTAGGTATTCTTTTGTTTATTGTTAAAGTCAAATTAACAGTGTAGCCTTGGCGAAATCTGTGATTATAGATGTATATAGTCTTTGACAACAGAACCTTAATAATGTTCAAACTTATAATTTAAATCAATTATTATGGTCGAATTTCGACCACGGGCGACCACTAGTATTTATTTAATATGGAAATTTTAGGAAGTCTGAATTTAACAGCGGGATTTTTCAAGTTAATCGAAATTTTTACTGAGGAATGGTACTATGTGGTTGTTTAATTTTGATTCGATCAACTAAAAAACCAACTTTTTTTGTAATTTGTTACATACTTTATCCGTGCGAGAAAGGAGAAAGAATACGATTTTTTGCGGCTTGGCGGCTTTAAAAGGCGACAAAACAACTCATTTCCAGATAAGGTGGTAGGGTATTTTGCCCGTCTGAATGGCTACCACCCCTGGTTTAAGGTATGCTGCATAACAACTTTCAGTTGTGTTCCGGCATTAATGGCCACGTTCAAGTCTTCCTTTAGAGAGCGCCAGCACATTGATAACACCTTTGGTGTTACAAATGTTGTTGAAATATTTACTTATTACACGAGGATCTGCCCGCGACTTTGTTTGCGTTTGTCTTATAAATTCGCAATAGGTATGGACAAATTTTCAGCAACGTCTGTCATGACATGACTCTTATGCGTTTTTATGGCAATCTGTCCTTCGGTGACAGTACTTTTTTCATGATGAAAGGTACCCAATGTCCTTTTCTATATTCCTGACAACGTGTGTGCAAAATTTCATGGCAATCCGTTGTGCAGTTAAGGTGTGAAAGCATGACAAGCAAACAAACTGACATTCATATTTACAATATTAGTTAGGATAATTACTATAAGGTTTATGGTTATGATAATTATTATATCCTATTTATTGCGCAATCACATGTTTCTATGTACTTATTTTTATTACGATTCGTCAAGCTGTTCTGGGGTTATAAAACCCATAACTCAAGAATACCAACAGATAAAAAAAAACAAACGTGTGTGTCTCGGGACGCCCGACAAAAGTGATAACTTAAACTAATCTAAGTTGAACTATTTAATATTGAAATTGTTTAACTTAAGAAAAGCTTAGGTTATTACTTAAATTTTATGTATATTAATATGATAACGTAAGGAAGGAAAGGTTATTTATTAATAAAACCTTCTATTGATTATAAAATATATTTTCTTCTTAGTTACAATTCTTGAATATGTACATTAGAATTTTGTGTATGTATATTATTAGTATCATTACTTAATCTAATTACCGAAATACAGCTAGCGCTGTGGGCTAGAGTGAGAGAGGAGCCTGCCTACCGCTGCCGTATGCGTGAGAGAAAGAGCAGCCAGACAGACTGGCGCCGTAACGCGTAACGTAACGAAGCGGTTTACCCCCCCATAAGAAGTTATCACTTCAAAAATCTTGAGATAATATAAATAAAGTCACAAAATTTGACAAAACATTAAATGTACAGACAAAACTTAGATTTATATCGTAGTTACTAGCTTTTACCCTCGGCTTCGCTTGCATTAATGTAGTTTTCTCAATCATTACAGTTTTTATGAACGAAAGATATGCCCTCTGAACAAAAACGTCGTCATGGCAACTGTCGTTTTATTACAATTTTAAAATTAATGCAAATAAATGGTCATTATGAGGACGTGTTATTTAGTTTGTTGCAACCGCAGCGTCAAAAACCGTGACTACAGTGCCATCTATTTGGTTTTATTTTTCTATCCCTCGAGAACAGTATTTTTTCAGCAAAAAGGTACGCTACATAGTTTTCTATACTTCTGATGTGTCAAGCGAAATTTCACGAGGATCGGTTGAGAAGTTAAGGTGCGAAAGCGTAACAAACAAAGACATATTCGCATTTATAATAATACTAGCTGTGCCCGCGACGCCGTCCGCGTGGAATTTCTTTTCAAACCGATTTTGAAACATTTTTCATTGCTGCTCCGCTCCTATTGGTCTTAGCGTGATGATATATAGCCCATAGCCTTCCTCGATAAATGGGCTATCCAACACTGAAAGAATTTTTCAAATCAGACCAGTAGTTCCTGAGATTAGCGCGTTTAAACAAACAAACTGTTCGGCTTTATATATTACTATAAGATTTACGAAGTTATGTTAGGTAGAACATTAAACACTATTTGGTAACAGTATTCCATTTTAATTAACAGAGATTTTTTTAATGGAGTTCGGTATGCTTTTCCTTCATTGTAAAGCCACTACTACCCCCTTCGAGGGCTGCAACTCAGATATCCGGTACACGAATTTTAAGTAGTGGGCGGGCGGAGTAGTTACGGGGAAGGTATACATACCCTTTCCGCAACCCTCTAAAGTCCGGAGTTTGCGAAATTTTAAGTTCTGGTAAACATAGCCTCCTATTTTTTTACTAATATTATTGTGATGGGTCGTAAAAGATCTCGACAGGGATTTAGGTTACGTTAGCTTCAGACCAAAGCGCACGAGCCGAGCGAACGAAGCGAGCATACGGCGGCAACGGCCGGCGTGTGCCAGAACCGACTGATAACCACTAACTATTTATTTTAAATAGATGATTTATAATTTCGTCTTTATTGGCCGCTATTTTGAACATTTTCATGGTTACTCTTATAATGTATGTGGATGTGCTGTTGTGTTTTCTATTTATTTTTCGACTATTTATGCTGTTTTTTGGTTTTATTTTGGACTTTAAACGGATTGTTCTACTTTAGACCTATGATATAAGTGAATATTAGTGAAATAATAAGTGAAGTTATGTTTATTAAAAATTAATATTTCAAGATCTCCGGACCATAGGGGTTATAGTAGGGGTAAGTATGCCTCCCCCCTCGGCTAAACTTTTGCACAGTGTCATCATATTAACGGAAATTAAGTTTAGGGGTATACATATGCCTTATATATAGACACTAGACCAGTTATTTGGGCTAAGAAACATGTTTTAGAGTCCACCAACAAGTTTTTAATGAGTAATGGGAAAAATAAAAATACATTTGATAAACAAGGTTATGTCACTTTTGTTGAAAAAAAGGTTGATTTGTGTTTAGGAATACACTTACACCTGTTATATAAACACTAAAACCGTTTTGTAATTTAGTAAACAAGTTTTGAATTAGTTATTATAAGTTTAAAGTTCATAATAATAAATCACAGTACTGTCACTTTTTTTTACTGTACGACATAATAGTCATAAAAAAGATAAAAAAAATTAACATTAATATCAATTTTTAAATAGGAAAATTGTTTTTTTTTTGCTTATATATTGCAAGTTTGAATTAGTAGTATGTTTTTAAACTATTTATTTTTATTAAAAAAAATCGATGTACGAGTATAATTTGCTATACTCTATTTTCCGCCTTTTTTATTCCATTTCTCTTTTAGTTATATGAATGTACTTTGTGTTTTGTTATGGATTTTTCGACGACTTGCGCTGTTTCGGTAATATTGATTATTTTTACGTTTAGCTTTCTCACTGGACTTCGGTTGCATTGCTTAAGTTTCGACTTTGGCGAAATCCTCTATCTGAATTTTTGGGTATGATCAAGATAAACGGGAGGTAAATTAATGGTGATTTGAGTTAGGCATATCCTTACAGTTTATTTATAGCCACTGAGGTTGTGAGGGGTGATCGAAAGTCGCGGCCATTGACTAAAACGTTGAGTTGGTTAGGTTGGGTTAGTCTTTAGACCAAAGGCCATTGACTAAAACGGTGAGTTGGTTAGGTTAGGTTAGTCTTTAGACCAAAGGCCATTGACTAAAACGGTGAGTTGGTTAGGTTGGGTTAGTCTTTAGACCAAAGCCAGAACCGACTGGTCACCATTTATTCATTGCCAACTATTTAAATTACAAATTTACAAGGTTACAAATCGGTTGTGACATTTGCTGACTGCTGTCATGGCATGCTCGCTCGGCTTGTGGACTTTAGTCTGCGTTTTTAGACTGTTTTAAATGTTTTTTACATTAACCATTACCTTTCTTCTACATTTCTCGTCATTAGACATAAGAAATACGTACAGCAATTTGAAAAAAATTAGTAAGTTGTGTTTACAAAAAAAAACATATCTCAAAAACTACATGACTCCTAGACACGGAGGTTACAGAAGGGACAAGTAGTCATCCCCCAATTCCCCCTCCGCCCCCCACTACTTAAAATTCGGTGACTACTATTGTAAAGTTTAACCAGCTGAAGTATTCATGTTATACGCAATCGGAAGAAATTTAATTATTTATCTTATACAGAACCAATATTTTTTATTCTTTTATTTAGAAGAATAATACGATTTCGCTTAAATCTTATCTACTTACCTATACAAAACTTTTAAAAATGTCCCAAATCCTCGACATGTAGCCACTTCACCGGTATAAGTTACAGTCATCTTGAACAAATAGTTCGATTTATGTTTTTACATCACAGATAAATATCTTTCTAAATTAGAAAAGTAAACAAAGCATTATTTTTCACTTTATTTATAACCATTTACCGTAACCCTAATGCATAACCACTTGATTCTTATTTGAAATTCGAAAACACTTGGAATATGGAATGCTATTTATTAATACAAATTATTTGATAATATCACAACGACAATACATATCAGTTTTATTTTCGCAAAAACAAATAGGTGCTAACAAAATCACAACATTACGGCGAGAATTCTTGCCAGAGAATGAAAATATTGAATTTAAATGAATGAATTGAATGAAAGTGATCGCTGACTGACGGAAGACTCAAAAGCATTGCTAATCTATGTCGGAACTAGAGACATTTTTTTTTTCGAGTTTTTGGCGGAACTGTAAGGGGACGTTGTGCTGTGCAGTTTTATTTTCTAAAAATGTGTAAAATTACTCTAAAATGAACAATAGTTGTAGGATATTGATAGTTTTTGAGTAGTAATTATGTGTTTTTGAGAGAAATGTGAACTAAATAGCCAAATGTGGCCTTTCGAGTTTTCACAAGAACTCCGTTGAATGACGTCGATTGTAGCCTACAGTACAACGGCGTCTAGCTTAAAGGCCTAGTTGCCAAGCCTTAAACGTAAAAAAGAAAAACATCTTTTTTTCTTTCTCAGTGGCTTCCGCGGTTAGCGTTGAGCAACGACAAATCTTAATCATTTTGAAGAACTTATTCTATGTATTCAACATTATGATACAGGGTTTTTACTTTTACTATAGTATTAACCTCCTAGCGCCCATGGTCCTTAAAAAAAGGTACTTCAATGAAATTGTGATTCAAGCTCATCACCAAATCCAATTTCATAAAATAAACGCCCAAGTTACTATAATACGTATCCAAACTTCAGGCATTGCTGCTAGTTTCAATTTATCGCGTTTCTATAAAGTAGTGTATCCAAACAGATGTTCGAAGTTTTTATTTATGAGTGACCAAGCAATAGTACCAACAAAAACACAAGAAATTTGTCTTAATAAAACTACGTTTTAACGGTTTTAAGCGCGGTAATTTTATTTGATTTTGGTTTTTCCGACGTTTCGGCCACTTTTCAGTGGCCGTGATCACGGAAGACAAAGATGTCAAGTGTCAACGAGTATTGTTAAAGTTTTATTTAGCCTACCGCCAACTTATTAATTTTAATTATTTAATTTTAATTTTGTTTATGGTTATTATTTAATCTATGGGAGCCTAATCTAATTTACTACCGCTTCGCAACATGTTATGGCTTGAAGAGAAGAAGCGGCGCAAGAAACTCTTCAGCAAACATGCCTAGCTCTAATAATTTTATATAATGTTAAAATGGGTGGAAGGAAAAATAAAAGTAATTATCAGTCAAGTTGGTTTGTGTTCCGTTGTACGCAGAAAGAGCTCACAGTGTCTTGAGGTCTGGCAGCTGGTTTTTGCTGGGTTTGGGTCTTAATAGTTTTGATAATTGGATCCCAAACAGGTGGTACTTGCCAACCATCTTCTCTATTGAAATTTGGGTGTTTTTTGATTTCAATAGCCTCACGCATCATTCTAGGTATGAAACGATTCTCTTTCGCGAGGATTTGTGGGTTATCGAATCTGATGTAGTGGTTGGGTTTATCCAGCGTGTGTTCACTGATCGCAGACTTCGTAGACCTTGTGTGTTTCATGTCAGCAATGTGTTCTTTTACTCGTGTTTTTATGCTCCTCTTTGTTTGCCCAATGTATGACAATCCACACTCACAATCAAGCTTGTAAACCCCTGCATCCTGGAGTGGGATATTGCATTTCACAGGTCTCAGAAATTGGGTAATCTTTTTCTGCGGCTTGAAATATGTTTTGATTGAAGCTCGCCTGAGGATGTGACCAATTCTGTCTGTGACCCCCTTGATGTAGGATAGGGTAGCAGGGCACCGCTCAACTGAAGGTGGTTTGGGGCCTTTGTGACGTTGGTGTGGAGTCTTCAGCTGATTGCGTTGTAGAACTCGCTTGACATGCTGAAGCTCTCCAGCTATGTGGTTCTCGTCACAAATTTTCCGTGCTCTCTGAAACAAAGATTTGCCCACGGTAGCTAACTGACTAGGATGGTGGTGAGACGAACCATTAAGGTATTTATCTGTATGGGTAGCATGGACCTCTATAATACGGACGCGACATATTGTTCTATACGTACAATTGCTTATACAAATAGCATCCATTTTGAAGGCACACACATAAACATATATCTATCTCGTTCTTACTCAGCACTGTGACTCGCAGGAAAACATTATAACAGTATTTCAGTGCGTACATAAAGTGGAACATGAATATACGTAAATACCTAATGAGGCCGAAAATCCGCCATGTTTAGTGCACCAAATGTCATTATCAGTCAGTGCACCCGGTATTTGTCTTGTCAAAAAGTCGTGGTATAAATCAAAATAACTAATTATCTTTTAATATTTTGCTTGTGATTTAAAATAATTGAAGCCAAATATAAATAATTACGTCGCAGATATGTCCGTATGCAGTGTAATAGGGTGCGGCATAAGAAAAACACCAAATCGGTCAACTTTAACCATACACAGGTACGCTGTAAATAACATTAAAAATATTGCTTATTGTTAATGTTTCCGGGAAAATAAAGGAAGATTTTCATTATAATTAGCAAGGTTCTTATGTGCAGTTATAGGTCATGAATGGATTTAACTTATTTAACTATATTTTTACGCTTAAATAATGTTAATTTATTAACTGGGGTTGTACATTATTTATCGACTTTGATATCGATATAATATGATTGCTTATATAAAATTTCTTATTTTATCATGCTACCCCGCTTAAAACATACAAAAATAATAATTAAAACATATTTTATAGGATCCCAAGAAATGAGCGTATAAAAAAAAAGTGACTGGAAGCCATTGGAATGGAAAATATAAAGCCAAATGCAAAATATATTTGTATTTGCTCGCTACATTTTGATGATAAATGTTTCAACAAAACTCTGGATGTGACTCGACTACGAGATGATGCCGTGCCCTTCAAATTTGTAAGTTAATACTGTATATACTTTTATAGTTAGTATTGATATACTTTTTTTTAATTATATACATATTTTAATACATACATATTATTTTATAACAAAACGTACTATAAAAGGATCAAAATTAATATACAAGTTTTGTATGGTGGGACGATGATCAGCAGGATAGTCGTTGGACTGTCGGCTTATTATATAATTCATGCTCCGTCTTCGCAGTCGAAGGCCTTAATATCGTCTTCTCGTGCCTCTCACCCTCATGGAGACTGCTCATATAATTGAAATTTGTACTTTCACTTTTAGCCTTTGATATACTTGTTGCTGCTACCTTATTACTGATATGCTAGTTACTAGTTGTAGTCTATGTCATTCTCATTCTATATAACTATTTTAGAAAAACTTATGGGTTTTGTGGCTGTGATTCCATACAAGAAATGTATTTGCCCAATTTGAATGATAATGTCATAATTTAAGCAAATTTTATGAAAAAAATACTGTGGACACAATTATTCTAAACTAATATTTCAATATTTTGCAGCGACATGCCAGCCAACATAAAACTGGCATATTAAAAGAAAACCAGTTGGAAACAATTCCTGTTTTGGCCGGTCCTGACACTTCTACCTTGGTAAATGCTGCACATTTAAGGACTCTGCTGTTCTTTAGCTTCAAGAGAAGATGTTAGATTTTGTATATACAGACTCTTTATAGTGAAGCTATTGAACCTACTTAGATAAAAGTAATATGCTTTGACATCTTTAGAGGAATAAACCAAAACTGATGGTGTCACTTTTTTGAATTTTGTATTCCATGTAAAACATCTAAGGTACAAATAAAACTCATATTATAAACTTATGACATTATTAGTTTTACTTTAATAAAAACTATTGTAAATTCGTTAAATTTTTAACAATTAAGTGATTTTAGAGCGGAAGTCATAAGTAATGACGTTTGTAATTAAATAAATGTTCTGAAGGTGTTTTGTTTTTTTTTTATCACGCGGCCCTTAATAAGTTTAAAATTTGAATCACTCTCACTTATAGTGCAGCGCACCTATCTTGAGGTGGGTTGCGGTAATGTGTTACGGACTTTAGAGTTAGCAACACAATTAAAATAGATTGTAATAGAGAGGTAAGTAGTTTAGACTACTTACCTCTCTATTACAATCTAATTAATCTGTTTTGGATATCAAAATAAGAGTACGTGTTTTTTATAGGAAAAACACGTACTCTTATTTTGATAACCAAAACAGCATAGCTAGCTAGCATGCTAACGTTTTATCGCCGACATAAAGCTTCCAACCCTTTCCGGCATATACGCAAGTGCGAGCAAGACGGCAATATACGAAATGACGATAAAATTTAGCATGCTAGAGATGGGCAGATGGCACTGTACTACGCCATATGTTTATGTTTTGTGGTCACTGTGTTGTCAAACGACAACTTTATCAAATCAGTGTAGCAACTTTTAAAAATCGTCTGAAAAACGTATCAAAACATCGGTATAAGTGTATCAAGATACCATTCTTGACAAGTTACTTAAGCCCCTTAACAACACCATGTTCAATAACCAAGAATGGTCCTTCCAGCAAGACTCGTTTACTTGATAACTTTGAAACACGAACTTGTCTTAGATTTCACACATCTAAATCAAAGTATCTTTCATATAACAATATACTTACTTCCTATTAAAGTATAAATTCTACAAATAATTAATACTCAATAATATTCAAAATAAACTGAGCCAAGGACGTTTATCGATAAAACCTAATAACATTAAAATCTTCTGGGCAGCACTAAAACCGCCATGTTTAGTGGCCAAGTGACGTCACAGTGGCACGCATTTTTTATTGACGTTTCATTTCCATAGGTTTCCTACTTCAGTGATGGGTAGGTTTCCTATACACCGTATGACCAAGAGTATTGTCAGGGTTCCTTAGGATGAGCACATCCAGAAATTTGTCTTTCTTGACTAAACGTGAAACAAGGTCGTCAAGTGGGAAAATTAATCTTAATTTATTCATGAAATGTTTACGATAAAAAATAGGTGCTTATATACTATATTTCGCCCAGGTTCTGCAACGCTTTGTTGAAGTATACGCCCCAAGGCCTTAAAAAAGGTTTCAATGGCGAACACCCAAGATATGAACTTTAAAAATTTTACCTTACAGTAATCGCACAAGTATAAAGTCTGATATTTTTTTTCTTGTATCAAGTGAATGCGGAGAAGCAAAAAAAGGACAAAAATAGATTACCTTTTGGTAGGTCTTTGGGTCAAAAGCATTATATTTCAAACAAGAAACTTTTACAACATCATTTTGTTTCATGTGGAAAGAATGCATGATGAAAGAATGAATAAACAGATATACAATGCAAAAGTGGATGGATGCAGAAGTCGTGGAAGGCCACGACACACCTTCCATGATCAAATTGATCGTGTACTAGCAGAAGGTGATGTCAGGAGCCTTAAGAACAGACGAGCGTGCATGACAAGAGTTATGAATGTCAAAGAAGCAAGGGAGGTGTGTAAGAATAAGCCTAAATGGCGCTCTGTTGTTCGTGCCTACCCCGCAAGGGAACTGGCGTGAAGTTATGTATGTATGTATGTATTTTGTTTCAATTACCTTAAAAAATATTAAAAATGAAATTAAACTTAAAAACCAATTTAATAACAAAAAATCCTTTAAAATTAAGAGAAACATTTATTTTATTATTATTTATTTAGAACATTCGAAACAATCATGATTGTCTTTATTAACCCAAAGGTCTATTAAAAGGTCTTAAATTTTGAATTAATAGGGAGTGTATATAACAGGAACATTATTTAGATTTAAGACAGTCTAGACGCATGTATATGATTATCTCCTGTTGATGGTCCACAATAAATAAATACACTAAAGCAACTTGATACTAGCACGATGTTTGATGTCGTACTAAAAATCACTTATGATAGTGAGTATCGAAATTATTCTTGACTTATATTGGAGTTGCTAGAGTTTAGATAAATTTGTGAAAGTGGCGCCTCTAT
Organism: Dendrolimus kikuchii; assembly: GCA_019925095.2. Classification (NCBI taxonomy): domain Eukaryota; kingdom Metazoa; phylum Arthropoda; class Insecta; order Lepidoptera; family Lasiocampidae; genus Dendrolimus; species Dendrolimus kikuchii. Next base: position 13,500,022 of record CM034394.1, read on the forward strand.
TATTTTATCCTTTTTTTTGCCACCCAGTAAGTAAAGGAATTAGAAAAGGAGAGGTTTATGAAAGGAACTGGAATGATGAACTAATTATAAATATTATGTGTTTATGTACATATGTATGAAGATTGGAGGAGGCTCCACCGACAAGAGTATAGCTCTTAAATGATAAATAGATATGTACATATGTATTATTAAATTAAATAAATAGTTAAGTTAGAAGTATGCCTCCCTACCCTCCCCCTCAACCCCCAACACACTTCCCGTTACTTAAAATAAAGGAGCCCTATATATATACCGCACCCAAGAAGCTTACACACAAGGGCCCTGTCCCCACTACTTTTCACGCTGTACACCAGCGACATCCCAAAAACTCCAGATGTGGAGTTGGCCCTCTTCGCGGATGACACCGCACTCTATACATCAGATCAGAACCGACAAATGGCTTGCGTCCGGCTGCAGGCAGCTGTCACAGAGCTAGGCGAATGGTTTCGCAAATGGAGGATAGAGGTAAACCCGGAGAAAAGCGCAGCAATGTTCTTTTCCCAGGGCACGCTTCGCTCCCCTAAACGCGCTAGCCTTCGCCTAAAAACCATTTCGCTCTACGAACAACAAATTCCCTGGGCAAAGTATACGCAATTCGTGCAGAACAAATTCATGCGCAGAGCCGTCGGTGCTCCCCTCTATATGCGTAACGTCGACCTCCACCGCGATCTGGAGCTTCCCTCCATCAAAAACTACATTACGTCGCTCTCGCGTAAGTATTTCGATCTCGCGCCGCACCATCGAAATCCGCTCGTCGTGTCCGCGTCCGATTATAAGCCTCGGCGAAAGGCTCTCGTGCGACGACCGCGTAACGTCCTCACGGACAGGGTCGACGTTATCACAAAACGGCTGGCCCGGATCAGCCCGCCCGCGGTTAGGACGGCAGGCTGGCAGGCACGGACAGACAGACACAGACGGCGGCGTCTCAGGCGCCGCCAATCAAGATCTCTCCACGTCCCTGCGAGGGACGCTAGGAGACATAGCTCCCCCACAGGATAGACTAGGCGTGTTGCTGGGAAGTTTCTTTCGCCGTTTCTTCTCTCCCAGCCATAACACGTTGCGAAACGGCAGTAAGATAGCGTAGGCCGCCGCAAACCACCGATCCCGGCCCGCCGGAATCCTTCCCCTCGGGCTTTATATTACCCGTCGCCCGTTCTCAATTAGTGCTTTGTGTCGCCCTATGGTGGGCATCATTAAATTCATCCCCCTCTCATGGCAACAGTCCAGCCGAGGTAAAACTCCTTAGGGAGCTCCCTCGAGCAGGTTGCCCCTCCGGGCTCGAGCGCTTTCGCTTCGCGAAGACAACTATTATTAATTTTAGAGTAATTTTACACATTTTTAGAAAATAAAACTGCAAAGCCCAACGTCCCCTTTGAGTTCCCGCCAAAAACCCCCAAAAGCTCAAATTTGTGATGATTATTAATCTGAGTTGTTAACCGATTGACTACATTGAAATAAAATGTGAAAATGCCAAGATGGCCGATTCTTGTAAGTTTTTCCCGAGTTTAGCTTTGATAGCTCTTTTCGTGTCTTCTTCAGCCAACATATTTTCACTGTTCCGTTTACCTTTTTCAGTGGTTTTTATGACCTGATTTACTCAAATGTACGTCCATTATTGAATGAAAAACATACAACATGAGCGAAACTATCAGTACGGATGGAGTTTCTATGGAAGCAGAGAAGCCGGTTTCATCAGAAGATGATGTTAAATTCCCGCCTTTCCCTGGTAATCATAAATTTCATTCAGTTTTAATGATTTATCACCATGTAAGTGTCGTTTCATTTAAAAGAAATGTTTTACAGAAGTGCAAGATGACGATTTTGATGAAGACATCAGTGAAGAGGAGCGAAAGTATTACATAGAACTATATCCAGGTACCACTGATTGCGTGCTATGTTTATTTGAAACACAACTGCAGTTTTAAGTTATCTTGAGTATTTCTCTGTTTTAGATCTGAACAAGATAAAGACAGCAAAACTTCATTGCACTGCATGTGACCGTCACTTGGGAAACTCAATAAGAAATGAAGGCCGCATGCGGCCTCATCCTATGCTCCGCACATTGGTGTGTCACACTTGTTATACCTTTTACAACAGTGGGGAGTTTGAAAAAGGAGACGATGGTTCTGAGTTATACTGCCGCTGGTGTGGTCAGGGTGGTCAAGTCTATTGCTGCTCAGACTGTCCTCATGTATTTTGTGCGGTAAATCAAAACATTTTTAAATTATGCTTAATTACAGACATAAACAGGATACTATTTTATTACATAAATGTACAACTTTGCTCCTACTGCTTTTCTGTAGACTTTTACATAGCAGTAAATACCTAGTGGTCAAAGAGAAAAGATCATTGAGGTCATGCAATAACTGGGACATTTGTTAACACTATTTATAATAATATTAGTTTGTATTTCTGCAACACAACATTATTAACACTCTTATTCGCTTAAACTGTATGTATGTAATGGGATCTTTCAAGGTAATTTTCAGCTATTTCCATATGTATGATTTATTTGAAAATTGTCATACATAATAAGGACCATTATGATACCATTGGTTCACTAGAATTATGTTGACAACTGCCAGAGTTCATGGAATAATAATGATTTGTTTATTTTGAACATTGCTAATTTACAGGGAAACTGGAAGCAAAGTTATATACACTTAGGGCTAGATCACTAGGACTATATTATGTTATATTTTAAAATATGTAACAGATTAATGTCATGCAATGATTTAATCACGCTACTGAATCTTGCTTTGCTTGCCGTGCTTTTAGCCGAATCGCCATCAGAACTGCAAACACTAGTCACAATGATGAAAGATGACTGTCAGGCGAGAGGCTTACATTTGAATGCGAAGAAAACAAAGGTTATGGTGTTTGAAAGAGAAGAAACCAGAACGAATGCAAGGATAATGGTCGATGATGTTATGCTGGAACAAGTGAATGAGTTTGTATATCTTGGATGTGCTTTTAGCAGGGATGGAAGGTACACCGCTGATATAGAAAGAAGAGTAAATTTGGGGAATAGTTTGAATGGAGCGTTAGGTAAACTTCTAGGCGCTAAGAACCTCAGCCAGAAGGCCCAGCTCGCCATACACAACGCGGTGCTGGTACCTACGCTCACGTATGGAAGCGAGAGTTGGGTATGGAAGAGAGAGCATGAAAGTAGAGTAAACGCGGTTGAGATGCGAGCACTGCGCAAAATCTGCGGAGTGACGCTCGCGGACCGCGTTCGTAATACCGAAGTAAGAAAGAGAGTTGGTCTGAAAGAGAGTGTCGGGGTGAAGGTAAGGAAAGGAATGCTCCGGTGGTTCGGGCATGTGGAAAGAATGCATGATGAAAGAATGACTAAACAGATATACAATGCAAAAGTGGATGGATGCAGAAGTCGTGGAAGGCCACGACACACCTTCCATGATCAAATTGATCGTGTACTAGCGGAGGGTGATGTCAGGAGTCTTAAGAACAGACGAGTGTGCATGACAAGAGTTATGAATGTCAAAGAAGCAAGTGAGGTGTGTAAGAATGGGCCTAAATGGCGCTCTGTTGTTCGTGCCTACCCCGCAAGGGAACTGGCGTGAAGTTATGTATGTATGTATGTATGTATGTACTGAATCTTGAATCATCAAGCTAAAATGGATATTAATTATAGGACTACTTTTGTTAAAAAAGATGTTACAAATGTAATGTATAAATATTATCATTAACTAATGTTTTCAGAAATGCATCAAAAGAAATTTGGGTCTTCCAAAAATCAAAGAAATAGAAAATACTGATGATTGGAAATGTTTTAAATGTAATCCAAGATGTTTATGGGATCTCAGAGCATTATGTTGGGCTCTTTTACGTTACTGTGATCTGAAAAATAAGTAAGCTAATTGTATTTATGTATAATTGATATTGATTATATTGAGGGAGAAAGGCTATTTGTTTTAAGTGACATTTTAAAAATGTTTCAGGAGTAAAGTTTAAAGATTGAAATGACCTAGAACAATGCATAGTTAATAAACATATATATATATATATATATATATATATATATATATATATATATAGATAGATATAGATATTCTTTCTCACATACCATATGTGAAAAAGAAAAATCTATCAATTTAATTTGAAAGTCAGGTTTTTAATATTCTATAAATTGAGGATATTAGGAAAAAAAAACTCACTACATCTCAGAAATTGTCATTTGACACAAATAGCCTTTCAACCCTCAATATTATCAAACTAGTTGTTACAATGACCATTCTATGGATACCAAATTCTAATGTTTAATTCAAACAAATTTCTCACAAAGATTTTTGAAGGTCATACATCAGTTAAAATTACTAACACACCTCTTACTGTATACTATTTTTCCTCTACCAAACATCTAATTGTGATGTTTGATTTCCATATGACATTTGTCTCAGTTTTAGTTTTTTTTTATATATTAGTATTGATAAGTATAAACTTAAAAATCTATTCTATATATAATAAATCACAGGATAATTTGGACCATTTTTGCCTGTCTTTCTGTCAATCTGTCTCTCAGTGTATCACTTATAAACTATTGAACAGATTAAAATGAAATTCGTAACGGAGCTAACTTATATCTGTAGGATTTGTATACACAGACACAGAGTTGGAGTTTACAAAGCGGTACTAATTTGGGAAAAAAACTCTTCTAAAACACACGCCAGTGCTTTGTTATAGATTAAACGCAGGTTTTGACTATATTATGGGGTGTAACTTAGGATACTTTTTATCCTGATAAATGACGTGGTTTCCATGGGATAGATGAAAATAGCTAAAAAGATGGCGCTGCAATCAGGAGGAGCTTAAATTTTTTGGAAACTACTGAATGTTTCGGAATGAAACTCAAATAATGCTAGCTTATAACCCAAATCAACACTTATAATATGTTTTATCCCAATTAAAGATGTTTACCTACAATAGACCGATTAAAAAAATAGATGGTGCTATAATTGCATTTATTCAATTCACTAATAAATACCTATGAAATCATAAACAACATGTCATTCATTATATTACTTCAAATCAGGTTGGCTTCGACTCATCTGTCTGTTTTGCTGGGCAATCGTGTGGACTATATGGATTTAGTTTCTTTGTAATTGTACTGAATTTAACATGAAACAACTCTAAAAAAATACAGAATGTATCCTCCTTCAACCAAATATGTTATTTAGAATAATAATATTCCATCAGAAATTATTATTCTTGTTTCATAGTTTTTTTAAGTGTAATCCATAGTAGTATAGTATTTAGTTCCTTTGCCTGTTATTATACATTCTTTGAAACATAACAATGACAGTTTAGTTCACAAGTTTCTAACTTAAGCTACTTTTTCTTCTGACATAATGTTATAGTTGTTGACTGTCTCATGCAAATGTAGCGATGAGTTTAAAGAGTTATTTGTGATGTGATAATGTTATTAATTGGTGATGATGTTAAATATTGACTTATAATGTATGTATATGCAATAATGTAGCTATGATTTTAAGCGATTTTCATCATCGGTTACATAAATTTTCATTGATTATATACATTTATATAAAGTACCTAATTAAGTTTTTTATGTACGTAGCATATAGCTACTACTTAGTGTTTTTCACGCAGCGTAGCCGCGGGAAAACTAGTATAGCTATATAATAAGCTGCTTAGGTATTTGTAAGTTCAAGATATATAAAAGTCTTATCTGTTAGGAACTAGCACAAAAATATTACAATAAGAACTTACTTTATTTAAACTTAACGGGTCATTAACAGACTTGCTTTCAGAACTTATCCATGTAAGAGCAAAATACTTCCTAAACATATATTTCATATAATATTAGTATGTAGTAGAACTACATAACTCTTTAATATTACACAGAATGCTGTATCAAACCCAGGACCCTGTTTTGAGAGAAATGTATATAAAGAACAGTGCAGTAGACCACAGTGAATGCTGTAAAAATAAAACTAAAAGAAGAGAAAGGAAAAGGGATTCAGAGAATTCAAGTAATAAATTAAGCCCTATAGCCAAACTTCCACCAGTTATTCAGGTAGAATATAATATTACTTATGAGAGTATAAAATATCATGTCTCAATAATAATAATTCTGTAAATGTTTCTAGTTTGTACAATGCCTTTAAAAATGTGAAAAAAATCAGGGCAGTCATTTAGACAGCAGATTCCGCAACTTTTAGAATCGTCTGTCTGTCTGTTAAGCATCACGTGAAAACTACTGAACGGATTTAAATGAAACTCGAAACGGAGCTAGCTTATATCTCGGGTTGTAACTTAGGATACTTTTTATCCCGATAAATGACGCCGTTTCCACGGGATAAACAAAAAATAGAGAGAAAAAGATGTAAAAAGATAAAACTGAGGTATAACCCAAGTTAATTCTTGAGATACTTTTTATCCAATAAATCACGTCGTTTCTATGGAATAAACAGATTAGTAAAAAAGATGACACTGCAATCGCTATGTAGACAATCATCACTGTAATTTAGTAACAAATATGTTTTCAGGTTGCCCACATGTGATTCATTACGTATCAAATACTTTAAATCAAGTTGGCTGCGACTTTTTTATGTTTTGCTGTGTGTGTGTTCACACTATATTGTTGACTTCGTTTCTTTGTAATTGTAGCGAATTGAAAGAGAAACTGTAGTTTTAAGTCTATACAATTACAGAATATTACCTCCTTTATCCAAATAAGTGGAGGATGATTGACCAACGGAAGTACACACTAGTCCTGCTGGCCATGAAAACAGTACACCCGCGCCGGTGTGTACGCGCAATATCAAAAAGTTACTAAGGGAAACGCTCACAGTTTATGGTTTGGCTCATAGTCATGGTTTTTTTACAACACAGTTTTATAAATGTTCCAAAGTTCCTGTTTCTAACCAGATCTTTTAGTCCACTTAATTTACTCAGGTTATTCATGCTTCTTTATTTTCTTTACATAGTACAAAACAAAGTAAAGTATATCCACTAACTCCTATACCATGCAACAGATTTGTAAGCAATTGTCACCATCAGTTAGATAAACCGACGCTTTATATCTTATATAAAGAAAACCCAAATTAAGTTTTTATGTAAGTAAATAAAGCTACTGTCTAGTATTAAATAATTTTGCAACTTTATAATTTTACAGGTGAAGAAATTTGCTTCTGTTAATGCTGATGAAACACCTCAAAAGGAGAAAAAAAGGCCAGCAAAACGTTCTGCAAGTCCTAAATATAAACCCATTTTAATTAAAAATCCAGTATCACTTAACCCAACCGTTGTGCAACCTGTGGTTAAGAAGTTTAGGGTAACTTATATTCATTATTATATGTTTTATTCAAATAAATAATGTGACAAATTTAGTGAAAGCGAAGTGATCTAAAATTAGTGTTTGTATAGTTATCACAAATCCCACGTGTCAGCTCTTTCATCATTACTATATTATTTCGTATTGTATCAAATCAGTTTGCAAACGCACTCCGACGTGCGCGCTAACCTCTCAGGGTTCAATAAACTACATATTCACCAGACTTGCATGTTTACCTTGAAAACAACCAAACTACAACAGCAGAGCGGGACCCATGCAGACCTGATAGTGAGTTCACACTGGTTATTTTTGTTGAGCAACATAGCCAACTTTTAGTGGGCAGCATCCAGTAACAAAAAAATATTTGTTAGTATAATTAATTTAGTTGCTGATTTTAAAAGTCTGTCACTTTTAAAAACTGTCAACATGTGCTAAAAATAACATTGATTACAGAATGCTTCCTGCAAAATGCATACAAAATGAGCATCTCTATTTCTTTGAATTTATTATGAGAAAATATATTGTAGCAATAATCACTTCTTCCTCTATTATGTTAACACTAAAACTAAAAAATAATAGGCCCGATTTGATATATAAGTATTTAGGGATTGAAACCTCCACATTGTTAATCAAGTTAACTGATTATCACTAGAAGTCAATTAAAAATGATAGGACTGACTTTGTGATAACTGATTATCACTAGAAGTCAATTAAAAATGATAGGACTGACTTTGTGATCGTTGGATTTATTTTAAGTTAATTACTTTTTGCGTCACACTAATACCTCACAAAATCGAGATTGAGCGCGAAGTTTTGTCTCACGTCGCCTTTCGCGTACAGCATGCATTTATTACGCTTCACTATTCATCACTATCTAATAACGGGTAATTGACATTTTAATTATTTCACCCATATAATATTTACTCTATTGTTTTGGTTTTCAATACAATTATGTAGTATTGTTTTATTAGACATACATAAATAATCTAAAGTTTTGGAATAAATATATATATACATAGTTATTTTTTTAATCAATAGAGGTAAAGAAAAACAACAACCCTTTGGTAGCAACACTAAAATTTAAATTAAGACACCTTAGAATGTAACTGTTCTTTTTTTTTGTTTGTAACTTCACCATAGATTAGATAGATTCAATCAATACTAAGTTTCTTTATAAGACATTACAGAATTAATGAAAAAATCATGAGTTATTTTTTTAATCAATCGAGTTAAAGAAAAACAACAACCCTTTGGTAGCAACACTAAAATTTAAATTAAGACACCTTAGAATGTAACTGTTCTTTGTTTTTGTTTAAAACTTCACCATACATTAGATAGATTCAATCAATACTAAGTTTCTTTATAAGACATTACAGAATTAATAAAAAAAATCATGTTATTTCGGCGTTTAGAGAAAAATAATAATTTTTATTGTCACTTTTGTTGATTTTATTCAAAGTTGCTTTCTATTGACATTCTTAAGTGTCAAATCGGTCTTCTTATTTTGTGATTATTATAGACACATAGTTTTTCTATAGGAAAAGGTACACATAATTGCCTGCTGAAGTTTGTGAACTTAAAATATACGATGCAACATGCTTGTTGCAAAAGGTTACTCTTTGTAACTGTATTTTGTGCATTTATGTTAATTGTCAGTATGTTTGTCATGTGGAATATTTAATAAATAGCGACATGTAGTTGCAAAAGTTAAAGAATATAATGTAATGTTATCTGGTTGTATTATGTTACTCCACAAAAATAATAGTGCTGCAACCACCACCAAGCAAGCACCATAAATTTTATATTTCTTCTGTACTCGAGCATGTCATAAGTCATTCTTTCTCCGCTATATGATATAAAAAAGTACCGATAAAGCTTTAAAACAATACTTTATATAATGTAATGTTGTAATCATGTCAGTAAAATCTTTACAGTCTTTATAAATGTCTTCTGTTTCATATTGTTACGAGTTGCAGGACTCAAATTAAAATGCCGTTGGAATTATTATAGAGTTTATTAGAACTATACAAACACGTATAACACATGTACAAATATAACCGAACACAACCAGAGTTCAGACCAAACGTAATGCACGATTCAATAATCCGCGCAAAGTCCGTCACTAAATAGATTACCGAATGTACACAAGCCTTACTCCGCTTGTGGTTATCGCTCGACTGCCTCGTCCATAAATCGAGGCATTGCTTTATACTGCACGGATGCAATATGTCTGCTCGGCTGCGTGACCGAATTTCCGAGAATCACACCTGGCTAATAGGCAATTCCAATTTTGAACTCCCTTAAAGTCTTGATAGCATTTGAAACAGAAACTGCCGCCTAAGTCCAAGCCCTAACCTATACTTATTTGTGATTAGGCGTTTATCTGAAGATGTATAAGTTTTACTTTTACTTTAGTTCTTAAAAGTTACTTTGTTTTGGATGATTGTTACTTCTTTATGGCTTACATAATCTACTGTAAACATTTTACGTTTTATGTTGGAAAATTGGATAGTTATGTGGAATAACGATTTAATTTCTACAAGTCAATCTGAACGAACTGGCATTATAGTCAAAGTTGATACATACAACAAAAACGGAATTGAACGTAGAATATTTTTAATACTATCCCGGAAAACGGGTTGCTTTCCGCGAGATATAGAGCCTACACAAGGAAAGCTCTAGTCAGAATATTGTTGAATTTTTTTTTTCATTTCTCAGATTCAGAAAATAAATTTAGTATAAGTTTTACTTAATTGGTATTTAATGTACATAAATTATAACTAAATATTTACTATCATTAATGACAAAAATTAATACTAGCTGGTAGAATGTCATAGAAAAAAAATTACTTGACGTTTCATATGTGACCTATTAAATGTGTTCATCAGATTTAGATACAGATTTAACGCCTGATTTCACTAGAGAAATAGTTGTTTATTTAACTAATCAGTTTTTATTTACTTTCCTCATATTCTAAATGAAAAGCAGTGTGTTAACCTCGGGTGAAAGGCCTATTTAGGCACTCGAGCTATTAGTGCCTCGCTACACTCGTGCGCAAAACGATCTCATTCCTAAATACGTCACTTTCATCTCTCGTATAACAATCTAATATTACGTTCCATATAATTAAAATAAATTAATGTTTCCAGGGTCCGAATACAGCTGTTCTAAATCCGGTGAGATTCAACAACGACAAGTTGCTTACATACCCGCGCATAAAACCCAAGCCGCATGCGCCTATGGGAATTGGCAACAATTTCAATGGTTTTAATAATGCTAACAATACCTTTGGCGGCATGAACAACATGATTCTTAGTATTAATGACACTTTAAATTTATCACTTGATAGTTTGACTCAGGTTTGTATTATTTTCAGGATTTCATAATATCAATTTCAACTATTTGAATACAAATAGATTTCTTATACAAGTCATATAGGTTTGTCTTTCTAGTTATATCATAGCTATTACATTCTATCTATAACATTTAGGTGGGCCTCCAAATATGTAACTGAGGGATGAAAAACTGTAAAATATATATAGGCGTGTGGAGTCATTACAGTCTTTAAAAATCGTAACAATCGACGTAACTTATACTCTGATTTTTAATTACCTGGACTAAAATTTCAGCTGCAATCAGCCCTTTTTGATTCATAAATGAGTTGTTTGTTGAATCAACAACTCACTCACTACAGTGAGTTAAATCCTACAGGATCTCTATAGAATTCAACTTGCAGTAGCGAGTCGCTCGAAGCCAGCAACATTAAAAAAAAGGCTCTATTGCGGCTGTCATTTTAGTCTAGGTAATTAAAAGTCAGAGTATAGGGATTTTTAGTTTAGTCAATAGGTGGTGAAATATTCTCTTTCAAGATGTAAAAAATCTTCATAACCTAGATAAAACTAAACAGCAGCATTTACATTATTCATCCCATAGTTATGGCATTTGTATTTACATTTTATTATTTATCCAGGGTTTGGATATGTCTGCAGTAGCACATTTGGCAAGTGCACAAAAAAACGATGATGTTGTATGCACACCTGATTTGCCGCTGGAGCCATTGTGTGAGGTAATCTTTTTTTTTACCTTGGGTTGACATTTCTAGAATAAATGCTTAAATATTACCCTCCTATATGTACTCTTTATATTAGACCAGCTTTCCCCTGCCCAGTGTGTCAAAACCCACGGCATGCCTCTATTTAAAGAGGAAACATTATTACAGGTTAAATTTGTATGTTAGTGCTATTTACCCCCAGAAGATTCACTTCATTTTATATCACAAACTATCCTATCTCCCGGGATGAAAAGCATCTATGTCAATTTTCGGTATTAAAGCTACATATGTACAAAATTACAGCAAAACCGATGCATTGGCATTACCGCACTACTATCGCATTTTTTTTATAGATTATGAATTTTCATATCTATAAATTGAAATGATTGGTCTCCCATACAAACTTTCATCCCCTATTTCAACCCGTTCTAGTTTTACATTTGCTATAAAAAGTAGTCTGTGTAGTCTCGTCTATCATCTGTAAACTACAAAAATGACCAAAATAATGAAAATAACGAAAATGACATCACAAAAAAACCTATCCTATATTTTCTGGGATAACCTTTACATAAATCTATCCTTTTTCCAGAATGAAAAGTATCCTATGTCTATTCTTGGCATCGAAAATCTATAATATTATAAAATTCTAAACACGCCGTGTCCTGTACATTAAAGCTATTAAAAAAAAGCAACTGGAATAAAGAGACTATATAAACGATATAGAACACGATGCAATTTTTTTAGATTTCTTGTCTGTTTATCTGTTTGTTCGGGATTGACGTAAAAGCTACTGGGCCGATTTCGATGCGGTTTTTGCTGATCGACAGCAAATTCTTAGACTTAAACAATATTTTATCCTGGGAATCCAGCGGGTATTTTTCTGGGAATGATTTAAAATAACCTGATTGAAAAAAAATATAATTCCAATGTGATTTTTTCACTGATTGATAGCAAATATTATGTAATAAAATGTGTGATATCTTTTCCTGGGAGTGGAGCTAGCACAAAAATAAGCCTATTCCGACACAATTTCCAGTAATACAATAGCTTACATTCTTTTATTAAATTCTGCGATACTTGGTGATCGCGTTCTGTTGATTAACACACAGTAACCTACAATATTATTTTCAGGTGACTGAGGATCATGATGACGATGTTGAATGCATTACTCCTGGACCATCTTCAACTCCGCGGCCAGTTGTAAAAAATCCACCGCCATTAATACCTCGTACCGGGGTGAGTAATCCGAACGATTTGTCTTTTGATAACATCATACAGATGACTGAAAATGATGTTACAATAAATGAGGCGACAGGAGGTTTAAAGTTTCGCGTGGATCCTCAAACATTGTCATCTAATAAAATGTATCGGCTACCTGATGGGCGAATTTTCGCTATCAACGTAAATCCCAATATGCCAGGGGGATATTCCGCCACTATCGTTGCTGTTTCTGATACAAACAAAGCTCCACCGAAAGTTGCAACGTACGCTGCTAAGCTCAGTGCTGTTCCACAAACACCTTCGCCTGTTCTAACAAAAAAACGTCAAAGTCAACGGCCAAGCAGTAACAAACAGAACCCCACTAAACTGAAGAATAAAGTAAATCAAAGTTCAAGAGACTGTGATTTGAATGTACCTGTTGAATGGTTCAGATATAATTTATTGGATGCTATTGATTGCCTGGAGTATTCTCTCATACGGCTTAACAGACTAAAACGAGAAGCAACTACAATGCATCTGCGTACAAGGACGATTGACGAAATGCGTGGACTGCATAGAAATTTAGAAAGACTATTAAACACATCATCTAGTAGGTTTGTGGAGATACGACACAATATAAACAAAGAATTTAAACAATATGTTACTAAGAAAAAGCTCGAAGAAGCATCTCACCATAGTCAGGAGGAAGATGATGATGATGATGTTGAAATTTTACCTGATGAAAATGAAGGTCCCATATTCATAGATGAAAATTCATTAGACTCTCATCCAGATAACCAAGAGGTTGATTTAACAGGTGCAGGAAGCAGTGAACACAATGATAGTAGCGAAAACAAAGACACAAATCCTATTAACATTTCTAACCATGATGATGAGGCTCCTATTAGAAATAGCAATGCCTTTGATACATCACTTACATGTGAAGAAAGTTACGTAACATTAAAAGGTGATTTAGAAAAAGGTATGAATTTAGAAAAGGAAACTCTTGATGATGGAAACAGTAATGATGCAAATGTAGATAAGGAAAAAGATAAAATAAATGTCACTGATAATAGCAATTGTGCTGATTCTAATCGTAAAGATTCTGTTGAAACTAATGGGGATGTCGAACATTTTAAAAATGAGCAAGATGATCAGTTGACTGACGTGGATACATCTAAAGATGATGATATGTCTAGAGATGGAGACTTGCCGAAAGAAATAGACGAAGTTGATTCTAAAAAAAATGTGTTAAAAGACACAGATGACAAACAAGAGGACACAGAGAATGCACAAGAACCAGATATAAGTGAAGAAATGATAGAGAGTTTACTTAAAGATGATAGCATGGGGGCAAATGTCGAGACAGCAAATTCGTCTAATCCTAATAGCATGGATGTTTCAGAAAACTAAATACTGGATTAACTTTATAAAAATTAAACTAGAGCATAGTTTGTAAGTGTACTAAATGTATAAAACATTACTTTTAATTTAGTGCACATCCATTCTGAGTAAGTCCTCATTGAATTGGTTTATATTAAATTATACAACATATAACATAATTTCTATATCAAATTTTATATATTTCAACTATTTCTTTTCATATTTGGAATCCACTTGTATGTTTTGCTATAATAAAATAAGAAGTTAGAAATACAATTTATAATATTATTAAGAGGTCATAGTAAACAAATTGCATCATACTTTAGGAGTAAAACATTTATTTATATTTTAAATACTTTTACCTTACTTTAAATCTCATAATAGCACAAGCGTTTTTTTTTTTATAATTTAACCAAAAGGTACCACAAATGTACAGTTTATTACATATAATTTCGACAAGATGCGTTGAATAGTTTTAGAGATTTGAGGTTTTTTGGATAAAAAGTTTTAATTAATTTCAGGGCCAAATGATAAAAGATTATACATTATACATGTACACCTGTACAGTACTTTTCAGTATGCGTGGGCTACTACTGTTTGATTTTATGGTAAATCTTTATTTGCATTTAAGTCAGCCATTAAAATGACTACTATCCGCAAGAATTAACTTGAGACCTGAGCAGAATGCGCACTCCCCTCCCGACACCCGCCTTCTTACTGCTCTCGCCATCGACGCGTCAGTATCTCGCGCTTATGTCATCCGTGTGAAGTCTCAAGTTAACTCCTGCGGGTTATACTATTGTTTTAAGGTTTCATAAATAACAATTACTGTTAAATTTCTCATGTTCTATAACTAAATGATTTCCATCAATTGTGACTTATTCCGTGCATACGATATTAATTATGGTTGGGAGTATAAATATGTGATCATTGTGACGATTTTATTCTTATTGGTGCAGTTGGACATTTGCTCATAAGTGTTGTGAAAAATGCAAGAACCCCCAACTTTCTAATGTTTTTTTTTTGCCAGTAAGTACAACTTGAGTATAACGTAAGTATTTTAAGAAGCCCTAATTTCATTTGTGGACTAATAATTGGCAATGAATGTACATGTCATTTATTTTTCTGTTATAAAATAACTAGGGTATCTATAATAACTTACAAAAATTTTATGAATGCTTTTATGCTAAGTAAAAGGCAGAAAAAAAAATGAGTTTTTTTAAAGATCGTAATCTGAATCTTGCCATGCTTATAGTAAGTATCACTTATAAATAAATAATACATACTGCTTTAGGGTTCAAAGACTTTGGCAAAAACAGAACCCTTATAAAAAGGTGATACATCCGAGTTTGGTCACATCTACGGAACGTTCGTAGAAGATCGTCTAGCAATCACACGCTTTTAATTGAAAAATAATTTTGGTAATGCGTAGTAAGAACCAGTACCGTTAAATACGTACATATTTTTTATGGCAGCCTGGAGCTTATTGTCTGCTTCATTTAGTTTAGTAGCAGCCTATTAAACTTCATTTAGTAACAGCCTATTTAAATAAAAGCCTTTTTTAGATAGCGGCCCCTAAAGGCATGGAAGAAATACACCCGTAATACACTTGCGAATCAATTGTTGTAAGCAGTCGGTCCGAAGTCCGTTCTTGACTTCATAGAAAATCTGAAATAAAACTTTCAACAGACGTTTTATTAATTAAATCAGAGTCATAAACTGAAGTCCTGATAAGTTTATTTTCAATTCTATAATTAAATTATTTAAGGATACTTTCGTTTACTCAATTATGAAATTGAAAACCAATTTAATAGGGCTTTAATTTATGACTGCTTAAGTCTCAAAAGTACGTTTTAAATAAAAAGTTGAACTAATGTTTTATATAATATTTTCTTAAGTTTTCGCGACTTGTATACATAATAAAACTACGTTTTAACGGCTTTTAAGCGCGGTAATTTAGTGAAAAGTGAACTGAAAATTGGCCGAAACGTCGGAAAAACCAAACTCAAATAAATTACCGCGATTGAAACCGTTTAAACGTAGTTTTATAATGTTTTATAGTTGTGTCAAACACTCACTGCCTGCGGTGCCATAAATAAAGACACTTCTCGTGCGTCACTACGCCTCCCATTAGGCTTGTAGGTGTAACAGAGAGAGACGTAAGCGCTGTCCTATTCCCAAATTTTGTTGCCTCCATGAGCAGGGATTTTTTTACGCAGCTACAGATTTTCTATAAAACCAACGAATCCTACGAAGTTGGTAGTGCCAGATGTGTCGCAAGTATGTTACGAGTTTCTTTATCGTTAGGTGATTGACATTTGTTTAGTATTCTTCCATGCTTATACATAGGTGCTCGACATAAAACGCGAGAAATGAGAAGTGGAACCGTGAGAACTCCCTTTCTTTTCGCGGGGTTTTCATGACAACTTGGCCACCCATTAGATGTTACTAGAAAACAATTATAAAACATTTAAATTATTAAGGTGATTTAAAGTATGTTGACGTAAATTCTTCGTCTAAATAAATACTTAATGATCTAAAGTACATAATCAGTGTCACGTTCGGTGCTAGCACTAAGCACATGTGTTAAGTTCTTCCTTAGTTTATTTTCAAACATATTGGAGCCAGACTTTTTTGTGTTATATTAAGTTTAGATACGCGTATAGGCAGTTACTATAGGTTTAAAGATGAACTTTATTAAAAAAACTGACTACCTAATTATAATTATGTAATAATTCCGAATTAGTGTTTGATTGTCATATTTTTTTGCATATTGCGATATTGTTTCAGTCCATTTTAATTAAATTGCTGTTATTTATAGTTGTTGTAGCCGTCAATCAGAAACGTTAAGCCATGCTTTTATCTGTTTTTATATTTCGTAGATATTCGCGTTCATAGTATTAAACTTGTTGGAAAGTTCTGAAAAAATTTAAAAAATATTTCCAAATAAAATTGGTTTAGGCGCGATCCGCTGAGTAGTTTTTGAAATATGGAATATATTTCATGTTTTCGGGTTCCATTAACAAATTACGAAAAAAGTGGGCAGTCGTCACCTCAGCGAGACCTCTTTCTGTATGTAGATCGACACACATTTTGGCTGTTTTTATTTCGTTAAATAGTGCATGCAGTTATGTCAACAGAACGTTTTCACAACGTCTGAATTTGCTCATTATTTGTTAAAATGGAATGGAACATGCTGCAGAACTC
Source organism: Dendrolimus kikuchii (assembly GCA_019925095.2). Lineage (NCBI taxonomy): Eukaryota > Metazoa > Arthropoda > Insecta > Lepidoptera > Lasiocampidae > Dendrolimus > Dendrolimus kikuchii. The sequence continues at coordinate 13,517,217 of CM034394.1, forward strand.
TAAGCTGATTTATTTCTTTTTATTGGTTAGGATTTTTAGTATTTTGTTTAGTTGTTTTTAGTTACTTGTAATTATTAGTAGTAACCTATTCGTTCTTGCAGGTGACATTAAATTATATTTTGTGATTATCATTTGTACAGGTTTGTTTAAGCGTAAAGTCATTTTACCAAATTTGACCCTATAATAATAGAATAAAATTAAAAACTGCCCCGTTTCTTTCTTTCCATACATCGCTCTAGTGCAGCATTCCTCGGCTCTTGGACCCATTTTGCCCGTCGCTGTTCTTTTTCGTCATTTTTGGGGCCTGGCAAATCACCACTTGCTCATTCTGTACATATTCTTCGAACATTTAAGAACTAGTCTCACATTCGCAGAGCTAGATCCATTAACATTACAATTCAATAGTCTCAGTCGCTTTCGTATTATACAAATATTCTATAAAATGACTTATCTTGGGTGCATTTAGGGATATAAGGATTCATAAGAGTCTGTCGGTGGCACTCCCCACATTTACATTAAATTGACAAAGAAGCCACTACGTATAATTTGGTCTTCCTATAGCCACATACCCCTCCAAACTCAAGGTCAGTCTTCTAGTCTATCAGAAAATTGACATATAAATCCCCAAATAAACATCCCATCGTCCATCGCGTTGGGCTCGCCATTTTTGTCTCTATTTTCCTCGTAAATATTTTCTTCGCCGACAATATAAGGTTCGAAAACTACCGAAGCTGTCTGGAGACCATTCGAACCCATATAATTGAACTGAGACGCAAGTACGATGTACGCGAGTACCAAATGAGGTACTACAACTTTGACAATAATTTACAATGTATTGCCCTAGGCACTTGTTTTCGTGTGCAGAACGATTTTGTAACCAAAATCTGTGGGGGAGGAGGGTATACCTATTGCTATTACTGCATTTTTTTTTATCTCCTGGTTTCTTTCTGAACTTTTGTTGATCTCATCATATGAAGTGCGATTTGGTACTTTAAACGATTTCAAGTTAAGATTCAAGTATTGTGTTGCACAATATCTGTTCTAATAATGTGTATATAAAAATGTAATTATGATATTCCAAACATAATATAAACCGTAACACATTCAAAAAATTGGTTTATGAACCGATTTCCGTAGAATAGTAAAAACTGAACTTCTATATTATTTCGAAGTATTGATATTGTTAAATAATATGCGAGAAAAATAAAAAGCTTTCGAATTTAAGGCAATTTTTTTTCAATTTAAACTTATTTATATTTTTTATTTATTTAATCCATCTGACTGGTGTTCTGGAATATGATCGTAATTAAATTAAAGAACTTCTGCATTTTAGTTTTATGTTAGCATTGGTTTTTGGTCAGAGTGTATGAAAGCACTTTTGTGGTTACCTATTAAAATTAAGTAGTAGTACAAATTGACTAACTTCAAACTATATACCTAGTTTGTGAACTAAACTGATTTGCACGACAATGAAGCGAAAGTAGCACACTTGTATGAAGCCGCTCCTACTGTTGGTCGAAGGCCCGGGTCTATGGATGATTTATCCTCGAAAGTCGCGGGCGCGAGGGTCACGATGATTATATGGGTGACCAACCGAAATTTCAGGCGCTCTGGTCTCCGCCATCATTTTACAGTAGCAACACCAATGCGAACGAAACTTTTCGCCTCCACGTTCACCAGAGGTCATGTTTCCCAAAAAGTACAATCCGGGTAACTTCAAATTTCGTGTGAATAAGTATTATTTAGGTGCTCTATCTTCGACCGCTTTATCGTCCGATAATAGATGTGATCATGGTCAAAGGCGAACCTATTTGCCATAAAAGAAAATTCAAATACTTGCCATCCGTGTAATGTGGTTGTACAGCTGGCGTATAGATGAATGACTCTTCAATCGACTGCCGATGGCTAATGGCCGATTCCAATATCTTATTATTCATTTACTTGCCATACCATCGCCGACATGTATTTGATATTACTTGTTTAGAGCTTATGACAAATTTTAATCGATTAAGGATATAGGAACCGCCCATTAGGCGTAAACGTGTCAGTTGTCTATTTTCTTCGACCACTATAAGCCGGTTTGCGAGTTGATAGACAACTTAGCAGTGGTCATTTTTTGAACAACCGCTAATTAGCTGGTTTTCATAATAGCTACCAATACCTAATAGATTTGTAGAGGCCGGGCACAGCCAAGACCGGACTCTGCACGGTGTAGTTTGTTTTTTTTATAAAATGTCTTAAGTTTTGAACCCGATCAAATAGTGTTACAATTTGACATTAATACCCACTGAAACACTGATTCATATAATGACTTCAGCGAAAATAATATACGAACATTTAAAATGTATCTCCAGTCTTTCATGTTCCAAAATACACGAAGAAACTGACTTTAATATAGCCTTCAATTGGTTCAACTTGTGCTTCCCAAAAGTTAGACTTAGATGAATATAAAAACTAAGCAGCCTACATGCATACCCTAAGGCTTGAAGCATGACTCGCGCCCGCACGGTCGAACATGGATCATACTTTATACGTCATATAGTAAAACTTCTAACTTGTTATATAGTCATTTGTGGTGCAATTCGGGTTTATTATTATAGTGTTGAATACGGTAAATGAACTTCTTATGTAACAGGTAGTAAATAAGAAATTAAAAGTGAAAAGTATTGTGACTGATTGTTTTGCATTGATAAGAGTGGCGAGGGCTGCTTTCTAATCCTCAAAATTAAATAATTTTTAAGTCAAGAAACCGCTCCCTCCTCTCTTAGTGTAAAGGAAAGTAATATAATAATTGTACGTATCTTTTATATGTCTATCGTAATTATTTTGTAGTAATTGAATATTAGTTTATAAAAAGAATATTAAAAAGCTACCATATGAAAATGGCTTTTAATTTGTTTAATATCTTGCATTTTGTATAACTATCCGACTTTGAATTTGACATTGATATATAACACATGTTAACTTGACTTCTGGTTTGCCAGTTGTAGACTTTGGTTATTTATTGCGAAAATTAAATAAACGTACTATCACGATTCAATCGTCTTATAAATAAAAATCAATGTTTGTATGTTTGTCCAATATACGTTCTTAAACCATTATTGATACTGATTATGATCAGGGTTCGATAAAACTGGTAGTGCTGAGGCCTCCCGAAAGTATTTGTGGCTATATGTATATATATATATACATACATATCAGAAAGTAGAGTTTTCAAGAAACTAAAAGCCAACAGACTTTTTAAAAAAGCTGATATTTTCGATTGTAAATTAGGATGCTTTTCGATATTAAGTCAAAATAAGGTGAATTAATAAATATTTCAAATCAAAAAGATTAGTATGTTTGGGACATAAAAAGGTAAGTTTTCACCGAATTTCTTGAAATATTTTTTTGTAAAAAAATAAAAATAAAAACCATTACTTGGTTACTTGAATTTTTCACTTAAAATTTTGAGGTTATGTGAAAAAAGTGTAAAGACAAAAGTTGTACAACTTTGCCATTTAACTTTTTTCCATAGGACTTGTAGTTTTTCCGGAAATCAAGATAAACCGTTTTTTACCGTTAAAACTCATCACCTTCCACTTCCCGACCTCAGATCGCCCGTAAATTATTTTTCCTTTCATTATTGTTCTAGTCTCTTCCTTTTCCAATGGATTTCATCCTACTAATTTTTTTTTTCACTTTTTATCATTTTCAAAGGTATCATTCAGCCCTGGTCTAGAAAGGCACAGAACTAAAATGACATCACTGTATTCCGTGACATTCGATGATTCAAATTTATGTGTATATCGATCGCTTTGGTTGATTCATTCAAATTGAAGTATAGAAATGAGCTGTTTAATATCGACTTACCGGACTCTTTCAACATTAGCTTCACACACTTCCAGAAGTTTAACTCATTTGAAAATTTGGACACGTACTAAGGATCGATAATAATACAACAATTTCATAACTTTGTTCTAATTGTAGTAGACGCCTCTCTTTAGTGCTCTTATCAACCTGGACTCGAGCTTCTCCCAGTTTTATGCTTCGGTGGGAATGGCCTTTTTTGAAATTATATTATCCACCAATTTTACATCTTAAACATACGAGGGTGACACTGAAAGTTCTTAGAAAATCAAAAACTGAGCAAACCAGCAAACCATTATTTTTATTATATCTTTTCAAAATAGTTTCCATTCACATCAATACATCGCTGCATTCGATAGAACTACCGAGAAAAGCACTTTGCCCACTCGTCCTTAGGGGTCTCTTCGATGGCCTTCTGGAACGCAGCCACTGCTTCCTTGGCGTCCATAAAATGTTTTCCTCGAAGTTTTTCTTTTATTTTCGGGAATAAATAAAAATCGCAAGGTGCGAGGTCGGGGCTATTATATGGCGGGTGACCCAGCAATTCCACGTCTGACGCCAAATAGTCGATCGTTCGCCTGGCGGTGTGCGAGGAGGCGTTGTCATGGTGAAGGAGGTTCCTACTGCGAGGTCGTTTCTCTCGAACTTTTTCCAAGACAAGTGGCAAACATTTGTTATAGTATACCACTCTGCAGTAACTGACTTTTGATCTTCTAAAACAATTGTCGCATAATGACCGGTCCTTCCGAAGAATGAGGCCACCATCTTTTTTCCTACACTTCGACCTCTCTTCAATTTAGTTGGCAACTCCTCGGAAAGAAACACCCACTGAGCAGATTGTGTTTTGGTTTCCAGATCATAGCAATAAATCGAGCTTTCGTCACCCGTAAGTATGTCGAACACAGCTTTTGAGTCACCTCCGTTAAATCTTTGTATCATTTCACGGCACCAATCAACACGACGGAGTTTTTGGGCCTCGGTCAAATAATGAGGTATCCACCGGGCACAAAGCTTCCTAACAGTTAAATCTTTGTGGAAGATTTTGTGCACTTGACTCTTGTCCGAATCTGCTGATAGGTTACTCTTGGATCAGTCTCTATCATATACAGCACAACACTGATGTTATCTTCAGTCGTCGCCGTAGAAGGCCGTCCCTCACGCAGAGCATCGTTGAGATTGGTGCCACCAGGTTTAAACTCATTAAACCAGTTATAAACAGTGGCCCGAGAAGGGGTTTCATCGTGAAAGGCCAATCGAAGTCTGTCATAACATTCTTGTTGACTTAAATGACACCGAAAGTCATAAAATATCATAGTACGAAAATTTTCTCGCGTTAAAATCATACGGGCGTTACACAAACAAATTTCAATTTGCCGCCAAATCGTAAAACAAATGACAAATTAATGAAATTAGTACTCTTCTTCTTCTTCTTTGTTCAATAATGGCTTGGCACGGTTTGTGCAAAATTAGTACTCAATAATATTAGCAGAGAGTTCTATTTTCAAAATTTAAACTTACTTTTTTATTATATTCTTTAAAAGTGGCCAGTTCTAAAAACAATCAGTGTCGCCCTCGTATTTAATTCCTTTATAGTCCTTTATCGAAGGTCGTTTTTTTTTTGTTTTAAGGTCAAAAAAAAACTAAAATAATAATCTGCAGACAAAGTCACACATTGCATATCCCCATGCGAAGCAAGTTACGCTTGTGTTACGAGTAACATACAACGGACCCCTATGGGACCGATCCCTGACGCCCAGACCACAGTAAATAACGGAGTTTGTTTAAGAAATTTACCATGTCAGAAATCGAACCCGGAGCTTTTGCCTTCCATTGAGCTTAGTCGGCTAAGGCTTAGCCTGCTTGACCACAGAAAGCAAAATAAGAACATTTTAATTGCAAACCGAACTAAAATATTGAAAATAATTTTTAGTATGGTGCCATGTATAAATAATTATTTTATTATATATAAAAAAAGGTAATTTATTCTCTATAATTATACTCGTGCTTAAAAATTATTGTCTACGTTTTAGTTTGGTTTCGTTTCAAAGCGTGGTTTTAAACTATAATTTATTACTGGTTGTGTTCAATAACTGGAAATATCCATTTAGCGCTAGTTCAGACACGACGGGAAACGCGAGGTTTCAGAATCGCGCGGGAACCGCGCGGATCTTATTTGTATGAGTATTTCGCAATCATTCAGACATAACCGCGCGATTATTCAGGCCGCGCGGTTACCGCCACTCAACCGTTAGAAAATAGATTCGCGCGCCGCCCGCGCGATTCTATTGCTATGGAGTCTTTCTTCAGCGTTCAGTTGCGTTGCGGGCACCGCGCGGTTAGCACGTCACAGCAAGTGAGCTCGCTATGGATCGCTTCGACATCGAATTATTTATTGATGAAGGGGAGAAAAGACATGCAATATGAGATCTTCAGTGTGAGGATTATTCAAATAAAATTGCCAAGAACCGAGAAGAGAAGATTTTATGCACATTCTCAAATAGTTGAAGAATTTTCCATTGAATATAATGTTACGAACTGACCATGTACTAGTCGGTCACTTAATATTGGATGTACCCAATACTGCATTTTTCTTTTCTTTTTTTATGAGCAACCACAGTAAAACACAGTTCTTCGTCGACTTCCATTTTCAAACTGATGCTCCGCATTTACAAATCGCTTAATAATCGCCGGACGTCTGAACACCATCACAATTTTTTCAGTTTCAAACCGCACGATTTGTAACCGCGCGCTTCCCGCGTGTCTGAACTAGCGCTTAAGGTAACAATAATTATGAGGTTTGGTAACAAGTGAAACTAGTATGCATATGTAACTTTCTTTTATTAAAAAACTTAAATCTATTATTACACATAAAAATGCAAACAGTGGGCATAAATATAGTTTTAAATAAATAACGATTAAATCGGAAAAATATTATTAAAGATATAAGACAAAGCACTTATAATATCACAATTCTGTCGATCTTAATCGAAGTCATGTCATGTGTAGAAATACATTATTATATTAACATATTGTGTAATGCTAATTATTATTATCAATAGTTAAATAGAGAGAGAGTTTACCTCAAAAGGCACAAAAATCCTTTGCAAACAATGAACCGAGATAATTAATGTCTCTTGTGGGACCCTTACAACAATTAATATTTGAATTTAAACATTCCGTTGCAAAGGTTTATATATTTTGAAAATGAAATGTTTTTTAAATTTATCTCCAATTTAGTTTTATTTATTCATTTTCATAGGCATATGATCGTGAGATTCAATAAAGTTAACTTACTTAAATATTTTTTGAAAGTTTCTTTCGTAAGAGTTTTACTTTATGTTATCGTAATGACTGTGAATACGGGACGTAATTGTAGTCTTCGTATTTATATACGTAGTATCCATAGTAGTTTGTGGTATTTATGCATACGTTCACTTAGTTGTTTTTTGGATAAAGGTTTTTCTATTCTTAATTAATAACGGAAATGTCCCTTTCGTGACCGCTCCTCGTGGTATACTCTCATGGGTGAATAGTTGCCGTTCGATGCTCCATTTGTGTTCAATCCTAGAAAAATATTAAATCGTTATAGATAATTTTTTCATACTATATTAACCTCTCGTAACTATTTTAACCTGTTGGGGGTGACTTCTTCGGGTTAACTGTGACGGGATATTCTCCATTTCTTTGAGTAAACCACGCTCAACTTCACAACGGTACTACTACTCTAGAACGTTTATTCCAACAATAATTATCTGAATCTCTTCTGAAGCCAGAAAGTCTCGTCGAGCTTTTCCCTCTCCGCTACAACATGGCTTTTAATTTCTTAGACATCGTTACTAGACTTTCCACAGGCGACGGTAACCAGTTTCTAGCAACTGGGTCGTATGTCTCTACCTGTTTCAGGCAAAAAAAGATTAGACCGCTGTCCTATACCAGTTTTCTTATCACACAGCCAGTTAATTACACAGCCATCTTTTGCTAAGCGCCGCGAAACGTTTTGCGCAGACAACAAATATCAAACCAATATTAAAAGTTTTCTTCTGAAACAGATACATTTCATACACGTGTCAATATTACTATCTGTCTATATATCACGTTAAATACTAGTGATTTTATCTTTCGCCGCTTTATGGAACGTGTACGACGAAGGCACTGACAACTGGTGGCGCAAATCCGAATCTTTTTTCACAAACAATATTAGTACATTGACACTTCAGGTTATAAAACAAACACACTAAAAAGTACAAAATAAAATGTAACTGAGTGAAAATTTATTGTTGTATTTCTGGTTGCTCGAACTCTTCAAAGAAAAATAAAAATAAGTCAAATGGTGTAATATTCATCCTATTACTTTCGCATGAATAGTACCTACTCACTGTTCATGGTTATGTGATAAACGACAAAAGTGGATAAATGCAGAAAAAAAAAACAATTATGTAAGTACAAGTTTCAAAAACATTCAGAAATTTCTAATAATGTTATTTGTGAAATAGCAAGTTTTGTATTTAGTAGTAGGTACACCACTATTCAATACAAACAAATCTCTAAGTAAACATAACTTCAAATAAGTTGGTTTCAGTAATTAGCTTATTAAATATAAAATATTTGGGTGAAAAACGAGTTCAAGAAATACGTAGTTATTTTAACATCACAAAGGTTAGAAATCTTCATTTGAGCTACAATTTTGCCATTTGCTGCATTTTCACGATTCCTAAAATATAAATAATAGTTTCTTCTACTTCTAAGACATGCCCGGCCTCGAAGAGGTTTTGTCCTTTTGACATATTCTGACTGCTGACGTTCAGTAATTAATCGGCCGGAACCAATATTTTGTAATTTTTATAATGATAAAAACGATTTATATACAATGTAAACATTGACTGCAACACGAAGACAGATCTATAAAGTTTCTTTTTTTTACTAGTGTGTGGCTCTCGTGTCGATTTGTGCTACCTATGGTTGGTTTTTTACAATAAAAAAATTATATATATATTACATATACCACTAAGTGAACGATCCCTATAGTTAATTATAATTTATCTGTTTAATCAAAAAGAATTGCGAAAACAACACCAAACGGCAAATAACTTTAAAGAAACCTACTTTACTTTCAACTACGAATTTTTTAGAAATATTTATGTGGACTTAGTGTTACAAATTTACTGAGTAGGTACCTTAGGCTTTCTCTAAAGTCTAATCCTAAAAATCACCATACCTTTAGCATCAAGTCGCCCATCCACAGTAGAAGCTTTTTTTTTGGAAACAAAAATTAAATATTTAGCCACAAATACGCTATTAGCTCCTTTAATATTGCTCATACGAAACTACTAAACAGCTTCAACCTTATAAAATGGAGTCATAGGTACTAAGGGCTACGTTAAATTTTCTTTTGAAGTAGGTATATTTAATATTAAATTCAAGATTTTTATATACCATAGATTTAACTTTATCAAGCGAATAGTAAAAGAACATGTAGTACAAGCATGTATTGTTTATTAATACCCCCGATCGTTTGAGGACGATAAGGGACATTATTAAGTGATAAGTAGTAAAAGGACTGCAACTGCGGTTTGTTTTTAAAAACAAACTATAAGTGTTAAAAAACAACTTTAAAGCTATGTAAAGCAGTATAATCCTCTTAATGCCAATATTGCTACCATCATATTACAAAAAAATAAAAATTGGTAATTTAGCACAAGGACATGTAGCCGAAAGCAAGTTTGTCTTTTCGGATTTATTGATTCACTACAGTTTACCCCGCGGCTGCGCCGTGGGTCAAACTCTAGTGTGTACCTGTTGTCGTTAATACAGGTTACATTGTAATATTTTTTTATGTTAGTGATATTTGACCCCGGAAGATTCACTTCACTTTATATCGCAAACTATCCCATTTCCCGGCATGAAAACTATTTATATCCATTTTCGGTATTAAAACTACATTTAAACAAAATTACAGAAAACCGATCCAGTACTCCTAGTAGTTTATTCGTGAAAGGTTAACAGACAGACTAAACAGAGTTACTTTCGCATTTATAATATTATATTAATCGGTATATTATTTGACATAATTATAATTTTATGATAACTGGGGATAAACATAGACACGCAAGAAAGCTAGGAATGAAAAGTGTTCTTTAGAAACGCAAATCTAAAAAAGCCCCCTGAGTCCTAAATTTCAAGAAGACTGCATAGGTTAACAGATCATTCTCATGTTTAATATCTATTTTATTTTATTTAATAAACCGTTAAAACGATAAGCTTCCATGGATGTTACAAACTGTTAGTATGGTAGCTCCTTGGGATCCCGTCATATAATAAGAGTGCGAGATCCGTCCGTCCCAAAGTGCAGTTAAAAAACCAGCGTTTTAGGCCTATTGGGTACCATCACGAAACATATTGCTTTGCTATATACTTAGTGTAATACCCATTATATTATTTTTTCAATGTGGTGCCCTCGTTATGTGTTGTAAAACTAAATAAATGTTTTTTTTTCTTTCTATCATTCTTTTAAAACACATTTTTTTAAATTACATACAAACTGCTGCCTGGACAGTAGACAAATCAACTCTTTCTATAAAATTAGTACAATTGAATCGTATACAATGTAAAATGCTTAACATACAATATTGGATTACAATATGTTTTTATAAGAGAACGTCACATTACGATGAATCTATACTAACGACTTCTAACTTTTTTATAAGTATCAATGAGCATCAAGGCAACACGTAAAATACTGGGATTCTCATTCCTATTTTTTTTTCAGGGTATAGGATTTTTTCTCTTGAAAATGTGTAACAGTTTCTTGTATAGGGGTACAAGTATTTCAATGCATAAATATAAAGCGAGATTAACGTACCTTGTAAGAGATGTTGTGGTGGTGACACAGCGGGCGCCGCACACCTGGGAGCCAACAACAGATGATAGAGAGCGAGATAGACCGTGGCCACCAAGAGGGCGACTACGCCCAAAGCGCGGTACACGTAGCGGGCCGATTCTAATGGCTGCTCCATCGACACCATGCCGCTTATTATTGCACCGATACAGCGACCTGGTTGACCATGTTTAGGGTTTACATCACTTTAGAAAAAAGTTGTAAACATATATCCAAAATCACTACACGACTACAAGACTACAAGAACCGTCTGTTCCTTTGGATACAAGAAAAATGAACAAAATGTTTATTTAAAGCTTTTAAGATAGGTGAGAAGTCAGTTGAAACTGATTGCTTTTCCTACTAGATATTTTTGTAAAATGACATTGGATTATTATAACACTTGAAATTAAACTAAAAAATAAAGCAAACATTCAGAACGGATTCTAGTAGAACAAGTAGAGATAAATGAGTATAGAGCCGGTTCTGTCAAAAAAACAATTTCTTTAAGTACTCAAAATTTTTAATTTACTTGTGAATATATCCGTGGCTGGCGTGAATATGTTGACATGTTCAAAATGTCAATTTTACAGGGGCGCAATTTGAAAGTTTGACTAGTAATGATAAATCGTAATGAAAAGTAATGAAAAATCTTGAAAAGTTATGAATATTTCGGACTGTCAATTTTTTTCCTATAAAAACACAGGCATATGAAGCGTCTAAACGAAAAAAAAGATGTATGTCGAGATATCAATGTATTCCCGCTAGCCACGGATATTTTATATGACTTTTTATTTTATGCTGACTTAGATTTAACAAAATATTATCTGAAAATTTACTATCTTAAGTGATTTTCATCCCCGACGATTACAATCTAAATTGCTTACCGATGCAGAAGTGCGCAATGACAGGTAAGGCTTGTCCAGTAGCTGTATACTTCCTGGGAACCAAGTGCCGGAAGTACAGTACAGATGTAACCCACACCAAGCTCAAGGTGAATACTTCCAGAATTTCGCATACAACCACCCAGGTGTAGTCATTACTGTATGCCAAACCTGTAAGGTAGAATGAATATTTAAGCAGAAATAAAAGGTAAACATTTTTAGATTCATTATACTACGGGTGCTTTGGACTTCATTTTACATGACTAGGCATCAGTGCCCTTAGCAGCGTAAATTTTGGATCTTTAGCCCTGCAAGAAGTATCTACTTAACCCATTTTCGATTAATCATACTCGATGTCACGTTATTATAAGGTTCTACTAATACATACTTTCATAGTAAGCCGTTCATTTCCATGGGCGTTAAGTAATCTATTTCACATTTATACATTGTTAAGGAATAGTAACTATAAGTTAACAAACAAGAAAACAGGAGGGGGGATACCCAGCATATTATAAAAAAGAAAATTACTTACGTCACCTGTACATATTAAAAATGAAACTATATCTTTGAAAATGTATTTTATGCTCGCTATGTCAACAGAACTAGCTTTGCTTGCAATGGTTTTTATGAATATAATGTACCCATAAATTATATTACCTGTGTAACGTATTCCATAGAAAGTGAAGGCAGTAATGAATATGTTGGAATGTCCGATATAGTCAACGACGGCTTCCGCCCACCACAGCGCTGGGATTGCGGGCAAAGCACCAGCGGTCAGAGTTAAGCCAACCTCCGTCACAGTCCCGTTTAAGTCCACTACGGTCCTACAAAACGTTTTTATTTCAATCTAAAATTTGAACTATTTCATTTTGTTTATATTGTTTAGCACAACTATGATATATTTTTTCTTATAACGCAGGCAAATTCTTTTCTTGCGACACACACTCGGGTTATGGATACGGGGGGAGACCAACTGCAGCGCATAATTCCGCCTGCACAAGTGCGTGTGGGACTCGTATGGTATCGGTACCTCTCCCCGAAGAGAAAGCCGACGACCTACCCACTAAACCTAATTTGCGCCCCGACAATGATACACCTTGTAAGAACGCTTACGGGTTAAAGAACGCTAGTTCAACAGCCTGCAACTACAAGAGATTTTCGATATCCAATTTAACTTAAAAATATTTAAATCACAGAAACTTAAAATGTAAATTATTGACTTGAGTTATTTTTAACAAAAAATTAAGTTAATCTCAAATCGTTGTTCTCCTTTTTCCATTAGCCTTTTTTGTTTTATGCTACGAACCAAAGAGAAAAGAGCCGTGTTAAATGGACATCTCCGAAACTAACCATAATTTTAATAAAATTATCTTGAAAGTTGGAATAGATGCTTGACATCGTATTGAAAAAGGTGGAGATTCTAGCTATTTCCAATGGTTTCATGAGTGTTAACAATGCAAAGGGTAGGTACTTACGTACCTATATAAACTGAACTTTAGGAGTCTAGGAGTAGGTATGTAATCCAAAACTAAAGCGGATGACATCGTGGAAACAAATATTTCAAGAATAAAGTCACAGAAGTTGGTCTTACCAGGGTAAATAGGCGTCGATGCCGCTCCACAGAGTGCCCAGCAGCACAACCACGGCGAAGACGGCGGCGGTTTCCGCGCCGTAACGACGCACCGCGCTCATGGGCATGGCTAGCACTCCTGTGGCCGTGTGCCACCACCATTCGGGAGTGGAGAGCGGCATATGTCTGATCACATTAAGATAACAGGCACTGCAGCTTAGGGGCCGTTCATAAAATATATTTGTTTGGGGGTCCCAGAAAGTGTGAGGCAACATGACAAAGGAAGTAGTGAGGTACAAAAACCCAAAATTTAGGATGATGTATTTCATGAACGGTCCCCCTAATTCAGTTACGGTCTAGATATTACACTAATTTACATATTGTACATAAAAAGAAATCAATAAGTCCTATACTCATACTCAAATTACCTACTTTTTAAAGGAACTGTCATCTTCGAAACTGCAAATATGAACTATAAGAGTATGTAACAAGTCACTTTCAAACACAACAGTAAGTTACTTAAAAGGTTTTTAATAATGGCGGGTAGATGTTGAAATAGAATAAAACAAGCTATGTGTGAGGTATTAACACAATTATTTTTTTATTTGAAAGGCCCATATATGCCATTAAGTGTGGAATGACATCGTTCAAATGTGTGGTACGGATCCGAGTGGTCCAATTTTCAATGACTTCCGCATGATCCGGCTGAATTTGAGCGATGGCCACTAGACAGAGTGGTGTCAAATCTCATGACCTTGGTGGCCAATTCACATTACCCCTGCCAGAGATAACCTTACCTTATCGTTCATTCAGAATGTCAATTGTGGCGTCCGATGTGTGGCACGTAGCGCCATCTTGCTGGAACTACATGTCGTCTAGGTCCATATGGTTCAATTTGGACCATAAGAAATTGGTTATCATCGTTCTGTAGTGCTCACCGTTGAAAGTGACCGCCTTACCAACATCGTTTTCGGAAAAGTACGGACCAATGACGCCGCCGGCCCAAAATCCACACCAAACGGTACTTTTCGAGGATGCATGATGGTGAAGCTCGCGTTGGTTGGTGTCGTCCCATATATTACAATTTTGCTCGTTAACATAACTATTCATCCAAAAATGCGCCTTGTCGCTAAAAAATATTTTTACGCCAAAATTGGAGTCCTCTTCTAAACGATTTGAAGCCCAGTCAGCAAATAGACGGCGTTGTCTATAGTCATGACCTATGAGTTCCTGGGTCAATTGGATCTTGTACAGGTGTAGGCCTAAGTCCTGACGCAAAATTCGTCAAGTTGAAGTTGCGAAAGCTCAAGTTCTTGTGCACGACAAGAAATTGACTGCGTCGAGTTCTGCTGTTCACTTTCACGGACCGCGGCGATGTTCTCCGCCGATCTTGCATTCCTTGAACGTACAGGTGTTGGCTGAGTATTTACCGAACCCGTCGACTCATATTAGGCCACTAAACGTTGAAGAGTCGACTGTGAAGGGCCACCACGTCTACCATGAAAAGGGCGCAATGCGCGCAACGTTTGACTAACGAACTCTCATTTGATAATAAAGTTTTATCATTTGAACGTGCTGTTCAATCGTGAACTTGCCATGGTCATTTGGCAGTAACTCTTTATGGCTACGTTCCATTAGAGACTCACAACGACCACGTTCACGACCGCGATTTTTCCCGTTCCACTTGCTTGCCGGCGTCACAATCGTAAACCCAATTGGAATGGTTATTCGACCCACCTCTTGACATGGGTCGTTGAGAGCGTTGTGTGATCGAAAATGACGACGTCATTAGTGATGTTTTCGCCACGACCACAACGACCACGGTCGCCTTGTAGAATGTCTAACGGAGCATTTTGGGCGTTGTGAGATACTAAAGGAACGCGTCCATATAAATACAGCGTGTTCCATGGTGCACTTTATATTATTACATATAATATAAAGTGCACCAAACAAACAAAAGCATCTTATACTAATATATAAAGCTGAAGAGTTTGTTCGTTTGAACGCGCTAATCTCAGGAACTACTAATCTGATTTGAAAAATTCTTTTAGTGTTAGATAGCCCATTTATTAAGGAAGGCTATAGGCTATATAGCATCACGCTAAGACCAATAGAAGCGGAGCACCAATGAAGACTGTTTCAAAATCGGGGGGGTTTTGAAAACAAATTTTACGCGGGCGACGTCGCGGGCACAGCTAGTTTAAAATAATCCTCGAGCAGAACCCAGAGTGAAATTGATAAAACTCTCGTTAAAAAATCCACTAGAATAATTACTGCATACTTACTTGTCGATGACCAATATAAGCGAACCAAGGATCATAAACACGGCGTGTAGTAGAAATGGCACTAGGAATGGATTGTCGGGCATGTTCTCGGCCGCCAGGCCCGCTAGAGGAGGGAATATCGCCAGACCTAGGGTTCCCCATGCCAGCTGCCTACCCACGTCTCCTCGTCCGAGGGACGTCTCGCGAGTGGCGATCACGCATGCCGCCCCTAACAATGCCAGCCCAGCTGTTGGCCAAATGTCTGCCAATATTCTGTAAATTTATAACAATCATTTAGAATTAAATCATAATAGTCTCGTGTATTCGTTAATTATAATACATAATTAATGTCAATAGAACATCTTGATAATCTTATTAAAGAAGATTAAATTCAAAGAATAGTAAGTAATACTGAGATTGAAATATATTCTGACATAGGTCTTATATTTATATGTGACTAACTGTTCTCGGCAGACGTTGTTCTGCCTTTCAAAAATAAAAATCTAGAACCCAATTGCAGCGCCATATATCGGGTCCATTTGTAAATCTAAACCATGCCAAGACCCACTCAAACACACACAAAAAAAACAAAATCCTGGAACCTGATTGCAGCGCCATCTACCAGGAATAATTGTTAATCTAAACCATTCTCGAATCCAAAAACATCAGCAAAATCGGTCCCACCGTTTAGGAGTAGTTTAGCTTCATTACCTACCGGTTCCAATCCTATATCTAAACCATCCCGAGACCTACTTGAATACACAAAAAAAATATCAAAATCGCTTCAATCGTTTAGGAAGAGTTTAGTGGCATACACAAGAACTGAAGAATTTTATATATAAATATTTTTGGGCCAGAAACCCTCGCGAGAGTCCTAAGAATGCTACCAAACACATAATGGACAAACATACAAACAGTGATTTTTATTTATAAGATTGCTTTTATTCGTTTTTCGCAGCTTTTTAGGTGGGATCATTTTGCTAAATGCTTAGGGACGGAATAACCGTAGTCTCAAACACAAATAACACATGTTCGAATCCTTACTGGAAAAGTATTCACCTCTTAGGCAGTTTTCTGACTTAACATGGATGTTCCTACAATAACCACATGCTAATGATGAAGGATAGCATCATGATAAAACCTGATAAAATTGAGATAACCGATGTGTCAAACCCGCCAAGCCGTGTTGGTCCAACGTGCAAGCTATACTGTCCGTTCCCCTATAAAATTGGGAGGCTCGAGCCCAGCAGTTATGGGCTAAGGAATGGGTCAGTTTCAATTTTGTTTTAAAAGGGCAGGTTTTAACAACCTAAGGATTTTGCAATTCGTGATTTTTGATATAGTCTATTATTGTTTTGCTAATAATAATATTATCCTGGAATTTATAGCTGCTACTGCGGAAATTGATTACAAATGTTTTTCTTTGTTAATTAATTATAAAATAATCATCATCATGTTGAGTCATTGCATGGTCAAGTTCAATTTATCAATTCTATGAATAATTATTATGTATCAATGAATAATACGTATATAACGAAACGCACTTAGGAATTCGAAAATAGCTGGCGAAAAAATCATCCTAAAATCATATATGTGCTATAAGTTACCGGCACGGATATTGAGCGATCGGCGGAATAGTAAAAATCGCTTTATGCATTGAATATAGTCGTAGCCAATGTGATACTATTTATCGACATATCGAAAATATTTTGTTTTTGTTCCTTTAATCGAAAGGTATAATACTGCAATAGAGAACCCCAATATCACTGTGCGTAGGCCAAGGTCACCGCTCAAGGTCCGTACCGGGAACAATACGTAAAATATATACAAATAAACCATCTATAATATAATATAATCTGTAGAGGGAACTACTTTATGCAATGGGTTTACAAGTGAATTTTATCTGTCTGTCTATCAGATCTTCACGTTAAAACTACTAAACGATTTTAAATGAAACTCGACACAGGTTAACACTTAGGATACTTTTTATCCCAACAAATGGTGTCGTTTCCTTAGGATAGACATTGAGGTAGTCGAATATAGCCAAAAAGGTGTCGCTGCGATTCCGTTTTCCTGACGCCACCATTAAAATACGTTGTCGTTCGACAACGCGAACGAAGTTTGACTGGCACAAAGTTAGAAACAAATTAATGTTAAATCTACCTTTGTCAGGTCCCGGCAGAAGAGGTAGGTCAAGGAAATATTAGCATAGCGTCATGAGAGATGACATGCACATTCCGATGGTCTCACTGATTGCAGATACCGAAGACCGCAATACTTCTTACCTTGTAACCTTTAATACTATTTTAAAAAGGATATGAGTGTCGTACCTTAATATTAAATAAACCCAGAAAGTAGACGCTGGGTCTCCAATTACTAATCGGCATTCAGCGTCAGCTAATACACCATCGGGTTCATCATAAGGATCCAATACTTGACACCTCACAGCAGGTTCACAATCACTTTCTATTGTATTTATCTCTTCGAGACGTTCTGGTGGTACTAAACATTTTGATGGACCCGCTGGAATAAAATTAACAATAATCGCATTGTTCCTAAAATATAGGTAGATTCAAATCAATGAATAAACCCAAAATCGACTGGATTTTTTAAGACTATAATATACTAAGGAGCTATACATAAATGGGGGTGGTGACGAAATGTGACATGAGACAAGTGACAAAAGGTGAGAGAGTTTTTAAATTTCGCGACGTTACATTTCAAAGTTTAATATATAAAAGTTACAACTCAATACCTACCATTGTAGCATTTTGACGTTATGACGTTATGTAAAATATTTCAGACAACAAAATAGTGACTAAAATGTGAATAAGGCTGTTCACGCCACGCGTAACGAACGATGATTCCCCGAAAAAGTAATTTACCCCGCACTTCCGCGTCTCAACGATCAGTCTGAATCGATCCGTCGTAAAGACATTCACGCATCGCGCGCGCATTTGAGATATCCACCCAATTGCAATACTAATCGGGTTCCAAGAGCTTGGTGATAAGTGGCAAGTGAATCTAGTTGTGAAGCGGGAGATATATAACAAGAGAACACGCACTGCTGCTCCTGTATCGCAGACGCTCCGGTTACTCAGCTCATATTATTACGGGTGAGTCCATTTATCTCCATTCCCTCTTACCCTTGCACCCTTGAAATCTGGCAATCGGCCAGATCAAAGGCCATGTACGACTGCTTCAAACCTAATCATTCGCATTTAAGTACCGTAAACCATGGTTTTGAGTTGATTGACCGCAATTGCATAACAACGTTAACTGCTTTACTGCTATCATTATCATTGCTATAAAATGGACCTCGAGTTTGAGTTAATAAAGTGGAGAGCATTGAACATGTAAGTAAAATTGTGGATCTTGTTTAGTCTATTTGATCTTTCCTTCATTTTCGCCATAACAGACAATAAGCAAATTAACTCAGTGTTCAGCTTCAAACATCACCATAAAAAACGACGAACTTGCGCAATATTCTCCGTTATATTAGGTCTTTACATATGAAATTGGCGTTTTGTAAGGGAGGAATATAAATTATAATCGTTTTTTTTAAATATAATATATTTATTTAATCAAAGTATGTACCAATGCTATCTATGCACTTCTGCCATCTCATTGGTAGTTCATTGATCCCTGTACTAAAAAAACCATTCGGACCGGAATCAATAAGATCCTTGCGCTTTGAACTGCCCCATCGGAGTGGAATTTTTTCCCTTGCAAGAAGTTATCCAAATTTCGAAAAAAATGGTAATCTGTTGGAGCAAGGTCCGGGGAGTACGGTGGATGTCTTAGACATTCCAATTGAAGCTCCTCTAATTTGGTAGCCGTCTGTTGTGCAGTGTGTGGTCTAGCGTTGCCCTGAAGCAGCAGTGGCCTAGAGCGATTGACCAACCTCGGTTGTTTAGCAGCTAGCTTTTCCATCATGGTTTGCAGTTGCTGACAATAGACATCCGCCGTAATCGTCTGGCCAGATTTAAGAAAGCTGTAATGAACGACACCGGCACTAGTCCACCTAACGCTCACAAGTAATTTTTTTTTAGTCAATTTTCGCTTGATACACGATTTGGCCGATTCGCCAGGGTTCAGCCATAGCGATGAGCGTTTCCGATTATCGCACAGGATCCACTTTTCATCACAGGTAATGATTCGATTTAAAATCCCTTCATTATTGTGCCGGTTGAGTAATGTAACGCAGCAGTCGACGCGCGTTTGTCGGTTTGCTGCACTCAATTTATAAGGTACCGACCTTTCAAGCTTTTTCACCTTGCCAATTTGCTTCAAGTGGATTAAAACAGTTTTATCACTAACACCGCAGCCTGCAGCTATCTCGGACGTGGTTTGCGATGGATCCGCTTCTACAATAGCCTTCAATTCTGCATTATCAACTTTGGTCTCCGGCCGTCTACGGGGCTTGTTCTGCAGGTCGAAATTTCCAGAACGAAAACGTTGGAACCAAAAACGCACTGTTTTCTTTTGCGACACCGCCGCCATACACATCATTAATCCTTCGAACCGTTTCGGCAACACTGGTGCCACGATGGAACTCGTACTCGTAAATAATACGATATTTCAAGTTTTCCATTTTGTAAACTGAGTGACGCAAAGAAAAAACCAAAAGAGGAAAAAACAAATGAATTACGGTTTTCAAAACACAAAAGCATAAATAAATAGCTGTATAAATTTGAAATTTGAATTCCTAACCAAAGAGGAGATATTTGAGATCAAAGTGGCCAGTACGACAAAACGCCAAATTCATATGTAAAGACCTAATATTTAGGACAGAAGCAGGTAATAAAAATACATAAATCAACATGAAAAAACTACACCGTCTCAAAATTGGACTTTAACCCAATCGATTAGATCACTATTCTTTCTTCCATGCCCAGATAGGAAAATGTTTAAAGAAATCGGGTTCTACAATATCTTAAGCAAGTAATTTAGACAAACACGGACGACCGAATATTCAAATGCTAAGGTTTTCCGTACTAAGTATTTTTATCCTACAACGTAAGGCATACCTAAGTACTAATTTTAATCAATCATACACTTTTTTTATTGCGAAGTTGCCAAACAGGCAGAAGAGATGAAATAGAAAATGATTACCGTGACCAATAGACGTTTGCAACATCAGGGGCGAAGTCAACGCGTCGCCAGCCTTTAAGATAGAATAGAGGGGGTAAGAGGGATGGGATATAGACAGGGCTGGGCAAAATACATGGTTTCCTTTAATTGAAATACAAATTACAAAATAC
Source organism: Dendrolimus kikuchii (assembly GCA_019925095.2). Taxonomy (NCBI): domain Eukaryota; kingdom Metazoa; phylum Arthropoda; class Insecta; order Lepidoptera; family Lasiocampidae; genus Dendrolimus; species Dendrolimus kikuchii. Next base: position 13,537,922 of record CM034394.1, read on the forward strand.
TCTCTCGCATGTATTTAAAATACGAAATACAAAATACTTTTAAGTCGGGTATTTGAAATATAAAATACAAAATACAGCATTTCAACTATATGTATTTAAAATACAAAATACAAATTACAAAATACCGTCAGGTGTTAGGTTATATAAATGAAATACTCACAAAAAATAAAATAATTATTATTATTAGGTCCTTGCCTATTACATTGCCGTTTTTTCTGAAATAAGCTAACCTAATTTTATTATATTTTTTTTATCCTAATCTCCACCGCCTTGAAGATAGGAATATTTCCATCTTGTAGGTACGCGTAGATTTTGGTGGTTCCACCCGGATCTATGCGTGCTTATATCGGTCCCATGGCAGGGAATGGACAAGGGCTGAAACAGCTCGCTTTTTTGAACTCGTTCATGAGGTGACCGACAAAGTTTTTGGGCAGTATCCTTTAGCAGAGGTAGTCGTACTCGAGAATTTTAATGCTCATTACGCTGAGTGGTTGGGTTCCCCGAGAACTGATCTGTCAGGGACTACTGCCTACGATTTTGCTCTCGCCTATGGATTCACTCAGGTGATTACGGAGTTTACCCGAATACCGGATAGAGTGGATCATGAGCCTTCTTTGCTGGATCTTCTGCTGACCACACACCCGGAGAACTACCAGATCTCCATCAGTGCTCCACTGGGAACCTCTGATCATTGTCTGGTATCTTCGGTGGTGCCCCTTCCTATTCCCGATCGGACTCGTCCCGCTGGACGACGAAAAGTGTGGTGATACAGGTTAGCAGATTGGGATGGACTCCGTGAATTCTATGCATCCTACCCATGGAGGCAGTTATGTTTCTCGTCGGAAGATTCTGATCCGAGCACAGACTGGATCACTGATGTAGTATTGCAGGGAATAGAATGTTTAATTTCAAACTCAACTGTACCTATCGGTGGTACGAGTAAATCACCTTGGTTCGATAAGTCCAGCAGTGAGGCTGTAAAGCTAAAGTAACAGGCTTATCGAGCCTGGACTGCAGCGCGGGTTCGTCAGGATCCAAGTTCCTCTGACCTAAAAACGAGATACAATGCCGCCCCCAGGTCCCTCAAAAAACAGCTCGCGAGAGCAAAATTCGATCACATCGGCAGAATTGTTGAGCGCCTCTCTAGCTACTCTTCTGGGACTAGAGCTTTTTGGGCCCTCACCAAAGCTGCCCAAGGAAACTTTTGTCGGGCGTCTCTTCCACCTCTGCGCACAGTGGACGACCGTCTGGTACACACCGCCAAAGATAAAGTCAATCTTCTGGGTGAAATCTTTGCGGCCAATTCAACCCTTGAAACATAGAAGAAACTCCACTTACAATGCCTGAGTGTGAGTCTAGAATATCAGAGGTGCGCTTTACACAAAAAGCAGTCCGATGTTCTCTCCTCTCCCTTGACGTCAGAAAGTCTTCTGGCCCTGATGGCATTCCTGCGATTGTGCTGCAGACATGTTTAGCTAGGCTGTCCCCAGCCAGTTCTTGCCCGACTTTTCACTTTCTCTTACTACAAGGGTTGTGTCCTCGCCTCGTGGAAGATTGCCCATGTGCACCTTGTTCCCAAATAAGGGGACGTAACAAACACGTCGAATAGGCCTAAAGCAATAACCTTTTTGCTCTCAATGGTGATGGAGCGTATTATCAACGCGCAGCTCCTGTGTTACCTCGAAGATTCCCAGCTGCTAAATGATCGGCAATACGGCTTCCGCCACGGTCGTTCAGCTCGGGATCTCTCGGTTTACCTCACCCACCGTTGGGCTGAAGCCGTTGAGAGCAAAGGAGAAGCACTGGTAGTTAGTCTAGAATTTTAGATATTGCTAAGCACTTCGACCGGGTCTGGCTCTTCTGTCGGAGCGGCCATCGTATGGGATACCCGAAGGGCCTTGCACCTGGCTATCCAGCTTTTTTGATGAGCGCAGCATTCAAGTCGTTGTCGACGGTTGTTGCTCAAGTTTCAAGCCCATCAACGCTGATGTGCCCCAGGGTTGTGTGCTATCGCCAACGTTGTTCATCTTACATATCAATGATATGTTGTCTATTCGCAACATTCATTCCAATGTGCGGATGACAGCACAGGCGATGCGCAGTACTCTGGTCGTGCAAACGTCCCTCCATCATTTGTGGAGGAAAGTTGGGTTAGACTTGTATCTGAAGTAGAGTATTCCTTAGAGAGAGTCTCTGAATCGGGGAGACAAAACCTTGTCCATTTCAACCCCAAGAAGGCATACGTCTACGTATTCTCTGCCAAAAAAAACTCCATTCGAGCAATCGCTTCAGTTCCAAGGAACTCCCCTTATCACCTCCAAGAGTATTGGGATCCTCAGTGTTGACATCGCAAACAATGTTCAGGGGCCATCTTGAAGGCAAGGCAAAACTTGCCTCTAAGAAGGTGGGAATGTTAAACCGGTCCAAGCAGTACTTCACACCGCGGCAACGCTTTGTAAAACCCAGGTGAGCCCGCATATGGAGTACTGCTCACATTTCTGGGCTGGAGGACCTGACTACCAACTCGATCCCCTAGACTGTATTCAACGTCGAGCCGTTCACGTTGTTGATGATCCCATACTCACAGATGGTCTAGATACGCTTGGCTTTATGAGAGACTTCGCTTCTCTCTACGTATTCTACTGACTGTATAACGGAGAGTATTCGGAAGCACTGTATAGAATGGTGTATTCGTCCTCTTTCTACCATAGAACCGCTCGCCATGTGTTGGGATTTCACCCCCACTTCCTTAAGCCGCTTCGCTCATATACGCAACGGTTCTGTAGAACCTTTTTCTTGCATACCGTGGGGATTTGGAATGAGCTCCCAGCCGAGGTTTTTCCACAGCGCTTCGATATGGAGTTTTTCAAAAAGGGTGTCATAAAATTTCTTTGAGGCTGGCAGCGGGTTAATGAAGTCTCTGGTGTTGCAAATATCCATAAGCGATAGTAACCGCTTTCCATCTGGTGGGCCGTCAGCCTGTCTGCTGTACTCCAGCTATAAAAAAAAGGTCGAAATTTCCAGAATGGAAGCGGACAAACAAGTGGTGCGTTCATTGTAGTGTTTGCTCTTAAAGATCGTTGATGTTGTTTGTCGCTCTTGCCGCGTTGCTGCCACGACGGTACTCTTATTCCATAACTACTAATTTTTAACTATCCATGATGACGAAAAAGATTCAAATGCGAAGAAAACATAACACTTATCAATAAATAAATGACTAATTTTTAAAAAAGAATTTCATGTTTTCAAAGTACAATTAATTTGAAATTATATATCTTAGCCAAACAAAAATATTTATTTTAAATGGCCAAAAATGCAGAACGTACCTAATATTTAGCGGTCACCATTTTGCTTATGAAAGCTATCGAGCGCTATTCTCTGAATAACACACCCATCAATAAGGTAGCTAAATGTATTTTGTGAAATGTATTTTGCAACCATAAGTATTTGAAATACTAATTACAAAATACCTCAGCGACAGGTATTTGAAATACTAATTACAAATTACATTTTTAAGAAGTAATTGAAATACAAATACAAAATACGTATTTGTATTTCAATTACGTATTTCAATTACAAGTATTTGAAATACTGCCCAACCCTGGATATAGATAATGCGACTAAAGGGTTAAACAAGAGGAATGGGATAGGAGAATGAAATAAAGTGAAGAAATAGGGAAGATGGGATACGGGGACGAAGAAGCCATCGGAACTCTCACTCATCGTACGAAACTCAATTAGCTCAAGGCGAACCATTTCACGCCGATATTCTGTGAGAACATCGTATCGCACCGATTGAGTCAGCGCTAAGAGCTGTAATCAAGACAGCGATTCCAGCCTGACTCTACCACGTCAAAAGACTAGCCAAGACTTGAAAATCTATAACAACATTACCAATTTTTCCAGAAAGAACGATTCTGCAAGGGGATAAAGGTTACTTTTAAAAATCTCCTTACCTGTCCTATATGTACACCAGTCAGAATCAGCAGTACTATTGTCGTCGAGTGGTTCGGGTGCTATCAGTGACAAAGGCACCCTCAGGCGTTGTACATGTTGCATGTAGACTAAGCATTGTCCATTGTAACATAAATGCGGTGGTCTAGACTCAAAATTCATGTGATAGACTTCCTCCGATTCGGTGACTAACTCTATTCCTGGCTGTTTTAATAAAAAATAGCACACATTAAAGAAGTGAAATTTTCAAATGGGCCTATATGGCCAAATCCGAGATTATAAGAAATAGTGAAATATACTCAAAAGAGTCTCGGAGCCGATTTTGATGAAAAATCTTTAGATTATTAGATCACTAGTATCATTATATTATTGAAAAATCAATTAAGTACCCTAACCAGGAATCGAATTCTTCTAAATTTCATATTTAAGCCAACTTTCAGAAGTAAATCAATAAATTTTCTGAGATGTTACGTGCGTAAAATTGTAAAGAGTGTACGTAAAATTACTAGTGACATTTAAGCGTTTTTATTCCCCATTGAAACACGTTTAATGGTCACCTTTATGGTCTAGCGGTCTAAGGATTGTCCCGTCTAGTTCACTGTAATCGTAGACGGCCAGGTTCGAAGTACAGTGAAATAAATCCTAGTTTAAAAAATATTTTATGTTACATAAATACTAAAACGTTGTTTGAATACTAGTGAAGTTTTTCTACATCAAGAAGTCTGTTCAGTCATTGACTCCGACGAAAGAGTTATGACACCGTCTAGAAATAGCAGTATCGAATTAGTTATAGGAGCATCTTCATCGTTACGTTTCATACTGGACAATTGTGATTCCTGGTATTTTTCTTTAAATTCTACATAATACATTCTAAATGTTAGGTTTTTTTTTTATTGCGGGAGTTCAGCATACAGGCAGACGGCCCACTTGATGGAAAGAGGTTACTATCGCCTATGGACATTTGCAACACCAAAGGTACTACAAATGCGCTGCTGCTCTCTAAGGGAAACTGGAACCTGGTCACTAATGCCGGAACACAACTCAAGGCTGTTATGGCGGCATGCTCTAGACCAGAGGTGGTAGCCATCCAGTCGGGCAAATACCCTACCACCTGGCTGTGGGTTCTTTTGTCGCCTCTTACGACAGGCCGCCCGGCCGCAGGAAGTTGTATCCTTCTCCGTTCCTGCACGGATAAAAAGGTAGGTACTATTATACCTAACATTTAGTATGTAAACACTTACATAAAGGATTAAATGACATACAAAGAATACTTACCGTAGCGTTAGCAACGCTATTGTACATTGGGCTGAGTGTAGTGGTAGTTGATGTTGTGGTAAACGGTTGCTTTACCCAAGTCATATTCTCATCAGCGCAGCCATACTCACATGAGCTTACTGCTAAGACGCCTGTCTGCAAACAGAGGTTGTACATTAATAAACATAGGTCATCTAAAAGCTACCTACCCTAATAAGCTCTTAATTAGACTCCACTTTGAAAACTTTATTTAAAAAATAAAATTCCATAATATTCGAATGTGACCTTTTATAATAAATTTTATGTTCATAATTATAAAACAATGGGCGTCCAAAACACTTACTACTGTTTAAAGATTATTATCATGTTAATTACTTTTTAAATAATAATTAAAACTAATACAAGACGAGTAGGTACTATTGCTTGACGTAATAAATAATAATATGTAATAATGCCAATTACATACTGTATTTATTTTTTAGAGTAAACCCTGATATGCTAGAGCTCGAATGCAGCTCCTTTCATTTAGGTAACCTAGATTGACATAGCGCATCTATGGCTTCTTCTTTAACGAAGAAAAGTACCAAACAATTGCCTGGCCCCGTTGTACTGTAATGTCAAAGCACGAATAACACGATTGCTTCGTGTTATGCATTTTTTAAATAGACACTTAAATTTTAACTTATTTATTCTTAATAGTTATACTAGGCTTATAGGCTCTTTAAAAAATAGTTAATAAAAATACTTAAACTTTTTTTAACTCTTTTTAATGAGCCTATAAACCTTGTACATATAATAACTACGAGTTGAATTCATGAACTCGTATTATAAAGAAGAGAGTAAAAGTTTAAAACATTTAGCTTTTTTGCAAATAATGGGCGTTGTAGCAGAAGCGGCTTGTTATTATTACACAAATTTTATAAGCCCACACCTTCATTGCTGACTCATGCATTAAAGTTTAGTATGAGGTAACAGTTACTAAATAATACCATGACGTAACACTATTTTATATGAGACTAACCTTCTCACCAGACCACCTGTTGCACCGCATGTCCTCTTTACAGACCTCTTGCATAACGTAAGCGCTATCAGCATTGCACATGAACAGCACTTGAGGCCGACGAGCCTGGCACATTGAATGCAATGTCAAGTATTGTTTTCATTGCTAATTTGTATGCTCTTAGGAAAGTTGATGTCGTATTAAATGCAAAATTAGGTACTACTTTTACTCCCACCATATTGGGCTTGAACTTCGGATTCCAGGCGATTCGTGGCTTGCTCTTATGCACAAAATACAAAATGAGAATATGTTTAAAAGATGTTATCCGTGATCACGGCCAGTGAAAAGTGGCCGAAATGTGGGAAAAACCAAAATCAAATAAATTACCGCGCTTAAAACCGTTAAAACGTAGTTTTATTATGTATACAAGTAGCGAAAACTGAAGAAAATATTATGTTTAAAATAATTTAAATAACCGATGGAATAGAAGAACTTATTTATGATCATGAAACTTTAGTAGGTATACATATGTGTAGTTTTGAAAAATGGAATGTACGTAAAATAATTTTTACAAAATTATTCATTATACAACTATGAAAATTATATGTGCTCGCTTTTGAATATAGAGACCAAATCCAACTAAGTTTTTGTTTTTTGAATGTTTGTAACAATAGTTTAATTTTTAATCCATTTTCATTCCTTCTATGGGATTATCTAGTTTTTTACGCGCTCAATGACTTTTGTTTTCAATAACAGAATAGGACAAAAACACTTGTTAGGAATTTTACGTCTGATAAAAGGTTAATATGTTTCGTGAAGTTCGTGTTCTAACTTACCTCATGTCTTTCAGTGTATGGTACAGCTAATAAAAGAGTGTAGAAAACAGCGCTCAATATAAGACAGAAGGCTGTCACATATCTTAGCAGACTTCCAGAACCGCTTGGTCCGGATCCGCCACCAGTTGATCCTCGTCCCACTGACAATCTGTTAAAGTATCCAGTAAAGTTTCTCATGGTACATTTACGGGCCCTAGATTTTAGAGGGCTGGACCCTTACGAAAAATGTTAGACATATATTAAGTATGTTGTACAGATATATATTTTTTAATACTTTCATAAAAAACGGATTATTTCAAGCGAAACTTCTTTAGAATCGTTGTGATTTGAAACTCGATGAAACAAAAAAGCGAAACTAAAAATAGATAAACACATAAATCTATAGGACTAAGCCTGAGAGAGAATGAGATACGAGCTTCACATTGTGCAGCACAGATTAGAGAGTCGTTAAGACCGATGATTAAACATAGGTCCAATTTGGACCGAAGTTAAACGTATAATAATATTTTTTTGGACTAAAATAGTGAAAAATTGCAAGTATGTATTTAACATAAGAAGTTTATTTTGAACATAACATGTTGAGGGATGTAGGCTAAAGGAATTATATTTATATTAATAAAAGTTAGAGAAGAATCTGTCAGTATATTTTCTGAAGTTTCACTTCTACTGCGTGTGAACTGCACACATAGTTTTTTTTTACATGACCAAAACAGTATAAATATGAAAACGTTTGCAGAAAAATGTTAGTAGATGTCTAAATTAAATTCAAAAGTTAAGTATACGATATTACAAGTAAAAATTACCCGATTTCGTAGAGATAAAGATTGTTCACTGCTTTTGTAATTTAGACACGGAACCATAATTAATTTTTAATTCAAAATAACTAAAAAACTACTCAAAGGATGTTTATTGTTCAAACTTCAAATTTTTCAGAGGTTTGCACTTCAACTTCGATAATTGGACGGGATGGGTGGCATGCTTTTTACAACTTTTAATGCCAATGCTTCGGCTTCGCTACTAACCCTATTAAATAAAAGCACACCAATAAGATTCTTTGAAGCTTGACTAACACACAAGACTGAAAAAATATTCATCCCTCAGTGATATTTTTGGCTGCTAACTCTAATTTTTATGGCTTTCAGAATTTTATTACACCATTGTACATAGTGTATATGTAATTTATTATTCGTACAAAGTTCATAATCTATTCTAATAAACTAATAAGCAATTTCTGAAGAATCTTGTTGTGTTGTGACATGTCCATAAACATATGGACGTATCTTATACGATTGTATAAGGGTTCCATTTTTCTAAATGTCCACTGAACTCTAAAAATCAGACTCATTTTCAAGATAAATGGTAATACGTTGCTCCAAGTTCAGGTTAAAGTAATCTATTGATGTTTATGTCATAATATTGAGATATGAAATATACCAACTTGTCAATCAATGGTCCCAACACAGCAGGGCCGAGAAGTGCAATGCACGGGGCGATAGCCGATATAAGACGAGATTCTCCTTTATCTAACCCCACTGATAACATATGCAGTGGAAGAAACGGAAATATGCAGCCCACTCCTACAAAACACAAACATAAATCAATTGATACGGTTGATTAAGGCACATAAATAATGTCGACAAGAGAAGACTCCGTCGTATTAGCAATAGTTATTATGCGTACCACCAATACAATTTCATTTAGTAGATATGGTCAAATAAAATTCCGATGCTTCTGTTATTAAAATGAATAATAAGTGTAAAAGTTTATTTATTAGTATTATGGTTTTAAAACAATACTTATTTCTACCCCAGGTTTTGAAAATATCTTGACCTATATACATATAAATGATGTATTAATTACCTTATTTTGAATAAATAAGTGCTAACTTTCAATTTTCAAGTTTTTATTGTTCAGCCTGTACTCTAAAATATTCCTCCATTGAAAACCAAAGCTTGGAGTGATAATTCATCCAAATTAAAAAGTAGTATCGTATACTTCGTAATATATATACTAAATATAATAAAAATAGCAGGAAGCGTCATTGGGCCGCAATACTATGCATTTGACCAAATCTCAAGCGTCAATTTACCTAAATATGAGTATATTGCTTTAGAACACGTGTCTTAATGTAACTCTCAATAGTTAATACTATAACTTTATGAACCACACTGGTGGGTTTTAGATGAAGCTTGAATAAATTAAACATAATTTAATTTCTTGTTCTATGCAGACCTGTATTTTGTGGGTTGCGCGGTGAACAGCGAACAACGGTTGTAGGGCTCCAAGCTATAAAAACTACAGCTTTTATGTCTATCCTGGCCCCATATTTATATAGAAATACGGGCTTCATTGCACATATAGAAACATCTGTATTTTAAATAACTACTCATGAACCATCTGTGCGAAGTATTGTTAAAATAACCAAACACCTAGTAGACAAATTGTACGAGTAATTTCTATAATATTCATAACCTTGTCGATGTACCCTGTGAAATTCTGCGTTGCATATTTACAAGCCTATTGAATCGGTCTCATAGTAGCAAAAAGCAGTTTATTACTTAAAAGCGTTGTTGATTCTCAACTCGTACAAAAAGTCTCACAATATAAAGTCGTGTTTCAGCAAGCTTCCATCTTGGGTCCTGCCAGTCTTTAGAATCAACTGACCATTCGCCATTCGCCATTTTACAGCATACACTCGTTTTATAAAACTATGTACTTATGTTATATGTAAGTTATTGCTACTGGCTTTAGAGATAGGCTATCTCTACTTACTTTAGTAAGATTATGTTATAAATTTTCGTTGAAAACCTGAGATTAGGTGGCTTAATTACCTGAAAATTATTCAAGAACTTCCCAATGAGCACTCGGAATCGGTTTTGGAGGGGAAAATCATAATCAAATAATCCTTGTTTTACAGTTACATGTATATTTGTATGATGTACCTCTAGAATTCCTGTTGTTTAACAAAATAAAATTAAGTGGTCCTGGCCTAGTAGAAGGACGTTATTTCTCTTGTAGATTTTCCTATGTGCTTATAGTAGACTACCATTTTTAACCATTGTGGAAGTAAAAGTACACACATAGATAACACACAGATTGTTAATACAATTTACACGAGAAGAAACTCAATATAATCCATCTAAGTTACAAATATTATATTACCTGAGAGAAAACAGAAGAGTACGCATTTTAGCGTAATAAGGTTCTTATTGACGATTTGTTTCATTATGGTGGTTAGTTCTGTTTCGTGGTACAACTGCGTTAGTTATCTCGAGAACATCTTGTAACTGAAATTCAAAACATGACAATGAAATGATTTAGTCTTTGTTTCTTTTCTCAAGTGTGAGAATGAAATGAATTCAAGTAATTACTTTTTTACTGATTACAAAATAAAATATTTACTAGACAATAAAGTTCTAGTCGTCGATTGTGAATATTTTCGAAGAACGACCAAAAATGTTTATTGGTGGAAAATGTTTAAACAAAGCTTTCTATTAATTATACAATATTCTGATATGTCCACAATATTTTAGTCGCTGCGAGGTGCTAGTTTGGACGAAAATTTTGGCAAATCAACTTAAAATTATGTTTATCAGATACAATTTTAAATGCACATTTTAGATAAATATCACGTATTTAATACAAAATCTCATAACCTACACATTCTGCACTAAGTGCAACTTTATTTTAGAATCGTCATACAAATCTTGTAACAGTCAACATAATAAATAGCATTAAAAATTGAGGCCACGGTCACTTAGTATTTACTCGCCTACGATCTACAGACGGCAGAGAATAGCGAGACAATATTGGAATTAAAATAGCAGCCATTAGTCGCTTAAGAATAATTATGATCTCATCACCAATGGCCAAAATTATTAACATCTTTTTATAAAAAAATATTAATGCTGATAAAACTTATTTTTATTATATATATATATATATATATATATATATATATATATATATATATATATATATATATATATATATACATATACAAGTATTATAATGAGGTAAAGTTTATGAGTTTGTGACGTTGTAGGGGGTAATCTTCGAAACTACTGAACCGATTTCAAAAATTTCTTCACTGATAGCAAGCCAAACTATCCCCGGTTGACATAAGTTATATTATATTTTCAAAAAAATTAGGGATCCTTACTAAAACTCTAGTCTAACCCAAGGTGTAAAAAAATTACCTAAAATCGCGTGCGCTGCGAAAACTATTGATGACAGAGTAAAATAATGTACTACGACTTTGCAGAACACATCATTATTTACAAAAAGTGTCGCGATAGCATATGTCTAACTATTATAGTTATGCCACAATAAGTGTTCTTTTATTTTAAAAAAATAATTAAAATGCCGCCGCTAGGAAAGGCTCTTTATTTGTATCTTGGTATTCATCAAAATAAATGACTTCATATTCAAGACTGCTTCAATACCTTTATATAACTTTTTGAATTATTCAATTTGGACAGTCCATTCGAATCTTTCGAGTTTAAAATCACGAGTTTAAAAATGTAAGTATTAGAAAAAAGTTGCGTGGTCGCCGCGCACCCTATTCGGCTAGATAGGCTTATGCGACGTAGTTAGTGTGGCCATAAATACAGTTACAATTAAAAAGAAACAAAATATTACATTTGAATTTGGAATCTGCCATTTTTATATGACTGTTTATTGTGTTTTCTCATTTTGGCGCCAATACATTGTACAACATTTTGCTATATTAAAATGAAGTGGGGCGATAAAGAGAACCGAATCGCTGTGATTGGCTTACACAAAGTAGGTATGGAGCCAAATACAATTTTTAAAACTCTCCATACGCTTGGTATTAGTCAAATGTTTGTGTACCGGACTATTAATAGGTACAATGAGACCTCCTCTGTTTGTGACACAAAAAGATCTGGCCGTCCACGTAGTGTCCGTACGAAAAAGGTGGTCAAAGCAGTAATTCGAAGAAATCCTGTCCGAAAGTAACAGATATTATCTCGGGAGATGAAGATATCACCTAGAACCATGTCGCGTATTTTAAAAGATGACTTAGGACTTGCAGCCTATAAGAGACGCACTGGACATTTCTTCACTCATAATTTAAAAAAGAATAGGGTGGTAAAATCGAAACAACTACTGAAGCGGTACGCAAAAGGGAGGTCACAGAAAAATTTTGTTTACGGATGAGAACATTTTTACAATTAAGCAACATTTTAACAAACAAAATGACCGTATTTATGCTCAAAGCTCTAAGGAAGCTTCTCAATTAGTCGACAGAGTGCAACGTGGGCATTATCCGTCTTCAGTGATGGTTTGGTGGGGTGTTAGCTATGAAGAAGTGACTGAGCCATATTTTTGTGAAAAAGGTATCAAAACTTCGGCACAAGTGTATCAAGATACCATTCTTGAGAAGGTAGTTAAGCCCCTTAACAACACCATGTTCAATAACCAAGAATGCTCCTTCCAGCAAGACTCAGCGCCGGTTCATAAAGCTCGGTCCACGCAGTCTTGGTTGGAAACGAACGTTTCGGACTTCATCAGAGCTGAAGACTGGCCGTCGTCTAGTCCCGGTCTTAATCCGCTGGATTATGATTTATAGAACGTTTTAGATAGTACGGCTTGCTCTAAACGCCATGATAATTTGGAGTCCCTAAAACAATCCATACGATTGGGAGGGAAGAATTTTCCCATAGAAAGAGTGCGTGTTTCTATTGATAAATGGTCTCAATGTTCAAAGGACTGTATTGCACCCAATGAAGACCACTTCGAATAAGCTTTTTATATTTTAAATTGTTTTATTGTATTAAACTTGGTAGTTTAAAACTTATAAATGTTATTTGCAATAGAAAAAAAATCTTTGTTACAATATTTATGGCAAGACTAGGTATATGCCGTATATGCGTATTCTATTGACTATGAAAACTTAAATGTACAATTTCTCAAATTTTAATAAAATTTAGTGATATTTGTAGTTAGGTATCTTTAAGCCTTTAGGCCTTTAAAATACCTTAGCTAAATTTAAAATTAAAATCTAAATTACATTATTTTTAAAATGTGTTTGCATTTTTTTTTAATCTTATTAAATTATTAAGACAGAAAAATATTTGTCATATATTTTTATTTTCAGTGTGAAATCACGTTTAAAGGACTGTATTGCAGCCAATGGAGACCACTTCGAATAAGCTTTTTATATTTTAAATTGTTTTATATTTATGTATTAAACTAACTCACTGTCAAAATTATAAATGTTATTTGCAATAGAAAAAAAATTTCTTTGTTATAATATTTATGGCAAGACTAGGTATATAAATATATATATATATATATATATATATATATATATATATATATATATATATATATATATATACTAGAGTTTACCCCGCGGCTGCGCCGCGGGTTAACCTCTAGTTCCTGCTTCTTGTTTAAAGAGCAGGCGTTAATACAGGTTACAATGTACACCATTTTTATGTTAGTGCCATTTACCCCCGAAAAATTCACTTCATTTTATATCGCAAACTCGATGCTTGATATATTCTCAAGTCGATCTCTTGGCATGAGTATATATGTCCATTTTCGGCATTAAAACTACATTTAAACAAAATTACAATAAAAACGATCCAGTATTCTCAGTGTTTTCCGAAAACTTAACAGAAAGACATATCGATTTACTATCGCATTTTTATAGACGATGCATTTTTATATCTATGAACTTGAGAAATGATTGGTCTCATCCAAACTTTCATCCTCTATTACAAACAGTCCTAATTTTATTTATCTATCCCCCCCCCCCCCCCCCCCGTCAATGAAAACTACAAAAATGACAAAAGGGACAACATCAGCAAAAACGACAAAAAGAGCAACATGGACAAAAAGGACAAAAAAGAGTCGAAGAGCAAAAGAGCAAAAGAGCAAAGGGCAAAAGGGCAAAAGGGCAAAAGTCAAAAGTCAAAAGTCAAAAGTCAAAAGGGCAAACGGGCCCAAGGGCAAAAGTGCAAAAGGGCAAAAGGGCAAAAGGGCAAAAGGGCAAAAGGGCAAAAGGGCAAAAGGGCAAAAGGGCAAAAGGGCAAAAGGGCAAAAGGGCAAAAGGGCAAAAGGGCAAAAGGGCAAAAGGGCAAAAGGGCAAAAGGGCAAAAGGGCAAAAGGGCAAAAGGGCAAAAGGGCAAAAGGGCAAAAGGGCAAAAGGGCAAAAGGGAAAAAGGGCAAAAGGGCAAAAGGGCAAAAGGCCAAAAGGGCAAAAGGGCAAACGGGCAAAAGGGCAAAAGGGCAAAAGGGCTTAAGGGCTTAAGAGCAGAAGGGCAAAAGTCAAAAGGGCAAAAGGGCAAACGGGCCCAAGGGCAAAAGGGCAAAAGGTCAAAAGGGCAAAAGGGCAAAAAGGACAAAATAACCAAAATGATGAAAATGGCAAATCACAAACCAACCAAAGCCTGTCCCACTTTTGGGATAATCTTTACATAAATCTATCCCAAAATCTATCCCATCATCCGGGATGAAAAATATCCCATGTCCACCCTCGGTATTCAAATTACATATGTACCGAGTATCAGCCAAATCGGTCCAAAAGTCTTTCCGTAAAAGGATAACAAACGGAGAGACAAATATACTTTTATCCCGGAAACTATCCCATTTTCCGGGATAAAAAGTATCCTATGTTCATTCTCGGCATCGAAAATATATATATACTGAGTTTCAGCCAAATCGGTCCAGTAGTTTTTACGTGAAAACGGAACAGACAGACAGACAGACAGACAGACAGAGTTACTTTCGCATTTATAATATTAATAGGGAAATAATAGGGATATATATATACATATATTTGTATATTTATATCGCAAACAAATTAAAGAACACTGAAGAAAAGCTCCAGGTTTTTGAGACAGTATGTCAAAGATGTGAACTAAGTAAGTAGGAAATACAAGAGATAGAGTAGTAGACTCTTGGTGTGCTACTTAATGAAAGCCACTTTTGCAGATTCGCATTAGGAATCTGCGAAATATCAAAGTAACCCTATGCAATATCTTTACTTCCCAGTTGCCCACCTTGACAGTTCTAAGTACAGGTCAATTTAATTAAATGGCCTATTGGTTTTGGCGTTCTTGCATCTCAAGTTTTATTTTGACATAATAATTGTGTTGAATACAATAGGCAAGCAGACTTGTGTCAAAATTCGAGATTATAAGCAGATGGGCTACGTGCTTAGCGTGTAGGTATGTCATACAATTTAGCAAAGTCGCTTCGATAAAATCAAATTAAAAAGCAAATTCAATCGTGATCTGATTTACATTCAATAGAAACCAAATATATGAGTCTACGTGTATTACATTTAGAGGCCATCCTGACCATGCCACCTTACCGAAGATATTGGGACATATAGTTCATAGAGGTCAGCATAATCAGCTACTGTTTTATTTTATGTGTGTTATTGTCATTGATAGAGAATTTTATGAAAAGAATAAATCTGGGTTACGTTAGTGTACGACTAAGATCGACGTTTATGGATCGTGCTAAACTTTTACACGACAAACTACATTTTACGCTGTGGCAACAGGCCAAATTATTTCAAAATTCTAAACACGTAATCATTAATCAAAAAACATTATAACATAGATGATAATGCTACCTATATGTAATAAGATAACATAAATGAAATTCCCGTTCCAATCTCATAGATACCTGTAATTCGATGAATTTGTACACATTTATATATAATATTAGGATATTCCCACAACTTCCTCTACGCTCGACTTCAAATTCCCGGGGGGTTCCCGGGACACAAAAGTACCGCAGCATCAGAAGAGAATGTAAGCTATCGTTTTAATGAAAACTGTGTCGGAATAAGCTAATTTTTATGCACCCGAACAACAACAACTTTCGGGAAAATTCCCGCAGGCTTCCCGAGATAAAAAAAATATCACACATTTTATTAAACCAAATTTGCTATCGATCAGTGAAAAAATCACTTTGGAATTCGATATTTTTTTTCAATCTAGCTATTTTAAATTATTTTCAGAACAATTCCCGCAGGATTTCCAGGATAAAAAGTAGCGCAGATTTTAAATCTAATAAATTGCTGTCGATCGGCAAAAACCGCCTCGAAATCGGCCCAGTACTTTTTACGGGGATCTCGAACAAACAGATAAGAAATCTTAAAAAATTGCATCGTCTTCTGTCCTTTATATAGTGTATTCCAGTTGTTGTTAAATAGCTTCAATCTACAGACACGGCATGTTTAGAATTTTGTAATAAATATATTATAGATATAGTAATAGTATGTAATATATTATAGGTATTTTCGTTAGTTATATATGAAATTAAAAGAATTTTTTGATTTTTCTTTACATTTTCATGGATATGGGAATGGACCAACAATTATAAAATTCATTATTATCTATAGTCGCATGGAGAGCCTAATTATAAGTATTATGACTACTAGACCACTAACCTAAGCATTTTAAGCCGTAGACTGAACACTTATGTAATTAGAAATATATCGTATTTATAAGTCTTATCCAAAATATTTCTTTCATATCTTATGTTTAGATTAAAATACATGATATTATATTCAATAGGTACATATAGGTAAGTAACTATAGTTTGCGTGATCAAAAGCTATTCTATCAGCTATGGAAATGGGCCGCGAGTCAGGCCATCGGGCGGTGAATTTGGCTAACGTTTATACCTAAGTATATAATATACATCGATTTTGTCAAAACATAAAATTAAGTAAGCATTTGGTACTATTCAACCTTCTGGGTACGCTTATAGTGACAATGATCTGGCACATAACTATAGTTATTTAATTGTAAGCAGACTTCCTGATTTCAATATTGAGGCTTTAAGTTAACGCAATTTCAAATTTAATTGTGTGAACAAATAATATACAGTACGACCATCACACTCACGCTCCGTTAAACTGACCGGTGTGACGTAAATTTTCTTTAAGGCAAAATCATTTAGGCAAATTATATTTTAAGCAAACTTATATGTAACAACCATCTAAAAACATTAATTCGAGAAAATGTAGTCTGCTCAAAGGAATTTAACCAAACTTTTTGTTTTGATAAGCATTCTGAATTTGCAAAAAGGCGAAAAAAATTTCAGACGAGGTTTGTTTTTTTTAAGACATCTAGAGATTATTCTGGTTAAAAGTTATTATAAACTTAAGGCCAAGAACAATTTAGAAGTATGCAAATAAAGTAGTAGTAGTTTCTTTGCCTTAGTCTGAATGTAGATTCAGACTAACACAGCGTCGCAAAAGCGTCATGAAAGTCGTGATAGATACAATAACATTCTGAACAAGTAGCAGGCCAGGTACTCCTCTGGATCTATACAAGCTATAACGTCGCCTACTGCTGTTTTACTTATACTAAAATGGCAAAAATACATACTTTAAGATTTTACTTGGCCTGAGGCGCATTAGTAGGATAAGCAAATCGATAATGCTTCGGAAAGTAGGGCACAATTTATTAGTAAACCAAAATGTTGCACTTTTTGTTCAAGTAATAATTCTTATATGTGTCAATGGAATATTGTGTGAGCCGCGAGTATGTAAACTAACTGGTCATATTATAAACCGTAAATAAATAATTGTGAACGCAACATGAATACATCTATCTGGTTTGTAATTTGTGATGACTTTTTTTCAGATTATAAGTCATGGCCCGCAAAAATTTCTACTTTCCCTTGTTTAGTCGATGTTATAGGATATGTTTGTCTTATGGTGAAGAATAAGTTGTGAGGCACGGGCATAGGTTGCGTCGGATTGATTTAAATCAGAGCGTACGAACCGTGCCACGGCAACAGCCGCCAAGTGCCATTTCCATTTATTCACTAATTACAAGACGTTTTTATGTTCATTTACAATCAGTTAATCTTTATAAATTTGCTATAAAATAACAGTTTTTACAATTATGTTTAGGTATGGTGCCATAATATGCGAAATTATGTTAGCCTATAGAGGTGCAATGATTGTAATAAGCCTCTTAAATAATTATGTTGGGCCTCTTAATTATAAGGCTTATTTCAATTAAAAGATAATATCTATCTAATAACTATAAATTTCATCTCAAATGTTCATTGGTGCCAGATTTCTTTTTATTTATTCTAGTCTGAATATTTTCAACTTCTGTCACAAAACACAACAGTCTGATTAAAGATAAAACTGTGCAGACTAATTAAACTAATAAGAATGTTTTGATTTTTATAAAAGTCGTTCTCGCAAGTTCAGTGAAAAAAATTGCGCTATAAAAATGTAAACTGGTTTGAACGGAGGTGAGTGCTCTGACAAAGCATATAGGACTGTATTATAGGATTGTGCTGGGACTGGGAGTTTGCGATGTCGTCACCGCTATTATCGGCGAAGGTCTGTTTGTGAGTGTGACCGTAGACCGGAGCGATATACGTCGTCTTACAAAATAACATCACAATATAACTCAATAAAGAATGATGTAAACGATCGTTTTAGTATGTTATGAATGCCTGACTAACGCGCAAGATGAGTCGGCGGCGATAGCTCAGCTTTTTACGATTCTTTGAAGTCAGCAGTGATAAGTTATAACTCAAGATCATTCGGTTAGGTCTGGAGTATTTCAGAATGATGTCCGGTTTCCTATATTTTGTTCAACATTTTACACGGTCTTGAGCAATCTTTATTGTGACACCGACGGCACATATTATCATCCTTACGATGTGAAGTTAGCATTTTTTTGGTCTATGCCTTTTACCGCGACACGGCCGAGTTGCCATGGCTAGATATTGCTCCCCATATAACTGGCCGTCAACAAATATCAAAAGTTCTCCATCCAATTATAAAGCAGCCTTCATCTTACCCACAATAACTACCCATGCATGAACGTTGCCGCCTATCAGCGAACTGGATTGTTTAATTTCAAGTCACGTTTCTATTTCATTCAAATCGATATACACATAAGGCACCTCAATCACTTATCGTATAGTAGATGATAATTCATTCTTGGAAAGTGGCTTATTGAAACATTATATAAATTGCTAGGATATGCCCGCGACTTCGCCCACCCTTGATTTGAAATTCCGGGGATATAAAGTAACGCAACAATCGTTTTAGTGAAAACTGTGTCGGAATAAGATAATCTTTATACACCCAAACAACTATAAACCGATCTCGGGAAATTTCCGGCGAGATTCCCAGGATAAAAAGTAGTGTAGATTTTAAGCCTAACAATTTATTGTCGATGGCCCAGTAATTTTTACGTGAATCCCGAACAAACAAATAAGGAACCCAAAAGAAACTTCATTTATATAGTCTATTCCAGTTGTTTTTTTTTAAATAGTTTTAATGTACAGACGCGGCATGTTAAGAATTTTATAACATCGCAGATTACTTAAAGACCATTATGCGAGCTAAAATAACAAAATTATAAATCATATTACCCATCAGTCACATCACTAT
The DNA here is from genome assembly GCA_019925095.2 of Dendrolimus kikuchii. Taxonomy (NCBI): domain Eukaryota; kingdom Metazoa; phylum Arthropoda; class Insecta; order Lepidoptera; family Lasiocampidae; genus Dendrolimus; species Dendrolimus kikuchii. The sequence continues at coordinate 13,557,387 of CM034394.1, forward strand.
AATCATGAATGGCGTTCTCGTTTCGGAGGCCAAGACACATTTTGGGTCGCTGAGCCAACGGAGTTAGTTAGTTAGTTATAATCATGAATGTGACTCTTTGGATGTTTGTTTGTTGCTCGTTGACGACCTTGGTAAAGAATCCATTATTATAAAATTTGATAGTTTTTTCTTTTTTTCTTCTTCCGCGGTTAGCGTTGAGTCAACGACAAATCTTGATCATCTTGACTGATTTATTCAACATTATGATACAGAAAATAGGGTTTTTACTTTTACTATAGTATTAAAATGAGGAAACTATAGTTGTGTAGGTAATTTCTATAATGAGTATTTTGTTTTAAATAAGTAGTATATCTTTGACCCTGAAAGACAGGGATCGGTTTCGCTATATGCAGATGTTTGTTCCACCGAAACCCTGAAAAACGCTCTACTTACTGTATTTATAAAGTTCGGCAATATTGTTTATTTGCTGATAAAGTAAAATAAGTGAAGTTGAAATTAAAATAATTTTCTACGTCGATATAGCTTTGAATCAGATATATTAATATATATTTCACACCACAGAGTACATTGTATTTTCACACTTCGATTGGTTTCATTCTTTGGCGGTTTCCTTGTCATTGTTAATACATTTTAGGAGTGACACAAAAGTCAGGTGGTACCTAGTCGTTTAGGAGTCACCCGTTTATTTTTTTACTTGATAACTAACGCTAGAAACTTAATATTATGAATACCAAAATTCTACTAATTTCAGTGACAATAATTATAGGATTTTTGTTTTTGTACCTGCACCTCCTACTATGCTTTTAGTGTTACAGAAAAAAATCTGTGAAAAATGTTCAGTAAGTGTTTAAATTGGCTTTGACCGAACAACATTCTAACGTAAGTATTATCGGTATATCTTATAGGTCTTCACAAGTAACTAACTACGTGCTCAACCTAAATGGCTACATGTGTTTCGTTTTTTGTAAGTCAAAGTTGCTAAATTGGCAGTTCATTAACCTTGTGGTCATGTCCGGCCAATGCGGGAGGCGGTTAAAATATTACATATAAGTACTATAAACTTACGAATAATACGGTTTTTGTTGGTTTGTATGCATGCTTATAACGATATATTCTAAGTTAGTAGAGTGGAGGTGGTAAGTCTTTTACTTGCACCAATAAGACGTGCTTACTTGCCGTCACGCTGCGAACAACTAGGCCGTCCACATTGTATTTATGTATATATATTTAGAGAATTATATAATTCCTCAACAAAAACTACCAACTTACCTATATAGGCTTATAAGTACATTGAAGCCCATTTCTACAATCGTAATCAAAAAAATGATAAGTAAATTGGAATGTCCTCTAATATATAGTAGTAAAAAGATGTTCTTTAATGATTTTTTTAAAGACTTTTCACAATATTCGTTCACCCCACAGAAACATGTTATTTATCAGGATATCAAGACCTTAAATGATGTAAGCTAGCTCTATGTATAGTTTCATTTAAATTTGTTTATTAGTTTTTACGTAAAGCTTTGACAGAGACAAACACGCCCCAAATTCTGAAAATTGGAGTTATGGAATCTGCTCGGCGGAATTAGCCGCGCTGATTTCTTCTTGTTTTTTAATTCATTATACAAACTCCACATACCCCTCAAGATTTATTATAATATAGATAGATTTTAGAGCATATAAAACACTAAACGAATATAGATTTAGTTCATATAGAGTATTTGCGATTCATAAAGAAATAATATTAGGTTAGGTGTATTTCGATTATAAATGCTTTTCATATCGTTTCGTATCTAAACGACTAAAACAGTACAACTTTGACAATTATACGGAACGTTTCAGAGTTCGTGGTTTTACACGCACTTGCCCAATTAATGCAAAAAAATATTTAAACACGAGTATTAAAATAGTTCCCGCGTAAAATGAAAAATGAGGACAGTTTACCGTAGCGAAACTTACGCCATATTTCTCGTGATGTTTAATCAGCAACAATTACAGCAGCCATGTGTTTCAACGGAAGCTGTTTTTTCGTTAATTAGTCGTTAATTAGTCGTTAATTAATCGTTGAACATTTTGATATCTTTTGCGATAGATAGATAACACTCACCTCTATTGTGTAACAGACCATACACAAATGAAAGCGATTAGTGTCATAAATATACCTAATCGTCTTGAATACGTCGACCCAGCCGTCCTAGAGTTGTTCAGTTTATGGTGGCTTTTATCCACTGTTAGACACTATTTTCCATCCAATTTCGGGTTCTGCGCACGATAAAAATGTGGTCGGGGAGGAATATACAATAAACATACGTTGGTATTAGCATAATTGGAGGTCACCGGCTGGGCTGTGGCGTTGGTGAAACCGGTTGGATGGTTCATGGCACAAAAATGACGTCACTCCTTACATCAACAATAATGTCAACCATACAATAATTATATATACGTGTAAATAGAAAGAAAGAAATAAATAAAAGATCATTTATTTTTCTAATTCCGTTACAAAATAAAAAACAGTCTATAATTTGATCATGACCGTTATGGCGTCTGTCTAACATCACAGTCGCTTTATTCGTAATCTATTAGTACAGAAAAAACGCTTTCAACGAAATTTGATTTGAACAAAATATGTCAAGGATCATTTGTGATATGGTATATTTCTTATTACTTGCTTCTTTCGGTTTCCGTAATCTAATAGAAAAATAGTGAACGTAAGCTAGGACCAACCCTCGCTGAGCCTGAAAGTAGCGATTCTTCAGCGAATACACCCATTACATAATAATAAAATTTTCAAGACACACGATAACTAAAGTATATAACTATAATTTATGATATTATGTTTGTTCGGGATTCACGTAAAAAGTACTGGGCCGAGTTCGATGCTCTGATCGACAGATAATTCCTTGACTTAAACTCTTCGCTACTTTTTATCTTGAGAATCGTCCCGGGAATCCCGCGGGAATTTTAAGTCAAATGTAGATGAAGCCGCAGGCATATTCTAGGGTAACTTATAAAATAGTCGACTAGCTTTAAGGTGTGGTTGTGGACATCGAGTAACTTTTTATTAATTAAATTGTCAGCTGAAAATCTGGTATTTAGGTCGACACACCTAGTAAACTGTGGTCGGCGGCGCGTGGTGGTGGAACACCCAAACAACCCACTTTTCTTTGCTACCGCCCTCATACCTATAACTGCTTATACATTGGTTATATTATAACCATTCCTATATTAAGCAAATATATCGGACTACCACTATAAAACAAAGGTAGGGAAAGTCTGCTGACCTTTTTACAAGAACATTGTTGTATTAAAGTAAAATTTTACAAGAGTTAAGCACCTTTTAGGCTTTTCTTAGAATTTTTATCTATTGAATATTACAGTCTTTACTCATAGTGAAATTTCCCATTTCATGTTGCAGATTTTTGGGGATTATATCCCAAGAAATCCAAGGGCCTTATCCAGAAGCCTTTCAAATAGTAGAAGTAAGTGTAAATGAGCTGTTTGCTCGTAAAATACTGATTATCTACTGGTGGACAGTTAATTAAGTCTTTTCAATAATCCTTTATATTTATAGCTAAAGAATGCAACAGAGGAAAAAATGGTATTTTGAGTTCTAATTTAGGTAGATAAATTACAACTCGAAATGCCATTTTTTCCATTACCTAATGTCCTCAATTAACCCCTCTACCTATATCAGAAAGCGCATATCAGATAATTACTTAGTCTGGCCATAAATACTGTTAAAATTAAAAATAAACAAAATATTACATTTGAATTTGGAATCTGTCATTTTTATATGATTGTTCATTGTGTTTTCTCATTTTGGCGCCAATACATTGTACAACATTTTGCGATATTAAAATGGAGTGGGGCGATAAAGAGAACCGAATCGCTGTGATTGCATTGCACAAAGTAGGTATGGAGCCAAATACAATTTTTAAAACTCTCCATACGCTTGGTATTAGTCAAATGTTTGTGTACCGGACTATTAATAGGTACAATGAGACCTCCTCTGTTTGTGACAGAAAAAGATCTGGCCGTCCACGTAGTGTCCGTACGAAAAAGGTGGTCATAGCAGTAATTCGAAGAAATCCTGTCCGAAAGTAACAGATATTATCTCGGGAGATGAAGATATCACCTAGAACCATGTCGGGTATTTTAAAGGATGACTTATGACTTGCAGCCTATAACAGACGCACTGGTCATTTCTTAGCTCATAATTTAAAAAAGAATAGGGTGGTAAAATCGAAACAACTATTGAAGCGGTACGCAAAGGGAGGTCACAGAAAATTTTTGTTTACGGATGAGAAAATTTTTACAATTGAGCAACATTTTAACAAACAAAATGACCGTATTTATGCTCAAAGCTCTAAGGAAGCTTCTCAATTAGTCGACAGAGTGCAACGTGGGCATTATCCGTCTTCAGTGATGGTTTGGTGGGGTGTTAGTTATGAAGGAGTGACTGAGCCATATTTTTGTGAAAAAGGTAATCAAAACATCGGCACAAGTGTCAATATACCATTCTTGAGAAGGTAGTTAAGCCCCTTAACGACACCATGTTCAATAACCAAGAATGCTTCTTACAGCAAGACTCGGCGCCGGGTCATAAAGCTCGGTCCACGCAGTCTGAGTTGTTAACGAACGTTTCGGACTTCATCGGAGCTGAAGACTGGCCGTCGTCGATTCCCGATCCTAATCCGCTGGATTATGATTTATGGTCATTTTTAAAGAGTACGGCTTGCTCTAAACGCCATGATAATTTGGAGTCCCTAAAACAATGCATACGATTGGCAGTGAAGAATTTTCCCATGGAAAGAGTGCGTGCTTCTATTGATAACTGGTCTCAATGTTCAAAGGACTGTATTGCAACCAATGAAGACCACTTCGAATAAGCTTTTTATATTTTAAATTGTTTTATTGTATTAAACTTGGTAGTTTAAAACTTATAAATGTTATTTGCAATAGAAAAAAAATCTTTGTTACAATATTTATGGCATACATACATACATACATACATAACTTCACGCCAGTTCCCTTGCGGGGTAGGCACGAACAACAGAGCGCTATTTAGGCCCATCCTTACACACCTCACTTGCTTCTTTGACATATTTATGGCAAGACTAGGTATATGCCGTATATGCGTATTCTATTGACTATGAAAACTTAAATGTACAATTTCTCAAATTTTGATTAAATTTAGTGATATTTGTAGTTAGGTATCTGCCTTTAAAATACCTTAGCTAAATTTAAAATTAAAATCTGAATTACATTATTTTTAAAATGTGTTTGCATTTTTTTTTAATCTTAATAAATTATTAAGACAGAAAAATATTTGTCATATATTTTTATTTTCAGTGTGAAATCACGAATATAGAGCAAAACTCATTAGTGGCGGGCGGGGTAACTTCAAAAGGCGGGTTAAGATGAATAACATAATATTAGGTATATAATACGTTGGGGAAAAAGTCTTTTCTCATATAGTATGTATCAACTTGTAATAAAATCTCTTTGGCTATACCATTTGTATCTGGCTGGTTTTGGTATCATTAAAAAGTTTTAATTTTAAAGAAGACAATTCCAAATTCAAATTAGGAAAATGTGTGTTTTTCATTTGTTTTTCTAATTGTTAAAATGAGTGAATCTAATGAAGAAATTCAATACATTTTAAAATTTTACTACAAAAAAGGTAAAAATGCAACATAAGCCACGAAAAAAATTGTGTTGTTTATGGACCTAATGCAGTATCTGTGAGAGTAGCGCAAATTTGGTTTAAGCGTTTTCAATCCGGAAATTTTGATATCAAAGATACACGTCGCTCTGGTCACCCCTGTTACGGACAAATTTGATGCCATTTTTTAAAAAGTGGAGCAAGATCGGCATATTAGTAGTTACGATGTAGCTGGAGAACTGGGAATTGACCACAAAACGGTTTTGGCGCATTTGAAAAAAGCTGGGTACACAAAAAAGCTCGATATTTGGGTACCTCATGAGCTCACTGAAAGAAACCTAATGAACCGTGTACTCATTTGTGATTCTTTATTACGACGTAATGAAACCGAACCATTTTTGAAGAAGCTGATAACTGGTGATGAAAAGTGGATCATGTACGACAAGAGCGTGCGAAAAAGATCGTGGTCAAAGGCCGGCCAGACTTCACAGACTGTGTCGAAACCCGGGTTAACTCGCAACAAGGTGATATTGTGTGTATGGTGGGATTGGAAGGGCATTATTCATTATGAGCTGTTACCGCCAGGCAAGACCATCGATTCTGAACTGTACTGCGAACAACTGATGAGATTAATGCAAAAAGTTGAGAGAAAGCGGCCGGAATTAATCAACAGAAGGTGTGTGGTTTTTCACCATAACGCTAGACTTCACACATCTTTAGTCACTCAGCAAAAATTACGAGAGTTTGGCTGGGAGGTGTTAATGCATCCGCGGTATAGTCCTGACCTTGCACCTTCAGATTTTGACCTGTTTCGGTCTCTGCAGAATTCCTTAGGCAGTGTCAGGTTAACATCACGAGAGGACTGCCAAAACCACTTGTCGCAGTTTTTTGATCAGAAGCCCCCATTTTTATAGCAATGGAATCACGTCCCTACCTAGAAGATGGCAAAAAGTTATCCAACAAAATGGCACCTACATACTTTAGTCAAATGTAAAAAACTTTATAAAAAAACCTTTTGAATTTTTATATAAAATGCGAAGAAACTTTTTCCCCAACCTATATATATATATATATATATATATATATATATATATATATATATATATATATATGAAATTATTTTATCTCTGGAGACATCACATTCTATTATTGATGAATGTGCATATCTAATGTCTATTATTGCAAGAGAAAGTTATTTATAATCTGTAGAATTAATTACATAGGCAAACGACAGCAGGTGTACAAAACAGACAGCTGTCTAAGGCCAATAAAACCCAACTTAGATAGTGTTTAATGTATGGAATCAAATTGTTTTCGTAATACATCTTTAGTGATTTAAATAGCAATAAAAAGTTAGTTACCCTTGTTGCAAAATGCAAAAGAACACCGTTTCAAGCAATAGTTTTAAATCGGTCACAGTCAATATTTCAATGTTACAGTAAGGTAATTGTTGTCAAGTTTCAATGTTATTTATTCTACAGTATTTCGCGTTTTTCAAACTTGCACATAATTTAGCCGAATAACAATATATTAGGTATATACCTACTTTTGACGACGAACATGCGAATATTAACTGTATAGCTATGTTAACCGGTCATTTGGTAGGTAAAAACTTTCAAACTTTCTAACACATAAATTGAAGTATCAATGCTAATAAAGCACTTCGTTAATAGTTCGGAATTAGAACCAAATGCACACGCACTACACAGATTCAACGTCCAATGCTTAGGAGAATTCAGTTGTGACTTCGGAGCCGGACTGGTTCGGACTAGCGGCTCGGCTCGCCGCCGCGCACATGTCGTATGATCACGAGTCTCGCAGTTAGCGAGGCGGTTTATTTAATTCATCGAGGCATACAACCCATACAACTTTATTCGGATACAACACCATGTAAACAAAACGGTCTAATTTCAAAAGGCGTACCAGAGGCTTTACTCTCAAAGGTCTTTCGTTTTTGTCCGATCAGCCTGAAAGAGTCGACGAAATTTTAGAGAAAAGAACAAAGATTTATTAAAAACTACAATAATATAGTCTTTACTAGAACATGCCCCTTGACTTCGTCCATGTTTAACTTGAAATTGTCGCAGTATTCCCGGGAGACAACGTACCGCAGCAAAAAAAAGAATCGTTTTAGTGTGAAAACTGTGTCGGAATAAGCTAATTTTATGAACCCGAACAACTACGACGCGCTTTCGGGAAAATTCCAACAGGATTCCCAGGATGGTAGCGCAGATTTTAAATCTAAGAATTTGCTGTCAATCAGCGAAAACCGCATGAAATCGGCCCAGTAGTTTATACGTGAATAGCGTGCAAACAGACAAGAAATCAAAACAAAATTGCATCATGTTGTCCATCATTTGTCTAATGTATCCCAGTTGTTTTTTTAAATAGCTTCAATGTACAGACATGGCATTTTATAATATTATATGTCAGGAGCCTTAAGAACAGACGAGCGTGCATGACAAGAGCTATGAATGTCAAAGAAGCAAGTGAGGTGTGTAAGAATAAGCCTGAATGGCGCTCTGTTGTTCGTGCCTACCCCACAAGGGAACTGGCGTGAAGTTATGTATGTATGTATGTATTATAAATAACACAAAACTTAATGGAATATACAATGGAAAATGCACTTAAATATAAAAAAACAAGCAAAAAAATTTCTAAAACGAAAACAAGCGACGAAAGACGTTCGAGAGTACAGTTTGTTCTCATTTGTCGGCTGTCGGGCGCTGTATTTTAATCAGGCATCGGCGCCTCTATTCACACTCGTTGGTTGTCAGACCCGATAGAAACTGGGGCCGCGATCTGCGACAGAGAGCAGCTGACGACGGGTGGAAGAAAAAGAAACGGGGAGAGTTTGCTGGTCTCGACGTCCGACAAGTATGAACAGCGTCATACTTACTCAAAGGCGAGCAAGACCCAAAATGATTTTTTTAGAGGGCTGGAAAAACACCCCCAACACTTCTTGTAGCGCCAAAATAAGGGTGTTGGGTAAATCTGAACAGCTTCATATAAAATAAAATGTTCTGCCACAAGAGCAACCGATTTTTTGTCGAGCCCGACACCTGACGAGTGTGAACGAGTGGTAAGCCCTCAGAGTTGCACTTTCAAATATACCTACAGCCTACAGATTACGAAGTACTTATTGCTTCACTTCCTAAAAAATGAACTTTTTAGCATACAAAGTTCAACTGTGGCCCTGGGTACGCTTTAGCAACGCCTCAGCACCTATTTTATGGATTTAAAGAAGTTACGTTATCCTTTATGAACAATTATTTGTAATTCATAAAAGATACAAACAATAGTAGAACCATGGAAGTAAAATAGGTACTAATCTTTGCCCATGGTAGGATCTTACTCTTTAGGTAAGAATCATAACTTTTATCTTGAAATGAGGATAGATACCCGCATGGGCCAGTACCGTGCGGTAGGCCGGGATTCTTTCTTTGACTGAGAGTGGTGTAATAAGAAAAAAGAGCTCGAATCTGTGGTTAGACCACGCAGTTTCACCGGGTCCCACATATGCCTAGCATGATCATGTAAACAAACCGGATTGGCAATAAAACCATGTCCAAAAGGTCCTAAAACTTAGATTATATACAATGTACTCCGTGACTAAGATCACTAAGATGGTCTTGTTAAGTGTCCATGGTTGGCTCTGTGAGTTGGCTGTTTGATAGAGTTACATACTTAGATCATATATACTTATATCTCAATGGTTACATACTAATACATACCCGTTCACGATAATTTGAACGTGTAGGGTTACCAACAATCAAAAATATTAACACCTAAAGTTAAATAATAAAAGAGAAAAAGGTGAAGGTGGAAGCTTCCTTCCACCCATTTTAATATTATACAAAATTATTAGAGCTAGGCATGTTTGCTGAAGAGTTTCTTGCGCCGCTTCTTTTCTTCAAGCCATAACATGTTGCGAAGCGTTATTAAAATAGATTAGGCTCCCATAGAGTAAATAATAACCATAAACAAAATTAAAACTAAATAATTAAAATTAACAAGTTGTCGGTAGGCTAAATAAAACTTTAACAATACTCGTTGACACTTGACATCTTTGTCTGACTTGATCACGGCCACTGAAAAGTGGCCGAAACGTCGGAAAAACCAAAATCAAATAAAATTACCGCGCTTAAAACCGTTAAAACGTAGTTTTATTATGTATACAAGTCGCGAAAACTTAAGAAAATATTACCTAAAGTTAAAGTCAAAAACATTTAAAATCGCGATAATTACCAGAAAATTACAACAAACAGAAAAATTTACGTTTTGTAATATCTCTATTTATAACCTATTCTATAACATGATATTAAGTGATGTTAATTTTTAGAATTTGGTAACCCTGCGCGTCAAGTTATCGTGCACGGGGTTTAGATATTCGATTGTAGACAGAGAAACCTATTCTCTGTCTACGTATTAATTAGATAGCAAAGACATTTAATATGTTTAATGTAGGTATTATTCAATGGCTATTTTTTATGTTTAAGGCTTGGCAACTAGGCCTTTAAGTCAGGCGCCGTTGTATTGTAGGCTACAATTGACGTCATTCAACGGAGTTCTTGTGAAAACTCGAAAGGCCACATTTGGCTATATAGTTCACATTTCTCGCAAAAACACATAATTACTACTCAAAAACTATCAATATCCTACAATTATTGTTCATTTTAGAGTAATTTTACACATTTTTAGAAAATAAAACTGCACAGCATAACGTCCCCTTTCAATTCCCGCCAAAAACTCCTATTCAATGGCTAGATATGCTAGCAGTGTTGTCGTTCTAGTGACTTTGTCGCTCAATCTTGGAGTTTTATGATTATTCAGCAGATAAAGTTCCAGATTTAACGGAAAATAATATTTACCAACATCTAGGTACTTTTAAGACTTCGTCTGATGCTTGGTGTCCTAACAAAGAAACTAAAAATCTATAATTTATTAACATAAATAAAACAGGTTTTTTTTACTTTTCCCCGAATGGAATATTTAGAGGGCATGGATACACGTATTCTACTTAATTACACACCAGAACTTATTTTTCCATTCTTAATGACTTCTAGCGGATTTTTATTAAGACTTTTTTACACATCTAGCGACTTTAAATATAGTCTAATAGCAACATTATTGACACTGGCATAAGTTGGGCATAAATGTCAGTTGCATAGAGTACTTTAAAACTTTTCTGTCAGTAAAGGTCTCCAGATCGCGGTATTTTTCTATTTTGATGACTAATTTTGCGAATGGCGACTTTTGGGGACCAAGATTTCTTAGAATAATACTTGGGGACGAAAATTTCGAGGCTGGGGAATTTGGGGACGTATTTTGCCTACAGATATTATAAAATGTTCGACATAGCATTGCTAATAAAAGTTAAATCTAAACATGCCTGTGTACAATATTTTTAACGATTTTTGGTTTTGTAATTAAATTATAAAATATATATATATATACGAGGTATTGACAACCTTCTCCTTTTTTTTAAGCCGGTTAGAAAAAAGAAAGTAAGGAAGGCAAAGATTTATATAGAACTACAATCAATTACAATATAAAACCACGTAAACAATTTACAAAAAAATTAAAATTAATTAATTTAAAAAATAGTTGTCGCCTCTGCCTAATCCTTTAATCTGCGTGGTCCAACGCGCTCTTGTCCACTTTGTTCATCCAATAAATAACAAGTATGGGGAAAAGTTTTTGAAATAGTATTGTTTTGAGGATATTTTTTTGGCGGACATGATGTTCGTAATCGTCTCAAGATTGGGATTTGTACCCATTTTTGGGTTAATTTTACGTTTGCAAAATTTTGGGGCCGAAAACTTCACTGGGTTCAATGGGGATGAATTTTTTTATAGCCAGAGTACAGCAGACAGGCAGACGGCCCACGCGATGGAAAGCTGTTACCGCTGCTTATAGACTTTTGCAACACCAGAGATGTAACCAACGCGCTGCCGGCCTCGAAAAAAATTTATGACACCCTTTTTATAAAACCCTATACTGTAGCGCTGTGGGATAACTACCGCTGGGAGCTTATTTCAAATCCCCACGGTACGCAAAAGAAACGTTCTAGAGAACCGTTGCGTATAAGAGCGAAGTGGCTCAATAAAGTGGGGATGAACACCCAGCTGATGGCGGGCGTTGCGGTGGTAAAACGAAGACGAAGGCGCCATTCTAAATATTTTCTCGGAACACTTCTCATTGTACAGTCGATAGAGTACGCAGAGAGACGTGAAGTCTCTTCGAAGGCTAAACGTATCTAAACCATCTGTGAGTATGGTATCGTCGACAATGCGAACGAGTCAACGTTGAATACTGTCCATGGGATTTAGCTGGTAGGCGGGTATAAATGTTTAATGGACAACATAATTATCAATGACATACTAAATGAACGGCGTCAGCGACAGCACACAACCCTGGGGCATACCAGCATAGATGGGCTTGATGCTAGAGCAGCAATCGTCGACAACGACTTGTACTTATCCCCCTAACATTTTTTTTTTTTTTACAAGGGGAAATCCATTTGCGGACCCCCCGCCGGGCAGACTTCGGCGGGGGAGTGTGGGACTCGCCGGCTAGAGGAGCCGGAATACCCACTAAAACCCCTTGGTGCCACCTGACGCCATGAGCCGGGGTCACGGGATATGCGTGAGCTTTTCTTCCGCGACCCCGGCTGGCGTGGGTCCACCCCAGCACTGGGGCAGGCCTCTCCGTACTCATAATTGAGAGGGGCGCGCGCGGGCAAGGGGCGCGCGCGGGCATTATCCTCCTAACCTTACTAAAATGCCATAAAATATTAAAGATAACGTAAAATTACTAATAAAAGCTATATCTAATCTTTGTAATGGTTTTTGGTTTTGTAATCAAGGTATATAAAAAAATATTTATATTACGAATTGAGAACCTCCTTTTTTAAGCCGGTTAAAAATTAATGAAAATATTAAATTCTTTAATGTGCTTGGAGCGAAACGCATTTGTCCAATTTTGTCATCCAAAAATATGTATGCGACAAATTTGTGAAATATTAGTAGTACTACTATAAAGATTTGGGGACTTTTTTGATGTATATGGCCTATATGCGGACTTTTTGTAAATTCTATTAAATTCGATCTGGGCTACGTTCCATTAGGGACTCACAACGGCCACGTTCACGACCGCGATTTTACCCATTCCACTTGCTTGCCAGCGTTACAATCGTAAGCCCAAGTGGAACGGCTATTCGACCAACCTCTTGACATGGGTCGTTGTGAGCGTTGTGTGATCGAAAATGATGACGACATTAGTGACGTTTTCGCCACGACCACAACGATCGCGGTCGCTTTGTGGAACGACTAATTGAGCATTTTGGGCGTTGTGAGTTACTAATGGACGCCCTGCTGGAGACCCTGCGGCCTGCTTACAGAGGTGGATGCAATAACCGTTCCACTTGGGTTTACGATTGTAACGCCGGCAAGCAAGTGGAACGGGAAAAATCGTGGTCATGAACGTGGTCATTATGGGTCTCTAGTGGAATGTAACCCTACTAGTCCCTGAATCCTGCTGTCAGTTGTCATAACTGTCACAATTTCATTATCTCACCTTTCCTATGGAATAAAGTAGCAACTGGCAATAAAATGATTAAAAACTTAGATTTTTCCTTACTAAAGCTTTGGAATTAGTGATAAATATGGTTTGAAATATTGTGTAGTCTTATCCTTTGTGTGCCTTTTCGTTTTTAGTTTAAATGGTAATTTTTTCCATTTTCAACCATATTTTCAGTAATTCTTACAATGTTTTATTTAAGATTCTAAAGTTTGAGAACTAAATGTTATGGCTCCTGGTAACAACGAACGCCATTCAAGTCACACGGGCACCATACCCAAGACAAAAGTGAGAAACAACTGTAATGTACCTCAAGAGGCTGTCACGCCGACACGCAGAGATATGACGACTAATTTGGTTACGGTGGGCATCATACTTACATTTTTATGACTTCAAGTTTCACGATTTTGTTCTTTATTAATAACATGCAATTTTTGGGAAATTCTTTTAATTTAGCATTACTATTACTAAAGAATTTGGGTATGGTATAGTTACAGGGTACATTTATTTATTATTTGCGATATAAAGTTAATTTTAGGTGGTTATAAAAAAACTAACCATGAAGACTAAGGTGGAAGAGCTGCTTCACTTCACTCCTAACTGATATTTACCGATTACCTATCCTTCTAACCAATATTAAAAAAAATCCGTTCATAGTAGTCCATAATAAATTAATGTGCCCTATAACTATACCCCACTCAGGAATTTTGCTTATGAAATTAAAATAATATAATTGTAGTCATTTAATTTAAAACTTTATAAAAAAAGTATATTTATATAAAACAATTTCTTTAATTAGTGTAAATCTATAATCATTGAAAATGTCTTATAAAGATAACAGAAACACTTAAATAGATTTAAGTGTATTTTTAGTAGTTATTTGTTTATAACTCAATCTTAATAAGTATTGTTTACATCAAATCAATGCAAACTTCAGGTCAGTGTTCAGCTTTGTACACATGTAGCTGTTATTTTTGGAAACTGAAGATCAGTGTAATTTGAACATCTGCCAACATTATATAGTTCATGTGTGAATATAACCAGTTACACCTTTTCAGTTTCACATTAATGTGGTCTCTACTTTTATATAGTAAATTAATTTCTTAATTTGTTTATTCATCATTATTTGCCACCTGTAGTACCTTATGGGAGGTTGCTTATCTAAATTTAACTTGAATAAGGTGTGTTTGTGCTAAAATTAAACATGTGCTAGAATCTCAGCATTCCCAATCTGTTTAAATTCCACATTGAACATTTTTAGACCTCTCTAGACTGGGTGCCAGTTTCTGAATATAATACAAGGACAAACTATAATCAGTCAAGGAAGCCTACAAATAATACATCAGATCATGAACTTACAGATTTAGGTAAGTTTATTAATTTAAAGTAATTTAAAAATACATTTATACATAGAGCCATTTTTAAGCCTCCACAGAAATGTCAGGCTCTTATAGAAAAAAGAAAAAAAAAAATGTTTTGTATGTTAGGAAGAGTAAAATTCCACAAAAGCATGTATGGTTTATAACAAGGCTATGATTGAAAAGGGCATTCAAAGAGTCATGTCTGCACATTTTATTTGTTTAATTAAATGTTTGATACAGTGTTTAGCCTATTTGGTATATAATGTATAATGGTAAATTTAGTCTTCCTTGTTTATTTACTACTACATAATTACTAAGATTCATGTGAAATGTACAGCCTAAGCTTTATGGCCAATAAAAACCCTACATAGTCCTACACTCAAAAAAGAAAGTAATAAACCATCGTGTTTATTGATAATGTCAACTATTATATTATTTATTTTAACTTCTTTTAAACTATATGAACTAATATAAAATAAGTGGTCTATATTTTCATTTATATTATTTTAGGTTATTATACTATTTCCATTTCTTTATTTCCTCGATGACAGCTCCTGTGGAAACTTGAATGAGCATCATTTTTACATTATGTATACATTATTTAATAAAAATATGACGCTTACGCACATACAAGGTCATAGCAGAGTCGGAGAACCTGATAGGGATTGAGCTATCTATAAACGTAATATGATAGCAGACCTGATATTTTTTTACAAAGTGTAAGAAACTAAACTATTGCTGGATAATTTTGTACAAATTTATTAACTAATATTACATTTCATTACAAGATGTAATTATATTATGTTGATTCTTTATTTATTTATTTTAATCAAAATGTGATGAATCATCACTGTCACTGATGAGCCCTCCCCAACATTTATTATAAGTTCCTGTACTTCTATATTATCGAATGCCACATGAATTTCCCAATCCGACACTATAATGTTTTGGGTTCTTCTCACAATTTTTTCCCAGTGTTCGGCGGTTACTTCTGCACACGCATTTTTTAATAAATCTAACATCTTGTTTGCCGTAAAAGGGGGATGGGTATTGTTTCTCGCCCTGTCCTTTGATTTGTGCCCATATATATAGCATTGTACTGGCAATGATACAACGGAAGTCGAAGAACCCAATGACCACATGGCAGCTATTTTGTCGGTAATATATCTTTTAGGGATGCTTTTTTTTCGATTTTAGAATATTCACTAATTGTACTTTTAATAAAGTATTATCCATATTTTCGCCATGACGTTGGAGCCAGTCAATTATCTCTTGTTTTTTTTTTATTGGCCTGCGGCATTTTATCAATTTGTCTGGAGTGATATGTAGCGTTGTGCATAATAATTATCGACGGTTCTTCCAGAGATTGCACCATTTCTTTAAACCACCCTTCGTAAATCTCTGCGTCCATTTCTTCTTGATAGTCCACTGATTTCTTGGATTTAAAGGCCAGTAAAACATCTGACACGAATCCTTTCATAGACCCTGCATGGCATAACATAAGGCATTCACCTTTACCCATTGGTACTGAACTAGTGGAAGCGACGGTGTCATCAGTCCAGTTCTTAGATACTGTATGGTCTGCATTTAACCAAGTCTCGTTAGTGAAAATAACATTTGACCAATCTGATATCTTTTTGGCTTCGATCAAAAATTCGCAGCAAGCCATAGCAATCAATATTTTACATTTGTCCGATTTTTTATAAGAAAATCCATTTTATTTCAAAAGCAAGCTTAATAACGATTTTTGGCCATGGAACAAACCACATTCACGTAAAGAAACAACAAGTTTTTAAGTGTTGGAATTTCTTTGCGCAAGTAATAGTCATATATATGACGGCGAATAGCGACAGCGTCAAAGTTGTCAACCGATGTCACACGACGTGGTTGGCTTTTTTCTTCGGCGTACGAAGCTTATTTTCCTGCATGCCGCTTGTACCGTAAGCGTCGGTAGTAATTTTTGAAATAGTAGGTCCACTAATTCCTAATGCGGCCGCAACACGCTCTCGTACTTGCGACACTGGTAATAGCGGGCCACCATTTTGATACTCTTCAAAATAATCACGAACCTTGATCACCAGTTCTCTCGCCTACCTTTTCAGAACAGATCCTTTAGGCATTTTGATATTTGACAGCTGGGCAGCAATCAACACGGAGGAACACAAAATACACAACGTAACGTATGGATAATGTGAAAAAACTCAGTGAACAGAAATGTAGTGACTATATAGCACGACCGTCTTGTTGCGAGTGCAAATACAACACAAAATGGCGGTGGGCCATTGAGTGTTCCCAGCTTGAAAAAATATATTTGAATGTTTTTGTTGTATTTGTCTTTGTTCAAAACATAATAAATATATGTGATCAATATCATTACTTATTTGGTCACAACACTACAACTATCAAATTAGACTGTCATCGAGAAAATAAAGAAATGAAAATAGTATAATCTGTACAATATGATAATTTATTTTTTAAAGATAACTCTGTATCCTTTGAGAGTGGATTCGGAAGGTTTGTACCAGTAAGACCTCAACCACGTGCTTTGCCATTGAATGTTCAGACTCGTGATAATTTGACCACCGAACAGCATGATGATGGTGCTGGATCTTCTATTTCTGGACACACTTTGCATCCCTATGCACACCAAATGCAAAATGGTATGTATCATATTCATGTCAGACATATCAATAAATGGTGTATCATTGAATAACAGAATTATTGTATAGTATCTGCGCCCAGAGCTTCACCCATGTGGTGATGGAAAATCGTTATATTTTGGATAATTCACACTATATCTTTAAATGCCTTTTTGTTATTCTGATGTGTATGCTATATTACTGTAAAGTTTCATTAAAATCCATTCAGTAGTTTTTGTGTGAAAGAGTAACAAACATACATCTATACATTCATACATACATTCTTACAAACTTTCGTGTTTATGATATTTATAGGATTATTATAATATCTGTCCAAACAGTTTTTCCTATTATTCATCTGCAATTGGCTGGAGAGCCATAACCAAATTTGGTCAATGCTGCACTTTGTTGGTCTGTACTCCAGTGATTACTTAACCATTCCAAAAAACAATTATATTAGACAGATTTTAAACCTAAGGGATGAACTCGGTAGTTGATAATGAGCAGTATGTCATAGAAAGGGATAAAAGGTTAAATTTGAACAATAACACTAGCCCACAAAAAGTAAAATTGATATATACTTTTGATCCGACCCATCTATTCTTATGTATTTCTATGCGCTGAATCCGGATTTGGGGCCAGTTCGGTCCATACACTCACAAAATTTTGCGGGCCAAGCCAATGTTCTCAGAACAAGGCATGCCAAAATTGCATGAAATTCCAAAACTGACTTAGAATGCAACTAGGATCTAATGGTAGGATCGTGGTGAAGATTAGTGTGATGGTTATTTGTAAGATAAGACTGGTAATTTGTTCTATAACAAATTATTTTGTTTAAGGACTAAATCCGCATTCTAATCATGCTGCTGCTGCTGTGATGATTGTAAACCCTACTACACCAAATGCTGTAACTGGAAATGTGTCACAGTCATTTAATGTAAGTTGTATTATACATAGCATTTTTATTTATATAGTTCATGTCAAGCAAAAATCAAGTTCATTCAAATGTATTGAATGAAGTTAATTTTTGCCTTTGTGTCTAATGTATGCTAAGGTTTTCACTAGTAAGTAAATATGTTCTACTTTCTGGCTGACAAGTCTTGATAATACCCTTGTATAAAATAAGGCTTATAAATAATGGTGTTTCTGTGACTTTTTCTAGGCACCAAATCAAAACAGGAACAATTTGACGCGAAATATAAATTCAGCACGAAACAATTTTGACGGAAATAGAAACAACAATACACCACCTATAACTAATTCTAGAAGTGGGACTAAAACTGTGAATTTGATGAACAATATGTATGAACAAGGACAGGGAAGTTTTAATAATATTAATGAAAATACACATGTAAGTGATATATTAGGTTGGGGAAAAAGTTTCCTCACATTTTATATACAAATTCAAAAGGTTTTTTTATAAAGTTTATTTACATTTGACTAAAGTATGTAGGTGCCATCTTGTAGGTAGGGACGTGATCCCATTGCTATAAAAATTTTGGGGCTTCTGATCAAAAAACTGCGACAAGTAGTTTTGGCAGTCCTCTCGTGATGTTAACCTGACACTGCCTAAGGAATTCTGCAGAGACCGAAACAGGTGAAAATCTAAAGGTGCAAGGTCAGGACTATACGGCGGATGCATTAACACCTCCCAGCCAAACTCTCGTAATTTTTGCTGAGTGGCTAAAGATGTGTGAGGTCTAGCGTTATTATGGTGAAATACCACACCACTTCTGCCGATTAATTCCGGCCGCTTTCTCTCAACTTTTTGCTTTAATCTCATTAGTTGTTCGCAGTACAGTTCAGAATCGATGGTCCTGCCTGGCGGTAACAGCTCATAATGAATAATGCCTTTCCAATCCCACCATACACACAGCATCACCTTGTTGCGAGTTAACCCGGGTTTCGCCACAGCCTGTGAAGCCTGACCGGCCTTTGACCAGGATCTTTTTCGCACGTTCTTGTCGTACGTGATCCACTTTTCATCACCAGTTATCAGCTTCTTCAAAAATGGTTCGGTTTCATTACGTTGTAATAAAGAATCACAAATGTGTAGGTTTCTTTCAGTTAGCACCCTAATATCGAGCTTTTTTGTGTACCCAGCTTTTTCAAATGCGCCAAAACCGTTTTGTGGTCAATTCCCAGTTCTCCAGCTACATCGTAACTACTAATATGCCGATCTTCCTCCACTTTTTCAAAAATGACATCAATTTTGTTCGTAACAGGGCGACCAGAGCAACGTGCATCTTTGATATCAAAATTTCCGGATTGAAAACGCTTAAACCAAATTTGCGCTACTTTCACAGATACTGCATTAGGTCCATAAACATCACAAATTTTTTTTCGCGGCTTGTGTTGCATTTTTACCTTTTTTGTAGTAAAATTTTAAAATGTATCAAATTTCTTCATTAGATTCACTCATTTTAACAATAAAAAAACAAATGAAAATCACACATTTTCCTAATTTGAATTTGGAATTGTCTTCTTTAAAATTAATACTTTTTAATTATACTAAAACCAGCCAGATACAAATGGTATAGCCACAGAGATCTTATTACAAGTTCATACATACTATATGCGAAAAGACTTTTTCCCCAACCTATTATAATTATATTCGTAATAATTATGTAATTTTCATCAATAATAATATTATACTCAGTAAGTCAGCATATCAATGGGCTGGTCTAACGAAAATAAATGGTATCTATTTATCTGTCAAGTGTATGTTTTAAAGTATTTATAAACATTCAAATTTTATAATAAGGAAGCAGAAATCTTTTATTCATAACAAAGTTACACGTCAAATTCTACATTACATATGGTCACAAGTAAAATTAAGATTAGGTCATATTATAGGACATAAACTCCTCATGATTATAAAAGGTGTACTCGACTAACCATTTCCTGAGCCATGTTTTAAATGATCCAATAGTGGTGACTCTGTTATCCAACTTTGTAGTTTATAGTATATTAGCGGTCCCATGACATGCATCAATCTCCCCGATTTCTCAAGTTTGTGTTTTATGTTTCCTATGCCGAGTGAAGTGCGTATGCATGTCACTATGTTTGGCATAGGTATGAACGTTCAGTTGCACATACACCGCAACTTGATATATAAATAAGTAATAAATAAATAATACCCAGTTTTTTAAAATGCGGTCTTGCTGGCTTAAGACTGCTGATGTGACTGTACGAATAGTAGGTAAAGAATAATAATAAAAATTTAAGCAATCGCTCGACCCTTAGCCATATTGCATCGAGAGTTCAAAAACCTTTTGTTAATGTTTAACAGCCTCACAGAGAATCGGCGAGAGCTTTGGGGGAGGCCATAGTCGCATCATGTCCTGACGCAGCGGCGGTTGAACGTCGTCTCGGCCAAATACGCGAATATATTCGAGTCACATCAACACTTGTTGATACAATGCGAAATTCAGAAGACGAGGTAAGCACTGTTAATTAATCTCTCACAGTTTGAAATTATAAATAAAGGTCTTTTATTCTGAATGATCATCTGGTATAAATTTAATTTAGGCTTTTATTGAACACACAAAAGAAGAATATGATGAATTAATAGAGATGGTAATGAAATTGAAAGAAAGTGAAACCAAACTAGAAAAAATATTAATTGAGAAAGGACCAGATAACATAGAAGTGCCTGCTGAGGAGCCTGAAGATACCGCTCCTGCACAATCTATAGAAATTATCGACATAACAAATGAGATAACTGAAAACATCAATTCCCAAGACAAAACTTGTAACGTTAAAAATAATACTGATGGTAGTGTAATTAGCAACACATTGAAGAAAGTAACTAACATCGAAAACGAACAGATAAACAAATCAATACAAAATATTAGAGCTGATGAAGAAATTAATTCACAAGAAACACTTAGGTCTAATGAAGTTCTTCCAGCGACAAATTCCCATGTTGAAAGCGCTATTCAAGCATCCTCTGAAAATATAGACTCCATAGAAGAAAATACTGCCAACAGTAATAAGCAAGTTGATAAAGTCGATATTTCTGTTATACAGCCTGAACATAAGAAAGATGATCAGTATATGAATGATGTTTTAAGAAAGAATATACTTTCATGTGTGGAAAAAGTAGCGAGAATAGAAGAAATGAAAATTAAAAATAATGACCCAAACATTCGTGACGATCAGGTTTCTGTATGTTAATGTGTGCTATGAAGTGTCTTTTTGTTGTGATTCAGACTACATAGCATGAATGGAATGCTAGTATTCAATCAATACATAACCATATTTAACTTGATATATGTGGCGATTTAATATAATGACTGTTTTTTTTTATTTACTGATTCCTGGAAACCTCTTCAATGTGAAATATTGCCAAAAATTTCATGAGCTGTATTGCATTGAAGGGGTATTTTTTAACACTACTTACTATTGTTTGTCTAAATTTAGACCTATTTTATATTGTAAATATACTGTCCTCCACTACATTGAATACAAAAACATTTTCGGCTAGTGCATAAATAGGAGCCGATCCGAAAGATTTCTTCAATTTGCTTAACTTTAAATTTCTAATTATTCTTGATATCTTTTAAATATTTCTCCACAACATAAACATTTTATTTTATGCTAAACTAAAATCCTAATACTTTAATATTATTTTTATTTAACTTTAAAGATATGTATTTTATGAACTAATTATTCAAAATTATATAAAAATGTATATAATAAAAATATACATAATTTCAGCAAGAGGTGGTTACCAGGCCGGTATCCGTGCAAAGTAATGGCTCTGCATATAGCGACAATGAACTTTGGCAGAATGAAATAAAAAATAAAGTGGAGATGTCACAGATGCGTTTAGCAGCTTTGAAACAGCAACAAAAGAGACTGCTTAAATATCAGGTCAGCACAAAATACGTACTTTGTTGTATATGTACTTGTTTGTTCTTCTCGTTTTTCCAATAATTTGAGGTTAGTATAGGTAAATTAGCTTCGAGAAGCTTTTGCGTTTTAGTAATATTTACAGGAATTTAGGAATACTTGAAATTTAAAATTCCTTGTACAATCAGCAAAAAGCGCTTGCTATTGGTCGATATTGCCAAATAACAAATGTTTAAAATTTCGCATTGTTTAACAAATCAAGTTGGTAACGCATTAGGATATTACTACTTAATCCTTCATTGAGCTGTGAAAAGTAAAAGAAATGCTTGTAAAGACTATAGGTTCGATTTCATGTTGGCGGACATACACCACTTCTGGATTGTCAATTCACTTCTCTAAAATGCGGAGGCCCGAGACGAGCAGTAGGATGTTAATAGGTAGCTGTTATTTAATTGATTATTCTAACCACAGGAGGAAGCTAAACAACAATTAGAAGAAATTAATAGAAAAAGACAATCACAGGAAATACAATCATCGTCTTCTCATGACAATTTTGCATCAATACAGGTTGGTTATTATGTTTAAGTATTATATGTATATACAATAGAGTGGTTGCTCATAAGCTAATGTTTATTTTACTATTTTCTATAAATTATTTTATTAACTAATTAGACAGAGTGCTTATGGATATTGCTCCAATCATTTATATCTTTTACTAATAACAAAATTTTCAAAAACGATATCTATCGCATTATATGAGAATATACTATTTGTTTAGAATCAAAACTTCCCCGGCAATTATCATCATTCAAATAGAATGTATGCAGCAAATCAAATAGGTGTCGCAACAACACTCCCCCATTCATCGGAAACACTGCACACTCATCAGAATGTAGCAAACAATATGGAAAATGATCAAGGTCATTCAGTAAATTCTACTCACAGTCAAGATGAGAGATATTTGCATCGAGAGACAAATATGGCTAGTAGCGAGGTAATGTCATTATTATATTTCACAAAGCATTGCAAACTATAATTATAACTTTGGGTTCTATGACCCATAAAAATTGCTATTTTCATGGTAAAATTAAGCTATGATATCATGAGGATGAAAACTAGGAATGGTAAATTCATCTAGAAAAAAAGTAACTGAAAGGTTTCCTACATTCTTACTGTTGATCACAAGTTTGTTAAGCTTTTTGAGATAGAAAAAACTACCATTACTTTTTCGAAACATTTTATAAGGTTCTTTTCAATTTCATATTTCAAAGAAAGTATCAAAATTAAGTCAATAAGTCTCTATAGACGTGGCTTATGTAAAATTTGGACGATTGCTAGGGACATCTAACGAAAAAGGTGGAGCTGGAAAAGCATTAAGTAATTTGGATTGTAATTTCTACTATTCATTGTAATAATAGGTTGGGGAAAAAGTCTTTTCGCATATAGTATGTATGAACTTGTAATAAGGTCTCTTTGGCTATACCATTTGTATCTGGCTGGTTTTTGTATCATTAAAAAGTTTTCATTTTAAAGAAGACAATTCCAAATTCAAATTAGGAAAATGTGTAATTTTCATTTGTTTTTCTTATTGTTAAAATGAGTGAATCTAATGAAGAAATTCGATACTTTTTAAAATTTTACTACAAAAAAGGTAAAAATGCAACACAAGCCGCGAACAAAATTGTGATGTTTATGGACCTAATGCAGTATCTGTGAGAGTAGCGCAAATTTGGTTTAAGCGTTTTCAATCCGAAAATTTTGATATTAAAGATGCACGTCGCTCTGGTCGCCCTGTTACGGACAAAATTGATGCCATTTTTGAAAAAGTGGAGCAAGATCGGCATATTAGTAGTTACGATGTAGCTGGAGAACTGGGAATTAACCACAAAACTGGTAATGAAAGGTGGATCACGTACGACAAGAATATGCGAATAAGATCGTGGTCAAAGGCCGGTCAGCCTTCACAGACTGTGGCGAAACCCGGGTTAACTCGCAACAAGGTGATGCTGTGTGTGGTGGGATTGGAAGGGCATTATTCATTATGAGCTGTTACCCCGCCAGGCAGGACCATCGATTCTGAACTGTACTGAGAACAACTGATGAGATTAATGCAAAAAGTTGAGAGAAAGCGGCTGGAATTAATCGACAGAAGTGGTGTGGTATTTCACCATGATAACGCTAGACCTCACACATCTTTAGCCACTCAGCAAAAATGGCAAGAATTTGTTTATTTTGGCTGGGAGGTGTTAATGCATCCGCCGTATAGTCCTGACCTTGCACCTTCAGATTTTCACCTGTTTTGGTCTCTGCAGATTCCTTAGGCAGTGTCAGGTTAACATCACGAGAGGACTGCCAAAACTACTTGTCGCAGTTTTTTGATCAGAAGCCCCAAAATTTTTATAGCAATGGGATCACGTCCCTACCTACAAGATGGCAAAAAGTTATCCAACAAAATGGCATCTACATACTTTAGTCAAATGTAAATTAACTTTATTAAAAAAACCTTTTGAATTTGTATATAAAATGCGAGGAAACTTTTTCCCCAACCTAATATACAACGGACAACTCTTTATGTATTAATAGCGATTTGTTATAAGATAATAAATAACTTTTCCAAGAATATTATTACCAAAATTGGATCTGGTGACGGGGTGCAAAATCATTTATGTATTAGTGAGACTAATAGTGAAAAGCATTACGATACGATTTTAGGAGGCAGTTTGCGGCGGTCGTAGTGAAGGGGAAGATGATGAAATACTATTAAATGAAAGAGGCAAACTATTGCAGCTTAAACTAAGGGAATTACAAATGAAGAAGCAGCACATGGAAAATTTGGTAAAACTTTTTACATCTAAACATTTTTTTGATTAACGCAACTTATCTAAAGATAGGTTCATGAAAATGAATACTATAATGGTGCTATTCATAGAGACCTAGAGTAAGTTTGAACACTTCTTGAAGAACCGCAAAGAAACTTTCAAACTTCACTAATTCTCTATGAATAAGACCATAAGTCTTTAATCATAAGACATGTTAATTAATATCTAGTAAAAAGTCTAATTTTTATGTGTTATTTTTTTGTTAGTTTTTTTGTTCTGTTGTTGTTTCTGTTTGGCTTAGACATATTCAGTTTTATTAACCAAAACCACTTCTATTGACAATTGCAATTAAATTGTAAAGTGATATTGTTTGTATGTCAATATTGCTGCGACTTTTATATTTTGTATTTTATAATAGCACTATGTAAATAAAGATTCGATTGCTACTAGTGTTAGTGTACATATAAACATTTTTAAGGAATTGCGCCGAAAGAACAGACGAGCGTGCATGACAAGAGTTATGAATGTCAAAGAAGCAAGTGAGGTGTGTAAGAATGGGGCTAAATGGCGCTCTGTTGTTCGTGCCTACCTCGCAAGGGAACTGGCGAGAAGTTATGTATGTATGTATGTATGCGCCGAAATCTGTTTGGATTTTGTACATTCATTCCCTGACATACGGTAATGAATAATGAATGAATGAAAAGAAGTCCCACGAACAATAAAATAATAATCCAGTGAAATTAAAAAGTTTTTCTAAACAGGCAAGGCGTCGCAGGACCAAAGTTTTTTAAATTCACCTTGTATAATTTTAGGCGTCAATTTACACATGATCATAGATATGTGCAAATTGTCAAATGATGTTTTAGAAAAGAGGCCTAACATAGAAATCTCATTGTTTCTTTTTGTATAGGTATCCGAATTCCAGAAGTTGCAAGTGGCTTCGCATTTGGGGAGCACGCATAATACCTATTCTAGTTCCGGGGAAGATAGTGGGGATGAAGAACCTTCGCGTAAATGTAAATACAACTTATCATTCTGTGTCACTTGTATCATATATCCTATGTTCTGTGTTACTCAATTCATTAACTACATTTTACTCTAATTTTCAAGAAAAAATGTATAATGCATCTAATATTTGAATCAGATCAGTGATATAACATTGTAGAATGTGGTAATTAAATATGTTACTATCATTTATGTGCTGTAATTAATGTTTACTTTTAGGCATGAAGGCAGGCAATATTAAGAATGAGGATCCCTTTAAACTAATGGAAATAAAGGCTATCAAAACAGCCCTACAAAAAACGAAAGGTATTATTTTATTTGCTAGTTTAATTGAGATATTTTATATCATTTTTAGTAACTTAAAAAACATCTGCCCTTCTAAAACAGGTATTTTGTGAAATCAACTATTTAATTTGAAAATGTTTACATTATTGAACAATTGTTTGACACTCTTTTATCCCAAAAAATAATACATATGTTTGCTATAATCAAAGAATAATATATACACTCCGGTGAACAGACTTTAGTGCCCAAGAATATTTTTCTCTCATAAGTCGTATATATAAGAAAGTGCATATCCTGTCCATGTTGTAGATCTCATGAGATCAGTGGAAACCTATGAAGCGGAGCATCTCTCCACCGGCAACGAAGAACAGTTTCGTGATTCGTCCATTCACTCCAATATTCATGACAAGTATGTTACCACTTGTATGTTTAGAATTTGAGAATAAAATATTAAATTACTTAAAAAAGAGTTAAATCATAGTATTGTGGAAGAAAAATAACTAGGCATAACAATTGCCTGGTAAGTAAGTGGCCCTGTGCGAGTCGGAATTGCGCATGAATATTTTCTGTAAAATATATTTTTTCACAAAAACAATACACACCAACTTCTAGATGTTTTAGAAAGAAGTCGGTTAATATACAAGGTTGCTATCTCATTCTTCGGTATGTGCTATATATACTCGTCAACAAGAGATGCTCTTGATTTCCCTGGAATCTTGACTTGTTGACCATGGGACCACCTCGGGGGTATAGACAAGAATTTAAAAAAAATGAAATTCGACCCACAATTGACGGAGAAATTGCGTATCATGCATACAAAAAATGAAGCGCCTGTAGAAAACGTAATACTGGCACGCGTAGAAAAGCTTTTTTTTCTAAGAATGTAGGCGCTCAGCGTTCTTTAATAAGTAAAGGTTACTCTCGATTTCACTGGAATCCATTCGCCAGATGCTGTCTTGGTGACCATGGCACCACCTCGGGAGTAGACACTTAGAAATAAAGAAAAAACTGAAAATCGGTTTACAATCGACGGAGATATCGTGTTACGAAGAAGTTGATTGACAGTTTTCGTAAATCTCTTTAATTCTTTGGTATCCGCTCATCAGATCCTAACATGGTGACCATAGGACTAATTCGGGAGGAAAATCCTTTCGATTAAAATAAAAAAATTGAAAATCGGTTCACAATTGACCGTGAAATCGAGTAACGAACATACAAAAAAAAAAACAGACGAATTGAAAACATCTTCCTTTTTGAAGTCTGTTAATAAAATACAACTATAAAACCGACGCATAAACGGGCTACTGCTGGGTTCAGGCCTCCCCATTTTTAGGGTCACACACTGTATGCCCGTCAACCAATCACAGCTGTCGTTAGACAATATATGTTCATTGCTGAAAGTTGACCTTTCCAAGTCGTGGTAGCCTGCACTGGCGTTTTATTCATATGGCAGAGTTCGAAACCTGCCCGGGGAGTCTACGGCACTTGGGCATTTGTTCTGAAGTAAAACATTTTGATAAACTGTGCGTCGTAAAATATAATCATTATGATGTGAAACCTGCCAATCCGTTTTGAAAAAGCATACCAGGTATACCTTTATTTCCCCAAAATATGAGAAGGCCAAGCCCAGCAGTGGGACATTTAAGGGCTGATGTTGTCATTGTATATTTTTGTTGACAGCAAATCTGAAGGTGGCGGTAGCCTAGGTGGATGGTCTAATGAAGGCAGCATGTGTAGAGTTCGCAACACATTGCCACATCGTCACAAGTTCACTAACGAACAACTCTCGCAACAACATCATTTGCAACACCAACAACAACTTTTGCAACAGCAACAGCAACAACAAATACAGCAACATCAACAGTTGCAGCAACAACAGCAAAGTGAGTGTTAAAGTTAGCAAAAGTGTATTAATAATGATTTTTTTCAAACCAGTTTCATCATGGAAAAGACAATCGAAGACATCGTCACATTTAAGGCTCCTGTTGCCATAAAAGATCAAAGCGGGGTGCAAATGAAACAACTCGTTGGTAATGATCAATAATTTACCAAAATATTCCTATAAATCTTCACGATATGCGATGTAACGTGATTTTTTCGTATTTTTTCCATAGTTATTTTAAGTTAAGAAAAAATCAATCAAAATAAGAGAGAAAAAATATCTACATCTTAATAAAAGTGAGTGATTTCATTATTTTTTTTTATACTTTTTTATTCACAATGAAATAATTATGCATCTGAAAAACGACCGCGGCTATAGGATCCTTGCTATCGCCCCAAAAATCTTCAAGGACGTTGGCGTTACTACAATACGGCCTTGATTATAGTGCGGTCTCCACGGGGGTCTCTCCGAGACGCCATCTCTCATGCTGCCGCGAGGACGTATAAAGGTGACCAGGATTGGCACCAGACCGGGTTGAATAGGCGCATCCTACGTGATTGATCCACTCGCGGAGTTGGGCCACATTTTAGTGGGGCTCAGCTTCGTGAAGGCCAAAGCGAGGGTGGCTCGCCCCCTCCGCTGTTATGGTTGTTACGCGCTGAGGTATGCCGCCAGATTCCTGTCCAGATCACAGCGATATTTGTATCCGCTGTAGTAAGAGCGGGCGAAAACCCTCAGATTGCAAAGCTATAGTTCCCCACCGCGCCGTATACGCAGCGACGGGGATAAAAGCGTCGCACCCATTGTTAGCGAGGGCTTGCCTACCTCGCATCTTAAGGGTAAATTCACCCTCGCAAGGGCGAATACAAAAAGGGGCGAGAAGACGTCAATGGAGCAGTAATGTTCCAGGGGCTCTTGCCACTTAGTGATACAGACAATCGCCGGGCATGCGTGCCTCGGTGAGTGTCTGAATCATATGTTCATAAGCGCGTTCTGTCGCCTTTATGTGTCGTCTGGAGTGCAGTGCTCTCCATTTGCGTATTATACACTCGCGGCTTAGCAGCAAATCGGCGCACTACGATGTTAGAAGAGCTTAACTACGTCAGACATCCCTAACATTCTAGATATATGCTCTCATAGAGGTCCAGGTCCAGCCTGGATTATAACGGTGAGTTCTTCGAATAAGCGTAGTTGTGTTTGGGTACCTATTATATGCGCGCGAGTTCATGTCTATCGCCAGAGGCGACGCGCGGGGGGTAGCTCGCCCCGCCTTCGCCCACCTCGCCGCATTTGTCAGACGTCGAGTGTTGTCCTTGACGGTTGTGACGCGCGCTTATCGAGACCGAAAATTTACGCTAATGCTATTGTGTTATTTCACTGTGAATAATCGTAATTGAAGTCAGCGACGGCGAAGATACTGATTCCGACTCTGATCTGTCGGTTGTCTTTTCATCTGATAGTGATTGAATTGGAATTTTAAAAATATTTTTCTCTATTAGAAATAAATAAGTAATTACTTATCACATTTATTTTATTTCATAATTTGCAAAATTACCTTAAGTTACAATAAACCAAATTGACAGCTGTTGACTAAATCGGTAGTTATCATCGACATTACCATAACTAATTAGGTCACAGCACTACTACCGTAGAGACAGTAAGGCCCGTCCTGCCACAATGGATAGACCACGAGGCACGGCACCCTGACGTTCCGCCAGACGCAGGTACTGACCGGGCACGGCTGCTTCGGCCGGTACCTGTGTCAGATAGGGCGTGAGTCGTCGTCAGGGTGCCAGCACTGCAGTGCCAGCGTCGAGGACACGGCGCTGCACACTCTGCAGGAGTGTCCAGCCTGGGACGAGGAGCGCCGTGTCCTCGGCGCAACCATCGGACCAGACCTGTCGCTTCCGGCCATGGTCCAGGCCATGGCCGGGGGCCAACCCGAATGGGACGCCGTCACCTCCTTTTGCGAGGCCGTCATGTCCGCAAAGGAGGCGACGGAGCGGGAGAGAGCGAGCAGCCGTGCTCCTCTCCCGACGCAATAACCGGTCTCGTCAGCGCCGGAGGAACACAGACCTCCGGCCGCCTTGAACGCGCGGGGCGGGTGACGGTCAGGGGAGGCTATAAGGCCGTCGTCCGCATCTAAAGCCGCCGAGTAAGGGGCGCGTCGGTGGCCGCGCGCGCCCCTCTAAACCCTGAGCACGGAGAGGCCTGCCCACCTGCTGGGGTGGGCCCACGCCAGCCGGGGTCGCGGAAGAAAAGCTCACGCACATCCCGTGACCCGGGCACATGGCGTCAGGTTGCACCAAGGGGTTTTAGTGGGTATTCCGGCTCCTCTAGCCGGCGAGTCCCACACTCCCCCGCCGAAGTCTCCCTGGCGGGGCGTCCGCAAATGGATTTCCCCTTGTAAAAAAAAAGGTCACAGCACTACCGCATTCCTCAGGATGGACATGAACTCGCGCGCCCACTGTAGATAGCGTTAGCAGCAAAAATTTAAGTGTGTAGAAAATTCATGATTATTTTAAAAATTTAGCTCACTACGAACAACTCTGCGACACTTTTTTTCTATACTGACAATATAGGTCCCGCCACGTAAAAAGAACGCTGAGCGGTAGTGGACGGGATGTGTCTACGCAGGTATACAGTCGTATCCTAAAGTACTACGGTAATGTTTTATGAGTAATTGTTTTATTGTAGAATCTCTGTAGAATCGGCGAGGTGTCACCCCGTCTCGCCCCCTTCATACCACCAATTTGATCGATAAAACGCTCACTGCGCAGGTATAGAGCCAGCGTACTTTTTACGTGGCGCGAACTATACTCTGTATGTACACTAAACTAATGTTACATGTGTAATAACAACAGACGCAAATAAAAGTCTTCATGAAATAGAACACACATATTATATCTTCACAAACATGTTTTTAAATATTATTATTTTTCAATTTTAGTCAATTGAATAACAAGAAAATTTATAATAGACTAGAGTTTACCCCGCGGCTGCGCCACGGGTCAACATCTAGTGCGTATCTTTTGTTTAAAGAGCAAGTGGTACAGGTTACATTGTATTAAATTTTTATGTATTTGCCCCGAAAGTTTCACTTCATTTTATATCGCAAACTATACCACCCCCGGCTATATGTAAACTACATAAATGACAAAACTTGACAAAAATGACAAAATAGATAACATGGACCGAGTGGACCAAGTGAACCCAGTGGACCCAACGGACCTAGTGGACCCAGTGGGTCCAGTGGACCAAGTAGACCCAGTGGTTCAAGTGTACCCAGTGGGCCGAGTGGACCCAGTAAACTCAGTGGTCCCAGTGGACCAAGTAGACCCAGTGGACCCAATTGACCAAGGGGACCAAGTGGACACAGTGGACCAAGTGGACCCAGTGGACCCAGTAGACCCAGTAGACGAAATGGACAAAATCACAAAACCAGTCCTAGTTTTTCCGGGATAAACTTTACATAAATCTATCCCAAAATGTATCCCATTATCCGGGATAAAAGTATCCCTTGGCCACTCTCGGTATTCAAATTATATATGTACCGAGTTTCAGCCAAATCGGTCCAATAGTCTTTCCATAAAAGGATAACAAACAAAAA
Organism: Dendrolimus kikuchii; assembly: GCA_019925095.2. NCBI lineage: Eukaryota > Metazoa > Arthropoda > Insecta > Lepidoptera > Lasiocampidae > Dendrolimus > Dendrolimus kikuchii. The sequence goes on from CM034394.1 coordinate 13,589,088, forward strand.
GACAAATATATTTTTATCCCGGAAACTATCCCATTTTTCGGGATAAAAAATATCCTATGTTCATTCTCGGCATCGAAAATATATATATATATATACTGAGTTTCAGCCAAATTGGTCCGGTAGTTTTTCCGTGAAAACGGAACAGACAGACAGACAGACAGAATTACTTTCGCATTTATAATATTAATAGGGATTAGTATTTTTTTATCATCAAAAATTAAATATAGGATTTAAATTCTATTATTTCAGGCCATGAAGCTAATATAGCTTCATTACAAGAACTCGCTCAAGAATTACGAATGGAAACTGAAAAGATAATGAGTGAACGAGCGCGTGTCAAAGACATGATATCTAATAAAGGTACCATTTGTGTTCACATTACTTATTGCACCTTCCCAGTATATAAAAACGCTCTAAATATAACTAACTACTACTTTATTTGTCACTAGGTGTTTTTTTCTTAGTGAGAGATTTGTTGAAGAATATGTCATCTAACAATTTTGACGCTTGTTTTAAATAATATTGTTACGAGTTTATGGGATATACATTCGAAAATGCCGTTAGAATTATCATAAAGTTGATTAAAAGTACATACACGTAGTTCACAGTTCTCACAAGTATACCCGAATACAACAAAACCAAACCTTAAAGCTGAAAATCGTAATCATATAAATCGCGCAAAGTCCATTGTTATAAGATAATCGCTCCGAAAGTACACTAGGTAAATCTTCATTCGCAGTCAGACCACGACTAGCTCATTCCCCGACTGACCGAACCTTATGCATTTGTAAAGTAGACATGACCTCCTAGCAACATGCCGTCCACTGCTCCTTGGAACTTAACTTAACTTGTAGGCTTAATGGCTTCTAAGAATTCCCGTGAAATACAAGAAGAGGACAGACGGTTTTATGATGTCTTACGGCGGCGTGAACAAAAGATCACTCAAATTCAAAGGGGTAATAAGACACCTGCAAAGGATTAGTATCGGCTAGCAATAATATCTATCAACTTACTTTTAAAACATTATAATAGATATAATTTTGATTACTGTTAAACGATCAATGCACTACTTGAATCCTTTTACTTGTAAAAAATTATGATGTTATAATGTTATAGTTTTTATATATGTATTTTTTTATTGTATGAGTTCAGCAGACAGTCAGATAGCGCAACCGATGGAAAACGGTTACCATCGCCTATGGACATTTGTAACACCAAAAAAAAAATTCAGTAAGTGAGGGGCAGCAGTTTAGCAGCACCAAAGGTACTAATGTGCTGCGCCTCTCTAAAGAATATTTATACAAATTCTATGAGGTTCCTTTTGTAATTCGATAGAAAGTTATTTGACTATTCTTTACCCTATTAATGTTGTTTAAAATATCTCTTAGAGGTGAGTCGTAAGCAGAAGAAAGTGAACGAGGAGGTCCGGCCGGGGCCGAGCGGCGCGCCGGGCCCCGCGGAGCGCCGCCAGATGCAGCTGCGGGCGATGCTCGCCGACAAACAGCGCGAACTGGAGGCCCTGCTTAATAAAGAGGTTATTTTTCTTTTCACTGACTGCCTATCTTCAAGTCCTCTTTCATTCGTAAATCATTTATCCCAGATGTATCAATAAAAACAAAGAGAAAATAAGTATTTTTTTTAACAAATCGAAACCGATTTCATACCAAAAACCAAAAAATAAATATTTAACCTACTTCTTTCTAGAACATCTTGAAGTCAGTGTCAAGTTAAACATAAAAGAACAACTACAAATTTACAAAATATAGTCATTTGTATGTTTTGCTTGACATCAACTTCAAGATGTTTTAGAAAGAAGTCGATTAAATATTTATTTTTTGGTCTTTAGTGTGAAGTCAATTTTGTTTTTGTTAAAAAATAAATACTTTTTAGTTGCGCAAATACTTCATTCAATGGATTTAGAAATAATATATTAAGCATCTTTAGAAATTTTACAACTGGCATTAATATACAAATTTGCCATCTCACTCTTCAGTGTATATGCTCTTCAACAAGAGTTGCTCTCGATTTTCTTACGATCCACCAATCAGATGCTGACTTGGTGATTAGGGCACCACCTCGGGAGTATAGACTATTACTAGTAAATAAAAAAAAATGAAAATTGGTCTGGAACTGACGGAGATATCGTGTTACTGAGAAGTCTGTTATCAATTATCGTGGGTTTCTCTGATTTCTTGGAATTCACTCATCAGAACCTGACATGATGCCAATGGGACCAATTCGGGAGTATTACCTTGCGATTAAAAGAATAAAAATTAAAATTGGTTCACAATTGACAAAGAAATAGAATAATGAACATACAAAAAAAAACAACATAACTTTTTTAAATTCGGTTAAAAAGGAATAAAAATATACAAACAAGACAAAAAACATATATATGACAAATATACATGTTCGTTCGGTGGAAGTATAAAATATAACCATTGATCCCATACATTGTGAGAATTTTTGGTAGACCATTCTGTGTACGCTCGCAAGGATTCTTGGCCCAAAACAGATATATATATATATATATATATAAAAATAGCTGTTTTTGTGTTTGTCATCTATGTGTTACTAAACTATTGTTCTTCATTTAACAAGATCTAGCCATTGTTGTTGGACGCTCAAAAAGCTTTGTTGTAGGAATCGAACAAATCGTATCTTTCTTTTTCTTTCCGAATCCTGGTTACATCCTTAGTTTGCACTTCGGATCCTGAAGTCCACTAAAAGGAAAACGTATACTGAATGTTTTCTCCACTTTGCAAATCCTTTGCAATCCATTTATTTGGAGATTATTTTATATATTTTTTTCTAGAAGCTCTTATGTTCTGAACAAGAGGGACCGAAACAAAAGCCAGCGTCTCGTACAGCATCGATTGTGAACCAGTCTTATAACAGGTAAGAAATTATTCATATAAAATTATTTCTGTGTTAAGATTTCTATTTGATTAAATTATCTGTGAGCACAATACCCACTCTGTATTTTCATTAAAGCCGTACTTTGTTTTTTTATTGGGATAGTAACCTTATGAGATACAATAAAAGCAATCTAGAATATTAGAAAATTCTAGACTATGTAAACAACGGAGAAGACGATGCAATTATTTTTAGATTTCTTGTCAGTTTGTTGGTTTGTTTGTTTGTTCGAGATTTACGTAAAAACTATTGGAACGATTTCGATGTGGTTTTCGCTGATCGATCTACGATACTTTTTATCCTGGGTATCCTGCGGGAATTTTTCTGGGAATTATTTAAAATGATCAGTAAAATCGAATTGCAATGTGATGTTTTTACTGATCGATAGGAAATTTATGTAATAAAATTTGTGATTTTTTTATCCCGGGGCTCCCGCGGGAATTTTCCCAGGAACGGTTTGTTGGTGTCCGTATGCATAAAAATTAGCTTATGTTTTTTTTTAATCGGCAGACAAACACACATATTGTATATCCCCAAATTAAGCAAGTTACGCTTGTGTTATAGGTAATATACAACGGACTACGCTGGGGCCGATCCCAGACATGCTTTATTATTCGACACAGTTTTCACTAAAACCATAACTGCTGTATTTTCTGTCTCGGAAATCCGCGGAAATCTAAGTCAAGCATGGACGAAGTCGCGGGCATATCCTAGTTAAGTAATAAAATTGTGTCTGTACTTGTGGAGACAATTTTTCATTGTAAATTGTTCGTTGAAGCGCGAATTGTCCACAGAATATGTACGCTAGGCTAATGCTTAATTATTATCTACTATGTATCAAATAAAGACAATTTTATTTTATTGGAAGAACGAAAAGGGAACAACAAAAGTTGATTAGAAATTCTACATTATTTATTAGATTAAATAGTTTAAATTATGTTATAGGTATGAATGTATGGCTATGAGGTCCTAAATTTAAATGATCAATTAAAGCTAGGCGTTCTCATAATTGTACGTGATTAACGATTATCTTTGCTTAAAGCATTTTATTATAAGACCTTTGGTGAAGTGATGATGGAACATAGGAGTTGATCTGATATGTAGGTCGGCCATGATGGTCACGTATTTATTGTAAGTTGTCATTCTGCAAGTGGCTATATTTATCATTGTTTTCCAGTGAACAAGAAGAGCCGGATTCTCGATTGGAGCAAATGCTTTTAGAATCTCAGAACTCAAGGGAAACAGAAAATTTCAGAGTGAGTTTAAACTGATATTTGCCGGCGCCTTTATCCATGTTCGACGATAATGCCGGACAGTCAAATCAACTAAGATACTTTTTGTCATCTTACAAAACCTCGCAGCCTTGTAGATTTTGTACTAGCACACAAATTTACGACTTCATAACTTTCTACAAATAAAAGGAGTAAATAGTGCATTAATCTTTATTTAAATTAAAATTCTATCACTATATTTAAAGTAAGATGTTATTCTAACACCATTTCTTTTAAATGTAAATTATTTTAAAATTAATTGTAATTTGTATTGTCGTGAATATTTCGCAACCCCAGCGCCATCTTTTTGGCTATATTCGTCTATTCCACAGAAACGACGTCATTTGTCCAGGTAAAAAGTATCAAAAGTGATCTGGGGTACAATTTGACTCCATGTCGAGATTCATTTCAATCAATTCAGTAGTTTTCACACGATGCTCTAACAAATAGACCAAAAAATCTAGAAGTTGCATATTCGAAATCTGCTAGTCTGTATTAGTCCGTGATTTTATTGTCATTTTTAGATTCATTGTAAAAACTCGACATCCCCAATACATTTATTAGAGGTACAGTATAGATTTGTCCTCATCCCTATTTACGGTGATTTATGAGTATGTGTGAATGCAGGGTGGGGGTGACAGTGCCTCGCGCGGTGGCTCTGCAGCCGCTGGTCCCTCGCACTTGGGCAGCACATACGCGAGCGATAGTGACAGGTATATATCATTTTCATTTCTCATATTCTGAAGTACATTTAGAGTTGCCTGATCACAAGGATGAAAATTGCTTTTCGTCCCTGGGAAACAATTAGCTCTGCTGTCAAAAAATGTTGAAACTGCGAACCATAGATAATACATGCGAATCATGTCCCAACCTTTTTTTACAGCCACTATTCAATTGTGGCATAAATCGTAATAAAAAAATATCCACAATTTCGTATTTATGCTTTTATGCTTATAAATTACTTTTCACCAAATTATATATTTAACTAGGATATGCCCGCGTCTTCGTCCACACTTGACTTGAGATTCCCGCGAGATTGCTGAGACAAAATATCGCAGAATTTTAAAAAAGCTGTAAGCTTTCGTTTTAGTGGAAACTTTATCGGAATAAGCTAATTTTTATACATCCGAAAAACTAAACCGCTTCCGGGAAAATACCCGTGGGATTCGCTGGATAATTAAATTTGCTTTCGATAAGCGAAAACCGCATAGATATCGACCCAATAGTTTTTACGTGAATCCCGAACAAATAGACAAACGGACAAGAAATCTAAAAAAAATTGCATCGTAATTTCTATTGTTTATATAGTATACTAGCGTTTCTCCGCGGCTGCGACGCTTGAAAAACTCCAGATAGTAGCTCTATGTAGTAACATAAATAAGTGTAAGTATACATAAAAACTTAATTAGGTTTTTTTAATATATATAAACCTTCAATGAAAATTTATCTAACTGATGGTGAAAATCACTTAAAAATCGTAGCTACATTATTGGATATACATACTTTATCTTTCAATATTTAACGTCAACACCAATTAATAACCATATCAAATCACAAATAACGCATTAAACTCATAGCTACATCTGTGGGTAACAGTCAATAACTATAACATTATCTCAGTGGAAAAAATGGCTTAACCTAAACGCTCGTGAACTAAACTCTCATTTTTATGTTTTAAAGAATGTGTAATAACAGGCAAAGGAACTAAATACTATGAATGTTTAACAAAATAAAACCTATGAAATATGAATAATGATTTGATTCTGATGAGATATTATTATTCTAAATAATATATTTGGTTAAAGGACTCTGGACATTATGTAATTTTTTAGACCTAAAACTTTACTGTTTCTTGTTAAATTCACTACAATAAGAAAGCAACTAAGTTTATATAGTCTACACAACTGCCTAGCAAAACATACAGAGCCAACCTGATTTAATGTAATATAATGAATGACGTGTTGTTTATACTACTACGTAGGTATTTATTTGTGAATTAAAAAAACGCGATTGCAGTGCCATCCATATTGCCAATCCGGCTATTTGATGTAAACGACGTTTTTGATCGGGATAAAATCAATCGTAATTGTTTAATTGGCTTATAAGCCAGCATTGTGATAAGTTTCATTCATATACGTTTAGTAGTTTTAAAAAAATATGCGTCATCATTTTCGCTATTTTCGTCTATTCCACGGAAACGACGTCATTTATCGGTATAAAAAGTATCCAAGTTTCGCCTCGCGATATAAATTAACTCTGTTTCGAATATCATTTAAATCCGTTCAGTAGTTTTTACGTGATGCCCTAACAGACAGACGGATAAAAATTCTAAAAATTGCTTTTTCGGAATCTGCTGGTCCGAATTAGCCCCCTTAATTTTTTCACATTTTCAAACTCATCATACAAACTCGTACCATTTACAGATTTATTATAGTATAGATTACAGTTGTATTCTTTAAATAGTTTCTTTGTACAGAAACGGCATGTTTAGAATTTTAAAATATTATAAATTTACATAAATTTGAACTAAATATTTACTATCATTAGTGTCAAAAAATACTGGCTGTTTAAAAATTTTAAATTTCATATGTGACCTATTAAATGAGTTCATCAGATTTAGATATGGATTTAAAGCCTGAGTTCATTACAGAAGTAATTATTTTGTTTAACCAATCAGTATTTATTTACTTTCCTCATATTCAAAATAAAAAGTGTTAATCTCGGATAAAAGGCCTATTTACGCACTCGGAACTATTTGCGTACTCACCACGCTCGTGCGCCAAACCATCTCATGCCTAAATAGGTCACTTTCACCTCTCGTGTAACAATTTATTATTGCGGTATAACATAAGTAGGGTGTACAATGTCAATTGTAAACTTTTTATTGTTTCTAATCTTCAGATATATACTTATTCCTATAATAAATAATAGTTTAAAAAAAAAACTAAAAAAATACGCGTTTATAGAAAATCCAACTAAAAAATAAAAAATAAATAGAAAATAAATTTTAATAAATTTGAATTAAAAATAGTGTAAGAAAAAAATGAATTTATTGTAAAAAAAAACCGGGGGGTGCATGGTATCAATAGTTATAAATATTTTATGAACAGATATGAGTAGAAGGGTTATTTTGATAATATCCTGAAAAGCACCCCACGCTTTTTTTACAATAAAATATTTTTTTCTTACACTATTTTTGATTCAAATTTATTAAAATTTGTTTTCTATTTTTTAGTTAGATTTTCTATAAAATCGTGTTTTTTTTTAGTTATTTTTTAACTATTATTTATTTTTCATTTTTTAGTGATTATTTAGGGATTTAATTCCCTTCTCTGTGGAAACTTTGAAAAAAGAATTAAATACACTCTTATGATAAAATGGAATGTTATGTAAAAATAAGCTTTTTTAAAAAGGTTTTTAAATACAAGCTTTTGAGATCCTGCATATCATGTAGCAGCAGAGTCCTAGCCAAGACAAGTAAAACAAGCCCAAACAGGACGGGTCTATCTTGTTTAGTACAGGAGTTCCTATGGCCACCTTCCGACTCCATCATCAGATCAGCTCCATGGTACCATATTATTGTATTGTCACGCGACATACACATACGTGCAAAATTTCAGCTCAATCGGAAACCGGGAAGTCGATCAAATTTAACTTGAAAGATTCCGTTACTAACATATGTATGAAGCTAATAAAAGCGTATTAAAATTAATATTAATCCAGAAACATTCACTGCTGTATACCAGCCACGTTTGTCAAGGCGGATTTGCAGGTTTCACAGATAAATTAGCGTGACGTACAGTATTCATTACGATGATTTGAGTCGATCCTTCATCGTCAGTACTTAGCATGTAGTAGTTAATGATTATAACATGACATGTATACAGGAGGAGACTTAGATTCGAGCTCACGTTATTTGAGTGAGACGCGAGAAGAACCACGATTATTTCATTCGGTTAGTGGTGACTAGGGATGAGTTCCTCAGTTATGAGGAGCCCTTTGTTTGAGGGCTTTATTCATATAACATGAAAGGATTACTTGGTTTTCAACATTATAACACCTTATTTAGCCTTATCTTATACCTTTTGATAGTTTGCCTTTTGCAATTTTGAACTTTAATGTAATATAAATAGTGCTGCTGGCTCAAATCAAAGAGTATACGAAGAGTTACCATTACCGGTCTGTTGTGGTCACTTCTAAATTATAATTCAGGTTATTCAATATACATCCTGTACAGTTGAAATCTAAAATGACATACTCATATACTAGGCGTTTTACAAAGTCTGTAAGTTATATTGAAGTGGTAAAGAATCAGGCTGTATATATTGTATTGTATTGTATTTTTGTATATATGTATAATTTTTTTACCGCGTTTGAAGCGTGATACGCTTCATGCAGCAATTCTAAAAACTGAAAATTTCATAAAAATCCGTTAAGCGACTCTACGTAGGAAACATATACAAAAAGCGTCGTGGTTCAAATCTTATCATGTAACAATATTACACAGCGCCATCTATTGGCAGTTAGTTACTTCAAGTGCTGCATAGAATGAAAGTTCAATTATATAACTAAAACTTGTTATAGTTTAGACTATAAATTTAAATGGAATGTAAAAAATTATAATTGCCATGATAACAACATGAATGTAAAATTATTCTAATAAAATACAATTTAAATAAAAAATCCAACAATTTAGAGCATAAGAAAGGTAATATTCACATGCAAAATTTAGGTCTAAAAATCATTTTATCTTCTAGATAAATATAAAACTTGTAATTAAGCAAAATTTATTTATATTTATTGCTTATTACTTACAATAAATTAAAATGAATATTTTAAAATTGAATTTTACAGATTACTTATTGAAAGGCATAATTTCACCACCGCTTCCGAAACAATTTTAGTTACTGTTAAAGTAGAAGAAGCGCCGCAACAAACTCCTCAGCGACATGTTTTACTTACCTATTTTTAATATTAAACATGTATGAATATTTGAGTTTTTTTATGACTGGTTGGTTTGTATGAATATATGTATTTAGGTGCTATAATTTAAGAAAAATATTCTGATTAGATAATTTCTGAGAATCTTAGGCATGATCGAATTAATGCCATTCAGTGTGGTTATCTATAAAAAATAATAATTAATAAGCCTCGTGTATAAACAAAGCCTCGCTAATTCGTTACTGTTCTTTACTGAAACTTAATTAATATTTGGCTTTTAATTGTGTTAACCTACATGGGGCCATTTCTACAATTATTATTGTGTTAACAGTGCGTCAAGGAATAAATCGAATCAAAGAAACAGACCTCGAAGAAGACAACCTCAAGATAAACAACCTGATGATAACAATGTATGTATCTATAACACAATCTTTAAAATAAGCCCTTAAAATAGATAACTTATATTAATCCTTTAAGTTTTATGTATCTAAACTTCATTCTCGGAAATGTGAACTAACAATTGTAAAAAGTTTTTATTATAGCAGTTTTTTTTTAATAATTACGGCCGATTTTTCGTTCACCACATTATGTAATCATAGGACAAAATACAATATGAAAAATTTAAAATTACTCTTATATTAATGAAACAGTTAAATACTTTCACCTTTACATTCAGTCCCATTATGAATTTTGCTGATAGCTAGCTTTTATCTGATCACTAGCTTCTACTCGCGACTTCGTCCGCGTGGAATAGTTAAAAAAAAAGTAAGTTAAAAAAATCCCCCGATTTTGGAACATTCTTCATTGATGCTCCGCTCCTAGTGGTCTTAGCGTGATGATATATAGCATATAGCATTCCTCAATAAATGGGCTATCTAACACTGAAAGAATTTTTCAAATCAGACCAGTAGTTCTTGAGATTAGCGTCTTCAATCAAACAAACAAAGTCTTCAGCTTTATATTATTAGTATAAGATAAGATATAACATTGAGAAATCGTCCCTTATTAAAATTATTTAATTCTTTAAAAATAATTAGTTGTTCCATATGTTTGCTTTAAGGATTTTAGAATGTTGATAAAAACGAAAATGTTTTTATTGTTAGAAAGTAAGTATACAGCAACAAATTGGTTTAAAACTGAAAGGTGATCTTAATTTTCGACGGCCTGTGTGGTTGAGCGGGCTAAGCCTTTACTAGCTTACCTCGCTGCAACGCAGAGGTTCCGGATTCGATTCCTGATATGGTAAATTAGGAAAACGATTTTTTTCCGTTATTTCCTATGGTCTGGGTTTCTGGGATCGGTCCTAGAGTAGTCATACATACATACATAACTTCACGCCAGTTCCCTTGCGGGGTAAGCACGAACAACACAGCGCAATTTAGGCTTATTCTTACACACCTCACTTGCTTCTTTGACATTCATAACTCTTGTCATGCACGCTCGTCGGTTCTTAAGGCTCAGTAGAGTAGTCAGTTGTATATTACGCATAATACAACTTGCTTAATTTGGGTATATACAATATGTGTTTGTCAGCCGATTATTATATTACTAGAGTTAACCCCGGGCCAATCTCTGGTGCGTACCTCTTGTTTAAAAAGCAGGCTTTAATACAGGTTACATTGTACTAAGTTTTTATGTTGGTAATATTGCCTCCGGAAGATTGCAAACTGTCCTATCTCCCGCCATTTAAGTTTAAAGTATTTATGTATTAAAACTACATTTAAACAAAATTACAGCAAAACCAAACCAGTACTCCTAGTGGATTTCCTTTAACACTTAACAGATAGAGATATCGAGTTACTATCGCATTTTTTCTATAAACGATGAATTTATAGAAAAAATGCGATATAGAATATAGCGAATATATCCTAGTTATATTTATATCTATAAACTTGAGAAATTATTGGTCTCATACAAACTTTCATCCTCTATTTCAAACCGTCCTAGTTATATTTATCTATCCCCCGTCTATATAAACTATATAAATGACAAAAATCACAAAAAAACAAAACATCCTATTTTCCTAGGATATAGGATAACCTTTACAAAAATCGGTAGATTATGTATAGGTTTCAACATCTATCCCATTATCCGGGATGAAAAGTATCCCTTGGCCACCTTCGGTATTAAAATTACACATCTACCGAATTTCAGCCAAATCGGTCCAATACGTTTTCCGTAAAAACATAACAAAACGAGAGCGAAATATATTTTTATCCCGGATACTGTCCCATTTTTCGGAATAAAAAGTATCCTATGTTCATCCTCGGCATCAAACATATATACATATATACTGAGTTTCAACCAAACCCAGTCCAGTAGTTTTTCCGTGAAAGCGTAACAGACAGGCATTTGACATTAAATTCATTAAAAAGCAGGTTTACAACATACATAGATAGAGCATGTGGCGTATTTATAAGGGTTTCATTGTTGAAATTATTTAAGGGGGAACCGTAATGGTCTTGAGTATTTGGTTTGATTTCAGGTACCACAAACGAATAATATGAATCAAAACATTCGACATGAGGCAAGACCCGAGCCATCGAACGTGAATATGGTCCCACCAATTTCACAAAATAGTAAGAGTTAATAATTTTCTATACATATTTAAACAGATTGCTTATTATAACTAAATTAATAAGGTTTCACTAGTCTAATGTGCGTAAAATCGCGATAATACCAAAGTCAACTAACAAAGTGGGATATTTTTGGTTACATTTTATTTTTCTGGGATAGCTAGATACTATGATTCTTTATTTAATATGGTCTCTTATGGTCTTGATAAACAAGGTGAATCAAAAAGTTCTTAGAAATGCATATATAATTTATAAAACCGTTTTGGGAGAAGTTCGATATTCAAATTAAAGAGTGTCAATCACTATATTTCTGCCAAGTGTCACTTTTTTTTGTGAGTTCGTTCGCACGTAACAAATTATTTTGTGCAACGAGATGCTTTAAACGCAAAATTATAGATAAAAGTGAGTTGCGTGCGGTGATAAAATATATCAGCTTGAAAAAAATGTATAGGAAAGAAGTTTTTTCGGACATTCAGCAGACATTAGGGGATGATGTTGTACTCTATTCTACGGTTGCGTACTAGGTGGTTGAATTTAAAAGAGGTAGATCAAGCTATAATAATGCCCCGCGTTCTGGGCGGCCTTCAACCTCCGTTACGGAAGAATATGTCAAAAAGGTTGAAAATTGGGTTTTGGAAGACCGAAGAATAACTATAACACATATAGCTGAGATCCTAAAGATATCTTTTGGTAGCGTTCAATCCATTTTAATTGATTCACTGAGGTTCAAAAAAGTGTCGGCAAGATTGGTGCCACGAATGTTAACCGAAGAAAACAAAAATTTGAAAATTTTTAAACGTAATCTCGAAATGTTCCAGCATGATTCGGATATTTTTTGCCGTCGCTTTGTCACCATGGATGAAACATGGGTCCACCATTTCGATCCTGAAACTAAGAGACAAAGCATGTCTTGGAAACGACCATCCTCTCCATCCATTACGAAATTTCGAGTTACTCCTACCGCTGGCAAAGTTATGGCTTCAGTGTTGTGAGATACTGATGGAATCCTTTTTATTGATTACATGCCAAATTGTCAGACGATCACTGGACCCTATTCTGAAAATTTTATTCCGAAAGTTTGTGAAGCGATTAAAGAAAAACGTCATGTAAAACTGTCATTGGGCGTTTTGTTTCTTTACGATAACGCTCCCGCTCATCGATAGGAAGTTGCGCTCAACGCAATCCGCTGTGCTGGCTGCAATTTCTTTGACCACCGCCATATTCTGTGGACTTGGCCGCAAGTGTTTTTCACTTATTCCCAAAATTAAAAGAGGAAATTAGTGGAACTACATTTCACGACAATGACGCGGTTATGGCTGCCGTAGAGGAGTTTTTCGAGACACAAGAAAAATTTTTTTTCGCAAGGAATAAGGAAGTTAGCAACGCGTTATTCTAAATACAGTATATTAGAGTAGATTACGTAGAAAAATAAAATATTTTGTTTAAATTTTTGCATTTTTTAACAATTATTCGAAGAACTGTTTGATTCACCCTCGTATATACATTTTTGAGCTTGGTGTATTAATACATCTAACAATACATTCTTTAAATAATCCATATCCCTATTAATATTGTAAATAAATCCGAAAGTAACTCTGTATGTCTCCCTGTCTGTCTGTTTGTTAAGTTTACACGGAAAAACTATTGGACCGATTCGGCTGAAACTCATTATATATATATATTTTCGATGCCGTGGGTGAACATAAGATACTTTTTATCCTCAAAAATGTTTCCGGTATAAAAATATCCCTCTACTTGTTATGCTTTTACGGAAAAACCATTGGACCGATTTGGCATATATGTAATTTTAAGACCGATGGTGGGCAATGGATACTTTTCATCCCGGATAGTGGGATAGATTTATGTAAAGGTTATCCCAGAAAGTAGGATAGGTTTTTTTTGTTATTTGTCATTTTGGTTACATGGTCAATTTTGCCATTTTGTCATTTATGTAGTTTACATAGACGGGGGATAGATAAATAAAACTAGATCGGTTTGGAATAGGGTATGACAGTATGTATAAGACCAATCTATTCTCAAGTTTATAGATATAAAAATTCATCATCTATAAAAAAATGCGATAGTAACTCGATATGTCTATCTGTTAAGTGTTCACGGAAATCCACTAGGAGTAGTGGTTTGGTTTTGCTGTAATTTTGTTTAAATGTAGTTTTAATACCGAAAATGGACATAAATACTTTTCATCTTGGAAGATGGAATAGTTTGCGATACAAAATGAAGTGAATCTTCCGGGGGCAAATAGCACTAATATAAAAATGTAATGCAATGGAACCTGTATTAACGCCTGCTCTTTAAATAAGAGGTACGCACTACAGTTTGACTCGCGGCGCAGCCGCGGGGTAAACTACTAATTCAATAAGCCACTTGACTTGTTAAAATTATGACGTTATAGTGCAGTACACCCATATGAAAACAAGGTGGCTGTGATGTTTTGTTTGATGATAAAAGGTATCTCTATTGGTTTAAGTATCGAGTATCCCATTGTCCATTTTATCAATAAAATATGGGTACAGTTAAGGCAGATCTCCGATAAGTAAACAAGTTTTATATTAAACTTTATTCACAAGCTTAAAAGGCAGACTGTTGCTTGTTATGAATTCCATGCTCTGTCCTGCATAGACGATTCGTAGGTGCGCTACTAAAATTGGTGTACTGCGCAGGTCCATCGAGAGGAATTATTAGTTGTGTAAAACTGTAATTCAAGTGTGAGTTTAAATTTGTCTTCTCAGGTGACAATCCTGGTAATGTGCACTATCCACACACGCCTCCACATGGTTGGAATAGCTCCAAATCGAACCAGGTACTCTCCGCTTATACCTGTTTATGATCAAATAACACTTGATATACACATTTTGTAGAGTATATATATTAAAATACATAATTATAATGTGTTCTCTGAAATGTTTTTATATTCTTATCTGTGCTTTTATAAAGTAACCAACCAATGGTAGATCTTCATTCTGCTTATATAAATTTTAATTGTGCAATTGTTCCAATTTCGTAGAAAAAATATCCTATATTAATTTCCGTATCCAATGTACAGTCGTGGTATGAAAAGGTTCGCCAGTTTTCAGATTGATTCATTTAACGTTCCACGAACACATGTTACCTTTTCCAACTAAGTCACAGAATAGAGTGTTCCACAGAAAATGATGTTTAACTGTTTGACAATAAAGTTTAAAATTACTAAGATCAAAGGAGTTTTACTTTCTATTTTGTCCAAGACGTTTGCTTAGAGATGTAAAACATTCTTATTACTTTTAATATTTATGATAAGCGTAGTGATTATATCCTCTTTGTTTCTTATTGTTATCTCAGTGTCTGTCATTGTCAACATTGCAATTTTCATTTTTCACGTTTCTATATTTTATAAACGTAACATATTAAAATGTTGGCAGTGCTGTTTCTTGTACTCTTGCAAGTAAAAGTCGACTTTAAAGTGACGAAGCTTTTCATACTGCATCTGTATTACATATATTTCGAATTCATGTAAATTATATATTAACTTTTTTTAGGATATGCGAACGAATCAATTCACACAGAACAGTCACTCTCAAACTATGGAACGGTTACTTGGAACACCACAAATGTCGTTTCCTCCATCTTTGCCGTTCAATATGATGATGCCCTATGGTAAGTTAGTTTTGTTCCCGCATATAATTTATAACAAAAAAAAACATTGTAAGCCACACCCTGGTCTCGGTTATGGTTAAATAATAAAATTCTGTCTACAAACAAATATTTATTTTCTCACTAGCGTATTCCCCGCGGCTACGCTGCGTGAGAAACCCTAGGTAGTGGCTCTATGTTACTTACATAAAAATTAAATTAGTTTTTTTTACATATATTAGACCTAAAACTTTACTGTTTACTTGTTTAATTCACTACAATAACATAGAAACTAAGTCCATATAGTCTAAACAATTACCCAGCAAAACATGCAGATGAGTCAAAGCCAACCTGATTTGAGATGTAATGATACAATGAATGACTTGTGTCATATGACAACATATTTGTGAGTGAATTGAAAAACGCGATTGTAGCGCCATCTATTAAGCTAATCTGTCCATTTAAGGAAAGGTCATTATTTATCGGGATAAAATGTACCCTAAGTGTTAACTCGGGTTATAAGCCAACACTTTGTCAAGTTTCATTTATATATGTTCTGTTTTTTCCAAAAAGGATGCGATAGCAGCGCCATCTTTTCCGCTATTTTGGTCTATTCCACGAAAATGACGTTATTTATCGAGATAAAAGTATCTTAAGTTACGCCCTGGGAAATAAGCTCTATGTTGAGTTTCATTAAAATACTTTCACGTGATGTTTTAACAGACAGACAGATAAAAATTGTAATAATTGCATTTTCGGGATCTTTTGGTCGGAATTATCCCCGCTGATTTTTTTACATTTTTTAACGCATTGTACAAATTCGAACCATTTGCAGATTTGTTATATAGTACTAGAATTTGCCCGTGGCTGTGCCGCGTGTTTAACCCCAGGCAGTAGCTTTATTTTACTTACACAAAAACTTAATTCGGTTTTTACATTATAACAAAGAAACTAGGTCCATATAGTCTAGACAACTGCTCAGCAAAGCATAAAGGCGAGTCGAAGCCAACCTGATTTGAAGTAGTACAACAAATGACATGTTATTTATGACAACGTATATATTTGTTAGTGAATTGAAAAACCGCCATCGCAGAGCCGTCTATTTAGCTAATCCGTCTATTCTATGGAAACGACTTCATTTATCGCCATAAAAAGTATCCTAAGTGTGATTCAGGATATAAACCAGCTGCATCAAGATTCATTGATGTACGTACAGTAGTTTTGAAAAAGGATGCGATCGCAGTGCTATATTTTTCGATGTTTTCGTCTATCCCGCGGAGACGACATCATTTATCGGGATACAAAGTATGCTAAGTTACGCCCCGGGATATAAGCTAGCTCTATCTAGAGTTAAATTTGAATTCGTTCAGTAGTTTTTACGTGATGCTTTAATAGACAGACAGACAAAAATTCTAAAAATTGCATTTTCGAAACCTTTTTTTTCCTTCACCGTCGAACATATAGCATTCTACTAGATTAACTGCAAAAGGCTGCAGCGTGGTCAACATATTTGGTGCTGGCTTCACAAAGGCCTCATTCGATGTTAATTCTGTAGATGTTACGTGCTACAGTAAATACTCACATTATTTACGCAATAAAAAGTAGTTGTTAAAATATCATCTTATTTTGAAAACACCAAGAACATCAACCATCGGCATTACCATCAACACCAAAAATAATGCGATATTTGATTCCTGTTAGTGTTTCCAAATTATATCGTCATAACTTTGTCCTACCGTACAAAATGTATGGGGCCGCGATGTGTTGGGGGTGCCCCGTACGGGATGGAGGAGCGAGATGGAATGCTCCTCCGTCTCAAAGGAAGATCTTCCAGCGAGGCTAATGTTGTTCCTCGCAGGCCTAGGCCCTTCTGTTATAGTTGAAATTTTATATATATTCTTTGTTTCGGGAAACGGTTGTGACATCAATTATTGCACAGCGCCATCTATTGGCTTGTAAGTGTTCCACTACACACCCCCTTGCTGAGACTGGAAGTCGATGGTAGACGAATGAAGTCGAGAGTTGTTCGCAGCTATCAGTGCTTCTCGTGGTATGCCAATTCATTTGTCACTTTGGCAGTCCTGTGAGTCAGACTGGATGCAGTTCTAGTGAGTCAGAACTTTGTTGGTTGGCCCAGTGAGTCGGGAGAGCAGGAGCTCGTGTGTCGGTTTCCAATGCGTATGGAAAGACGGTTGGAGTGGGCGATTAGCTTCGCGCGGGTCACATGGCGGGACTGTGTTGGCTGTTGAGTGGTGGCCGTCCACAGGGAACAGCGTACAGCAGCCGTGACTTGGTTGCTGAAGTCGCTTGAGTGCGTAGCCGTGGTAGTAGGGATGGAGGTACATCGTGTTGCAGACGTGCGATCTAACCCTATAGTGGCTACCACTGATGATTGGCAGTGGAAGCTAGCAGGATATACTCGGTGTCTAAGTTATGCGGAGAGTGTGATGGTGATGGTGATGATGGTGCTTGAGGTCGAGGTTGAATTGATGTTCTATGGAGTTGGAGGCTTGAGGTAGAAGTGAAATCTTGAAGTTAATTTTTGAGACTTGATTGAAGGTAGTTTGAGATCTTGAAGTTATTGAAAGTTGAAGTTACTTGATTGAAGGTTGAATGAAGTTATTGAAGATTGAAAGTTGGTGAAGTGAAGGTTGCGTGTTCGTTAGTCGAGGGTCACCAGTGTTGGGGGTGCCCCGTACGGGATGGAGGAGCGAAATGGAATGCTCCTCCGTCTCAAAGGATGATCTTCCAGCGAGGCTAATGCTGTTCCTCGCAGGCCTAGACCCTTCTGTTATAGTTATAATTTTATATATATTCTTTGTATGTTTCGGGAAACGTTTGTGACATCAATTATTGCACAGCGCCATCTATTGGCTTGTAAGTGTCCCACTACAAGCATTTCGCAAGGTGATAAAGTGTCATTTGATTTGATTATCATCTATCCTGTTATAATGAAATAAAATATTGTAGGTATGGTGGGGGGCTGTGGTTGTGGATGCGGATTCTGGGGAGCGTGGTGTTGGCAGCAGCTCGTGATGCAACAGAGGGAGATACATCAGCTCAGGGAACAGCTCAATCACGTAAGCGTCATATGACCCAGCCCCTGATTGATTGTGAATTTATTTATTGGGGTTGAGTTAAAAAGCTATTTATTAAGTTAGTACCAATATTAGCCCGGCCTTAACTGTACATTTTTTGAAAGAGATAGTCTAAAAGTATTTTTAAATAATAGAAGTAAACGTTGGTTCAAAGTGTAATGATGCTTTGCTATATCTAAACGCAAGAAAATAGTTTTCTTACAAGTAGTTTCTTGTAGGTCCCTCTAAAACGGTCGGGTTTTTGAGCGGCGTTATCAGTTACATTTTGATTGTTGCTTGAATTTCCCTGTATTCTATTTCTATGCTATTAGCTCTAGCGACAATATTGTTATTTTGAGTCTCGAGCGCGTCCTCTACTTATAAAGCATTTGCGTTTCTTACGAGAACATTTCAATACTAACCATAGTCCCCGGCATGGATCTTTATCCGTCGGCGGAACAGCAGGGATCGCCTTTGCGCATTAGCGTGATGTAATCGGAGATGCGGACCCATAATGCAATAAATTCTAATATTTTTACATATAAGAGAACAGGCGTTAAAATATCATCGTACTTTTAAATTATCATCAAAGAAATATATCTTGTTAACTTTCGAACAATTATAGCTTTATTTGACTCGTTTTACTTGTACCTACTTATGACGTCATGTGGGTACATTCGTATGTATACAATCTATTTATCGACATATCGATAACGTTATGTTTTTTTGTTCCTTTAATCTAAAGGTACAATGCCTCATACTTCGAATAGAACCGAAATTTCACTACGTGTAGGCCAAGGTGACCGCTCAAGAATCGTACCGGGGACTGTATTGTCATGTTTGATACTTTAAAATCGAGCCTGCGCGTTAATGTACACGAGCACTTACGAGTCCATACAATCGATGATTATTTCAAATTACGCGTTTTAATATTTGTCTTTTTGTAGTTGGAGGAACGTTGGCGGGCTGAAACAGCGTCTCACACGCTCAACAACCAAGTCCCGCCTGGCAATCGGGCTAACAACTATTGGGATAATTTCCGCAGGTACGTTTTTTATATCTGCACTGTCTAACAACTGCATTCTGATATTCTTAGATACAATTAACTAAGAAATAATAGTGTTTATAGTATAATTATGGTTAAATGTTACATTTATTTTGTTATACCTAGTCTTGCCATAAATATTGTAACAAAGATATTTTTTTTCTATTACAAATAACATTTGTAAGTTTTACAGTGTGTTAGTATAATACATAACTATAAAACAATTTAAAATATAAAAAGCTTATTCGAAGTGGTCTCCATTGGCTGCAATACAGTCCTTTAAACGTTGAGGCCAGTTATCAATAGAAGCATGCACTCTTTCCATGGGAAAATTCTTCACTGCCAATCGTATGGATTGTTCTACGGACTCCAAATTATCATGGCGTTTAGAGCAAGCCGTACTCTCTAAAACTGACCATAAATCATAATCCAGCGGATTAAGATTTGGACTAGACAACGGCCGGTCTTCAGCTCTGATGAAGTCCGAGACGTTCGTTTCTAACCAAGACTGCGTGGACCGAGCTTTATGACCCGGCGCCGAGTCTTGCTGGAAGGACCATTCTTGGTTATTGAACATGATGTTGTTAAGGGGCTTAACTACTTTCTGAAGAATGGTATCTTGATACACTTGTGCCGATGTTTTGATACCTTTTTCACAAAAATATGGCTCAGTCGCTCCTTCATAGCTAACACCCCACCAAACCATCACTGAAGACGGATAATGCCCACGTTGCACTCTGTCGACTAATTGAGAAGCTTCCTTAGAGCTTTGAGCATAAATACGGTCATTTTGTTTGTTAAAATGTTGCTCAATTGTAAAAATTTTCTCATCCGTAAACAAAATTTTTCTGTGACCTTCCTTTGCTTACCGCTTCAGTAGTTGTTTCGATTTTACCACACTATTCTTTTTTATATTATGAGTTAAGAAATGACCAGTGGGTCTCTTATAGGCTGCAAGTCCTAAATTATCTTTTAAAATACGCGACATGGTTCTAGGTGATATCTTCATCTCCCGAGATAAAATCTTTTGCTTTCCGACGGGATTTCTTCGAATTCTTTCCCTTACTGCTTTGACCACCTTTTTCGTATGAACACTACGTGGACGGCCAGATCTTTTTTTGTCACAAACAGAGGAGGTCCCATTGTACCTATTAATAGCCCGGTACACAAACATTCGACTAATACCAAGCGTAAGGAGAGTTTTAAAAATTGCATTTGATTCCATACCTAATTTGTGTAATGCAATCACAGCGATTCGGTTCTCTTTATCGCCCCCACTCCATTTTAATATCGCAAAATTTTGTACAATGTATGGCGCCAAAATGAGAAAACACAATGAACAATAATATAAAAATGACAGATTCCAAATGCAAATGTTATATAATATTTTGTTTCTTTTTAATTGTAACAGTATTTATGGCCAGACTAAGTATATGTACTTGTTTTGAGGACAAAATCTAAATGACGTAGTAATAATAAAGTAATGTAAAAAAATTGTTGACACCACATTAATGCATCATTATCTGACTTTGAGTGATGGTTAGCAGTTTTATACTAATTACAACTACGCCAGAGTAAAAGTTGACATTATATATTATAGAACCTACCTTTGTTCTTTAGACCAGAATATTGTGAATATGTATAACATGCATTGTTTTTATTATTTCTATTATTTGTGCAACAAACACATTATACCTATCATTTCTCTTTTCAGATATTAGAATACATATCTATAGTAATAATATATATGCCGTAATCTAAGTATTTATTTTTATCTATAAGTTATGACTTCATGATTAAATTGGAATTGGGTGAGAGATGTGTTATACCCTGAATGTGTGGCTGAATTAATTAATTCCCTTCTTTACATAATATATTGTTAATGTATAGTATTCCAATTACACAAAGAAACTTGCATCATTATTACCGCTTCAGAAATAGCTAATTATGAATTGCAGTTACACTAACATCGTGTGAAACTAAATTAAATTGTATGATAAATTGCAATCAAATTGAACATATACTACAAAAGTGCTTATATTTTCAGCTATTCACGTCAAAACCTTCTCTCGGCAAATAACAAGACAAACGCCGACGGACATTTAGGGGCTGGGCCAACTCACAACCCACACCCCTTGGTTGAAAGATCACATAACACATTACACCATACGACTTCAGTATCTTCGCCGTCTATTACCCCCAAAAGAAATACAAACACTGCCGGTTCCTCACAGAACGCCCAACATCCACAATCAAACAATGAAGATGTCCTCAACAGACATACGAGACGAAATGTCGCCTACGAAAGATCTTTGTCATTCTCGTCTGCACCCGATGTCTTGAATGTTAATCAGAACCCTGAATCAGAACAAATGGTCGCGTCCCACGATAACAATGCAGCTAATATTTCAAATATTAACATAAACCGACAAGAATCAACAGCCAATTCCTTTAGGAATTTAAACATCACAAATCCAATACCTGAGATTATTCAGTCCCATTCTAATAACTTGAACTCTACTGCAAATAGTAAGAAAAAGTCATCATCCAAATTACCAGCTAAAAATTCAACTAATCGAAGGAATTATACACTAGATTATGTTCAGACTAGTAATATAAATATTGCTAGTACATCTGAGATTGTCAACCCTAACTTGGCATCTACTAGTCGTGAGGTACACGACAAGGCTACATCCAAACTTTTTGATCTTTTAAGAGAAAATGTGTATTCCGAAGTTACCGCATTGATTGGAGCCAATGAGTCTCACCCTGATTTCTTGATACAGCTATTCAGAGAGCTTCAGTTAATCAGCTCTGATACATTGCGACAAAGAGTATTGCAATCTATACGAAATATTCTATCTCAATACAATCCCAGCAATATTGACCAACAATCGCATGACACTAATCATGATGAAATTAGACAAGAGGTGTCAAGTACTGCAGAATTTAATAATTACAATGATAATAATCCTATGTCTAACCAAAACGTGTGCTCGAACACAATTAATATTGATAACAAAATTGTACGCTTTTTACTATTGAAAAGTGAAGAGACGTGCACTCCTGATTTGCTAGAGGCTCTAGCGGCACTTATTATGAATAGCTGTAATGATAGTAGATATTCGCAACAAACAAAACGAAGACTTCTCGACTTGCTTTCAAAATACGAAGGTTTAAGGGTGTGCGATGTGTCAAGTGATATAATCGAAAATATGCCAGTATTCATGACGAGAAATGAAGAAGTAGAATCGACGCAAATGACGAATGAACTATCAGAGTCTGCAATAATGCAAGATGTTGCCGGTTCCTTGAATTTATTCAGTTCGAGCGATAGCCAGTTGCACCAACTGAACGCCTGTCCATATGAAATGTGGCCAGGGCACGTTCATATGGACATAGATAATTCAGATTTGAATGAGAACAGTCCACGTTCTAGTCAAGAGGTAAAAGTGGACTTGATCAATTGTTCTGAAATGCACAATGGCGATCTGGCGGAGGCTGATCAGACTTGTCATACAGATGTCGATGACAACGGCCATGACGGGGTCGGGGCCAATGCCGAGGCTCTGCCCGATGTTGTTGACACTGAGGAAGTGACTCCAACGGAGGTAATGCAACATGTGCTCTATTGTAGATGTCTTCCATTAATCAATTGTGCTAATCGCAATGAATAAGCCGCTCAGGTTTAAAAACATCATACAATTTCTTTTTTTGCACCTTATTCTTCAATCACATGATTAAAATTTTGTTATAATAAAATCTATTTAATTAACTTTAACCTTACTAAATCATTTAATTCATTAATTAATTGTGCTTGTGCTTCTAACATTGTTCCGACTTTTTATACTGTTTCTAACACTTTTATACCTTTCAATACGGTACCTATTTGCATGTTTTTAATATTATATTTAAGCATATTTTATATCGACACCAAATTCCATAAGTGAAAGTAAAGGTATATTGAAGATCCTATTACCTAATATAGACATGCAAATATTTACTACATACCTACATATGCTTGTAATGTAATTTTGAGGTAATACAATAAATTTTAATAAAAATCATCTGTATTTTCAATTATAGAACTCATTTTATAAGACATTAAGGAATTCCTAACATAGAAAAATAAAACAGATTTAATTATTATTATTTTTATTAACAATCAGGTACAATAATATCACAGTGCTTGGTTAATGGTTTAGACAAATTTTTCGCATACAAACTAAAACTTTAACCTCAATAGAAATCTACAAGTTATATGCAATGTATAACATATTGGTATGTTTACATTAAAGGCGGAAGCAGAGTGGCTTGGACTTGACCGTGTGCCAACAAGGCTGCACATGGAAGAATCATCTGAAAAACAAAAGGGTAATATATTAATATTTAGTCAAAATAGAGCAAACACTCAAACAAGACCCGTTTCATGGCCTTTTATGTTTGAGTGAATCCTGAAAAAAATAGTCAGAAATAATTAGATCTTCATATATCTGCATCTGAAACAGAAAAACAAAATAAATAATACAAATTGATTAATGTATTTAATTAATTTTGTTTTCAGACTAAGCCGAGGTTTGAAGATATCGTGCCTATTAATTTATAACTTAATATTGATGTATTGTAAACAACAGCCCACTTCCCATGGATTATAAAATTGTTAAAATAGTAATGTTTACCCCACTACAATTCTGTATTTGTGTAGTAGATAATTATATAAATAAATAAATAATATAAAAACATTAGTTTGAAATGAAAAAAGAAAACCTCCCTTTGCCTAATTTTTTTTATTAATAATTAGTAGTTAAACCTTACACTATATTATGAAAAAATTAACAGCAAAATATATTTTTAGAGCTAATCTTAAAGTCCCAATCGTATTTTATATAATTATATATCACAAGTTTCCACACAAAATATCTGTTAACACTGTTTCAAATGATACAAATTTCCTCCATGAATGTTCCAATATAAAAATTCCAAATGTTCTGCACTTGTGTCCAATTTCGTTGTCTCACTTGTCTCAGGTTCAATGGTTTTCTTTCTTTGTACTTCTGCAGATAAAATGGACATTATTGAATTAGACTTTTTGGCCATTTTCAACAATTGGAAATTTAATTTTAGACAAAACAATTGAACTTTGAAATTATATCATATGGACCATGAGACAACGAGATATATCTGGATTGTTGTGGGTGGGGCGGAGCATACATGGGTTGTAGTTGCTAGTTGATGGCACCATACCCTCTGAAATAAAGTCGTACTTCATCATATTGGGGCTTCACTTTCTCTGCAGGAAGTCTCCAAGCCCAATATTGTTGCTGTTTCATTGTCTCCAACCATGTTGTTTCTGACTAAATCAGTTCAATATATCAATTGTTGTAACTGTTAGCGACGCGCGATGACGAGATTTTCAAACATCTCAAATACTCTGGATTGTTTTCACTAGCAGTCCATGGTCTCGAGTTCGACTTGGCATCGTCGTAATGAATGGACGCCGCCCTAAATAGACCCAACTAACGAATATAACGACTAATCTCGTT
Source organism: Dendrolimus kikuchii (assembly GCA_019925095.2). Classification (NCBI taxonomy): domain Eukaryota; kingdom Metazoa; phylum Arthropoda; class Insecta; order Lepidoptera; family Lasiocampidae; genus Dendrolimus; species Dendrolimus kikuchii. The sequence goes on from CM034394.1 coordinate 13,614,087, forward strand.
CACAAGCCGACCGTCGAGTCGAAGCCAGTTGATTGTTGACCCGATTGTAATTATGGATTGAATGTGATTGATTCTATTGGTTGTTTAAACATTTCGGAATCGCCCATCGCTAGTTTACCAACGTAATATGCACATGATATCTAACAAGTGATTTATCACCTAACTTGCTATTCAAACAATTAGTGCGAAGGAAAATGATCTGACATCTGACTCAGGTGTACTACAACAGATTGAAGTAGCAAAACAAGAAATTCAAAGTAAAATTTTATTTTCAAAATGATGGTTGTTTTATGTATCTAAATAGTTTATAATTTGTAAGAGAACAAATAAACCTTCACCCAAAATTTTGGCTTAAACTGAATTTGTAAGTTTGCTGTCTACTAGACATTGTACAATGTCATGTCTTGGCATTGGAAAAATTGCTACAAGCAATGTCAAAAATCATGTTTCTCAGATGAGCATAGTATCTAACATAAAATAACTACAAAATTCTTGAGGCAGTAAACAATTTACATTGATTACTGTCTCTAGAATTGTTACATTATATTTATACTAATATAAATTGCTAACAATGGACATGACAATCAAATATTGGTCTAATTTATGATTGATATTTTAACCATAAGTTTCTATGCATTTTTAACCAAACATAGCTTGTGCTTGATATCTTTACCTGAATATGACTGTAAGGCTCTGCTAAGTCCTCGTTCCAAAGAAGAATATGTACACACATATTAAATTAATTCTAAACAATTAAAAGAATAGGAGGCAGAAAATTGGGTGCAGAACATATGATCATTGTAAGAACAACATATTTACAGACCAAATTTAGTATCATGTAGTTGTGGTATCATCAGTACCATGGCTGCTAGACTGGATAAGAAAATGGGAGGATCAGGATATGGGGTAAAAAGCTTGGCCCATATCTAGTTGCATCAGCAGTAAGGTGACAACAACAATGCAAGTAGACAATTTTGTACCAGTTTTTGTGTTTAACAGCCTTTTTTTATTATAATCCATTTTTTGCTTAATATTGCTTAATATGTAACACAAAGGCAAAAAAAAAGATAAAGTAAATATATAAAAACAGATGGTTTAACTACTGGGGTAAATGGACTAAATTGTTATGAGAAGTGTTAATATTCATAGATTTTGTTAAATCCAACTGGAGTTTTTACTTAAAAGTAAGGACTGCCTGTCATTTTAAACATTAAATCTTCATCATGAACATTTTAAGACTAGCTACATATGTCAAATTGGGCCAGTCCACATTTATACACAGGTTAATAATAAAGGCTAAAACTTAAATGTTATGACAATTAAAATTGAGACTAATAATTTCTGAACAAAACCATACAATTGTAGTAATAAGTAACAATATTCAGCAGATAAACACATATTGTATAGGTACCTTCAAGGTAAGCAAGTTATGCTTATGTTATAGATACTATACAACAGACAACTCTGGGGCCAAATCCAGACCCACACTATAGCAAATAATGGAAAATTTGTTTATAGAATTTCTATGGCAAGAATAGAACTGGAAATTTTGAGTTTAGCAGTAAGCTAGGAAACCACTCTTACACAACCACACAGAACTCTAGTTTCATAAATCACTGTGAAATTTGACTAAATCCGAGATAAAAATTGATATGCTTCATTATAATAAGTAAAAATTCTTCTGTTACACTGAGACAGAGCTTAATAAATTATTATTGTTATTCTAATTACAAAAGATATATAATTAAATGTACTTGATTAGCATTTATTAGAAAAGGAAGTATGATGGGAATATCATCATGCTGAGATGTTTCTCTTTCTGAAGTGTTTCTTCCAAAAGCATGAAAAGGATGATAAACATACAAGTCATTTAGAATTATTTCAGATAACAGGAAAATATCTTAGTGATTGTTTAAACTGAAGTACTAGTATAAAGAAATTAATTAAAGTAGCTGCGGAAAGTTGTGTCAGGAAAGTAGAAATCTTAAAAAGTAGAAATGTATCAGTCTATTTTGACATAAAGGTACCTGCCACCGAATTAAATAATGTTAATAAACTTAAATAGTGGCAAACAATTCTATTTTCAATGTTTTATTACAGGCTATTTTACCCTTAATTTTACTTGAATAATTATGTGTTCTTTATAAGTTATGAACATATAATTAAGTCAAGAAAATAAATAATTTACCATTATACATTTAATAACATATCTTTATAACTCTTTAAGTCTCTGAATGTGGCAGTATGGAGAAATTACATTGTTACTTTTTAGGTTTAGAACAAACCATTTTATAGCTGATAGCTGTAGATTAAGCCTGGCCTTACATCTGTAAGTTTTGGTCATATAAGCTTCTTTAGCTAAATGTGCACATTTTATCAATACAGTATTGAAAACTGTAGCGTGAATTAGCCTGAAAGACTTCTGCAAGCTAAACTTTAAGGTGTAAGGCTAGGCTATATAAGGAGAACAATAAGACACATTTCTGTTATATACCTAACTTCAATAATTGATTAAAAATGATTAATTTTCTATTTACAATAAAAGATAAAAACAAAGACATAGTTTTCCACACAAAAATATGAAGATATTAGGCTGCAATTGTTAGTGAACTTATTTAGTTTCTTGCATCTAAATTAATTTTGTAGGACTCAAATTTCTACTGACACTTGGTAATTTTTCTTAAGACTGTTAGGAACATAGACCTGATTACTAATAAACATTATACATTATAAATTTAATTATTTCTGTAAATTTGTGCATATAAATATAAAATAGTTAAATTGGAATCCTACTTACAAGTTACAAATTAACATAGCTCAGACTTGAAACTGCAACAAATATTCAAATAAAAAATGACTAGTAAAGTAAATAAATATTTAGTTTCTAATGTCTTAAAATTGTATTCTTTATAGTTTACAACAACTGCTTACGAGACTTCCTGGTGGTAATATGGAAAAAAACTAAATACTTTTTTATATTTCAATGTAATTTATATATAAAATAATAAGACAACACTATAGAAACCTCATTGAAGGCAAAGATTAGATCATTGCTATTTTTGTTTAATGAATCACTTGAACCATACCATTTAATGAGATTTCTTTAGCAAATAGTAAAATAATCCTACCTCCACGCAGACGTTTAGTTTGTAGAAAATCTGTGTTTTCAGCGTTTCTTTTCCTGGAAGTAGTATGTCCAGTCATGTTGGCGTCTGCAGCTGGGAGTTCTAACATCTCACAATCATTACTAACATTTTGCTTTCTTATATTCTTCGGTCCGTGATAGCCATAATAGCAATTCGTGGATATGTGTATATTTTGACATGGGCCCGTGACTTGATTAGCATCAGAGTAAATGGGTGCAGGGCGTACAGAGTTAAAATTAGTTCTGGCGTCTTGTAAGTAGAAATCAATGCTGTTAGCTGGCATTGTAATAATTTCTGCTTGCACTGTTAGGTGTTCAATTGATATGAAACTCTATAGTATTATAACCTTGCTAACGATTACGGCGTTGTTTTTTAAAACTTAATGTTTGTGATAAATCTCCAAGCCACGCCACAATCAATGTGAAGAGATATTTTTTTTATGTTTAAGGCTTGGCAACTAGGCCTTTAAGCCAGGCGCAGTTGTATTGTAGGCTACAATCCACGCCATTCAACGGAGTTCTTGTGAAAACTCTAAAGGCCACATTTGACTATACGTTCACATTTCTCACAAAAACATATAATTACTACTCAAAAACTATCAATATCCTACAACTATTGTTCATTTTAGAGTAATTTTACACATTTTTAGAAAATAAAACTGCACAGCACAGCGTCCCCCTTTCAGTTCCCGCCAAAAACTCCTGTGACCAGATAAAATATACCTAGTAGAGTTAAGTCGCTCGCGAGCGAAAGATATAAACGATATATAATCCTGCCTAAAGAGCGAGTATATCACTCGCTCACCAGTTTCTGAACTATTATGTCCGAATCATAAGATTCATTTTGGATGAAATCAGACCGGCACGAACTAGACGAGTAAAAGATACATCGCTCCCTTGTGAAAGAGAGGATACTCGTTCCAACTGCGCGTCTGTAAAGAGTGAGCGGGAATCGCATAATTATATAAATAATTGTTCTGTTAACTATCACAATGTGTTAAAACTCTTGCTTACCAAATTATAGTCATTATTATTAAAGAATAATAATATGCTCCGGTGGTTCGGGCATGTGGAAAGAATGCATGATGAAAGAATGACTAAACAGATATACAATGCAAAAGTGGATGGAATCAGAAGTCGTGGAAGGCCACGACACACCTTCCATGATTAAATTGATCGTGTACTAGCAGAAGGTGATGTCAGGAGTCTTAAGAACAGACGAGCGTGCATGGCAAGAGTTATGAATATCAAAGAAGCGAGGTGTGTAAGAATAAGCCTAAATGGCGCTCTGTTGTCCGTGCCTACCCCGCAAGGGAACTGGCGTGAACTTATGTATGTATGTATTATTAAAGAAAATATCATAAGCTATTGTTACGAGTTGCAAAACTCGAATTAAAATACCGTTGGAATTATTATAGAGTCTATTAGAACTATACAAACACGTATAACACAGGTACAAATATAATCGAACGCAACAAGTCCGTCACTAAATAGATTACCGAATGTAGTACACACGTCTTGCTTCGCTCGTGGTTATCGCTAGACTGCCTCGTCCCTCAATCGAGAGATCCCGCTCTAAACTCTTTTGGCTCTATGAGTTAAACAGTTCAGTTCTTTAGTTATCACACTTTTATATCTCGCTCTGAGCGAGATATAAAAGAGTGATATATATCTTAGAGCGAAAAGATATATATCTCTCTTTTCTTTTCAGTGATATATTTTGCGCATCTCTAATACGTAGTACCATTTCCATAGTAGTTTGTTGCACTTTGAGAAAAATACCACAGATCCAGTGTAACCAGATTTCATTTGACAAATCTACTGCTTGTGGAGGTTAAAAGCTACTGAATTCTACCAAAAGAGAACGAGAAAATACTAAAAAAATCTATTATATTTTTTTTTGCTGTCGTGTGACAATGTAAAAACATGAATGTTTTCTTAATTAAACGATAAAATAATAAAAATAACAAAGAAACCACCATTAATTAAGGAAACCATTTTTTTAATTAAATTCTAAATAAAAATATAAATAAAAAAATAATAATAATAAAATAAAACTTAAAGGTAAGATTCTTCGTCTTTATGTTGGGTAACATTGTCATAAAGCTGTTTTGAGTCCATTAACTTGATCATACTTATGTCAGGATCAAATCTGCTACTTTTTGCGAGACAGTAATGTCACTCAAGGAGGCCGCAGAACGAGACAGGGAGAGAAGTCCTGCAGCGCGTGCCAATGCGTCTTCTCGAGGTCGCCGGCCTTCAGCTGGCACCCGGAGAGGCAGGTACGCGCATTACTTCCTTCCCTGAATTAGGTTCCGTTTACCGCGGGGGGCCTTTAGCTTGCTAGGAAGAGCAAAGGACCTTCTACCCCCGCACAACGAAGTGGGGTGTGTTCTCCCAGGGCACACGGCACACTCCAGGCACTTTATTGCGCTGGATCGGCTGGGCGTAACTATGTTCTAAATCTCAGCCTTTCCAACACATTCAAAGCGCAGGGTCGTCAGGGAGGAGGGGGTTTTTAGTGGGTATTGGGGTTGCTCGCCCGTGCAGCAACGCTCGGAGTCTTCCACACTATTCTGTGACGTCGATCGCGGACGGAGCGCTGCCAAGAGCATACTATTGCTGCAGTGTTATCGCCCCCGACCGACGCGTGTCGTTCCCCTAGCAACGACCCAGTTTGTGCGTAAATCGGTTAAGCATTTTCCCTCGCCTCAAAACCAAAAAAAAAAAAAAGGATCAAATCTGCTACATCCTCCTTCCAACTGTTGTAGCCCATCTTTTCCATGCATTATTGCAGCAACATTCGTATTATTAAATCGATTTCGATCTTGATTTTTAATCCTATTAATATCGGAAAATATTCTTTCTACTTTGGTGTTTGACAAAGGTAGTATCGTCATTTGCTTCACAAATCGGGACAAATTGCCATACTTTGGTTTGATATTCGCATCACAGATTTGGTTGACTTCACTCCAAAATTTATCCACCATAAAAGTTTCAGGCGTCGAACTAGAAGTTGACAATAAATTAGACACGGAAACATCTAATTTTAATTCCCTATATTCATTGTCAATAATTTGCATGTTTTCTGTTGCAACTAAGTTAGAAAACCTTTGGAGTATTCTTATCAGATGTCGAAATTCACTATACACTGATTTTTGGGGATCGATGAACGACAAATCCTGCAAAGAATTATCTTGTACAGGCAGTCTTAACTAAGAATTACATTCCACATATTAACGTAAGTAACTTGCATACCTGAGAATTGCTGGAATATCCTTTCATATTTTTTATATGCTATGATGTAGCCATGTGTTCCTTCAAAGACGCCACTCTGCTTAGTACTTCACAGTTTCATGCTTTACAATGAGCACTCGTAGTGTTTACCTTAGATTTACATAACCGACTTTTAAATGGATATTGCGATGAATGGGATCTTGCTCCCATTCATCGCAATATCTTTGTGTATATTTACGTTTTATTTTAAACTCGATTATAAAAATTCTCAATAAAGGAATTCCCACTAGTCTATCTACACTCTATGCTCACGGCACGAATGGTAACAAAAAGAATGAAAATTAAATAGTTACAATCCTTTCGATAAAAGGGGGAATACCCCGCATTTATCCGATATGCCAAAAAAGTATACTAGAATAAGTGAAAAGCGTGAATTCTTCTAAAATAAACAATTTTTACATACTAAATTCTGTTGCCAGCACCTCAAAATCTACCAAAAAAGTAGAAATCTACTAAATCTGGTCACGCCGCACAGATCACTTGAAATAATACCACATATATATATATATATATATATATACTATAATATACGCGTGTATATAGAGGCTACGTTCCTGAATGGCGCTCTGTTGTTCGTGCTTACCCCGCAAGGCAACTGGCGTGAAGTTATGTATGTATGTACGTTCCATTAGGTACTCACAACGACCACGGTCACGACCGCGAGTTTTCCCGTTCCACTTGCTTCTTGGTATAACAATCGTAAACTCAAGTGGAACGGCTATTCGACCCACTTATTGACATGGGTCGTTGTGAACGTTGTGTGATCGAAAATGATGACGTCATTAGTGACGTTTTCGCCACGACCATAACGATCGCGGTCGCCTTGTGGTTTGGCTAACTGAGCGTTTTGAGCGTTGTGAACTACTGATGGAACGCCCTGAAAGTACTCTGTACTATAATACAACAAAGACTCAACAAAGTTAAATATCGTGTATAAACCGAAATGAATACTATTACTGATTTTCAAAAATCACAAGTTTTATTGATTAGTCATCATTATTATTACAATAAAGAATAAATGTTGAATTGCATTGGTCAAATTAACATAACGTTTTTTCTAGTCTGAATGGTTGTGCGCTCTCTATCACAAACTACCTCTCTATTTTAACAAAAATTTACCTACCTATTAATTATTTTTAGGACTGTTTAATTTGGGTTAAAAAGTTCCTTGTAAAACAAGGATACTGCCTATCATATCGTGTATGTTATTCATTAATCTGATGGAATGTAGAATGTATTAGGGAAAGTTTCTGTCCATTGATGTTTGCGAGGACTATCTATAAGAAGTATATTGTTATAAGTCTGGTGCAAAAGCACTAGAAAACATGGACCTCTATAACAGGGACGCGACATATTGTTCTATACGTACAATTGCTTATACAAATAGCATCCATTTTGAAGGCACACACATAAACATATATCTATCTCGTTCTTACTCAGCACTGTATCTCGCAGGAAAACAATATAACAGTATTTCAATGCGTACTTAAAGTGGAACATGAATATACGTAAATACCTAATGAGGCCGAAAATCCGCCATGTTTAGTGCACCAAATGTCATTATCAGCCAGTGCACCCGGTACTTGTCTTGTCAAAAAGTCGTGGTATAAATCAAAATAACTAATTATCTTTCAATACTTTGCTTGTGATTTAAAATAATTGAAGCCAAATATAAATAATTACGTCGCAGATATGTCCGTGTGCAGTGTAATAGGGTGCGGCATAAGAAAAACACCAAATCAGTCATCTTTAACCATACACAGGTACGCTGTAAATAACATTAAAAATATTGCTTATTGTTTATGTTTCCGGGAAAATAAAGGAAGATTTTCATTATAATTAGCAAGGTTCTTATGTGTAGTTATAAGTCATGAATGGATTTAACTTATTTAACTATATTTTTACGCTTAAATAATGTTAATTTATTAGCTGGGGTTGTACATTATTTATCGACTTTGATATCGATATAATATGATTGCTTATATAAAATATCTTATTTTATCATGCTACCCCGCTTAAAACATACAAAAATAATAATTAAAACATATTTTATAGGATCCCAAGAAATGAGCGTATAAAGAAAAAGTGGCTGGAAGCCATTGGAATGGAAAATATAAAGCCAAATGCAAAATATATTTATATTTGCTCGCTACATTTTGATGATAAATGTTTCAACAAAACTGGATGTGACTCGACTACGAGATGATGCCGTGCCCTTCAAATTTGTAAGAGTAAGTTAATACTGTATATACTTTTATAGTTAGTATTGATAATTTTTTTTTAATTATATACATATTTTAATACATACATATTATTTTATAACAAAACGTGCTATAAAAGGATCAAAATTAATATACAAGTTTTGTATGGCGGGACGATGATCAGCAGGATAGTCGTTGGAGTGTCGGCTTATTATATAATTCCTGCTCCGTCTTCGCAGTCGAAGGCCTTAATATGTCTTCTCGTGCCTCGCACCCTCATGGAGACTGCTCGTATAATTGAAATTTGTACTTTTACTTTTAGCCTTTGATATACTTGTTGCTGCTACCTTATTACTGATATGCTAGTTACTAGTTGTAGTCTATGTCATTCTCATTCTATATAACTATTTTAGAAAAACTTATGGGTTTTGTGGCTGTGATTCCATCCAAGAAATGTATTTGCCCAATTTGAATGATAATGTCATAATTTAAGCAAATTTTATGAAAAAAATACTGTGGACACAATTATTCTAAACTAATATTTCAATATTTTGCAGCGACATGCCAGCCAACATAAAACTGGCATATTAAAATAAAACCAGTTGGAAACAATTCCTGTTTTGGCCGGTCCTGACACCTCTACCTTGGTAAATGCTGCACATTTAAGGACTCTGATGTTCTTTAGCTTCAAGAGAAGATGTTAGATTTTGTATATACAGACTCTTTATAGTGAAGCTATTGAACCTACTTAGATAAAAGTAATATGCTTTGACATCTTTAGAGGAATAAACCAAAACTGATGGTGTCACTTCTTTGAATTTTGTATTCCATGTAAAACATCTAAGGTACAAATAAAACTCATATTATAAACTTATGCCTTTATTAGTTTTACTTTAATAAAAACTATTGTAAATTCGTTAAATATTTAATAATTAAGTGATTTTAGAGCGGAAGTCATAAGGAATGACGTTTGTAATTAAATAAATGTTTTGAAGGTGTTTTGTTTTTTTTTATCACGCGGCCCTTAATAAGTTTAAAATTTGAATCACTCTCACTTATGGTGCAGCGCACCTATCTTGAGGTGCGTTGCGGTAATGTGTTACGGACTTTAGAGTCAGCAACACAATTAAAATAGATTGTAATAGAGAGGTAAGTAGTCTAAACTTCTTACCTCTCTATTACAATCTAATTAATCTGTTTTGGATATCAAAATAAGATGTGTTTTTCATAGGAAAAACACGTACTCTTATTTTAATATCCAAAACAGCATAGCTAGCTAGCATGCTAACGTTTTATCGCCGACATAAAGCTTCCATCCCTTTCCGGCATATACGCAAGTGCGAGCGAGACGGCAACATACGAAACGACGATAAAATTTAGCATGCTAGAGATGGGCAGATGGCACTGTACTACGCCATATGTTTATGTTTTGTGGTCACTGTGTTGTCAAACGACAACTTTATCAAATCAGTGTAGCAACTTTTAAAAATCGTCATATCGTTTACTTGATTTGAAACACGAACTTGTCTTAGATTTCACACATCTAAATCAAAGTATCTTTGCACATAACAATATACTTACTTCCTATTAAAGTATAAATTCTACAAATAATTAATACTCAATAATATTGAAAATAAAATGAGCCAAGGACGTTTATCGATAAAACCTAATAACATTAAAATCTTCTGGGCAGCACTAAAACCGCCATGTTTAGTGGCCAGATGACGTTACAGTGGCACGCATTTTTTATTGACGTTTCATTTCCATAGGTTTCCTACTTCAGTGCTAGAAAACCACTGGGTCAAAAGATCAAAAAGCCTACCAAAAGGTTATTTTTATTTTTGTCCTTTTTTCCCTTGTCCTCGTTCACCTGAGACAAGCAAAAAATAATATCTGCGAGGTTACTTACTGTACAAAGTCTTGAGTTTTCAACATTCAAACCTTTTTTAAGGATTTTGGGCGTTCCAAGAAAGCGTTACAAAACCTGAGGATAATTTTTAGGTTGTATGGACTTAGTACTATTGTCTGCGATTTTGTTGACCAAGGAACATATTACTTTCTCTTACATTTACGAGACCGTAGTATCCGTGATCCATAGTAGTTTGTGTATGAGACTATGATACGTAGTATCCATAGTAGTTTGTGAGACTATGAGAGATACGTAGTATCCATAGTAGTTTGTGTATGAGAGTTGGTGACATAATTAATAATCTGAGAAATATGGATTAAAATTTTAAAGAAATAAATAAAAGCTTAAAAAGCAACACAAAATGTTGCCTTCTGTTGCGGCTAAGTGTTTCTTAAAAAAACTAGGTAGACGGTCGTATGAATTCAAATTCTTTCAAAGGCTATGTTCTGTTACTGTTGCCCGCCACATATCATTTGATTCAATGGGCTTGAATAGCAATAAAGAGGTTTGGAGAACAGTAGCAACATCCAGCAGGTGTTATGATAAAAGTAAAGCTAAAGATGCCAAACAACCAGTTATTAATAAAAATGATGATAGTATTATTAAACAAAGTCCGACTGGGGATATTATTGTTAAAACGGAAACAAATTCAGATAAAGTTGTTACTAAAGTTACCATTGAAAAGAACAAGCCACCTGCTCAGAAAACAGCAGCTCCTCAACCAGGTATTTGTCATGAACTTTCATTGCTTTAGTTGTTTCTGAAGTATTCTAAAAATTTTAATATAAATTAGTAGATTTAGGGAATGGCTTATGATTTTGCTTATGCTTACATGTTACAGACTTTGTTTGCAATGATATGACAAGAGTTCAGATTCAAATCTGTGATTTCTGGCAGGTTTAATTAAAAATGGTAGGCCCAATAAATGCTGTATGGTATTGTGATGGATAATATGCATGCTAATGGTCTCACAATGAAGGTGGGTCTTAATCTGGGATAATGTTAAAGATTTAGGCTGTTTCGGGCAGATATGTCGATGAGTTTAAGGCATTATTTAAGATGCTACATTGTTAATGATATTAAATACTGACAGATAATGTATGTATATACATTAATGTAGCTATGTGTTAACAGCAATATTTTCTAACACTTTAAATAAGACGCATTCAGCCACAACCTTAATCTTTGACACTAACACAGATGAAGCCCCAGCATAAGGGTAGTCAAAGAGTTTGTGAAGAAAAGTGGCCACTGAATGCATCTGCGATTTATTACTATTTCTATTTTATTACTATTAGATTTTTGTCTGTGAACATTATATTGACTTATTTTAAATTTATGTTTTATCCACTTTTTTTAGTGAAGAAAAGACTTTTAATTGATTTATCAGCTTCATATACTGAGAGAAATTTTATAACTCCAATGCGAGCTATGACTGAGTATTTGTTAAAACAATCAGACTTGGAAATTCTGCCTAAGGTGCTTAGAAGATCACCCTATGAATCTGAGCCACCAATCACTGTATATTATAGAAAAGATGTAGAAGCAAAAGCTTTTGAGGTAATTTACTGTATTATAAAATTTTTATAAGTGTTGCCAATTCATAATTACATTATTTTTTAAATAATATCACAGTATACAAATAAGATATTAGTGACTAAATGTAACATCTAAAAAAATCTATATATATATTAAAAATGTAGTTAATTAATTAATATATATATATATATATATATATATATATATATATATATTAAAATATTTGGAGTTAATTATATCTAATTTTTAAAATCAGCAGCGACCAATTCCAGGCAGTAAAGGGATAGATGTGATAAACATAATTTTTTTAGTATATGTCTATGGAACCCTAAATAAAATTGTTCACGGACTTTTCAATGGTGAGGGTTTCATAGAGGTGATACACACACAATGTATTTGTTATTTGCTGGAAGACTCATAAAATAATTTAAAATAATTGTAATTAAATCATAGACCTATTTTTAATATTTATTTTTAGATGTTTATTTGTACCTGTGTTATATGTGTTTGTATAGTTGTAATAAACTCTATAATAATTCCAATGGTATTTTAATTCGAGTCCTGCAACTCGTAACAATATGTACACTAGCTTCTATGAATAAATTAATGATTCCATATGTTATTTCAGGTATGGGGCTCAAAAGAAGCACTTGAAAAAGAATTATTAAGAAGAGAATTGGATAGGCGAAGATATGAGCAAGGTATTTTAATTGGCAATATAATTAACTCGTAACTAATTATGAAGAAAAATACTGTAGGCAAACCTGTACATTGAAAATTTTTTTATCCAAGCAGGAATGGAGAAAGTATACAATTTTCTGCGGCCGGGCGGCCTGTCGTAAGAGGCGACTTAACAACCCACAGCCAGGTGGTAGGGCATTTATCCGACTGGATTGCTACCACCCCTGGTCTAAAGTATGTCGCCATAACAACCTTGAGTGGTGTTCCGGCATTAGTGACCAGGTTCCAGTTTCCCTTAAGAGAGCAGCATCGTATTTGTAGCAGTTTGCTGTTGTAAATGTCCATAGGCGATGGTAACCGCTTTCCATCAAGTGGGCCGTCTGCCTGTCTGCTGATCTACAATAAAATGAAATAAATAAATAATTTACGTTAATTCCCAATTTTTGAGTACAATGACACTTCTATGTTATTTGTATCATATAGTCCTGTCCAAGATTTCTGTCATGTTGTGTGTAACAGTAAAGATCTTTTGTAATATTTTTAATTTATAGATGTTTTTACTGTAAAAAGGAGATTAAGAAATTATAGGAGAGAAATGAGTCATAAGCGTTTAAAGCATGAAGTGGAAGAAGTTGGATTAAAAACAAGATCTGGGAGGGTGGTTCTCACTGCCATCGGAATGTATGTTTATATTTTATCAATAGTATTAGATGAATTAATTATTATGAGTATAAAAATTTTGGAATAATTTACAGATGCCTTATTCTTTACTTAATTATATTGATTAACTCAAATAAATAAATTCTGGGGTCAAAAATTAGTTATGTATGACCTATATATAATGGGCAGTTTCTCCTAGAGAAGCCTATTTTTAGAAACAAATGCCAATTAAATTTATGTAACTTAAAGGAAATTATCTTAAAACACTTGTTATCAATCTCTTTTTCAGAAATGGATGTAACTTTATTTTTAAACTTTGTGCATGGTTTTATACTGGTTCACATAGTTTGTTTTCTGAATGCATACATTCTCTTGCTGATACTGTCAATCAACTGATTCTGGCTTATGGTATTCACAAATCCGTTCAGGTATGTATTTTGTTTTCATAATTATAAATATGTTTTACTACCATTGTAGAAGAATGCTAGGAATCTTTCTTTCAGTTGTCTTCTTGATATAAATAAACATCACTAAACTTTCATTCTCCATTTAATTATTGAAAACATTATTTCATCAAATCAGTCGACAATCGAAAGTCTTAATAAATTTCTCTTTAATTTATTATTTAAACAGAGTATTAGAATCAAAACTAAATCAATACTTGTTCCATAGGTAAAATTATGAGGAATAAATGCTAAACAGATCAAAGGAATAAAATGGAATTAATCAAGGTGAAATTGAATTCAGTTTCAATTTGTCATACCTAGTAATCTTCCACAGTATTACTCAGACTACTACAAAGCAAAATTGGTCATCACATCCTATTTTTGTTTATTATTGATTCCACCACGTATTCCATGAAAACATGCAATTTTTCTTGATAAAAAGTAACTTAATTAAACAAAAATGTATTTATCTATAAATTATAAAATTCACATGCCGTGTCTGTACATTGAAGTTATTTAAAATAAAATAACTGGAGCAAAATATATAACCGATGGAGAACACGCTGCATTTTTTTTTTAGATTTCTTGTCGTTTGTTCAGGATTCACCTAAAAACTACTGGATCGATTTCGATGCAGTTTTCGTTGATCGGCAGCAAATTTTTAGAATTAAAATTGCGTTATTTTTTATCCCGGGAATCTCGCGAGAATTTTTCTGGGAAATATTTAAAATGGCCAGATTGTAAAATAAAATCAAATTCCAATGCGATTTTTTCAGTAATCGATAGCTGTGATAAAATGTGTGATATGTTTTATCGCGGGAATTTTCCCGGGAGCGATTTGTAGTCGTTCGGGTGCATAAAAATTAGCTTATTCTGACACAGTTTTCACTAAAAAGATAGCTTACATTCTTTTTTTAAATGCTGTGTCCCAAGAATCTCGTGGGAATTTTAAGTCCAGCATGGACGAAGTCGCGGGCATATCCTAAATATATAAAATTTCAACTTTATATAAGTTGAAATTTTATGAATTTTATATATTTAGGATATGCCATATGCTCATAGAACTAAAGAAGGCTAGCCTTAATTCAGTATATGATCAATTAACATTTGTAGTGTTAAAGTAAATCTTCTATTTATGGTTCATTTACTTGTTTTAATTATAGATGGCAGATGCAGATCACCCTTATGGTTATACAAACATGAGATATGTTTCGTCCTTAATATCAGGAGTTGGTATATTTTGTGTCGGAAGTGGACTATCGTTTTATCATGGTGTCACTGGTATTTTGGATCCACAACCACTGCACGATTTTTATTGGGTATGTGAAAGAAAAAATATAAGAATTATTATTTTTATATTGCAGTTCTAAAATATTGAGAAATGAATATACAGTAGTACAGATGAGGGTATTCCTTAAATTTATAAATCCCTATTAATATTATAAATGCGAAAGAACTCTGTCTGTTCTGTTTTCACGGAAAACTACAGGACCGATTTGGCTGAAAATCAGTATGTATATATTTTCGATGTCGAGGATAAACATAGGATACTGTTTATCCCGAAAAATGGGATAGTTTCCGGGATATAAATATATTTATCTCTCTGTTTGTTATGCTTTTATGGAAAAACTACTGGACCGATTTGGCTGAAATTCTATATACTTAGTCTGGCCATAAATACTGTTACAATTAAAAGAAACAAAATATTACATTTGAATTTAGAATCAGTCATTTTTATATGATTGTTCATTGTGTTTTCTCATTTTGGCGCCAATACATTGTACAACATTTTGCGATATTAAAATGGAGTGGGGCGATAAAGAGAACCGAAACGCTGTGATTGCATTACACAAAGTAGGTATGGAGCCAAATGTAATTTTTAAAACTCCATACGCTTGGTATTAGTCAAACTATTAATAGGTACAATGAGACCTCCTCTGTTTGTGACAGAAAAAGATGTGGCCGTTCGCGCAGTGTTCGTACGAAAAAGGTGGTCAAAGCAGTAAGGGAAAGAATTCGAAGAAATCTTGTCCGCAAGCAAAATATTTTATCTCGGGAGATGAAGATATCACCTAGAACCATGTCGCGTATTTTAAAAGATGACTTAGGACTTGCAGGCTATAAAAGACGCACTGGTCAATGGACAATTGAGCAACATTTTAACAAACAAAATGACCGTATTTATGCTCAAAGCTCTAAGGAAGCTTCTCAAGTAGTCGACAGAGTGCAACGTGGGCATTATCCGTCTTCAGAGATGGTTTGGTGAGGTGTTAGCTATGAAAGAGTGATTGGGCCATATTTTTGTGAAAAAGGTATCAAAACATCGGCACAAGTGTATCAGGATACCATTCTTCAGAAGGTAGTTCAGCCCCTTAACAACACCATGTTCAATAACGAAGAATGGTCCTACCAGTAAGACTCGGCGCCGGATCATAAAGCTCGGTCCACGCAGTCTTGGTTAGAAACGAACGTTTCGGATTTCATCAGAGCTGAAGACTGGCCGTCGTCTAGTCCCGATCTTAATCCGCTGAATTATGATTTATGGTCAGTTTTAGAGAGTACGGCTTGCTCTAAACGCCATGATAATTTGGAGTCTATAAAACAATCCATATGATTGGTAGTGAAGAATTTTCCCATGGAAAGAGTGCATGCTTCTATTGATAAGTGGCCTCAAAGTTTAAAGGACTGTATTGCAGCCAATGGAGACCACTTCGAATAAGCTTTTTATATTTCAAATTGTTTTATATTTATGTATTAAACTAACACACTGTAAAACTTATAAATGTTATTTGCAATAGAAAAAAAAATATTTTTCTTTGTTACAATATTTATGGCAGGACTAGGTATATGTAATTTTAATACCTAGGGTGGACAAGGGATACTCTTCATCCCAGATAATGGGATAAGATTTGGGGTTTTATGTAAAGATTATCCCAGAAACTAGGATAGGTTTTTATTTTGTGATTTGCCATTTTCGTCATTTTATATATCATCGTCATATGGTCGATTTGATTTATTTGGCCGATTTGGTCGTGTGGTTGGTGTGATCGATGTGATCAATGTGGTCGATTTGATCGATTTAGTTGATTTGGTCATTTTGGTGTACATATGTAGTTTTAATACCGATAGATACTTTTCATCCGGGAGATGGGATAGTTTGCGATATAAAATGAAGTGAATCTTCCGTGGCAAATAGCAGTAACATAAAAATTTAATACAATGGAACCTGTGTTGTAGCCTTTTTAAACAAGAGGCACGCACTAGCATATATTGTTATTATTTAACTCATTAACTCAATAGCTGATCCCATAACAAATATGTATCACTGAAAGAGATAAATAGTGATGAACTTCTATTATAAGAATATTTCCATGTGTGTCGCTATTGAAATGTTCCAAAAACACTTCCATTAGCCTAGCTAGATAGCCAGGTGGTAGGGTATTTGCCCGACTGGATGGCTACCACCCCTGGTCTAGAGTATGCCGCCATAACAACCTTGAGTTGTGTTCCGGCATTAGTGGCCAGGCTCCAGTCTCCCTTAAGAGAGCAACAGCACGTTTGTAGCACCTTTGGTGTTGCAAATGCCCATAGGCGATGGTGACCGCTTTCCATCAAGTGGGCCGTCTGCCTGTCTGCTGAACTCCTGCAATAAAAAAATAAAAAGATTTACATAATTATAATGGAAATGTATTGTATTTAGGCATATTTTGTGCTTGGCGGGGCTGTAGTGTCAGAGGGCGCAACACTAATGGTGGCATTGAACGCTATTAGGAAAGGCGCAAAAGAAGCAAATGTGCCTCTCTATGAATATGGTATGTTATTGTCAGTTTACTTGATAGCCTTAAGAACAGACGAGCGTGCATGACAAGAGTTATGAATGTCAAAGAAGCAAGTGAGATGTGTAAGAATAAGCCTAAATGGCGCTCTGTTGGTCGTGCCTACCCCGCAAGGGAACTGGCGTGAAGTTATGTATGTATGTATGTACTTGATAGCGTAAATAGAGAGTTAAATTGGATAGGGTGAAGTTCTCCACATGTTATTGTTGAAAGTGATTTATTTTATTATGTCAAAATGTTAGTATAATTTTATATCTCAAAGTTCTAAGGTATATATAATAGTAGACTATAACATGTTTATTCTACACTATTTTAATTAAAAAATAAAACTATTTGGTAAAAAATTTGTCCCAATGTCTGTCTGTCACTTGTTAGGAAAGTGCCCAAAAGGCTGATAGTGTTACCACCAGAGCCGTCTTTACCCGGGGGTGCAAGGGTTACGTGGTACTCGAGCGCAGGGACTAGCGGGCGCAAGCCGACGACTTAGTATCAGTAGTACATATATTTTTTTTAAAGGGAAATCCACTTGCGGACCCCCCGCCGGGGAGGACTTCGACGGGGGAGTATGGCACTCGCCGGCCAGAGTACCCATTAAAACCCTATGGTGCCACCTGACGCTATGTGCCGGGGTCGCGGGATGTGCGAGACCTTTTTTTCCGCGACCCCGGCTGGCGTGGGCCCGCCCCGACGGGCATGCCTCTCTTGACTCAGAATTGAGAGGGGCGCACGCGGGTCACCGACGCGTCCCCTACTCGACGGCTTTCGATGCGGATGACGGCCTTATAGCCTCCCCTGGCCGCCACTCGCGCCGCGCGTTTAAGGCGGCCGGAAGTCCTGGTCCCTTCCGGCGCCGTGACCGATTATTTCGACGGGAGAGAAGCGGGGCTGCTCGCTGTCTCTCCAGCTCCGCCGCCTCCTTTGCGGACATGACAGCCTCGCAAAAGGAGGCGACGGCGTCCCATTCGAATTGGCCCCCGACCACGGCCGGGAGCGACAGGTCATTTCCGATGGTTGCGCTGAGAACACGGCGCTCCTCGTCCCAGGCTGGACATTCCTAGAGCGTGGGCACCGTCGTCTCCACGACGCTGCCACTGCAGTAATGGCACCCTGACGATGTCTCACGCCCTCTTTGACACAAGTACCGGCCGAAGCCGCCGTGCCCGGTCAGTAGCTGTGTCTGGCGGTATGTCAGGATTCCGTGCCTTCGGTCAATCTACATATACTTGCATTGTATAATCTGCTACTTTTGAAAATTATTTAACGTCATCTCAACTGGAACACCGAAAACATAATGAATCCCAATCATATTGAAATTTATTCACTACATTATTTAATTCATTTTATTTTTTGTTACTGGAAGAGGGGGGAAGGCCGATTTTTGTACCCCGGCGCCCAATATGGTTAAGTCGGCTCTGGTTAACAAGCATACCATGTTGGATAGCTATGCTTCTCCGTTGGCCAAAATAAGGGCCAGCCTTTTGGTAAAGGTAAAAAATTCACATTTCATATTTCAAGGGTTTAATATACATGTAAATTTAGATTGATAGGTGACTCTTTATTGTACACCAATACAAAAATAAACTTACAGACTAAGACTATATCTAATCGTGCACAAAGGGCCATTTCATCGCTAAAAAGCAATCTCTTCCGACAACCTCAGAAACAAACTGAGATGATAATAGCGATGATGATATACATAACATATTTAGTGCAGAATTGAAAAAGCTGTCATTTCTTGTTGTTTGTAATGTGTTTATTTAATGTAAAATTAACGGTAACGGCTTTCTAATGCAGTTTAATAGAAATTTAGAATTACAATGTAAATTTATTATATTTCAGTCATGCGCAGTTCAGATCCATCAGTGAACGTTGTTTTATTAGAAGATACAGCTGCAGTCGCTGGAGTAATAATCGCAGCT
The DNA here is from genome assembly GCA_019925095.2 of Dendrolimus kikuchii. NCBI lineage: Eukaryota > Metazoa > Arthropoda > Insecta > Lepidoptera > Lasiocampidae > Dendrolimus > Dendrolimus kikuchii. Next base: position 13,633,720 of record CM034394.1, read on the forward strand.
TCTTGCATGGCCATATCACAATATACTGGCAATCCATTACCTGATGCCATCGGTAGTATACTTGTAGGAACATTATTGGGTGGGGTGGCTTCCTTTATAATATTGAGTAATGTTGGGGCATTAGTTGGTAGATCGATACCCCAGGAACAGTTGGACGAGATAAACAGTGTTTTAGAAAGAGATTTCATGATACGAGCAATCCATGATGTAAAGGGTATTGATATGGGAAGTAATCTAATAAGATATAAGGTAAGTTATCTTTGTGAAATTTTAACTTGAGGAGTGTGTTCATTAAACGTCTAAGTAATTATTTTTCTAAGTTTAAAAAAATCACCAAAAGGCTTACAAAAAAATCCTTCCAATTAGGGCGAACCCCAATTTGAACAATTTAACGCCCATGGTGCATTTTAAATTGTCACACATCCATGTTGCGCTTTGTGGATAAATATATTTTAAAGCAGGTGTTTTATAAGGTTAAGGAAACAGTGGAAATGTTCCAGCAATTTAAAACAAACATTTCAAGTATATATATCTACTAGTATAATTCTATATATTTTTAATCAAAAATTGCTTTTAGGCTGAAGTTGACTTTGATGGCAGAGCTCTAACAAGATCATATTTAGAGAAACTCGAATTAAATACATTATTAGAGGTAAGTGTTTCTGAATAACTACGACGGCCTCTGTGTTTGACCGGGCTAAGTAAGCCTTTACCGGTTTACCACACTGCCATCGGCCCCAGACTAGTCCGTTGTATATTACCCATAACACAAACATAATTTGCTTAATTGGGGGATATACAATATGTGTGTTTGTCTGCCGATTATTATTATTATTATATCCGTCTGATATTTATTTATGTATTAAGATTCGCGAGCACGACACGCACACAACCATTTAATTTTATACAACTTCAACTTATGTTCATTCATCTTCAACATATGATTTTGAAAATTTCAGGATATGAAGAAAATAGATACTATAGATGATGTAGAAGCGTTTTTACTTAAGCACGGAGAAAACATCGTCGATATGTTAGGTGGAGAAATCGATAGAATAGAACTTAAACTAAGGGTGAGTTTTACGAAATCTTGTTTTAGTATTTTCATCACTCATACTGGCAGCAGGTTGGGTTTAATTTGAATATGAGATACAAGTAAACGTGAAAATAGATATACAGACATGAATAAGTCGTTAACAATTTATTGAGATATAGAGTATGTTGAATTGAACATTTAGAATTTTGTAACCAAATAGTTCGTTGCTTTTATGGAACTTGGCCGGTTTTTGATTTCCTTGTGTTGGTTGAATAAAGTATTTTTGAACTCCGCTTATATTAGCTAGAAATAATTACTCATTCCTTATAACCACTTACTATTTACAAGTTTAACATGTTTACAACTTGTTTTTTTTTTTTCAGAAAAAGTTTCCTCAAATACGGCACTGTGATTTGGAGATTCTTTAAATTAAAGAAGTTAAGTCGGTTGACATTTCTATAAAACGAACGATAAAAATGTGAAATGTTTACTTAACTAGTCAAAAATGCTACATTTGTTGGTAGACTGTTAATACGTGCGATTATTATTTGGGATTTTTGTTATGCTGTTATAACTCTATGGTTTATATTATACGAATAAGTAAATTATAGACAATATTAATTTATTGCAATTAGATAGGCCCAAATTGAAATTTAAGCACTTTAAATGTTTTTGGTGAAAGCTTTTATATTGACAATATATTTACAATGTATAAAAAAATATTGTCTATTTATCGAAATGCAATTTTGGTCAGATTTATTTTCAAGAAAACGTCTCTTTACTTTTAATGATACTAAAGTACGAATCATACTTTAATAAACATTGTACATATTATGCTTCTTAACTTGTAAATTGATTTTGTTGTTTGTGTTATCGCGAGGAGTTTTTTATATATCGACTTGTTCAAGTACTAAAGTGACGACGATGCATATAGGTGTTTTCGTATACCAAGACAAAAAACAACTGACAATCCCCCAGTAAGAAAAACGATTTCTGATAAAGCCCCTATATCCTATATTCCTGATCATCCAAAGCAGGGCCGTCTTTACCCGAGGGTGCAAGGGGCGCAAAGTTCTTTGGGGGTGTAATCTAAATATAGTTATCATGCGTAATGTGTTAATTTTAAAAATTAGGCGTAGGCTGATTTTCGTACCCCGGCGCTCGATACGGTTACGACAGCCCTGATCCAAGGACGTTATAAGTTATTCAACCCTTAGCTTCTTAGTAAAGAAAAACACTACTAAAACTTGTAACTATTTTTATTATTCTGAAACTAAATTGATTAAAAATTGAAAGTACTAGTAGTTACCTATTTCATTTTAATTCAAAGGCTGAAAGGCTATTAGTTTCAAGTGACATTTTGTGATATACCTAAAATGAGTTTTTAATCCTACTGTTTCAACTTAAGCAAATATTAAAAGAACCTGAATTCTAATTGAAATCTACTGTTATTATTCTTTTTTTCTAATATACATAGTTTATTAAATACATATTATATATATATATATATATACATACACGTATGTACATAGTTGATTGGTTATAATTTTTTGGGTCATTTGACACTCTAAACTCCTCAATATTTTCAAAATGTTGCTTGGAACAACCTTTCATTCTTATATTTTTAAAAAACAGATTATCAAAACTAAATTATATAAGCCCCCACAGATGTTATGTAAGTACATAAAATTGTGAAGTATGAACACTAGTGACATCTAACAAAGTGGAACCTATTATCAATCAATCAATGAAGTACTGGGATTGTCATCTTTCATGGTATTAAACACTGGATTTCTGGATATTACAAGGGCGTGAAAGCCGTAAATAAAAATTGTGAAGTTAACAACTGATTTGTAATAGAGAGACTGGTTACAATTTTTAATAAGAATTTGGAAAAACATGCAATTCGATTTCTTTGATTCAATAACCTTCTACAAACCAGTCAGTAATAGCGTAAATTGGATTCTATTATACAGATTTAATACTATTTTCTGGCGTACCTACAAAATACGGAGCTGTTGGACTGTTGTTTATATTTAGTAATAGTTGGCGTCAAAATTAACAGCCTCTCTACATCTAGAGAGGCTGTTAATTTTAAACCTACCGTGCTCATCAGCACCGGTTGGTTGTGCAATATCTGATTTTGTGAGAAAAAATATATTGCGTAGCTATCGATGAAACGAAACGGGATTTTGAGTGAGTATCCGAGTTATCCCGAAAACACATTCCACATGCAATACAATCCATCCATCCAATAGATTTGTCTCCTCGTAACTGCTTTGCTTAACATGTGCCTTGAATTGTAGCCTCTGGTTCGTATTTCAGAACGGTACCCATTATTGATTCAGATAGTGTAGAATTGGAAAAGTACAATATCACTGTTCAGTAGGCAACTTGGAGCTTTATTTTGAACAGATACTATTCGAAGTGTAGATTTACTACTGAGAGTTCTTCTAAATTACGAGCCACAATCTAGTTTTACTTCTTGTATACTTCTGTGATTTAGTTTAATATATAATCATCATGATATTATATATAGAATAGGATTAATTCTACTATTTTGTAAGTTATTTTCTGTGACTAAACAAAATTAAAAATACTTTAATTGAAAAATGATTTTTTACTACATACATATTTACCATTGAAACCTAACATTTTCGCATGCGTATAATTTATATAGATAGACAAATGAAAGAGATGAAATTCAATTAAAGAGTAAACAACTTTTAATGAATAAAATAATAACATACGATTTGGTTTAAAACGCTTTTTATTCGGTATAAAATATAATAGTGTCATATTTATCTTATATTTTATGTAACGAAATGACTATTGTAAATATTAGCCCAAAGATTATTTTACTACAAAACTACTTGTTAGGAAATATGAGTAAAATATGTATGCCTTATATGCTCTTCCGTCCTAGAGCCGCGCCTAATATTTTTTTTTTTGTATCGAATGTATACTCAAAAGGGTTTCTAAAGCGTGCCTAATGGTGCGGCTTTATCTGGGATAAAGTTATAGGTATAATAGGCTGTTTTCACGCAGATATGGCGATGGGTGTAATTCCCAATTTGAGATGCGATATTATTAATGACGGTAAATATTGTCATTGCTGTGTCATGTACTAATGTACTAATAAGACGTATTCGGTCACAGCGTAAATCTTTTACAAACAAAACGCCGCAAACTGCATACATTACGCGCTGTATAGACACGCCATTTCAAAATGATAAGGAGGCAAACAGCCGCTCACTGTTCGTCTAATGGGGATACGACCTTAGTTACATAGACAGGTAAAGATGAGCTATTAGAAGCTTCCACAAATGACTTCCATCTTTTAAACCGGTAATCAATTTGAGAAAAATTCAACCACAAAAATATCAACCTAAAACGTAAAACATACTATGCTCTTTAACAATATTTTAAAAACTTGACCACATTAAGATTTATTAAACATAAGTACCTAACATAATTATACAAGTGATTCCACATAGGGTGACGTTTACAAAAGTCAGTTATAAAATTAAACATTAACATAATTATGACAACGCAAACAGACAGTAACTTAACCAATAAACGAATATTTAATTATCAAAAATCGTCGTATTATTAAAATACCTGTACCTAATAATATAATAAAATCAATGCGGGTTGAATCCCATTTTTTTTCTTTTTAGAACTGCAACATTACATATTTCCAATGTGTAACACAACCGTTGGGTGTAAATTGATGCCTATGAAGTTTTTGTATTTATCGTCTTGTGTTGGTAAATTTAATAAAAATATGGATTTTTTCCGCCTGGCTATTTCATTTCATATAAAGCATAAGTTTATCACGCGACGTCAGGTCGACCCGAGTAAATAAATAACAGCAAGGACATTCGACGTTGCGCAATTGACAAGGACCGTGTTTGTACGCTACACATAGAATATACAATTTGCTTACAATTATACATTTATGCCTCGAATTTTACTACCATAAAATAGCACAAATGAAATACAAAAAGATAACTAACACCTTAGAGTGAGGCCTCAGTAGTAAGTTGCGTCAACAGCATCAACACTGCGTCGTTTTACATATATATACGCTGCGCTGTCGGAGCTCCGCGCCGGTGCGACAATGCAATCCAGAGGATAAACAGAATGTTTTATTCTTTTTATGTTTGTTTAGTGATGGCGTAATAAAAGCAACCATATCACGTTACCAACACGTTTGTTCCGATCCATTATCAAAGTCGACTTAAATCCACACTTCATACTATGGGTACGCAGGTGTGACTTACAATGGGTGGATCCGTTGCGACGACGCAACACAACGCACTGAAGCCTCGCCCTTACCAATGATCAGGAGATTCATTTCTGCATTAATTTACATCCATATTATTTATTACGCCTGTTTCACATAGGGGCTCACAGAAGCAATAGATACCCAGTCATTACGACCTTAGCGCAAAAAAAATTGTTTCATCCATTTTCAATAATATGCTTCTGCGTTTATTTATTTTGGAAAAGTTACGAAAGGCTCCGTTGTGTGACCAGACGTACATTAAAAGTCATATTAAAGAAATGCACATAATGGAATTGATTTTTTTAAACCAGACATCACAGCTCACAATATAATAAAAAAAGCACGAATATATTGAAAGCTGATTTCATTTTATTGACAGTAAAAATCAATATAACTTGAAATAAATAGGGCTTAAACCATCGGTTTAGTTTGAGGTAAACAAAGGTTATAGTGGGCAGTTTTGTTCCAAAAATCTGAACTCTTCCATCCGCACCAGCCTTTATTGATCACCACGGTCAGATCTTCTGTGCCAGTGTAGTGAGGATCTAAGATTAGATATCTTGTTTCATTTGTTACCGAATTATATTCTACACCCAATATTGTATGCGCCAAAACTCCTCCACCTATAAACAATTATTATTCAAGTGAAAACAACTACAATACAGAGTCAAGAGATAGTATTTAAATGCAATAAACATTTATTTATATGGTATGACGAAGTACATCTTTGTTGCACAGAATTTAAAAATAAAACTATATTAACAGGGAATCTAATGCAATTGTGGACCTTATCACTATTAGCATTTTCTTCCAGACTACTCAAATTTAAAACTTCTTGTACACATATCAAAAAAATTTAGAAGGTAAAACCCTTACAAATCTATAGCAATATAATACACGTAAAGTGAATATGAATGTTTACTTAATAAATAAATAAATATTTACTTGCAAAGATACACACATTTTACATACATACATACATACATACATACATACATACATAACTTCACGCCAGTTCCCTTGCGGGGTAGGCACGAACAACAGAGTGCCATTTAGGCTTATTCTTACACACCTCACTTGCCTCTTTGACATTCATAACTCTTGTCATGCACACTCGTCTGTTCTTAAGGCTCCTGACATCACCTTCTGCTAGTACACGATCAATTTGATCATGGAAGGTGTGTCGTGGCCTTCCACGACTTCTGCATCCATCCACTTTTGCATTGTATATCTGTTTAGTCATTCTTTCATCATGCATTCTTTCCACATGCCCGAACCACCGGAGCATTCCTTTCCTTACCTTCACCCCGACACTCTCTTTCAGACCAACTCTCTTTCTTACTTCGGTATTACGAACGCGGTCCGCGAGCGTCACTCCGCAGATTTTGCGCAGTGCTTGCATCTCGACCGCGTTTACTCTACTTTCATGCTCTTTCTTCCATACCCAACTCTCGCTTCCATACGTGAGCGTAGGTACCAGCACCGCGTTGTGTACGGCGAGCTGGGCCTTCTGGCTGAGGTTCTTAGCGCCTAGAAGTTTACCTAACGCTCCATTCACACTATTCCCCAAATTCACTCTTCTTTCTATATCAGCGGTGTATCTTCCATCCCTGCTAAAAGCACATCCAAGCATGCTCTAGCATAACATCATCGACCATTATCCTTGCATAAAGCAAGGTGCTTACAACTAGATCACATCATCCCCACCCCAACATCCATCAATCTTATTCTCTGGAGACAATCGTCCAGATATAGGATGAACAGCAAAGCCGACAGCACGCAGCCCTGGCGGACGCCAATATTGACGTCAAACCAGGGCGACAGGCTGCCTTCCACCCGCACGCATGCCATACAGCCCTCGTAAGTGGACTGCACAGCACGCATCAATTGGCCATTAATCCCATATCCGGGCAATATGTCCCAGAGGTCCTTCCGCACAACCCTGTCAAATGCTTTCTCTAGATCCACAAAACCGCAGAAAACCTTCCGGCCCATAGCCAGCTGCTTCTCTACGATATTGCGGAGAGAGAAAACTTGATCCATACATCCCCTTCCATTTCTGAAACCACCTTGTGCATCCCACAGTAATCCATCGGATACAACTCTCATTCTCTTTTCAATAATCTTCGCATACACTTTAGATGCTGTGCTGATCAAACTGATGGCCCTGTAGCTGGCGCAGACGCAGGTTCCACCAGATTTGATCATCTCAGCAGACACACTATCGATTCCTACTGCCTTTCCATTTTTCAGACTTCTTATCGACCATTCGATCTCTTCCAAAGTGATCTCGGATGCTGACTCCTCGGAGTCGGTCACAGACTCAGTCGTGGTGCCAGCATCCGGGATATTATCATACATTTCTCTAAAATATTCACTCCATCGCGCTAATACCTCTTGTGGGTTAGCAAGAACGTCCCCTGCTTTAGATTTTATTCTTTCCATTCTGGAAGCTGACGAACAACCCCGAGACTTCTTAACCTCTCTCCAAAAGAGTTTGGTATTCGCCTCGAAGTTCTCCGTCAGCTTCTCTTCTTCTTTCAATTTTATTCTTTCACGCTTCTCTTTCACTAAAGCTTTGGTTTCATTCTTGCAGAGGCGATAAATTTCTTTCTTCATCTCTTTCATACTGTCATTCTGTTGCAAGGAAGCAACATAATCCAGCCAGGCTTTTCTCTTTCTCTCTACGCTGGATTTAACATCCGCGTCCCACCATTCATCACCTTTCGTTGTTATGTGCCTCTTCGCGCATCCACATGCTTCTTTTGCGCTTTCCACTATACTTTCTTTCATACTATCCCAGTCATTATCCACATCTAAGTCGGAGAAGTCCGCTTTTGCAAGCCTTTCTTCGACTAGGCGCGCATACATACTCCTTACACTAACATCTTCCAATTTTTCACACTTTATTCTTTCAAGCTCCCCGAAATTGGTACGCACTCGCCAGTGTCTCCACTTCTTGAAAAGGCCCACAAACCGGCTTATCACCAGGTAGTGGTCCGTTTCAAGAGTGGGGCCTCTGTAGGCTCTTGTATCCATTATTCTGTTTCGGAGGCGACTATCAATTAAAATCAGATCAATCATACTTTTCTGATCATTCATTCTCCATGTATACGTGTGAATATCCTTATGATGGAATAGGGTGTTCGACACAAGCAAGTTTCTTTCCATGCATACGTCTATGATTGGCCTACCAGCATCGTTCACTCTCTTGTCACCATAGGGTCCAAGGACAGCCTCAAGGCCGTCTCGTTTGGTCCCCACCCAGCCATTAAGATCACCACACATAATTAGTCTTTCGTTCCCTTCAGCCAGATCCAGAATTTCTCTCACAGACTCCCAAAACTTCTCGAGTTCTTGGGGATCCGCTGAGCTGACGGGAGCATAAGCTGCGACCAGAAAAACTCGCGTGATCCCCAGTTTTAGGCGGACCCAGAGAAGTCTCGGGTTCACCAGACAATAAGCTTTTACTCCAGACACAAAGCGGGATGAGAGTAAGACGCCTACCCCCCCACTCGCACGCTCGTCCAGGTCCACGCCGGACCACAGAGCAAGCATGCCACCGGGGAGGTCATCGACGTCGCACCCCTTCCGCTTTGTCTCTGTCAGACATAAGGCATCCAGGCTTCTCTCATTCATTATATCAATCATTTCGTCCATCTTATCTTTCATCCCACCTCTCACATTCCACGTGCCTATACGGCACTCTGCTCCTCTCGACCCGCCAGGTTTGGCGCTGCGTGAAGGGTGGCGGCCCCCTTCGCCGCATGCGCGAGAATTCACACCGACGGGGGCGCATCGGTGAGCGTCGCCTGCGGGGGACGCCCTATCGTGCACTGCACGCCGGTGAATTCTGGTCAGAATTGTGGCCCAATAGTCTAGAAAACTTTTTTTTACATTAAATAGGAGAAATAGAAATTAAAAATTATAACTCTTATATTCCACTCTGTTTCGCCATCTAAAGTGTACGAGTCAAGGCGAATATAAGTGACACTATCTTTAAACCCATATACAATTGAAATAAAAAAATTCAGTTTAACGCATTGCGCCATATTGTATAAAATGTACACAAAGCTGAAATAAAAATTAATTTTAAATTTTCTTTACATCGTGAAATTCAATTATTATGTAACAATGACTTTATTAGAGTATTAGTTATCTATACATATAATAAAATTGTAGACGTCGAATTTCTGTACAATGAAAAACAATGCTAAAAACCAAGTCAGGGAGATGAAAGAAGTGAAATAGAACTAATTTAGAGTTTTTCAATTTTTTTTATTTCTCTGTTTGTACCGGCTAATCTCCGAAACTACTGGACGATTTAAATGAAATTTTGTATGGTGGTAGCTTATATCCCTGATCAATATATAGGATACTTTTGATCCCGAAAAGTTAGAGAGTTCCCGTGGGATAGTTAAAAAACCGCATCACGCGGACGAAGTCGCGGGCGTCAGCTAGTGTTCAATAAATGTGTAATTAATTAAAATGAATTACTGTTACCTGAACCAAGAGAAAATAGTTTGCATTGAGCGATATGCACATCCCCAACCATCATCATTGAGGTTATCTTGCATATAGTGGTGATAGTTATATCTGCCTCGGACTAGTGCTAATGTAACATCAGGCTTCGAGGGCAGTGGAGGGATCGCCTCGTGAGGATTTATCAGATGGGTATTACTTTTGGCGAAGTAAGCATTGCCCCTCCGGAATAAAGGCCTTTTCTCAGACAAACCTAATTGCTCATGTAGGTTGTGCCTTTCTTTTTCTAAAAGCGAAGTATTTAAGTAATATCAAAAAGTTAGACCAGAATTTGCACCTTTATTATTCGAGGTCCAAATGCCATAAACATCCTACCGGTCGGCGATAGCAACAGTGTAGTGCTGGACTCTCGATGGTATGCTCAGACCTATCAAGTATATGACCCAGATTTTTCAACATTTTCTCGTTTGGTCAGGGTCTCAGAAATTGAGAATACTTCGATGACCCGGAGCGGCGGCGTCCGGTCATTGAGCTCTTGCCTCTGACAAAGGAGGTATTGGGCCCTCTATAGTATTTCACACGACTCGCGTGCAGGTACACATGATAATAACTACGTCTTAGAATTCATGTTTCACTGCTGAAGGCTGTTGTCAGGGTGGAATGAGGTTCAAGGGGGGGGTGTTTCTTCAACAGCCTGCAATAGTTTCATCAAGCGGAAAGTTCCAATAAAAACTATGTATGACAATGATCTTATAATAAGGAATGCCGAAGACTGCTAGCTGGAGAAAAAAAAATAGCAGAGCACACTCTGCTTTTCAATCAATGTTCTAAAAATATAGATGCAAATGAGATCTGTTGTTAAATGATGTGTGGGAAAAAGCATAAGTACAAAATGAAATACTCATGCTATGTATATCATGCTGGCCAATCTTGTCACAGTAGAGATTCTTTCCCTTTATATGAGTGAAATATTTATATAATAATTATTTAATACCACTGTGCTGAGTGAAAAAATTTTTTTTGCATAATTTTATTGATTATTGACATTTATTCATTTTCATTTCTAATATTTAATTTAATTATTCAAATTGTTTTTATGGATCTATGTTATTTCCTTTAAAATAAATAAATAACTATTATTTCAAAAAACACTAAAAACAACTGACAAAAAGTAACTGAGTGTGTTTTCTCAAAAACATATTATTTAGGCTTTGTATTCTTCAATTGGTAAATTGTTTAGATTAATAATTTATCAATGTTCAAAATATATATCACACTATCTTTATACAAAATATATATCAAATAAATTAGAATAGTGACGAAGTGTCGATAAAAAAATTAATAAAAGTAAAATAGAATATTGACATACCCATACTTTCATCTGGTATTCCTTTTGGGACAACTCTAGTTATAAAATGACCGATTTCTGGTGGAAGATAATGAAAAGCCTCTGGGAAGCGCAGCCCTGCGCCATCGCCGATACCTTCCTGACCTATTTTAATAATATTAAGTATGGAAACTTATTGATTTACTTCTGATACTCTTTTGAATATAAAATTTAAATAAACGTAAGTCATAAGACTTTAAATTTTTTATTCATTTGATTGGAAAAAATTATAAATTAATTAGATCATAAATCGTTTTAGTGTTTTTTTATATCATAGCGAGAGAAAATAATTCTTCTTGTTAAAACAATAAAAAGCTTAGGAGCTTTTTCAGAGTAATGTCTTTTATTAAGCAATTACTATTATTTTTCATTTATGATATATGACATATAAATTGTACAAACCTATTTGTTCAATTAATACACTCTCCAAGAGCCTGAGCGACCTGCAAGCTGCTTCCACTAACACAGTATAAACATCTAATAACTTTGTGTTTCTATGTATTATTGCCAGTGTGTCTATTCTTAAAGGCATGCTAATACAAAATGACGCTGCAACAAAAATACATATAAACATAAGATTTATTTAAATTTGTGATTTTGCTAATTATAAAAGTATATTTCTTACGTTTGCGTTGAGTAGTCATCATTTTGACTGCAGTTTTTAATAGTTTCTCAGATAACATGTCTTTAGTTGCTTTTAATACTAAATTTACAGGCACAATTTCCTGAAACAATATTTAATAACTGTTTCACATGACTGGATTTAGTTATACTGTCTGCTCATGGAGTTTTTCTGTCCTAAGTGTTGATCTTCAAGAAAAACATGACAAAACTAGCTGATGAGATTATCAATTTGTAAAACTTAACCACCAATGCACCTTGGTTAAGCATATTGGGGATAAAATTCAAATCTGAACTCAGTATTGTCATAGTTATAACTAGCCTAGCTAGTTATAACTTAGAAAGTATATATCAGCCTATAGGCTGATATATAGCAGACATTCCAGCTTTGAAAAGTGTGGTTGGTACTACCCTCCACATTCCCAGAATAGATAGCCCTTCACCGAAAACTGAAACATTGATAGGTTGACATTAAAAAACAGTCATCTTAGCCCAATATCCTAACATTTAGCTCAATATCAATCAACCTCAAACCCTTTGAAGTCAAAGAGGAGAAAGAAGATAAGAAAGAGTAGGAGTTCCACCAAGAGACCATCACAAATCACAATGGATGCCTTACTGGTAAGAATAAAGTTGTATGTGAGTTATCAACTCCATTTTTTACTGTAAATCATAGAAAAAAAATCATGTTTACATCATAAAACTTACAATATTATTAGTATTATGCTTCTTCTTCTTATTTGGCTGCTCAGGATTCATAGAATCAATAAGTTCACCAACATTAGCATCTGGACTAGTTCCTGTCAAGCCTACATCTGACACTTCACCAAACAAGTACACTGATGTGCCATCAATGTGAAAAGACACTTGACCCGAAGCTATCTGTAATAATAAATGTATGTTCATTGGTAAAAAAACTTTTTGAGAAATGCTTCAATTATAACATTGTGATTCTGAAGTGGTGTGTATAGAGTAGGATATAGACATAATTTTTAACTTATACATACATATGTGGAACAGTTTAAATAGAAAAAATTTAATTTGCATTGACTCACTGCAATATTTAAAGAGTTTAAAAGACATTAGCCTAATGGGCTTTAGCAATATATTATTAATAAATAGAGGAATTAATATTTTACATAACTCAATTTTTACTAACTGATATGAAAAAAGACAAAAAGTATAATGAGAAATTCCTGTTCATTTAAACATCAGTCAATACAGGGGAAACTATATCTACTATTGTCAACACTACAATTTTATTCAAAACATTCACAACACAAGAAATTCATTATATTATAAAATTCTAAACTTGTTGTGTCTGTACATTGAATGTATTAAAAAAAAAACAACTGGAGTAAACTATATAAATGATGAAGAACACAATCCAATTTTTTTTAGAATTCTTGTCTGTCTGTTTGTCGGGAATCACGAAAAAACTACTGGGCCAATTTCAATGCGTTTTTCAATGATCAATAGCTAATTCTTAGACTTCAAATCTGCGCTAGATTTTTTTTATATCCCGGGAATCCCACGGGAATTTTTTTGGGAATTATTTGAAGTGACCAGATTGAAAAAATATAATACGATTTTTTCATTAGTCAATAGCAAATTTTATGTAATAAAGTGAGTGATACTTTTTATCTCAGGAATCCCGAGGGAATTGTCCTAGGCACCGTTTCAAAGTTATTATGATGCATAAATATTAGTTGATTTCTATATGATTTCAATAGAACAATAGCTTAAGTCCTTTTTCAAATGGTGCAATACTTAATATCCCAGGAATCCCATGGAAATTTACCCAGGAGTATATATAAAAATTAGCTAGATAAAATTAGGACTTGCTTGATATGACAGTTTCTATGTTTATCAGACATCTTTAGTAGATTAAGATATGTATGCCTTCAGTAACATTACCTAACCCAGATTTTACGGGAATCTTTGGAATTCATATAATTTTATACTAAAAAATTTGTTGCTCTGCTGAAAATACCCTTTGATTTTAAATACTGGCAAAATAACTGTAATCTATGTTACCTGTCAAGCATGGACAAAGTCGCGGGCAAATCCTTGTCTTAATATATTATTTTTTAGCCATTAAATGATAGTAATAATTGTATGGGTATAAAATAAAAAAATATTAAGATTTTTTTCATATCTCAAATAAATTGACTAGGTGCCAATGATTGGGTGGGGTGCCAACAATTGTTGGCACCCTAAATAATCTGAGTTAATGTGTGTAGGGCCTACATACATTCAGTCAGATTACTTCGATTTTAGACACTTCTTTTTCTTATTGATTCATTGCTAAACTTGCTTTGAGGCACACTCATTAGTTAAAAGTAAAAAATAGAGAAAAGCAAATAACACCGGGGAAGAGAATGAACAATAAATGTTTAAAAGGTTATGGACTCACACAAAGCAATCATACATTATGAAAATTAGTTGCAATTGTCTCCAAATTTAAACATTGTTTTACCTAATTAACTCTTTCAAGACGCAGCACATTGGCAGCACCACTAGTGTTGCTAATGTTCAGAGGCGATAGTTACCACTTTCTATTATAGTTGGGCCATCAGCCTGTCTGCTGTGCTTCAGCAATACAAAAAAAAAACCTAAAGACAATTTTTAAATAACAATACAGTCAACCTGCAGTAGTCTGATTCTGTGCTTATTTCCACCTCCTGTATTCCTACATGCCATGTTGTAAATATTACAGTAAAGTTGAGTAACTTTGCTTTGACTATACATGGTTGAACAGGTTTTAAGTATATTTTATTTCACCGTTTTCAACAGTAGTTTTAGTTGTTGTCACAATTTCTTACTTGTCTGAGAACTAATCCCAATATTATTAGTAAATATATTGTGATAACACTGTCTGCATATGAAGCTAATAAATATTTTCCTTTAATTATTGTTTGCAAGCAACATTCTTCAAAAATATCTCAAATCAAAAATTCCATTTGATTAATGTGGGTTGAAATATAACTTACATAACAAATAAAGAAGAAAATAAATTAACATTTTTGAAAGGTTACCTTCTTCCTCTTATTCTGCATTACATTCTTAACACCATTGATTGTTGCCTCACATGTCAGTGGCAATACAGTACACAATCTTACATGAAGAAACTGCTTCCATAGTTCTTCTGATGATAAAATATCATATTTCGTCTCTTCAAATTTATCATGAACTAAAAAATGAGCTTTCATATCTTTCTGCTCATTTACTATCATAACCAGTGGGTTATCTGTAATATCTACATCCTAAAATTATAAATATTTATTTATTATGTTGATATGATTTCAGGTTAAACTGAACTGGGGTGTGGTATAGTTATAGGGTGGCACATTTACTTAGTGTTCATTCACGTTGACTCACGGGCGCGGTGGTGGGCGCGGGCGCGGTGGTGGGCGCGGGCGCGGTAGACGTAGCGAGTTCGTGTTCACGTTGGCCGCCAGGCGTTTGCGCGAGTTTTTGTGTTTTCAGAGATAGAAAATATGGACGACGATCTTTTATTTTTAACTGAAAATCCATATCTAACGTGGGAGATGATAAAAATTAGAATTGGTGTGCACAAAATTAATAAAGAAAGAGAACGTTATGGTGAATTTCATACTTTATATAGTAATTTGAGAGATCATCCTTCAAGATTTTTTGGATATACCAGGATGACTGTTAACTGTTTTTATTACGTATTGGATTCAATAAGGAGTGAGATTTTAAAAGAAGACACAAATTTTCATAAAAGCATAAAGCCCGAAGAACGACTGTTTGTAACTATAAGGTGAGTTTAAAAAAAAACATAGTTAATTATGATTTTTTATCAGGATACATTATAACAGTAATTCAAATTCAAACAAGGTTCATTAATATTTTTTGAAAAGGCTTTTGGGAATTGCAGAAGTTAAATTATTAACTCCCGCAATTTCCAAAAATCTAATATAAAAATCAAAATAATATTGGACGCCCTGGACGGCTTTTGTCGTTGTATTGTGTCGTGTACCGAAAAGTGCGTTAGTATATATATTATGACTGTAGACTCTATACCGGTATATATAAAGTACTCTGTCGTTCATACTGGTTGAACTTACCCGACGTCGCAAATGAATCGCACGCTTCGCCGCTAGTTCGATGTGAACACACGCATACAACTCATTTGTTTGATATTGCCGCGAGCACAACGCGCGCGCCAGTCGCTAACTTGCCCACTACTTAGACCGCGCGTGAATTTCGCAATGTGAACACTTGGATATTACGCCATATGTTTATTATTTCGCGACCGTGCGAGGCTACCGCGCCCGCGAGTCAACGTGTTTGAACACTTATTATTTGAGATATAAAGTGAGTTTGGGTTATAAAAAAAATAACCATACAAAGATCGAGGTGAGAGCTCTGTATCACTTCGCTCCTGCCTTAGCCTTCTAACATATATTTAAAAAATTCAGATCTGCTCCTAATTAATGAATATGCACTATAAGTATAATCCCCCCCCGAACTGATTGATTAATCAAGATGGTGGTTTTGGGAAAAACATGGTAAGCATATTTTTAGATATCTAAAGAATATGTCACTGTTTTGTAACTTTTTAGTGTATCAAAAAAACAAAAAAATCTAAGCTTTATGTATCGATTAGCACCTTGGGATACCATTTCTGCCATAAATAAAAAACCCAAAAATGTTGATTATAAGTGCAATTACTAGGGCTAAACTAATAAGTAGAATATTTTGTGATATTATTGATTTTAAGGAATAGTAGAACTGTATTTGAATACATACCTGCAGTATTTCTTTCATGGTAGTGCCAGTTGTTAGACTTTCACCAAATTTCACAACACCACATAGTTCCACTTCGGCGGGAAGATTTAGTAGCAATTGACTGTAGGTATTCTTTTCATTCTCAAATAATTCTAAACTGAAACCCACTACGAGTAAAGTGCCGTCGTACATCAGCCCGTAGAGACATCCTGTGCACTCATTTGTCTCTAAAGCAGACAACCGCTGTAACAGATTAGAAACATTAGCTGAAAATATACCTATGTTTGTGCAAGAAAAAATGTAATTTGATTAGTACTTAATTAATCATTTGCCGAATTAATATTAGGGTGCCATAATGTGATGACACTGATGACGTATAAAGGCGTGTTTACCGGGACTTTAAATATTTTTAATTATTTATTTATAAATAGGAGCTAAATTATTTAGTACTTATAGATGTATACCGTGTAATTTATGTATAAAACAAATATTTTACCTCAATTACATAGCTCGTTATTTTGAGACGTGGTGACATTTTACTGGAATGTTTTCCTTTGAGTGTCAAAGTCAATGTAAGTCAGAAGGGTTATTCGTATTTTTGTTAAAGTAAGTAACGAACAGGCAAAGAACATAGACCATACATCTTCAACGAATTATAAGATTGTGAAATGAACTAAAGACCCAGTCTTTAAAAAGGGTTTCCATAACGAAGACTTAAGACTTTTATAGTAATCTCACAAGTATGATATTTTTTTCTTGTATTAGGTGAATGAAAAGAAAAAAAAGGACAAAAGTAGATTACCTTTGGGTCAAAAGACAAAACTTAAAAAAATAAACTTTTAAAACATCAATTTTTTCAACTACCTTCAAATATGAAATTGAACTTAAAAACCAATTTCATAACGTTAATACATACATACATAACTTCACGCCAGTTCCCTTGCGGGGTAGGGACGAGCAACAGAGCGCCATTTAGGCTTATTCTTACACACCTCACTTGCTTTTTTGACATTCATAACTCTTGTCATGCACGCTCGTCTGTTCTTAAGGCTCCTGATATCACCTTCTGCTAGTACACGATCAATTTGATCATGGAAGGTGTGTTGTGGCCTTCCACGACTTCTGCATCCATCCACTTTTGCATTGTATATCTGCTTAGTCATTCTTTCCACATGCCCGAACCACCGGAGCATTCCTTTCCTTACCTTCACCCCGACACTCTCTTTCAGACCAAGTCTCTTTCTTACTTCGGTATTACGAACGCGGTCCGCGAGCGTCACTCCGCAGATTTTGCGCAGTGCTCGCATCTCGACCGCGTTTACTCTACTTTCATGCTCTCTCTTCCATACCCAACTCTCGCTTCCATACGCGAGCGTAGGTACCAGCACCGCGTTGTGTATGGCAAGCTGGGCCTTCTGGCTGAGGTTCTTAGCGCCTAGAAGTTTACCTAACGCTCCATTCACACTATTCCCCAAATTCACTCTTCTTTCTATATCAGCGGTGTACCTTCCATCCCTGCTAAAAGCACATCCAAGATATACAAACTCACTCACTTGCTCCAGCATAACATCATCGACCATTATCCTTGCATTCGTTCTGGTTTCTTCTCTTTCAAACACCATAACCTTTGTTTTCTTCGCATTCAAATGTAAGCCTCTCGCCTGACAGTCATCTTTCATCATTGTGACTAGCATAACTTTAATAAACAAAAAAATCCTTTAAAATTAACAGAAACATTTATTTTATTATTATTTATTTGAAATATTCAAACAATCAACAAAACGATACAACAGACACTCCTTATTAACCCAAAGGACTATTAAAATAAATCTCTTAAATTTTGAATTATGATCAATTTCATTATATCTCATATTCCGTAGAAAGTATTGATGTAAACAGCAAATATAGTTATTAAGCACCTATTCTTATAAACATATCAACACAAATCGTAATTTCATGAATAAATTAAGATTAATTTTCACAGTCGACAAGAAGAAAGAACACGAACAAGATGTTCGATGCAAAGTTGAGAAACGTAAATTTGTTTTGTTTTTGTGATATACAATGCAAGTGGATGGATGCAGAAGTCGTGGAAGGCCACGACACACCTTCCATGATCAAATTGATCGTGTGCTAGCAGAAGGTGATGTCAGGAGCCTTAAGAACAGACGAGCTTGCATGACGAGAGTTATGAATGTCAAAGAGGCAAGTGAGGTGTGTAAGAATAAGCCTAAATGGCACTCTGTTGTTCGTGCCTACCCCGCAAGGGAACTGGCGTGAAGTTATGTATGTATGTATGTATTGTTTTTGTTGGCAATATTGCTTGGTCATCAGCAAACAAAAACTTTGGACATGTGTTTAAATACACTACTTTATAGAAAGACAATAAATTGAAACTAGCAGCAATGCTTGAAGTTTATGTACTTAATACAGTACCCTGGGCTTATATTTGCTTGCTGCCATGGAAATGGGTACAATGTTCCATTGGACGTGATCATGGTCAAACGCAAACCTAATTAATATGAAAAAATAATTAAATGGGGCATGGGGTTATTGAACCATTAAATAATCTCTATAATAAAATCTTCACATTTACTGTAACTATTCCTTACAAAGCAGACTTTATTTCATACTTTTCCTTATAAACTTAAGTATCTCATGGGATCCTTAATTCATTCTGTTGCAGTAAGACAGTACACAAATTCTTCAAAATATATCATGGAAAATATTAAAATTCAATATAAAAACCAATAAAACTAAGATCAAAAAATGTATATTTGAAGCAAACTCATTTTGACATTACTCATTTATTGATGAATTCTTATGGTTCCTTATACAGACATCTATGATATTCTCAACAATATTTGCTCTTTCTTTAGCTGTTTTTAATGCATCATCCTGGCAATCTTTTGAAAGATTACTACCTCCAAATTTCTGTGTACCACAAAAGAGTCCCTTGTTATAGCACACAATTAGGTTTGTACCAGAACCACCACAAATGTCTTCTTCATATGCTGTTGGGTCAGCAAGGATAATATTACTGAAAGAAAATACCATAATATAGTTAAATAAACATTTTTAGGTACATAAAAAATATTAATTTTGTATTAAAATTAATCACAACAGTTACCTCTGATTTAGTCTGTATACTACAAAACTCGTGACTATAGGGAATGAATGTATTTCCAATTTTGTTCTTGATTTGGGATCAACTTTGATTTCTTCAGTTTCAGCATCATAGGAAACTTTTGGTAATGATACTGAAATTATTAAATTAACATCTATTATTGCTGCATATAATTATAATATACAAAATACAAATAAAGTAACACAATAGTTTACCTTGTAAGATGTGAAATAAACAAGAATTACCAAAAAAGATAGAAGTGTGGGATGGTATTATAGAGAACCATAAAAATATACTCACAGGTTTTCAAGCTTGCCATTAGTGCTATAATACAGCCATCCACCAGGCTCCCATCATTGTCAACACAGACAATGTCACAGTATAATACCCATGCCAGTTTATCGGGAACTATGCAAAGATCCTTCAAATCAACACATTTGGAGTTCAGAACTATGTCTGATACTATATTGTTGACAACTTGTGCCTGGTCTGATGGAGGACCCGGCTTCAATTTCGAAGAACATAAAGCTGGGAGTTCTACATTTGTCACTAAAAATCCAACATTTGGTTCTTCCGCTTTTGGTGGTGATAATTCCTGTATAAAATTGCTGCCATTATTTTCAACTTAGTGTTTGGTTTCATATTTAAATGGGGGAATCTAGCATTACTTTACAAAATCTTTAAAGTAAAATTGTTCTGGATTTACCAACTGAATGCCGCATACCACAGCCGTATTGCCACATTTAACTACAGCGGATGCTTCTGCTGTTTTTATAGAGTCTACATTTATCTTAATGGATCTTGGTTGTTTAAAACTCCTTCCATCAGGTCGTATATTACGTGATAAGTAATCGTTGCAGAATTTGACAGGGTGTATGAGTCTAGAACAAAAAAAAAAAGAATTGATTTAGGTTATGATAAACAATATTCGTTACACCGATAAAACTACAAAAGTTGTTTGTGTAAGGTACAAACTTGTAAACATCAGCCATAGTCACGAAGATAAATTTAAAATGTATTTACGCTACGTTGAATTAATAAAATATATATTAAAATTCTAAACAGTTGTAGCCTCGATATTTATATATTATGAACAAGAATTGAAAACAGATCAACTGCAAACATGAAACAAATCAAACACAAATTCACAAATTGTGGAAGTGGAACCAGACTGGAATCGAAAATAAGTATTTGTATATACATATACAAATTACAATGTACTCTTTCCAGTAGGTATATAAAAGTTACCCGTATGTATAAAGTACTCTGTGATAAAAGTACTCTGTGATCACAAACTACTATGGATACTACGTATTCTGTGATAAAAGTACTCTGTGATGTCAGTGTTGCCAGATGACCATGTCAATGAACCCCAATTTTTGTTCCAAAATGCCCAAAAATAAGCTTTTTGAACAAAAAATCCCCAAAACAGTTTTTACTTATGGTAAAGGAGAAATAAAAAAGAAAAACCACCGTCGTGGCGAAAACATCACTAATGACGTCATAATTTTCGCTCACGGAGCGCTCACAACGACCCGTGTCAATAGGTGGGTTAAATAACCGTTCCACTTGAGTTTACGATTGTGACGCCAGCAAATAAGTGGAACGGGAAAAACCGCGGTTGTGAATGTGGTCGTTATGAGTCTAACGGAAAGTAGCCTATAGGATACGACGTATACGAGTAGAGACGGCATAATAAATAAATAACGAAAATGAACAAACGAATGAATTGAATGATTAAAATTAACTATTGAATTGAAGTAAGATTCACTAGTAGAATATAATTCTAAGATAAAGTATTAATACTGTATTATAACTTCGATATAATAATTGTAGTGATGAGAATTGTGTTTGTAGATGAATTATTGGTATTTAAAAAAATCTCCAAAATTTCTTTCAACAAAATTCCCTGCATCTCCACCTCCTAACGCGAAAAAATCCCGAATTCTAGGGACTCCCCCGATCTGCTAACAATGTGTGATGTACTCTTTATTCTTCACCTGTGAAGTGCCGAATATCCAAAACAGACTTGGCTTAAAGGTCTAGAAACCAAGCCATAAAATATTATAAAAAAAAATCTTTATTCTTCTTCGTTGTTCAATAATGGCTTGGCACGGTTTGTGCATTCAGCCAGAGTCATGTGTAAATGGCTTTTCATACTCTTTATTGAAAATTGAAATTTGAAACTACAGATAGTTTAAATCGTAGACAGAGAAACCTATAGACACACCGCTATAACGTGTCACAGAAAGGGACACAAAAGAATGCGTCACTATATTTAGGGATATCTTGGTGAGGAAAAATAATTGTGATAATTAAAAATTTGTATGTAAGGAAGCCTGTAAAATGAACCTGACGAATTGATTTTCATCGACAAGTAAAGGCATGCTATGCGGAGGAGAAGACATGCTGCATAACTCAAATTAATTGCGATGAGAGCAGGAAGATGGATGATGATGATGTGGTTCTAAATAACTGCCTTTCTAATGTGATAGTCGGTTCTAGGTTTGTGGATAAATAATAGCACTTATTTACTTATTTTTAATTAGCTTTTATTCAGTTTACACGTTATTGTCCTTTAAATAAAACAAGCTTCGTATGAATGTTTCTAACTTTATGAGTAGGTTCAAGTCCTATTGTTGAGTGATGTGTACGCAGTTCAAAATAGTGCATGAAAATTGTCAAACTGTCTACTGCTAATTTTTGATGACGGTTTTGGTGTCCAATCTGTTCGTCCTGTAGCTAGAATCCAATTCCGACGTAAATTGTCAGGTTCAGGAAAACTGCAACAAGTCATTTAATTTTTCAGATATATCATTAATACACGATGCAGAATACATATTAATATTTCCTATAATAATGGGATTAATAAGTTATAGAAAAGTTGGCCACACTAAAGTATTTAGGTTAAAATTTATAATTGTTATTTTTGTGCTTTTTAAAGATGAATTTATGTCTAGAGTACATTATACACAATATATGAACATTATAAAATGTTACTGAATACCTAGTAACTGATAAACAGTAATATACTCACGAATGAAAAGACAATCCTGGCATTTTCGTTCCGCTATCACTTCTACACCTTTTAACGCTACACCGCACCATGTTTTTTTTTTTAAAGATTGAAATAGCAACTCTAAATTGTTCAAAACAAAATATAATATGATTTACTTAACATAAACTACGCTAAAACTGTATTTTGTAGGACGACGGTAGCTATCTGCACTTCAGCTGTCAACTTTGTTTAGCAAACCTGTGTGCTAAACAGTGGCACGCCCGTGAAACAAAAAATAGATTCGTTCTGTCGCATTTCTTTATACGACATCGGCATAAGTTGCTCTTTTTCTTGTGTGAATGCGACATAAGATATCAATTTGTCTATAGGTTTCTCTGTCTACGGTTTAAATTGAAATCAAAGACAATATCAGGGTCTCCAGATTGAATTTAAAATTCACCCAAAATAATACTATTTCAGCAAGTCCCCCATACATCTTATGTGATGAAAATTGGATGAGTTTTATCCTGCTAGCGCCCATGGTCCTTAAAAAAAAGTACTTCAATGAAATTGTGATTGTAGCTCATCAACAAATCCAATTTCATAAAATAAACGCCCAAGTTACTATAATACGTATCCAAACTTCAGGCATTGCTGCTAGTTTCAATTTATCGCGTTTCTATAAAGTAGTATATCCAAACAGACGTTCAAAGTTTTTATTTATGTATGAACAAGCAACAGTGCCAACAAAAACAAAAGAAATTTCTTTCTTTTTTTTTTTTTTGGTTTTGAGGCGAGGGAAAATGCTTAACCGATTTACGCACAAACTGGGTCGTTGCTAGGGGAACGACACGCGTCGGTCGGGGGCGATAACACTGCAGCAATAGTATGCTCTTGGCAGCGCTCCGTCCGCGATCGACGTCACAGAATAGTGTGGAAGACTCCGAGCGTTGCTGCACGGGCGAGCAACCCCAATACCCACTAAAAACCCCCTCCTCCCTGACGACCCTGCGCTTTGAATGTGTTGGAAAGGCTGAGATTTAGAACATAGTTACGCCCAGCCGATCCAGCGCAATAAAGTGCCTGGAGTGTGCCCTGGGAGAACACACCCCACTTCGTTGTGCGGGGGTAGAAGGTCCTTTGCTCTCCTAGCAAGCTAAAGGCCCCCCGCGGTAAACGGAACCTAACTCAGGGAGGGAAGTAATGCGCGTACCTGCCTCTCCGGGTGCCAGCTGAAGGCCGGCGACCTCAAGAAGACGCATTGGCACGCGCTGCAGGACTTCTCTCCCTGTCTCGTTCTGCGGCCTCCTTGAGTGACATTACTGTCTCGCAAAAAGTAACCGCAGCCCCCCAATTGTCGCTGCTCTGCAGCATGGCCTTGACCAAGTCGCAGAGCGAGTCGACTGGACCTACGTGCGTCTCAAGTTCGAAACGCTGCGGCGCCCATGCGGCGCACTCGACAAGCGTGCACCGCGCGCCGCACTGGCGGCAGTCCGGGGAAGGCAAGCAGCCCACAATGCGACACAGATACTTATCGAAACATCCGTGTCCGGTAAGTATCTGTGTCGTCCTGAAGGTCAGGGTGCCGCTGGTGCGGTTGACCCATTCCGTCAGCTGTGGCCTGATTGCATCCACCGTGTAGCCGCCATAGGCCGCAGGGTTGTCGAGCTCTTGAGACCAGACGGCGATCATGGAGGCGGTTTCCCGCTTCCTGATCGCCTCGATTTCGACCTGACAGAAGGTCAGGCCTCTAGCTAGGGCATCCTGCCGGGTGCGGCGCACCACTGTCAGGACGTCGACCTGGAGATGCCAGGGCGGATCGCCTGCCAGGAGGGTGGCCGCCGTCCGCGACACTGTGCGATACCCCCGTATGGTCCTCACGGCCAGAACCTGCTGCGCCCGTTGCAGCAGGGTTCTGTTGTGGCGGTGAAGTGCATTGGACCAGACGGGTGCACCGTACAGTGCCATACTCCTCAGGATGCCAGAGTAAAGTTTCCGCGTCGCACCTCCCGGGCCCCCTACGTTGGGAAGCAGCCTCGAGAGTGCGCCCGCGGATTTGACGAGTTTGGGAACTAGCTGCTCAAAGTGCGCTTTGAACAGCCATTTCCCATCGAGAACTAGCCCCAGATATTTCATCTGGGGCCCTACTCTAATGGCCACCCCTTGGACCGAAACGGTCAAGTCCGCGGGGGGATTGCGAAATTTCCTATGGAACATGATGGCCTCCGTTTTCGCGGGGGAGACCCTCAAGCCCAGCCTAGCTATTCGATCTACGACAATCGCCAACAAGAAATTTCTTTCTTGAGTTAACATCGAACAAGATCGTTGTTGGAGCACGCACGGGGGGAGACGCACGGAGGAGGAGGGGCCGCCCTATGACCACGGCTGGGCCGCAGGCGGCAGCTGCCGTGGGATCGCAGAACACTCGCTCGCACGACGGCTAGTGCGACGGACGACCATAAATTGTATATACTATAACTACTAATAAACCACCATCTATCTACATATCTCATCATCATCATCCGAGCGTTAAATCCCGGTTGCGTTCGGTGCGATCACTACGACGCCCAGGGTCCGCTTTCCTACTTTTCCTTCTCCACTTCGCGCGATCTTCGGCATCCCTTGTATTGAGATTATTGGTACGCATGTCATCCCTCACAACGTCAAGCCAGCATTTCTTGGGCCTACCCCTTCGACCGGGACCTGGCGGAGGCGGCATGGCTAGACATTTGTTCCCCAGCCGGTTTCCATAAAACGTGGCCATACCAGCGTAAGCGACTCTCCTGCAGTTTGTCTGCTATGTCACGGACGTGAAGGCTGCCGCGGATGCGGGAGTTCCGGACGCAATCCTTTCGCGTGACTCCACACATCCACCGAAGAATATTCATTTCCGTGACACGCAGCTCCTGCTTGTGTCGTTTAAGTACAGGCCATGCTTCACTGCCATATAAAAGAACAGGTCTAATAATGGATTCGTAGACCGGTCCTTTTAACTTAACCGGTATTTTGGGGTCGCAAATGACACCTGTCACCTCACGCCACTTGGCCCAAGCTGCTGATATTCGGGCCTTAACGTCATGGTCGATGTCCCCGGACGCGCTTAGTATAGATCCCAGGTACTTAAACTGGTCCGTGCGCTCGGCCGTGTCTTCGCCTAAGCGCACGGATGTGGGATCTGTAATGTTGCAAGCCAAGTACTCCGTCTTCGCCACACTTAGTTTGAGACCGCCGTTCTCAAGCGACTCCTTCCACGCATTCACACGTCGCACCAGGCGCGCTCTGTCCGCATCTGCCAGCGCGATGTCATCGGCATATATGAGCAACCATGGTGGTTGCTCATGTCGGTCTCTGATGCTGTTTGACACTCCGTCTTGTATCATGCTGAACAGAAACGGATTGAGGACAGATCCCTGGTGCACTCCGACGGTTATAGGTAATGTTGTAGTGTCACCAACAGCGGTCCGAACTATGGAATCGCACTCATGGTACATGTCTCGAATATTGTCAATATAGGTTTCAGGCACCTCTTTGGACCTCAGTGCCCACCAGATCATCACGCGAAGATCATCAGATTCAGAAACAGGAAATGCAGAGGCGTATTCTTCATCCTGTATTTCTCAATGATGATCCTTAGGGCAAAAACAGGGGCCATGGTACCATGTCCAGGGCAAAACCCATATTGACATTCCGAGACAGTACACTCCTGCCGGATCCGACAGTCGACTATCCGCTCAAAGAGCTTCATGGTTTGGGACATTACCTTTATACCGCGGTAATTTCCGCACCCCTGCGCCGATCCCTTGCCTTTGTAGACTGGAGTGATAACACTCAGTTTCCACTGGCTCGGGATATTTCTGGTGAGGAGTATACGGTTAAAAAGGTTTGTCAAAATGCCCACACCACAAGGACCCATCGCCTTTCAGGCTTCGATGGGGACTCCATCGGCTCCGACAGCTTTCCGATTCCTCATGCGGCGAAGAGCTAATCTATCTATACATCTATCTTTTCTATACAGTCCACAATAAGTTAACCACCTCATCAGTGTGTCCGCTAGACAGGCATACTCTTCTACAACCGTCGAGTGTGAAAATAAATCTTAATTTATTCATGATTTTCTTACGATTTGTGTTTATATGCTTATCAAAAATAGGTGTTTATATACTATATTTGCTGTTTACATCAAAACTTTATAGGGATTTGAGATATAGTGAAAATTATCTTAATTCGAAATTTAAGACCTTTTAATAGACCTTTGAGTTAATAAAGACTATCATCCGTGTAGGAACGGAGAAAGAATACAATTTCTTGCGGCCGGGTGGCCTGTGGTAAGAGGCGACTTAACAACCCACAGCCAGGTGGTAGGGCATTTGCCCGACTGGATGGCTACCACCCCTGGTCTAAAGTATGTCGTCATAACAACCTTGAGTTGTGTTCCGGCATTAGTGACCAGGTTCCAGTCTCCCTTAAGAGAGCAGCAGCGCATTTGTAGCACCTTTGTTGTTGCAAAAGTCCATAGGCGATGGTAACCGCTTTCCATCAAGTGGGCCGACTGCCTGTCTGCTGATCTCCTGCAATAAAAAAAACATGTTTGTTTCGAATGTTTTAAATAAATAATAATAAAGTAATTGTTTATCTTAATTTTAAAGGCTTTTTTTGATATTAAATTAGTTTTTAAGTTTAATTTCATTTTTAATATTTCTGAAGGAAAAAATTGATGTTGTAAAAGTTCCTTGTTTGAATTCTAGTGCTTTTGACCCAAAAGCCTACCAGAAGGTAATATATTTTTGTTCTTTTTTTGCTTCTCTTCGTTCACCTGATACAATAAAAAAATATCATACTTGTGCGATTACTGTAAGGTAAAATTTTTAAAGCTCAAAGTCTTGGGTTTTCGCCATTGAAACCTTTCTTAAGGACTTTGGGCGTTTCCTTCAAGAAACCGTTGAATAGCCTGGGCGTCAGGAGGTTAACCTGCTAGCGCCCACGGTTTTTAAGAAGTACTTCAATTAAATAACGTCCAGGGTACTATTCTAAGTACCCCAACTTTAACCATTGCTACTAATTTCAAATTACCACATCTCTATAAAGTGATATCTCCGAATGAATATTCGAGGTTTTTGCTTGTACGACCAAGCAACAGTGCTAACAAAAACAAAAGAAATTTGTCTTTCTTGACTTTACATCGAACAAAATCGTCGAGTATGAAAATAAATCATAATGTATGCATGAAATCTTTACGATTTATTTTGATATGCTTATCAAAAATAGATGCTTATATTCCATATTTGCTGTTTACATAAAAACTCTATATTATGGATCCATGATATAATGTAAATTATCATAATTCAAAATTTTTAGACCTTTTAGTAAACCTTTGGGTTAGTAAGGACTATCATGATTGTTTCAAATGTTTTAAATAAATAATAATAAAGTAAATGTTTCTATCAATTTTAAAGGATTTTCTGTTTATTAAGGTTATTAAATTGGTTTTAAGTTTCATTTCATTTTTGATATTTTTAAAGGTAGTTGAAAAAATTGATGTTGTAAGATGTATGATTCTTTAAGTCTAGTGCTTTTGACCCTAAGGCCTACCAAAATATTATATATTTTGTCATTTTTCCCTTGTCCTCGTTTACCTGAGACAAGAAAAAAATCATACTTGCGAAGTTACTTCCTGTAAGGCACTTCACCATTGAAACATTTTCTAAGGACTTTGGGCGTTAATTCATTTAAGCGTTATAAAACCTGGGCTTTAGGGGGCTATACTTGTATGTCGTGGCTGTTTGCCGCGTCCATAGCCGCATTCCACAGCCGCATACCACAACAGTAAGATGGAGCTTCACAGACTGTCGATGTCCGGTGGCAGTTGTCACTGTCAGTCCTTTTAATTTGACATTTCTTTTTTCAGAGATTTTGGTACACGAAAGACCGAGGTGTGTGTTTTTATTTTAAAATCGTATTAAATCATGTTAGTTCTGAATAATAAGTGTGTTTAATAAAGAAATTAACTCTCGCCATAAGTTTAAGTGGTTATTGGTTTGTTTATTTTTTGTTTACCATATATTACAGATCATGGCTAAACCTAAAGGCGAGAGGAAAGGAAAATCCGCTATCAATGAAGTAGTTACTCGTGAATATACAGTGAATTTACACAAACGTCTCCATGGAGTTGGTTTTAAGAAACGAGCTCCGAGAGCAATCAAGGAAATTCGTAAATTCGCAGAAAAACAAATGGGTACCCCTGATGTTCGAGTAGACACACGCCTAAACAAATACTTATGGTCAAAAGGTGTCAGGTACGTACCTATTATTTATTCAGTTTTTTCATTCATGATAACGTAGTTCCATTTTTGTTTAAAAAAAAAATTGACTTCTACTCGAGCACAAATTTTTACCCTTTGGGTTAAACTTTACAATAGTGGTCACTGAATTTTAAGTATTGGGAGGCGGAGGGGGAAGGGGGGGAGGAGTACTTCTCCTTTATTCAACCCCCATGTCTAGGCGACATGTATTTTTTGAGATGATTTTTTTTGTAAACATAACTACAATTTTTTTTCAAAATCGTGTACTTATTTCTTATGTCTAAAGACAAGAAATGCAGAAGTAAGCTAGTGGTCAATGTAGAAAACATTTAAAACAGTCTAAAAACGTAGACTAAAGCCCACAAGCCGAGCGAGCAAAGCGAGTGTGCCATGAAAGCGGTCAGCAAATATCACAACCGATTTGTAACCGTTATTTAAATAGTTATCAAGAATAAATGGTGACCTGCCGGTTCTGGCACTCGCCGGCTGCTACCGCGGCACGCTCGCTTCACTCGCTCGGCTCGTGCACTTTGGTCTAAAGACTAACCCAACCTAACCAACTCACCGTTTTAGTCACTGGTCGCGACTTTTGATCACCCCTCACAATCTTAGTGGCTATAAATAAACTGTAAGGATATCCCTAACTCAAATTACCATTAATTTACCTCCCATTTATCTATATCACACCAAAAAATTCAGATAGAGGATTTCGCCAAAATCCAAAGTTCAGCAATGCAATCGAAGTTCAGTGAAAAAGCCAGTCAACATAAAAATAATCAATATAACAGAAACAACGCAAGTCCTCGAAAAATCCATAACAAAACACAAAGCACATTCATATAACTAAAAGAGAAATGGAATAAAAAAAGGCGGCAAATAGAGTATAGCAAATTATACATCAATTTTTTTTAATAAAAATAAATTGTTTAAAAACATACTACTAATTCAAATTTGCAATATATAAGTTTAAAAAAAACAAATTTCGTATTTAAAAATCGATATTCTTGACATGTAAAATGATTTTCGTATTTCAAAATCGATCTTATTGTGTTATCAAATTGATATAATTTTTTTTTCTTTCTTATGCCTATTATCGTCGTAAAGTAAAAAAAGTGACAGTACTGTGATTTATTATTTTATGAACTTTAAAATTATAATAACTATTTCAAAACTTGTTTATTTAATTAAAAAACAGGTTTAGTTTTTATATATCAGGTGTAAGTATATTCCTAAACACAAATCAAACTTTTTGTCAACAAAAGTGACATAACCTTTTTATTTTGTTGACTAAACATATTTTTGTTTTTCTCATTATTCATTCAAATATTGTTGGTGGACCCTAAAAACATGTTTCCTAGCACAAATAACAGGTCTAGTGTCTATATAAGGCATATGTATACCCCTAAACTTAATTTCCGTTATCTGATGCCACTCTGTGCAAAAGTTTAGCCCAAGAGAGTCCAAAAACAAGAAAGTTGTTGAAATATGAAATAAAATACAACCAAGCAATTCACATAAATAGGAAAATCAAGAAACATAAAAATCATAGATAAAACTTATATATTTTTATGAAGTTTATGTTTGGCAATGCCATGAAAATGTTCTAATATATGACAATTAATCAATATACCTAGTCTTGCCATAAATATTGTAACAAAGAACATTTTTTTTTCTATTGCAAATAACATGAAGTTTTACAGTGTGTTAGTTAAATAATACATAAAATATAAAACAATTTAAAATATAAAAAGCTTATTCGAAGTGGTCTCCATTGGCTGCAATACAGTCCTTTAAACGTTGAGGCCAGTTATCAATAGAAGCACGCACTCTTTCCATGGGAGAATTCTTCACTGCCAATCATATGGATTGTTTAGGGACTCCAAATTATCATGGCGTTTAGAGCAAGTCGTACTCTCTAAAACTGACCATAAATCATAATCCGACGGATTAAGATCGGGACTAGACGACGGCCAGTCTTCAGCTCTGATGAAGTCGAAACGAGGATTGTTCAACTGTGGACCTGTGATCTAAGTGCAATATTAGTGAAAAACAGGCAGGTTATGTTTATCAAAAAATTAATATTTCAAGAACTCTGGAACATAGGGGTTTTAAGGATGCCTCGCCCTCCCCACCACTTCACTACTTAATATTTGTGTATCAAATATCTATAGATTTACCATAATAATATCTATCAATCTGCTGTCTTATGTATATTCATTTAAATTATAGTTATTAATAACTGTAATTTTTGGTTACCTGTATTGGACTTTGTTTATAGTATTTCATTGATTTGTATGGCAAACTAATTTGAATGTTGCTTTTAATCTAAACATAAAAACTTTGAATTCTTTGGATGGAGAACTTTTTAAAGTAACCTTTTTTATTGCTCATTTTAATGTAGGTAGTTTGTCAAAAAAAAAATTCTTACTAATATGTCCTAAATTAAATAACTAAGAAATTCAAAGTCTCAAGAAAAATAATTATGTATTTAAGTGAATAGGGTTTTTGAACCGTAAACTAAATCACTGATCTCTTCATGTTATCATATGAAATATATTTATTTTTTACTTGAGTTTATACCTGTAATCTCTGATGTTAGCTTATTGATTTTTTCTAACAATATTCTTTATTAAGTTTGTTTCTGTTAATATCTATTATAAATATTTATAATGTGTATGAAATAGACCAAGATAGGCAAAAATTTAAACTTTAATAAAACACAAAGTTGATTTTGCAAAAAGTGTCAGTTATTTAATTTTGCTATGATAGAGATAATATTAATGTGAAAATTAATTTATTGAATTTTTCTTCATGTCTTTTTGTATGTAACATGAAGACAAAATTTATTTGTAGTCCTAAGATTAAGTCTCTTCTCTTTGATACATGTTGAAGTAATTACTTCTACATGCATCTTAGTATTGTATTAGTAAAGATTGATCAGACTGAACATTTTCAACATAACTGGAGATAGGTAGGAATTCTTACTCCTTTTACTAGGACTGTGTGTGATGCTTTAAGAAAAATATGTTATTGATTAAAATTATCAGTATCTGACACATTTGGCATTTTATTATGGTAAATATTCAATCTAAATTTGTAAATAAAATTAAAAACTTACTGTAGTTATCTTAGAATTGAGTGTGGTCTCTGTAGATTCAGTTGCAGCTACACAAAATATTTATAACACAAGCAAGACAATTATCTTTAAAAAAGAAAGTTCCAACAATAATTGTTTTGAGTCATTACATAATAATACAAGACACATGTATTACAGGGAAATATGAAATAATAATTTCTGATATTCCTTATGCTGGTTTTCTATGTCCTATATTATCTATATCATCCATTTATTTTTTTTGCTACTGGTTAAACTTTATATAAACTGAAGAATACAAGTCATGTCAACTTTTTACCTCTGGTCAGGTAAAAGAAAGGATAGTTATGGAAATAGTAGTATATCATTAACTAATGAAAAGGCAAGATAAAAAACACTGCATGCATTATGGGAATGCTGATTAGAATTTATTTAACATACTAATGCAGAGTACCGGGCATATGATTTCAAGGGAATTGTATAATGCTGTGCTGGATATGGAGAAGTTTCTTCACAATGTTTTCTTTCATTATCAACAAGACAAGCAGAAAGGTCAGAAAAACTGCTTAAGTTTTGTATGCTTTCCATCAGAATTCCAAACTACATAATTTGAATGTCATTTGGGTGTGTTATTTATTAGGAAACCATGATATGGTGTCTATCATTAGTAATGGAAAGCAAACAGTAGTAATGGAATTGTATTTTGTTTCAGAAATGTGCCCTTCCGTGTGCGAGTGAGGTTGTCACGTAGACGCAATGATGATGAGGACTCTGCACACAAGCTGTTCACGCTTGTCACATATGTGCCCGTAGCATCCATCAAGGGTTTGCAGACAGAAAATGTTGATGCTAGCCAAGAATAAACATTAAGTTTAAGTTCAATTCTTGTCTTTTTTTTCTACATTTAGTCCTGATTAATGCCCGGTTTCAATATTACAAAACGATTCGTTTTTGATATCGACGGTTAGAATATTACTGCCTGGTAACTCTACTGACGTTTCTATAATGAACTGTTCGTAGCTAGTTACTCATGAAAGTACCAACTACCGATGGGAGGGATTTTCTAACCGACCGGTAGATTTTTTGTATGGAAACGACCGATGAAGTGTTTCTATATTATAACCGCTGGTTGTCAACACTACTATTCGTAGGAATTTTATTACCACCCGATTTCGGCTCGTTATGTTTGTTTGGCGAGGTTGCCAGTTTATTTGTCATTATAAATAGGTGATTTTAAATTAAATTAAACTCTTATTTTTTACTTATTCTTTTGACTTGGATTTGATTCTTATTGATATCTTTCAAATTTGCTATTTCTGCCTTTAACAGTTCTAATTTCAATTCCAGTATTGCTTCACTATTCATCCCTATTAATATTATAAATGCGAAAGTAACTTTGTCTGTCTGTCTGTTACCTTTTCACGGAAAAACTACTGGACGAATTTGGCTGAAACTCAGTATATATACTTTTTTGATGCCGAGGATGAACATAGAATACATTTTATCCCAACATGGGATAGTTTCGGGGACAAAAGGATATTTTTTCTGTTTGACTGTAATGCTGTCACGCAAAACTATTGGACCGATTTAGCTGAAACTTGGTATATAAATAAGTTCAATATCTAGGAGAGATATAGGATACTTTTCATTCCGGAAAAGAGATAGAGTTTGGGATAGATTTATGTAAAGTTTATCCCAGAATGTAGGATAGGTTTTGTTTTTTGTGATGTCGTTTTCGTAATTTTCGTCGACAAATATAACAACAAAGTTCTCAGTTGTTGTCAGTACAGATAAAACTTTATGGTTAATGCCACCTTTCTAATAATAAAGTCAAAGGTTCCAAAGTCATTAATTAATATAATAATAAACTTGTACTAGCAGAAGGTGATGTCAGGAGCCTTAAGAACAGACGAGCGTGCATGACAAGATTTATGAATGTCAAAGAAGCAAGTGAGGTGTGTAAGAATAAGCCTGAATGGCGCTCTGTTGTTCGTGCCTACCCCGCAGGGAACTGGCGTGAAGTTATTTATGTATGTATGTAAATATTTATAACAACAAAGTTCTCAGTTCTCAGTTGCCAGCACCGATAAAACTTATATGGTTAATGCCACCTTTCTAATAATAAGTTCAAAGGTTCCAAAGTCATTAATTAGACTACAGTTTTTTGTTATTCTTGAGCTTCACCTGCGATAACGTTATAGTTATCAATTGTGACCTAATGCGTCTTAAATATAGCATTAAAAATAACACTGAATAATTATAACATTATTAATAGATAACGTATTAGTACGTACTAACTGTCAATATTTAACGTCATTAACAGTAAATTGCAACATCTCTTCAAATAACACAACAAATCCATCGCTACATCTGTTGGAAACGGTCGCGTTATAAAAAGTTCCTTAAAAGAATTTAATGAAAACAAAAAATCGGACAAGGTTCCCACAAAGTTTACGTCATTTGACTCTGGAACCACAAAAACCGTTATTTTTAGCCTTAACTTATTTAAAAAAATTGTGATCGAAAACCACAAATACCTATAACTAGCGAAAAATTTCTCAAGTGACAACATTGTTTCATCTTTTTTTTTACAACAAATCCAATGACATTGGAACAATCAAAGAAAGAAAGTTTATATGTTGTATACATTACTGCGTTTTGTTCATGTAACATTCATATAAAATGGCTCTGTAATTGTAAGTATTTTTAAAGCAGATTGATTGAAAGCTTGATTTTTAATGACAATCTTATATCACAAAAGGTCACTTCTTTTAAAAATATATTTATTTTGTAGTTATACGTCAACTCATTAAGTTTAGCAAAACGCTTGGGAGGGAATTGGTAACTGATAACCGACAGTATTTCTAACTGACAATGAGCTTGTGAAACGCTCGTATAGCCCTCTCAACCATTGGTTCTTGGTAACTTCAAAATCAATCAGTTACTATTACAGATTACCGTCGGTAAAATATAGAAACCGGGGATAAGCCCAACATACGTGTTTTCATGCATTTTGGAATCCTTGCCTGTCTCATTCCAATGCGGGGTTGGCTAGCCTGTAGATTTTTTATTGGATGCATTTTGGCAGAGAGTGCGTTGGAGTTTTTCAATCTGATCCCACTATTACCTGTCCACCATCAGATTACTAGACACTGGCGTGCGGCATTGGTATATGATAGACATACCCCCTATTCTATACGAACAGCATTGCGCATTCACTTTCATTTTGAGTTTGCTTCGTCTGGAATTTTTTTAGGATTCCGTAGCCAAATGTCAAAAACAAATTTTATAAATTCGTTATATCCTTTATTTAACTATTTTTTCCAAAACTAATATCAGGTCATGAATGTCCCACTGCTGGTCTCAGGCCTCCCATTATAGGGGGGGGGGGGAACGAACAGTATACCAGATTTGATACATGTATTATCTCGATTTGCAGGTTGCATCACGATGTTTTCCCTCACCGTTGTTAGCACGTGGTAATTGTAACAATATGCATATTAGACCAGAAAACTGACTAAGTGGTGCATGCGTTCCGACCGGAATCGAACTCGCGCCCTTTGGGCTTGCAACGCGTGCGCTAGTCGTTACGCTAACACGACTTGCTTTCAAAACTAGTGGCTATATTATGCCCTATATGAATAAAATCTGTTAGGAACATTTTTGCGCTTTTGTAATTTGCTAACAAGCACCATCAAAAACGCTATTGAATTGTCGGCGACTTACCAAATAGCTGTAACCTCTCTTTGATAGGAAATCAAATGATGTGTTGTTTTGCTGTGCAGTTTTATTTTAAAACTAGGCTTTGCCCGCGACTTCGCTCACGCTTGACTTGAAATTTCCGGAACAAACTATCAAGCACTAAAAAAAAGTAAGTTATCGTTTTAGTGAAAACTGTGTCGCAGAATAAGCTAATGTTTATGCATTCGAACAACTTTTTGTTGTTCGAAGCCATGATCAGTAAAAAATCACATTGGACTAGGATGTTTTTTAATATGGCCATTTTAAATCATTCCCAGGATAAAAAGTAACGCAGAGTATAAGTCTAAGAATTAAATCGGCCCAGTGGTTTTAGGTGAATTCTGAACAAACACAAGAAATCTAAAAAAAATGCATCGTGTTCTCCCCAGTTTATATAGTCTATTCCAATTGTTTTTTTTTTTAATATCTTCAATGTACAGACACGGCACAATTTTATAATAATGTAGATAAGTGTAATATTGATTAAAAATTAACATTAGTACTAAAATGTTTATTGCTTTTAAGTAAAGATCTGGGTTTTTCTGGAAAATGTGATTAGTTTAGCGAAAGGAGTGTGTTTGAGCTGTCCCAATAACTCTTGTTTAACGTTTCGTGGGACTACATAATCAATGAAATTTTTTCATACACAATACTCTTTCTAATTAATGTTTCCCATTGTATACACTGCATTTAACACTTATATAATTTAAAACGCGTACGAAGTTACATTAGTAAAACTACTATAGTGCTTAATATACTATATTATATATCAAAATTACTTAATATTTACATACAGTTCAGTTGATGGAGATTGAAATTTGAAAATTGGTTTGATTCAGAGTAGTTTGTGAGATAATTATGGGGTATTTACGATTACATGAATTTACAATTACAAGCTTTTTAAACCTTTTTAAACTCACTGTGCTTGAACTACGCACTTGGCCGATTATAAATTATTATTATGGACTGGTTAATATAATTAATTATATGAAGATTATAAGATGATTTGTATGAAGAAAATTATCAAAGTTGATTTATTACCACTTATTTATGACTGCTATGAAGTTCAATTCCCATCCAACTTCGAGGCTTGTTTTAAACGCTCCAAATGTTCTTTTAAAGTTAATATGCATTTAATAGCAACATGTGCCAGCGTCAGCGAGCATTCGACGATATAAATAATTATCCTTTATTATTAACCACTGTCACAATTTACAAGACGTGGCTTTTGCCGTGTATGTGCCATATGCTGATGTGCCTACAGCCCCACACCTGTCAGCCGCAACGCCGAGCCTGCGGTTCACTTCCATTAGTACGGCTAAACCCATTACAGAGACATCTCTTAGCATCTATTCGGGTTTAACACAATGTCTTACGGTTAATATATTCACCTATATTACAGGAGCTCACTTCCTATAAATCCTATATCCATTGAGTATAATATGGTATAATGTATAAACTGTCTTCATCCGTGATATCGTTTAATATTGATGCTAGGTATTACAAAGTTAATTAAACTTTCAATATTCTTCTAACAAAATCACATTAATGACGATTTATAATTAAAACAAATTTGGCATAATCACCATTTTACAAAAACCTTTCAGCGGTATTAAACACCGTGGTAGGTAATACCGGTCAAGCTTTGTTTAGGCATAAATCGCAGACATAATGCCCAGGAGAGTCACGCTAAGCACTAAGCGGAAATGACTGACTATATAGCACAACATATATACCACAGTTCGTCGTTTTGCATATAATCATCGCAGATTATATATTTATTATCCAAGTCTACGTCTGCTTCGTTGTCTTCTTTTTATTCCATTGAATATTTTACCCAAGATCTTAACTTGGGAAACCATGTTATCTTGTTCACTTGTGAAGACTACCCAGCTGTGGGCGATCACGATTCTTGTTCTTCAAACTTCCTTGAAGCGTTGAGAATAGCACGTCATCAGACCTTGCCTCAAACTTAGTAAACTACCTAATTACATATTATAAACCAAGCGACACGCTTAGAAAGGTAAAAAAATCAATTTAATTTTATTAAAGTACAGAACTTAATTAAATGAAACGTCTTTATACGTATTGCCTACTTAACTTAGTGCTCTCAAACTAACTGGGACAATTTGGTTAATTGAACGGCTTTACCAAAGTAATTGACTACAGCTACATAGTGCTGCTCAGCTACCTGTTTGTATTTTTCTTTATGTGGGCAAATTTTACCGTACGAAAGCGTTTCTTGTCCTCTAGCTACGTGGACATTAAAATTACATGTTGCTACACCTTTCTATTTATTGCTTATCTATAATTCAGTAGGGGAAGGTATACTAGTTTCGTAATAAGGAATCGTCCGAGGACTGATAAATCGATGTCCAACGAAGAGAATGGTTGGTGTCACGTAATAGTATTGAATTCTGAGATCGTCGTTTTCCTACATAAGAGATAGTAAATAGGCGGCCCTGTGCGAGTCGTATTTGCGTACGGAACGCATAAATATAACTAAAAATCTATGTTAATACGAGTATCAGTTGATAAACTTCTAGGCCTGCCTAAAAACTTAATAAAGGGCGTTTCCTTTTTATAGTATATCCGATACGCATGTACCAGACATCAACCAATCAATCAACTCTTTATTGTACACCAATACAAAAAAGAACTTGCAGACTAAAACTAAATCTCATTACGCACAAAGGGTGGTCTTATCGCTAAAAAGCGATCTCTTCCAGACAACTCCAGGAATGAATTGAGATTATAATGACGTTAGTGATGTAATACATATATATAAGTGTTTATAGATAAATATTACATACATTTAAATATCATCATATTCCAAGGACAGGTAATATTTTCTGATCATCGTTTTAAATATCGGTAGCGATGTTGCTTGTCTGATAGCAACTGGCAGAGCGTTCCAAAGTTAGGCATGTTGCCGAGTTTTAAATTTAATCTCTATTTTGCAGGTTTCTTCATATTTACCTTGATTTTACTTCACGGTTCGGACACCGTACCATATGTAATCGTAACCAAATTACGTTACGGCATACAACTGTCTAAACGGTGCATGCTCTCAGTCGAATTCACATCATTTGAATACGGCACAGGCGTTATTAAGGCGCAGACATTAGTCACTGAGCAACCAGGACAAAACTTTATGATTCAGTTAGCTGAAACATAAAAGAGGAGGTTAATAAAAATTCACAATGCCGAAATATCTTTGTGCCAACTTATTACTGCTGGGTCGTAATTGCGTGACTTTCTTACATTTGCAGACAGCCTTCAATTACATCCGACACTCGACGCGTGATAAGGCAATGGGATTAATTTCGCTGATCTGATTTTACAGGGGGAAGGAAGGGTTCGTTTCATCAGGGGAGTGTCACGACTGTTGACAAAATTTTTAAATAGTTCCGTAAGCGAATTTGATGGGCATAGTTTTGAAGAGTAGGTATGATGATATTAGTGTACTTGAAACAGACTCTTCTCAAGAAGATAATGTTTACAAATATAAACTCTTCTAAATCTTTAATTCTTTCCGCGGGGTCATTTCACTGTTGTGCAGTAGAATCAATTTCTGACAGCTAGTAGTTTTTGAAAAGTGTCTGTAATACAAAGACAGATGGATAAATGGACGGCCAGACATGACTATTAAATAAAGGTTTTGATTCTATCAAAATGGCTCTGAAACTCTGAAAATATAAATTCTTTGGTTGTTTTGATTTGATTGCTGGTGTATCTGTGGTTCACGCATTTCATCCAACTAAGTCTGTTCTGGTCTTTTGTATTAAACTTAGGGCCTTTGTTAGAATTCGCAAGTAACATTTTTTATGTACGTACATTAATAATAGACGGATTTTTTTTTATTCTGTCGGGACCACAGATCTCATACATACCTAAATACCAAGTAAATGTAGCTGCCTAGCGATTTCATGTGTTACAGTTACGGGTTATACTAGTCATAACCAGTATGACTAAAAAGAGCATATTTTATTCTTTCACATTTCAGATTTTATTAATATGAATAACTATTAGTAGGTACTAAGAATAATACTACTTCGTTAGTTTTCTGTAATGGTGTACAATAAAGTGTTATCTATCTATTAATTATTAGTGTTATTAGTAGGTATTTACCACGTAATTTGTAAGATATTATCATAGAACATCGGGCGATACAAATGTCAACAGTACACTGTAAATGGTGAATAATTGGTCGTGTTTTGATGTAACATCAATTATTTGGTGGTGGTATAAACTGGAAGTAACTATAGAGCACCACACGTCTAACTGATCCTAACAAAATTGCGTTTTTGACCACAATTTGAAATTGTGTTTGTCAACTCTGACCAACGACTGGAGTTTACTCCTTAAGTACGATTGTTTTTGTAAGTAAGTACGATTTTAGATCTTATTTCACTGAATCAAAGTTAATTGTATAACAAAAAAACGTAACGCTTGTATTATTTTACTCCTAATCAAATTTCCATACCGGGGGCCTCATATGAAAATCGATTCTTAAGGAGTAAATTAAAAAAAAACAACACAAGAATAAATAAATAAGTAATCGGCAGACAAAAACACACAGATTATATACCCCCAAGCTCAGCAAGTGGCACTGGTGTTGAAGTAATATACAACGGACCCCTTTGGGCCAGTTCCAGTCACACAGACCATGGTCATTATCATCATCCGAGCGTTAAATTCCGCCATTTATTAGCGTAATTAAAATCAGGTAGAATAAAGAATGGATAATAAATCATAGAAAATCTAAAATTCCGCTTCTGACCGGGATTTAAATTTTAGATAGATAGATAGATAACACTTTATTGTACACCATTACAGAAAACACAGAAAAACTTATAGCCTAAAAGTATTCTAAACGTGCACAATGGGCGGTCTTATTGCTAAGAAGCGATCTCTTCCAGACAACCCGTAATTTTATGCGCGCCCCGATTTGCGTTGTATTTCGATACTTGAAAATTCCTAAAAAGATTTGGTTTTTGGATTGTTATTCTTTCAATTTTCAGGAAATAGTAAAAACAAAATAAAGTCACGAGTAAGTTTACGAAAAGTACAACAGTAATCGACATAAAGTAATATAAAAGCTGAGAGGTTATTACGAGGAAAAGCATTGAGCGGATAGATAGATACTCGGTATTATCTCTCGCGCTTGACCGAGCTTCGGTCACTGCCTGAGCGATTCCGAAAGCCTTGTTAAGGCCTAATGACATGAGAACAACGTACTTATTTATGCCTTTCAGCTCTGAGATGACTACACCACTCAAGTGATCAACTATTCACTATTTTAGGTATTTTATCTTAGCTTTTCAGGTGTCAAAAGTTAAGAATCTTGTTCTGCCTAAAAATACTGTAATTAATGTGTCTGTTATTTTGATAAGCAATAAAGTGCTATCTATTTATCTAATCTTGAAATAAATTTGTAATTATCATATAAGGTTTTCAGAAAACTAATTCCTACTTCAATTTTTGCATTTAAGGCTAATCTAATACGAATGTGAAAGTTCTTTGCTTGCTCGTTTGGCTTTTATAAATTTAAGAATCAATAGAACAGAACAACAGAACATTTAATGATTACAAACAAGAAAACTCGTCTTTCAGAAAAGGCATAGTTCTAGCGGATAGGTATGAAATGGTTATTAAACTTTAGTCGTCAATATATAAACTACTATTCATATAAAAATAGTGACCGCCATACATATAATTGGAGGTTGAAATATTATTTTTAAGTATTTTTTTATGGCATGAGTTCAGCAGACAGGCAGACGGCCCACATGATGGAAAGTGGCTACTATCGCCTTAGGACATTTGCAACACCAAAGATGCTACAAATGCGCTGCTGCTCTCTTAATCGAGACTAGAACCTGGCCACTGATGCTGGAACACAACTCAAGGTTGTTATGGGGGCATACTCTAGACCAGGGGTGGTTGCCATCCAGCCGGGCAAACACAAACCAAACACCTAGTTGTGAAATTGTATTCTTTCTCCGTTCCTGCACGGATAATTAATATACATAGTCGTATATATAGTCGTTTGGGAAATCTATAGTCGGATCTTGAAAAATTATGATCTGATATGATGACGATGAAAATTAATAACGAATTTCGTATTTAAAGTGGGTAGATATTAATTTTCGAACTCGTAAAAATTTAATAAAACTACGTTTTAACGGTTTTAAGCGCGGTAATTTATTTGATTTTTTTTATTCCGACAATTTCGGCCACTTTTCAGTGGTCGTGATCACGGAAGACAAAGATGTCAAATGTCAACTAGTATTGTTAAAGTTTTATTTGTATCGTAATTTTTTTTTGTTCTAACATTTATACAGTAATATAAAAAAGCTGAAAATAATTGAAAATTATTCGTTGAGTAATTTTTAGATATGGGGTATTTTGTAAATGCTTTTTAGAGTTTCGTATTCTAGTGACAAAAAGTAAATGGCTGACGATGATAATCTCATCGGAAATGTTTGTGCGCGAACTGAATGCACTGGCCAATTTTTACGTCATTCAAGCTTTCTCCATAAACTACAGATGCATACTTGTATGTGATCATCGCGCATTTCTTGTAACGGATGTTCGAATTATCACAATAATTATTTTGTGGCCGGTTCCCATATTATAACTATTTACTATTCATACATTTGCCTTACTATGGTAGACATTTGATATAACTTGTGTAATGCTTATATCAAATTTTAACCAATAATAAGGCAAATTAACGGTTACGATGATATAGGAATTGGCCGTTAATCAAATTGTAAACTAGGTATATTATAAATTTGAATTCATTTAAGTTTTAGATCGCATAAAACAGCATTTCATTAATTAAATAATGGAATTGCTGGTTTGACGACAGCATGACCTACATTTAAGTCCTAAATTAAGTTTAAAGTAGCAGCATCCGAGCAACCGGGTGGCAAAAACACACGGATAGATAATTTAGTGCCGCCTGCCCTTCAGTGGGTTTTAGTGGGTGATATGAGAAGCGGAGTTGCGCTGGAAAGACAATGTCGTACATATTTTAAGCGGGTACGCCCCGTTCACACAAAGGCGTAATTTATAGGGCCGCGCGGAGACGGGCGGCTGAGTTATGTCCCGACGATAGCGACGAGCTTTTAACTGCCTAATGGAGCGATTTACTCAGACCACCTTGCGACCGTTACACAGTTTACACTAACGAACACCAGTTACAAGCTACATTGGACTGATAACGATGAAATTCATTCACCTTTCATCTTCACAAAACTACTCTATTTTCATCTACATTATCGAAAGTACATAAAATAATTAGGATACCTACCTAATTTCAAAACAATCGGTTTATTCAATTTCAATTTTGTAAAGGATTCATCTATACTTGGTGGAAACTATTCCATTTTTTAAATAAAGATATCCTGTGTTCGTTATTGATACCAAATTTCACAAAATTTATTTCATTGTGTAGCCTTGAAAGTCTTTTTTTGTTTAAAGACTTGAACGAACAAGACAATTTGAAACTTGCCTTGAAGATAGACAGTCTTTCGCATTTATCTTTAAATTTCTAGAGACTTGACATTTCCCTATGGATTCGATCAATTATGATTTGTTTTTCAAGGTAAGAGATGTACACTAATGTTGTAGTTGCCTGTTTGAAGGCGAGTGCTTCGGGGCATCGAAGAGAAACGTGAAAACTTTTTCAATAAAACATAGCCCTCTGAGACATTTCAAAGGAGCGGCGTGCAATGTTTACGACCAGAGCGGCGCCGGTACTTGCTTTGCTATACACAATATACACAATTATTTCATTTAAAGTATCTGACCAGAATTCTAAGCAATTGCGAATAACGGACTGCCGAGGCGGAACGGGAGACGTGCGCGCGCGACGAATGACAGCGGGCGAATGATCTACACGCCGCTACGCCTTTTATACGAAAATACTACCCTACAAAACAATAACATTG
The DNA here is from genome assembly GCA_019925095.2 of Dendrolimus kikuchii. Classification (NCBI taxonomy): domain Eukaryota; kingdom Metazoa; phylum Arthropoda; class Insecta; order Lepidoptera; family Lasiocampidae; genus Dendrolimus; species Dendrolimus kikuchii. The sequence goes on from CM034394.1 coordinate 13,677,512, forward strand.
CATCATTGCTAAAAATAGCAATTACATCATAGTGTTGCCAGTATCACAAAAAGAATTATAATAATTAGTTACTGATGCACTAAATTATCTAGACGATAATTTAGTGGGCTTATAAAATTAAGTAACCGGTAGAAAGTGTTAATTTAATTATAAATCGAATCATATGATAAATCGACTAAAAATATTAGCTATGACTATTGTCTATGTGATATTAATATGCACTATGGTTCTCATGACTACTGTGGTGGACATCTTGTAACAGATGTTTAAGGGAGTTTTTGGCGGGAATTGAAAGGGAACGTTGTGCTGTGCAGTTTTATTTTTTAAAAATGTGTAAAATTACTCTAAAATGAAACAATCGTTGTAGGATATTGATAGTTTTTGAGTAGTAATAATGTGTTTTGTGAGAAATGTGAACTGTATAGTCAAATGTGGCCTTTCGAATTTTCACAAGAACTCCGTTATACGGCGTGGATCGTAGCCTACAATACAATTGTGCCTGGCTTAAAGGCCTAGTTGCTAAGCCATAAACACAAAAAAACAGATGTTTAAAACCACTTTCAAAGAAAATTGGCTTGAACAATATCCATTTAGTAGGTTTGAGATTCGTTTCCATTCAATGCCTTTTTACAGTTCCGGGGCTAAATAACGAAAACAGTGAAAGTGTATTACTTCTACGGAACTCTTCGTCGAGTGCGGTTAGCGAAGCACTTACCAAATTTTTTTAAATGCTGTTTTTTTCCAGTACTATTCGGGCACATGGTTTGGTTATGTAACAGCTATTTGGAGATATACATATGTTTAATAGGGTTCTTACCATACAGTTTATAAGCTAATATAACTTAATTATTTTACTATTAAACAAATCAAACTTATTCTTAATATTATAGTTTACAATAAACGTTTGTTATATCCTCGATTACACTGAGCTTTAGTCGTCGTTGCAAGCTTTTATTGTAAGTACATATTGTGTTGCGGGTCAAGTGCAATCGTAGTGGTGGTTTTGGGCTACGCGCACAAGTAAAGTAGTAAGCTATTCGGAGGGTTGAATATTTGGAACATTTGTCAGTTTCACTTTTTAGGATTTGCATTTATGGCCCATTGTTAATTGCTCATTACTATGGTTACTATTTAATAAAATAATTAAATTATATACAATAATTTATTGCCAAGAAAATGTAGGTACGTACACATCACGTTGTTTATTTGTTTTACATTCAAGCATCATTTTTGATGTGAAAATTATACTAATTAAATTACAATAAAATTTATTTGATATTTAACAAAAATAAATTATTGACATAAATAAAAAGGTAAGTAATAATTAAATATAAACTTATAAATTATGTACTACATTCCTTTTAACAGGAAGTATGTCCAGGATGCTGGCTGCATTGCCACGCTGTATAGCAATGCTAATTTTCTGGGCAAAACATGAGCCAGCCTTCTGATCACGGGTAGTATCAAAGAGTTTCTTACAAATGTCTTTAAAGAAGCTCTTAGCCGCTGGACCCCACGGGACTAATGTTTCAAACCCAAACGAAATAAATATGTAATCTTTTCCTAAGGCTCCAAATTTTCGCCGTTTGACACCTTCGGCTAATGCAGCGGCGTTTCCAGCCCGACTCGGTCGTTGGAAGATATGAGGGGGCTAGTGTGTCAACACAAGTCGCACCCCAGACTAGTGGCCGCCCCATCTTCCAAGGGATGAGTGACACACCATCCGGTCTCTTGCCAACGTCACGAACCAAGCCATTTGGTTCTAGAATGGCAGGTACGCCGACGCTGACAAGAGCTCGGCGGATGATGTCATTGAGGCTGAAATGACAAGATCTTCTACCTGCGCTTTTCAAACATGACAGGCCGTGATGTCTAAATCGGTCTAACATAATTCCATACTGACAGTGGTGTGGTACGCAACATGGCGCCTCAAGGCGTAAACTCGTGGCTTATCGAAATGTGGTTTTGTCCAGAAGTGTGTTCGTATAAAATGATTAGTGTGCTTATAACTACTGTCCAGATTCCCACTTAGTGACGGCTAAGAGGTGGGCGCGCTCTGCTGAATTCGTACAAAAGGTAAGAACAAATAAAATATATTTTAAATTAAAGATAAATATCAAAAATTCTGATGTCCAAGGAAATTGGACAGTCCAAATAACTGAAAAGCTTTATACTCCCCTGTCCCGACTCGATCGGGCGATGCAATAAATGACTGACAAGCAGTAATGGATTGTAATAATTGATTCGGTACAATTGTCATTAGAAGAAACAATTAGGTCGCTAGTGGATTACCGAGGGTGATTGTGTCGCGGAACGACCTACCTATTTGTGTCACATTGAGCGATCGATCCGCCCCACACCCAGCCAATTTCTGCCGATACACGACCGAATATTGTTTTCGATACACTCCACTCAATACGCAGAACATGGTGTAGCCGAGTGCGATATGCCACCCCGCCGATATTGGCCGTTTATATACCGAGATGTCGTTGGCGGTTATGTTTGATGGGCACACCTACTACAAGTTTTTATGGTATTATTACAATTTTATTGTTTTCCACGGTTTGTTTGCATCACATTTATCCCCCTGACGAAGGAATCTTCATGCATGAATGAATGTATTAACTGCTAGAACTTTCCATGCAGTTTCCTTTGTGTAAATATAAAACGCATATCTCGCGGAAACAATCGCATTTTGCGGATAAAAATATCCTGTGTGCATCTCTTTTGAGGAAAGTACAACATACAAAAATGATAATATAATATTTGCGATCTTTGAAGAAGGAACAAGCCAACTTAAGCATTATATATTAATCTGCATGGAAATGAATAATGTTTTAGAAATATTAAGTATGAAAGTGTCAATTTTCTTAGTTGAATCATTCTTTTAAACCATTTAATTATTGTAAATAAAAAAATCCAAGTACTACGATAAGTAATTTAGCGATCTTCGTGAAACAAAATAACAGTTACAAGATAAAGTTTACTGTAACAAAATAACCTAATACTGTTATGTGTATATTATCATTCCGAGATGTATCTCTAATTATAAAATGAATGGTTAGTTCGTCGAACAAAAAGATTGAATTAATTACAACAATAATTGGGTAAACAAGACTTGTCCAAATCTGCCAAATAAATTTGGAGCAGTTAGGGTTGTAAGTATTAATTGTTTATTCCAATTTCCTTTGTTCTCTCATTGTGTGAGGCATTGGATGGCAATATAATTTTGTGGGATGTTAGCCGGGCCCGTGCTGGTAATTTAATTGCACGCTACCCGACAATGCTATTTATAACTGCAACACATTTCGCCTATGCGTGACACCTGTTTCTGCTAATTATATTATTGCACTGGCTTCCACTTAAAATATGTGACCTTTGTTTTTTTATTTCGAAGCTGCTAAACAGGCTAACGGCTCAACTCATGGAAAGTGGTTACGAGTGAAGCCAACCCGTTCCACATTTTAGGATGCGATAAAGAGGATAGTATAGGAGGATGATATATCTCATCCTCCTATACTATCGATCAGACAAGAGGAATAGGATAGAAGAGATGGGATATAGAATTTGAATAGTGGGAGGGGAAGGCAGTGGGCCATCGACTCTCACTCATACAACGAAACACGACTAGCTTTAGGCTAACCGTTTCACGGTGATATTCTGTGGAGCTGTAATCAAGAAAATGATTCTAGCATGGCTCTACCACGTATAAAAAGTTTGTATTTTTGATTTATTTAAGTATATGTCTTTAACGCAAATGGCACTGATCTTGCCAATGTCAAAGTATAAAGAGGCAGGTGGCAACATTTGTAATAGTTGACATTTGTAGCTTTGACGGCGGTTTAAAGAGTGTTGTTTCGCTATGCTGTGTTATTTTCAAAGTATTTTTCTTTATTGACAATGGGCAGCATTGTCAATAATGAAAAAATAGTTGAACGACATTGATTTTATTAGGAAATGATTGTTTCTGTGTGGAAAATCTCAAGCGTTAAATGAACATAAGTGCAATATAACATTTCGAGTTTCAGAATTATTCAGCGTCAGTCATAAATTTAAAATTTGACTAAGGATGATAAGTAGGCATAATATATGTAAGTATCGCCTTTGCCCAGTGCTTCTTTACTTGTAAATTATTTTTGAATTTAAACTTCATTTCTGGTATTTTTCTTCAATCTTTAAGTGAAATTATTTAATTTAGCCAAATGAAACATGTGACTGTACCTACTTCATTGGTATGTGAGAGATCCTGCATCATCATTTGTATTATGTACGATGTACGACAATAAGTTTGAATTACAATAGAACTTTTTGACATAATCGAATATTTCAGTAATCCTGACGAACCATGCTGTCAGATATGTTTATTTATATAACGATAAGTAAGCTAAAATGATTTTTATGCGACGAAACGTCCTTATGCTCTTTGTATAATACAATTAGGCATTTTGTTTTGTTTCTGCAACTGTAATTAAATTTACTATAAAAAATAGTCATTACTTGCTATCTGTGGTGTGTCTATGATTTTGACAATGTAATTATTGAAGTTTAATTATTTATCATTTCTTTTCATGTATCGTTTTCTGTTTATTAAAGCCTAATTTGCAAAGGTAGTATCTTATTTGTATCAATTTAATAAACAGAAATATCTCTGAATAGTGTAAAGTACAAATTGAATTATCAAATATATAATTTTGTCCAACATGGATAAGTATCTACGTCCAGAACGTTTTGACGTCGATCCCGGTAATTCTTCTGCGAGTGAAGAATTTGTTCACTGGCTTTTTACATTTAAAAATTTTCTTAACGCAAATGATAAACCCGAAGATAAACTGAGTGATTCTTTAAAATTAACCTTATTGGCTAACCATATTTCGCCAAAAGTTTTCCAATATACTGGCGAATGCAAAGCTTATGTCAATGCTTTGTCAAAACTGGAAAAAAATTATATTAAACCGAAAAATGAAATTTCCGCTCGTTATGCGCTAGCATCACGTAAGCAGCAATCTAACGAAAACGTGCAAGATTATTTACAAGTTTTAAAAATGTTAAGTAAGGATTGTGGCTTTAAATCCGTAAATGCAGAAACTAACAGAGACGACTATGTAAGGGACGCGTTCATATCTGGGTTGACTTCTAACAAAATACGGGAACGTTTACTAGAAAATATTACTTTAACATTAGATGACGCTTTTAATCAAGCTCTCTCACTGGAAACAGCTGAGAGTAATGCACAAAGATTTGTGAGCCATCCATCTGCAAGTACATCGAATGACACAACTACTATGGGCACGCCTAGAGAAGGTGAGCTTAATGCATCTCTATCCAAGTTCAGACCACCTTACAAACATCATTGCTTCTTTTCTGGTGCGAATGTTCACATCAGACAAAAATGTCCAGCACTAAATGAAGCTTGTCAACTATGTCAAAAGAAAGGACATTTTACTAATGTTTGTAGGGGTACCAAAAAGTCCTTTAGTGCAGCTACTTCTGAGGACATAAAAGAAACAGTTGCTGCCTCGCCAGCGTGCTTACAAATTGCAACTATAAATATCTTCATAAATGGAACCAAAGCCGACGCTTTAATTGATTCTGGCAGCTCAAGAAGTTATATAAATAAACATTATTTTAATACACTTTCAATAAATAAAGAAGAATGTAACGAAACTATAGCAATGGCATCATTAAGCCAGGTAACAAATGTAGAAGGACGATGTACTGTATCTATTTTGATGAAGGGCAATTTATACGACGCAGTTAACTTACTCTTCGTCAACCAGCTATGCGCAGACGTAATTATTGGACATGACATACTTCGTGAACACTCTAAACTTGAAATGTCATTTGGTGGGCCTAGAACACCAGTTAAGGTATGCAGTGTTCTGGCTGCTTCCATTCCTCCTGTCCCCTTATTTGCTAACTTGTCTCTGCACTCCAAGCCTATTGCCATAAAGTCCAGAAAATTCTTGGGGGAAGATCGGAGATTTATTCAAACTGAAATAGCTCATTTGCTAGCTGATGGAGTAATTGAAGAAAGCCGATCCGCTTGGAGGGCTCAAGTTCTAATAGTATGTAACGAAAATCATAGGAAACGGCTAGTGATTGCCTACTCACAAACAATTAATAAATTCATTGAATTAGACGCGTATCCATTACCTAATATTGAGACAGTTGTAAATAATGTAGCCCAGTATTATATCTATAGCAAAATTGACTTAAAATCTGCTTATCATCAAATACCAATTTTAGAATCTGAAAAACAATATACAGCCTTTGAAGCTTGTGGTAAATTGTATCAATTTTGCCGAATACCCTTTGGAGTTACAAATGGAATCAGTTGTTTCCAAAGAGTCATGGATTGGCTCATAAAGGAAGAAAATTTATACGACACATTCGCTTATCTAGATGATGTGACCATTTGTGGCAAAGACGAGAAGAGTCATAATGAAAACCTTGAAAGATTTATGAAGACTGTCGAGAAATATAATTTTACTATAAATAGACAAAAGTCAATTTTCAAAACTTCAACCATTAATTTATTAGGTTATTCAATAATGCATAAATCTATCAAGCCTGACGAGGAACGTCTTAAACCTCTATTAAATATGCCATACCCGACTGACTCAGTATCCTTGCGTAGAGTCATCGGGATGTTTTCCCATTTTGCTAAATGGTTGCCAATGTTCTCTGAAAAGGTTCATTGCCTAGTGGTTAACCAAAATTTTCCTTTATCAAGTGAAGCTCGTGCTGCTTTTGATGACATAAAAAGTCAAATAGCAAAATCTGCAATGAATGCTATAGACGATAGATTGCCATTTACAGTTGAAACAGATGCTTCTGAGCATAGCATTGCTGCCACCTTATCTCAAGAAGTACGACCTGTTGCTTTCTTTTCTAAGACATTATCTCAAAGTGAAAGACAATACTCAGCAATTGAAAAAGAAGCTCAGGCTATCGTAGAATCTCTTAAAAAGTGGAGGAATTTCTTGATTGGTAGGCCTTTTCGTTTAATTACAGACCAACGTTCTGTCTCCTTTATGTTCGATCGCACACATTCTAGCAAGATTAAAAATGAAAAGATTCAACGCTGGAGATTGGAGCTTTCTTGTTTTAAGTATGACATTATATATAGACCGGGCAAAGAAAATGTCGTCCCAGACGCCTTCTCAAGGGTATGTTCCACTGTCGCTGAAGAGTGGAAACTAAAAGAGCTTCACAATTCACTTTGTCATCCTGGAATAGCACGGATGTTACACTGGGTACGTAGTAAAAACCTACCATATTCTGTCGAAGACATACGAAAGGTAACCAATTCTTGTACGACTTGTTCTATGGTCAAACCAAGATTTCATAAAAGTTCTGGAGTTTTAATCAAAGCCATGGCTCCACTCGAACGCTTAAACATTGACTTTAAGGGACCATTGCCTTCAGCTAGCTCAAACAAGTATCTACTTACAGTTATTGACGAATATTCTCGATTTCCTCTAGCTTTTCCTTGCAAAGACGTCTCCGCCTCTACGGTAATAAAACAATTGAACAAAGTATTTTGCTTGTTCGGAATGCCAAATTATATTCATTCCGATCGTGGTGCCGCCTTTATGTCAAAAGAGCTTAAAGATTTTCTCCAATCCAAAGGTATTGCTACCAGCCGGACCACAGCCTATAACCCGGAAGGTAATGGCCAAGTCGAGCGCTTGAATGGTACTCTTTGGAAGACTGTAGAATTAGCTTTATGTTCGAGAAATTTAGATATATCGCATTGGGAAGAAGTGTTAGATGAAGCATTACATTGCATTAGATCGCTGCTTTGTACTGTTATAAACACGACACCTCATGAGCGCATGTTTAAGCATAACAGAAAATCGACAAATGGTGAGTCAATGCCTAGCTGGCTCATGAATCCTGGTACAGTTCTATTAAAAAGGTGTGATCGTCCAAATAAATATGTGCCTGTAGTAGAGGAAGTTGACCTCTTGGAATCCAATTCGACTTATTCTTTTGTTAGTTTGCCGGACGGCCGGGAAACAACCGTCTCAAACAGACATCTTGCTCCAGTGCCTAGACATGGAACAGATGATTCAACTGGAGAGTTAGTTCCCGAATGCTCTGAAACCACTACATCTAGCGAAAGGTCATTTATAGAGTCGACAGACTCCCAAACATTAGATTCAGCTGACAGTACGAAGGCTGCAGACACATCCTCAAATTTGGAGATACCAATTCGCCATTCAACAAGGGTTCGAAGACCCCCTGCTCATTTAAAAGACTACTGTGGGTGATTGTAGTGTGTCTATGATTTTGACAATGTAATTATTGAAGTTTAATTATTTATCATTTCTTTTCATGTATCGTTTTCTGTTTATTTAAGCCTAATTTGCAAAGGTAGTATCTTATTTGTATCACTATCATTCTAGAATATCTGGAGATCTACAAGTGTTGTTTTCCTTCAGGATTATTTCATTTATATCCGCTTTCGCGTACAGCCTTATCAACTCGCATTACCTACCGTTTTATTTTTTAAGGTTCAAGGTTATTAGCTGGTAAATTACAGCGTAACTGGTACAGCCTAGTAGAAAGATAATCTCTTTTTATCCATGTGTACTTTTCATACCTATTTTACCACCGTTATTTTGGAAATATGCTTGACTAAACATCGAATTATAACTGTTGTGTCGACAAGTGGTTGACAACATGACCATATAAGTTTTATCTATGAACAGGAGTTCTTGACAGTTCTTGGCTCATATTGTTATTCCGTGGCTAGCGGGAATACATTGATATCTCGACATACATCTTTTTTTTTATTCGTTTAGACGCTTCCTACGCCTGTGTTTTTATAGGAAAAAAATTGACAGTCCGAAATATTCATAACTTTTTAACATTTTTCCTTTGGTAATAATAGAATAACACGATTTGTCATTACTAGTCAAACTTTTAAATTGCGCCCCTGTAAAATTGACATTTTGAACATGTCAACATATTCACGCCAGCCACGGATATTAGTTAGGTCTTATTCATATTGAGATAGAATAATTTTTTAGGCTTAACAACCTTACTCTAGCTCAATATGAGTAAGACTGATAATATTTAATACAGTGAAAAATAGTATTCAAAGTGTAAAATGCGTTACGCAAAATGTTTCGATTAATCTATAAGCCTAAACGAAAGCAGGCTAATGGAAAAAAAGTTCTACGGCCACAGTAACCTACATCAATTTGCAGGAGACATTTTAGCCATGAAAATGAACTCTCGGAATGTCAAGGCTGTTCATCTTATTAATGGTTCCCGGGAGATAAAAGTTCAGAAGAGCGAGAAGTTTCATTAAGGTTTAGTATTAAAGATTCTTTACTAAATCCTGGTAGATGTAGCGCGTGCAGTGCGACCTCTAACGACACTACAGTCGAGGGTGCTCCACGCCTCAGCTGCTTCGCGCTCGTGCACTTTTCAAGTACGCACTGTTTATGCTCCAGTTCGGTTCAGAAACTTACACTTAGCCCCAGACATAGCTTAAAATTTGAATATCGACTGCATTTTAGAATTAAGATACTAAGAAAGCAAATAAATTAAAAAATAAGATTACATTTTTAATATTGTTTTCTGTTCCGCGTCACTATCATAATTTATATTATTGTTACGAGTCGCGAGACTCGAATTAAAATGCCGTTAGAATTACTATAGAGTTTATTAGAACAATACAAACACGTATAATACAGGTACAAATATAACGAACACAACAAGTTCAAACGTAATTCAGAAGGTCGTAATTCCATAAAACGCGCAAAGTCCGTCACTAAAAGTTTCCCGATTGTAGTACACACGTCTTGCTTCGCTTGTGGTTATCACTCGATACCCCCGTCCCTGAATCGAGGCATTGCTTTATACTGCACAGATAAAATACTTCTGCCCGGCAGGGTGAACCGAATTTCCTAGAATCAGTTTGTACTTCAAATCCGAAACACCTGGCTAATGAGTAGACTGCAACGGCCATAAACGAGTACAATAAAACAATGGACTGTTCTCTGGAATAATTAGTAAACTCATGCCAATAAATAAGTAAACAAAAGAAGTCCAAAATGCCGAAAGGTAATAAAATGTGTTGTTCCAGGTATGCAGGTGTGAATTCGTTTTTGTCAGGACCTGAGTCGTAACATTATTATAATATATGATTATTATTATGTCACTCCATAAGGCGGGCCGTCTGCCTGTCTGCTGAACTCATGCAATAAATAAAAAATGAATTATTTAGATAATTTGTGTACACTTTAATTTTATATAAATAACAGAGTTAAGACTAATAATAATATGTAATAAAACAGTCACAATCTGACTCTGATTGGCATTTTTTCCAGATAAATCAAAATATTCCTTACATTAAACAGTCATATTAGTTGTTCCTTCTTAAGGAATTAAGAAGGAACAACTAATGTGACTGTTCAATGTAAGGATTAATAATCACTCGATATTTTAGATAACTATGTATATATAGATTTTAATACTTTTTACTCAAAAAAAATCTCTGAGTTACTAAGTTGAAGAGTATAAATATTTCATAATTATCAGGATCATCTTGGATAACGTAAATATAAAAATAAGTCAATATCTAAATTATTAGTATCAGCAGGTACAATTTACCGTTGAAATGAAATACTTACCTACACTACATCTATCAAAATGTACAATTGCCTGCTCTAACAATATGTCAGTTGCCAAACTCACGCCAAAACTGGCTGAACATCGTTCACATTACAATCCATGAGATCGTCAATTGACCGTGAGCACATGTATTACAGGCAGGCTACATGCTTTAGAGCGTTGGGATGCTTGAGATATGAAGAGCTCTTGCTCTCCTAGCCTTATGCAGTGCAGTCGAGGCGCGGTGTTTATGCATTATGTAAAGTCAAGAGGTTGTTATGTGAAGTTATGTCCAAGGTAGCTTTACATAACTTTTTATAACCAATTCTTAACTATATTCTAGCTTTTTATTGTTTCATTGATTTGCATTTTGGCAAAAACAGAATCGTTATATAAACGTTTATGGCCCTTCTTATATGTACGTGACAGCCATTTCTCTCAAAAACGGTTAGGTTTAGACATTTGGCAGGAATATGTATTCTATTGTGCGACGTTGTATAAGATTATTAAAGTGTCTCAACTGATTTGACAGTTCGATACCCTATTTTTTTATTATTTTTTTAAGCCGGGGGAAATGCTATTTAAGCACAATACTGGGTCCTTTGCAAGGGATTAGACCATAGTTGATCATGGAGGCTTTACCTTTTAATAAGGGGCAATCCAAACAGTAATCAAGCCAGCTTGTGTGGAGACTCAGAGAAGTTGCACGGGCAACAACCACTACCCACTAAAAGCACCCTCCTCCCATGTGCCCCGCGCTTTTTATGTAGGAAAGGCTGAGACTTAGAACGTAGTTACGCTCAGTCCGATCCAGCGCAAAAAGTGCCTGAATGTGCCCCGGGAATCAGAACACATCCACTTCGTCAGCGGGGGTGATGAATCCTTTGCTCCCTTGATAGCTAAAGGCCCCCCGAAGCGGTATTATTCAGGGTGGGAAGTCATGCGCATACCTGCGTCTCCGGATGCCAGCCAACCGTCGGCGTCCGCGTGGAGTCGCATTAGTACGCGCAATAATACTAATCTCCCTATCTCGTTCGGCGGCCTCTTTGAGAGACATTACCGTCTCACAAAAAGTAACCGCAGCCAGTTCGATACCCTATTGCTTCAATCACGCTTAACGCTCCTAAAGTATTTTTATGTAAGTATAAAATTCAAGACCAAAAGTGGACTACGAACTTAAATCTATTTTATACCTGAATCTAAAAGGATACAGAATTAGCCAGTTGAATATTGATGACATATAATTTATTTGTGAAATCAATATTTGCTTTCATAGAGAAATTTCCTCCAATCAGGGCCCGCTTGTCACATTTCTATGATCTGTTGATTGAATAATGAAGAGAAATTTGGTCCGCAATCACATCAGTCAAGATTAATGACCTGTTGTTGAATAAAGGCGACTCAGTCGATGCTAATTCCGCTCTCCAATGCGTCGGACGGGTGACACTTTAGTTTCCCATTTCGCTTTGCTTCCGTTTTGACAACCGTATAATCATCGAAGCGGAGCCACGCCTAACTTATAATTGATAATGTCGTGTGCCTTGTCCATTTGTATTTTCCCATTAACAAAGTAAACTTTCTTACGACAAGGTTGCTCATTGCTCAAAGTCAAGAAAACTTTCAGAAATATTTCCCGACGAAACAAATATTGCTATAAAAGATATCTAATGTTTTTACTTTTGTGTTATAATTTCATTTTTTAAATAATTAAGTTTCTCTAGGGATGCGTACCAAATGGAAAGAAACGAAACTCTTATAATGATCATATCCGGAAAGTCTATCGAGTTTTAGCCCTTTTACTCGGAGATTATTGAATGAGTAAATGAAAAGTTCACCATAAATTTAAACTAGGTTCTTAAATCTAATTAATACATATTATTATACTGAAAAGTATTTAAAAAATATAGGCGTTGTTGAATAAAGAGCGGCCTTGTAGTGTAAAGCGATCTCTTCCAGGCGACCTCCTAGATTCTTGAAAAACAATATAGGACATTGTAGTAATATCGGTACTAGTTTTATGGTGAACTTTGATAGTGAGGTTTCCTGTGTGAACTGGTATAAAATCAATGAAAATAACAATGACATAAATAATCTAATACAATAAAAGAAAACAACTTATTTGTATTGTATTATACCCATAGTCCCTAAAGACTATAAGTAGAATACTGGGCCTAGATCACCGTCTTCTATGGGTAAGGTGCTCAGAAGGGTGGCTACATTTCCACGCTGGATCGCCATACTGATCCGTTGGCCGAGGTACGCACTAGTCTTCTGGTCACCTGAAGAGTCAACGAGTCGTTTATCTGCTTTAAATATTTAAAAAATTACTATGATTTATATGAGGAAAAGTAGTAGGTACACACACGTCTTGGAAAGTGATAATGATATTCACAAATGACTTTAATTTTTTAGTGCATACGTGGTGATATGTATGTTTCTTAAATATATTATTGCAATTTTGAGCTTCGGGATGGAATTTTAAAAAAAAGATAGCAGAATCAAAAAAAAATATTTTTGCGGAAAATACTTTGAACAAGATTAGTTGAATAGTTTTTAAGATATAGAATATCTTTGATTAGAAACTTTAAAGTTCTGTCGACTGATGCCAAAGTATTCACTTAACTGGTTTTTATCAACCTATTTAATTGACAGAAAATTAAAAGTTCGCTCGACTTTACAATAAAATAACATTGAAAAGTGCATCTAAATTGCTTTAGCCTTTCATAAAACGCACAACTAAAAATTAACTTTGGTATTGCTATTTTCTTTGAACCGAACCATGCTATTGTATATATATGTATATGTATATATATATATATATATATATATATATATATATATATATATATATATATATATATATTGTATATTATTTTAGTAAAAGAAATAAATCTAATAAAAGACAAACTGTCAATTGATGGATAGTTCCTTTGATTACGGCGCATTAAGGAAAAATAAATAATAATTTTATTATGACTACTACTAGCTGACCCGTGTTCACTTCGCTGGGCATCAAAAGAAAATGAAAAAATACTTATTATTAATCACAATCACCCTATGTCACTTAGGAATAATGTAGCTCTCTACTGGTAAAAGAATTTTCAAAATCGGTTTAGTACATCCAGAAATTACCCCCTACAACGTCACAAACTCACAAACTTTACTTCTTAATTTTTTGTTCAGTTTAATTACCTACTAAGCAAATTTAAAATATTTCCCCCCCTCTGATACTGCCCGTACCCCAGTGACGCCTACATCGTATAAGCCTAGCTTTAGCCGCTAGCCGATTAGGGTGAGTGGCGACCACGCGACTTTTTTCTAATACTTACATTTTTAAACTCGTGATATCTTTCGAATGAAATGTCCGAATTGAATAATTCAAAAAGTTATATAAAGGTATTGAAGCAGTCTTCAATATGAAGTAATTTCTTTTGATAAGGATGAAAACCAAGATAAGATAAATAAAGAGCCTTTTCTAGCGGCGGCATATTAATTAAATTTTTAAATTAAAAGAAGACTTATTGTGGCATAACTACCTAGTCTTGCCATAAATATTGTAATAAAGATTTTTTTTTTCTATTGAAAAATAACATTTATAAGTTTTACAGTGTGTTGTTAGTTTAATACATAAATATAAAACAATTTAAAATATAAAAAGCTTATTTGAAGTGATCTCCATTGGCTGCAATACAGTCCTTTAAACATTTAGGCCAGTTATCAATAGAAGCACGCACTCTTTCCATGGGAGAATTCTTCACTGCCAATCGTATGGATTGTTTTAGGGACTCCGAATTATCATGGAGTTTAGAGCAAGCCGTACTCTCTAAAACTGACCATAAATCATAATCCAGCGGATTAAGATCGGGACTAGACGACGGCCAGTCTTCAGCTCTGATGAAGTCCGAAACGTTCGTTTCCAACCAAGACTGCGTGGACCGAGCTTTATGACCCGGCGCCGAGTCTTGCTGGAAGGACCATTCTTGGTTATTGAACATGGTGTTGTTAAGGGGCTTTAACTACCTTCTCAAGAATGGTATCTTGATACACTTGTGCCGATGTTTTGATACCTTTTTCACAAAAATATGGCTCAGTCACTCCTTCATAGCTAACACATCCCACCAAACCATCACTGAAGACGGATAATGCCCACGTTGCAGTCTGTCGACTAATTGAGAAGCTTCCTTAGAGCTTTGAGCATAAATACGGTCATTTTGTTTGTTAAAATATTCCTCAATTGTAAAAAATTTCTCATCCGTAAACAAAATTTTTCTGTGACCTCCCTTTGCGTACCGCTTCAGTAGTTGTTTCGATTGTACCATCCTAGTCTTTTTTAAATTATGAGTTAAGAAATGACCAGTGCATCTCTTATAATTCTTTCTCTTACTGCTTTGATCACCTTTTTCTTACGAACACTACGTGGACGGCCAGATCTTTTTCTGTCACAAACAGAGGAGGTCTCATTGTATCTATTAATAGCCCGGTACACAAACATTTGACTAATACCAAGCTTATGGAGAGTTTTAAAAATTGCATTTGGCTCCATACCTACTTTGTGTAATACAATCACAGCGATTCGGTTCTCTTTATCGCCCCACTCCATTTTAATATCGCAAAATGTTGTACAATGTATTGGCGCCAAAATGAAAACACAATGAACAATCATATAAAAATGACAGACTTGTTATACCCTGAGTATAAGAGCGAATTGCTGAGTAAGGCCACGTGCTCATCGCAAAATAGGCAATCTAGGTAATTGCTGACAATGCAGCACGAGGCCTCGCGGCCCTGGCAGCCGCGGCGGACACGAGGTACTTCGTTCCTAGCATCGGACGCGGAATCATATATTTTAGTTAGTTATAATTATTAATATTAATAAATTCGTGTTAAGTAATTTGGTTTTTTTTGAGTCCTCCTGCGTCCGTATACGTAATTGGCGCAGTCGGTAGGATTCTCGGATCGGGATAGTGAAATCGGGTTGCCAACATCGCGCTCGTCGCTGTTTCGATAGACAACCAACGTCGCGCCGGGAATACCTGAAAGAACCACGTGTACGCCGCAGGAGAATCCAGACATAGATACTGCTCAAGAAAAACTATGATACTGTAAGTACACTGACTTTATTTTAGTGATTGCTTACCCTTATTAAAATTCTAAGGCCCTTACCCCTTTTCCAAGATTTTTCATTTGCGACAATCGAGGATTAGAAGGCAAAGTAGTGTTAGTAATAGGAATAAAAATTTTGACTCGCATAGAGAAAATTTTATATTAGAAAATCAAATTTCTTTTATTCCTCCAAAAATGGCGGAAGCAAATTTAGATAATATTTTTAAGGCATTGAAACTTCTCCCGGATTTCGACGGGAACCAAAATGTTCTTACGAGATTTATAAGGCTATGTGACCAGTTAATATCGGAATTAGGACAGGATGACAACGAACTCGCCAGATTGGCCCTAATGAACGGGATTCTAAATAAAATCACAGGGCCTGCAGCACGTTTCATTAACACAAACGGT
Organism: Dendrolimus kikuchii; assembly: GCA_019925095.2. NCBI lineage: Eukaryota > Metazoa > Arthropoda > Insecta > Lepidoptera > Lasiocampidae > Dendrolimus > Dendrolimus kikuchii. The sequence continues at coordinate 13,693,655 of CM034394.1, forward strand.
ATACCAAATGACTGGATAGGCATCCGTAACGCTCTCATAAATAATTTCTCCGACCAGAGGGACGAGACAGCCCTATATAATGACTTGGCTCTACTTACACAAGGCTCGAGTTCGCCGCAAGAATTCTACGAACGGTGTCAGAATCTTTTTAGCACAATAATGACATATGTAACACTGCATGATAATTTAGGATCGACTATTGAAGCTAAACGGAACTTATATAAAAAGCTTACACTACAGGCTTACCTCCGCGGTTTAAAGGATCCATTAGGTTACCGTATCCGGTGCATGCGTCCGGAAACTATAGAAAAAGCCCTCGAGTTTGTTCACGAGGAAACTAACACTTTGTACTTACAAGGCCGTAACGATCATTTTCCCGATAAGAAACTGCTGAACCAAGGTATTATAAGACCATCTGAGTCCGCCTGGAGTTCACCTATCTGGGTAGTCCCAAAGAAGGTTGATGCCTCCGGAAAACAAAAATGGCGTCTGGTCGTAGATTTTAGAAAATTAAATGACAAGACCGTCGATGACAAATATCCTATCCCTAATATCAATGACGTCCTTGACAAATTAGGCAAGTGTCAGTATTTCACTACACTTGATCTTGCTTCCGGCTTTTATCAAGTGGAAATGAACCCTGCTGACATTCCCAAGACAGCTTTTAACGTAGAACATGGGCATTTTGAATTTCTAAGGATGCCCATGGGTCTCAAGAACTCTCCATCCACTTTCCAACGTGTGATGGATAATGTCCTTAAGGGACTCCAGAATGTCATATGTTTAGTCTATCTTGATGACATAATCGTCTTTAGCACCTCTCTACAGGAACACATGATAAACCTCGAAAAGGTTTTCCAAAGACTCCGTGAATCTAATTTCAAAATTCAACTGGATAAGTCAGAATTCTTAAAACTCGAGACTGCATACCTTGGACATGTAATTTCTAGCGACGGTATTAAACCAAATCCTGATAAGATAACTGCTATTCAAAATTATCCCATCCCAAAAACTCCCAAAGAAATTAAACAATTTCTAGGACTTCTCGGTTATTATCGAAAATTTATCCCAGACTTTTCCCGTATCACAAAACCCATGACACAGTGCCTGAAAAAAGGAAAAAAGGTAACTTTTTCCCCCGAATACGTAACTAGTTTCGAAAAATGTAAGACTCTGTTAACTAATGACCCCATATTGAAATACCCCGATTTTAGTAAAGAATTTATCTTAACCACCGACGCCTCAAACTTTGCGATCGGTGCCATTTTGTCCCAAGGCACCATTGGCTCGGACAAACCGATAGCATACGCTTCACGTACGCTAAATGAGAGTGAAATTAATTACAGTACCACAGAGAAAGAATTTTTATCCATCGTATGGGCAACCAAATATTTTCGGCCCTACCTTTTTGGACGTAAGTTCAAGGTGCTTTCTGATCACAAACCATTACAATGGTATATGAATATGAGGGAACCAAACTCGCGACTCACAAGGTGGCGCTTAAAATTAAGCGAATATGATTTTACAGTCATTTACAAGAAAGGCAGGGACAACACTAATGCCGATGCGCTTTCCCGCGTTGAAATCAGCAACGAGGAAGTTAGCTCTATGATTGCGAATGCAACCGACAGACCGCCCTCTCCTTCTAATTCAGATACTCTGACTGCTCACACCTCCAACGAAAACCCCATATGCGAAGTACCTATTTCAGAAGACCCCCTTAATAAATTCCATAGACAGCTATGTTTAACCGTAGTAGGCGACCTGAAAAAACGTGCTACTGTGACAAAACCTTTTGACAGTCATACTCGAACATCCGTCCAGTTGTCTGAGTCTAATCTGGAAGAAGACGTAGTGAATGCTATTAAAGAATACGTCAGTCCAAAAATTAAAACTGCACTTTTTATATCTCCGCCCCTCGCTATGTTCCAAATTGTTCCAATAATTCAGGAAAAATTCAGAAGCTCATCTATGAATTTATTTATTGCAAAAAAAGAACTAGAGAATGTTAAAGAATATCTACGGCAACAAGACATTATACGTCACTACCACGAAGGGAAAACTAATCATCGTGGTATTAACGAATGTTACCTCGCATTATCCGCGAGATACTTTTGGCCTAAAATGAAAGAACACGTAACTAAATTCATAAATGACTGTACTATTTGTGGTATGGCCAAATATGATAGGAATCCAATTAGACCTAAATTTAACATTGTACCCCCTGCTACTAGGCCTTTTGAAATTATTCATATGGATAGTTTTTCGGCACAAAACGAAAAGTATGTTACGTTCATAGACGCTTTTTCTAAGTATGGTCAAGCTTATCTACTTAGAGATGGCACAGCAATAAGTATAATTCAGGCTTTATTAACTTTTAGCACGCATCATGGCTTACCACTCACCATTATCACAGATCAAGGCACCGAATTTACTAACCAAATGTTTTCCGAATTCTGCAAAGTTCATAGAATTATTCACCATAAGACTTTGGCTCACTCGCCAAATGCAAACGGTAATGTTGAGCGTTTCCACTCAACAATACTGGAACATCTTCGAATTTTAAAATTAAAACACAAGGATGAACCAATCAGCCATTTAATGCCGTACGCAATAATAGCCTACAATAGTTCAATTCACAGCTTTACAAAATGCAAACCCTTTGATCTTATTTTAGGACATACCGATCCACGTGACCCGACTGATATTGACCTGACAGAACATATTTTACAGCAATATACTGAGACTCGTAATATGAAACATGTATATGAACTAATTAATGAGACCGCACTGGCTAACAGAACGGCTATTATAGAAAACCGGAACAAAAATCGCGAACCCGAAGTGGAATATCAACCTGACCAACAAATATTTGTTAGTAATCCTAGGGCTAGTAGGTCCAAACTTGCACCTAGGTATACTCAGGACACAGTACTAGCAGATCTACCTATACATATATATACGTCCAAGAAAAAAGGGCCAATAGCCAAGTCTAGGTTAAAACGTGTCCCTAAGACCTCAATATTGTTACAGAATACTCCTGACGCTGACCCTCAGTCTGACACAAGCCGAGGAGATAAAACTCGAAAGACTTGACGATGGACCAGGACTTCTACCATTCAAACTAGGAGAGATGAGATTAACTACCCATTATCATACATTTCTACATTACATAGACTTGACCGACATAAATGACAATATTAATTTAATAAGAACTCAAATAACCGAAATTAGAAATAAATTAGATAACCATACTTATTCTCTATACGAATTTCAGATTGGCCATTTAACCGGTAAATTAAACCAGGCTTCATCCCACTTAACAGGTTTAGAACCCAATCGTTACAAGCGTAGTTTAATAGACGGACTCGGTTCCGTTATTAAAAGTATAACTGGAAACTTAGATTATACCGACGCGATTAAGTATGATAACGCCCTTATTGCATTAAAAAATGATCAGAATAAAATTATTGCTCAACAAAATAATCATATTTCCCTGAGCAAGGAAATAATGGATGAGCATACTCATATTATTTCACAATTGGTAAATAATCAAATTCAATTAAATAAAACTTTGCATATTCTACTTGACACTAATAAATTTGCGCAATACTCATTATTGAAGTTTGCGAAATTTGCACAAGTTTTAACAATAATTACCGACAATATAAATGGCGTATTTAGCGAACTAAATAGGTTAGAAAATGCTCTAGCATATTGCAGTGCATCGCGCACTCATCATTCTATGTTAAGTATAGACATTATGAATAAGACTTTGAATAGACTTAGGACATTTTATAGTAGGGTAGAAATTTTAGATATAAATTTTAGAGAATATTATGACGTAATTAAGCCCGCGGCTTACTATAGTAATAATCAGATAGTTTTTGCCTTCAAGTTCCCGATTTTGTCTCCTCTTACCTTTTCACTATACAGACTAGTAATAGTACCTAACAAAATGAACCTAGCTATAATTCCACCCTTTCCCCTTCTTGCAATCACTGGAAAAACTCATGTGTACATAGAGGCAGAATGCCCGAAGGTCAGCACGCAGTATCTATGTGAAGAAAAATTCAATCATCAGATCCGGACTCACCCTGACTGCATCAGCAAAATCATAGAAGGACAAGTGGCAGACTCCTCCTGTAAGAAAACCATTGTCAATCTGACGAAACCAGCTATGGAAAAATTGGATGACCGTCAGTACATCATCACATTCCCGAACTTGACTCAAGTTCAACTGAACTGCGAACGAGATGAATCTATATCTCTGTCTGGAAGCTTCCTTGCAACTATCCCACAGAACTGCAAGCTGCAAACAAACGAATTCACCATTATTAATATAAATGACCGAAGCAAAGGAAAACCGATGAAGATAACCAGCATTTCTATAAAATCGTCTGAAGACTTATCACCGCCGCCACCATCTCTCGAGATTGACACCATAAATCTCAGGAAACTGCATGATCTCCAGGACAAAATTAATGTACAAGAACCGATCAGCACTGAGCCTACGATGATGCTGTACCATACGACCATACCATTATATGGTATCATAGCAGCTACTATAATTACAATTTGTTCATTTAAAATCTACAGGACATATATCCACAATAAAAGGGGAGGAGACAGCAACAGCAATTCTGACACACCTCCGACCAAGATGGGAGAATCGCCATCCCAGTCGAAGCCGTCAGCAATATTTCAGTGCAAAACTCTGAAATAGTTGCTGATCTGAGAGGGGAGGTGTTATACCCTGAGTATAAGAGCGAATTGCTGAGTAAGGCCACGTGCTCATCGCAAAATAGGCAATCTAGGTAATTGCTGACAATGCAGCACGAGGCCTCGCGGCCCTGGCAGCCGCGGCGGACACGAGGCACTTCGTTCCTAGCATCGGACGCGGAATCATATATTTTAGTTAGTTATAATTATTAATATTAATAAATTCGTGTTAAGTAATTTGGTTTTTTTTGAGTCCTCCTGCGTCCGTATACGTAATTGACTCCAAATTTAAATGTAATATTTTGTTTATTTTTAATTGTAACAGTATTTATGGCATTACTAACTATAATAGTTAGACATATGCTGTCGCGACACTTTTTGTAAGTAATGATGTGTTCTGCAAAATCGTAGTACATTATTTTATTCTATCATCAATAGTTTTCGTAGCGCACGCGATTTTCGGTATTTTTTTTACACCTTGGGTTACATTAATGGAGTTTTAGTAAGGATCCCATATTTTTTGAAAATATACATACATACATGCATACATAACTTCACGCCAGTTCCCTTGCGGGGTAGGCACGAACAACAGAGCGCCGTTTAGGCTTATTCTTACACACCTCACCAATATAATTAATAGATATAATTTTGAAAATATAATATAGCCTATGCCAACCGGGGATAGAGTAGCTTGCCAGCAGTGAAATAATTTTTTAAATCGGTCCAGTAGTTTCGGAGATTACCCCCTACAACGTCACCAACTTTATCTCTTTATATTAGTATAGGTATAGATTTGTTATTATACACGTATAAGATAGAAAATGTAAAAGTTCAGTAGTGGTTAATGAACTGAATAATGTGAAAAACTGTTACAACTATCTGAAATAAAATAATGTGGGAAATATAAAATGTTGCCTATGTATCGCCATTAAAATTTACTGCTGATTCACGTCCGTACTGTTGTTATTTCAGTCGAATGACTGGGGTGAAGTGAAATAAATGAAACTATGTTACACACGCGATTGAGCAAATATTTCATCAACTTGTTGCCCCAAAGGACATGGAAAAATCTTTGTGCCAGCTCACGATTATGTCCTTCGTAGTAAATTCAATGAGGTTCGACTCGGAAGTGTGCCTTTGTTCAGCAGTCGCCAGTACCTAATCGATAGTAGATAATCTTCGCTAAACTGAAAATCAAATGAAATCAAAATAGCCTTTATGGTTAACAATAAAAATTTTAGAATTAAGTCTCACAAGTAGGTGCGAGTTCTTAAAGAATAGCGTATCTTTTTGTTACGTAGGCCTCTTCTAGCTCTCTCCAAGTGTCCTATCCCTGGCTATTCCTGACCATAAGGGTCCTGCAACTGCTTTAATATCTTCATCGCAACTTTTGTACTGTCTCCCTCGTCTTCTCTTCCCATCTCGTGAAACCCACTCCGTTACCATCTTTGTCCATTTAAAGTGCTTTCTCTTGTCATATGCCCAGTTTATCTCCATTTAAGCTTTTTTACATATACTGATGGCCCTTGTGGTTAAGCGGGCTAAGCCTTTAACGGCTTACCTTACTGCAACGCAGTGGCTCCGGGTTCGATTCTTGGTATGGTAAATTTTTACTATTGTCTATCTGGGAACAAGCGTAACTTGCTTAATTTGGAGATATACAATATGTGTGTTTGTTCTTTATTTATTTATTTACTATTAGATTTTGCATGTTTTTTAAATCTGTAGCTTTTTCTCTGTGTCTTAGTTTGGCTTATCTTCTTCTACCTCTGGTAAACTACTTAAGTTTTAATATCAAACTCAATTTCCACGTTTTGGACGACCTTTAATTATTATTTTGGTGTGAAAGGAAAAAGGAGGATTGTATTGTATCTCGAAATTAATAAACTTTTTTATATTACAACTTTTATATAATCTGTATATAACAGTAAATGGAATAGATTTCCAATCAATATAAAATATATGTAGTATGGTGACATATAAAATTAACCTATTATTGGTAATGTTACAATTATATACATTATTAAGTATTTCTTTTACATACATTATTATACATATGAAACTTCGGTTATATATGTATAATAATATATATAATACAATGTTAGATTAAATCAAATAAGTACATTTTTTTTGTAGAATAGTTTATAATGAAGTATTATCATTGTTCAGTTGATAGAACTTTGGGTTATTTTTTATATAAGGTAGTGATCTAGCGTTAAATATGTTGCATGTGTCGCCGCGGGTGTGGGCTAATCGCGGCATACTCGAATATTTACAGTCCCTGGGGAAGTGTCATCCGATAATGTTATTGTCCGGCCCTGCTGTAAAAATCGTTGTACCGTCCAACGACAGCGCAATTCCGCGTTGTAACTTCAATTCTTTTTAATCTTTTAAATGACTTTTACTGTTTAAGTAGTTTGAAATCAAATATCGCTTCGTAAAGGTTTATCACTGTTTAATAACATACTAGTGGTCGCCCGTTGTTCGACCATAATAATTAAGGTCAAAGTCTTTGTGTAATCACAGATTTCAGATTTTCAGAGAGAGAAGGCGCCAGGGTTAATTTGACTTGACATAAACAAAAGAGTATGTGTGTGTGTGTTTTTTTTTATTTATTTAATGTATTTTTTATGCATAATTAAAAAAAAATAGCATTCGTCGCTTCTTTTCTATATAAACGTGCAATTTTCGTAAAAAAGGGTACAAAGTTTTTGCTTCACGTATTAATATATAGATTTATGTATATTCATTCATATTCATATAGTCCACGCTATATTTTATGGAGTTCTTTGTTTGTTACTTTTTCAAAAGGATCTTCATGCCGAATCGTGTACAGCTGCTTAAATACCAGAGATGAACATTGGATAATTTTTAACAGCAAACTTTAGTCGGTTAAAAGCACAGTAAGAGTCCTATAAATAAATAAAAAATATGGCTAGGACTTAAACTGTACTGTACAATGTTATTGTATTCTTGAGCTAGGTCAAGCTGGTCAAGAATGCAATAAAATTAAATCAAATTTAAAACTTAGTTTATTTTTATTGTATTAGTTCAGCCGACAGGCAGACGGGCTATCTGAAGGAAAGCGGCTACCATAACCTACAGAAATTTCTAACATCAAAGGTGCTACCAATATGCTGCCGCTCGTTGTTATGGCGGCATACTCTAAACCTGGGGTCGTAGTCATCCAGATGGGCAAATACCCTATCACTTGGGTTGTTTGGTCGTCTCTTGCACCAGGCCGCCCGGCCGCAGGAAATTGTATTCTTGATCCGTTCTTGCACGGATGGAACCGGTGCTAGGATTCTGGTAACGTTTTCCATTGGCCTGATATGTAATAGCTATTAAAAAATCTTTTACAACTCTCATGTTTTGTACATACTCTTATTTTTAGGTAGGTATAATACAATACTTTTTATTACACACTATCTATACATATAATATAATAATAATATATAATAAAATTGTAGAGGTTGAATTTCTGTACAATGAAAAAAAATGCTAAAAACCGAGTCAGGGGTATGTAAGAAGTGAAATAGAACTAATTTAGATTTTTTAATTTTTTTGTTTCTCTGTTTATCTGTATGTTTGTACCAGCTAATCTCCGAAACGACTGGACCGATTTAAATGATATTTTGTATAGTGGTAGCTTATATCCCTGGTCAACATATAGGATACTTTTGATCCCGAAAAATTAAACAGTTCCCGTGGGATAGTTAAAAAATCATAATATAAAAATCTCTTCTAGACAAACAACGTAATACAAAGTCATTTTATTGTTGTTAATTGTACACATTTTTTTCATAAAATAACTAAGCCGTTGTATAGAGTCATGAGTTAAAAATGAACACAATATCCTATTAATAAAAGGCATGCCGCGAAATATGGAGGCAAAGCAAGCGAAGTCTTAAGTATGTTCTTGTGTTTCCTCTGCTTGAAATGCTACTAAAACAACCTGAACTGTAGTTTAACAAACGTTCTCTACAGTAAAACTCTTTGAGCCCAAAATAACTGTCAAATATTTGTCTGGAGTATTTCTATCGGGTACAAGTAATTACATCTCGTAGAGTGGATGTAATGTGTGTCGTTAGGTGCGGTTGGTAAACATTACAGCAATGTTGCCGTGTTGATTACGCCGCGACCTACGTTGACAGATAGGGTATCCACAGTCGAATCGATATAGCCAAATAAATTCTGACACACCAAACACAATTTCAATTTCTTCACAGCTAAATAAATATGTCAAATGAAATTTGTTGATTCATTACTTATTTTATCCATTGTGTATGTGTGTGCGCGGATAATGGATACTCGGAGGCAGAAAATAAAGATATACAGAAGGTGTATTTTGAACAAAGCATTCTAACAGCTTACATCGGATAATAGTGCGAAGTAATTATCTGTTGTGTTGCATATGACATATCTAAATATGTACCTTTTTCTGAATCATCATTTTGAATCGGCTTGTTATTATTTTAATGATTATAGTGTCTATAACCATTTTGATAGTCATGATGATTTATGGACGCTAGTAGCGAGAGTCCACTTAAACCAGTTACCTACCGAATTAGTGCCTTAAATGTTAATTAAACAATTCCAATCGAATTATTAATACTACAATGCATAAAATAGCAAATTTTACAACATTTACCTCCTTATTCTTAATAGTTATTAACTTTTTAAAATGCCTATAATCCTTGTAAAACTATTGTGAATAAGGGGGAAAAGTTTTATTTGTGTATTTTTAGAAGATTTTCTTTTCGCTACTGGTGGAAATAGGCTTAAATTAAATGCGCACGTTCCTTACGCCTTCTGTGTATATTTATTTTGTGTCACGAGGCAGCTGGTATAAAATAGGGCAAAGTTTCAATACGTTTATGTAAATACTTTTAATGTCGTATATTATTCATACTATAAAATTATCGTTCCGAATCTTGGGTTGCCCTCACCCATCGAGCGTTAAATGATGATCACGTAAAGGCACAACATTAGAACAATAAAGTGGACCTTTTGCCTATAACAATCATAATGGACGAACCCTTTAGGCTTAACAACTCGGGACCGACTAGTCGTTACTGAGCTGTGTTCTTGGTAAATGTCAACATGATAATGTATTATTTAAAATGAATTTGAGGTGTTTAGGGCCCTCATTACGCGGGTAAAGCTTAGATAGGCAAGTTTATTGCCAGCTGCCGAATTGGGATTATGACATGTAATGTTCTACGATACCTATATTTTTGAAAAAAAATGGTAAAGACCGTATTTCTTGACACTCAGAAACAAATACAACCCATATTAACATAATAGGGCAGGCGACGGTCAAATCAATTGAGAATCATAAAAGGAGTCAAATAGCGTTTTAATTTTGGAAACTATTTAAAATTATTTTTATTATGATATTTTAAAAGTTACATGAAAAAATATTATACTTTATTGTAGCATGTGTCTGTATGCATATTATAAAAACTGATATGCCTAAAATATATCAATGATATACATGTATATTATTAAATCATCATAAAATATTTTATAATTAAATTAATATTAACTGAATTCAGTATTCTTTTGTATATGTATATTTACACTTCTTTCAATTCTTATTTTGTATCAAAAGTTATATTTGTTGAAACTTTTAATATTATGCAAATATTTTAAAACCTTTGAAAGTTAAGGAGACAAAGAGAGTTACATTTTTATACCAAAAGTAAATGAGATTTTTAGTAAATGCTGTATAGAATTAATTTATATTCAGATATTAAATTATATTCAGGGTTTACAAATGGGATATTAGTATAAATATTATATTTTGGACACTAAGATTATTAGCTTCTTTAAATGATAGTATACTAAATTCAGCAACTCAATTTTTTTTTATCTTATTTGAGTAAATAAATCCATACTAATTTACATACTTTACATACAAATACGAAAATGAGTTTGCTTGCGTGTTCGTTATTGCCCTCTTTACGGTCTTTGAAGTGAAGCAACTTTATTAAAATTTAATGGATACATATTTGGGATTGCTAATTTGAAATATCTGGGAAGAAATTATGGTTATATTTTATTATTCTAATATGAAAGTTTTTGCAGGTGAAGTCGGACATTAGGCCCCCATGGTTTATGATAGGTATTCTATATGTTGCTACACCATGAGGTAGTGATTCTATATATACCTTTTTTATTTAGTCAATAGGTAGGGGCACATTCGCTTTCAGAGTATATATATACTTCTAGTGACCACACCCGCTGTTCCTAAGAACAGTATGATAATGTTACCACATTATCCTGTAAAAAAATTAAATGTAATTTAAGTTAAAAGAATTTTAAGTGAGAATTGGTTTGAAAAGAGATCGTTAAGCACTTTTTAGATTTGGGGTATTTATAGGAGGCTTGTTCCCAAAGTACTCAGAAAAAAGTTACCAAACTATTTGAATAAAAAAATATCGATAATATATTTTATAAATTTGGTTTCATTCTACTCAACGATAAAAAATGTTGTTCCCAAAGTAATCAACAAATGTTTTTCGAAAAATTTCATATGCCATACATTTGTTCCCAAACTACTCAACGAGTTTATTATTTGTCAATATTATTTGAAAAGTATTTAATTATTTTACACGCTATCACTGAGGTATAGTCAGGTGCAAAAAATCGAGTTATATATATATATAAGATAAATATAACTACGAAAAATCAAAATAAAACAAGCACGGGTTTGAAGTTAGTCATTTATATATAAATACTAGCGGCCCCGACAGACGTTGTCCTGCCTTTAAAAAATAAAATTCTAGACCCCATCCCAGAGCCATGTACCGGGTCTAATTGCGAATCCAAACCATCCGGGTACCCACTCAAACGCACAAAAACAAAATCACCAAAATCGCTCCAGGTGATTAGGAGAATACCAGAACCCAACCTCAGCGCCACCTACCGGTTCTAATTGCGAATCCAAACCATCCGGGAACCCACTCAAACACACAAAAACAAAATCACCAAAATCGCTCTAGGTGATTAGGAGGATTCCAGAACCCGATCTCAGCACCACATACCGGTTCTAATTGTGAATCTAAAAGAGTAATATATTTTTTTTTATTCTAAGTCATGACAAAATACGATTAAAAATCTTGCCAAAAAATTAAAAAAAAATGTTAGGGGTGGACAACCCTTATCACTTAGGGGTATGAAAAATAGATAGTAGCCGATTCTCAGACCTACTGAATATGTATATAAAATTTCATAAAAATCGGTCAAGCCGTTTCGGAGGAGTATGGTAACTAACACTGTGACACGAGAATTTTATATATTAGATAAAATAAAGTTAATAAACGTAAATTACGCTCTTTTACACTTATTTTTAAATAACTTAAAAAAAAGGAGTATCTTCTCAATTCATCGTGTCACTATTTTTATATATATATGTTCAGCCATAACTTTTTGTTTTTGGGCCGATTTTTATTATCCTTTTTGTGTTGCATTCAGTATAATATCATAATGGTTCTATATAAATTCCATTTTCATTAGACATTTTCATTAGACTGGGCTATGAAGATATAGCAGAAAATTCCTCAAAGTCAAATAGAAAACGTATTGAAATAATGTTAGGTTTATGAAATCGTAAAACGAGTAGGTACCTACTTCAAATCAATAACGTACTATGGACTCAACATGGACTAGGAAGGCGCACAATAGAAATTCATAACGATAAGCAGCACGATCGCTTATATTGAGTTATGAAATCCGTTGTATTTAGAAAACATCGATGATCGGAATTGAGATTCAAACGAAAATGCTTCCTACTGAAACCAGACGATGAGTGTAATCATTTTATTAAATAATTGTCGTCAAGCAATTACACCAATTGGACTTGTAATATAACGGATAAGAACTGGTTGGTTTTCTGTAATCGAAAATGCACGAGCCGCGCCGCGGCAGGGGCTAGCGAATGCCAGAACCAACTGATATACATTTATTTACCGACCAGAATACGCTAGTAAAATATCGTTTGCATTACAATGATAACAACGTGTTTGTTACTGAAATTTGACGTCATCTATTCGAGGTTCATAAGAGCATATAATTTAGCTTCGAGCTGCACTCAACAACATTTTCGCTATCGTTTCCGTATTCAAAAAGCTACTTTAAACATTGTTACAACAACAAAATATTAGAAAATACAGTAAATTTTATGTTTTACTTGGCACCGACTTCAAGATATCTTAGAAAATTTATTTTTTTCCTTTTAGTTACTCTTAAGTTTAGTTTCTTTTTTGTAGAATTTCATTTTAAATTATAAGATAATACCATGTCATGACGAAGTTTAATCCTTAAACGAAGTTTTGTCATCCATGTCGGTATAATGTCTAATTATTAATTCTCTAACTGACTGTACGCCTATAATGTTTCATACAGGAACATAAAACTTTATTAATCTAATAATTCTTTTACGTTTAGTACTTTGGGAACTGATTTAAACAATAGTTTGATTACTTTGGGAACAATCTCAGTTTCCTTTTGATTTCTTTGGAACATCAAAACAGCATTTTTAATTTAAATTTCTTTGAGTAGTATAGGAAATACTACTGTATGAGATCCTTATCTTTTTTAAACAAAAGAATTGAGGACTTTGGGAAAAAGCCTTATAGGATATCTACATGGACACTGCCGGTTTGGAAGTCTCTTATTTTATAATTTAACCTTATGTGTCAAATAATATTGTTACAAGTTGCAGGATTCGAATTAAAATGCCGATAGAATTACTATAGAATTTATTAGAACTATACAAACACGTATAACACAGGTACAAATATAACTGAACACAATGAGTCCAAACGTAATGCACGATTCAATAACACGTGCAAAGTCCGTCACTAAATAGATTATCGAATGTACACAAGTCTCGCGCCTGGTTATCGCTTGACTGCCGATCTCTCCATTGAGGCGATGCTTTATACTGCACAAATACAATATGTCTCTCGGCCGCGTGGACTGAATTTCTTAGTATCACACCTGGCCAATGACTACCATAAAATATTACAATACACAATGGGCTGTTTTTCTAATTACAAATTTTAAACACAAAGTAAACAAAAGAAGTTCATAAAAGGTCATAAAAAGTTTCAATGTTATTAGCTCAAACGTCGACGGGTGCTTTGTTTACATATATGCAGGTGGCCCAAATTGCAACAATATTGTCAGATCCTATTAAACTGATGGTTTATAATATTACAATTATCTAATTGATATAAAATATAGCTCAAGTGAAATGCCCTTTTATTAGTCGGACACACATACACCAGTCAAATAAATAGAGTCTGCTAGATAATAATAAGTTTCAAACAGCATTTTCCAGTTATTGTTTTTTAGTGTTCCGTTTTCGAATGTCATAGTCTAATACGCACATGGCCGATTTGATTTAGTTTTTTGGACCTGCGTATAAGCCCATAATTAAATTTCAAAATATCGAAAAAAAAACAGAATGGAAACTGAGCTTCAAACGTATATATCTATAGAGTGGGCAATACCTACAGAAAATGTGGAATTTTTCCTGTACTCGTTTGAAAACAAAGACACATTGGTCCGCTAATGCCAAGTTTTGAAATCTTACTATTCAACCTTTTACCTTATGAATGGTAGAAAAATTACATTAATTATATGGAGTTTAGATCAAATTTTAACAAATATTAGGCAAATAAATTGATATCAAGATACAGAAATCTGGCATTAGGCAAGGGAGTTAGGTATTTGAATAGCCTTTTCATCTGAACTCTCGTTGGCTTTTATTTGTATATGAATGAAGTGATTAAAGTGAAGCTAAACATTATTATCCAGCTATTATGTCTTATTCGTCTTATAGAATACATGAAACTGTCAAACCTCCATTCATATTTAAATTGCTCTGCAATAACTCATGACAATATGGGGGGCTATAAAAATATCAAGTACAGACCGGGGCTTGGGAACGGGAGGGCGTCGCTGCGGCCATTTTCGTCCGTATGCTCGCTGTCACCAGCGAATATTAAAAATATTGTATCAAAATGTTTGACCCCAGGTGTGCGGTTGAATATCGATATTATCGTAATCTACATATTTATAGGAATCATCATAGGATTTTGGTATATTTCACGCAATTTCCTAAAATAAACGGATCTATAACAGAAAATATTTCGTAGTTCGCAAGTAATACGTAAATGAGCTAGATACTTTTTGTGTCTGTAGTAAGTCTGTGATATATAGTGACTTAAATAGGAAAAAGTCAATTTGTATTTGTACCATATGTCTCGCACTCTCACATCAGTCGCTTATAAGTATGTATTATTGGAAAACGTCTCCAAGCTTATTGTAATATATAATGCCCTAGTTTACGTAGATAAGGTTTTTCTTAACGTTTTTTAAGATAAATTTGATTTACGATGTGATACCGTTTTGAGATATAATTTTGTCTGTCTTCAAATATAAACTTTACCACTGGTGATTATGTTATTTAAGTTCATATGCAAATTAATTAATAATAAGTATCATCATAAATAATAATATAATTTACAATCTTAATTGAATTAATAAAATATGTAATACATCAGTGTCGTGCGATCGATTTTGGAATAAGGACTTAAGATTTCTATGTTAAAGACGGTCGAGATTGGGATTATTATACATAACTTTTTTGCTGAATACGTGCTTACTGCTTTAGGATCAGCATTTTTGCTCGCATCCTTATACATATATCCTTAAAATAACAACACTCATACGTAAACTACTTTATATAAAAAGATTTCAGAATATTTACAGCATATATTTTAAGGGTTTTAAGCCGGTAAATGTGTGTGCAAAGTGAGTGTAATTAAGTAGCGGTTTATTTTACAAAAACAAAATTCTTCAACTTTTACATTTTTGTAATGAATTTCAGCACGATCGTAATTTAGAAGAGCCACCTTATTTGGTATTAAAATTAAATTGGAGTGTCATTTTGTATTTTAAAACGTAAATAACATTAGGAGGCCACCAGACAGGGTCGCGGGTCGGTGTTGCCTGTGGCAGATGACCGCCGTAATTACTCCGCCAGGCTCCGAGTCTCATCATCGTCTATTAAAATTCATCCATACACACGACCTTTTCTCTATGAATAAAATTATTATTGTAAATAGATGTTCTATGTGCAGGCACTTTGTGTAAGCGTAGCTATAATTACACTAGCAGGCGTCCGTATTTGTTTGCTTAAGTTGTCAAAAGGGTACTCACGGCCCAGATAGCTAACTCCGTTGGCTTATGCCGGATTTCTGTATCTTGCTACCAATTAATTTGCGTAGTATTATTAAAAAATGATATAAACTCCATACAAGTAATGCCATTTTTCTACCAATGACAAGGTAAATTGATTAAATAGTAAGATTTCAAAACTCGGTATTAGTGAATCAATGTGTCTTTGTTTTCGAAACAAGTACAAGAAAATTCATTTTTCTGAAGGTATTTCAGGCCCATTCTATTATTTGAAAGGAAATGTCTAGCGGTTAAATGTAAGCTTTAAAAAACATTATAAATACCTTAAAATGTACATATACAGTTACCAGAGCGTCTCTCGAACGTTCGCGCGGTCATTAACAACTGATATAAGAAAGAAAACATACAATAAATAAAAAAAAACATAAAAAAATATAATTATGCGTAGCTTTCTACTTATGCCATTGTGTATGACTGAAATGTGATGCTGGCGTCGGGTACTCAGAATTGCGTGGACAGTTTACCGAACGAACGCCACCGTACAAGAAGAGCTCGCTAGACTGGAGATCACCAGAAGCCATCAGCTATATGCCGACGATGTATATTGAGGTTTGAAGTGAACCCAGGTAATATAGAGAGACTTGTGGTCATTGGGAAAATTAAAAGCAAGAGATCTCGAGGTAGACCTCTAAATAGGATTGAACAGGTTGCTGACCAGTTGCACTACTATCGAGCTAAAAACCGATCTCCGTGAAAGAGAGCAATTATTAACTCCCATCAAAGTTATGATCCTCAGCAGTGAGGGAACGACTTAAAAGATGAAGAAAATTATGACTAAAACATTACAAGGGACTCAAATACCATATTTACTTAACGATATCGTCGGATGTAACACATGATCATGTTTAATTTCGAACATGACTTCAAAGCAATAAAAGCAATCTAAGGAACACCATTGAAACGGTTTTCACATTAAGTAGGCAACATAACGTAGCGGCAAAGACATATTTAGAGGAACCCTCTTTTGAAATTTGAATTTGAGCGGCACATTACTCTGTAAATGACTGGCTATAAAGACTTCAAACGCAGGCTAATCGCGGCTTCCGACCTTTCGGGGCCAGTGAAAGAGGGCCTCAAGTATCCGCCAAAACGTTTCCTTGCTTATTGAACAACCAGGGTCAAGTGTTACAGGAGACTTTTTCGCGAATCAAATTGAGGAAAATGAAAAACTTATATTTCATTCAGGGCACAAGCATTAACATATGTTGGGAACAACCCTTCAAAAATCCTTGAAGTTCAGGGTAATATTTTCTGTCTAATTATCTATGTCAAGGTTCCGACATATATAGTAAAAAAAATTAACCGTCTTCAGAAGAGGAAGACATTCTCAATTAATCTGTATGTGCTTTTGTATGTTCGTTACTCGATTTCTCCGTCAATTGTGGATCGACTTCCAAAGTTTTTTTTCTTTTCTTCGAAAGGTTATGCTCCCGAATTGGTCCCATTACCACCAGGTTAGGATCTTGACATTATTCTTTTACCATATATGATTGCTTGTTAGGCTTCAACATATCTGATGAGTGGATTCCAAGGAATTAGACAATCTCACGAAAATTGTTAACCAACTTTTTTGTAACGCGATATTTCTGTCAATTGTAAACCGATTTTCAAATTGTTTTCTTTGCTCGTAAATATGTATTCCCGAAGTCGTCCCATGGTTACCAAGTCAGGATCTGATCAGTGGATCGGATTCCAAGGCTATCGAGCATAACCCTTATGAAACAACGCGATGCGCCTAAATACTTGGAAGAAATCTTGTGTGCGCGTGTAGATATTATAGATTTCTTCATCAACTGTGAATCAATTTTGTTTTTTTTCTTTATTCGTAAGTATGTACACTTCCGATGCGGTTTCATGGTCACCAAGTCAGGATCTGATGAGTGGATCCCAGAGAAATCGAGAGCAACCCTTGTTGAAGAGCATATACACCAAAGTGTGAGATGGCAACATTTGTATACGTGTGCCAGTTGTACAATTTGTACAGGTACTTAATTAATTATTTCCAAAGATATTGAAGTATTTGCGCAACTAAAAAGTAAAAAATACTTGTTTCTTAAAAAACCTATCGACTTTTACATGTTGTAGAAAGAAGTCGGTTAAATATTTCTTTTTTGATTTTTAATGTGAAGTCGGTTTTAGTTTTATTTTATTTTATTAGGATCCTTTGATTCTAAGTCCGATGGCTATTCGTGTATCACAGCCGAGTATCAATTTTGGTGTCCTAAAATATGACTTATGTTTATGATTGGTAGTATTAAATTTACGAAAATGTTGTTTTGAATATTGAAAGAGGGCCCGAAAGACAAAGTTATAATTTAAAAATTGGGTCATGTTTGTAATTGGGAAACATGAGGGTAAATGAAAAGGCTGTTTTTGTATGGTTTAGAAATAATAATTTTTTATCTGTAATAGTTTTACATTATGATTTATAAGAAAAATGCTTAATAACTTTGGTAACCCCTTCCCATATCTTCAAAATCGATCAACGAAATTTTCAATTTCGCAAGTGTATTAGTTTTTGGAATATGGATTGTAGAGATATCTGTTTTAAATCAGATAGGGCCGTGGCTGGCGATTGTTGTAATTCTTATAATGTAATTTTATTAAGTAAATTCTTTGAAAGTTAAAAAAGGGTTTACTTATTTTTTCAGTACATTTGCCAGTGGAAATTGAGCCTTCGTTTCATTGTCCACAGTTCAACAAGTGTAGTTGTTACTATGTTAAAAATTACCTCAGTCCCGTAGCTTATTTTGCAAGTGGAAGCAAACAAACAGGCAATAGAGTACACATAAAACTGTACCGGGGCAGTTCACGGCTTCGCTTCAACTGTAATGTTTCATTGTGCGAAATGCTATAAAAATTGTCGTAAAAATTTATAAAGCCACTGAATAAAATGTACACTTAGAAATTCTCTCGCCTTATTTCGTGTTCATCTGTAAGAAAATAGGTTTAAAGTGTTAGATATTTAACGGTACTGTTAACTGATAAATTATATTATATTATTTGCTTACAATTCAGCAGAATATGCTTTACTCTAGCGTAATCTGAATTTAAATTTATTTTACAGTTTCTATTTCTATCTCAAACTTTAGTTGAAATTTAATCCCTTCCATTTAACTTATGTAACTAGGTGAACTAAGACTGAAGCTTATTTTACTATGGATAGCACTTTAATATTTATCTTCTGTGAGGAAATGGTATTACAAAACCAAATGCTTATAAATTCGTTTTGATTGTTCCTTTGTCCGTTTGTTTTTGTATGTCACAACTATTTTTCTCAAGGACTATAGTTTCTATTTGGTACAAAACAACTTAGGTATATATGCCTATATACAATACCACTGTTATAGGTGACCGCCATATGTATGATTAAGGAATTATTTTTTAGGCGTACGTCTACGTAGGCGTGTGAGGTATTATTATACAGGCTTTAAAAATCATAACGATTTTCTTAAATTACTTTTTTATATAAGTCAATAAGTGAGAGACATGCTTTTCCAAAGTTGTAAAAAATATCTCTCCCCACTAACGATTGAGCAATGGGGTAGATTTTGAACAAAATTTTAGTAGTAGAGCATCTAAAATTATTTAAAGAAAAATTGGTTTAAACGGAATTTATACGTAGTTTCTGAGAATTCTGTTGTTAAATGACAATCCGGTGTACGTACTAAGGAAAGGAAACCGTCATTGGGCGTGAACAAAGGCACTAATTCAATTTTTTCATTATAAAACCAATAATTTTTAATTGCTCTCAAGGTAATTGTCCTTTAAGATCTCTAAGTGTGGTAGTCACTTTTATGGTCAACAATCAGTACAAAAAAATAGAGGAGGTACAGAGATGAGATTTAGTTACAAAGCTGACCCATTAGACGGCGGGCGAGGTTGAATTTAATAATAACTGAGATTAACTACAGACACCTTTATTTAGGTACATATATTTATTCTTTGTTTTGTGCCTACCCCGCAAGGGAACTGGCGTGAAGTTATGTATGTATGTATGTATGTATATTTATTCTTTACGTCTAGGTAAATTATGATAGACTAATAGTCTAAAGTTTTTCTCATGGTATTAATCGCATCAGGTTTGGATTTTCCATAGAAATTATTCCAGTTTTCTAGACTAAAAGTATTTTACATGGCAAGATTTGGTAAGAACATTCTGTAGAGTAAGTGGTCTGAATTAGATTTCTTTAATGAATAAGACCGCCTGTTGTTTCACTAATAATCTATTATGACTACGCAATTATTTAATTGTATTATGTATGCGTATGTATGTATTACGAGAGAAATAGAAAATTATATACTTTTTTGTACATTAACTAAAATGCATATATGATATCATTAATTACTTGTGTTTAAATCTAGTTTCATTAAATCACTTCTAAACAAAGTACTAGTAAGCGACTTAGGAAACAAACTGTAATAAATAGTACATTTAATATGGAAAACATCAATATAAAAATAGTATTTTTATTTCATATAATGTAGCAAGTCAACAACAATGGTTATCGATTCAGAGTTCTACTATAAAATATACAAAAGCAAATAGTTATACAAAATAACAAAATCTAATTAGTGATAACGGTTAGAATAATTAAGTGACAAAAGTAAAGTTGATTGCTATGCGCGGCTACGAGTTACGAAATCGCTTGCTACGTAGAACTTCGTAGCGTGCTCATTGAAGTATACAAAATAGTGTAATCTGCCGCTTTGTTTAATTACTATTCTCCGCAATTCAAATATAATCTAGTCGTAGTGAATAATTTGTTTAAAATTAAGTCGAGGATTAGTTTATAACCCTAATTCTCTGATTGATATACAGTACAGTATACAGTAATATATCAGTGGTGCGAGGTGGAAATTCGGCTAGGGTAAACCGGTTGAAAAAAAATCATATGATACAAGCACCTTCTACACCGTTGTTGAAGAAACACCGTACGTCGTAAACGTACGTCTAACTCGCGATGTATTTTCTTATTACAATTTATATTTTTAATTTTGAAATATTATCGCATATTTCGAAACAAACGCCGGTGCCCGATCGAGTAATGAATTGTTATTTCATCCAATATGCATATAGCCGAGCATAAGAAATAGTAACACAATAATAATATATGCACGAATAAAAATGTAATCGCCAATAAATGCATGAAGAAGAAGAAGAAGACAAAAGTTTTCGAGCACTCCGTCCTGACCTACGGGGCCGAGACATGGACACTAACGGTAAGATTGGTCCACAAGTTCCAAGTCGCTCAACGGGCCACGGAGCGAGCTATGTTGGGTGTTTCTCTTATGGATAAAATTAGAAATGAGGATATCCGTAAGAGCACCAAGATAACCTACATAGCTTGCAAAATTAGCGAGTTAAAGTGGCAGTGGGCTGCAAATGGTTGACGACGAATAAATGCATGGCACTTTCGACCTTTTGGTCGCTAGTTAATTTATAAAGACACTAGTAATAATATTTGAACAGACCGCGTAAACGCCAATGAATGCAAGAGGCTTTCGAACTTTCGGTCGCTAGTCACTAGTTTCTTAAAGGTAGACTATGAGGAATCGAGTTGTATGAAGTCCACGCCACTGCTATGTAGTAAACTTCATAAGCAATTTTCAGGTCAGGCAGTAAAAACAATATGCTTTTAAATTTACCTTTGAACAAAGTTCTTCACAAATTAAGTTTACGATTAGAACCCAGATCGGGATATTTTATGTGACCTTAGAGGAAATTCGCAAGAAGTGCACTTACGTGTATTACTTCGCTTTGTTTATACTTAAAATTATAAATACGAAAGTCAGGATGGAAGCTGGATCTGGATGACCCCAGACTTTAGTACATACATACATACATACATAACTTCACGCGAGTTCCCTTGCGGGGTAGGCACGAACAACAGAGCGCCATTTAGGCTTATTCTTACACACCTCACTTGCTTCTTTGACATTCATAACTCTTGTCATGCACGCTCGTCTGTTCTTAAGGCTTATAGTAATAGTACAGACTATAGTAAATAACGGAAAGTTCGTTTATGATTTTTTTAATGACATGAGTCGAACCATGAGTCTCTGCGCCGCAAACAGGTAGGCCGCCATAGACAGCTCACTCAACCACATGCAGAGGCCGTCGGTGTCAATCAACACTGTTATGTCATCTTCTTTTTTTTACATAGTATTTTTATTTTATTTTTTTATTGCAGGAGTTCAGCAGACAGGCAGACGGCCCACTTGATGGAAAGCGGTTACCATCGCCTATGGACATTTGCAACATCAAAGGTGCTACAAATGCGCTGCTGCTCTCTTAAAGGAGACTGGAACCTGGTCACTAATGCCGGAACACAACGCAAGGTTGTTATGGCGACATACTTTAGACCAGGGGTGGTAGCCATCCAGTCGGGCAAATGCCCTACCACCTGGCTGTGGGTTGTTTTGTCGCCTCTTACGACAGGCCGCCCGGCCGCAGGAAATTGTATTTTTTCTCCGTTCCTGCACAGATAAAGTATAAGTATAAAAGTATAAAACAAAGTCGCTTTTCGTGTCTGTCTGTCTCTATAACTGGTAGCTGCTCTTAAACCACGCAACTGGCTTTAAAGTGATTTTTACTATCAGTTAGATAATAATTTTTCACTGAAGTAGGTATTATATACATAAAAAAAAACTAACTAAATTTTATGTAAGTAAAATAAACCTACTTCCTATGGTCTGAACCGTAGTGTAGCTGCGGGGTATATAAATAAAATTTACCATTAAAAATCAACAGATAAGAGTGCCAGCCAAAATAGTACCTAGTGTAAAAATACGCATTACGTAGGCTTGTGATGTGTAAGATTACCTTTTGTTGTTGCGTCAGTTATTTAGTTGATTATTCCGTAGAAGGTGGGCAAGGATCCTGCGGCGTGGTAAGAAAGTTAGGGGATGATCGTGAGGTGAGGACGGGGGAGGCGGGTGCCGAGCCAGTGCTGGTCGCTTCTCCGCCGCGGGTGAACGTCGCGCGTCTTTCCCCATTGAATCCGTTCCCCACGCGCCCGTTAATTTAATTAAGTGTCGCATCAACTGAGACCTCACGTGGATATTGCAATACAAGTTTCATGGAACCAGGAATAGCATGCACTGAACCAGTTGCACGACACTAAACTGGTATGGGAATGTATAAGCTGTCTAATTTGAAAAGTTTTATCACGATGCAGTAACTTTTTCATTTTGTTTATTACGTTATACTCAGAAAGATTTTCTAATATTTTATTCATCCAACATTTTTTGGTTTATAGCTTTAGTGCTAATTTATTCTATAAAATATATTTTCAGCTGGTTAAAGGTCCCGCTAGAACTACAAAACGATTAAAAATAAAAATATTGAAGACTAACGCTTTTCCAGGTGAATAATTTACAGATAATATGTAAGGGGCACTTTATGATAAGCTTATCTTAAGGGGTTAGTTCCTCGTATATCAAAGATAAGCATGCAAACTGTAAATACAATATAAAAAGTTGAAATGTTATTTTATAATGTCACGTGGCTCGAATAAATTAAATATGCTACTAATATTATGACAGTTATTTCTTTGGTAGTTTGGATTTTGATTTATTCTTTCTTCACGAGATTTGAATGACTCGATAGGAATGAAATTTAGTACATTAAGTATGTATTGTTAATATCGGACATGAATACAGAATACTTCTAATCTCAGAAAATAGTACAGTCCGTGGGATATAGAACCAAAATTTAACCGAATGTATCTGGATAGGTGTTTGTTGCGAAATTGAATGTGTATACAAATACTTCCAATAACGGAATATAAAATGATTTAAACCCGGTAAATGTGTAAATTTTCAGGAATGCCGATTCTAGTAGGAAGCTAACAAGAATTAAATATATTTTTATTTTTTGTCACTTCACGGCGTTGTATACGTATTGACCTAAAAGTTAAGAAAGTTCAATATAATTATACCACTACAAAGTCGTGGTAGCATTGTACCTAAAGAATAAATATCTCATTTCTATTTATTTGTACGACGTTGAACACCACGGGCCATTAGAATGGCCCGAATCTGAATAGTGTAGGGCCCGGTACGTAGAGGTAGGTAGAGGCTCGTTCAACAATTTAATTTAAAATTGGCGTGAAACTGACCGTTGATTATCACTGTATGTATCATATAGAAATGAACCTAAAGCTAAGCCCTCGTCAATGCAGAACTATTCTGTGTAATAAAAATAAAATGAATTGGTGTAGTAAGATGAACTTCTAATAGAGCTCTGGAGGTGTGGTAGCGCAAGGAATTATGGCCCCTGCCCAGCCAATATTCAAGCAGTGCGGAGAAAATGTGTAGACGGTGACGCGCTACTCACTCACTACAAGGGCCTTTCAAAATGCCGTAAGAGAACAAGGAAGGGCGAAATAGATTTAAGTAGCTGAGGGTTATGTCGCTACGTGTTCTGCAGGATCACCAAGGTTACTTTAGGCCTTATCTCTTTCCGCGGAGAACCGACGGAGCCTTGCGAATGCACCATCCCTTTTGGTCAAGTAGGGTAGGCCACACCGAGCCACCGTATTGAGAGCCGTATGTAGAGGCGTCATAGTCGTAGTATCTATGGTCTAGCTTCTGTGGCACCTCGTAAAAGCGTGGGGTATGGGGCGCAGGTTTAAGTTTGGTGGGTAGTGTGACAATCGTGTTTCCCGTGGCTTTCGTTCGGAGTTCATGTCGGATACGGCCATTCGGAAGTCCCACACTCCCCCGGTATTCTACCCCCAGGCCCAAGGATGGATCCAAATGAATTTCTTCTTGCCTTATCAAAAAAACGCCTGTCTTTAGTATTGCCACCCCTGGAGTCCAAGTTGGATGCATAAAACCCCCCCGCGAGTTCTTCCAATAATTATTGTTACTGCCTTTATTCAGATACAAGTAAAATATACAAACTCCTTAACACTATTTCTAAATTTTTCGATAAATTTTGTGTTTTTGGCCAAGATTTACCAGCTTCAATTTACCATATTTGCCTCATGCCACTTGGGCGTGTTCTGGTCTTGAGAAAAAATATGCACCACCTAATGTGCATCTTGTATTACAATTAACTCTAGTTGATGTTGAAAAAAACACTAATACGAATTATTTGGCTCTATTTTACCTTTCTCCGTTTCTTTTTATTTCCGTTTCTACAATTCTTACCGTATGGTGATACGGTAAGGTAAATGGGGTGCTATTATAAGCTTAGTTATAAGTTTTAATATATTGTATGTCCCTATACACGTACGTAAAATAAACTAGAATTTATGTATAACCTGGTGTATTAGTGTTAGCCGCCGAAAAATAAGCTTCGACGGGGTATGGATACGAAGTACACAGTTACACAGGCAACTAGGACTCTATATAGATCAATACATAGAAAGAACTAACTTAAATTGTCATTTTTTTTCTGTTTTTTATTGCAGGAGTTCAACAGACAGGCAGACGGCCCACTTGATGGAAAGCGGTTACCATCGCCTATGGACATTTGTAACCCCAAAGGTGCTACAAATGCGCTTCTGCTCTTTTAAGGGATACTGGAACCTGGTCACTAATGCCAAAACACAACTCAAGGTTCTTATGGCGACATATTTTAGACCAGGGATTGTAGCCATCCAGTAGGGCAAATGCTCTACCACCTGGCTGTGGGTAGTTTTGTCGCCTCTTACAACAGGCCGCCCGGCCGCAGGAAATTGTATTATTTTTCCGTTCCTGCACGGATAAAATATTATATTATTAGAGCATAGCACAAAGCTTAGCGAGCAAAAAATATCTCATTTTCTGGGATTAAAAGTATCCTATTCATCCTCTTAGTTGAAAGTATATATTCATACACGTAATTTCAAGTAATATTACTGTTACCTTTAACATCTTTTGATTTTTGTCACAAATGACATAGTTATAACAATTATAGAATAGAATAGAAAATACTTTATTGTACAGTAAAATTTATGAAACAAATTACAAATGGCAGCCTTATCGCTGGCAGCGTTCTCTTACAGACAGATTATAAGAGGAAACAAATATTTTTTTTGCTTTTCTAAAAAAGGAAGGTAGGTATAAATCAACTTCACAACAATTGGAATCATAGGTATTGATATATCAGGATAACCCATTCAGTCTTAAAGCCGGGGTGAAAGAACTTAACATTTTAATATTTATGTTTACCTACTATATTAGCACGGTTATTAAGAAATAGATAACTTGAACAAAAAGGACATAATACAAAAGTACACACAATCAATCATAAGCTTGAACAATTTTGGAGATATCTAGAAACGGAATGAATGATGGGCGTAAGGCATAATGTTAGGTACTTTCATTGGTTGATATGATTTTTTTTATGTATAAGAGCTTTTTGTTCTTTGTTCAATCTTTATTTTGTTCCCTTCGTACTTAATACCTACATTTTGTTCAGAAATAAACTTGTAAAGCCAATAAAGCTACTTACAGAGAAATATAGGTTATTAGGGTACTTAGATTATAAGACTTCAAAGTTAAATCTTATTTCTTTTCTTTATATAGATTTTTCCTTATACTACAGTAAAAAGTGTGAGTACTATAATATAAAAACAATAGAAACATTGATTTTCAGACCACAAACAGACTACTTGTAGGTAATGCAAGAAGTTTGCTCACAGTATCCAGCAAACCTATTTGTTGTAAAAACGTGGCATGAGTGGCCCGATTTACATTTGCATTAGTCAAGTAGTTACTTACGAAAATCCCAAGTTGAGTTCGTATCTTTGTTTTGGCAAATATTTTTCAGTTAAGTAATATAATGTCGATTAATTAGAGATCTGTCCGAACGGTGATAAGGACTCCGGTATTTGCAAGTTAACTGACTACTTAACTGATGGAAATGTAAAGCAGGCTTTAATTTTAATGAAAATTTGCTTATTGGTTAAATATATTTACAAATATACTTTATTTTTGTTAGTTTTATCTTTACATTATGGTTCTATAAGTATTTATTATTTTGGATATGAATTTTAAGAAGGCGTTTTGTTCATTAAATTAGAAACACGTAACCACTGTATAAGTAGAAGAAAAGGTTAGTAGGTATGTAAAATGTTTATGTAAAAAGTTGAAATTATTAAGAATAATAAATTTATAAGCCTTAATGTAATAGTCAATAAGATGGTATGTATGTAGAAATATTATGTTCCGCTTATAAGAAAGCTTTTTATGCGTGCAGGAACGGAGAAAGAATACAATTTCCTGCGGCCGGGTAACCTGTCGTAAGAGGCGACAAAACAACCTACAGCCAGGTGTTAGGGTATTTGCCCGTCTGGATCGCTACCACCCCTGGTCTAGAATATGCTGCCATAACAACCTTGAGTTGTGTTTTGGCATTAGTGGCTAGGTTCCAGTATCCCTTAAGAGAGCAGCAGCGCATTTGTAGCACTTTTGGTGTTACAAATATCCATAGGCGATGGTAACCACTTTCCATCAGGTGGTCCGTCTGCCTGTCTGCTGAAATCATGCAATAAAAAAAAGAAAGGACTTTTATTAAAGATAATTGTTTTTAATTGAGGCTAAGGCGTGAATTTTTAAATACTGAAAGTGTTTGTAAAATGTTCATATGTCTCGTCTGGAAATACTCGTAAGTCGTAATTACATGTTTCGTAGAACTTTTTCATGGCAAGTAATAAGGTATTTCTCACAGTTTAATATTTAATTTTAAAAGCACTAAGTATCAACATAAATGTATAATTAGTTCTTCGACGCCCTCTCTCTGGCCCAAGGGTGACATGTGACGTTGCGTAATGGCCTAACAACAGATAAGGATGTGTGAGCTTGATAATACCCTCTGTGGTTTAACTTTTTATTTATTAATAATATAGGTGTTGCCTGCGACTTTATTTGTTTTAATTTCTGTTTTCTGAATGAAGTTAAAACGCAGCTGTAACATTGAAACACGTATTTGCTATCTCTTACCAAAGCCTAAATATTTCTGATATCTCTAACTTGAAGATATTCGTCTTTACAAATTTTCAACCCCTATTTCGCCCCCTTCAAGATTGTTTTTTGAGACAAAAATTAGACGATGTCTTTTTCCAGGATACAATCTACCACTTTCATTTAACATTTTATTAAGATCTGTTCAGCTGATTAGCTGTAAAAGGTAATAAACAAACAAATTCAAATGATGCACTGCAGCGCCATCTAATTGAGTGTTATAATAAAATGGACCAGCATTACAGTTTTCGCCATATAAGAATATAATTCTGACGACACGTTTGCTGTAATAGTTCGCTAACTTCGCGTCTCTCTGCGTATTCTACCGACTGTACCATGGGGAGTGTTCCGAGGAACTATTCAGAATGGAATCTTCATCTTCTTGTACTATCGCACCGCACGACCTTGGCTGGGCGTTCATCCCCATTTTCTTGAGCCGCTTGGCTCTTGTACGCAACGGTTCTCTAGAATCTTTCTCTTGTGCACTGTGGGGATTTGGAATGAGCTCCTACCTGTGGTTTTCCCATAGCGCTACAATGTGGGGTTTTTTTAAAAAGGATGTCATATAATTTCTTCGAGGCCGGCAGCGCGCTGGTGACACCTCTGGTGTTGCAAGCGTCCATAGGCGACGGTAACCGCTTTCCATCAGGTGGGCCGTCTGCCTTTGCTGTACTCCAGCTATATAAAAAAAATTGTGTGTGTGTGTGTATGCAGTTCACACGTAGAATCTAGTCAGCGATTTGTATATTTGAAATATTTTGATATTCTTATAATCTTCTAAACTATAATAAGTATGTAAATGGTTCGAGTTTGTACAATGCGTTTAAAAATGTGAAATAAATCAGGGGGCTAATTTGGACCCGCAGATTCTGAAAATACAAGTTAAATTTTTGTTTATCTGTCTTTCTGTCTGTCTGCTAGAGCATCACGTGAAAATTATTGAAAGGATTTAAATGAAGCTCGACATATAGCTAGCTTATATCCCGGAGCGTAACTTAGGATATTTTTTATCTCGATAAATAACGTCGTTTCTGTGGGATAGATGAAAATAACGAAAAAGATGGCGATGCCATCGCGTCTTTTCTGGAAACTACTAAACATATGTGAATGAAACTTGACATAGTGCTGGCTTATAACCCGAGTTCACACATAGCATACATTTTATCCCGATAAATTAAGTCGTTTCCTTACAATAGACGGATTACCAAAATGCATACTGCTGCAATGGCGTTTTTCAATTCACTAACAAATACCTGCGTTTTCATAAATAACATGTCATTCATTGTATTACTTGAAATCAGGTTGGCTTTGACTCGCCTCTATGTTTTTTTTATGTTTAAGGCTTGGCAACTAGGCCTTTAAGCCAGGCGCTGTTGTATTGTAGGCTACAATCGACGTGATTCAACGGAATTCTTGTGAAGACTCGAAAGGCCACATTTGGCTATATAGTTCACATTTCTCGCAAAAACACATAATTACTACTCAAAAACTATCAATATCCTACAACTATTGTTCATTTTAGAGTAATTTTACACATTTTTAGAAAATAAAACTGCACAGCACATCGTCCCCTTTCAGTTCCCGCCAAAAACTCCGCCTCTATGTTTTACTGGGTTGTTGTGTAGACTATAATAAATGGACTTAGTTTCTTTGTTATTGTAGTGAGTAATTAACAAGAATTAGTAAAGTTTTAGGTCAAAAATTACAGAATATAACCTCCTTTAACCAAATATGTTATTCATAGTAATAAAATCTCACTAGAAATCATCAGTCATATATGATGTTTTTTTTAGTTTACCATCTATAGGTTCTGTCGATACGTATACTTTTCTTTACCTGTTTTTCCTTATACATACTTTAAAACATAAAAATGTTCAGTTTAGTTCACGGGTTTTCAGCCACTTTTTCATCTGGGATAATGATATAGTTATTGACCGTTTCAAACAGAGGTAGCGATGAGTTTAATAGGTTATTTGTGAAGTGATATTGTTATTAATTAATAATGATGTAAAATATTGACAGATAACTTACATGTGTACAATAATGTAGCAATGAGTTTTAAGCGATTTTCACTATCAGTTAGATAAATTTTCATTAAAGGTTCATATATATTATACTATCCCGGCAGACATAGTCCTGCCCGGAAGAGCTTCAATCGATATGCCGACAGCAGCGCCACCTACCGGGTCCATTTGTGTACCAACTCAGAAACCTTCTTTGGCTCATGCACAACAACTTTGCTAAAGATCAGCACATGATCAAATGTATAGTTTACGATTCTATAAAGGAATAAAAAAAAACATTCTTTTATATATATAAAGATATATAAAAAACCTAATAAAGTTTTCATGTAAGTAACATAGACCTTTCTACCTTGGGGTTTTCATGTAGCGAAGCCGCGGGGAAAAGCCTAGTGTAAGTATTACTAGAGTGCAAGAAACAGTCTATGTAGAACAACATTGATCTTCTTTGGTTTTTCGGGACAAAAGTATTCTACGTTCATCCTCGGCATTAAATATATATATATATATATATATATATATATATATATATATATATATATATATATATACCGAGTTTCAGCCAAATGGGTCCAATAGTGTTTCCGTGAAAACGGAACAGACAGACAGAGTTAAATACTTTTCTTACTTTCTTCTTTCCAGCTACTTTGGCATTTATAATATTAATAGGGATTACGCAATTGGCTTATAAAACCCAAAACCGATCCCATGAACGAAAAGAAGATCGTGATTTTCAATGGCTGTTTCTCGATTATTTGCTCATTAAGCCCCAATTCTCACTTCAGATTCGTGTTTACAACTTTTTCTTGGATCTGTGTTATCATAAGATAGATATCGTGTCTCTTTTCAGTTCTATACCTTTCAAACTGAATCAAGTTAATTGATCCGTTTAATATCAGTATTAGGATGCACGTGTATTAAATTTAAATTTCATAAAGTCCATTTATGTATTTAAAGATGTGTTGAAGATATTGTTTTTGTGTGAAGAAAAACAAGTGCACGTCGAATAGGTAAACAATTTATTATAACGTGTGAAAATTTCGCAATCGGACTTTGTACGTGCATGCACCAAAGACATTAAGATTGGTTACGCTTTCCCATTTGACTTTCTACGTGGAAATTGCGGCTTGTCATGAAAAGAGAACCCACTGCGAACCTTTTGAGGTTATTAGGTTATCATAACCGCCCTTTCTCTCCAAAAGAATTCTATTTTGACGTTTTATTGGCTCCAAAACCAACTGGTAACGTATGCAGACATGACAAAGTTTTCGAAGGTTATTCAGTGATGTAGCGCTTTTGTTAGAGCTTAGTATGTGTTTTAGGTTTGCTTGTTTAAAGAAGTTTTGTTTTGTAAAAACTGTATTTTGGTTTGAAAGATTTACGTGTAGTACAGACACTAATGTTTTCGCTATTTTTCGTAATATTGTGTAATTCATTATGATGTTGGCATTTCAATACACTAACTTGTGGTACTCTAGCTTTAATTTCTTTAAGATCCGAAAAGCAGTCTTCTTGTCGGACCCTGAACATTCTGTTTGAGATATATGAGGCTAACAAATCTGAATACTGTTTAAGTAGCATTTTTCTTAAATTGAAATTAAGTCCCTCATACCAGACCTTGTCGAATGCTTGTGGCACATCTAAAAAAATACTGTAGAACTAATTTTATTTTCTTCTTATGTTCTCTCAATGATGTTTGTGATTCTATGCACTTGGTCTATAGTAGTGCGTTTCTCTCTAAATCCAAATCGTTAATCGAGGATTAGTTTTCTATCTTCTATTATTTGTTTCAGACGGCACAATAACAGTTTTTCAAATAGTTTAGTTATTATTGGTAAGAGAGAAATTGGTATGTAAGATGTCGTGTCATAAGGAGATTTACCAGGTTTTTGTATCATAATCACTTCCGAAACTTTTCACAGATTTTGAACATGCTTTATTCTAAAACAGACATTGATAAGTGTAGTGAGTTTTACTTACACCCTTTCTTGGAAGGCTGTGCAGAACTTCCCCGGTAGGGAGATCGTAACCTGGAGCTTTCTTTTGGGCTAGTAGGTGTATTTCTTTATAGACTTCTTTAGGAGTTACAACTTTTATTTCCAATGCATCAGATGCTAGATACCCAAAGGTATATTCGTTATCGTTACCTTCATTTGATTTGAATATTTTTTCTAAATATTGAGCAAATCGGTTGGCTTTGTGACTATTATTGATGGCTCGGCTTCTGTTTTGTCATCTTATGGGAAAAATTTGGTTTATTGGTTTTTCGAGAAACTTTGTTCCTTTCCATAATGAGTGATCTGTATTACGATCATTAGAGAGTTGACTAAGTTGAGACTGCATAGATTCATTGAATTTTTGTATTTCCGTACTTAGTCTTTTTGTTATTATTCAAAAGAGTTTATCAAGTGGATATCTCGATTTCAAGCGGCGAACTCTGCCACTTTTGTCTCTGTTTCCTTTTTTACATACATACATAACTTCACGCCAGTTCCCTTGTGGGGTAGGCACGAACAACAGAGCGCTATTAAGGCTTATTCTTACACACCTCACTTGCTTTTTTGACATTCATAACTCTTGTCATGTCTTGTTTCTTTTTTTGCTCAAGTAAATTATAAATTTCGTTTGGATAGTAAGGACGCCAATATTTTATTTTAAATTCAGGTTTATTTTTCCAAGCGCATTATTGAATATTTGTAACAAACGTCTTCACATCTGCATCAAGTTCTTCTGTTTTTTTTAAGCC
The DNA here is from genome assembly GCA_019925095.2 of Dendrolimus kikuchii. NCBI lineage: Eukaryota > Metazoa > Arthropoda > Insecta > Lepidoptera > Lasiocampidae > Dendrolimus > Dendrolimus kikuchii. Next base: position 13,726,376 of record CM034394.1, read on the forward strand.
AGGCCAGAGTATCTTTAGACTCTTTCAAATCTATAACATAAGCTAAGTATTCTCTAAAGATTTTTCAGTCTGTATTCTTATTAGCCAAATAGCGGTTTTTTCACTACACATAACGTGCTCATTTAGACTTGAAAGTATAGGATAATGATCACAACTCATGTCGTACATAACTTCCTTCAATGTGAAGAAGCTCAGGTGGTATATGTTTATAAATAAAGAAATTCATTAAGTCAGGAAGTTGATTTGGATCAGTCGGCCAATAATAGGGCTTGCCTGTCGAAATAACGTCACATCTATTTTCTTTGATTGCATTCAAAAGTTCTCTGCCTTAATAGGAGCCCCAATAACTATTCTTTGCGTTAAAATCACTTCCAAGAATAAACCTGTTTCCAAACTGATTTAGATTTTTTTATAATATAAAGACTTTAAAGCATACCTTGGTGGGCAGTGTATGGCTGATACAGTTACCAGGTAGCGTTTAGTCTTGATTGTCACTGCAATAGCTTGCATTTCTTATTCTTCGTGTTTCAATGATTCAAAATGATTAATATTAGTCTTGATTAGAATGGCACTCCCTCCCCGAGCTGTGTTATTTCGTGAAGCGCATGATATGATTGATAACCTTTAATTGAAATAAAATTTTCTTTAATAAAATGTGATTCCGAAATGAGACAGTCATCTATATTTTCTGTATTTAGGACCACTTGTGTTGTCCCAACTCCTTTTGATGTCGCAGAAGTACCATCATTAATGTTTTACTACAACTTTAGTGGTTTGTTTTATTCTCTTCATTTTTTCATCAAACGCAGTCATGAAGTTTAATATGCAGTTTATTTCATCTTCTAGATTAGATGCTGTCTTACTTACAAGTAGTTGCTGTGATAATTGCAACTGTGAATTTAAGTCTTTAGTCGCTAGAGCAAATAATATGCTCTTTGTTTCGGGTTGAATTGTAGGAGCCTTCTTAGTTATGCTCTTGCTTAAAGGTATATTAGAGGTTGGTGTCCCCTTTAACTTCTTATTCTTCATTAGTTGAAGCTTTTTGGCAACTATGCAGCCTCTGTAGCTAGCAGGGTGTGGTTCACCACAGTGAACACACTTTGGTTTAACTTCCGCAGGCTTTGTGCAGTCTTTGGTGAGGTATTTTCCTATACATTTTACACATTTAGGCTCTTTACGGCAGTATATCTAGGTGTGTCCATATGATTGACATATTTTACACTGGAGAACCAATTTCGATATTTTTATTGGTTTTGCATCCACTTTACACTCAAGTATATATAGACTTAATGGAGTAAATTCTTTTAATTTCTTCATCTTTAACAATGGAAAGTATAAACATATTTAACGGTTGTTTATTCCTCCAGCTTAGTCCGTTGACTGCATCCTTAATTTTATACCCTATAGAAGATAGTACATCAACTATCCTGAAAGGCATGCATGAAAAGGCCAAATTGTTGGCCATCACTCGATCAGTCTATCTTGCTTGTTCTCATAAGAATGCCCGAAACAGTTGTTTTGCATTAGTGGACTTGAGAGAGACTTGACAGCTCTATACGATACATCATTATTTTAGCGCTATCTCCATTCCTCAGTCGTATAAGAAATGAGTCACTCGTTAGGCTAGTCACAAGAAAATCATAGAACTTTTGATAATCTTCAATATTTTCCACGATAACCGGCGGTGATTGAGGATCTTTTTTAACGCTTGGAGTTTTAGTTTCATCTCTATATAATTTCTGGTCATTGCGTTGCAGATTTAAATTTAAGGAGGAAAAGCTTACTATGCCCGAACGAATCTGGGTGGGTTAGTTAGTAAATGTAAATATCTGTTATTGCCTGAAGCAGGCAAACAGGCAGATGGCCCACTTGATGCAATATGGTTACCGTCCCCTATAGACGTTTGCAACAGCGGGGGCCTTGCCAACGCGTTACCAGATTGTAAGAAATTTTATAACGCCCATCTTAAATAACCCCATGTCGTAGCGTAGAGGAAAATCCTCGACGGGAAATCCTCCCAAATCATTGTTGTACGCGGAACAAACGTTCTAGAAAACCGTTGCGTAGTCCAGATATGAGATAATTTTCATACAGTATGTAACAGAAACTTCGATACTGATTTCAATATATTCTATAGGTATACCTTTGATAACATTCTAATCTTAAGGAAAACCAACACTGGTTATGGTTAATGTCGGAAAAATCTGAAATCGCATATACATATAAGAATTTTACAAATTAGTTACTTTATCAGGATGATATCATGTTTGCTCTCTGCATCTCGTATATTCTTGTAGTACATACATACATAACTTCACGCCAGTTCCCTTGCGGGGTAGGCACGAACAACAGAGTGCCATTTAGGCTTATTCTTACACACCTCACTTGCCTCCTTGACATTCATAACTCTTGTCATTCTTGTAGTGTGAACTGTTATAGACATTGTATATGCTCGCGACTTCGTCCAGACTTGAAATTCCCGCAGGATTCCCTAGACACAATATACCGCAGCTATCGTTTTAGTGAAAACTGTTTTGGCACAACTACAAACCGCTCCTGGGGAAATTCCCGCTGGATTCCAGGGATAAGAAATATCACACATTTTGTAACATAAAATTTGCTATCGATTAGTAAAAAAATCACATTGGATTTTTTTTTTTAATCTGGCCATTTTAAATAATTCGCAGAAAAATGCTCAGGATAAAAAGTAGCGTAGATTTTAAGTATAAGAATTTTGCTGTCGATCAGCGAAAACCGCATCGAAATCGGCTAGTACACTTGTTTTTACGTGAATTCCGAATAAACAGACAACCGACAAGAACTCTAAACTTGCATCTTGTTCTCCAACGTTTCAGTCCATTCCAGTTGTTTTTTTAATTAGCTTCAATGTACAGACACAGCATATTTAGAAGTTTATAACAAGATAGATTACTTGATTCGGGCGTCGGCTCGTTGTCGGCCCCGTGTGACATGAGTTTCTCTTAATACTGTATTAGTACTTGTTTAACAATACATGTAAACCTTATAATCCCCTAAATCTTTCATAATTTACATACAGTAGTAACACAAAACCTTTTTGTAAAACATACTTTATCTCCATACGACACATTTTTCATTATGTTGTGCGGTTGTTAGTCTTGAAAAGACTTTCAAAGACATTGATTTGTTGTTGACCTTTGAAAAGTGTCGAGAATTTTATTTGATCCCTGTACGCTATTGTCGTAGATACTCAAAGAAAAATTCTGTACCTTTTTCTATCTTACAATTTATGGCCATATGTGACAGATGTCAGGATCGTAGTAAACATAAATCTATAGCGGCTGCAACTATAGAAATGATGTATATTATATAATTATGTATCCCTATCTCTATTAATATTATAAATGCGAATGTATGTTTGCCTGTTTGTCTGTTCTGTTATCACGGAAAAACTACTGAACGGATTTGACTGAAACTCAGTATACAATATTTTCGATATCGAGAATGAACATAGGATACTTTTTATCCCGAAAAATGGGATAGTTTCCGGGATAAAGATATATTTGTCTCTCGGTTTGTTATGCTTTTAAGGAAAAACTATTGGACTGATTTGACTGAAGTTCGTTACACATGTAAATTTAATATGGTGGATGGACAAGGGATACTTTTCATCTTCAGAGTTTGACCCGCGGCCTAACCACGGGTCAAACTCTAGTGTATGTATGTATATATATATATATATATATATATATATATATATATATATATATATATATATATATATATATATATATATATATATATAGATATCCAATTTGTGAAACATCTCGTTAAATATGGAATTTAAACAAGACTTTAAAAGTGCACGTGTTTATTTTTTATGCTTCTATTGCTAAATGGCTAAAAGGTTCAGAAATTCTCACATATCTGTCTTTTTGTATAGTTATCTATACATGACACACCATTTTTTTTTCAAATAATGTCTGCTGTGTAGGGATGTTTGGATGGAAGATTTTTTATACATACTAAGTTGGGTGCTATCGCTCTGTTATATAGATATCTATGTATCAGGGCGATATATAATACTAATAATAATAATGATAATAAAGGCCCCCGCCTCCGTGCTTGCCTTAGCCAGCCGGCACGGAGTGGAGATCGCTAGAGCTAAGACTCAAGCTCCAGGGGTGGAAGTGATGAATGGCATCACGTCAGAAGTAGCTTCGCTGGACCTGCAGCCCACCTCTCTACACCCCTTAGCCACTCACACCCATGTTGCCCCTGTCTTTTATGGCATGTTTTGGGGCCCATACAGGGTGTGGCGAGTCACCGTCTGTTCATTTTTCCATGTTCCCCGAACATCGCGACCGGCAGACGCCATAGTCCCCATATTCCCAGACCCTAGTAACACTAGCAGTTCACCCCAATAACCCGGTACTTTTTGTCCTCTTTTCCCACAATAGTCCTAGACTGGCCGGGGCTTGTCCTTGGGTGCATTACTATATGGTGTAGATAGGGATAATCGCCGGTCAGTGTCACGCCACATTTACATTAAATTTGTCAAAGGGCCTCTACGTGTTGGCCTCCCCATGGCTCCACGCAAGCCCTCTAAATGTCCGGGCCATTTTTATGGCCCGTGGTGTTTAAAGACATACAAAATGATAATAATATATGTGCTATATAACAGAGCGTTGAAAAAAATCCATATAACTCCCAAAATCGAGAAAAGAATATCCTATCCTCTAAATTTTAAACTGCATATAAAGTAGAAAATTCTGGAAAACTCAAATATGAGTAATTTTTGATTAAATGATTTTTATGGTTCTGTAGCCAAATACAGAAAAGTTTGTTACCTGGGGTATGTTTAGTTTTGCGCGGACTGCCTAGCACTAACTCAACTTAGTCTATCTGCATTTATATATAATATAATAATTCAGAAACCACCAACATTCAAATTCGAAATAGGTTGTATCATGCTGCTTGTTAAAGTCACAGCTATTTTCATGAAAATCAGATATTTATGGGGATTTGGATTTTTAACATCACCAAACTTGGTTAATGTTGCCATTAAATATGTATCAACTGTGAATATCTTAGAAAGAATAAGCCAACATCGAACTTCAATAGTTTATTTTTCTCGTCAGGTGCTTTGTCAAATTCATAAGATAACCCCGAGGAGCGGAAAACGCTCGCCTATTTCTTATTTTGTTCCAAAAAGATTTTGCAAGGCAGTAAAATGTCTGAAACTCAGGGGATACAGGCATAACATAGTGTTTTCTTCTGTTTTTAGAAATTTAAGAAATTATCTTTTTGAATGTTTTAGTTAATCTGATTGATAATGCTAACATGTGATGGAGAGTAAAATGATGGGTATGAATTACAATATTTATTTAGGTTTACTTTGATAATTACTAACAAATTCCTGTGACCTTAAATAATCTACTCAATGACAATATTACAATTGTACAAGTTCATAATGTCCCTAATAGGGAAAGGGTATTGTGAGGAAGGGATCGATTTATTCATGAAAAAAAAAATTAAGTAGATATTTTCTTACAATTCTAAACCCTCACTTAATGTGGGATTAAAATTTTACATGTTATGTATATCCTATCTCTATATCCTTTTTTGCGCTTTCACTACAGCTTTGTGTAGTGGCATATACATTACATATTACCACTAAATTGCCTGGACCCAGTAATGTCTGAGAAAAATGACTGAGCCTGTGACGTATACATGAACAGCCAGACATGGCCATTACATGAGGATTTTGGCCAAAATAGATACGCTACTCTAAAAGTATTATATATACTTATATTATATATGCTAAGGCTTGTAATTAGCAATATTTTTATTTAGTTTTTAATTTATACCGTTATTTGTCTGTAAGCCTTGCTAAAATAAATAAATAAATAATTTTGATATAGCTCATAAATATCTTAATGTTTATTATTTTCTGTTTTTTCGTTTTTACATCAGGTATTATTTTGTAAAGCGACAAAGTATTCCATGATTTAGTGCTTCAATTTTCACGTCACGATGCCTCTTTCTTGGAAAAGTATATTTCCTCAATTCTTCTTATCGCGATCATTTTCAGGATATGAAGAAAAGCTGTCTTACCTAACGTTAAGAAAATTCAAAACGTATTTTAAGAAGTAAGCCGGAGCAAAACTTGTTCGCTTTGCTCAAGTTTAAAACACCGTTATTTGAGAGAATTTTTGGGTGTAAAATTTTCATATAATCATGGCAATTTAAAGGGTTTTATATATTTCGACAATAACGGCACCGTTAGAAAATACAATTTAGAAAATAAATGTCTGTTTGCTTACTTCTCTATATATATGATAGTTATTTTTCTCAAAACATCCTAGTTTATGCGTATTGAATTTAAATTAAATGTAAGCAATAGTATCATGAAATGTAAAAACTAGGCAAGCAACACATCTGCGGAACATACCACGCGGAAAGTTCGGCAAGCGAAGGATCAGCGCTAATCTGCGCTAATCTAATCATAAGGTAACTTAAAAACATTGCGAGCGTATTTAGTCGGACTTAACGCGCGGTACGTTTCGAAGACGTGTCGTGTTGCTACACTTAGGGTGGCCGCTACACATGTAACTAACAACTAACAAGTAACTAAGGGTCAAAACAGGGTAAAATTAGTCACAGGTTGAAAATTTTAGTTTGGTAAATTTAAAAAATACTTTCAATAAAAATTATTTTGAATATTATCGGTTGAATAGTTAGACAGCTAAGATATAGAATTTTATCGATTAAATGCTTTTTTATGAATCTGATTTTTTTTATAATTGTAGTCTTTATTGTTTTTGGCAATTTCACTTCATAATTATGTAGCGTTATATATACTACATATTCTCTAAATTTTCATTAATATAGACCCAGTAGTTTCTGAGAAAAATGCCTGACGTATGTCTCTCTGGGTATATACATACAAGTAGACGGACGGCCGGACATGACAATTAAATAATGATTTCGTATTTGCCAAAATGTCTATAAATCCTCAAAAATCCTGGAAATGTCCCATCTGTTATGCTTTTTGAAGTAGGCTTTCTTTTTGTATTAGAGTTATTATTGCTGGTTTTTGTTCTTTTAAGTATGCTATGCTAGTTGCAAATTCAGATGAGTTTGCAAAATCTACATTCTACAATATTTTCGTATGTTAAACGTATGTCCTGTTTCATGACAGCCATCCACCGTTTTCTTAGACGCCTAGTAGGTTTAGGTCTAGAAACATGTATATCGAGATATCACCTACCGACAGGGTCTTCAGGCCTGCGAGTAATGAGATCAAACTATCTCTAGATTCTCTTTTCACAGTAAGCTTAAATAAAACAATCAAAGATACCAATCACTACAAAGACCAATCACTAATAAATATTTCAAAGTAACATGTACTTGCTTTTACGTCGATTTTTGTGAGTTATTCACAAGGATTGTTGAGTTGAAAGTGATGAAACATGCATAGTTGGATTCGAGAACAGCGTGATTGATAAGGGTGGGATTTAGGGAGCAGCGCCGCCAAGCCGCGCTACTACCATAGTATAAAGGTTGCTACCAATATGTTCACGTTTCTGTTATCTTTTTGAATAAAGCGAAATGTTTTATCGCACACCACTGTTCAGAGCCAAACAGGGAGGTAGTGTGGGACACGTAGAAACTGATGAATACTCCACTAAAACACCTTATAACCTGGACTGGCTATCCTTTGCTTGACTGCAGAATACGTAACACCGTGACACTACTTGGTACGTATCAATACAGTAGAAAGGTCCCACTTCTGGCTAGTAGCCTCGGTAAATTTCTTGTCTCAAGCGCAAGTCACGACTACACATACTGCTCTTGTCGCCATAGTTTCCAAATCTATGGCAACGAGTTAAGCCTATTACGATGATAATACGAGATTTTACTCATTATTCATTGTTATTCTCATGTAAAATCCGTCATCCGTGCAGGAACGGAAAAAGATAATCCGTGCAGGAACGAAAAAATAATACAATTTTCTGCGGCCGGGCGGCCTGTCGTAAGAGGCGTCAAAACAACTCACAGCCAGGTGGTAGGGTATTTGCCCGATTGGATGGCTACCACCCCTAGTCTAGAGTATGCCGCTATAACAACCTTAATTTGTGTTCCGGCATTAGTGACCAGGTTCTAGTCTCCTTTAAGAGAGCAGCAGCGCATTTGTAGCACCTTTGGTGTTGCAAATGTTCATAGTCGATGGTAACCGCTTTCCATCAAGTGGGCCGTCTGCCTGTCTGCTGAACTCATTCAATAAAAAAAAAAAATTTAATTGTTCATGCATTTTACTATGAAGTAATTATATGACATATTGAAAGATAACATTATGTAAATTAATTATGACATATTGAAGGATACTATTAAGAAAATTATAGAGATTAGCGATACAAGTTTTGCGTATTATTAAGTCTGCCGAGTTGAACCATTGTTAGCTTTATTGGATGTCTCGTCGTTTGGCTACTTTCTTGAAGCATTTAAAAGTTAAGAGAGCCCCGTATAGTACTCGTACTGATATTAATAGTTACATAGCTAATAGTGAGTGATGCGGTAACGTGCGCTCATTCGCGCTCGTTTTTGAAGTCCGTTCTTTAAGAAAGCCGTTCTGCAAACTTCTATATTCGTTCGAAAGAATAATATATATATATATATATATATATATATATATATATATATATATATATATATATATATAAATATATATATATATATATATTAAGAAAGGCGTTCCTTTAGTTTCAAGAATAGAAAGAATTATTATTAAATTCGTTTTAATAGATTACTTTTACTATCAATGTGGTCTAATAAATTAACCACGAATCGTCAACAAACACAATCAACCCCTCACAATTCAATGCTTGCTCCTTGATTAATTGTCTCACTTCTAAGTATTCTTGGAACCTTTTCGGTCTTTGTTTAAAAGATTTGAAAAGGTCAAACAAATGAGCGCCGAAAACCTAAAGGATTGGATTGTAAAAAAATACGTCTTAAAAAATCGAAACTTAGCAAAGACAAAGTATGGGTATAATTTTGTTACCTCTATTCTTGTATTATTGTCAAAAAGTTTCATTAGGGAAAAGTTGACGAATGCTTGCCTTTTTATCGTCCAATTCATTTGCCAGGAAGTGAGCGCAAACCGCAACGGTAAATAATGAAAACGGTGCGAGTAGGAAGTCCAACGCCTTGTGTTGTGTTTGTGCCGTGAGATTATTGTGCACTAAGTTTGTCTCGTTATGCTCCAACAGAATGGGTGGAACAAACTTTGTTAGTCCCATACTGATACTGTGGAACGTAGGCATAGAGACAAATAAAGTAAATGTTTGTAGGTGGGTAACAGGTGTATTTAAAGTCTCTCGGGAGTCAAAGTCTTTATGTTTATTATGGACTTATATAAGATACTATTTTGTGTCAGGAACTACGAATTTCTAATCAGAATAAATGGTCCTAGTGTTGGAAACTTTAGATATATTAAAATCAGGATTGTCTTAAGTAAAATTCTATTTAGAGTTTAAACTGTAATATAGTTTTAGATAGCTATTTGTCATAGAAGAAGAATACTGGGAATGATAATCATCAATAAAAAAACGTAACCATGAGTTCCTAAAGGCCTTATTACTTCCCACTTTTTTAAAGATCCGCTACAGAGCGTGAACGTAGCCTACTAGCTCAATAAGATTCCCTCTTTTTTTCAATAACGTCGAAAAAGAACGATATTCCTGAAGAAATAAGCATTTTACGCTAGCTTGTGTTACCGGGGTAATATACAGAAGATAACACTGGAACCAGTCCCAGACACTCAGATCAGAGTAAATAACGAAAGTACAATTACAAAATTTACGCTGAAAATCCAACCTGGGGTCTTTGTGCTGCTCAGATCACTGGACTATAGAGACAATAAAAAGTATTAGAATACAAAGTTATTTTTTATTTGAATACATTCATTTTCAATTTTATAAATTACGCATAATATATAAATAATGTTTTGATTTATATTGTAATTTGGTTACATTGTTTCAGAGTGGCGTGTTCGGGGCGATCAGGTGTGTGAGAGGCCTCGTGACATTCGCGTCACCGACTTGCCAATCATCATAACAGCCAAACAAAAATAAAGGAACTGATAGTCAATTACATTAAAGTATAACTCTTAAGTGCTTTCTCGATAAGGACTTTGTGCTGTTTGTAGTTTCTATTAGGCTATTATAGTGTAACGTATAAGTAAGCCTTTGACATAAGTGTGTGCGTGAGTGTTCCAAAAGGTTTCGAGTCAAGGACTTGGTTTGACATCGGTGGTTTTCCAGAAGGTATGTTATCGACGTCATTGAGTAATTATAAAAAAAACTGTTCTCAGAAAATTAATTACAGCAACGTTTTGAATAATTACTTATGAGCCTACACAAAAACATTAAGGGCGGGTTATCCCAGACCGGAGGGTTTAGCGAAGCCGTTATGTCCGCGAAGGACGTAGTGAAGCGGGAGAGGGAGCGAGCATCCGCGCTCCTCTCCCACCGCAATAACGAGTTACGGCACTGGAGGGTCTTTGACCTCCGGCCGCCATGAACGCGAGGCGAGGATGCCGGTCAGCGGAGTCAACAGGCTCATCATCCGCATCCCAAGCCGCCGAGTAGGGAGCGCGTCGGTTTATGGCACGCACTCCTCTGAATACTGACTTAAGAGAGGCCTGTCCAGTGGGGCGGTCCACGCCAGCCGAGGTCGCGGAAGAAAAGCTCACGCACATCCCGTAGTCCCGGCATATGGCTTCGGGTAGACAACAAAGGGTTTTAGAGAGTATTCTCTAAAACCTCTATCTGGCCCATCTGGCCGGCAAGTCCTACACTACCCTAAGTCCTACACTACCCTGCCGAAGTCTCCGTTTCCGGCGGGGAGTCCGCAAATGTATTTCGTCTCGTAAAAAAGGTTACCATAGACCCATCATGTTCACATTTCCACTGCGCGAGGTGTGTAGACCTGTTCGAGCTATATAATTATTAATTATGAACTGTGCTCTCGGTTGTGCGCGATTACAGATATTTATGTTTAGGTCTTCTGAAGATATTGAAATAGAATATACACGTGCAATTAAGACAAATACCTGTTTTAAACCCTAATTTTTTTATTGTCACCCGCAAAAATTGTTGTAAACTGTAAACAGGAATTTTTATCTCAATTTTTACATTTATTTTGAAATCACAAATATATGTATGTACGTATTTAGACGAAGACAATATAAATCGAGTCTACGTGAAAGAAATCGTCAAATAAAGTGAAGCATTTTTTACTTGTGTAGCATGCCCGTGGTTTCTGTTTGTGTGGTTAATAGAAATGTAATCACTAAAAACTATTCCATCTTTAACGGTACAAATTCGATTATTTGACACTAAGTTGTCGTCACACACTGCGGCGAGATGAGCTTCCTAATCCAAAATCGGCTTTCTTTAGCCGGCTTCACTGTGAAAGCTCGGTGCTCGGTCTATTATAACTTGCAAGAGATCAATACTGGGATAACATGTAATTTTAACTTGAAATCCATATATTTATTCAACTGTTAGTTGTTGTTAATAATATTGTGTAATAAACTTGAATACTGTAAATTCTATTTGAAACTCGTAATCATATTTTCATGGAAAAGTTGGAGATGCTTTAAAGTGCAGGTTTTGTTGGGAATGATGTATATTTTTACGTTCAACGTTTTATTCGGAAGTAAATTTAGGTTTGTAGAAACGAACCAGCGAGTGCAAGTGGAGCTTTTATCCAGTGAGCCGACACGCGGAACTGTTGGTTGCAAAATATAAATTGCACCCGCTTGAAATTACCTCTACGTTTTATGACACAACAGAGAAAAAAGTTCTACGCCATCCGTGCCTCATCGCCTCATTTTTTAATACATTTATTACCATTTTCCCATTTTAATGGTTTTAGAGTATTACTTTCTTTCTTTTCAATACTTTTTATATAGCACATCGTTTTATATTCAGCTATGTAAAAGAATTCTTACATACATAAAAGTTATAAGGAATATTTATGTATATAAACGCGGTTGAGATGCGAGCACTGCGCAAAATCTGCGGAGTGACGCTCGCGGACCGCGTTCGTAATACCGAAGTAAGAAAGAGAGTTGGTCTGAAAGAGAGTGTCGGGGTGAAGGTAAGGAAAGGAATGCTCCGGTGGTTCTGGCATGTGGAAAGAATGCTTGATGAAAGAATGACAAAACAGATATACAATGCAAAAGTGGATGGATGCAGAAGTCGTGGAAGGCCACGACACACCTTCCATGATCAAATTGATCGTATACTAGCAGAAGGTGATGTCAGGAGCCTTAAGAACAGACGAGCGTGCATGACAAGAGCTATGAATGTCAAAGAAGCAAGTGAGGTGTGTAAGAACAAGCCTGAATGGCGCTCTGTTGTTCGTGCCTACCTCACAAGGGAACTGGCGTGAAGCAATGTATGTATGTATGTAAGGTCGAAGTTCAAATAAATTGAGAATGACTTCACAACGTTAGTAGAATAACGATACCACAAAATATTTTTCGTCGTTCTCATAGATTAAGAATAAAATGTTAGTGTACTGAGATATTTTGTAAGTGAAGTAAACCCCACTCACTATCTGCCCTTTCAAAAAGGACTCCATCACAAAACTCATTTGGCATTCAGCCACCAACAATGGCTCGTGTGGATGCGAGGCAGTTTAAAATACCTGCTTTTTTCGGGCTGCTGTTGACTTCGCGTTGGCACGTTCAAATTCAGCATACATATATCACACAAAAGAAAAGAAAGAAACCGCACTTTAACAGTGTTTATTTAAACAAAAAGAATGGTTTATACTAAATTATTCTTGAAGACCAAGAAGTTGTAATATGTAGAATAACTGAACTAAACAACTCAACTGGAAGTGCGTCATTATGCTCGCGTTGACGTTGCGCGTTGCAAACATTCATAGGTGACGATAACCACTTTCCATCAGGTGTGCTGTCTATTTCTTTGTTTCCTTCAGACACTAGAAGAAATATTTAAACAATCTATAAATATATAAATCCAGTCTATGGGGCTGGACGGATTTTAGTTTAGATTTATTTACCTATTTTTTATTGTATTTATTTAATTCTAATAAAACTACGTTTTAATGGTTTTAAGCGCGGTAATCTATTTGATTTTTATTATTCCGACGTTTCAGCCACTTTTCAGTAGCTGTGATCAACAGAAAATAAGTTTTATTTAGCCCACCAACTTGTTCATTTTAATTATTTAATTTTAATTGTGTTTTTAGTTATTATTTACTCTATGGGAGCCTAATCTAATTTACCACCGCTTCGCAAATGTTGTGGCTTGCAGAAAAGAAGCGGCGCAAGAAACTCTTCAGCAAACATGCCTAACTCTAATAATTTAATATAATATTAAAATGGGTGGGAGGAAACATAAAAATAAAAATTATCAATCAAGTTGGTTTGTGTTTCGGTGCATGCAGAAAGACCTCACAGTGTTCTGAGGTCTGGCAGTTGGTTTTTGCTGGGTTTAGGTCTTAATGAGCTTAAAACCGTTAAAACGTAGTTTTATTATGTATCCTAGTCACGAAAACTTAAGAAAATATTATGTTTATTTGTAAGTTTAAAAACTTAATGCTTTTTATAGTAATTTTAATTTTATCTCACATGTTATACTTATCTAATACTTATTTATATTATACTTGTAAGTTGATTTGTATTTTTGTGTGGCATGTAATTTATTACTATACTTTAATTTATAAGTTTATTTAAGACACATGCATACGAATTTGTCCCAAAACAGCCATAAATCGGCAACCAAAAATTGGTTATGCCGATCTTTCAATGGAAACTCTACGTCATTGCACGAGCCAATTTTGGAATATCTGAGACCATTTTTGAAGGTCGTATGTTAAAATTAAATAATTTCCTAGTCTAATAAGTACACTGTCCTTCACAACGTATTGTACTTTTAAGAAGAAAGTCCAGAATCTGTAAATGATATGGAGTTATACGCCTAGCTGAGATTTATTTCGTTCGTTTGAAGAATTTTAAATAAATTAATATTATATTTATTTCATAAAAAATATAGTAATTGCTATTATAAACACAAGGTTAATATTTTTAATAACTGTTAAAAATTATGTATACATCGGTGCTAGTGTAACAATTGTCAGAAAAGCTGATAGCATTGCTTCGTTGAATCATTGTCATTTACTGGTTCCATTTGGTGTATTCGCTTCAGAATCGAAAGTCTGCTTTCCTACCATTTATTCTCCACTTCATATGATACTAAACGTTTCGCCTCTACGTTCCTTCTACGTACGGCAGAATTGTGGAATATACTACCAGAGTCCGGGTGAATAGGTGCTATCTAGGTAAGCGTGCTCCATCTTCGACCGCGTCATCGTCCGGCATTGGACGTGATCGTGGTCGAACGCAAACCTATTTAATATAAAAAATATCGAAATGTGTGCTGGGACACATAGTAGAAGTGAAACTTCAACGGACAAGTGGAAATTGTTAATGTACTTGTCCAATTTGAAAACCTGCCCGTAAAACTTTAAGGTAAAATTTTGTTGCGATTCGTTTGGCCACTTATCCGTTGCCATTCGTTTTTCCACTTGCCTGTTGAAGTTTCACTTCTACTATGTGTCCCAGCACACATTTCGATTTCTCGCAGGTTTACTGCAAATTATGATTTGGTTAGGTTAGGTACATTTTAATGAATGCATATTTTATTTAAACATATTTTATTTTATCAAACAAAAAACTGAATTCGGTCCGGAACCAAAAAACGCATCCATAGTATACTGTAAAATTATGCCGCCTCTCACCACGTCTAGTTTAAATTTATGCCGCTTCTCCACGTGGCCGTAACGCTTTCTCGTGACAGAAAAATCCTAAGACCGTCCCCCCCCGTTTATATAGAAGTTCCACTTCAAAAAATCTTTGTCATCTCTTATTGTGAGATTACTGGCACGCATGTTACCCTCGTCCTCTTCCTTTAAATGCTTATTTGCCGCGTGAAATATGAGCGACTCCCTGGTCACGGGTAGCAAAGAAAGAGTTTCCTGCATTTTTTTGGTCATTTTCAAATAAATGTTACAAAATTTGAATTTTTTTTATCCGTGCACGAATGTAGAAAGAATACAATTTCCTGGGACCTAGCGGCCTGTCGTAAGTGGCGACAAAACGACTCACAGCCAGGTGGTAGAGTATTTGCCCGTCTGCATGGCTATCACCCCGGGTTTAGAGTATGCCGCCATAAAAACCTTGAGTTGTGTTCCGGCGTTAGTGGCCAGGTTACAGTCTCCCTTTAAAGAGCGGCAGCATTGGTGTTACGAATGCCCATAGGCTATGGTACATAACTGCTCTCCATCAGGTGTGCAGTCTACCTATTTGCTGTATTCATGCAATTATAAAAGACGCAAAAAGTAATGCTGAACGAAATCGCTTTAACAATATTTAATGGTTAGCGGACACTTCATTAGATTGTGACTACGTTTGCTTATAAATACTGAAAACGTAATAAGTCGCCTAAACGTGATTGTACTTCTTAACAGTTTTTTCTTCGTCGATGTTTAAACGAGGAAAAAATGGTTGTTATAAATGTTTAACAAATCTTATTACACGCCTAAAACTTATAAATGCTAGTTATTAAAATTTCGGTATTTCTAAAACAAGTATTAATTCTTGTCAAAGGGCCGCCTAAACTTTATGCAGTAATTTGTTTGCGAAAACATCTTTGACAAGTGGTATTTTGTATAATGTATTTATTTAAAATGGATTTACAGAGCACAACACATACAATTTTAGGGTGCCGTAGTTATCTTTGCAAAAAAAGAAAGATATAAAAAATGTCACAATTGTGCGTTCGTTAGTCTACGGAATATAACAGAATATACTTTATTGTTCACCAAATTCACAGAAATAAATTATTTCCATGTGTCACAGCGATTTTTCTCGAAAGCTATTGTATAAAATTTGGCAGGAAGGTTGAGGTATACTATAAACCACTACACAATGACGTAGTGTAATTGCAAAAAATGTAGAAAAAATAGGTGTGGCTAACACGTGTTACTGAAGGATGAATAGAGAGTCAGGTGTACGTATGTAGATTGTGGAGCTTGGTAAATCTTTAAAAATGGTGTATTCTTGATTAATTTTTTTTAGGATTCTGTAGACAATAAATAGAAACAGTGGATTTTCGTCATTTAATATGCATGGATTGAAAGGCATTTACCGTTTGTTTGACGATATGAGAGGTAGTGTTACATAATAAGGTGAAACAAACTGTCATTTTTATCATTTTAGAAAAGATTAGTGCCTTCATATAATAATTATAAGTAGGTTCATAATTCTAACGAGATAAATGTCTCATTGATTATTTCATTGTGATATTATTATTCAACTTAGATTAACGAAGTATTTGTCGTTTCGTTTCGTTTGTACACACACACACACACGCGTATATATATATATATATATACATATATATATACACACACACACACACACACACACACACACACACACACACACATATATATATATCTATCTATCTCGTATACCCAGTTATACGACAATACAAACATTAGTCAAAGAAGTGAAAGTTTAGTACACTAAAGAATTTTTTTGTTCGCCTATCTTTTGGTGTATAATAAAGAGTTATCGATCTATTTA
This sequence comes from Dendrolimus kikuchii, assembly GCA_019925095.2. Classification (NCBI taxonomy): domain Eukaryota; kingdom Metazoa; phylum Arthropoda; class Insecta; order Lepidoptera; family Lasiocampidae; genus Dendrolimus; species Dendrolimus kikuchii. Next base: position 13,743,048 of record CM034394.1, read on the forward strand.
TCTTTTTCACCAATACAGAATTGTACATAAAATATGTAGATTACATTTTAGTTCGAAATTTAAAATAACGGACTTCATTAAATAAAACAAATGATCGGCATAAATATTTCGGTCGGATGAGTCTGTTGCGAATGGTTCGTTAGTTCGAGCGGCAATGTTGAGCGGCGCGATGCATCCGGCGGACGGAAAAACTAACGACGGCAAATACAAATCACGCTTCCTCAGATCTGAAGTCGGGTACCGAGAACAGTGCAAATGTAGACGCTACAAGTCCCAGTCTGCTGTTTCTTTCTTTCCACCCTTAGCTTTCGGCCCCGGCCTCCTACTATAGCGGCATGGACAGTATATTCTTTTATTTTTCCTTCATCGTTGTTAGCACGTAGTAAATGTAACAATATGCATATTAGGTCAGAAAACTGCCTAAGTGGTGCAAGCGTTCCGATCAGGATTTAAATCCGCGCCCTTTTGGGTTGGAACGTGTGCACTAGCCATTACGCTACAACGATTTCACTTATATTTAAACATAAACTTTAAACACTTTGGATAAAAAATATCGGTTCGCATCCTTGTAGTAATAGCGGCCGGCGAATATAAGAGCCGACTAATTGTTGTGATATTTAATACTTATACTGTTAAAAAAAACTTAATTTTCTTATTAATATAAATATTAGTATTTTACTTTAAACAGGAACCCTTCTCGTGCGAGTCTGACTCTAACACGGCCCCCTGTCTGTTAAGCTTCATGTTCTTTTTGTCTTCAGCACAATTTAGCAGATTTCTAATATATGTAGTTAATATTTATTTTAAGTTTAATAACGCATATTGAAATATTTAAAAGTGTTTGTTTGTATTTTGAAAGTCTTATTTGTGCCAGTACGATACAAAGGCATCATTATTTATTTATTATTAGGTTCGGTAGCGATCTTTCTCGGAATGAAATGCTGAATGGATAATGACGTTATTTTCTGTGTGAAAAAATACCTGTACGGCAGGTTGGGGAGGATCATTTTTTACTGTTGTATATTTTTTCATCCGTTTAGGCAGTAGACTTCATAATTTAGATGTTTCGTTCTTATGTAAATACACTTTTCTAACATCTTATTAGCGCTTATTCGGACATTTTTCTTATTTTTGTACCTTTATACTTTGAAAAATAATAGGAGAGTGATAATCGCTTAATAAGTCACGAGTTATTATTTTCTTGTTTTTTACATAGAAAAAATCTCTACAACTTTTAATTAATGTTTAAAACACATATTAGGGCCATATCAGTAAAAATCAAAAGTGTTAAAATATGTACATATTATTATAATACAGTATTAAAACCAAGTTTCGTCATAGCTTTCAACGCAGTACATTAATGTACTGAGAATTATAATTCCTGGTAGTCTTTTATTGCATTATTACATAAATCTGAAAGTGAGCATCTGTCGATATGTGATCTATACCTCATATAAAAATAAGTTCGTTGTTCAACATGTTCGTTCATTGGGAATCAATTAATTTTCGTAAAATTTGATGAACCCATCAATATATATACCTGTAGTAATTTTATAACGATGTTGAATGTACATTCAACTCCAAGTACTACTTTTTGATTGGACATTTTCAATTTCCTCTTTTAAGCAAGAAAACAGAAATATTTATTAACAAACGGTGATAATATTATACAAATGAAGTATGGTACAATTTCTGCAATAAGTTGTCATATTTCAGTTTTAAAGTATCACTGGACACTAATGGTCATTATGTTGGGCTTATGGTACACTGTGTCCCAATTACTAACATGAACACGTGCTATTATAATATTAAACATTATTTTTAGTTTTATCAAATAGTTTTTCTCCGTGCAGGAACGAAAAAAAAAAACTAATTCCTGCGGCCGGGCGGGCTGTCGTAAGAGGCAACAAAACAACTCACAGCTGCGTGGTAGGCATTTGCCCGACTGGATGGCTACCATCCCTGGTCTAGAGTATGCCGCCATAACCACCTTGAATTGTGTTCCAGTATCAGTGGCTAGGTACCAGTTTCTCATTCGAGGCCGGCAGCACATTGGCAGCACCTCTGGTATTGCTAATGTCTGCAGGCGACAATAACCACTTTCCATCACAGTTGGGCCGCCACCTTGTCTGCTGTGCATCAACAAAAAAAAAGTTTTGGTCTGATTTTCCAATTCCCAGAAACCCTATTTCATAAAAGAGTCGTTTTTGGGTAATACTATACTTATTACTCTAACTTACCACGGTAATAAGTATGTTATTACATAATTATATTTTATCATATTTATGACAAAGTTATTCATAGGATAAAGTACAATATAAAAAAATTAAATATTTAATTGCATGTATAAATTGTTTAAATCGTTTGATTTATATATTTTTCAGGTTATAATTTAATTAAAGAAAACCTACATTTCATTGTTTAAAAATCGGCCCTTAGACAAGTATTAACTTTTAATATTTTTATTACAGTTGGTTTTTTAGTAACAATTTAGTTTTAATTGGTTTTATTTGTAATTAATTTCTTGATACATATGTTAGTGATCGTGTGCGGAACCCGGCCAGAGACGTACGTACAAGATTCCTCTATGAATTCCAATTATATAGGTATTAAAAATCTTATTGTTTCAACTTTTTTTTTGGCTTTATGATTGATCAAAATATTTATGTATAATACAATGTAAAACATGACCATTCCATGAGTTGTGAAGACCGAAGTCCTACAAAGAGACCTTTCTGGGCTCATCTATCTATAATATTATATAATTCTAAAAATGCCATGTCTGTAAATTAAAGCTATTTAAAAAAAATGGAATAGACTATATACTAAATATAAACGATGGAGAACATGATGAAATTTTGTTTGTTTCTTGTCTATTTGCTCAGAATTCACGTAAAAACTACTGAACCGATTTCGATGCGGTTTAAAATCTGCACTACTTTTATTCCGGGAATCTTGTGAGAATTTCTCTGGGAATTATTTAAAATTGTTCCATGTGGATAAAAATTAGCTTATTCTGAAAGAGTTTTCACTAAAACGATAGCTTACATTCTTTTTTAAATGCTGCGGTACTTTGTATCCCGGCAATTTCGTGGGAATTTTGCCGGGTAAGGTGTACCATATTATTATATAATTTGGTAGAATGCATAAAAATTCGCGGATTCCGATACGATTTCACTATAAGTTCCTTTTCAAGTGATTTGATACTTTATATTCCGGAAATTCCGCGTGGAGTTTTTCGTGCGTGTTGTATACATCAAAATTAGCTGATTCAGACCCGATTGATACTAAACAATATAATCCAAGACCTTTTATATTCCCTGAGATTTGCTAACTTCGATACCACGTGATATTAGGAGTTGCCTAATATTACAGTTTCAATATTTATTAGATATCTTTAGTACAAATTTAGTTATGTATGTCTTTAGTAACATTACTTATCTCGAGTATTTACGGGAATATTCGGAATTAATGTATTTTCAATATTATATAATCTGTTGTCCTGCTGAAAATATCCTTTGATTTTAAATACTTGTAAAATAACTGTAATCTACGGTACCTGTCAAACGTGGACGAAATCATGGGCATATCCTAGTATTGTATATAAGCCACCTTGGTTATATAATGATATAACATTGTGTGAAATTAAGTAAAGCCATGTTTAATAATCTCACTTCATATGTTACAGTCAATATACATATGAGCAAACAGGAAACTAAACTGCCTCTCGTATAAAGAAATTACTTTTTGGGGACATAGAATGGGATTCATGGCAAATACTTGACATGTCAATTATATTTTTTCCGGAAAGGGATATAACGTCCATTTGCAGGTAATATCACGTCGCGTCGGCTCAATAAAATATTACCTGGAAAGTCGTACATCAGTTCGGTTTGTTCTTTGTAAAAATGTTTATTTTATTTTGGCCATAAAAAGGAGAAACCTCTCAAATACCTATTAATAAAAATTATAATAAAATAAAATTGTCCAATTTTAAAATAATCTTTGAAATATGTATTTTTAAAGTTTACAAATACTTTCCTTAATGAAATTATTTTGTAAAACCGTAACTTCAGTGTTAAGTGTTATATATAATTTATCAGACTTCGTTTAGGTTATCTAAAAAAATGTCAGTCTCATTAAACTGATTCGCCAAACTCGTGTAGTTTAACGAAATTTACTCTGACGTATTGAAAACACATACATTGCCAAAAGATGTATAAAATACACGAATAGGTAGAAAAATAAGTTTTACGTTTTCGCACTATTTTACATGACAGTAACTAAAATATCGAGAAGGTGTTATAACTATAGGTGTTAAGCCATTTTTATTTTAAAGTACATAGAAATAGACTTAGGGCCGCTTGCATAACGTTCCTTAAATTGATTTAAGAAACACTAAACGCATTCAACACCCTTACGATTAGCGTCTTGCACAACACAAAATTTACCGGTAAATATGTTTAAAGAACTGTCAAAGTTAATCATCCAAAAATTGGCATTTAACTGCCTTAAACGCGTTTAAGGACAAAAAAATGTTGAGTAAACTCTTTTCATAAATTAATATTTACTATTCTTTATGAAATTGTCACTTATTAAAAAGTCAATTACAGATTGTCAATCGTATATTATTTGCTTTAATTATTTTTCTCAATTCTAAATACCCATTATTCGTACAAACTTTAACATGGTAGCAAAGTAATAAAGTTAAGGATTTGGATGCGGTAAAGATATTTTAACTTGGAAAGAATAAATACAATATTCTAGCATTGTACTCGGCCTGACGTCCACCATGGATAAGGCGGTCGCAGAGGCTTCTAAGGTACAAATAATGCACCTAGATGGCAAAAACTATAAGCATTGGTGGTATCGTATTAAGACAGTGTGTAGGGCAATACACGGCGCTGAAGAAATTTTGCAAGGAAAACTTCAAAAGCTCGACGAGCCTGTAGCATCTGATGATGCAGAAGCTAAAGCAAAATATGTAATAAATTTACAACAATTTCTAAAAATTGACTGTCGTTTTAACTCTGATGACGACAAACATGACGGATAAGATTCTAGAACAAGTTACGATACAAATACGATATAAAAGCGCTAAAGAAGTATGTGATGAGCTAGAACGCCTATATAATGGAAGTAGCGAAGACAAACCTGTGATCTTTATCTAAAATTCCTTTGATTATAAAAAGGACCCTGAACAAGAGATGGGAAGGCATATATCTGCATTAAAGAACATTTCAACAACTGTTTTCATAAATTAATATTTATTATTCTTTATGAAATTGTAAGTTATTAAAAAGTCAATTACATATTGTCACTCGTGTATTATTTGCTTTAATTATTTATCTCAATGATAAATACCCACAAAGTTGAAAATAAAACAACACAACAAAAAATCATTCTTCAGGTTGCCGCCAAAAATTGCGAAGTAAACCTAACCAAACGAACGAAATTTCAAATGTCAAGTTGACATTGGCCAACTAAAATCCCTTTTTACGCAAAAAATAACTAACATCAATGCTAAATTTCGTGTGTTTGTTCGAAAATATGGATCGCCGCGTGAAACGGAACATCTGGCTATTCTACCGACGGCATAAATACATTTAACTAAATAACATGGGAGACCGCCTTATGCAAGACATCTTAAATACGTTTTGTGTAAAACGTGTTTAGGCAGTTTAATATGATTAACTAAATTTGATTTAAAGACGATCGTTGTGCAAGCGGGCCTTAATTTTTAACATAAAAATTTTCTTCAGTCGAACTTAGTTTCAATAAAAACTTTTGAATTTGAATCACAATTTTAGAATTATATGGTTTCAAAAATATTTCTAATTAGAATATTTGCTTATGTAAACACGAGAGAATGCGACGAGAAAGGCGACAGAATTGTTTTAGCTACTTAGGAATAAATAAATTTACAAATAATAATTGCGTGTTTTCTATTTTTACTGAAGAGAATTGGAATTTTCATTTGATTGAAAAACAAATACAGCGCGTGCGTGAGATTTCATTATGGTTTCTAAATGGAAAAACTGTGTACGGTTTGTGTCATCGCATATTCATGGGGCATTTTCGTGAGTCGACCTCTCAAGATTTGCGCACAGACTAAGTAAACAACGTCTAATGGAAGGATTTCAGCAGGTTACGTGACGTTTACAAACATTCAGCATTTGGTAATTTATTTATTAATTTCTTATCAAGCAGATTTTCTACAATTCAACGTACAGCGTTTTGCTGACGCCGCGGCCTACAAACGTTACATTAATCTATATTTGATATTATAGAGGTAAAGTTTGCGAGGATGTGACGTTGTAGGAGGTAATCTCTGGATCTACTAAACCGATTTAAAAAATTCTTTTACTGTTCGAAAGCTACGTTAACAGGGAGTGTCATAGGCTATATAACATGCCGCTATACTCCACGGGGGCGGGACAGAGCGCGGGTGAATCCGCGCCGGGCCGCTAGTATAACTATAAACAACGCTCACAATTATTTTGTGGGCGAGTCGCTATGAGTTGCTACTAAGTGGCAATGAGTTGCCAGTTGAGTTGAGTCGTAACATACGAATTTAACCACCACTAAGTTGAACCGAGAACTCCAGTGATTAGTATCCAAGTAATACAGCTGCAAGAATTAATTACTAAAAGCAACGGGGATTATTTCTTCATCTTATTACAAGAAAGCACAAGCACTCCAACAACAAACTGCCAGCATCCACCACTATCATCAACTACTGAACAAGTGTACAAACTACAGATATCGAGTATTATAATTGTAATGACAACGATATTTTTCAGTAGTGCGTTGTAATATATGTTTGAAACGTTTGCACAGCATTTATAATTGGTAAGCGAGTTCTGGGAATACTCTTGTTTTAATCTTGGATTAATGTTTATAGTCTTGTCTATTATTGACTCAGTTAATTGTGTATCTACATTGTAATTCTGAAATACTAATATCAATAAGTTAAACTCAGAGACAGAGAATAACAGACAATCAGATCTTGATAACGATTATTATGATATCGGTTTCTGGATAAAAGTTTAACCAGTGTAATTAAGATCCTGAACATTTTCGAGCTGTTTTAGATTTTTAGACCCGTCTTTTGCGAGATAATGATGTCCACTTAAGAGATGGAGGGGCGAGAGAGAAAGCTGGCAGCCCAAGTTCGTTTCCCCACGGTGATATAAACTGACAGCCATCTCAAGGCCACCGAGACGGGAGTACAAGTAAATGTTCCAGGCGTACGGATCTAAGTTTGTGCAAAAAAACGGGTTTCAATCCCCCCCGGCTAAATGGTAGGTAGGGCTTGCCCAAAATAAATAAAACGCCGGTCGTTGGGTTGACCAAGCCAGGATCTCGGAGTTGGATATGCTCCATGTCCGCGCTCTGATCTCAGGCGATGGAAGGAACACTGGGGTGTTTTAGTAATCATTTTCCCCGGGCAGTAAGATATGTATAAAATATTCAACCTCAGAAAAAATATTTTACTGTATTTAACAATTTAACTTTTAACCTAACCTTTTTAGATTTACCCAGTAAGAGATATTGTTTATCCACACTCAATATATAATAAGTATTAATCTATTCACATCCTTTTACTAAATGTTATGTTCTATTAACCTATTAGCAATTAATTAGAGTTAATCCTCTAATGTTCACAGTGTCGATAGAAAGCAACAGTCAATAGTCAGGTAAGTATATGCTTGTATAATAATATAACACTAATATAACTTGCTAAGCATCACTACTTTTTATATAGACAAATTTAGAATCGTCTATTCATTTCTTTTATTATGTGAATTTGCGAAAGTATACAAGCTTGCCCTTGCGATTCAAAATCATGAATTTATACGCATGAAGTAACTTTTGAAAAGTGAATGGTAGCAGTTTGAAGTTGAAGATAATTTTTTACGAAGGTGCTTGTTAAACTTTTATCAGCAACGTAGTTCAACAGAGCGTCTCGCGTTAGCATTCAGAAGTCATTGGCGTATTGCAAAGTTTCTCGCGAAGGTAGTGGCGGGATACGACGCCATTTCACCTACAAATATTGAATAGGTATATAAAGATAGAGGTATATATAGGTGGAAGGGGGAATCACCACATTCCGCTGTTTGTGTAGCTCGGTCAACGACATTCAATTCAACACCATTGCTATTTGACATGAAAAGAAACTGAACTATAACTTAACACTTTTATAATTCGTTTCACATAAACTGTGTACAGAAATTAGCCATATTGTTCAATACGCTTACGTTTCATTTTCATGAACTGGCAGATTTTGTTGAAAATATGCAAAAGTATTTTGTGTTATTACTATTGAAAATAATGTTACGAGCTACATAGGACTCGAATTAGAAATGCCGTTGGAATTACTATAGAATTTATTAGAACTATACAAACACGTATAACATAGGTACAAATATAGCTAGACACTACTAGTACAACTGCACGATTCAATAACACGTGCAAAGTCCGTCGCTATATCGCTTGTAGAATGTACGTATTACTCTTATCGTAATCCTCGCTTGACTGCCCCACCCCTTCGTTCGGGAATTGTTTTATAGTAAATTGTACAATACACAATGGAAGCTCGTGGGCTGGGTTCTTCCAAGAAAATGTAATTTGAACACCTGCGAACGGCCAACAAAGTTGAAAACAATAACAATAAGGATTAGTTAGACACTAATGACGCCCATAAAACAAGTAGAAAAACAATAGCATGTTTTTCTTAATTAAAAATTCTAAACACAAAGTAAACAAAAGAATTCCTAAATCCGGGAAGACAATAAACCGCGCTTTTACGACCGGCGGGTGTGCGCATTTCTTTGTCGGTATGTAACACTAATATAGTTGTAGTGTATGTGTGGGTAGTATCAGACGTTTAATTTATAAAGTCTAATTGTGAACTTATGCTGGGTCAGTTGATACACCACCGCCAAGGACAGAAGTAAATAATGGTTCGCTGGCACAGTGACTTAAGGATAGAATGGCATATTGTAATTATGATATCTTAAGGATAAACGTTATATTCTACAGTAGTAATAATAATAGATCATATACATCCCACTGCTGGGCTTGGCCTCCTAACTGTTACAGAAACGGATAGTATACCTACACGACACGCCTGTCCAAGGTGGCTTGGCAGGTTTGATAGAGCAGTTATTTCGACATGCAGGTTTCATATCCCGATGTTTTCCTTCACGGTCAACACGTGGTAATTATAACAATATGCCCATTCGGTCAGCAAACTGCTTTAGTGGCTTTTTCGGCCAGGATCCTAACACGCATCTTTTGAGTCTAATTCGTGATTGCGGTAAACAATTAATGTTAAAGTGATCTATGAGTGTAAAGGCTACTGCAGAGATATTTTTTAAAAAGTTTTAAAGTAGCTTTTTGTCGTACATCACGTCGTTTTAGCAATAATGCGAGAATATGGTGTGCTTCTTTTCGGAATTTAGCGGGCAAATAGGTTTTCCTGAATGTATGTAATTTGTTCTGTTAAAAATACAGGACTTAACACGAGATCGCGCAGAATACAGATAAGAAGTGTACGCAAACAAGGTCATATGATTTTTTAGGCTATTATGGCTTCATATCAAATTTAAATGTGGTCTGAAGATAAATAGCGCAGTTCTATTGACAGCTCGAAATATAAATAGCTAATATTCTACAACCGTGATTAATTTATAATCGAAATTACATGTTATTTAAAAACTCAATTGCATAGCAATACGCCCCCTTCAAGTTCCCGCCAGCAACATCCGTTCATGGAAATATTAGTTAATAAATGAGTTCTCTTAGTAGAAATGAAAATAACAATTATAAATGTTTCATTTCGCGAAACAAGTCGCTTAAATTCCCACCCATTCCACGGAATAGTTGCGCTAATTATGTATGAATAAATAATTTTTAATTAACTATTTTAATTATGTATTCTGGTGTTAATGATTTCGGAGCTTTGTTCATAGTCTCTGGTGGCGTTTACTGTCAAAAGGTACGGAATTAATTTGCATCTTTGCGCAACATTTAATAACTAACGGATAGGCTTTGCTTTTCACCGAAACAAACAATACTACGATTAATGTAAATTAAATGGTACAAATGATATACTTAATTTATAATATTATAAAATTTTAAACCTGCAGTGTCTATAAATTGAAGCTATTAAAAAAGAAAATCAACTGGAATAGACTATATAAACGATGAAGAACAAGTTGCAATTTTTTGAGATTTCTTGTCTGTTCAGTTTTCGTTGATGGACAGCTAAATATTAGAGTTAAACTCTGCGCAACTTGTTATCCTGAGAATCTCGTGGGAATATTTTAAAACGGCCAGACAAAAATTTTTTTTTTTCATGATTATTTCACTAATCGATAGCAAATTTAATGTAGTAAAAAGTGTGATATTTTTTATCCCGGGAATCCGGCAGAAATTTTCCCCGGGAGCGGTTTAAAGTTGGTCGTAAGCATAAAGATTAGCTTATTCCAACACAGTTTTCACTAAAGTGATAGCTTAAATTCTTTTTTAAATGTTGCGATGCTTTGTGTCCAGGAAATCCCGCGGGAATCTCAAGTCTAGCGTGAATGAAGTCGCGGGCATATCCTAGTAATATATGAATATTTATATATGATTCGATGTTTGTTTGGATCATGATTTTTGGGGGATGGCCCTCGGGGTAAAACAAAAGCCGTCACACGCACTAAGGCAGCCGACTTAGGGACGCATTGTTGTTTGCGCAAACTTTATGAGTGAGAGGAAGTTCGCTTATATGGCAGCATAGAACTGACCAGCTCAGTGCCTAGTGTAATAAGACGCGGTGAGATCCGCACCTCCTACTTTTATGATGCTAGCCTAGCTCTTGTTCCACGATTCTGACTTAAAGTGATAGTAAAAAAATCGGGGTGGTTGAAGTGGGTAGCCAACAGTCGCCATACATCTCACTCTACCCCACTGTTTGCCATAGACAGGTCCTAGACCTCACTCTTAGACTAAGGGCCGATTTGTCAATCATCAGATAAAAGCTAGCAGTCGAATAAATTATAACCTGAATGGATTCAAAAGTGAAGCTCTTTAACTTGTTTACACATGAAACTGAAATTTTTAATTTTTCTATGCTATACTTTATTCTAGGAGTAACTTTTATCTGGTGATAGAAAAATCGGCCTTTAATCAATAAAAAAATAAAGTTTAATAAAGAAAGAAAGAAACAAAGTATTTGAAGAAATCGAAGATAAGTAGAGTTTTTAAAAACTGTGATTGAGTTTAACAAAACGTCAACAAATGACTTGTGGCAACATCTAGTCATCTCGGATTTAGGAGTTCTTCATTATATTTTTATTAGGCGATTGTCATTCCTAGAAGTTCCAGTAGCAGAGCTATGGTATGGCGTCGTTGGGGGACTGCCCAGGAGCACAGGACACTGGGAACCATCTGAAGGGCCGCCTTGGTGCCTGGCCTGGCCCTCTATGTCTTTTGAATACAACCACATCAAGAATAAGACGTGTTCGATGACGCTTTAGCTATATGCTAAAGCTTCTGCTGCTTTTTTTGAAGAAAATTAGTGTGTGAAGTGGAAAGTAGAAATGGGGCGTTACAGAAATTGCGCCCAGGATGCCGGTGAAGTTAAAAAAGCTACTGAGTATTCTCCTTCTAAGCCTTTACAAATTTGTAAAATGTAAAAATGCACGCAATCGTTTTAATACGCCACTTGATGAAAATTCATTGAGCATCGATTTGTTCTTGATTATTTTCATATGAAGAGCTCCGTTTCAGACTTTTACGACTGTATATGTCTTTTGAGAGCGATAACTTAGTCATTTTATGTTCACCCCTTCTTGCTTCGCTGTACTTACAGCGTGAAGTTCAACGTGCGAGTCCCTGAGGGGCATCATAAACACGCATATCCTTTTCCATCTTCCATTTGAATACATTTTTATCTTATTATTCAACGCCCGCTTTTAACCCATATTTTTCTTTCATTAGCCCGGTCATAATAAGTACGGTACATGCTTTTAGTATTAGAAAATTCGTTGTTTTACAAATGTACTCAAACGGACGTGTATTTTGGAATGTATATTAAACTCAAGGTGAGAATGAAAAGTTCTATTTGTTTTTTTTAGGTCCTCGTGAATCGTTTTGGGTTGGGACAATCGGTCGCGCTCGGCAGTTTATAGTTTTAATATCCGAACGGCTTGAGGTCGGTCGAGTTATGTCGCGTACACGTTTCTACTACAAATGCGTGCGTTTCTATAGCTATATAAGTAGTTAGCTACACCGGAACACGTGTACAAAACGGACGGAACTTGTACAAGTGAATGCTAACCGCTCATTTTCCGCCTCTCTATTCGTGACTGTTCTATTGCGATGTTTGTTTCGATACGCCTTATGTAATCATGGGATACGCATATTCGTATAAATATCAGTAAGTAATAGCAAATGTTGTGGTTTCAATTTAATCTCATAGCAAGGTGTTACAAGAATTTATGTTTAGGGATAATTAAAACTATTCATACATATATATGAACAAATAATTGTGAAAGTGACTGTTTTGATGCCTGTTTGTCCCTTTGTTTTTTTTTTCACTTCTGGATTTTTTTATGTTTGCTATATTTTCAATAAGGAAGGAATCGATGAATGTCGGACATTTAGAGAAAACCCGTAGCCGTTTTGAAAACCATGAAACCTTTATAAAATCATAATTTCTTCCAACAGTCGTGTCTATTTGTTTATAAATGTATGTAATATTCATAGCCATTATTATCAAAAAATACTTAGTTAATATGAAATTTGATAAAATGTGTATTTTATGTTGTTCTACAGAGTGTTCTACTGAATTTGTATTGAATTCGTTTATATTAATTAGGTAAGTGATTGGAAGTTCGCGCATACCGAAGGATTTACAATTATATAGATGTGTCAAATTGTCTTGCTTTCGTTAATGGAACCATAACACATTTAATTTGAACTTCCAACGTGTTTCAAAAACTACTTAACGACGATTGTTCAAAACAATTTTCAAACTTCTACCACCTTGATTTTATGCACAATTTTCCACTTTAAAAGTGAGAGACACAATTTTTACGATTTGGGAGCAATTATCTCGCCATCTACCGACTTTATTATAAAAGTTATATCATTGTTTTTCATGATCTGATTAACATACATACATACATAACTTCACGCCAGTTCCCTTGCGGGGTAGGCACGAACAACAGAGCGCCATTTAGGCCCATTCTTACACACCTCACTTGCTTCTTTGACATTCATAACTCTTGTCATGCACACTCGTCTGTTCTTAAGGCTCCTGACATCAGCCTCCGCTAGTACACGATCAATTTGATCATGGAAGGTGTGTCGTGGCCTTCCACGACTTCTGCATCCATCCACTTTTGCATTGTATATCTGTTTAGTCATTCTTTCATCATGCATTCTTTCCACATGCCCGAACCACCGGAGCATTCCTTTCCTTACCTTCACCCCGACACTCTCTTTCAGACCAACTCTCTTTCTTACTTCGGTATTACGAACGCGGTCCGCGAGCGTCACTCCGCAGATTTTGCGCAGTGCTCGCATCTCAACCGCGTTTACTCTACTTTCATGCTCTCTCTTCCATACCCAACTCTCGCTTCCATACGTGAGCGTAGGTACCAGCACCGCGTTGTGTATGGCGAGCTGGGCCTTCTGGCTGAGGTTCTTAGCGCCTAGAAGTTTACCTAACGCTCCATTCAAACTATTCCCCAAATTTACTCTTCTTTCTATATCAGCGGTGTACCTTCCATCCCTGCTAAAAGCACATCCAAGATATACAAACTCATTCACTTGCTCCAGCATAACATCATCGACCATTATCCTTGCATTCGTTCTGGTTTCTTCTCTTTCAAACAACATAACCTTTGTTTTCTTCGCATTCAAATGTAAGCCTCTCGTCTGACAGTCGTCTTTCATCATTGTGACTAGTGTTTGCAGTTCTGATGGCGATTCGGCTAAAAGCACGGCATCATCCGCATAAAGCAAGGTGCTTACAACTAGATCACTCATTCGCACCCCAACATCCATCAATCTTATTCTCTGGAGACAATCGTCCAGGTATAGGATGAACAGCAAAGCCGACAGCACGCAGCCCTGCCTGACGCCAATATTGACGTCAAACCAGGGCGACAGGCTGCCATCCACTCGCACGCATGCCATACAGTCCTCGTAAGTGGACTGCACAGCACGCATCAATTGGCCATTAATCCCATATCCGGGCAATATGTCCCAGAGCTCCTTCCGCACAACCCTGTTAAATGCTTTCTCTAGATCCACAAAACCGCAGAAAACCTTCCGGCCCATAGCCAGCTGCTTCTCTACGATATTGCGGAGAGAGAAAACTTGATCCATACATCCCCTTCCATTTCTGAAGCCACCTTGTGCATCCCACAGTAATCCATCGGATACCACTCTCATTCTCTTTTCAATAATCTTCGTATACACTTTAGATGCTGTGCTGATCAAACTGATGGCCCTGTAGCTGGCGCACTCCATACGTGACCCCTTCCCTTTATACAAGGGCACGATGACAGCGCGCCTCCAGTCCTTGGGAACCTTTCCCGTCCTCCAGCACAAGTTGCATAAGGACAGGAAAGCGTCCCGGACGCAGGTTCCACCATATTTGATCATCTCAGCAGACACACTATCGATTCCTCCTGCCTTTCCATTTTTCAGACTTCTTATCGACCATTCGATCTCTTCCAAAGTGATCTCGGATGCTGACTCCTCGGAGTCAGTCACAGACTCAGTCGTGGTGCCAGCATCCGGGATATCATCATACATTTCTCTAAAATATTCACTCCATGGCGCTAACACCTCTTGTGGGTTAGCAAGAACGTCCCCTGCTTTAGATTTTATTCTTTCCATTCTGGAAGCTGACGAACAACCCCGAGACTTCTTAACCTCTCTCCAAAAGAGTTTGGTATTCGCCTTGAAGTTCTCCGTCAGCTTCTCTTCTTCTTTCAATTTTATACTTTCGCGCTTCTCTTTCACTAAAGCTTTGGTTTCGTTCTTGCAGAGGCGATAAATTTTTTTCTTCATCTCTTTCATACTGTCATTCTGTTGCAAAGAAGCAACATAATCCAGCCAGGCTTTTCTCTTTCTCTCTACGCTGGATTTAACATCCGCGTCCCACCATTCATCACCTTTCGTTGTTATGTGCCTCTTTGCGCATCCACATGCTTCTTTTGCGCTTTCCACTATACTTTCTTTCATACTATCCCAGTCATTATCCACATCTAAGTCGGAGAAGTCCGCTTTTGCAAGCCTTTCTTCGACTAGGCGCGCATACATACTCCTTACACTAACATCTTCCAATTTTTCACACTTTATTCTTTCAAGCTCCCCGAAATTGGTACGCACTCGCCAGTGTCTCCACTTCCTGAAAAGGCCCACAAACCGGCTTATCACCAGGTAGTGGTCCGTTTCAAGAGTGGGGCCTCTGTAGGCTCTTGTATCCATTATTGTGTTTCGGAGGCGACTATCTATTAAAATCAGATCAATCATACTTTTCTGATCCTTCATTCCCCATGTATACGTGTGAATATCCTTATGATGGAATAAAGTGTTCGACACAAGCAAGTTTCTTTCCATGCATACGTCTATGATTGGCCTACCAGCATCGTTCACTCTCTTGTCACCATAGGGTCCAAGCACAGCCTCAAGGCCGTCTCGTTTGGTGCCCACCCAGCCATTAAGATCACCACACATAATTATTCTTTCATTCCCTTCAGCCAGATCCAGAATTTCTCTCACAGACTCCCAAAACTTCTCGAGTTCTTGGGGATCCGCTGAGCTTACGGGAGCATAAGCTGCGACCAGAAAAACTCGCGTAATCCCCAGTTTTAGACGGACCCAGAGAAGTCTCGGGTTCACCAGACAATAGTCTTTTACTCCAGACACAAAGCGGGTTGAGAGTACGACGCCTACCCTCCCACTTGCACGCTCGTCCAGGTCCACGCCGGACCACAGAGCAAGCTTGCCACCGGGGAGGTCATCGATGTCGCACCCCTTCTTCCCCAGGCTTCTCTCATTCATTATATCAATCATTTCGTCCATCTTATCTTTCATTCCACCTCTCACATTCCACGTGCCTATACGGCACTCTGCTCCTCTCGACCCGCCAGGTTTGGCGCTGCGTGAAGGGTGGCGGCCCCCTTCGCCGCATGCGCGAGAGTTCACACCGACGGGGGCGCATCGGTGAGCGTCGCCTGCGGGGGACGCCCTATCATGCACTGCACGTCTGTGAACTCGGGTCAGAATTGTGGCCCTCTGGGCCAGCGGGGATCGCGACGAGCACGCTTCTGACATGACCCTGATCTGTTTCTGAATCTGATTAACTATGCTCTAAATGACTATCTACACAGAAACATTTTTCATCCCTTAGTTACGTGTATGGCAGCCACTTCTAATCTTTATATGTTTCGCAATTCTATTACATAGCTTTACGACGTTAAACAGATTACAGATTTCTGTCAAACATTTATGTATATACAGTAGTTTCCGAAAAAAATGCTATGACTTACAGACAGACGGAGAACCCGAATATGGCGATTATATGAGAGTTTCGTTTTCGCCAAAATGGCTACCAGAACCCTAAAATACAACCAACATTAAACTAAACAGAAAATTAACTGAAAAAAAAATGTTTTCTACATGTCGTTTCTAAATATTTTTAATTCGGTACCAATTAAAATATAAACTGATTTTGCTTGGCATCGACTAACCGACTCTTGCGCACCGTGGGAATTTGGAATGAGTTCCCAGCTGGGATTTTCCACTACGCTACGATATTGAGTTTTCAAAAAGGGCCTCATGAAAGTTCTTGGAGGCCGACATCGCTTTGGTGAAGTTTCTGGTGTTGCAAAGATCCATAGCGACGGTAGCCGCGGTCCATTAGGTAGGCCCTCAGCCTCATCTGCTGTATTCCAGCTTATAGTACAAGAAATAGCTACATATATTGCTTACATGTGTTTAAAAATACAGCAATTCTGAGAATTTGGGCTCTAACTGTTAATATTTTAAACTGACCAAGAAAAACCACACGAGTCCCATCTTTGCAAACAAAGAACGAAAAAATTAACACAGGATACAAAATAAACGTTTACTCGGACGTTTATTTTAAATAAACATTTTATTTGCAGCCTTTCCGTGTTAATGTAAAAAACCCTGGCACGCGGCTTAGGTAAGTTATTTTCGTTTTATATTTTCCTTGAGTCACCCGAGGCGTCCTCTCTCGGGGCAGATAATTTCGTATAGTCTACGTGCTACGTACCTCCCTGTCGAGGCCAGGTGACCTGCTAGTGAACGCTCTATACCTAAAACCAAGAATTACGGTAAGCTGTATACGTGTAAGGCAATCGTGAGAAAATTGCCGGCATCATGTGAAGATTTCACAAATTTGTTCGATAGTCTATAACTCTACACCAAAAAATAAAATTGAATTGGTCGTCTGTGATTTCAAAATGAATGCATAAATATTTAAATGCTGCTATTTATACAACGCTTAATCACAAATGACCGTATTTAAAAAAATTATTTGTTAGAATTTCAGAAAGTTTTCCCCGAATTCGTTCCGAAATGGTTCAATAAATTTTAATGATTAATTTAGGGATTAAAATAGGAAATTTGTATGTATAAGTACGTATATGGTTCATTTAGAGGTTTTTCAATGTTTTGAAAGACCTCGAACCTCTTTTATATAATTCCTTGATAAAATTAACTTCTTATTTCATTCCTTCCGATTTTCCTATTCCGGTAGTTTCGGCCTAATAGTATTTGTATGAATCGCGAACAAACAAAGACAAATTATAAAAACAACCGGGGTCTCCAGATTAGGGAATTTCCCAAAAGTATATGGGACATTTGTTTTGGATATATATAAAAAATTGTCTCTGGGGATGTAAAATTTCAAGCTAAGCAATAAAATTAAAAGAAATCAAAATCAATCAAAAAATTTAAAATCATTTTACGTCTGGTATAATTAATTTATTGGGGAAATTACCAAAACGCAATTTAACTGAAAACAAATATTTTCATCTTTAACTAAATATTTACCTAGTCGGATCCTAATTTTATCAGGTCATATGTAAATAAACTCAAAGCACTGGGCAAACAAAGTGACGTCTATAGCTAGTTTTTAATAATTCCAGACACCACGGACGAATTCCGCTTAAAATCAGGATCTGACCTGCCATCAAATTGTAGCCGTAGATGCAAAAAACTGGCAGGACATCGCACACTGAAAGCACATTTGGTAGTAAAAGTTCATGCAATTAGCTTTGTGACATGCCTATATCTTGCACGTAGTATGGCAGTAATTCAAACAATCCTATTGACATATATGTACGGGACATACGTATGTAACATAGTACTCGTGTGCGCATATACTCTTGGCTTTTAGTATTCACCTTTAAAGTTCCCGTAGCATACAAAAATTCCTTGAATTGGTGCGATCTGCAGACGTCGCTTTAAACAGATGGCACGCGCAATATGCTAAGCCATTTTGCAAACTCTACAGAGACGTATGTTTAAATACAACTATGACTTTACATGCGGATTCGTTTGTACAACCTTTGCATCTCTCTCTTGCGAAAAATATCCTATCTTCAGTTCATACTCATCATCCAAATATCGTCGTCTTACTTTTAAGAATTCCTACTTGTATTAAAAGATATTTTTTTTAATTTGTGAATGTGAAGTTGCATACAGAAGTGAAGTGAGCTATCACGTGACATAAAAAGTTTCTTTAAAAATTATTAAAAGAAATATTATAAAAAGAAGGAACTAGTTATATTTTGTCAAAATACGTATTTAGTAAAGTGCTAGGCGATATGTTAAAGTAGACGATATAAGCTAAAGGTAACATAATAAAATAATCAGTTCCTAAACTTGTGATAACAGAACAAACTGAGAACCCAAGTCAGTTTTTTATATATGGACTACGAGGATAGTATTTTTTTAATTACAGCGTATAATAATTGTATAATTTATTTGTAATAGCATAGTTTGAAGTGCACCTTACAATAAATATCTGGTCTTATTGAAAGTAAGGTCGTTACATTTGCCAGACTGACTTCACTACTTCACTGCTTCACTACTCTTTTAATACATCCGCCATCTGGTCCCATATCATGATATGAGTGCCTTAATTCCATTTCAGCGAGTTAATTTAACGACCTGTTTAATGTGAAACATTTATTTTGTTGTCTTTCAATAAGTGTTTACGAAACGGACGGTAAATATGGACAAGTAAAAGTTGTTTAGGGTTCCGTAACAATTTTTGCAAAAACAAGGCCCTTATGATATTGTTGTGTCCGTCCGTCTCTCCGTCTTTTTTTATATGTCACAGTAATTTTTCTCAGAAACTATTGGATCTGTATGGATGAAATTCGACTGGAAGAATATTCTAAGAGTATATGGTGCTAGAAAAGGCTGTAGGAAAATCGCAAATGAACTAAAAGCCAGGAATGTCTGCCACAGATATAACTGAGGGTTAATTTTTATATTGCCCATAGTTGCGTAGGGCATCGTTAGCCAGATCTTTAAAAATCGTATCTATTGTCTTTAATGACCTTTATTTATTTAAGTCAATAGGTATTAGCTTCCCATTGGAAGCTAATACCTATTGACTTGCCATGCTGTATAGATTGTGTTCTCCATATAATAAATACCTTTTAAACTATGAAGAGAAAGAAACTTTATGAAAATATTTGAGGTTTTTTTTGAATATCCTCCCTATGACGTTCAAGATTATCAGACTTTTTTGTTATTCTCTTAGTCTTATAAGATTGCTACTTTTTTTAGCCTTTTTATTCTTTTCTTTTCATAAATTTGCTATGTTTATCTACATAGTCTTCTTAATACTGTTTATATGTATATTTTATGAAAGTACAAACTTGGATATAGAGTTTATAGAGACTATTAACCTAATATTTATATGCTTTTGTTGTTTACAAATGTACTATTTTATGTTATATTATTATAAATATTTGTAGTTGAAGTTTCTAAAATATTTTGAACGAAAATAAAGTTTTAATAATATTCTATAAGTAGTTTCTGGGTTATTTTTGATTAAATGGTTTTTTATAGTTTCGCAGCAAAATGATGCAAACAGTGGACGTTTGTCACCTCTACGGAACCCTTTATAGCTCTTAGACTGACAAGCTCTTGACCAGTTTGTAACTTGTTTTGCTTTATTTATTTAAATAATAGCAGTAAAGGTGGGAAACGTTAAAGTTGGTGATAACAGCCTTAAATTTGCGCTTAGCCTTACAATTTAAGGAAACTGTTTTTATAGTTATGAGTTTACGTGTCTTGGAAGCTAGCGGAGTTTCAGTACGAGAAAGCCTATTTGATTTCGTATTCGAATAAACTGAAGAAATATTTTATTTAGTATGAAATTTGTTTGAAAGTATTTGTATAAGCTAAGAGATATTGAAGTTAGTTTTTTGGTATTTGATTAATTTTATAGATTATGTGTAGTTTGAATAATTATCTCTACGTCTGCTAAAAAGGTATGTTACGATAGTTTGTTAATAACTTATAATATGTTACTATTATAGTTATATTTTCTTTATTATTTTTGATTTTGTTTTGCGTTAAGACTATAAACTTCAATCCTTCCCTTAATAATAGGTATGAATTCACAAATTATATCGGAATTTCGGAAAAAATCGTTGTTAACTCGATGAATAATTAAATATTTATTTACACCTTTGAGTCGATTGACAGGCAAATGTCATCATCATATCATATAATTAAATATTTGTTGAAAAGTCGAGGTGGCGCTCAGTAGCTGTTGTAGTGTTGAGACAGCATCATTATAATGGCAGGAGTTAGAATCCTACTAAATGAGCATGTATCGTTTAGGAAGTGCAAGTGTACCTTTGCATATAAGGATTGTAGGGTTAGTTATACCCAAGTCACAAGAAGGCGCACGAATGCCGCGAGAGCAGAAACTGAAGTTGTTTCGATAGTCGTTTCAATTGGAGGTTTATATAAAACATCGCGAAGAAAACTACATATCTATATTACCAATGTGTTAAGTCCGCCCATCTGTCTTGAAATAGATTGGCGGGTATTCTTTCTGATATGAGGAAACCTGAGGACAAAAATAGAACGTTTATAGACAAATACTTATGTTAGCACATAAACATAACATGCCTGTAATATTTTCTTAAGTTTTCGCGACCTGTATACATAATAAAACTACGTTTTAACGGTTTTAAGCGCGATAATTTATTTGATTTTTGTTATTCCGACGTTTCGGCCACTTTTCAGTGGCCGTGATCACGGAAGAATAACGAATACGGAAGGAAACGTCGGAATAACAAAAATCAAATAAATTACCGTGCTTAAAACCGTTAATATGTAGTTTTATTATAACATGCCTGTCTAAATAGATGAAATCGAAGTCACAAGATGGTCTTAGATGTAAGCAAACAAAATAATGTTATTTTCATTAAGTGACACTTTATGTAACTATAGAAACAAGTAGTACAGTAAACACGAGGGAGTAATTAATTTAAGAGGTAACAAGACTGGGTGGACATAAATTGCGGTTTAGGGGACACATGTCCATAAACTAGGACGGAAGGTGACGGAACGTGAGCGGCGGCTCGGCCTGCGTCCTAGATACGTCGTTTTTTATGGCAGGACGATATCGGCCTCTCATCTACTTGAGACCGAAGATAGTGGATCACGCACGTATGGACGCCATATACACGAAAACTTGACCTACTTTGGTGACATATAGTGCAATTGTGAATAACGATGTATCGTTACTACTTTCGAATCGATTGGTCTTTTAAAAAAGGGGCGCGCTGTGATGTGTGCGAGAATGAGATTTATTAACAATTCCTTGCCTCTGCTTCTATTTTTGACATAACATTAATATTTTGTAAATTCGTTTACAAAATGTCACTATACGAGTATATCACAACTTTTATGTACTTTACACGACTCTCTGCGGCACGATTAAACCTATGAGGTTTCTGTGCCGCAGTCGAATATGTTTTATGTACATACATAAATAAAAAAATATCTAAGTGTATGTCCATGGCTATCCACGCAAGGGTTCGGTAAACATGACGAACATTATCTGTTTCGTTTGTCATTTAGTTAAATTAAAAGAATTTGTTTCAATAGTCTATTTGTTGGGTGTAAAGTGGATATAAAACCAATAAAACGTCGAAATTGGTTCCCCAGTGTAAAAGATGTCAAGCATATGGACATAACTAGAAATACTGCTGTAAAAAGCCTAGACGTGTAAAGTGTTTTTTTTTTATTGCAGGAGATCAGCAGACAGGCAAACGGCCCACTTGATGGAAAGCGGTTACCATCGCCTATGGACATTTGCAACACCAAAGTTGCTACAAATGCGCTGCTGCTCTCTTAAGGGAAACTGGAACCTGGTCACTAATGCCGGAACACAACTCAAGGTTGTTATGGCGACATACTTTAGACCAGGGGTGGTAGCCATCCAGTCGGGCAAATACCCTACCACCTAGCTGTGGGTTGTTACGTCGCCTTTTACGACAGGCCGCCCGGCCGCAGGAAATTGTATTCTTTCTCCGTTCCTGCACGGATAAAAACGTGTACAGAAAAACACCTCACCAAAAACTGCATAAAGCCTGCGGAAGTCAAACCTAAGTGTTATAACTGTGGAGAACCACACCCTGCTAGCTACAGATGCTGCGTAGTTGCCAAAGAGCTTCAACTAATGAAGAATAAAAAGTTAAAGGGGACAACAACCTCTAATATACCTTTAAGTAAGAGCATTTCTAAAAAGGATCCTACTAGTCAACCCGTAACAAGGAGCATATCATTTGCTCAAGTGACTAAAGGTTCAAAGTCGCAGTTGCAATAATCACAGCAACCGCTCGTGAGTGAGACAGCATCTAATCTAGAAGATAAAATAAAATCTATATTAAACTTCATGATTTCTTTTGATGAAAGACTGAAGAAAATAGAACAAACAACTAAAGCTGTAATAAAATATTAATGATGGTACCTTCAGCTAAAATCATGGTATGGAATGCTAATTTACTTCTGCGACATCAAACGGGGTTAGAAGTGGTCCTTAGTACAGAAAATATTGATGTCTGTCGCATTTCGGAATCACACTTGTTAAAGAAAATTTTATTTCAATTAAAGGTTATCAAGCATTTCATACGCTCTATCTAAATAGCACAGCTCGGGGAGGGAGGGCCATTCTAATCAAGACTAATATTAATAATTTTGAAGTATTGAAACACGAAGAATAAGAAATGCAAGCTATTGCAGTGACAATCAAGACTAAACGCTACCTGGTAACTGTATCAGCCAGATATTGCCCACCAAGGTATGCTTTAAAGTATTTATATTATAAAAAAATCTAAATCAGCTTGAAAACAAGTTTAGTCTTGGAGGTGACTTTAACGCAAATAATACTAATTGGGGCTCCAGGTTTACTACAGTAAAAGGCAGAGAACTTTTGAATGCAATCAAAGAAAACAGATGTTACGTTATTTTGAGAGGCAAGCCCACTTATTGGCCGACTGATCCAAATAAACTTCCTGACTTAATAGATTTCTTTATTTATAAACATTTATTACCTAAGGTTCTTCACGTTGAAGAAGGCTATGACATGAATTCTGATAATTCCCCAATAATTTTAAGTCTAAATGAGCACATTATATGTCGAGAATAAAAAACGTATTTGACTAATAAGAATACAGACTGGGAAAGACTTAAATTGTGTTATAGATTTGAAAGTGTCATTAAAAAAACCAGAAGAACTTGATGCAGATGTGAAGACATTTCTTACAAATATTCAACAACGCGATTGGAAAAATACACCTGCATTTAAAATAAAATTTAGGCGTACTTACTATCCAAACGAAATTATTAATCTAATTAAGCCAAAAAAAGGAAACAGAGACAAAAATGGCAGAGATTGCGATATCTTTTGAACAGTCTCACAAAAAGACTAAATAGGGAAATAGAAAAATTCAATGATAAATCTATGCAATCTCTACTAAGCCAACTCTCTAGTGATCGTAATACAGATTACTCATTATGGAAAATAACACTCTGAAAAAACCGATAAATCAAATTTCTCCCATCAAAGAAGAGAACAGAAACTGGGCTATCAATAACAGTCAGAAAGACAACCGATTTGCTTAACATTTAGAAAAAATATTCCAACCAAACGAAGGTAAAGATAACGAAGATAAATTTGGGTATCTATCAACTGATGAGTTAAAAATAAAACTTGTAACTTCTAAAGAAGTCCATAAAGAAATACAGCTACTAGCCCAAAAGAAAGCTCTAGGTTACGATCTCCGTACCGGGGGAGTTCTGCGCAGCCTTCCAAGAAAGGGTGTAGTCAAAGTGACTACACTTATCAATGTCAATTTTATACTAAAGTATGTTCGAAATCTGTAGAAAGTTGCGGAAGTGATCATGATACAAAAACCTGGTAAATCTCGCTAGAACACGACATCTTAAAGACCAATTTCTCTCTTAACAATACTGTCAAAACTATTTGAAAAACTGTCATTGCGCCGCCTGAAACCAATAATAGAAGACAGAAAATTAATCCCCAATTATCAATTTGGATTTAGAGAGAAACATTCAACCATAGACCAAGTGCATAGAATCATAAACATCATTGAGAGAACATTAGAAGAAAAGAAAGTTTGTTCTACAGTATTTTTAGATGTGGCACAAGCATTCGACAAGGTCTGGCATGAAGGACTTAATCTCAAGTTAAGAAAAGTGCTACTTAAACAGTATTTAGATTTGTTAATCTCATATATCTCAAACAGAATGTTCAGGGTCCGACAAGAAGACTGTTTTTCGGATCTTAAAGAAATTAAAACTGGAGTACTATAAGGTAGTGTATTAGATCCGGTTCTGTACCTAATATACACAAGTGATATTCCAGAAATAGAAAATTAGACCATAGCGACTTTCGCGGATGACACAGCAATCATGGCTACAGGAGTTACCCTCAAAGAGGCTGTGGAAAATATCCAAAAAGTAGTTAATACCGTCTACAACTGGACAACAAAATGGCGTATTAAGCTCAATGAAGCCAAATCGATCCACATTGACTTCACTTATAAAATGGCAAATTATCACCTGATATACATAAATAACACCGTAATACCGTGTGAAAATACAGCAAAGTATTTAGGTATGACACTTGATGCTAAACGCTTGACGCTGGAAGAGCCACGCCAAAAAGAAACGCAAGGAACTGGAGGCTTGCTACAGAAATATCAACTGGTTTTAATACTAGCTTTAGCTAACTGCTTCTTTATGAACAGGTCCCGATGTTAGTCTGGACCTACGGCGTACAGTTGTGGGGCTGTACCAAACCAAGTAATAGAGAAATCATACAACGCTTCGAAAATAAAGTACTGAAAGGCATTGTAAACGTGCCATGGTACGTTAGATCGAGCGACCTTCATCGGGACTTGAAAGTGGAGTTTGTCACCAGCATTATTAGGAAATACGGGGAAGCCCACGAGCATCGGCTTCATTATCATGTGAACGTCGAGGCGATCCAGCTCCGCGACAACACGGACATAGCAAGAAGGCTCAAAAACACAAAACCATTTGAGTTAGTGCTATAAACAAAACAAAAATGTAGTGTATTGTGCCAGCTATTAAGAAAGAACACATGAACAAGTGTCTTTGCCTTAATAGAGACAATAAGAAAAGTGTTAATGGATACTTTCTTATTATGAATACTTTTAGTTAATTTAGGTTATATTTAAATTACATATTAGTCTTTTTAGATTTGATGGTAATAATAGGTTGGGGAAAAAGTCTTTTCGCATATAGTATGTATGAACTTGTAATAAGATCTCTTTGGCTATACCATTTGTATTTGACTGGTTTTGGTATCATTAAACAGTTTTAATTTTAAAGAAGACAATTCAAAATTCAAATGAGGAAAATGTGTGGTTTTCATTTGTTTTTCTTATTGTTAAAATGAGTGAATCTAATGAAGAAATTGGATACATTTTAAAATTTTACTACAAAAAAGATAAAAATGCAACACAAATCGCGAAAAAAATTTGTGATGTTTATGGACCTAATGCAGTACCTGTGAGAGTAGCGCAAATTTGGTTTAAGCGTTTTCAATCCTGAAATTTTGATATCAAAGATGCAGGTCGCTCTGGTCGCCATGTTATGGACAAAATTGATGCCATTTTTGAAACAGTGGAGCGAGATCGGTATATTAGTAGTTACGATGTAGCTGGAGAACTGGGAATTGACCACAAAACGGTTTTGGCGCATTTGAAAAAAGCTCGGTACACAAAAAGCTCGA
Organism: Dendrolimus kikuchii; assembly: GCA_019925095.2. NCBI lineage: Eukaryota > Metazoa > Arthropoda > Insecta > Lepidoptera > Lasiocampidae > Dendrolimus > Dendrolimus kikuchii. The sequence goes on from CM034394.1 coordinate 13,769,410, forward strand.
TGTTTGGGTGCCTCATGAACTCACTGAAAGAAACCTAATGAACCGTGTACTCATTTGTGATTCTTTATTACGACGTAATGAAACCGAACCATTTTTGAAGAAGCTGATAACTGGTGATGAAAAGTGGATCACGTACGACAAGAACGTGCGAAAAAGATCCTGGTCCAAGGCCGGTCTATGCCTCCTTAAGTTTTCTCACTATTTTCCACAACATACTTTAAAAGTTAAAATAAATAACATTTCCACATGTTAATTAAAATTAAAAAGTCAATCATCAAGAAACTTCTTTATGGTTCTTTAAAAATACCTAAGGGTAGTTCTTTTTGTCTTCTCTTGCTTTCGAACAAGGGGCTTAGTAAAGATGGGCGTCATGAAGGTCCTAAATTTAATATAAGTATATATATGTAGGAATCGTATTTGTTATTATAAAATAACCATCGACGGAAGTAGTCAATAACCGGATAGAGTATTCTTTCATGTAGTAATCGGAAGTCGTTTAACCGGATGTCGATGTAGAAACATTTATTATTAAGCTAACGGATATCGGAAATGGAGTAACCGGATGTTGGAATTTAATACGGATGGCGGAAGTTGGTTTTATGAAGGAAGTGAAACTGAAGTGGCGCCACAGCATTACCGGATAGTGTCACTGCGGCGAGCTACGAGGACCTGTTAAATACACGGTGTTCGGGCAGACGAGGGGCAGTCTTAAACCGACAGTCTACGAATCTACAACCAAGTCTACGACCGACAGTCTGCGTTGATAGTCTTGGACGAGGAGCACATAATATATTGTGGTCGATAATTACTGCTAGATAATCGCAGTATTCCTGGAGGGCAAATTGCTGCTCGACACCTGACAAGCGTGGATGCAACTCTTGGAGTTGTCCTAATATATTTGTGTATTATTGTGCAATATTTAATGTCGTAATTGTGATAATTCTACTGTAATAAACTTTGATTATAATATTTCAGATTATTATGGTGTTATTCTCGGAGCGTCATTCGTTCGCTCCCGGCGTGAACCCGACATATACAATAAAAAAATTATGGCAACAAAATTTATAATTCTAATACAACAGATTTTTATAAAATAAGTAAATAGAAATATTTTATGATAATTCTACACACGTAGAAAGATTATGCGTCTAAATAGGGCTAACTCGTAGTATATCACACCAAAATAAAGATATAAACATACATCAAAACGGATCTTTGTTTACGGTCAAAGTGAACAAAACAAATAAGTATTTGGAAGGCAGTTGGGAATCTATAACTCAATGCCAAGTTTCGCAAAGTTAGGTAACTTGGAGAAGTACTCTGCCTGGGGCAAATAAGCAACGAGACGAAACCTCCATTTCGTTGTTCTTAAGTTACCTGTAAACAAAACAATCTTTATGCCCGAAAACAGCTCACTCACTCCATAATTTACTTGTTTTTATCTTGAACTTTGTTTTTAACACCAATTTTTTTATCACTAGTTGTGGCCGCTACTTCATCCGTGCGGGACTTTCATTTTATATTGATATCTTCTAAATTCGGTAAGATATCGAAATGAAACACTTAAGAGAATATACATGTTTTAATTTCCAAAACTTTCATATGCAACCAGTCGAGCCATTATCGATTTACTTTAAAAAACAGTAGTTTATGACTAAGCATCATGTACATGTATTACATGTAGTAATTAAAGACTGCATGTCTTTAATAAAATTGTGACATTTATTTTGAAATCAAGATACTCATAACTTTGATATTTTATAGCTATTAATTAAATATTATGTTAATAATATATATAAATATATAATTAATAGGAATACTCCGGTGGTTCGGGCATGTGGAAAGAATGCATGATGAAAGAATGACTAAACAGATATACAAAAGTCATGGAAGGCCACGACACACCTTCCATGATCAAATTGATCGTGTACTAGCAGAAGGTGATGTCAGGAGCCTTAAGAACAGACGAGCATGCATGACAAGAGCTATGAATGTCAAAGAAGCAAGTGAGGTGTGTAAGAATAAGCCTAAATGGCGCTATGTGGTTCGTGCCTACCCCGCAAGGGAACTGGCGTGAAGTTATGTATGTATGTAATGTATATATTAATATACCAAGTGTAGGTCTACGAAGCTTGGAATCTGGATATACTGCACATAACTCAGTACACCGCAAAGATAACGGACGTTGTTTGGCTACGGATTCCTAGAAAATTAAAAAAATATTTAATTGAAAATACTATATATCTCCAAAACTAATTATAATTGAAAGTACTCATTTTAGTTAAGACTTTTAATTTGAAAATTTTCAGAAGCGGCATACTGGACGACTTTAGAAGCGAAGATCGCCCAAACCATAGAGTTAAATGAAAAGACCTTTTAGGTCCAGAAATGGGAAGCAGCATTTCAATCCATAAATCACTTTAATGTATTATTCTTCCGATTTACACAGAACACTTGCACAGAACTTATTGTCCTCACACTTGACTGTCACAGAATTACACTGATTTGTGTGCGCCACTCCTGCCAGGTTTTATAATTCAAGAACGGGAAAAAACAAGTAATGGAGGTAGTTAACCGGAAATGTTACTCACATCAGTATTTAAGTAAAAACATTTCTCATAATGTAGTTTCTATCAACGGAAGTTACACAGAAACTGGTTTACCAGAAGTACCGCACATCACAAGCACACACACGCACGCAATCACATGCGCACACACACGCACACGCACGCACACATACACACACATCAGTATTTCATTATCTAAATTGTTTACACTATTTGTAATAATCACTTAATATTATTTGTGTCTTTCTAGACCACGGGCCATAAAAATGGCCCAGACATTTGTAGGGCTTGCGTGGGGCCATGGGAAGGCTAACACGTAGAGGCCCCTTGACAAATTTAATGTAAACGTGGCGTGACACTGACCGGCGATTATCCCTGTCTACACCATTATAATAATGCACCCAAGGACAAGTCCCGGCCAGTGTAGGACTATTGTGGGAAATGAGGACAAAAAGTACGGGGCTATTGGGGTGAACTGCTAGTGGTACTCGGGGTCTGGATATATGGGCCGTCGCAATGTTCAGGGAACATGGGAAAATGGGCAGACGGTGACTCGCCACTCCCTGCATGGGCCCCAAAAAATGCCATAGAAGGCAGGGGCAACATGGGTGTGAGTGGCTAAGGATTGTAGAGACGTGGGCTGCAGGTTCACCGAACCTACTTCTGACGTGATGCGATTTATCACTTCCACCCCTGGAGCTTAAGTCTTAGCTCTAGCGATCTCCACCCCATGCCGGCTGGTTAAGGCAAGTACGGAGGCGGGGGCCTTGCCTTGGCCCCCGGAGTCAGGTACGAGGTGTCGCTACTCGCCTAAGGGGTCCCCACATTGCCCCCCTGCGGGTACACAATATTATTATTATCAATTACATTTGTAACAATAGTAACTTATTTATTAAATATTTAATTTATCTATATTTAAAGCATTACTTAGTGAATAGTTCTTCCAAAAGTGTATTTAATTAGGATCACTATTATTATTTTTTGAAGATTTTACTAGCTATACTCCTTTGTAAACTAAAAAATGGTTGTGATGTACAAACACAGATGGGCAGATGGAGGGACTGACGTTACTATCGTATAAGAATTTCGTTATTGCTAAAATGTTAATGGAAGCCTAAATATAAAAAACAAAGTAGATTTGATATACGTAAGGTTTGATTTGTTAATAAATATAAGTTAGCAGCAATAAGATTTTCAAATCACAAAACAAAATTAATTTTAGTGTATGCAATTGCAGAATAACGTCAAATATTTGTTACTTTGAGTTCATATTAAAAATTTACTTGAGATTTTAATAAAAATTTAGGATAAAACAAACTCTAAGAAGAAACTAGTAATACATCTGGTACATACAATTTAGAAACATAAACTTCAGTAGGGTTAATAATATATTACTATCTAATATCTAAGCAGCAGTTTCCAATTTGAAAGCGGTGAACTTTTATGTCAGCAACTTTACGTGAGCTGAAACGCGAGCAATAAGATTAAAAATAAATTATGTTCTGTGTGAGGTCGGTCATAAAATGGGCGAAGGAGCAACCGACACTGTCAGTATGTGGGAAAATTCCACGGAAATATGTAGTATAATGTTAAGTTGTGGTCAGTTATATAAATCTAGTTGTTGGTGGACATTATATTAATTTTGTATCATGTGTTTTTATGAAATACATACATTTAAATAGCTATGTGTGTATATATGTGTTTTTATGAAATACATACATTTATATAACTAATGCGTTTAAGTGAAAACTGCTGTTTGTACGTTGCGTAATAATATTTTATCACTTTTAACATTTTTGTTTGTCAACCTATCTGAAAGGGTGTTTCAAATTTATAGCAAAACAATACAATTGATTTTAGTCTTAAATTTTCTTGTATTTCATTTTGATATCTTTATAGCAGGGTTTAAAATATATGAATATAAACCCCAAACTCCCGCACGAAAGCAGTGTGTAGAAGTAGTGTAAATTATATTTTTCTTTACGACAATTAGTTTAATTTAAAACGACTTAACTATACCAGCCTTCTGGGCGGGGGACACCTTACTTGTAGAAAATGGGGGTAGATCGAGTATTTTATCGGAAGTAAAGTATCTTGAGAGAATGTACTGAGCTTGTATAACTAATTTAAAGTATTTTCTTTACATTTATTTATTTAATAACTTACAAACATCGCTATCATTACAGTTGTCACCAATACGATAGCGTGGTACACATATAATAGTAATACATTGCATATACCTATACATAGACACATATCCGGTCACAGTACAAATAAAATGTCAATTTGTTGACATATCTACATACATACATCTATATACATAGATTTTCATAATTGAATCAGATGTAATTGTATGTTTTTACAATTAAAAGATATGACTATTTAAAGAGCACAAGGCTTACTAAGTCAAGAGAGGCATTTACTTATAGTATGTTGTATTATTTTTGAGTAGATAAAAGTCGAATACAGTATAACTTTTTGGATAGAAGTTTAACTTACAGCCGTGAACTACTGCGGTTTTCTCAACCTGAATAGTTTAGTAAAATTCACCGAACACTCGCTGGCCTCGTGCCGAATGTTCCACTTAAATAATTTGTGATAACCGGTTTCATATATTCAACTCTCAAACTGAGATTTAGTCGAATTATTGGATAGTTTTGGCTTTAAACGCACGTTTATGACTTTTACAGTAAATTCACAGTTTTAATTGTGTACAGACAGAGCGACGCCGTGAAGATGTTTTATTGTGAGAACTTTTTACTGCTCACAGCTGCTTCCCTCCGTAATTTGTTGGAGGGGGCTGTAAAAAATGTAACAAACTTGGTGAGTGTTAAACCGTTAACCAAGATATAGATATATTGATATCTTAGATGACCTTTAATATTTGTTTTATAATTTTTCATTTACCTGAAGTTTAATTGTAGTATACCAAGGTAATTTTTAATCTTATATAATGCGTTAAGTTGTGGAGGATTTTCTACAAAAATTGACCGAGTGCGTGGCATTCCACCGACAATGAAGGGCCACAGAGAAATGACGAATGTCAACTGTTTAGTTTTTCATTTGGGTACGAGTCCCTAAAAAGACATTTAGTCAAAAATATTCCGTATCTCAAAATCTGGTAAACAAATATTTTTTTATTAAACCAATTTTTATTTAAGTAATGTTCTCAGCTCTACTACTTTGATTTTTTCATAAACTCTATTATTATTTGTCTAACTCTTACGAATAAAGTTTTTTCATTTTGAACCAGCAGTTTAATTCTCGTAATAAATGTGAATTTTATCATTTAAATTTTATTTCCATTGTAAAATATTACAAATCTGTTATGTACTGTATTTATTTTTTCAATATTACAAATTATTTCCTTAGAACGTTTTACGTAGAACCTATTAATAATGTAGACTGAAAGTTCGAAAGTCACAGTCTTGTCTAGCAATGGTTGATTTTTTCAGAGTCATTTGCACAGTGAACACTAATCTATCACGACTAGCTGTCCGTGGACGTATATTAATGGAGCGTGAATAAATTTGGAGACAGCGTACCTATAGTCTGAACTCCCCTCGACAGTTGTCGGCCTTTTATCAGATAGTTGTACCTCAATTTCACAGTACGAAGTGATACTTGTTAAAGCGACTGGAGGGAGCGAAATTTTTCTTGCAGCGACGTAAGAAACGTTTACATGATTATAGGTCTCCGTGCGTTTTCCTTACAATTATGAGGCTTTCAGCTTTCTGGGATGAGATTGCGAAATTCATTACTTACGTAGAAAGCCTACGCTTTTATCTCAAAAGATGTGCTTTTGTAATCACATTACGCAAATGAGAGCTCGAGAATTCACGGTTGGTTCCAGATAGGGTCGTGATCCCAACAAATGTCTCTTACACTCCACGACATCTAAATCTCCACAGAAACGGCTATCAATCGTAATCAAATAGTGTTTATCGATATGGATTTCATTCGAGAAATATATTTTGCTACACAAAATCGTATTCACTCAGTGTTGAATAATTCATATATTTATAGTCTACCCAATGTAATACTGGTACAAGGGACAAATTGGTATCCAATTAATATAATGAAATGTAAGGTTGTTATTTATTTGTTTTTATAAAATATTCATGTTAAGCAATAATATACTTTGTGCTTGACGATGACAATTGAAATATTAAAAATAGGAGAGTAAGTAGGCTTACATTTGATGGCAATTATCTGGACATGACATGACATGATATGATAAGTCTCGCGTGACCAAAAGGCTGGCCTGTATTTTAGACAACACATTAGCATTACCATACAGCGCAGAAATGCGGCCAGTATTTTGGGAACGCTCTCCATTGACAGTGACCTGGAATTAATTTTTATTTGTAAATATGTATACAGTAGTTTCATTTTTAGGTTTTTTAAATATTATATAGTGTAGATACTCATGAGTGACTTGAAGTCGATATTAGACAGTTCATTTCTGTCTTTAAATTTGGGTGAATCAACCACTATTCTTGACTTAGGAGACTCATGCTGGAATCAATATCTTAGGGCCAGCTCGACCGGTGTGTAGCGTAGGTATATTATATAATTTCAAATGTGTTAAATATTGAATATCTAGGATATACCGTTAGCCCGGTACTTGGAGCACAGCCCTGTTAGACAGTACCAGTGACAGACCGTTCAGCCTCGCCTCCGCTACCTGAAAAAGGATAGCAAAGATGAGGCAAGGAGAGTTATCAGGTATCACGGGGTTATGCAAAACGTGTGTTAGTAAGTCCAGGACATTGAAAGCCATAATTAAATAAACGAACAGTCCTTCTGTATAATAAGTGTGTGCATTCTTGCAAAAAATATATATTAGATAGATAGATAATTCTTTATTGTACACCAAAGCATATACAAACAGAAGTAGAAAAAGAGAAAAGATAGTACAACGGGCGGCCTTATCGCTAAGAAGCGATCTCTTCCCGGCAACCCTTGATAGGGCTTGAGAGAACTTTAATACAGTCGGTTGTACAGTTAATAAATAATGACGAATGATAAATAAACATAATATCACATTATTGATAAGACAATATGTGTGTGTTTGATATGTAAATAAAAATATACTTTAATTATCGAAACATGTGTAAGTTATTTGTGTACACACAACCGTTAGCCACTTAAAGAGTTTCATCTTCCCTATCCCAATTTTATAACCCATCCCTTCTACTCCATCCTCCTGCCTGATCCCTCTATCTCATACTAAAGGCTGGCAACATGTTGACTCCACCATTGGTATTGCAAACGCCTATAGGCGACGGTACCTTCTTTCCATAAGCTGAGCCATCTGTCTGTTTGCCAGCTTCGCAATAAAAAAGAACACTAAATTGATCCATGTAAACAATAACTTGAATCATTCCATTTCATTGAGTACCGTCATAGGCATTTCATGACTGAATAGGTTCAGTTCAGTGTCTTTTAACCAAATCGATTCAGTTTTGTTGATTCGTCTAATATCAGCATAACATCCATTATGACATACAAAAAATACAACCAGAGATATTGGTATCGTTTGGAGCGTTACTTTTAAAATTAAGTAATAACTGCTCTATGTACGTGTATTTTTTTCTATTTGAATTATAGGAAACATTAACTGAGACTGAACTGATATAAAATGCATTCATTACCATTTAGCGAGTTTGGCAGAAGTCCTACGCTCGCCAGGAGAGTAACTCCATTTCCTGCTACGTGCCACGGTTACTACGGCGTAGCTCGTAGCCCGTACCTTGCATAGTTTCGTTCGAGTGCCTTTCATTGTGAATAATTGTTCATTTTTATTTTCCCCTTTTTACAGTTTCTGTTTTAAATGTAAATCGATGAATGCACTGTTTATAGGTCGAGAATGCGGCGGGCATTCCCCTTTTTATCATTCGTTAAAATGCAAACAATAGTACTCTTGTGTGCTCGTTGTTGCAAGAATAACTACATATTTTTTATAATACGGAGACATCTCGGAGTGTTGCCGTCTAAATTAAATTCTTTTATACACTGTTTACAATGCATATATTCAGTGTGAGATAATAGAGATTTTAATTCTATCTACTATATATTACAATTGTATTTGTAAATAGAGTAACGTATCTATATTTTATTGAAGTTTTTTAACACTGAATACATTCATTATTTTATTTTATGTAATTTTTATTTTTATATAACTTTGATAATTATTTTCTATAATTAGATTTAGTATTAAATATAAATTAAATGGAAATTTTGTACAGTGATGAATGGCGAAGCATAATTATACCTACATAATATAATGTATATAAATTAGACCAGCTGCAAAAAATTGTCATCATTATATTAATACGTGAAGCAAAAACTTTGTAGCCCTTTTTACAAAAATTGCGCTTACGAAGGAGTATGAAATTTCGCACACTTATAGTTTATAAAGAGAAGGAGTGCAGCTTGCTAATATTTTTTTTAAATTATGCATAAAAATACATTAAATCAATAAAAAAATCGAAATGTGTGCTGGGACACATAGTAGAAGTGAAACTTTAACGGACAAGTGGAAAAACGAATGGCAACGGATAAGTGACAAAACGAATCGCAACAAAATTTTAACTTGAAGTTTTACGGGCAGATAGTTAATGTATTTGTCCAATTTGAAAACCTGCCCGTAAAACTTCAAGTTAAAATTTTGTTGCGATTCGTTTTGTCACTTATCCGTTGCCAGTCGTTTTTCCACTCGTCCGATGAAGTTTCACTTCTACTATGTGTCCCAGCACACATGTCGATTTACTGCAGGTTTACTGCAAATTATGATTTGATTAGGTTAGGTACATTTTAATGAATGCATTTTTTATTTAAACATATTTTATTTTATCAAACAAAAAAACTGAATTTGATCTGGAACCAATAAAAACACCGATAGTCTACTCTAACATTATACCGCCTCTTACTACGTCTAGTCTAAATTTATGCCGCTCCTCCACGCGGCGGTAACGCTTTTTCGTCACAGAAAAATCGTAAGACTCCCCGTTTATATAGAAATTTCATTTTAAAAACATTATCTACACTACCATGTATTTGAGACACACAATAAAGTCAAATTAACAGTGTAGCCTTGGCGAAATCTGTGATTATAGAAGTATAGTTTTTTCAACAGAACCTTAATAATGTTCAAACTTACAATTCAAATTAATTATGGTTGAATTTCGACCACTATTAAAAGATGTAGTTTTGATTCTAAATACATTTTAAATAATTAGAGGGCGTTAAACTATCTTGTTAGTATCTCACTTTTAAAATTATATAGGTAAAATAATTCTGAAATATTAATAAATAAGTTATTTGATTCTACATAAATTTAATATTTTTCTACACAATAAAGAAGTTTTTTAAAATTTGAATAACACGATAAAACGTATCGCGGATGGTCTACTACTAAATGAGTTATAGTAAATTTTAACGAGGAACTGTTCATGGTCAGTAAGTAACTGAGACTGAGTGAACGAGCGTATGGAGACAAAAGCGGGCGTGGTAGTAACATTGTCGGTGTTGGGCATGGGTTGAGGCGGCAAGTCGGCGCGGCGCTGGCCGGCACAAAAATGAGGGTATCAATTAAAAGGCTGGGCGCGCGACGGCCGCGGCAGCCGGCTTTCATCCATCACCGCGGTGGGGCGGGCGGCTGACGCGGACAAATGAAGTGCGATTTGATCCGACACCCGCGGTCGCTCATCCCACATTCATTCGCAACTTATGCAGTCCCTAAGAAAAACAAAGAGGCCCCCACCCCACGCTCATTAGGGCAGCTAAAAGACTTATGTTTTATTCAGATTCCAGTTGGGAGAGAGGCTAAAGCCGCTAATTTAACTTTTAGAACAAGTGACAATCGTGCGATTTAGAACATTTCGAATAGTGAAAATTCTCGCTGAAAGCAATTAAAACGGCTTAAATTCGTTTAACAGTACTTTCAGCTTTAAGTTTGAACGACTTCTGATTGTTGAATTGTGTAATTAAACCGATATTAGACGGTTCACTTCTGCTTTTCAATGTGGATGAATCAATTAACAACAACATATACTTTAATCTTTCAATTCGCTTCGAGAAGTTTTTGCGTTTTTAGTTGTATTTGTAGGAATTGTTATATTTATAGGAATTCTAAAGTTGAAATTGAAATTTCCTTGTACAGTCAGCAAAAAAAGGTTCGTCATATTTCCAAGAAATATGTATATTTACAATTAAAAGCCAATGGTGAAAGTTAAATAAATAATAATTATTCACATTGCTAATTGTTGTGAGGTCTGACTATTTGGTTTTAGTTTGATAATTAATGATTAATTGTTTCTGAAAAATAAGGCGAGATTTGTACACTATAAGATAGACAAAATATTACGACAGCACGGTCATACTGTGCTCCGTTTACCACCATATCACCCTCAGTTTCATCCAATTGAAAATATATGGGGGGTATTGAAAACTTACGTCGCAAAAAAATGTCACAGTGAACATGAATGCTAAAATGACGTTAGCTGAGGAAAATTTTTATAGCATAACTGTAGACAAAATAATAGGAATGAAAAAAATATTGTCTACTTGCTATTGAGGAGGAAAAGAATTCTCAGGGCAAGGGTTAAGCCTTAAATATAGTATCTACTAATTCCAACACCTTTGTAATTTTATGATTGTGACAGTTTATACAATAAATGTTTATTCTATTCTAGAACGAATTAGAATTAATACAAATGATTCATCGGATGAAAGTGAGGATGAGGACGATTACGAAAGGTATGGATGTGAAAAAATTTAGTATTAAAAATTTTGTTTAATATTAAGATTTATTATTTTAATATCGTTTAATGTTATTAGTTTCATATTAAGTACCTTCCTATAAAAATATATATAAAATATTCGTTTCTTTATTATATGCTAACCGTACACTACTACAAACGCAAAAACGTCTCGAAGCTAATTTGTCTGTAGTTAGGTGTACTGGCGTTAGGCCGATCCTTCTTTTAATCTATTGGTGGCGAAATATTTACTTCCAGAGTCGTGAAAATACGGATCTGTAACTAAATAATGAAAGTGAAGGTTGGTCATCTCAATATAAACCTTCATTGTGCATGAATTGCTAAGCGTTTACCAGATTTATTTCATTTCTAAATACAGCTATTTTCTATAAGTAGGTGAAGGTAGGTAATGTTACTTTAATTTTGTGTTACAATTCAGTAAACGTTTCACCGTAATCGAGCCCAAGGTTCCGTTTTTCAATTTAGTTAGTGTTGATAGTGTAGGCTTTAGAGCTTTCAGAGTCGTTCACTCTGGGTACGTAAGGATTTCAAGATATCGGAAATGTCTTTAGTCTTTTAGTATGAGAGTAGTTATTCTAAAGCATTGAATGGTGTTTGGGACCCGCTTTAGTTTTATGTCTCAAATGTTCTAACAAAATAAATTATACTGTTATATTTGACATAAATAATCATTATATTTTTGTTTATGAAAATAGGTACTCATAGAATGTTTTGTTGTCAACAAAATACAATATTTCGTTAATTCATCAACATATATTATAATACAGAAAATAATAAAATCAATTTAGTAAAAACCCATTTTATTGGTTAATAAAAATATCCGCTAATTTGTTTTGCGTTTTGCTGCTAGTTGCGCACCTCCCCGTTTCAAGCAAACATGGACTTAATATACAGATCTGTTCACGACATTCTCCTTCAACGTCAACATTATAACAATATGGACATTACAATGTCTGTTTGGTACATGGAAGAATAATGCTAGGAATAACAATAGCCCAGTAAATATTTAGCTCTTAAAACTTCTAAATCGCTTAATTAGATCTCGCCATAGCACATTTGTAATCTCGCTTTTTAAAATGTTGTCAGTATAAAACACATTTTTACACCAAAAGAAATTGAAAGTTTTAATAAGTTACTTTTAAATTTTTAATAGAATTAAGAATTAAAGTAATACGTAAAAAAAACGAGAAAACAGCGACCTATGGCATCATCTAGTAGAATAGAATAAAGAATATACTTTTATTAAATAACATTAACATACAGTTCAAGAAATGTAAGTACAGAAATAAATAAGCGGTCTTGTCGCAAAAAGCAAGTTCTTCCAGAGAACCTTAGGATGGATTAGAAAAGTTTATGAAACTTATAGGTTTTGCAACATAACTAAGCTAATTATAGAAGTCTTTAGTAATTTAATGTATAGTCAGTATAGGCAAATTTCAAAGCTGTACTTTCTACTAAGCGATTGTATCTTCTAGTATTATTTTTATATGCTAAGCAGTTCTTATATATTTACAGTCAGTTGAACGTACGTCAGCGAAAAGACTTAACGCTTCATTTAAATTACATCAACGGTGTATTTTCAATATATTATTAATGCTCTAAATAAGTAAATAAAATGAACTTACTACTACTACTACTACTATTGTTCTTATCTGTTATTCTATTCTTACTAGAATATAACCGATAAGTAAACAAAACTTTCGCTAAATTCGACACCAAACAGGAGTTACTTGAAAAAAAATCAACGAACGGAAGCAGCGCGTTCATTATAATCTCGAGTTAATATGATGGGAGTTGGCAGGATTCCCGGACTGCTGCCGAGGATAACGCTGTTTGGCTCGCCTGCCTTGAATTATTAGTAGTTATATCTTGCTGTCGACTATTTCTTATCCTATCGTATTGCAACAGCTGCAAAATGGAGATTTGATTTAGGGTAGTTACGTAATGTTCTGTTTTCGTAGTAGAGATACATATTATAGTAGTAGAGATACATAGTAAATTACTTCATGTAAACTGTAACAAAGGATATCAGGAAGAGATCACTTAAAACTAATAAGGCTGTCTTGTGTTCCTGCTTTTACTTGTAAATAATTTAAAAAGAATCTATTTATTCTTATAATTAAAAAACATTACTTTATGGTTTAATTTATATATTAATTAAATTCAATTCAAAATTTAATGTATTGTGGCGAATGATGGTGGAACTATCTAGATAGTTTAAGAACTTTTAGAAAAAGCTAGAAAATTCTGGAAGGAAAAGACAAGGACGGATATAATTTAGAAAGGGATAGACGATGAACGAAAGTTCTAGAATAGAAAGTTCGGGAAGGAAAAGACAGAGATAGATAGATGTTAGAAAGGGATAGATGTATAAACGAAAGTTCTCGAATAGAAGGTTCTGGAAGGAAAAGACAGAGATAGATAGATGTTTAGAAAGGGCCAGATAGTAAATAAAAGAATAACGAAATTATGGGTTCCAGAAAATTCTTCCGGGTATATAAGCAGCGTAAGACGCGCCTACCGGGCTGTTTAGAGTTGAGTTCTGTTCAAGACAGCGAAGCGACAAGTGCGATACGGAAGAGTTGGGAGAAGTTTAATAGAAGACAGTGACGAGTTAAGTGGTGAATTTAGTGACAAGTTTAGTGGACAGTTAAGTAAAGGAGGAGGGTAGGGTAGTTTGAGAGACGAACCAGAAGCGAACTTTTCGCGGAAATATCAGCGGTGAGCACTGCAGTAGCAGGAGGTGGTCTACGCAATATCGGCGACGGTATTGTAAGTACGACACCTTATCGTCGGGACAGTGCATCGTTAGTCGTGCGTATAGGGGCAACCCTGCGGAGAGGTATTACGTGCGGCTGTGCAAGTCAATAAAGGCGTTACTTAAAAGAACTGATGTTTCCTTCCAATCCCGAGTGCGTACCCCCGCTCGCACGTAACAATATATTTATTTTTACTAAAAAATAAGGTCGCTGGCTCAGTAATTATATTATATACTTTCTAATAAAGTAATGTTCGAATTAATTTTTTGTGTACTTATTAATTATTTTGAAAGTAGTTCGACACAAATATCTACTTTTGTTATTTTTAAGTTACGGGACGTGAACTTAGTCTACCGTAACACAGATTAAAACTAGTACGGGGAGTAATTATTGTCGCATAATGTTAAATTAAGCACTATTGTATATTATTCTTGTTTAGATTATCACTGGAAAGTGGAACTGGAAACCAAAAATTCTTTAATAATTTATTTTATTGTGTGTGATAAACATAGTATCTGTCTTCTATTTATTTATTCGATGAATAGCAATCAATATTTAGTAATAGTTCGGCGAAAATTAATTACTGACTTTATTGAAAGTGTTCTGTTTATATGTCTATAATAGGTTGCGAACATAAGACGAATAAAAAATAATTATAATTTAATTTCCCGTACCCGCGCCCTTTTTCGCACGGAAATTCGACAAATAGTATCTAGCAGTATCTACACTAGCACTAGTGGTAGGTAATTGCAAATATTCTGTGAATGTTAATATTTGTAACTATATTAGATACTGTTGTTATGATATACACGTATCATCACAATTGTCATACTAGTTTTCTTTTGACGTGGTTTTTATTATGAATAGTTTCTTTTATATTTTGACTTATTATATTTATGTCAAAGAAGCAAGTGAGGTGTGTAAGAATAAGCCCAAATGGCGCTCTGGTGTTCGTGCCTACCCCGCAAGGGAACTGGCGTGAAGTTATGTATGTATGTATGTATGTACTTATTATATAAATTTATTTGATGTAGGCTGGTGCAACAGCATTTTGGCATAGCCCTTATCAGACTCTGTCAAAATTATTTATAAATATCTTGCACACGCCACCTAATTTAAATAATTGTTGATTGTTAATTATTAAGGCGACATAGCCAAGTTGTGGCTAAGCCTTTAAGAAGAATAAAAAAAAAGTTTTGACATATCCCATCCTACATATTTTACTCGTTTAATTAATTAATTAAACGAGTGAGCAACAACAATTTAACACGAACTTATTCCGCTTTTTAGACAAGTTCAATAACCATCGCTTATTTCTGCTAAGTACTTAATGTTATAGTGATGGAGGTTTGAGAGAGACTTTGAGAGATTTAACTATTCCAACATTCAATACATTTCCATTTCGACGAATCAATTATATGAAGAGCCCCGCTAAAGGAATTCGTAGGAAATTATAATCAGGTGTTTCTCGTAAAATAGATATTAATTTTTTATTTTGCATAGTTTATACAAAAGTTATCATTTTATCTGCTTCTGTCTCTTCGCTCGTTTATGAAAACCGCAATAAACAACTGAACCAATTTAAAAAAAATAGAGTCTCTGAGAGTGATGTGATTTTTTTCTTTACGGCTTTAAATATGAATAGTGGATACTATTTATCTTAAGATATATGAAAAACATCTCATAGCAAACAACTGATGGTGATACTTATTTAATTAAATTCATCGTTGGATTTGGCTTAAAAATGCAAAATAGCGGGTGAAAAATGTTACAAAATTCGTAATTTCCAGACAATACTACTTACTATAAAGAATTCCAGTACCATAACTCTGAATAAAATTGAACGTAATGTTTTATTATGAATTAAAAATAATAACTCAATAGAACATTTTAAGTCGTTTGTCGGTTATGTAAATAAGTAAAAAGTTTTATTTACCCCAGAAACTTCCATTTCAGAATTGCTATCAAGACCCGAAAGGTATTTCGTTATTTCAATTATTCTTTTAATTAGCTATAAAAAATAGAATATTTGTATATTGGATCAAATCAAAGATAAACTTGGTTGACAAAAATAGTTAATCAGACGAAAATATTTGTAAGAGTACATTCGTTGTTGATTTGATAACTTGAATTCAAGATTCTATTTGGCATTGTAAAGAGAGCTTCTAAGCTTTCCAAAAAATGATAAATGAAGTAAACATCAAATCATGACAAGAATAATTTATTCTAAAACTAAAACTTCAATAAATCTTATTAAATTGTCTAGACATGGTAACATTGTACTTTGTAAACAATGATGCGACGCATTTTAAACAAACGCTGCTTTAAAAAAATTATCCCAAATAATCAATAAATAATAATAACATGGCAGGAATACACACAATGTATTCGGATGTTGTGCCTCGGGGAGTGAGCAGTGAGTCTAAGGTAGTTAGATGCCCTCCGTTCTGGGCGGTCCTGTGTGTGCGGAAATGTAGCCGCCCCTCTCCTAAAAATTATTTGGGTTTGTAGTACTTCGACCGCATTATCGTTTAACAAGTTCAGTGTGAAACGGGGTCTAAATCGCCCCGAGAGTATGTTGCGGTGCGGCTAAGAAAAAAATAGTCTTCTCTCTGGTGCGAAGGACATAACTTCAATTTGGTTCTGTATTGAAAAAAGATGAATATATATATATATATATATATATATATATATATATATATATATATATATATATATATATATATATATATATATATATAAATATATATCTATGATCTGCTATTAAACCAGTGTTCCGTGTTATACTTCTCTTAATACGGGGTTACCTTGACCTAGTACCGCCCAAAACAAAATGAAACTCTATAAACTATTTTACATATGATAAAAATAAAATTTAGATATTAAAACGTTACAGGGCTTTACAGACCTCGAGCCGGCACAATAGTAGTTTTAGTACAAGGTCTAAAACGCCCTGTACCGCAGGAATGAAAGTACAGATAAATCAATGCCGCTGTGAACGTGCTAATATAAAGCGTTATCATTATAATACTTAAACCAATCTACTGTAGTAAAATATCCTGTAACTAATTTATATAAAATACATATGCATTGTAATACCTAGTTGTATGGATTAATACATATATATAGTGGATTAACTTTTACGCCGTCGTCTTCAACAATATATTTCTATACAGAACGATTATTGTAAATCTAGATATTAATGTGGGCGTAACATAGCGTCGTAAATATCGCCCGCGGCTGCGACTCGAATAGGCCTCTAAACCACGCAAGCACTTAATACGTATATGCGTACCCGCACCTATTGAAAGGCGTCTACCTAATAGATTAGGAAATAAATTTCGGGCGGCTTAATGGCTCTGTCCTAATTTATTTAACGTCAAGAAGATCGGGTGACGCTAATTTAATTGTAAGTGAATTAAGGCCACCTTCGAGTATAGAGCGAGTCGGTCCTAATGCTGAGTAAGCAATAAATACATCATGAAATGTATACGTCACCATTCGCCAACCAAACGTTTCTCACGTAATATATTAGGGCGATGGTGAGTGAAATATATATCTCAACGATATTTATGATGTCGGAAACGTGTTATACCCATATATATAATATTTCTATGTACTGACTTACCGTATTTAAGAAAAAAGGAAATAATTTATTTGAAGAAATAGCGACGCTCTTAGGTTAACAAACAGCAGAAATACAAAAGGATAATATAATATTCTTATTCCAATGATCGTTATATGTGTCTATAAATATTGTTACGACCTAGACGCCGACAAAGACAAATTCACACTTGCATACCTGTAGAAACACATTTTATTACCTTTCGGCATTTAGACTTGTTTTGTTTACTTTGTGTTTAAAATTTGTGATTATAGAACAGCCCATTGTGTATTGTAATCTTTTATGGCAATCATTAGCCAGGTGTGTCGGATTTAAAGTACAAACTGATTCTAGGAAATTCGGTCACGCGGTCGGACAGACATATTGTATCTGTACAGTATAAAGACTTGTGTACATTCGATAATCTATTTAGTGACGGACTTTGTGCGTGTTATTGAATTACGATCTTCTGCATTACGTTTGGACTTGTTGCGTTCGGTTATATTTGTACCTGTGTTATACGTGTTTGCATAGTTCTAATAAACTGTATAATAATTCCAACGGCTTTTTAATTCCAGTCGCGCGATTCGTAACAATATATTGAAATGTTTATAGAGGAAAAAAATCAACTTGAAAATAAAATATCTAGGTTTATATGTCAGCTGTTAATTGTTGACAATAATGACTGTTTATGACTAATATTCCACAGAAATCTTCGATTTTAAATATTTGGTTTCAATCATGTGGTTTGTAATTTTAAACATGTTATACGGTTTATGGAGCTATTTAGCGACAGTAGTTTTATTTTTTATCAAAGATATGGGATTTTTATCCATCATTTTAACGTTAAATCTGGTTTGCATTTATAGCGTCCGCTTCAGAGCCCAAGGTTCGCTTTTGTAATATTTCTTCTGCTAGCGCGATCTCTGGCGTTTCTTATTGTAAGAACATTGGCCTGTATTCACGTAATTCACGACGACAAATCAGCGTTTGTTGGGCTTAAGTTTACTCATTGACTTGTATACGTCCAGGACATTTATTCTTCACATAAGTAACTAAGCAGTTTTCATGACAATATGGGACTCTACCAGAATAGAGGAGTCTCTTATCTGCAGTTTATCTGTTATGTCACGGATTTGGAAGCTACCGCGTGTACAGCAGCTCCAACAAGGTCCACGTGACTCCACATTAAGGAGAACCTATATTTGCTATGAACCAAACAATATTTTACATGTAAATAAAAGAATGGAAGCAATATGTAACTGGTGGCGATTGATTTTGTTTTCAATTGATTTTCAGTGGCATGCACACAAAGTCGGTGTATCTTGTTTGATATTAAGTTTGTATAGGTATTTATGTCATTTAGCGTTGACTCATTAGTTGGTAGGGTTGCGTTCTTACCCTTTTCAAAGCAATGGGCGAGCTTGTCAGTAAACGGCTGAATTATTTAGCGGGCAAGCGGTGTCAGTGGTCGCTACCTTTGACGTTTATCGTGACCCTCACTAGCGATTTAACCAATTATTGGGATACAGTCATCCGTTTCACGATAGATACGGAAGTTGTTAAAGGTTGCGCGTCAACATTCAACCTACCTAATATACATTTTCTTTGACTGCCATTATAGTACACCAGTGTAGTGCTGTCTGATGCTTCTCTGATTTCCGCTGTCCGTAGGCGATGAGATGGAACGCCGGAAGAGATCAGTTGGTCCAATTGAGAATCGAACACTACCTTACTGGTATCCCCTAGTGTTAGTCGTTACACCGTATTCATAAAGGATTACATCTCGAGAGTAGCATTTACTTAGCCGAAAACAATAAAATGATCTTTTCTCGTCTAAAGCACGTTAAGGAGCCTGCATGATAATTCTATAGGAGATAACAATCTTAAATGGAACAATTGACCTATAGTCGTTAATCACACTATAGAAGAATCCAAAAACTCCCAACTATAATAGTTGCCCCACCGCAACCGTCCTTGCCTGGTTGGAATAGCGTTCGTTTCTTAAAAAGCTTTATTACCTGTCCTCCAATTATTTAATCAAATTCAAAACGTACTTACTGGGAACGTTTAGTACATACTTTGCACTAGTGACTTTGTATTTTATGAATTGTTTCTAAGCAAGTATGACTGCATCTGACTTTACATTTTTTAAATTAAAATAAAGCCGTGGTAGCTTCATGGTTAGCGCACGCGTCTCAAACTCTAAGGCCGCGGGTTCGAATGCTGGCCGGAAAGCCCACACACCACTCTGACCTATAGTACACATATTGTTACCACGTGCTAACGGTTAAGGAATACATTGTAATGAAACTTGCCCATCGAGATAACTGTTGTGTCAAACCTGCCAAGCCCTCTTAGACAAACGTAACTTTCAACTACAATGGGAGGACCGAGCCCAGCACTGGGACATTTGTGGTATGTCATTATATATTGAAATGTCATGCTACGCATTGATTTGAAATATGACAAGTACGATGGTTATGTTATTGAAATGTGGTGCGTATGAGAGAATATTGTGTACATTGCTCGGTGGCCCGATCTCGCGGCACGCAGCCTATCGAACGTGCTCCGCGTCTCACACATATACTGCGACTAATTTCAGATGTTTGCCCTTGTTCAACATACGAATTACGTTTACAGAACACGCCGGTTGGGAAGTTTGTAAGGCAAATACTATTCTAAAATTCAAAATGGAGATTGTGACGATTTCATGTTCCCAGTGCTCACAACTTGACAAAGTGACATTATTATTAATAATTTGTACACGCTTCTTTCTTTCTTAATTTTAGTTCAGTGAATTTTTAAAGGAAATTAAACCTTTGTAACTGTAAAAGTTATTCTCAGGACAAGACGCGTCAGTTTTGTTCATATTTACATAACAGTCTTTAAAAGTGGAAACAACCAGAGTTACTTGTTAAAATGTGTGTGTTTGTTTTTTTTATTCTCACTTTTCGATGATTTAGTTAGTTGCTTTAGATTGTTGTTACGGAACTTATATTTCTTAAGTACAGTTATACTTTCTATTATAGGTCAGGCAGTTATCAAAGGCGAGCAGGTTTTAGTTGTAGTAACTACGTGTCATAGTGTACCAGAGGTAATAAGCTGGTATGATTGAACTGATCGCTCCGTCAGGCACGCACTCTATCGCACTATGCTTTTACAAGTTCAAACATGAGTAAATCCCGCTCGCCTTCGTGAATTGCAAGAACTATAATACATTGACGCATATGTGACTAAATCTGTGTAAAGTATACCTACATTAATAAATAGGTATACTCACTAGACCTTTTCATTGGGTTCTTTGGAGTAAACTTCGGAATAGGATATAGAGCAACATATCTCATTGTCACCTTAATATTTAGACATGACAGGTGTTACTTGATACATTTCTCCACGATTATATCCGTAGACCAGACCGGCTTATCTCATCCCATCGGTGTACACAACCATTAGTAGAAAATCTCAATCAAAAATCTATACTAATATTATAAAGAGGAAAAGTTTGTATTTTTGTATGTTTGTAACGAATAATCTCAAAACCTGCTAGACCGATTTCAAAAGTTCTTTCAACTTTCCAGTGCTGCATTATCCCTGATTAATATAAGCTATATACAAATTAGGAATCCTTACTAAAACTTCAATAATCTAAACAAAATACTTGGCGCTGGAATCGGGTTTTATGTTTATGATGAAATTTTATTTGTGGTTGAGTAGGTCTCCTGGCGGTTTAGATTCACAATTAGACCCGGTAGGTGGCGCTGGAATCGGGTTCTAGATTTTTATTTTTTTAAGGCAGGACGACGTTTGGCGAGACCGCTAGTAAATAAATAATCTAAGGCCGACCGCCTAACTTTAAAATTATAAGGGGCTGTTTGTCACTTCCATGGAAACCTTCGTTCTGAGTGGATGCCAAGAGCTTTTCCAATTTATTAATACCAATATATAATGGCTTATAATTGAACACAATTATCATACAAAGTACGAGCTACATTGCAGGAAAACTATCCACTGTAAGGCTCTTATAATTTCATATGATTTGAAAATAATAACTTACGTTAAATATATGCGGTTCAAATAGCATAAAATTTTCATAGCTACTAAAGCGCACACCTTATTTCATATTATATTAAAAATAGTTCTGTGTGGAACTTATTTTTTTTCTATGCAGCGCGCCTCCGGGCTTACTAGACCGCGAAAAGGCTACGGTACAAGGTAGCGTGGAAGGCTTTTATCTTCAAAGGTGTGCTGTTACAATGGCGGTATTACGCAAACGAGAGCTGAAGAATTTACTGTAGACGGCGTAGATCGCAAGTCCCGGCAGTATAATAGGATGTTTAAACGACACACGCCTTTTTATGCCGTTAAATTTAAATATCTTAACGATTATATGTTTTTTAAAGCAGCATTTTCGTATTTATTGTTAGTTACGTATGTCAATATACCTTTAGGTTGTATACTTGTTTATATTGGATTGGTCTATCAGATAATTATTCATCCAAAATTTGTGATTGGTACCCGCTGTGGGGGCAAATGCCACGCGGTCATAGTGTAATAGCAGCAAGCGAAAGTCGTAACCTGTTATTCAGTAAGTACTATATATACAGAAAACATCTCTAAATGAGGCTGAATAATGAAATCATACATCAATTCGGTAGTTGACACTTTTTGAGAAACAGGTTTATATTGTGCCTTATGGTTTATTTTAGCCAAAATATTAATATTTCAGTAAAAAAACAACATGAACACATTTTATTTAGGAATTTTATAAACATTTTGACATTTCGTAACGAAAACGCGTCAAGCTGTCATGGCGTCTCGCATGACGTCACGGTGTGCAAAACAGACATCTGTTTGGTTGAAGTGTTATCAAAAGTTTAAAAAATACATAATAAGAAATGAATACTAATTATTACAAACACTATATAGTACCGCGGAGTATCAGTACAACGATAAAAATACCACAGAAACTGTTTTTTTACGTGTCTAAGGGGTAAACTAATAAGGAGAAAGTGGCCAGATTTTTGTGAAGATCATTTTGATGTAAGTGTTTGTCAGCCCTATTTATAATTCTACGTTACCAAATGATATGGAAAATTACGTATAATATCAAATAATTGGATCTGTATCACACTTACGTTTGAAACCAAGCTGTTTACCTAGTAAATTTGATTGTAAGCCAGATAGAAGAAAGCGTACTTGTAGCAGTCTAAATCGACCATATATAACAATAAAGAACAAAAGATCATCTTTTGCTATTAAGAAAGTGTGTAAATAAATCAGTTGAAAGTAGTACTATATTAGCCAGTACCAGTGGTGCTAGTTTAATTCTTGAAAATACTTCTAACACAACCACAGGTTCTTACATTAATAGTCAGTAGCTCCAATATTAATTTTCTTGAAACAATCTAATAATAATATTGTCAATTTATTTTCAGTTTTACCCCAGGAAGAAGGTTTACAAGGTCTTAGAACAGCAAAGAAGTCTGTTTTAGTACGATGACACATAAATATAGAAGTAAAGCTACTCAATCCAGTATTAAGCTAAGCCAGACTGTGGACCAGGCAGGATCACTTTCACTAGTGTCTTCACAAAAATCAGTTTCTTCATTTCCATTTCAAATGAAATATTCTGTGAAATCATTAAGGCCATCTGGATCCAGTATAAGCAGTATCAAAAAAATTAATAATGGAAGAAGTCACTGTGACACTCTGTCTTTATATACTTTATCCGTTACCACACAGAGTCCTCACTATCACCATTCCACTCAACACATCCAGATCAAATCTTTCATACAAATAAGAAATATGTAAATAAATATCCTTTCCATGAACAATTTTACTTCATAAATGAGAAGTCCACTAATGGCTGGTTCCTATATCTTATAGAGTTCATTTACCTTACCATCGCTTAAAATTTGACATAAGTTTCATACAAATAATGTCAAAATTCAACTGATGGTTGGGTGAGTGAATAGTAAGATATAGGAACCGGCCTTAAGTAGTCATGAACTAACCTAGTTACCCTAGCCCTAGAGCATGGTGGTTTAGTTAATTTATAAGATTGCCTCATTAAATAAAACTCCAAAATCATTTTGTGTTTTATTTTATTTTAAAATGATGAGATCAGAACCTACCTAGTGGTTACTTTATATGCTTTGATAAAGTAATGGATACACATGGCATTTCCAAAATAGTAACAAACTGTCAGTAATGAGATCATTAACATATTCATAACTGATTGCTACACAGAAAGTTTAAGTTTTTTACTATTAGAAAAATTTGGATCCACTATACAAAATATACATGTTTCCACAGCAGTCAAATATATTTATATTTGTAATTGAGCATATTTGTTTGTAGGCTTCCCATCTTTAATATAATTTGAATATGGTTTGTACTGTAGAGACACTTAATTTCTACTATGCAATTTTCACATGTACCATCCAGTGAACCAGCGGTCATTGGATATTGTTGACTTAATATGAGACCACATTTCTTAATTTTTTTTATGAAGTTTCAGCTCCAAATTTTCTCTGACTGTGGGTCTTGCATCTACTTACTTCAAAAGCCTGTGATGCTGTTATCCATCTATATCTTAATTCATGTCAAAGACCGCTTTTAAATTACTCCCTTATTTCCACTTAATTTTTTTAATGACAGCATCTGATATTACTGCATATCTTAAAAATGACTCGCATTTTTCATTATATTTTAAAACAAGTTGATACATTAAAGTGCTGGCTGTATCACTGAGAACAGGATTATGTTGATATTTAAATAATGCACAATCCTCAAGTTTCATTTTTTGTCCTACTTCTGAAAACTTATAAGTACATTTGAATTTGATGGTGAACTAGGGTTACTACTACAAATTTTAAACTGGTTCACAGTTGTGATAGCTTCGATTTTTTCCAATAACAATCCGCAGAAGTGCATACTGGTTCTTCACTCCTGCGATGACGATAATTTCGATAGCACTTTATGATCTGGGTATATTTTACACTTTACAATACAGGAGTTTGCAATCACGTTTCAAATGCACATAACTTATGGCGTCATTTCCGTAACATACTCGCGATGATCTACAAAAGAAATTTCACCATTAGCATCAACATTTACGAATATTAAAATTATCATAACCTCAAAAATAATTATTAAAAAATAATACTTTGCCAAATCTTAATCACAATTTTAACACTAGGTGCTATTGTTTAATGTTATAATACGTAGTATCCATAATAGTTTGTGATGTTATATACTTACACAGAAGTTTTAAGAGCACAAATTGGTGTTAGTTGCGAAAAAGGCACCCAGCATAACAACGTCGATTTTTGGCAAGTTATTGGTTGTTGCTTTTATAAAACTTGCGTTCATTATTACTGATTGTTGTAGTCGTATGAACACAGTGTATAACAATGGAAATACTATTATTTTACAGCAAAATTAATGGAAAACGATAAATTTTCACTGAGAATTCATTAACAACTTGTTGTGTTTTGCACACTATGACGTCACGCGCTCTGATTGGCGTTCATTGTCACGTGACTAATGGCTGCAATAAAACGATTTTATTTCTCAAAAATATAAATTAATATTTATTATTTTAAGTAAAACAATTTATTTTTGACATGTTTAGATCGTAATCTACGATATATATAAAAATCTGCCTATATTTTTCATACTGGCAACTACCGGATTGCGGTTAATAAATCCGCAGGTTTTGTAGTGAAATATTCGACGCTAATTCCGATATATTTTCTACTTACAAATATGAAATAAAATCCTGCAAGCACGTAACATAAACATACATGTATAACGACCATTGTGTATACGCAGATCCGAAAGTAAAAAAAAACTCGGATCTTCTATACACACGAAACCGCTGAAGATAATAGTATAATTTTGTTGCCTTCAATTGTTGTGTAAATGTTTGTTGACTAATAATAAACAAGTACAGAAATTACAAAAGCTCACCCAAACTCATGCGCAAACACTATGTCCGCCTTTGGCTTCAGAAGTATATATCTTGCACATATCTTGAAACCAGCTAAATTAATTATTCAAACAACAACAATCAGTTTTCAGGGCAGCTGCCATTTAGTTTGTTTCAACAACTCACTGCACATGTAAAAATGTTATTATTTTTTACATGTCTGCCTATTTAACACCGCGAACTAATGTGACGACACAATGGCAGCATCTTCCATAAACCAAAGAGAAATTGGTGGGACAGAGATAGGATATACATATATACCAATTTGTGAAATGAGATTGGCACTCAATATTTTGCTTTCCTGAAACGTAGTCCAACATAGAACTGATTTTCAGTGCCAATCTCCAAAATCACACAAGTCATGCGACCCAAGCTAAAACAAGAAAATTTAATTATAATAAGTTTAAAAGCATGGAATACATATAACGTCCAGAAAACAGAATAATGTTAAGGTGCAATAATGACGAATGAAATCATAATTAGTAATGTATTATATATATCTAATAGATATCTTGTAGCAAATATCAAACAGCCGCAGGGCGATTGCGAATACCGAAACTTGGTAAGTCGCCTGGACCTCACTATTTGCAATTTCAAATTATCCGAATGCTAATAGCGGTTATTGGATGAAACCTGACGTCTGTTTCGGAAATAACAATTTGAATAATTTGCATCGGACAACGGGCCAATTTATGATTGTTATTGTAATCAATAATAAAGCCGATGGTTTAGTGGTTAACGTACATTTGTCTTCAACTCTCGTTTAAAATGCTTTAAGTTCGATGGGAAGCTTAGTTTGACATTTATGCAGTTTTCTCACTTAATGTGAGTATTGTTATAATTACTTTGTGTTTGGTGTGAGGATGGAAATTGTGATGAAACTTGCAGATAGAGATAACACATATGTATAACCGTCAAAACTGACAGCATTTCCGCCGCGTTTGTAAGGACAAGCGCGGCGTACATTGTCGGTTCTAACCGAGGAGGCCAGAGCCCAGCAGTGAGACATTTATGGGCTAATAATAATGTAATTAATTTACTCATATATAAAACTGCTATTACTCACTTTGTGCGATTTAGCTAACAGGTACTTATAAACCAGCTGTTACTGTAGATATTAAAATGTCATCTTTATTAATGCACGAAGTAAATCTTCGGATTCTTTTAAATAATTTGTACGCACTGTGTGTGTATTTTGGCATAGTTAGGGTTTATATGGGCATTAAGTGCAAAAAGCTAATACTTATTTATATATATATTTAGATGTGTCATAAATACATTAAAGGTTAAACCATTGAACTAGAGCATTCCACGCATTTCCACTTGTGTATTTTTATACTATAAACTAGCCTAAACATAATTAGGGCTTTTTACGTTTTGTATAGGGCCATTAAGCGTTGAATGTTTTCCAATAGATTTGTTAATAGTCGTAATGTTAGTTTAATTACTTATACTTTTCATTTTGTGATAGCAATTTATAAAACAAAGTATTGAATACAATTAAAATATGTACTCTCTAGATAAGCAATAAACATGCTCCACCCTATAAGCCATATCGTCGCTTAAAATTAGGCAAGATCGTTTGTGATCTAACGTGCATCGACACCACAATACAAAAATCGCTAAGTGCGTGTTCCGTAGACGAGACCATTGATTTTCTCATTTGACTTTGGAATCCTAAAAAAGCATTCACTCGCTCAACTCAATGTCCTAAATCCCAAAATACTCAATGGATGTTGATGCCTATTTATTTATTTCTAGATGTTTCTAGAAGTTTCTAAACATAGTAATTATAGTACAAAAGTTAGTATGGAGTCTTGTTGCGACTTTGGAAGCGAATATCTCGTTATACATTACTTAATTATTATTCTACGTTTATTCTATGTGGGGTATATATTATTATTTACAAATTAAATAGGTTTTAAATTAAATTCACAAAATATTCGGGTCGTTTTTGTGATACGCCAAAAGGAAGGTTTGCACTGAAAATCATCGTTGTGTCGCATATTGTGCCGGCACAGCAATAAGCTTAGTGCAAACCTTGTTTGCTGAAAATGCGGCGTACAAATTCTCAAAATATGTTTTATTTCTAAAATACATGTCAGCAATGTAAGTATGTCGCTATTTCTTCAAATAATTTCTTTCTTTCTTTCTTCTTACTTAAAGTGACTGAATAATAATTATTATAATTTTTGAAGACCTGTCCTTATAAATTATAATCATTTATGTAGACTATGATTTGTTTTAACACTTTCATTATGACAGCGAGAGAGAGAGAGAGAGAGAGGGGGGGGGGGAGAGATAATACTTTATTGCACACCAAAATATGCAATTACAAAATCAGACTATATTAACAATATTTTCTAGGAAATACAATAGGCGGCCTTATCGCTCAAAGCGATTATGAAACTTTCTTTATAATAATAATAATTCCTTTATTTCAGAAATAAATTTCCATATACAATTAAAATGTTTAATTTATGTCAGCCAAATAAACTTTTTGAAAAATGTTTGGTTATTCGTTACAGACTAGTTTTCTCTCGACTGAACCGTCGTATCCATCCAACTTTGTAAGGCAGGCTAGTTGTGGTATATCGGGGTTCGCCGGAAGTTGTCGCGTTTCCGTCATAATTCAGCCATTGCGGCGACTATGATGCTTTCGCTTGCTGAAACACGATTTAATGCTATGATGTAATTTTACTTTGCATATTACTGGTATTATAAAGATTTGAAATTATAGTTAAAGTAAAACTGAAAATAATAATTATCTTTAAAATAAATAACAACGTATTCAGAATTCCTTACTTTGTACTTAAATTGATATATTTGTGGAAAAGCGAGCAATAGAAAACGTGTTATATTCAATACATTTTTTTTGAGGTAAGTTTTTCGAACATATAATTGAAAACTGTGATCGGTGATCTGGGCTCAGTATTCTACTTATAGTCTTGAGGGACTATGAGTAGAATACAATACAAATAAGTTAAGTTTTCTTGCATTGTATTCGATTATATGTTATTGAAAACTCGTATACAAATGTTACTCATAAAATATTGATTATAGTCCGTCACACACGTCTGTGTTTCTAAATTTTTTAACTGTAATAACACTGTAGATGAAAGTAAAGCACAATAACAATTTTGTGCAAATTAGACTATTAAACAACAAACAGTGCATTTAACCAAAAAATGTAAAATATAAAATAAAATCTCTGTTAATATTCGCTCTTTTAACTAAAGAACTAAGTGCGAACAAAAACTCCTTGAAAGCAGACAGTAGATTCTAAAGAGACTTTTGCACTTGGGCGTCTCGATGTAACAACTTGTTATCACGTTCCTACTTAAGCTGTCTTCATAACTAAGCTACAATAGGACTTATGCAAATACAAACTGTGCACACTAAAATGGTGTTGGAATTTTAAAATCATCTACATTTTTTGACTGGTTCTTTTGGGCTAGTTCATCCGGCATGACTATACTGAATACGGTTGGGTCTTTCCGGTGTAGTATATTGTTATCTTATACCGAGTTTCTATATCTTAAGTGGGTGATAGACGTCTGAGCAAGTACGCATACTTATGGCTCGACGATCTTCTTCGGTTTTAAAACTTTGCGTCATTATGGTGACATACGGGAGGAAAGTGTCGGTGAGCCATACATATCTACTTGCTCACATATCACCCGCATTACTATCGATTCATTTGCCGTACTACTGACTAAAATTTGATATTAACTTCATATAAGTAATGCCAATTTTTTACCAATAGTAAGGTAGCATAATTGGTAGCATAATATAGAAATCCGGTGTTAGTCGTAATGCGAACACACTCGCAAACAAGATTGACCGGTTTATATATTTTTTATATGAATGACAGAATAGGAATTCCATTGTTACTTATTACATTATTTTCTTGATACATGCCTTCAATTCTTCTGTACTGCTCTTCTACAGATCTTATCTAAATTATACTCTAATAAAGCTTTTGAAGGATAGTTGTTAGCGCGTACGTGCACCTCATCGTAAATGGCTATAATTTTCTTCACTTCAGATTGACTTCAATAATTCATATTGTGTAGACTCTGTTAAAAAAGTTTCCCATAACACAACCTCATCACAAAAAAACTATTTAGTACTATTTTTTATAGCAGGTTAACCTAATCTAGTAGTAATGTTTATCTGGACACAATTGTTCAAGTTTCAGACTTTAGTCTTCTAGAAGTCTCAGAAATGTGTTTACAATATTTCGATGAATAATCTTGAATAATAAAACTAATAATTATTATGATATAATTATATAAGTAGTATTTACTAAACACTATTACATACATGAGTTTAGGTTAAAATTACTTTAGATTGTAAATATTTCTTTATAGAATCCGTCGCAGCTGCTTATTGGCACTTGAAGCTGTATTTCGGTTATTGTGTGGGCAGCATAGCGTTTGTACCGTATCGCCTCTGCAACGCTCAAAAACTCTAAATAACAAAGTAGGGTGAACCATCCTTCGCTGAAAACAAATAGCCAACCTTTTGCCTTCTTTATGAGACCCTTGTTAACTTGTCCTTAATAAATTATTTATTTTGGCTCGACGACGGTGTAACGGCAACATTTTTGTTAATTTTCTTTATTATTTTCAAATAACTATTGTAGACCCTAAGATTAATGGATGAAATTCATTATGTATTTAAATATTTAAAAAGTTATAAAACTGGATACGTATATCCTATACGTTTAAATATAAAAGGTGACCTTAATATTATTTATATACCTTAGATAAATTATTGTTTAAAATATGTTTAGTGCAGAAATATTTCACTTGCATCAAAATAAAATTCCAAACAATAATAAATAAATGTATAACTGATTAAAGTCATCACGCAGTTGAAATGTGGCTCATTGGGCGTAAATAGGCAAAAGAATGGTCTCGATGAGATTCCACAAGTTAAATAAAAAGGTTAAACGACCCAATATTATGAAACAAAAGAAAACACGAGCACCGATTGATGATGATTAATGTGCTCTTCTCCCAGAAATAAGCATAGATCCAACCGAGCGTGAGATAAAAATCGTTTCCGTATTATAATGCAATTGGAGACTGTCTTTCGGTGAACGTTTTATCCTTATTAATTTTAATAATCCGGGTTGAAAAAAAAATGTGCCGGGCCGAGTATATTTGCTCGTGAAGGCACAGTAAAGCAGGAAAAATAACGGCGTCGTCACTGTTATATTTGCCGGAAAGATTTTCCGTTTCAGTCACACGAAGGAATAGATTTGATTTATCAGCACTTGAGGCCGGACCTTCCGCTCGCTATAAATTTTATTGTGTTATGATTTAGGAACGCGTATGCGATTTTATGGTAAACACTCTGCTCTTTGTGTTTGTTGCGTGATTTATGCCACATTGGGCGTGGCGCAGGGCATCCACGGCGATGGCGCCGCGATCTCCTGTCAATGCTCACTGATCTGGATAACTAAAATTCAGATGTCGTTTATGTGCTATCGTTTCCATGTTTCTCCACGCTACGTTGTAATAATATACGCTATCAAGCCTATTTATTTATTTGACGGCCTCTGTGGTTGAGCGGGCTAAGCCTTTACTGGCTTACGTCACTGCAACCTGAGACTCTGAGTTCAATTCCTGATATGGTAAATTTCGGAAACGAATTTTCTTCGTTGTGTACTATGGTCTAGGTATCTGGGATCGGCCCCAGAGTAGTCCGTTGTATATTACGCATAATGTAATATAATACAAGCGTAACTTGATTATTTTGGGGATATATAATATGTGTGTTTGACTGACGATTATTTATTTATTTATATGTGGATCGATGTGTCATTTATGTGTGATGAACATGTATGTAGTGACATATCTTGAAAAATTATTCTTAGTTTGAGCTAACCAAGTTTTTTTTAAGGGAATTTAGAGACATGGAGCCCAAAGTATTATATACATAAGCTACCTTACACATTTGAATTTTTAATGCTATATATATACATTTAAGACGTTAATACTCTAAATAAAATTACAGCTTTGAAGACATCTGTTTCTATACCTATAGATACAGATGTCTTCAAAGCTGTAATAATATTATACCTATATTATACCTGTATTATACATCATATGCTAGCGTACCCCGAACTAGTGTATGGCAGGTTGGGGTCGTACTACTTTGTCACTCTGCCACATCCCATACAATTCTCACTCTGTCTAGACTCTGCTACAATACTAAGCATGGATGGCTTGCTCTATTGTTTAGGTAGGAATAATACTCAAAGCGCTGGCAACCTTATTTCATTACCCCAAAGGAACCTCTTACTGATTTTTATGCGTCGAAGTTTTTCCTTAAATTCTAATAATATTCGTCATAATAAGTGGCCGATCCACTAATTTAAAATCTTTCACGTCCATAGACATCTTAAATATAGTTCCGTTACAAAACTAAGTGATTAATTTAAGATAGCTAGAAAGATAATAATAAATGACGACTATGTGATGAGAAAGCAATTTCAAACACAAACGACCGCCGAGTGACTGGCTCGGAAGTATTAAAACCTTGTCATCCAAGCTAAAGTTGGTAATTATTGTGTCATATCGCAGGTTAAAGCATTCGCTAAAGCGCGACTAATTATTCCGCAAGAGTTGTTGGAGTTAGAAGCGAAATTCGCCGTAAATAAAGCGTGTCCGTAACAGATATTAGCATTGGAGTCATTAAAAGTTATATCTTCAAGGTTTTAATGAATGTTATATTGGAAAACTCATTGTAATTATTGCAATTACTCTGTTAAATATTATTTATACCAGGTAGTTATTTGTTACCTGTACTTACTTTCTGCTTTATTCTTTGAATAATAACTTTTTTTATAGGGGTTTAATTCTGCTTGTTAAACGTAGAGTTTGGAATGTAAAATATGCAATTAACGCCAGCGTGGACTATATAAAAATATTCTTTACATCTATCTATCTATATCAAATATGTAAATCTTTATATATAAAAATGAATGTTTGTCTGTATGTCCTTTTTAGCATCGTAAACTATACATTTGATCATGTGCTGATCTTTAGCAAAGTTGTTGTGCATGAGCCAAAGAAGGTTTCTGAGTTGGTTCACAATTGGACCCGGTAGGTGGCGCTGCTGTCAGCATATCGATTGAAGCTTTTCTGGGCAGGACGACGTCTGCCGGGACAGCTAGTTAGATATAAAAAGAATCGACCTAAAGTGGTTGAATTTGAAAAATATGTCAGTCATTTTTCTCAGAAGCCACTGGATAATTTCAATGTATTTATTTTTAGCATTTATTGTATTAAAATATTATGTATATGCCGCTACACAATGGTATAACGTATTAGTATCTATTCGTAATCAATTGACAAAAACAGAGCACGTAATATGATCTTCTGGCTATAATGACGGAGATCCTTAAGTCTATGTAGCCTAGACAACTGCACTTGGTCGTTTTCTACTATTTCACGATCTTCCTATTACTTGATTTCTTTTTTTATTGCTAAGTTGGCAAGCAGGTAAGGGCCCACCTAATGGAAAGTGGTTATCATCGTTTATAGTCGCTTGCAAGACCAGGGGTGAGTTTAGCATGCAATAAAAAAGTCCATCGCTCCTCAGTTTTGTATATGTTACGGTAAACGTGATTAATTGAAAATTATGAATAATTTCCAGTCTTTATTAATAATGCAACCTTAGTAGCTATAAATGTAATCAATTGCGTGCGGGATGTGCAGGATATGCAGGTCTTTTAGTTTATTTAGTATTTTAGTTCAGTACCTATAAGTGTTGTGGTAGATATTATAAATAAATAATACATATAGATAAAATAAAAATTAAATTGAGATCCCTAACAGGCAGACTGAAAAATTTTGCAAGGTGCGTGCTGCGTCAAGTACGTTATACAATTTACAATCCCTCCATCAAAAAGTACATTACGTCGCTCTCGCGTAAGTATTTCGATCTCGATTATAAGCCTCGGCGAAAGGCTCTCGTACGACGACCGCGTAACGTCCTCACGGACAGGGTCGACGTTATCACAAAACGGCTGGCCCGGATCAGTCCGCCCGCGGTTAGGACGGCAGGCTGGCAGGCACGGACAGACAGACACAGACGGCGGCGTCTCAGGCGCCGCCAATCAAGATCTCTCCACGTCCCTGCGAGGGACGTTAGGAGACATAGCCCCCCCACAGGATAGACTAGGCGTGTTGCTGGGAAGTTTCTTTCGCCGTTTCTTCTCTCCCAGCCATAACACGTTACGAAACGGCAGTAAGATAGCGTAGGCCGCCGCGAACCGCCGATCCCGGCCCGCCGGGATCCTTCCCCTCGGGCTTTATATTACCCGTCGCCCGTTCTCAATTAGTGCTTTGTGTCGCCCTATGGTGGGCATCATTAAATTCATCCCCCTCTCATGGCAACAGTCCAGCCGAGGTAAAACTCCTTAGGGAGCTCCCTCGAGCAAGTTGCCCCCCCGGGCTCGAGCGCCTTCGCTTCGCGAAGGCACCCGCCCCAAAAACCCCGGTAAAGTTGTAAGGTCTTCGGACCAACAACATAAAGTCAAGTCCAATAAAAAAAAAAAAACAATTTACAACAGTCTGGTTAAGCCGCATATGCTCCTCAGCTAAAACAAACCTTCAACGATTACAAGTAACATAAAATAAACTAATAAAACATTATTTAATGTTGATTTTCTAACACCTACACATGAAATTTACAAAAACACCAAAATAATGAACATTAACAATATATTCTTAACATATGTTCATTAATTTATAAAATCTTAAACAAGAAAGTTCATTCCGAAATAAAATTTATCAAACGAAATACAAAAAATTCTTCTAAGAAATAAAGATAGTTTAGTACTCCCGGCACCCAGAACGCATTACGGCAAAAGCAGCATACTATTTGGAGGAGCCCAAACATATAATCAACTTCCAAAAAACCATGAAAGAAGCAAAATCCATATATGTTTAAAAAATGCCTAAAAATCACGTGTTACAATTTTTACTCACAGATAATAACTCATCTTGTCTGCAATTGACACGGACACTATTCACTAAAGATAAAGAGTTAAAGATATATAAGAGTGATATATATCTTTCTATCAAAAAGATGTATAATCACTCTTTTCTTCTTGGTGAGTGATTTTTCCCATGACTAGAATACTCCTCCATCTCAATGGAAGATCTTCCAGCGACGCCATTGTTGTTCTTCATAGGCCTAGGCCGATTATTGTTGGAAATTTGTATATATTATTTCTACGTTTCGGGAATCGTTTGCGACCTCAATTGTTGTACAGCGCCATCTATTGGCTTGTAAGTGTTCCACTACAAGTCCAGGCAAATCTATAAAGAAGAAAATGTACGTAACATTCACGACAACGTGGGGAAAACTAGTAGTGTATAAATTGCTAAGTCTAACATAATATATGTTTGTTTTGTCCACAGGATGACAGAAGGCCTTTGCTATTGAATATTGATTAAAGCCTTTTTTCTATTGGCAAAATCAATGCCTATGCGTTGGCGCCACTTGGAACAAAAATAGAATCCTGACTTATTATTACCTAAACGATTTGTAATTGATTAACGGAACAAAATAATAATGTTTATTTTAATTGGTTTTATTGCAAAATGACGCATGGTGTTATTATTGAGATATATTTGTTTTTACAAGTGGCCATGTACTATATTTACATTACCTACATTTCGGAACTCACTTAGAAAGTACTATGTGTCTTTAAATAAATATGTCTAATAAATTAAACATTTACTTATTTATCTATTGTAATATATAAAATGCTTGTCACATATGTTAACAAATATATTTTTTTAGGTTATTTTGCATATAACATCGCGTCATATATTACTATTATAGATTATATATGGTATTAAATTTATAAATTATTGTAAGTATGTATATTTATTGATTGTACAGTCCTATCTTTTTTATGCTCCACCTACATCGTCAGATACAGTATACACCCATTTCTTTTAAGCTGGGTTGCCTGGCAGAGATCGCTTTTAGCGATAAGGCCACCTGTTGTTTTGCTAAGAAGTATTGTAATTATGGATTTTGTTTTTGTATTTGTTTGTTTTGGTGAGCAATAAAGTGTTATCTATCTATATTTAAGGAAAAGCAAAGTACTTCCCCGAGAATCTTCTAATTTCATTACAGCTTTGTGGTCATATTTTTTCTTATCTTATTCGAATGCAATCATTGTGGTTTTGCTGGTGTAGTATTCTATTTATCCTTTGAGAACTTTGCGATTAGCGATATTAAATAAATTAGGTGACCAAAAGGCTGGTCTGTATTTGGAGCAACGCTAGGGCTAGGAAGCTGCTAAACGATAACCGGCTAGTCGATAAGAGGCTTCAAAGCCTAGATCATCGACGCAGAGTCGCTAATTTGACGATATTCTATAGGATACACTTCGTTGAGTGTGCCGCGGAATTGTACGCATTCATTTCTCCCTCGCCTTTTTACTCAGGCCACCTACCTATTGTGGAAATACCAACCAAGTGGACGAAGCACTTTGCTTCCACTTTTATAATACTGTTATGACCTAGGTGCCGACAAAGACAAATTCACACCTGCAGTTCTGTAGAAACACATTCGGATCGAACCTTTATCGACATTTGGCCTTCGAATTAACGTTTACTTCTGAAGATTTATTTATTTGTGATTAAAAGGCCCATTGTGTATTGTACGCCTTTTACGGCCTATTGATTGTATTATGATCATTGCCAGGTGATTTCGGATGTGCAAATAGTACAAACTGATTCTAAGAATTCGGTGCACGCGGTCGGGCAGACATATTCGATTCAAATCTCGAATCGCATACATACGAATAACTTCATTGAAAAGTTCCCTTGCGGGGTAGGTACGAACAACAGAGCGCCATTCAGGCTTACTTACCTCACTTGCTTCTTTGACATTCATAGCTCTTGTCATGCACGCTCGTCTGTTCTTAAGGCTCCTGACATCATATTCGGGTGATATAATAATTTTTATCATGGAGTTTTCTTCTTAAATATATCGAAATCTACATATAACCATCGTCCCTACGTATATCTGTTTAGTCATTCTTTCATCATGCATTCTTTCCACATGCCCGAACTACCGGAGCATTCCTTTTCTTACCTTCACCCCGACACTCTCTTTCAGACCAACACGGAGTACTTTATACTGCATCTGTGCAGTATAAAGCAATGCCCCAATGGAGAGATCGGCAGTTTAGCGATAACCACGAGCGAAGCAAGACGTGTGTAGTACATTCGGTAATCTATTTAGTGACGGACTTTGCGCGTTTTAGGATAATACTGGATGCACACACACATCGACGTTTGGACTTGCAGGTGGTTCGTTTATATTTCTACCTGAGGTTATACGTGTTTGTATAGTTCTAATAAACTCTGTAGAAGGGAAGTGAGTGACGGCAAATTTTAATTCGAGTACTGTTTTTTTCTTTGGACAATACGTACCACCGAGGATTACCGACGTCTGGAAACATATAATTCAGGAGTCTTCAAGTCTCGCGTGAAAAGTCTAAATATAGTTTGCTATGGTATAATAAGGACATTAAACTTATCGGAAACCCGTCATTTAGGTCAAATGCGAACCCAAACAATGCAAGTAATTATCGAAATACAGTGCAGCCTATTGATAGAAATAATGTTCAATTTTAGCGTGACGACTTACCTACTAATTATAATAAAAACACAATTACTTTAATTTTGGGATTAATCTGCAAATGTAACATATATGACATGATCAAAATAATTAACAATTTAAATAAATAACATTGTCTGACAAACAGACCAGAAACCTAAAAAATTGAATCGTGTTCTCCATTCTTTATATAGTCTATTCCAGTTATTTTTAATAGCTTTAGTGTACAGACACGGCATGTTTAGAATTTTATAATATTGTTACGAGTTTGCGGGATTCGAATTAAAATGCCGTTAGAATTATTATAGAGTTTCTTAGAACTATACAAACACGTATAACACAGTACAAATATAACGCAACAAATCCAAACGTAATGCAGAAGGTCGTAATTCAATAAAACGCGCAAATTCCGTCACTATTAGATTCCCGAATGTACACACGGCACGCCTAGATCGTAGTTGTAAATCAGTAGCTCACCTGACCCCCTCTCTCAATCAGGCCATCGTTTTATACTTCAGTAATGCAAATGTGCCCGCCCGGCAGCGTCGACATAATATCCTAGAATTAGCTTGTACTTATAACCCGCAACACATGGCTAATGATGCTCCTGAGCATCCGTAAACTAGTATAATAGGACAATAGGCTGTTCTCCACAATAACTAGAAACGTATGCCAATAAATAAGTGAACAAAAGAAGACGATCATAAAAGGATTACAAGTAGTTCAAATACCGACAGGTAATAAAATGTGCTTTTGCAGATCTCTACGTGGAATTTGTGTTTGTTGGAGCCTAAGTTGTAACAATATTATAGAATATTGTTTAGCTTGACAATAAACACCATGTTATCTACCGGTTTGTTTATATCGTTATTTCAAAGCTCAAATATAAGATACCACCAACCAAGATCAATACAATTAGCTGTATTCTTCATTTAATTGTATCTCAGAACTTTAAACGTATTATCAAAAGATCATCGACATCTTAGCGATCTTTAGACATTCTGTTGGAATGAGATGAGGCCTGATATAGCGATAAACTTTGGCGTTAACCTCGAAACGGTAATTAAAATAATTTGTTATTATAAATAATGTAGACAACTTTGTGTGACGTAAATGATTTAGTGACCTTGTTAATGGGTTAACTTCGTCAAAGTTAGGACTTGTTCGAGCTGGGATCCAATGTTAACTCGCCACAGTCTACACATGAATGTTTTGACGTAATTTATTCGTATATAACACGGGCTATGGTACATTTTAGACGAAGTGTGTATCTATTTCAGTTTGCTGTACGTTATTAATAAAGCAAATTATGAGGAGAAGTAAAATTGTATTAGATATTATCTTACAAAATCTAACGAATCACTATCCGTGCAGGAACAGAGAAAGAATACAATTTCCTGTGGCCGGGGGCTTGTCATAAGAGGCGACAAAACAACCCACAGCCAGATGGTAGGGCTTCCGCCCGACTGGATGGCTACCACCCCTGGTCTAAATTATGTCGCCATAACAATCTTGAGTACACATATACTCACATCGACGCGCACTACCACTGCATTGCATTACACGCACACTTCACAAACAAACCAAGACACACAAAGAGCCTAAAAATTAATAACCTAGACACAGAAAGGTAAAACAACACACATGGCACTAGTGAAGTTAATATATATAGGTATAGACATAAGGCACACACTGTACATGAACTTTTTATTTTTATTTTTTATTGCAGTAGTTCAGCAGACAGGCAGACGGCCCACTTTATGGAAAGCGGTTACCATCGCCTATGGACATTTGCTACACCAAATTTGCTACAAATGCGCTGCTGCTCTCTTAAGGGAGACTGGAACCTGGTCACCAATGCCGGAACACAACACAAGGTTGTTATGGCGGCATACTCTAGACCAGGGGTGGTCGCCATCCAGTCGGGAAAATACCCTACCACCTGGCTGTGGGTTGTTTTGTCGCCTCTTACGACAGGCCGCCCGGCCGCAGCAAATTGTATTCTTTCTTCGTTCCTGCACGGATAAAAACACTTCCCCAAAACACCAGCATGTAACAGATACACTCTACATTAGTATAAGTTTAGTATTAAAATTAGAATAAAATAATGTAATAAGTTATTCTTAAGGTACACCACAACACAAAAATCACTAAATTAATGTCACACACAGTAACAAAAATAAACAATAAGCGTGTATGAACTCTAAAAACTTTCTTAGAGATTAAGTAGTAAAAAATGGTACGGAACTCGAGTCCGTAGAGTTGTTAAAAAAAACAACAACCTTAAGTTGTGTTCCGGTATTAGTGACCAGGTTCCAGTCTCCCTTAAGAGAGCAGCAGCGCATTTGTAGCACCTTTCGTGTTGCAAATGTCCATAGGCGATGGTAACCGCTTTCCATCAAGTGGGCTGTCTGCCTATCTGCTGATCTCCTGCAAAAAAAAAGTGGGCCGTCGTGCCTGTCTGCTGAACTCCTGCAATAAAAAATTAAAAAAAAACACATTCAAATACTCAAATGAAATAAAATCGCAGTATATAATCAATATTTCCATTTTGTTTTTTATCAGTCTGAAAACTGATAGTCTTGACACTCACTTCCATGGAAAAAACCAGCAAATAGCTTCTTCATCGACGTGACTCGTAAATTTCGAAACACACTATTTTTCCTACAAAGTTACAACAACCCGTAAAAGTTTCAGGAACCTATTTGTGTTGTTAACGGGAGACATTGGTCGGATAGTGTTGGGAGGATTTCTTATATAAAACCCATTGACCCAGAGCGGACGTAACTCACAGCGGTGAGCGCAGGACACGCGGACAATAATGGCCGCCATAATTTGCCTGTAATGGGCCTTACACTATCGCACTGTCAGTCCTACCAAAAATAAGCTTCTTTCTCTTAAATCTTTTTGGTTGACACAGGGATTTAGTTCTTGAACACTTTTGAGGTTACATATAATATGTTATTTCGGGTAATGAAAATGTGGAATTTATATGAACAAATAACAATATTTTAATTACTGTTGTTTAAGCTACTTCATAATAAAGTGATGAGCTTTAATGGACTACGTACGAGCTATATTGGGTGTTTCTCTTATGTGAAGCGGTGTACATAGAATAGGAAGTAATTTTTAACTTATAGGTATGACCTTCAAAAAGTGTTCTCCAGTGCAACTTATTTTGAATAAAAAATTTTGAATTTGAATTTGATGGAATCAGAAATGAGCATATCAGTCAGATAATCAAAGTTCGTAAAATAAGCAAGTTGAAGTGGCAATAGACTAGTCATGTTACGGAGGACCGAAGGCCGATGGGGCAGATGAATCCTGAAGTGTTGAACTCATCTCGGTAAATGTAGTGTCGGATGCCCTCCAGCCCGATGGACTGACGTCTCGCGTAAGGTGACCGGTAGCCTCTGGATGAGGAACACGGAGGAATGGAAGTCGTTGTGCGGACTTGGGGAGACCTACGTCCAGCAGTGGACTGACTGACGACGATGAGCTTTAATGAAGAGTTATAGAACACACAATGTCGTGACGACGAACGATACGAGTCTTTATCAATTAAAGTCGTATATGAAATTCAGCAATTATTTTATGTTGCAGTTCGAGAAGCTAATTCTCCAGAATTTCCAGAACTTCTCGTAATTCCTAGATCATAAATGTTTAAAACTCCAAATCTCAGGACATAGAGATTATTTTGTTCTTACATGAATAGGAACTTAAGATCTTAAACAAAGTTATCAATTTGATTATTATAATTTCACTTATTTTTCATAGATAACAGAGGTTTTCTGAAGCAATCCCTAAAATGTTTATTCAACTTCCTGTACTCTCATAACAATGGTTTAATCTTAAAACATTCAATGGTCAATAGAAGGAAAATAATTTCAAACTCGACCACAGAGAGTTCCTAACACTTCTTCAGGGCTATGTTTGTTACAGTTACGATTATTCTAACTGAGCCTAATCGTGCCATTTGTATAAAGTGATGACCGTACTTAGGGCAGGTATAAGGAATTTGATAAGAGCATTATGGTTTGCTAAAGACAGCGCTTATCGTGTACTCGTTGTTGGGTACTGCTGTTACGCGGGATTTTGCGGTTTTCCTAAGTAGTTGAAGACACTGCTGTACCCATTAAAGATATTTAAGTTATCGTAAAGTCCTACCTAAAGTTAGAAATAATGCTGGGTAAATGAGATACAATCTTTTGTGTATTAATTGAACGTAGTTTGTTTTTAGGGTTTGGTATCCATTTTGGCAAAAGAGGAAACCTTTACAAAATCGTCATATCATATGTCACAGTAATTTTTCTTAGTAAGTCTATACGAAAGTTTTTAAACTAGATATATCGAATGATTTGAATGTGACTTTATTGATTTTTTTTTATTGATAAACAAGTTATGCATATATTGTGGGTAACATACGACTCAAAAGGGCTGATTGCAATGACACCCAGACCAGAAGTAACGAAAAGGTCGAGGTCACCATTTACCTCATAGTAAATGAACCAACAAACTGGTTTCTATTGAATCAAGTAGATCGACGTTTAAAACGCTAGACCACACACATCATCAAATTATTTCAGTTGCTCAGAATCAGCAACTTTAATTGTATGAGATATTTAAATAAATTATTTCTATGGAAATATCGTTACATTAGGTGTTATTTATATATGTTTATATGTGCATGTAAGTACATAACGGATGAGAGACGTGTAAGCAAGTATGCGTATTTATGGCACAATGTTCTTCTTCTTCACATTTAAACGTTCGCATACTAACGGTGAAAGACGGCTGAAAAGGTCCCCGAACCGTAAGATCTTTTTTATTGCGAAGCTGCCAAAGAGATAGACGGCCCAGCTCATGGAAAGTGGTAACCATACTCTACAGACTTTTGCAACACCAGGGGTGAAGCCAGCATGTTGCCAACTTTAAGGATGGAATAAAGATGATGGAGAAGAGGCAGGGGCAAGTGGGCCATCGGGACTAACTCATCGCACGAAATATGATTAGCTCAAGACTAACCGTTACACGCCGATATTTAAAGAAACGAACAAAAGAATTTTAAATTAAAGTTAATAAGAAAAATCTTGTTATCCAAGGAGTTTGGACAATATATCTATATGTATAGTTATGTTTCGCTTAATTGTTACTCGAATTCGTAATACATACCCGTAGTTACCATTACATTTTCAGTTAATTAGACAAGGAATTCTGCAGTACATTGGTCGAACTAAGTAGCAGGCGTGGTCACTGAAAATGTTCTTGAAGCTCTACGAGGCCCTATCTTAATTAATCTTGAGGCCCGACCGCAGTCTTTATTACAACCTTCACGGATGGTTTACCAGCTTTTGGAAATCACTCGATTTGAAACATCTGCTCGAATAATTCTATATAGGCGGCCATTTTTGTTCATCTCGAATACCGGAAGGGTT
Organism: Dendrolimus kikuchii; assembly: GCA_019925095.2. Taxonomy (NCBI): domain Eukaryota; kingdom Metazoa; phylum Arthropoda; class Insecta; order Lepidoptera; family Lasiocampidae; genus Dendrolimus; species Dendrolimus kikuchii. Next base: position 13,812,221 of record CM034394.1, read on the forward strand.
ATTGTTGGCCAGTTCTAAAAACGGGAGATTGGTATTTTCGATTGAAAAGACTAATTAAATAACTCCTGTTAATCTATTTCATCAACCAGAGTCAGATAATGCAACATTAAACTGAAATATTGGCGTTGTAGTTCCTTGCTTTTACCAAGTAATTAATGTCACTAGTAACAATGTAATGATAATAATTTGTAAACATTACCTAGTCACAATAATTTTAAGTTATGAACATGTCAATTTAAGATCCTCTAAGATCTACAGTTGCGACAGTTATTACATAAACTTGATTTTTAGCCGACTTTAAAAAAGGACGAGTTTCTCAATTCGTCGTGTAAATATTTTTTTACTCCTTTCACTACTGCATCATGTAGTTGTACCTATAGTATATATATATTAGGTACATGTCTATTAATCCATGTTAGAACTCATCCATATAGACCCAGTACTTGCCGAAAAAAATGATTTTTGTAAGTATATGGTTAATTTTTGTCATTTAATTTGGACGAAGCAACCAAAGCAACCAAATTTAAGTACACAAAAACTTTAATAATTCAGTATCGTGTCTTTTTAGTAGTGTTTTTCTATGAAAACGATACAATGTGGTTGATGCGTCTAACAACAGCATTACTATTCATTCACTTGTTTAATTAATGTTTAAAATTTCATATAAGTTCCATGTAATTAATGTAAATTTTCTACTAAATATACGATAATAGAATGGGTAGTAAGTTATAAAAATTCGGCGAGTGATATACAAAAATGGATGGTCGGACATTATCATTTTATAAGAGTTCTTTTCAAATTGGCTATGGTTCCATAAAAATATATTAATTTAAATTACGAATGTATACTCCATATATTCGTAATTTAAAAACTACTTATGTATTTGTTTAACAACTATTTATGCTTTTATATTGGTACCGCCATGTAAACTTCCTTTCGACCTATTCATACTTTCCTTCTAAAGTATTTAAATTCTTCATTTAAATCTAGTCATTCATTGTTGTGCCATCAAATAAAATAAATTAAAATCGCTCCGCCTTGTAAATAAAATAACATAATTTAATATAAAATATATCGCGCCCGTAACATACCATAAATGTATAAATTTATAATTAACCCGCTCTGCACCGCAAGTACAAAATTTAATAAACATATAATATAAAATAAATACACAAAATAAATAAACTATAAACCACGTTTCGTCACTTAAAATAAAAATAATTTTCAAGATAAATAAACTTTCAAATGCATTTGTGAAGAGGAAGTGAAAGTGAGGAGTAGCTGCATTTCATGCTCATTAATCAGGTACGTGCGTGCTCATTCTCAGATTCTCGTCCAAATTGTCTCACACTCCTTTTCCTGTAAAATTGACTCAGTTTACTTATCACAAATCAAGCGCCACCGCAGCATATATAATTAGGTAATTCGTTTGTATACAATAAATAATTTACAAAAATGAATAGAACAAAATTCATGCTAACGTCATCTATGAATGCTAATCGGAGGTTTGAAAGAGACCTAGCAAATTCTGAGAAGTAAGAAATCAGGTCATCTGAAATGGGAATCTTTATACAAACTCTTGCCATTCACTTGACGGCTCGATTGGTAAGGTCTTTGAATTGAAGGTCTTTAGAAAATGTTACATATTTTTAATGCGTTCGTTTTTACTACACAAACATAATGCTTATTATATGTATTGTACATTTGACATAAACTCTATAATTTATTAGACTAAAATAAGTACTAATTGTACAAATCGTGGTAAACTGCTATTATTTGATGTTTACTTTTGTTATCTTACACTCAAGAAAACACTCCGCCATATAAAGCGAGGGTAGAAATTGAAACCGGCTTGGTTCTGTTTTACGATACGTTCGTGTTTTGTGTAGATGGCGATGTAGTTCAATGGTATTTCGATAGATGGCATTGCATTTACTCGTGCTCGTAACGTAGTTAAGAAGTCTATTGGTAGATGGCGCTTTATTAGATTCTTCATTGGGAGGTTTTATTTAGGATTTAATTTTTTGAAGAATTTATTTTTATACTTTTAATAGTTTAATTAAAATATGCTTTAATTACAATCCATTTTTTGTATTAACTTGGATTATTATGTGAATAAATTGATATTTATTTTGAAATCATATACAAATACTAAAATAAAACTAGATTACAAATTAAATTATTATAAACTATACTTTCAAAATAACATAAATCAATTTACAATTCAATCCTAATTGAATATTAAACTTTCATTTGAAAACAGGGAACGCTAACCCGCCTTTTCTAATTCACTCGAAACAAAAGTTGTTTGTATAGTTAGTTAATCAAGTTAATTTATATTGAATTTTCTAATTTAACGTAAAAATAATATTATCAATTTACAATTTATGCCTTACATAATTTATTTGATTTATGATATTTTCAATCTAATCATACACCTGAATTTTCATGTTTTTTCCCTTTACTTCTGGTATGTATCTATTGTCTTGGGACGACCTAATTTAAAAAGTTAATCCAAAATGTCGGATCTCGTTTCCGTTGCGTGTAATGAATCATGGGCGTAGTTATCCTTCACTTGGCATACAATCACAAAGCCTCCTTCTTCATTACAAGACACTTTTTTGTCGCTCTCTTTTGCTTTTATTTTTCTTTGGTGAAAAGCCGTTTAAGGTTACCCGTTTTTATGGCAAAGGGAAAGGAAAGCGCCTGAAAGTAATCATGGAGTTTGGACCGAATAGAAATGGAACCTAATGGTATTTTTTAAATCTTCAGTTAATCGAATGGTGGGATTTGGAGTGAGCGTCTGTTGGTATCTAAAAGATTTAATAAGTAAGAGATGTTGAAAAGGAATAAACGGTATTACAACATAAATATAATATTTAATTATATTTCCAGAAATAACAATAAAAAAATATAGATTAATACAATAAAGAAAATTTAAGTTATTATATTGTATTCTACTTATAATAACTTAAAATTATAAAGAATAGGTAGGGTAAGTCACCGTCTTCTAAGGGTAAGTGTCCAGAAAGCTAACTACGTTACCGTTTGTTCTGATTGCCGATCAGTTATCCGACAGCCCTCTGACCACCCGAAGAGTCAATGAGTACTTTATAGAGACGCATGGCCTCAGTACCCCAGGGTCCAAGTGTCTCAACAGCAAACGATAGAAATAAATCATTCTCATAGAAGGTAACATATTTTAATTAAACACTTCATTTTGATCGAAGAACTATTTATGACATTTTTGTTATCATGCGGGACATCGTACGGTATCAACTACAAGAAATATTAGATTGTTACACGAGAGATGAACGTGAAGACCTATTTAGACATGAGATAGTTCGGCGCACGAGCGTAGCAAGGGCAATAATAGTTCGAGTGCCTAAATAGGCCTTTCACTCAAGGTTAACATTCTGATTTTCATTTCGGATATGAGAAAAGTAAATGAAAACTGATTAGTTAATCAAACAACTACTTCTCTAATGAAATTAGGTGTTAAATCTATATCTAAAACTGATGAACTCATTGAATACGTCACATATGAAACGGCAAGTTTTCTTTTCCTGTTTCATTCTACTAGCCAGTATTTTTTGTCATTGATGATAGTAAATATTTAGCTCAAATTTACGTAAATTATAAAATTTAGTGAAAAGTAATTTATAAGTAGAAAATGATGTTACAAAATTGTTGAGATTTTTATTACAATTTATGCTGCGATTCAACATTGGTTGTATAAAGAGTTGGGACATGAGTCACATGTATTATCTATGGTTCGCATAATTTAAATTTTTTTGGGAGTTTTTGGCGGGAACTGAAAGGGGACGTTGTGCTGTGCAGTTTTATTTTCTAATAATGTGTAAAATTACTCTAAAATGAACAATAGTTGTAGGATATCGATAGTTTTTGAGTAGTAATTATGTGTTTTTGTGAGAAATGTGAACTGTATAGTCAAATGTAGCCTTTCGAGTTTTCACAAGAACTCCGTTGAATGGTGTGGATTGTAGCCTACAATACAACTGCGCCTGGCTTAAAGGCCTAGTGGCCAGGCCTTAAACATAAAAAAAATATTTTTTTAACAGCAGGAAAAATCATTTCCCAAAGACGAGTGCTGTTTTCATCCCTGTGATTTCGCAATTCCAAGCGCAATTCGCAATTCCAACTTTCAGAATATGAGAAATGAAAAAAATAATTGTATTTTGCATCAAACTAAAATGTAGGTCTATCAGATTCTTTTGACATGTGAAATTAAGCTTTAGGTCTTTCCTGGGTATTTATTGTCTTGTAGGATTATCGTATAGCTCAAAGTTGTCCTTGGAGGATAGGACGCGCTGGTGAGTAGCCCTCTGACACAAGCTGTCAATATCGGGCCCTTGTTGGGAAACTTTTCAAAATTGGAATTCCAAAGTTCAGAGAGACGTGCCGGCTCGCAGCGCGCTCCATCTCTCAAAGGAAATTCGGTAACGGGCCATGTATTTACGATGGAATTGAATTATCTACTGTGGCGTATATTATTGCATTTACACAGCGTGAAATTGCTAAATACTAAACAAATGAAAACATTCAATGTTTATTTCTCCATATTCTTTTAAGAAGCGCGAGTTAGCGAAATATTGGAAATTTGTAGCATTTCGTAAATGTATACTGTGAAATGAGTATTCCCTTCATTTTATAGCTCCACTTTATCGGGTATAACAATATTCTTAGTAATCATAATCAATTATTTTTTGAGCCTAAATATTCTATGAGTTTTTGCTGGTTAAAAACTATTTTTTTATCAAGAACAATTGCTAAATATATTTAAATAGATTGACTCTAGGCAAAAATCATGAGTAGTTTTGTGTTTTAAATTTGTTAGATACAATTTGATGTCACCCGTGACTAGAAGGCTGGTTCCTATTTCGCGTAACGAATTAGTATTGCCATACAGGGTGGCGATGTAACCAATCTTCTAGGTACGCTTCCCTCTGGCAGCGATTTGTTACATACATAGTTTGTATTAACTTATTTATAACCTAGTTTATTTTTAGTATTTAAATAAATTTTTTGAGGTTATATCTTCAAATATATCATTTAATAGTTATATTTAGTTTCGAATGAAAAGTGTTTTCGGGTTATTTTTAAATAAATAGGTGGTAGCCTTGGCATTAAGAGCGATTATAGTTAAACGCAAACCTTTTCTGTCTCTTTCACCTTCTCCGAATTATCTGAGGTCGGCATAATATGTCTTTTCCTTCCACATTCCTCTATTGATATACGTCCTCTGTCACGCCACATCATATCATCTTTCACACAAACCATCCATCCCTTTTTGGTCTACCTTTACATTTTAAAGTTTAATGCAATAGCTTATAAATATGTAATAGACAATACAACCTTTCTGAACCTTACCATGGAATTTTTTTTATTATACTTTCTTCCATGACTTTACGTTCATATCATGTATGTTTAATTATACTCAACTTCAAAGTTATGTAGTTACCTAATTATAATTTTTAACCGACTTCAAAAAGGAGGACGTTTTCAATCAATCTGTAGGTTTTTTTGATGTTCGTTAGTCGATTTATCTGTCAATTGTGGACCGATTTTCCAAAATTTTTCTTTTAATCGAAAGGGTATACTCCAGAAATGGTGTCATTGTTACCATGTCAGGATCTGATTAGAGCAACCCATGAGAAATGGTAACAGACTTCTTCGTAACACGATTTCGTAACTGATTTTCATTTTTTTCTTTACTCCTAAGTGTATAGTCCTGAGGTGGTACCAGTGACCAAGTCAGGATCTGGTAAGTGGATTTCAAGCAAATCGATAGTAATATACGTATTAAAGAATGCAGTGCACCTAAATTTTTGGAAAAAAGCTTACACGCGTGTAGGTATGACACTTTCTACAGACGCTTAATTTTTTATACGCATGTTACGCGATTTCTCTGTGAATTGTGGATCGATTTTGTTTTTTTTTTTCTTTGTTCGAAAGTGTGTATGCTCCCGAGGCGGTTCTATTGTCACTAAGTTAGGATCTGACGAATGGATCTGAGATCCAAATGAAATCGAGAGTAACTCGTATTAAAAAATGCCGAGAACCTACATTTTTCAAAAAAAAAAAGCCTAGAATACGCGTGCCAGTATTACACTTTCTACAGGCGGTTAATTTTTTTAGTAAGCGTGCAACGCGATTTTTCCATAAATTGTAGACCAATTTTCAAATTAAGTCACGATCTGATTTGTGGATCGCAAGAAAATCGAGAGCAACCCTTGTTGAAGAGCATATACACCGAAGAGTGAGATGGCAAATTTGTATACGCGTGCCACTTGTACAATTTCTACAGGTGTTTAATATATTATTTCTAAAGTATTTCCGCAACTGAAAAGTAAAATATAGATGTGTTTTTTTATCAAAAACAAAACCGACTTCACATTAAAAAAATACTATATAATGTAAATGTGTTGTTGCTCTTTTACATTTCACTTGTCACCGACTTCAAGATGTTGTACAAAGTAGTTTGTTAAATATTTATTTTTTGGTTTTTAATTTTTGTTTTAAAATATTTAACCTTTGTATTAAAAAAGTTGAATGAATACATCCACACTTAAAAATCTATATTAATGTATAAATGTGTAAGTAACTGATGTTTTTTTTATTCCTTCTACACGGCTATGTAATCTACAAGCTTCAGCCAAGTTTGGTAATCTGTATATGTACGTGTTTTTGATTAAGGAAGTTTGTTACAAAACTGTCTACTCTGACAAATTGAATAGTTTCCGCGACCTACAGATTCTAAGTTTACGTGACCGAAGCTGACTTTGATATCAAAGTTATCAAAGTCTCTTGTCTTCAGAGATATTAACCATTTTAATTTATTTATTACAAAAAGGTACATACATGCCATACCAATGGTTAAGTGACCAGGCGGTCTACAATGTTGCACTTTACATACGAGATACCTAATTACACGTAACTAAAAAACAATAAAATTAAAGTTACGGAAATAACAGAGGATTAATGGGCGGTTTCTGTATCTTACTATACACTCAATTGCCCCCTAACAGGATTCAATTTAAATATTTGATGTATGGGACGTTATGTTAAATTTTAATATATAGTAAGGCAAAGGAACGGTCGGTACGTTATAGGAACCGGGCCTAAATGGTGCGTATAAAAATACAACCCCAACACGCTTCATCCGCTTGCTTGGCTGCTTAGTTGTATAAAAATATAAAATAGAGAATTTGCATGGAGTAATTCAGATATAGATCAGGCATTTTTAGTGCCGTAAAATCACATCAAATAAAGTTATTTAAAATTAATTGCATTTTAGTATGCATTTTAATTAATAGCAACTATTACAAATACGTGGAAAGTTTTGAATCGTAAAATGTGCTAAATGAATCGTGACATCAAAGCTCATGTTCAGTTCGTCCATAAAGGCGCATTTACTGGGCGTTTTGACAGTTTACAAAGTGCCAATTTCATTGTGTCACTTCAACGACCATTATATGAATGCGCGTCAAAATGGCGGTATATAAACCGCTCGAATTTGATTGCAGTTTTCAAATATTGATTTTGAAGCCAAATCATAACATTTTTATCAATGTTATATTTTTTTTAGTTATTAATTATAATTAAAATAATTGATTAAAATATCAAAACAAATTTGAAGCTCAACAATTTGAAAAACTTTCTTTTGTGTTTTCAAATTGTTTCTATTGAAGCCCTTTCAGATATTTGAAATTCGCGTTTCCGTGGGTACTTCAGAATCAAACGTATATAAAACACTGTTCTATTAAAATGTGAACTCTTTGTAAAAAATCCAGTCAGTCTAATAAGTACTTATTCAGTTTTGCGGCTGCAAACATACGGAAGCTGAATTTTTATTTACAAAGAAAAATGTACCTAGGATAATTGCTGTTGTATTAAAGTAAATTAATATGAGACAATATTCTATTTGTCATTTTCATTACTAGAATAATACAAACTGTGAAGAGCTTTATTGGACAGTGGAAATGAGTCTAAAGTTGCATTGTGGGGATTAAACGGAACCCAATTAAGCCGGCGCGTGGAGTCCGTGCCTGCTTCTACTCGATATCAGATTAGCTCCACCCTGGATTACATTAGTGGACGTCATACTGCGGGTTGAATAGATATATTGCTATCCATCTATCCAATTTAGAGACGAGCCGTTCAATAGTTATGCAGATTAAATTCCTCCACATATTCGTTACATATTATGCATTTTAAGTATTAAATATTACTATTTTACTAATATTAAACATAAAAGTATTTTCACAATGACTTAAAGTAGTACTTACATACATACATATATAACTTCATAGTACTTACAATCTACCAATATGAATAAAGGTGAAAATTTAAAGAAAGAATTTTTACATTAGTGATATATTTTTATATATGAAATTGGTGTTTTCTAAGGGAGGAACATAAAGTCGATGTTTTTTAAATATAATATATTTATTTAATCAAAGTATGTACCATTGCTATCTATGCACTTCTGCCATCTCATTGGTAGTTCATTGATCCCTTTACTAAAAAAACCATTCGGACAGGAATCAATAATATCTTTGAAGGCGCTTTGGACTGCCCCATCGAAGTTGAATTTTTTCCCTTGCAAGAAGTTATCCAAAATTCGAAAAAAATGGTAATCTGTTGGAACAAGGTCCGGGGAGTACTGTGGATGTCTTAGACATTCCAATCGAAGCTCCTCTAATTTGGTAGCCGTCTGTTGTACAATGTGTGGTCTAGCGTTGTCCTGAAGCAGCAGTGGCATAGAGCGATTGACCAGCCTCAGTTGTTTAGCACCTAGCTTTTCCATCATGGTTTGCAGTTGCTGACAATAGACATCCGCCGTAATCGTCTGGCCAGATTTAAGAAAGCTGTAGTGAACGACACCGGCACTAGTCCACCAAACGCTCACAAGTAATTTTTTTTGAGTCAATTTTCGCTTGAACCATGATTTGGCTGGTTCGCCAGAGTTCAGCCATTGCGATGAGCATTTCCGATTATCGTACAGGATCCACTTTTCATCACAGGTAATGATTCGATTTAAAATCCTTTCATTATTGTGCCGGTTGAGTAATGTAACGCAGCAGTCGACGCGCGTTTGTCGGTTTGCTGCACTCAATTCATGAGGTACCCACCTTTCAAGCTTTTTCACCTTCCCAATTTACTTCAAGTGGATTAAAACAGTTTTATCACTAACACCGCAGCCTGCAGCTATCTTGGACATGGTTTGCGATGGATCCGCTTCCACAATAGCCTTCTATTCTGCATTATCAACTTTGGTATCCGGCCGTCGACGGGGCTTGTTCTGCAGGTCGAAATTTCCAGAACGAAAACCTTGGAACCAAAAACGCACTGTGTTTTCTTTTGCGACACCGCCGCCATACACATCATTAATCCTTCGTGCCGTTTCGGCAGCACTGGTGCCATGATGGAACTCGTACTCGTAAATAATGCGATATTTCAACTTTTCCATTTTGTAAACTGAGTGACGCAAAGAAAAAACCAAAAGGGGAAAAAACAAATGAATTACGGTTTTCAAAACACAAAAGCATAAGTAAATAGCTCTATAAATTTGAAATTAGAATTCCTAACGAAAGAGGAGATATTTGAGATCAAAGTGGCCAGTACGACAAAACGCCAACTTCATATGTAAGGACCTAATATAAACAATATTAGCCAATATACGACGTCCCACTGCCGGTTTCGGAGCTCCCCTTTCTAGGGAAATTGATGTTATATTCAAATTAAATCTTTCTTTCTTATAACTTTCACTTTTGTCCAAAGTGAATTGACAGGTTCCACAATTCACAAATTATTGTTTAATTTCTTCTATTGAATGTTTCCTTAACGAGATTTTCTTTACTGTGAGCAAGCAAAAATTATCACTATGCATCCTAGTGACCTAGAAAAGCTAGCCCAAACAATCAATGCTCCTTGTTAGAATTCGATCTGACGTTGTCGGAATAAGATGCGGGTGCCTCAAGGTCCTAACAACTGAACCACAGCAATCTGCAAGTTCCATTTACAACCTTTACGACTTACAGGACAGGTGGTCTCCCTTTGCGTTCTACCAGCTGAATTACAGTGAGTGCTGTGAGTGCTGATGAACTATTTGAGTTGTGGTGCCTACATCGTCATTATGTTACCATACCACTCGCCGGTGATTGAGAGTTCATAGATATTTCCTCGACACTTGATATATATTTAGAGTTTTGACGAAGCAGGTATTCCATTGACTGCCATGGTTTACTTGATGTAATAATGGGCAATGCTAATCACTTACCATCACGTGGACGGTTTTTAGTTTGCAAACAAAAAACTTGCATTAATGCTTATTCTAGATTCATTTAGGGTCAATATAATAGCGTGATGGAGCCTGTAATAGGCACAGTAAGTCTACAACAATATGCCTATTATATTGTAGAATATGAAACTATTTCAATTTCAAATTTAATTAGATTTTGAAGTTTGATAACATTGATCTAGACTATGTTAAGGTCTTATACAACTTTAGTGTATTAGAATATTGGGTTTCTTGCCAAATGTTCTTTAATATTTACATAACATTTTTAATTACGGGTCGTAGAACAATATTATCTGTTGTTTTAACATTCAAAAATATGTATATGTACCTGTCACGTTTGTCTAAGGATTGGTGTGTTGTACACATGTCGGTAATCTTCATTTGCGAGTTTTCTTAGGGTTCAATCCTACGTACGTGGTACGTAGAAATTATAACAGTATGTCATTAGGACAGAAATTCTTACTAAGACACATGTTATATAAAGAATTTAATAACAACAAATACAGAAGTTTTTGGTGGGACTTAAAGGGTTTTTTTTGCTGTATTGTTAAATTGTCAAAACTGTAAGTACCTAATATTGGTTAAATTGAACGACAGTTGTAGGTTATTGATTGTTTTTTGGTAAAAATCGTGTGTCGGTGTTGAGCATCAAACTGTTTCTGCTTTAACAAGCTGCCACAATAACTCTATTCTTCGTTGTTAGTCAAAGACCAACAATTTGGAGTAGATTGAAATTTGTTATAATTCGTCCAGTATACGCCTGGTGCTAATTAGCTTGAAAATTATTTTGAAACTTGAATTTCCACAGATATTATAATTGGCACCACCTGGCTAGAGACAAATCATGAAAAACCACTTTTAATGCTTCCTTTACACCTGGGATAATGTTAGTGTTAGTAGACTAGTTCACGCAGATGTAATCAAGGGTTTAATACGTTATTTGAGACGTGACATTTTAATGACGTTAATCATTGTCAAAAAATCCTTGTACATACACTAATGTATCTAATCGAAGACATGTTACTTTTTAACGTTATAAGTAAGACGCATTTAGACACGAACACTGACGTAGATGGGCATAAAAACAAAAGTAATAATTATATTTTTTTCATTAGAAATTTATCTGCATTATGAAAAAATATAATATAAGCTCAGACTAACAAAGTGTAAAAGTTAACCCTGGAGGATAAAGCATGAACCACTAACAACGAGCTGAACCTTTTCTAACTTTGCAAAGATATTACTTAGTGAACACTAATCTGAATGCATGGAACGTTTTCTTCTTGTGTAATGAAATAAAAACTTTCTACTTTACTGTACTTTAATAAATAAAACCTTTTATTTTAAAAGTTGCATCTTGTAGCAGCAAACGACCTATCCAATGTAATTTGGCTTCATTTATTAATATGTAGCATTTGCATAATGTTACTAAACTATAGTAGTTTGTAAAGTTTTTGGATTGCTTTTATCGACTTAGCACACAATGAGTGTGTGGCAAATTCAGAGGCCGCTAGTTTGAATCCTGGACGTAAACATGCACCACATATGCAGTTCTTTGAACTAATGTCCCATATTTAGCTATTACCATGTGCTAACGGTGAAAGAATACATCGAGATGATCGAGGCGCCGAATACGCCAATCCGTATTGGATGAATGTGGGCGGATATACATACTGTCCGTTTTCATATAAAATTCGAAGCCCGAGTCCAACAGTCAGACGTTTATGAGCTGTTATTATTATTATTTACACGTAAGCTGACAGAAACAAAACTTTATGGTAAAAAAAAAAATCTTAAAAATCGATAATAATTAATAAGATAACTATTAAACATACTCATGAATGAAGACCACTGAGAAAGGCAATCATCAGTTAAAACTAACTAAAAATATTCTAAGTTTTCTTTCTTCTTAAAGTAAATTTAAATACTTACTTATTTCCATTGGCTAATTTTTGACCCGTTGAACAGTCAACATCTTAGGCTATCTAATTGAAAAAGAAAACGAAATGAGTAATAAACTTACCTTTTTCATTTGTACATTGGTACAGAAGTTCTTTAACAAAATTCAGCTTATACACAATATTATAATAAATAATCTGTATATCAGATTGATTAGTTATTAATATACTGGAAAACAATAAAAATGTAAGCTGTTCTAACTAAAATATAGTCAACAATTTCCAGTCGTTCCTATGGGAAAGATCGGTAGTACTATAGTACATACTAGATAGATAAATCTTTATTGTACATCATTACCTAATACTTATAGCCTAAAAATATTCTAAATGTGCATAATGGCCGGTTTTATCGCTAAAAAGTATTAATTATTATGATTATACCATATGACTATTTTTCCAATTACTGTATAATAATACCCTTTTTCCGTGCAGGAACGGAGAAAGAATACAATTTCCTGCGGACGGGCGGCCTGTCGTAAGAGGCGACAAATCAACCCACAGCCAGGTGGTAGGGCATTTGCCCGACTGGATGGCTACCACTCCTGGTTTAGAGTATACCTTCATAACAACCATGAGTCGTGTTCCGGCATTAATGGTCAGTCTACCTTTAGAGACCAGCAGCTCATTTGTAGCACCTTTGGTATTGCAAATGTCTATAGGCGATGGTAATCGCTTTCCACCAGGTCGGCCATCTGCCTGTCTGCTGAACTCCTGCAATAAAAAAATCGAAATGTGTACTGGGATACATATTAGAAGTGAAACTTCAACGAACAAGTGGAAAAAACGAATCGCAACGGACAAGTGGAAAAACGAATGTCAACGGATAAGTGGAAAAACGAATCGCAACGGACAAGTGGAAAAACGAATGGCAATGGATAAGTGGAAAAATGAACCGCAACGGACAAGTGGAAAAACGAATCGCAACGGACAAGTGGAAAAACTTCAACTGACAAGTGACAGAATGAATCGCAACAAAACTTCAAGTTAAAATTTTGTTGCGATTCATTTTGTCACTTGTCAGTTGAAGTTTTTCCACTTGTCCGTTGCGATTCGTTTTTCCACTTGTCCGTTGCGTAATGTAACCTAAGGTGTAAAAAAAATTACCTAAAATCGCGTGCGCTGCGAAAACTATTGATGATAGAATAAAATAATGTACACGACTTTGCAGAACACATCATTGTTTACAAAAAGTGTCGCGACAGTATATGTCTAACTATTATAGTTATGCCACAATAAGTGTTCTTTTATTTTAAAAATTTAATTAAAATGCCGCCGCTAGAAAAGGCTCTTTATTTGTATCTTGGTATTCATTCTTATCAAAATAAATTACTTCATATTCAAGACTGCTTCAATACCTTTATATAACTTTTTGAATTTTTCAATTCAGACATTCCATTCGAAAGATATCACGAGTTTAAAAATGTAAGTATTAGAACACGCGGCCGTGACGCTTTTTCGTGACAGAAAAATCGTAAGACCCCGTCTATATAGAAGTGTCACTTCAAAATAAATTAAAAAAAAACCCTATATAGTACATCGGAGTTGAATAACTAGCTCTACGGTTTGGAAGTTAATAACACTACAGTTACATCAGGACATCTAACTTGTTAAATTAATGCCGTCCTCAATAATTCCCAGAGCAGTATGTGAGACATTCATTGGATTGTGTTAATTGTCCTCGAAGTGTGCATCCGGACGTTTATTGAATTACAGGTAGGTATGTCAGTGGTGACTGCATTACACATATTCATTGGCTATAGTTAGCAAGTCTTGGTCGGTAATTTCACAGATAATTCAATTTACGTAATCTTCATTGTCTATATGTTCTGCGGATTATATCAGAAAAAATACATCAGCTCATATACGCTTGGGCCTGCTCATTGTTAGAGGAACGAAGAGCATATCCGCCACGCTTGACGAAGGCGAATTGGCGGAATTAACATTCTGTTATCTCGATGTACAAGGTTACGTTATGATGTCTTCTTACAATGTCTTTCTTCACTGTTACCATGGCACAACTGTAACAATATACATATCATGCCAGAAACACTGCCAAAGCGGTGCATGCTTTCCAGTCAAAATTCGAATACACGTCTCACTCACTCGTCACTGTAGCAAGTTAATTACATAATCCATTTTTTATAAAATTGGCCAGTACCTACAAGTACCCTAATAGTAAGTAAGACAGAATACAAATTTGAAACATTGATCCTTATTTAATTCGAAATAAAACTATATTTCTCTTTACCCGTTAGTACTAATTTTCTATTTAAATAATACTTAAAAGATTTCAAATGAATTTTAGCTCTTATCTGTATATACGTGGGACATTCAGAAAGTTTTTGCGAAAATAAAAAAAAAATGTTTTAGTCGTAAATATTTTTTTATTCTATCTTTTCAAAGTACTCTTCAACAGCCTCTATACAAAGTTTCATGCATCTAAACCGGTTTTTGAAACATTTTTTCCAGTCCGCCACAGACACCTCGTTTACAGCTTGCTCGAACGCTGACAGCGCATTTTCCGGCGACGAAAATTGTATCCCTTTGAGCTGATTTTTTATTTTCGGGAATAAAAAGAAGTCACACGGTGCTAGGTCAGGGCTGTAAGGGGGTGACGCAGGAGTTTGACCGACGTGCTGTCCAGGCAGTCCCTCGTTTTGAGCGCGGTATGGGCGGGCGCGTTGTCGTGGTGGAGTAGTAGCCCGCAGAGCCCTGTGATTGGTCGCTTGTTGCTCACAACAGAGAAAACTTCTGCCAAGCATATGGTAGTATATAATTCGGCGTTGATGCTGCTTTGGTTCCGTAATGTAATTGACACCAAGTAGCCAGTCAAATTGAAAAAAACTCGCGATCAAAATCTTCCTCTCGCTTCTAGATTGCTTCACTTTGGTAGCCGTTAATTCGTTTTGAAACACCCAAACTGTCGACTGGCGTGTCGTTTCAGGATCGTATTGATAAACCCAGGACTCATCACCTATAATGATGTCGTAAACACGCCGAGACGAGCCTGCCTCAAATTTTTGATCATGTCACGGCACCTTTCTACCCGGGCCTGCTTCTGAGCATCGGTGAGGTTGTGCTGCACCCTGCGTGAAACTATCCTCCTCACTCGAAGATGCACGTGTAGAATCTCGTGAAGGCTTCTCAATCCAATCTGCAGTACGTGCTGAATCTCTTGATACGTAACTCGCCTATTGTCTTGTATTGAATTTTTCACTGCTAGCACATTTTCTTCCCTAACAACCGCCAAAGGGCGACCACTTCTTTCTGCATCCCCAAAGTTAGTCGACCGCGCATGAATTCGTTGTACCAACGATACACAATTGCCTTCATCCATGAATGTCATTTGAAGTCTATCATACTTTTAATTTTTTGAATTATTATATGTTGACGGATGTAGGTTTAAGGAATTATATTTATATTAATAAAAGTTAGAGAAGAATTATCTGTGAGTATATTCTCTGAAGTTTTTCTACTATAGCGTGTGAACTGCACACAACACGCACACACAACTTTTATTAAAATTATTTTTTTATTTCTTTCTTTTCATTTGACTAAAATTTCTGTTATAATATCATTAACGTCCCTACAATTAGGTGGAGAGTTATTCGTATCAGACCTATCAAATTTCAAAGGAATTAAAAATTGGAACTGCATTATAACGATATGTATCGAACATTAATTAATTATCGTTTGATAAAATTATGCGTGTGTATGTTTAAAAAAATTTAAAAAATACAAATAAGTTAGGTAGATAACCTTTTGTTCTCCCTGAAATAAAAAGTAATATACTTTGAAATGAAACTTCTTCAGAATCGTTTTGATTTGAAACTCGATGACACGAAAAAGCGCCACAAAAAAAGATAAACACATAAATCTATAGGACTAAGCCAGCGAGAGAATGAGATACGAGTTTTACATTGTGCAGCATAGATTAGAGAGGCAATGAGGCCGATGATTAAACATAGATGCAATTTGGACCGAAATAAAACTGATTATAAAGTTTTTTCAGACTAAAACAGTGAAAATTTGAAAGTAATACTTAAGAAGTTTATTTTGTATTACAATATGTTGACGAATTATATTTATATTAATAAAAGTTAGAGAAAAATTATCTGTAAGTATATTATCTGAAGTTTCACTTCTACTTCGTGTGAACTGCACGCACACACAATTTTTTTATTATGAAGCTGGCAAACAGGCAGACGGCCCATGTAATGTAAACATCAGGCGAGATGCCTGCTTTTAGGATAGAATAGAGGGGATGGGATAGACTAAAGATGGAATAGAGGATCCAGACAGGACGAATGGGATAAAGGACATGGGAAAGAGAGGATGGGATAATAGGAATGGGATAGGGGCCAGGGGAAGTGGGCTATCGAATCTCTCACTCATCGCATGAAACACGATTTGCTCAAAGGTTTTTCAATATTCTGTAAGTGCATAGTATATCACACCTTTATCTTCGAATATCAGCTCATAGATGCCCCACTGCTGGGCTCGGGCCTCTCATTACAGGGGGAATGGACAGTACACCCGCGCTTTTCCAAGGCGGCTTAGCAGGTTTGACACATCAGTTATCTCGATGTGCAGGTTGCATCACGATGTTTTCCTTCACCCCGTTGTTAGCACGTGGTAATTGTGACAATTAGGTCAGAAAACTGCCTAAGTGGTGCAAGCGTTCCAGCCAGGATCGAACCTGCGTCCTTTGAGTTTGGGACGAGTGCGCTGGCCATTACGCTACCACGACTTTTATCTCATAAAAATCTAAACATGCTGAGTCTGTACATTGAAGTTATTTGAAAAAAAAAAATAACATCTGGACTATGTAAACGATGGAGAACACTATGCAATTTTTTTTAGATTTCATGCCTGTCTATTTGTTCGGGGTTCACGTAAAAACTGACGGGCCGATTTCGATGCGGTTTTCCCATCGATTTCGATTTCGGTTTGTAGTTGTTCAGATGCATAATAATGAGCGTATTCCGACACAGTTTTCACTAAAACGATAGTTTACATTCTTTTTTAAATGCTGCGATACTTTGTGTCCCGGGTAATTTTCCCAGGTATTGTTATATATTTTAAAGAACTATATATAAAGGTTAGCGGATTCGGATCAGATTGATACTAAAACAATACAATTCGGGACTCTTTATATTCTCCGGGATTTCCTACCGTGGAATTCACGTGATATTAGGACTTCCTTGATATGACGGTTTCTATGGTTATTAGACATCTTTAGTAGAACAGATTTAGTTATGCATGCGTTTAGTAACATTACTTATACCGGGATTTTATTTCCGGATTTTATACCGGAATTTATGTATTTTCATACAAAAAAATCCGTTGCCCTGCTGAAAATTCCTTTTGATTTTAAATAATGGCAAAATAACTGTAATCTACGTTACCTGTCAAATGTAAACGAAGTCGCCGGCAAATCCTAGTGTTATAATGTAAATGGTTACAATTCGACTCATACTAGCATTGATCTAGTTATAGAGATGTGTAATAAATTAATTAACTCCTAATACTGTATCGGCGTTCATCTGTCTCTAGCGATACAATAGGTACATGTCACGTATGCAATGCGACGCGATTGCAATACCCAGTTAATTTGTGCATCCATCCGACCATGATGCTACGCATGATTAACATACGGAAAATGGCATTGTAATTTAACCAATACTTTAATGACAGTATTATCACGATGACTATCTGTGAATGTGGGTGTGAAATATTTTAGTCAGTTATATTAAAAAAAAATATACTGTTGTATAGTAAGATGTCGTATAGTAAGGATAAAATTCTGCCCGGGATATCGTTCGCAAAGGATTCCTAATATTCATTCGATATATTTATATTATACAGACGGTTTCTGTGGTTGAGAGGGCTGAGTGAGCCTTTGCCGGTCGACCTCACTACAACTCAGAGACTTCGGGTTCGATTTCAGGCATGGTAAATTTCGTAAACGAACTTTCCGTTATTTTCTATAGTCTGGGTGTCTTGAATCGGCCCCAGAGTGTTCCATTGTATATTACACATAACATAAGTGTAACTTGCTTATATTTTTAGGGATATACAATGTGTATGTTTGTCTGCCGATGATTTGTTTATTTAAATATTTATTAACAGACAAATAAAAATTCTCGACGATGTTTATTGGTTAACTAGGATATGTCCGCGACTTCGTCTACGTTTGATTTAAAATTCCCGCGGGATTCCCAGGATAAAAAGAAGCGCAGAGTTTAAGTCTAAAAGTTTTACTAACAATTAGATGTCGGTCAGCGAAAACCGATTTTGTAGATATGGCAAGTGATTTATTTAGCTTTTCTGTCGTGGACGGGTAAAGAGTTCCAAAGGGCTTGCCTTTGAAACCTGCACAGAGAAGGATTTCGAGTAAAATGTTGAAGAATGAACAGGTGGTTATTAATATGCATATTATGTCAAAAAATTACATAAGTGATGTTGTATGCTTTCGGTTAGGATTCAAACCCGCATCCTTTGAGCTTGAGATTCGAGTGGGCTACGCTTACCTCGGCTAATATTATTGTTTAGATAGCGTATACATACAAATTGTACTTTTTACTTATAGTTTGGCAATCACATTGAAATCACAGCCAATTACTTAAATTTTATTGGGATTGAATAATTATTTAAAGACATTTTAGGTTTTACAGATTTTTTTGAAATAGCATGACTTTTTGATTTCAGTTTTTAATCATATTTTGGAAAGTCTAATTGAACATTTCAATGCTATTAAATTTCTAAATGTAACTATTTATTAAGATTTTTTACTGTTTCGTCTTGTTATAAAACTCTTGATAGGTAATTGCTTCTTTTGACTGAGGTCAGCAAGTTTTCGTTTAAAAATCAGAGTGTGCACGGCGGTTGCTCAGATTCAGCACACGTGGACGGCCTGATGCTTGTCCGACCTACACCACACGTGATGTGATTCCTTGATTTAAGCCTTAACATTTCTAACCAATGCAGATTTTGATCACGTCCATTTAAGGTATCTGTTTAATACCCGGTTTCTATATCCTACTGTGCATTCATTTACCTAATTATCAGTTAAACTTTAATATTATAATAATAAAAATATACTTAAACGATTAAATCGATTTTGATGGTTTTTTTGTGTGTTGAAATGGATTAGAGAATTGTTTAGATTAAGAATTGGTCTCGCTAGGTTAGCACTGCAACCTGGTTTTAGAATTTTTAAAGGCAGGACAACGTCTACCGGGTATAGCTAGTGGTAAATAAAGACAAAATAAGTACTAGGTACTAACTACTACTAACTTGGCATTAATAATGGTCGCTTTTAGAATTAAATATTTTCTTTCTTTCGAAGATACGAATAACAAGTATCATCGTCGGGTGAGCAATCTGAAGAACAAAGACGCGTGATATTTACGTATTATCTTGCGAGGTTTCAGGATAAATACAGATCAAGTCGTGGGTAGCTACTTTTTGTATTTTTCTATTAATATTTGTGCTGCTACATTAACATATTTTATGTATAAAATTTTAAATGTCATCGCACAAAAGTATGTCCGACGTGCAGTCTCAAAAGTGTGGAATGCACTTTTCATTTCGCCATTGGGGCGGAGTTTCGATCGTAATTCACATGCATGTCTTGTTCCCTGTTGGCTTGACACTTATTTTATACGTGACGCGGAACACAAGCTCTGTTAGAAAACTATCCTTAATGTCTTTCCGTTCTTATAAGATATTTAAGCGCATGTAACAGCTTTTAATTATTTGCTCTTAAAATTTTAATTATACATACATACATAACTTCACGCCAGTTCCCTTGCGGGGTAGGCACGAACAACAGAGCGCCATACAGGCTTATTCTTAAACACCTCACTTGCTAAAATTTTAAATATGTCTGTACAATATCCTGAAAAATGTCTTTGTAGGTTAGTAGTCTTGGTTATAGATTAAATTAATGTATGCCCTAGCATATCAAGATTATTTATGTGTCACATTCGCAATTATATCTTGCACAAGCGATTAAAAAAAAATACAATACTAGCTGTACCCGGCAGACTTTGTCGTGCCCTTAAAAATAAAAATCTAGAACCTGATTGCAGCGCCATCTACTGGAACGAATTCATAATCTAAACCATTCTCGAATCCACTTAAACAAATACAAAAAAGTCATCACAATCGCTCCCACTGATTAGGAGGAGTTCAGCAGCGTCGCCTACTGGGTCCAATTGTGAATTTAAACCATCCCGGGACCCACTTGAACACACACAAAAAAAATCTTTAACATCGGTTCAATCGTTTAGGAAGAGTTCAGTGACATACAGGCGAACAGAACAATTTTATATATAAAGATTTTTGAGCCAGGAACCCTCGCAGGCGTCTTCAGTACACTTTACCAAAGTTTTATCACAATTTGATCAACGGTTTAGGAACGCGTATTGGACAAACATACAAACAATGATTTTGATTTATATGGATTTTTTGAGCCACAAACCCTTTCGCGAGTCCTCAGATCACATTAACAAAGTTTCATCACAATCTTATCATTGGTTTCGGAGCGAATGGAGGAGTGACAAACATAAAATTAATTTTTTAAGGGTAGCTGGAAATTTAAGTGGATAATGAATAATAATTTAGCCCTGTCGCCTACGCCAGGTTCCGATAAAAGGGCACAATGTTGGCTGAATGTCATGATATGCGTGCCAAGGGTTTTACAATAATGGCTGCCAAAAACCTTACGTAGTAGAATAGAAACGATAGAAATATCGACCCTAGACTGAAACTGAAGCTCCAAATGCAACCAGGTTTTTTTTTATTGTACGAGTTCAGCAGACAGGCAGAAGGCCGACCTGGTGGAAAGCGATTACCATCGCCTATAGACATTTGCAAAACCAAAGGTGCTACAAATGAGCTGCTGATCTCTAAAGGAAGACTGACCACTAATGCCGGAACACGACTCAAGGTTGTTATGAAAGTATACTCTAAACCAGGAGTGGTAGCCATCCAGACGGGCAAATACCCTACCACCTGACTGTGGGTTGTTTTGTCGCCTCTTACGACAGGCCGCCCAGCCGCAGGAAATTGTATCCTTTCTCCGTTCTTGCACGGATAAAATGGGATCTAACACTATGATGACAACATATCTTCAAAATCAGCGACTAGCTTACTGTTTTTAGTTTTAATTGTATAAGTTATTATTTATTTGGCACACAGTTGAGGGTCTATATTTTTTACAAACACGTAAAATATTTGCTCCGAGTATTCTGCTATATAATTTATTTATTTTTTAAATTAAAAAAAAAACAAAAAATACGATAATAAGATAAATAAACAAAAATAAATGACCTTAAATTATTGTTTTTAACTCGGAGTGCCTTATTTTAAACTTAGATAATAATAATACTTACTGAACAGTAGCGTATAGAGCCATTATCTATCTTGAAAGGAATTGCTTTCTTACTAATCTCCATGTAAATTAGTTTTACACGAGAACAAGTAAACAGCGTGAGAGCGGCGTGAGTAAATATGCGCTTTTAATGTAGGTATCCATTAGGTTCTATTTTACACGCTTGTTTTATGCTGCTTAACCCCACACTTAATCTACTTTCTACGACATTTTTATTTATTTTCTTTATTAACAACAGCTAAATTTCTTTATTACAAACAGCTCTTATTTTATTACAAATATAAATCTTTATACAACCCTTATACCTTGTTATACTAATTACAAAATCGTAAAAAAATCTTATTCCATTTTTCACTCTATGATTTGAAAAAATTGCTTTTTCATGAAATATATACAATTAGAAGACTAAATATGATTTATTTATTTGCAAGAATATTGAATGCATGTTCTCTTATTACATGCTGTTGTGTCATGTTATTTTTGAATTTAAAATGTTGTTAAACCTTCATTGGAATATATATGACTTTAAATTTGTACCAAAATAATAAAAGAAGGTATGTTCTCGGCAGTCCACACACAACGAAGTCTAGATACCATTGAGGTGACCCTATTTTCGTTATTTGGTTACGGACCCATAAAAATAGCATTGAATTAAAAATTCTTAATATCTCAAAAATTACACAACGGATATTTTTGGAGCACTGCAAATTCGGTTATTTCAAAATTTTCCATCACGTAGTGTAAAAGTTAGAGAGGGGTTAAATTTTAATAGGTAGGGATATAATAATAAAAAATAATTTCATAAAAAAACGTTTATATTTTTTTACGCTGACTAACTGTACCTCATATGACTGAATGAACAGTGGAAAAAATTCAACTGTCACATGTATTGCGAACAACTGTAATCTTTATAAGTTTCACATATAGGTTATACAAATATGCAAGTTTCATCACGATATTTTTCTTCATTATCAACGAATTGTAATTGTAATATACACGTCAGAAAAAGTAAACATGCAGGTTTTTTACCTAGGATTGTAACCCACGTACCCACCCATGAGACGCGTGTCAAAACAACCCCTTAGAATAATTTGTTAGTCTAAACAAAATCCGGTAACAAGATAATAGGATCATTCTCATGATCCAGAAACGATAATGAAGTATAAAAGTGCAACATGTACTTAGACAATTACTTAGAGTATAATATTTGTTTTAAGTCATTTGCTGAAAATAAAAATAATTAGAGAAAAACTATTTCGGCTTCACTTATTTTGAATCTCGGGGGCGTAACTCGGACTAGCACTATCTAACATAAAACTGAATTATAATTATATATGAAATATGTTATTACTGAGGATATGTCCGCGACTTCGTCCACACTGGACTTGAAATTACTGCGGGATTCCCGGGACACAAAGTACCGCACTATTTATAAAGGAATGTAGTGAAGACTGTCTCGGAATAAGCTGATTTTTATGCACCCGAACAACTACCAATCGCTCCCGGGAAAATGTTGACGGGTTTCCTGTGATAAAATATATCACACATTTTATTACATACTTTGAAACTCGTTTTTTTAATCTATCCATTCTAATCCATTCCCAGAAAAAAAATCTTGCAGAGTTTCCAGGATAAAAAGTAGCGCAGATTTTAAGTCTAAGAATTTGTTGCCGATCAGCGAAAACAGCACCGAAATCGGCCTAGTAGTTTTTAAGTGAATTCCGAACAAACAGACAAGAAGTCTAAAAAAATGCATCGTCTTCTCTATCCTTTATATAGTCTATTCCAGTTGTTTTTTTTTTAATAGTTTCAATGTATACATACGGCATGTTTATAATTTTACAATACTTAGTAAGTTTTGAGCTTGTGAAAGTGAACTAATGTAACATGTCTTTTTAAGAGAACGTCATACGCGTTATTAAAATTTTAAAAGCCTGTATATACACGACAACTTTATACACAAAATTTGCTGAAAACGGAAGCAGACGACTATATGTAAACGAAGGCGTATTTATTAACGATGCGACACAGCCTGGTAAACAGGGAATCTACTTTATATTAAACCGAGCGGTCCATCAGACGCGCTATTAGCCTGTGCCGACTACAGTCCTTACAAATATTTGCCACGTAGACATGACACTTGTTCATTAATCTAAAATATTACTTACTTTATATAGAAGCTATGGCTTCGTAAATTCGATACCATGTAATTCGATGACTAGATAAGAATGACAATCGCTTAGTAACAAACATAATTCTGGAAAAGTTTTTAAAAGCTATACCAGGTGGTGCCAGTAATTTTTCTATCACTATATGATATAGAATAACACTATTAAACTTTAAACTAATATATTATTTTTATAAATATTTTTGACATCAGTGACAAATTCGGAAATATGGAAGCGAGAGTTGGGTATGGAAGAGAGAGCATGAAAGTAGAGTAAACACGGTTGAGATGCGAGCACTGCGCAAAATCTGCGGAGTGACGCTCGCGGACCGCGTTCGTAATACCGAAGTAAGAAAGAGAGTTGGTCTGAAAGAGAGTGTCGGGGTGAAGGTAAGGAAAGGAATGTTTCCGTGGTTCGGGCATGTGGAAAGAATGCATAATGAAAGAATGACTAAACAGATATACAATGCAAAAGTGGATGGATGCAGAAGTCGTGGAAGGCCACGACACACCTTCCATGATCAAATTGATCGTGTACTAGCGGAGGGTGATGTCAGGAGCCTTAAGAACAGACGAGCGTGCATGACAAGAGTTATGAATGTCAAAGAAGCAAGTGTGGTGTGTAAGAATGGGCCTAAATGGCGCTCTGTTGTTCGTGCCTACCCCGCAAGGGAACCGGCGTGAAGTTATGTATGTATGTATGTATGTAGTGACAAATTCCTTTATCTCATACCTCTGATCTTATCCCCTCTAATCCATACTAAGGCTACTTGTACACGCTAAGAAAAGTTGCTGGGTCTACGAAAGAGTTCGTGAGGTTTTTACATACGAACTGTGTACATTGCTCCGGCGCTGCCCACGAAAAAATCTTATCTGCGCTAGACACGACTCGCTCTGTGTTGTTAAGGTGAAGGGAGGGGAAAAATTGAAAAAGGAGGTGAAACTTGACTAGTGCACCGTACCATACCCTACGCACGAGTGGACGAAAACAATCTCGTCGTTTATACGTTCGTGTTTATCTTGTCTGGAGTAGACACGGAAATTACTGTGGCTAGATCCGACTAAATACTAGTCATTTACATGATGAATTGGTCCTATCTGCCGCAGACATTGTGAAATTTCTTAGCGTGTACAAGGGCGCTTAAGGTTGTCAACGCATTGGCTTCAGTCCTGGTGTTGTAAACGTTCATAGAGACGGTAACCGCTTTACATTAGGTGGGAAGTCTGCCTGTTTACCAGCTTCGCAATAAAAAAGGGAAGTTTTAATAAATTTCGAATCAATTTCATATTTAAACAGAATGTCAGGAATATTCAATAAAATTCCGCCGAATTTACATGACTACATAAAGCTAAGAAGAATCGATACGAGCAACTGGCTTACAAGTTTAAACTTATCATCAAGGCAACACTGTAGAACTGAGCTTGTCTGTCCAGTATTTTTCTGCTGATGCTTAAATTTCAGCCTTTAACTAATTTTGCCCTATGTTTCAAATATAGTAGTAATAAATAAAAATATAGTAATCATAGTGTCAGCGTGTAGTGACACTATTTCGGAATATAGAAAAGGGTTCATGATATGAATACATCGACATTTTTGGATGGATTGCTAATACATTTCGTCATGTATCAACTTTATGACTCAACATATCCATGAACATATAAGCTAACATCAACGATGAACAGAATACTTCAGTAAATAAAGCGAAACTACTTACAGTAAGTACTTTGGAAAATAAGATGCTATTTTTATGTACAACTTGATGCAAGCCAGAAATTGATTGTAAGTTATATACGACTTTTATATACCTTTTACCTGAAATATGAATATTAATAACTAAACTTTCGATTAACATAAGCAATATCTTAGAACTGATCTATAAACGATCATCAAATTTTATATATATTATATATCAACACAACAACAAAGGGGATGAGCATAAGATGCTCTTAATCCCAAAAAATGGAATAGTGGTCTCCGAGTGTTTAAAAACATTTAATCGAAAAACCTCGTATCTCAAAAGTCACTTGAGAGATCTAATTCAAATACAATTCTGTAATTTTTTCTTTATTGCACGAGTTCAGCAGACAGGCAGACAACCCACTTGATGGAAAGCGGTTACCATCGGCTATGGCCATTTGCAACACCAAAGGTGCTACAAATACGCTGCTGCTCTCTTAAGGGAGATTGGAACCTGGTCACTATTGCCGGAACACAATTCAAGGTTGTTATGGCGGTATACTCTAAACCAGGGGTGGTACCCATCCAGTCGGGCAAATGCCCTACCACCTGGCTGTGGGTTGTTTTGTCGCCTCTTACGACAGGCTGCCCAGCCGCAGGAAATTGTATTATTCTTTCTCCGTTAAGTATTTTAATTTTTTTCTAAATTTTCTGTATTCTGATTTTTAATTACCTGGACAAAAATGTCAATTGCGATCGACTCTTTTATGTTGCAAGCTTGGAGCAACTTACCACTGTGATTTGAATCCTATAAAATTTCTAGGGAACATTCAGGGATTCAACTCATTGTGGTGGGTTGTCGATTTAACTCACTTAGGCATTAAAAAAAGGTTTATCGCAACAGTCATTTTACTCCAGTTAATTAAAAACAGGGTATACATCCATGGTTCAAAAGTCAGTGGGGTGGGGATATATTTTTAATAGCTTTCCAATCCGATATCTCACCTTATATTGACTTAACAAGCCGTGGTAGCTTAGTAATTAACGCACTCGTGTCTAAAAAAGTTACGAGTTTGAATCATGGCCGGAAAGCATGCAACATTTAGCCAATTTTCTGACCTAATACGCTTATTGTTACAGTTCCACGTACTGCCCATTAAATTTTACTGTCGCTACTGGTACACTGCACATCGAGATAACCGATGAGTAAAATCCATCAAGCAGTATGCGTATACTGTCTGTACCCAAAAGTGGGGAGGCCTGAGCCCAGCAGTGGGACGTTTATGCAACAATATATTTTAGCACCGTACAGACTTGAACAAAAAAGTCGTTATAATTTTTTAAAATCTTTCCCACGATACCCATTACACCTATATATTTACAAAAAAATTAACCCTCAATTAATTATTTCACTACACATTAGTGTGGCGGCATATACAAATATTTCAATTTTATACTATTATATATATAAATATGTATATTATATATATTTATAAATTTTGTGTAAAAGGCCTTCATTTTTGCCAAAATGTCATTATAGAATTACTTATCTATTTGTTTATTGCTGCATAACTTTGAATACACGCTGAATTAAGTGAAACTTATGTAAAATTACTTGATAGTTTGAAGCTCAGTAAATAAGATATTTTATTTCACTTCTTAAAACTGAAAAGGTTCCTTGAAATACGATATTCAAGTTTACGCAAGAAAGCTTACACTTCTATTTTGAATCTATTTTAATTATTAATATATTAACCGGTCTAAGCAATACTTAGATCTGTATACGGCGGCGAGTCTCTAATGAAACCGCTTCTGTTTATTCTGTCGATACGAAATGAGAAATGAGTGCAGTAAACCTTAACAATTGTTCAACGCACCAACCCCAATACTTGCAGCGTGTTTCATAATTAACTGTTCTAATTTCTAGTTAAATAACAGAGCGTTTTTGTTTATGTGAAAAAACGATTAGTTTTTTTTTTATCTGGAATACAAATTATACATTTAATTAAAGGAATACTCGTTCAAACTTATCTCCAATTAAATAAACTTTATTTTACTTCTAATTTTATGCTTGATATTATCACGTAAAGTACTTATAAAAAGTAGAATACTAGATTTTATGAATTTCATATTAGGCACCAAAGGTTTTCTCCTGTCAATATTTTCATCAAACTAAAGTTCTATGTAAATAACATGGGAAATTGATCGTTATGTTTTGCTTCCTCAACTTTGAATGCGTATAGTATAAAAAGCCTTTAGGATGGGATAAAGAAGATTGAATACGTGGATGGGATAGAAGGATCAGACAGGAGAAATGCAACGAAGGGGATATGATATAGGATTGAAGATGGGATAAGGAAGATTGGGTAGGATGAGGGGAAGTGTGCTATCGGAACTATCACTCATCGTATGAAACATGATTAGCTCTAGGCTGACCGTTTCACGCCGATATTCTGTGAGAGGTCGGTATGACACTGATCGAGCCGGCCCTAAGAGCTGGAATCAGGATAATTATTCCAGAATGTCTCTACCACGCTAAAAATTATGATGACCTATGGCAGTTCGTATCTAAATTCTAAGAAATATATAAGGATTAAAAGAAGTTCTTCAAGCCTTTGTACATGGAACAAACAAACTTTAAACTTTAGCTTGTTTCCATAAATTGTAAGGCGGCAGTAGCCTATCTATAAAGATGTAGAAGGTTGTAGAGTACTAAGTCAATAGTGGGACTAAAGGACTAATGGCGGGCTGGTTGTTTGCTGGCAGGCCGCGAGTCGCGGGCGGCGTCGCAGCGCAATCCATTGGATTAGCCTCGGAACACGCACGCGGTGCGCCCGACCCAACTTCCTATTTATGTTCGGTCGCAAACCAAACGACTTGTAGGCTCTTTATTACAGTTGTTCTTTTCCGTTCACGATGTTGTTACTGCTTTTATAAAATATCATGCCGATTTTTTATTTGTACAAAGATTTACGAGTCCGTTACATTTGATTCGGCGTATTAGAAGCCGGAAAAGTATTAATGTTAAAAAGAAACGGTATATTTTCTTTTGTTTTGAAAGCCAAAACGCGTCTTGAAATCAATATTCTTGTGTTTATAATACATTGTGAAGGGATGTATTGGTTCAAAGAAAAAAATATAATTTTGCTCTTTCTGATCAGTGAGTTAACTGATTTTATTTATTTGTGACACATTTATAACAAAATCTAAAACAATGTGTAAAAGAGTGACATTTTGCTATTTTAATATGTGATTATTATGTTACACAATTTTAAAGGCACTAAACTGTAAACTAGTTGTTATAGCAGCAAGATAGACTCTGGCAACTGAAAACTGGCACTAACTATTCACATGGCACTAACTTTTTACATGGCAATGCTAAAACAAATGTCATTTTACCAAAACGTCTCTATTATTGTCTTTGTTATTTTGGTGTAATTGCGTTTTAGTATTTACGACCTTAAAATATGAATAGAACTATTAAAAGTAAATTGCGGATTGTTTTGCATGATTTCCAAATTCGAGAAAAAGCAACAGAAGAAAGACACCGAATTTGGAGAATAATAAATTTCTTTACTTATTATATAATATATATACGCAAATACTCTTTGGTAATTGGGAGTTGCCATATTGATATTTTCTAAGTTTACCGCGCTTTTCCAGTATATACTTTGATAAGCCGAACCCTATGTATTTAATATGGAGCTTACTGTATAAAACTGAAAAATAAAACATTCAGTACATTTTACTTTCAAAACACCCTTCAAGCTCCCGTCGATAATTTCGATACGCATAATATAAGTAAAATAGGAAACTATGAGCAAAAGAAAAGAAAATCAATAAGGCAACGCAAACATAGTTTAATTTTGGACTCGCCAGTACAGTGACACTGATCTAAGTTACTGGGAAATGGAAAACGTAGTAATCTTCATAATGGTTACTGAATCCTTGTATTTATTTTGAAAATAGATATTTTGGTAAGTCAAGAGAAAACGTTATTAGTATTATTATATGGTAGGTAATTATATTGGCATCTAAAAATATTACTTAATTACGTGAAAGCCCAGAGAAAGGGATAAAAATAGAGGCAATTTATTTTGGACTGTAATGAAAGCGTTCTGGATTAGTTTTAGTATAATCGCTGTCTTCGCTTTGATTAATGCGAGCGAGAAAGCCCGATTTTCTAAATGAGACAATGAGACACTTTGCTCTGATCACGTCTGGCTATTAAATTATAACTCCTTGCTTTTTTCATTTGAATTTTTTTGCTTAAAATTGCAAGACTCATTTTGCTTTTGGCAATTCTGTTAGGTTAATTACTACGTTTAGTTTGACTAATTTTCCTATTATAATAGTACTAACATAAAAGTTACATTTAAATTTTAAAGAAAGCCGAGAGTTTAATTATTTCAATTAAACGAAATAACTTCAATCTCATTTATGTTTAAAAAAATTTTAAAAGCATTTTGAATACAAGGTTGTTTCAAGAAACATAGCTAATTTATGCCAATGTTACACGGTTCATTTCTCTGTTTTAATTTGGATGACTCAATCAAATTGAGTAATTCAATGTCATCGTCTTCTTTCCGTTCTTAGTCTTTTAACCAAAATGATTCAATTTGATTGTTTCGTGTAATATCAGCATTATCACGACTTTTTTGTCTTATGTCAAATCTGTATTTATGCCTATTGTCCACAGATGCGTTAGTAAAATGGCTTAACAGCGGTAAAAATGGAACGGCCAGGGCGTCGAGTGAAGGCCGGTTCCCTGAGTGGCCTATCTGGTGGTGTGACTGGCGCCGCTGGTGGCGTGCGCAGGCAGCGATCGCTAGAGTGGGGCGGGGACCGGTACAGCAGCAGCGACGACGACCGTCCGCCGCAGCCGCCACCACTAGCCGACAGGGTTTTTGCCTCACTTCTCGCGCACGCCACCCAACAGTTTGATAGTAAGTAATACAATGTAGCAGTCTTAGTTTTTAATACAAATAAAATATTTTAAAAAATTATAATGAGTTTACCCCGCAACTGCGCTGCGGGTTAAATAAACTCTAGTGCGTACCTCTTGTTTAAAGAGCAGGCGTTACTACAGGTTACATTGTAATAATTTTTTATGTTAGTGCTATTTGCCCCCGGAAGATTCATTTCATTTTATATCGCAAACTATCCCATCTCCCGACATGAAAAGTATTTATATCCATTTTCGGTATTAAAACTACATTTATATAAAATTACAGCAAATCCGATCCAGTACTCCTAGTAGTTTTTCCGTGAAAGCTTAACAGACAGGCAGATCGAGTTACTATCGCATTTTTTATAGATGATAATTTTTTATATTTATAAACTTGAGAAATGATTAGTCTCTCATACAAACTTTCATCTCCTATTTCAACCCATTCTAGTTTTATTTATCTATCCCCCGTCTATCTATCTATAAACTACATAAATGACAAAAATGACCAAAATAACAAAAATGACGAAAATGGCAAATCACAAAAAAAAACAAAACCGATCATATTTTCTGGGATAACTTTTACCTAAATCTATCCCATTATCCGGAATGAAAAGTATCCCTTGTACATCTTCGGTATTAAAGTTACATATATACCGAATTTCCACCAAATCGGTCGAATAAGTTTTCCGTAAAAGCATAACGAACAGAGAGACAGACAGAGTTACTGTCGTATTTATAATATTAATAGGAATACAAGTAATTAATACATTCAGATGTAAACCAAAGCTAGCTGATTATAAACTTAATCTTCATAGTTCTGGCTCAATTCTGGCTTCATAGTTCTTATTAAATTAAAAGACACCAAAGACAATGTTAAAAAAGACTTAAAATATATTGAAAACTAAATGTTTTCTTTATTATTGCGAAGCTGGCAAACAGGCAAACGACGCAGCTCATGGAAAGTGGTTATTGTTGCCGTTTATTGCCGGTTATAGGCGTTTGTAACACTAATAGCGAAGCCAACGCGTTACCAGTCTTGAGATTGGGATAAATAAGAGAAGTCGGCCATCGGAACTCTCAAATGCTACAGAATAGAATAGAATATTATTTATTGCACACAAAAAAATAATACACATGAGTTAACAAACATTTAACTAGTACAATCGGCAGTCTTATCGCTAACAGCGATTTCTTCCAGAACAGGCTCCTGTAGATAACTACACATTTATAACAGTGGGTCGGAATTCAGTGCGCATAGTTTAAAATACATACATATTGTTACGAGTGCTAGACTAGAATTAAAAATGCCGTTGGAATTACTACAGAATTTATTAGAATTATACAAACACGTATAACACAGGTACAAATATAACTGGACACAACCAGTACAAACTGCACGATTCAATAACACGCGCAAAGTCCGTCACCATATAGCTTATCGAATGTACAGACGTCTTGCTCGTGTCGTAATCGTCGCTTGACTGCCTCACCCCTCCGTTCGGGAATTGTTTTATACTAGACTATACAATACAACAGTCGACCGCGTGGACTGAATTTTCCAAGAATTACACCTGGCTAACGACTATCATAAAGGATTACAATACACAATAGGCGGCTTTTATAATTACAAATTTTAAACACAAAGTAAACAAAAGAAGTCCAAATGCGGGAAGGTAATAAACTATGCTTTATGGCAGGTAGGTGTGCATTCACTGTTGTCGGCATGTAACAATATATTAATAGTAAATAAAAATACACATACATATTGGTATACAAATATATGTAATATGTAGTAAATTTAATATTGGTGTCAATATTTTTTTTTGATTATTATTATATATATATTATATATTATTTAGTACATAGAGTAACATACCCATATATAAATTACTGTTTACAAATTTATATAGTCATCTTTCAGGACTATTAAAAGACCTAAGTGACTCTGCACTTCTGATGCTCATTGGCAATGCATTCCACAACTTATATATATATATTTAGTTGGTAAAATAAATCGATCCGCTCCTCACAATACCCATTGCTATATCCTATTAGGGTCATTATGAACATGTAAACATTGTTTAATAATATGTGCAATAAATGATTGAGTATTGAGTATTAATTAGTTGTATACCTTACAAATGTTTTAATATTCCAGATTACGTGCTATATAGTAGATAAATTGATATGATTAGTACAAGTATTTTACAAGCTAAATTGAAAGTTTACTTTTTTATTGCACGAGTTCAGCAGACAGGCAGACTGCCTGTTGACATTTGCAACACCAAAGGTATTACAAATACGCTGCTGCTTTTTAAAGAGAGACTGGATCCTGGCCACTAATGCCGGAACACAACTCAAGGTTATTATGGCGGCATATTCTAGACCAGGGGTGATTTTCAGCTAATAAGATTTTCTGATCTTCTATCTTCAAGCTATTATTTAATAACAATGTTATTTATTACATGTTTTCTGTGAATGTAGGACAAGCTTAGTTTTTTAATCACGGGTACCGAAAACCTACAGGTTACAGTAAAAACATTCAAAAGAGAACCGTAATACGTGACCGAGGTGTAAAAGGCTAGGATGATAAAGAATGCAGTAGAAATAATAAAAATAATACATATGTATTATGGTGATAAGAAAATTGAAAACTTTAATGTATCCTTCAAAATCTACACTTTATAAATTGAACCTTCCATACTTTTCTACTAGAGGTGGATATGAACTTTGTTATAAAAATGGCAGAGTTGATCCACGTTCATTTGTTACGCCCGAATCATACATACGTCTTGTAATACTTGAGTGGGGGCATCGTAGCAGCTACGGACTACGGCGTAGCGGGATCAGCTTAGAATTTGTTATTCACCGAGTTACACGGTCGAAGGTCCGCGTTGAGCCCTAACAAGTGGGATCATTAGTGGAAACGTAAAGGGTGTGGAGTGCGGGGCAAGCGGGAGGGCACAACGGCAATTGATAGGGGAGCGCCCTGCGGTGAACTTATGAGGAAAACTTTACACGTAAACTCAACAGCCTTTGCCTTCTGCGGTGCCAACTGAGAGTTGATGAAGTTATACAGAAAGTCGCATAATTTCAAAGGGGTTTCAAATACAGTATGGCCCTTTAAATATGCAAAACTTAATGATAATAATAGCCAAATTAATTAAATATTATAACTCGTACAATAATTAGCCATCCTAGAGCGCTACTACGACATGTGCATCGGGCCAAAGCCGAAGTGAGACTCTGCAACCGACCAAAGTCAGAGTGGAAATGTTTTTTCGTTGTTTCATGCACATGCTTTTATATTCAAGCGATGACGAAACGAGCTGATTAGTGGGGTAATAGACACCAACTACCCTCTGTTATCATTCTGTTTAAAAATAATCTCGTTAAAATATTACAATAATCTTAACACTTATAAGCATATACAATATTTCTCTCGTATTTTCAACGCTAAACATTACCTACGAGTAAATGTATTAATAATTTAAATAAGTTTGTTGCGTGTCTGTTTTACCTTAGGCCTTGTTATCTATAACTAGGATATGCCCGCGACTTCGTCCACACTTCACTTGAAATTCCTTCGCGATTTCCGGGACACAAAGTACCACGGTATTTAAAAAAGATAAAAGATATAAGCTATCATTTTAGTGAAAACTGTGTTGGAATAACCTAATTTTTATGCACTAGAATAACTAAAAACTGCTCCCGGAAAATTCCCGCGGGATTCCCGGGAAAAACACATTACACATTTTATTACAGAAAATTTACTATCGGTTGGTGAAAAAATCACTTTGAAATTGTTTTTTTTAAATTTGGACATTTTAAATAATTCCCAGAAAAATTCCGGCCGGATTCCCGGGATAAAAAGTAGCGTAGATTTTAAGTCTAAGAATTTGCTATCGATCAGTGAAAACCGCATCGAAATCGGCTGAGTAGTTTTTACGTCAATCCCGAACAAACAGGTAAACCAAGAAACAGACTAGGACTCAAAAAAAATTGCATCGTGTTTTCCGTCGTTTAAATAGTCTATTCTAGTTGTTTTTTTAATGGCTTCAATGTACAAACACGATATGTTTAGAATTTTATAATATTATAAATAGATATTCCATTTTGAAGCTAATTTAAGCTTCGTTAGAATTACTTATTGTTGAGGTGAAAAACATTTCTAAAATTAGCTATCAAGCAACTCGTATTTCATTAAAATAAATAAATTGAACAAGTGCGTGGTAGTCCACGAATAATATATAGAGGTGTCAAATGTCCACTCTTTTCGTCATATGTCTACGGAACTATTAAAGAAGTGTTTGATCTAAAATACCCTATATACCAAAAACTGCTGAACGAGTATTGAATAAACATTTTTTTTAATAATATTTTTGAAGTATTACCACCTTAATTTTTATTAGAATTATCCACATCGTTATTAAAAAGCTATAGACAATTTTCCTTAATTAATTGGAAGCTAATAACTTGAAAGAATATTGTTATAATTTCTTAAGATGTGACTAATGATATACCCCCAATATGTTCTATATCTACAACTACGTATTAAAGAGAAAAAATAATTTTTTTTTTCGCAATTTTTGGCGTAGAATTGTGTTGCGACATATAGATTACGTGTTTCTACCACTTTTCATACATATACGTACCAGTATAAGAATAGATATAAATATAGACGGACTGATAGACATTCGGAAAGACGGACGATTTCTTTCGTTTCGTTTTTGCCAAAATTACTACAGGACCTTCAAAAGTATACAGAGACTTTTCAAAATTATGACAGTGTACTGTGTATTGATTACGTCAGAATAGAAGGTATTAACGGAGCTTCATTCATGGTAATGACCCTGTTGAAACGAGACACATGACATATATAAATTTAAAACGTATTTCGAAAAAGGCAAGGTCTATTATCGCTTAGCTAGATATATAGAGGTTTAGATGGGGCTTATGACTGGAATTCGTGTGTCGCTGCGATCAGAACAAATGCTGGTCGTTGGACCGAGCTCAAGGTAACTATTGATTTGAATGTTATGTAATCTATGTACGTATAACTTTAAATGTTTTTGTTATGAATATTGACGTTATATTTTAAATAATTTTCCTTAATCCTTCTGTTTTTGCGCATTTCGATTTGATTTTTTACCGTTTATACTCTATCTATCTATATTATAATAAATTTGTAAATGGATCGAGTTTGTACAATGCGTTTAGAAATGTGATGAAAATCACGGGGGT
Organism: Dendrolimus kikuchii; assembly: GCA_019925095.2. Classification (NCBI taxonomy): domain Eukaryota; kingdom Metazoa; phylum Arthropoda; class Insecta; order Lepidoptera; family Lasiocampidae; genus Dendrolimus; species Dendrolimus kikuchii. The sequence goes on from CM034394.1 coordinate 13,847,943, forward strand.
CAACTCGAATCAGCATCTGTTGCTTGGAATCTTCCAAAAATGCAATTTTTAGATTTTTTGTGTCTGTGTTTTTGTCTTTCTGTTTGTCTGTCTGTTAGAGCATCACGTGAAAACTACTGAACGGATTTAAATTAAATTCGAAACGGAGCAAGCTTATATCACGGGGCGTAACTTTTTATCTCGATAAATTACGTCGTGTTCGTAGAATAGACGAAAATAATCAAAAAGATGGCGCTGCGATCGCATCTTTTTTGGAAACTACAGAACGCACCTAAATGAATGAAATTCGACATAATGCTGGTTTATAACTCGAATTAACACGTAGAATACGTTTCATCCCGATAAAAGATGTCGTTTACCTGGAATAGATGACTTAGCAAAATAGATGGCGCTTTAATCAGGTTTTTACAATTTACTAATAAATATTTACGTAATCATAAACAAGACGTCATTCATTATATTACTTCAAATTAGGTTGACTTCGACTCATATGTATGTTTTGCTGGGCACTTGTGTAGAGTATATGGACTTAGTTTGTTTGTTATTGTAGTGGATTTAACAAGAAACAGTGAAGTTTGAGGTCTCGAAAATTACAGAATGTATCCTTCTTTAAGCAAGTATGTTATTTAGTATTGTAATAATATATGGTAATAGTACTGTTACGACCTAGGTGCCGACAAAGACAAATTCACACCTGCATACCTGTAGAAACACATTTTATAACCTTTTCGACATTTGGACTTCTTTTGTTTACTTTGTATTTAAAGTTTGTGATTAAAAACAGCCCATTGTGTATTGTAATCTTTTACGGCCTATTGTTGTATTGTGATCACTGCCAGGTGTCTCGGATTTACAAATACAAACTGATTCTAAGAAATTCGGTCCACGCGGCAGACATATTGCATCTGTGTAGTATAAAGCAATGCCCCAATGGAGAGTTGAGGCAGTCAAGCGATAACCACAAGCGAAGCAAGACTTGTGTTCATTCGGTAGTCTATTTAGTGACAGACTTTGCGCGTGTATTTGAATTACGATCTTCTGCATTACGTTTGGACTTATTACGTTCGGTTGTATATGTACCTGGTTTACACGTGTTTGTATAGTTCTAATAAACTCTATAATAATACCAACGGCATTTTAATTCGAGTCCTGCAACTCGTAACAATACTATCAGAAATCATTATTCATATTTCATAGGTTTTTTTAGTTTAACATCCGTAGTATATAAAGGCTCGACGCCGCAGCTAATTTTAAAACACCTGTATAGTCTTTGAATACTTATTTATTACTGTGTAAATTATATTACATTGCACTGGAAATCTCGCGGGAATTTTCCCGGGAGCGGTTTGTAATTGTTCGGGTGCATAAAAATTAGCTTATTCCGACACAGTTCTCACTAAAACGATATATTACATTCTTTTTTAAGTTCTGCCGTATTTTCAGTCCCGGGAATCTCATAAGAATTTCAAGTCAAGCATGGATGAAGTCGCGGGCATATCCTAGTTTAAAAATATATTTAAGAAAAAATATTATAAAAGGTACAGGTAAACGGGGAAAGTTTGAGGAAACAATAACAAACCATCATCAAGTACAGTCTTAATTTGCTTGTCAATATATGTACAATTTGCGTAGTGTATATATATATATATATATATATATATATATATATATATATATATATATATATATATATATATATGTACAAATACAATTACACAGACAAACGATTTTGTCTGTGGGATTTAAAAGATATTTAAATAAATTGAGTTAGTTGCTAATAGTAATAATAGTGAAAGTTGAGTAATTATTATGATAAGCTATGTAACAATCGACTATACCTATTAGCAGCTGAACCCGAAATTAAGAATAGATCTTGTTTCGTCGGCTTACAGTGCCTTCCCCGAAAATATTCCAATTAATTTGCCTATGCGAAAGGTTATTCGCAAATAAATTTAGTACAAATAAACTTAAAATGAGGAATCTGCTCTACTTCATATCTACAGTGAATAATAAATGAAAGAGATTAAAATTATGTGTGTGTATGAGAAAGTTAAATTGGTAATATGTCTAATTTTACGTACATACATACATATTATCACGCCTGTTTCCTATAGGAGTAGGTAGAGAGCATAGACCTCCACTTGCGATGTTTGTAAAAAACCACGTATTTCATCTACATCTCTTCATAAATGCAGGTTTATTTCAGGTGCTTTTTACCTTTCCTTGTTTTCCACTTCCGCTATTTGATCATGGTGTGTATGTCGCGGTTTACCGGCATCAATTCTACCATTCACAATGCTGTTATATACTTCTCTTGTTATTCTACTTTCATCCATTCTCTCTATATACCCAGCCACCTTAATATTTTAAATGTGTAGAATCTATGTTTTTTTAACTGTGTTGCAATCATTTGTAATTTATACTCTGTAATACCTATGAAAATAAATTTTAAGAAATTTCATAAAAAAACTTATATATGTATGTTCTTAAGTTGTTCAATAACATGAACCAACAAAGGCTGTTTGTTTCAGTTTGTGTATATATTCTACAGAAACACTAACATACCAGCGGTAACTTAGTGCATAAACAGGTAAATAAGCACTAAATCTCTAGATACTACCACGTCGTTTCATATTTCTGCGGTATGCAGAGTATACTCACCTACACACGGGTACAGCATTATCATAAAGGTTCATTTTATTGTGGCTCAGATATTGTACATTTAGTCTTCTTTACCCTTACTCTATACAATGAACGTAACAATGGCGTTGTTATCTTTTTGGCCTATTCCACGCAACTCTATTTATTCGATTTAATGGTATTGTTCGTACATTCTTTTACAAAGCTGTAAAAATATAGACCAATGATATTAATATTTTTTATGTTTTGAATATTATTATTTTTTTGTTGTTAAGCTGGCAAACACGCAGACGGCCCAGCTCATGGAAACTGTTTACCGTCGCCTATAGCCGTTCATAACACCAATAGCAAAGCCATCGCGTTGGCAACTTTTTGGAGGGGATAGGATAGATGGAGGGTATAGACACGAGGAATGGGACAGGGACGGTTGGATATGGGGTGGAGGAAATGAGTTATCGGAACTCACTCATCACAAGAAATCTATATCTCAAGGCTAACAGTTACGCACCCATAATCTGCAAGGTATTACGCTGATCGAGCCGGTTTTAAAAGCGATAATCGTCATAAAATTAAAATTAATTCATCCCTTTTATAGAAAACAAGCGTAAAATATGTTTTATGACGATAGGTTCTCCCAGCTTTGCTCTTATTGGTTCATCTCGAAAACCACGAAGTAGAAATATACCATTACCGGAAATACAAATAAGATCACTGTCGAAAAATGTCAGTGGATGAAATATTACTATGATACCTCCTTTTTAAAATAGTTTCAGACTCAGTGGCTTGATGTGAAGTGGCTCCATCAAAATTTCTGTACATCTTACGGCTGTCCCTAAGCGCTAAAATGTCCTCTGACGATTATTGCACCTCAGTGAAAACTAGGTTAACAGCGAGACAACAGACAAAAAGCGTTTTATGATCGATTTGTCAGCCGTTGTTACAATAATTATACACACTTTAATGCAGTGAACAAAAAATGTCAATCTTGATCATATTTCTGACGTCTTTTTTGTGTTCAAAACGCATTTTCGATAAATTTTCTCGATAGAAAATAATTGCAAAGTGACATCTAAACGTGTTCTTCAATCTTTAATATTATGATTACTGTTAATCGTACATCGCTAAAATAAATAACAGTAACGTATCATATTATAAGAAATTGAACCATTGTAGTTCTTTTATTCGGTTACTTAGAGAATTTGGAAGTAATTAATTATTTTATTATAAATGACTTCAAAAACCACGCTTGCCGGTCACAATGTATGAAATTTTCATTCCGCCCGAGGGCTTGGAGGTGTGAATATGTGTCGTTTTGCTCGAGCGTGCTATTCGAAATAAAATTTTAAATAAATGAAGGAGCAATAATACCAAGAATTTTGGCCCGAGTGCGGTATACATATTTAGTGTATACGGTAGACCACTGGTCTAACTCACAGTCCGTGTGGTTTCAAACCCCACTAGCTTCACTTTATCTAGTAGAGTTTTTTATTTTTATATCAAAGTTGATAAAATGGTCTTTTTCTCTTCTTAAATAATTTTATAAAATGCAATAAAAATACTTTTCTATGTTTTTATATTTCATTTCATGTGGACTTTTATACTACTGACAATAAAATCTATTTCAATCAATCTTACCGGTAACATTAAAATCCGAAAGCGCCATCTATGTTTCTCAATAGAAATGATGTAGACACTGGATTATTGGACCTACTTATGCAAAATGGAACCAACCCACATACTGACAGTTTTGAGAAAAAGCATTTTTATTAAAATTTTGCATACAAAAAAATATGTCTATATTTTGGAAAAGAAAATTAGAATATTGTATATTATATTTTGTCCTATATATTCAAGTACAATTTTAATGTAAATAATTTCAAATTACATAGTAATCAAACAACTTCGATGGTTCCTTTTAGTAAAATTATTTGTGTGTGAGTTGGTCCCTTGTTTAGTTATTACGTTGGCATAGTTTCATGGAAAAATAAAAGAATAACTCATTTATTTATTTATATTTCTTTAAAAAAAGACATATTTCTTATAATAATATAATTTTTTTCATAACAACATTAATAAGAAAAACACAATCATAAAACTTATAATTTTCAAAATTTAAAAGCTTTTTTAAAATTTTGCATAACATATACTGATTTTTGGTATGAAAATTGATTTGTAATTAAGGATGTTAATTGTGTTATCTTCAAACTATTATAAACTTCATGTTCTATAAAAATGAATATTTAATTGTACTATTTAAAAAATGACAAAAAAGTTTTATGAAACAACTTAAGCTTTTGTAACCTCAAAATAAGATTTACATACCTTGTCTGTCATTATCTTCATTATCAGACTGATTCAGACAGCTAGATATCATATTCTATATTCTTGTGATCACTCTCTTCATGATTGGACACAAAATAGTAGGTATTAAATATATTTGACAAAGAAATCATATCACAGAAACAACAGCTTTCCGTTCTGTGATGCCGATTTTTCACGTAATGTTGCCGTTGCAATCGCAAATATTAGTTAGTTACCAAATTAATTGGTAAAAGTTGCCACATACAATAAATAGTCCACAAGATGTATGACTTTTGAGACAAAATAAATTAAATTTAAAAAAAATTATAAATCCCATAGCCTATGTAGCTATCATTGACTGGATAAATAATTATATCAAGAAATTTATTTAACAACACAAATTCAAAGGACATGACTAATTAGATGATATAAAAATAATTATTTCAACAAGAAACCAAGTAATATGAATCTTTGTGAAAATATAGGATTATTTGATTTTCAATACGCAAACAAGAATCAACCGGCATGGTTCTATTTGATAGACTAAAATTAAAAATAATACAAGGAACTATGCAGTCTGATCTTTTATGAAAAAATAAAAATGGTAAACCTTTTAGGTTTTTGGATTACCGTGTTTCATATTGTTAGTTTATTATATTCTTGGTGTTGTGTGGGTTAGCTACTTTGTGATAAAAATGTTTTATTCTGTAAATGTTGTCAGCTCGTTACGATTCTTATTGAGTCGATAGAAAGTGCATTTCGAAAGCCTTCTGCATCCTTAACCCAATTTTGGCATGTTTGTGGATTGGTTCTGTTTTGCATAAGTAGGTCCAATTAGAATTATGAAGACCAGAGTTCATAGTTCAAGTTAGAGTGCTCGCTCCATTTTTCTTTTCTAACTATTTTTTTTTATTTAGCCCTGTTATGTTTTATCTATTACTATTTATTTTACAGTTTTAATCTATACACATAAATAAAAGTGATGTGCCTGTTTGTAATCTCAAAATAAAAACTAAAAATCGGACCAGGAGATTTCAAAAATGCTACTTTTAGAATTTTTGTCTGTCTGTTTGTCTGGATGTTCCGGCTAATCTCTAAAACAGCTGGATCCATTTTGACGTAATTTTCATTAGCAGATAGCTGATGTTGTGAGCATATTTGTCTCTCGCTTTGTTATCCTTTTATGGAAAGACTATTGAACCGATTTGATTGAAACTGGGTACATATGTAATTTTAATACCGAGGGTGGCCAAGAAGTACTTTTCATCCCGAAAAATGAGATAGTTTCCGGGATGAAAATATATTTGGCCGAACGGGCCTAAATGATGAAATGAAATGACCGAAATGACTGGAAATGCTGAAATGGCGCAAATGGCCGAATTGACCGAAATGGTAAATCATAAAAAAACCTGTTCTACTTTCTGAGATAACCTTTACATAAATTTATCCCATTATCCGGGATAAAATTATCCTTTGTCCACCATAATTATTAAAATTACATATATACCGAATTTTAGCCAAATCGGTGCAATAGTTTTTCCGTAAAACTCAGTATATGTATATATATGTATATATATATATATATATATATATATATATATATATATATATATATATATATATATATATATATATATATATATATGGATTCATTGTTGTTCCATAATACAATTACATAATTTTAATAAAGTTTACCCGTCTAAAAAATTGTTGGCACAATAAAAAAAACCTACAGCCTGATAAGGATTCGAACTCGGTATTTCCTAATTCCTATTGCGCTTGATAAACTGTTGGGGTACAGATGCTTAGGAAGTGGTGTCAAAATTTCAATAGTGATTAAGCATATAAACGATCTATCTCACTTTAGGATATCTTGTCTCGCTCTCGCGAGCCTTAGAATGAAATAAATTGAATCAAGTTGATATGGACGCGCTGCGTGTAGGTATGTTCAGTTGCAATATCTCGCCACGGTCGAAATTTTATTACGCGCTGTTCCATCGAAGTAAATATCGGCCGTGCGGGGTTGATTTTGTGAAAAAACAATTTGAATCAGGTCTACATAGTCTCTTAATATTTAAAATATTCTATATACATTTAGTGATGATTCCAGGTGAACTTATTAACCTTCGTAATCTTCGGAGTGTTATTATTGGTCTCATATTTCAATTATTGATCATATTGTGATCTGGCTTGCCACTTATTTTTATTATTATCATCTGGCTCGAAGGACCAAGGTTGGGGGTGTATGGTTCTTATTGAACACATTATTTCTCTCTTTTCATTTAGCTTCTCTCAATTATTTGAGGTCTTCCCAATACGTCTATTCCTTCGAAATTCCTCTATTCTAGCATACGTCCTCTGTCACATCACATACCATTTTCTGATCATAAATGAACATAAACAGACTTTTATACGCCGATAAATGCTAAGCTGGTAATGAGGGCACGATGTGGCTTCCACCGGTATACACTGCAGTCACAGTTTGCGGAATACGGTGACTATGTGTCTCGTAGAAATCGCTCCCATAGACAAGATCAACTATTGTACTTTTCGTAACAAATTTGTTAACAATTTATTCTGCAATACGTATGCAATAAAGAGTATTCTGTTCTTTTCTATTCTATTAGCGCAACAATATATAGACAGGCAGCAAATAATTGTTATAAAATAAATAGTAGTTAGTATTTTAAATTATAAAGAAATGGTGTATGTTATAGTTTGTTGAGTTTTATTAAAAATAAAAAAACAATAAAATAAAAGCTACAAGCAAATGAGTATTTATTGATGTTACATAAAAAATAAAATTTGGTAAAAATGTCAAAATGAGGGAGTTGTTTCGAGGAGTGAAATGGTAAACAACGCCGTGAGCTAATACGTACCTAGTAAATATAAAAGCTTCAAAGGTTCAGGTAGAACCATTATTTAATAAATGGTTTTATTAAATTCTCGAAGCTAGTACGATTTCTTAAACAAATAATAATATTACAATGCTCAGTCAAGGCTAAACGAAATTTCATGTTACATTGAATATTTTCTTGATAAACGAACTAAGAGTAGGTAATAAGTACTAGTGAATTTATTATATAGGCATTTGTATTGTAAAAACCAACTATTATTTTATATAAAGTCTTAAAAATTTACACAAAATTAAAAAAAAGAAGTAAACTATATACATAAATAAAATAATATTGAAATAGAAAGGTTAGTCCTAGACCGCTACTAAGAGGGAACGTTTCCTAAAGGCTGGCCGCGTTGCCTTGTTAGATGGCAACGCTAATAATATGTTATCCGAAATATAGATCAGTTTCTTAATCCTATAAGTCATCTGCACAGTTATTCGGCTGCCTTGATAAAGCTCGTGTGCTTCTTCAGGCTTGAAAATTATGACTAAATGAAATTTACTTCACTTTTGCGCTTGCGGTTTGAAATGAAATGCAATTGATTGATTTGTCACAAACATGAAGATAAAAGATATTACAAGTGAAATATGCTCGGTACATAGTTTGCCTTATAAAGGCATACAAAATATTTATACTAAAAGAAAAATAACTGAAATTATATAGTACAGAAACATACAGTCATAACTTGAGCTTATATAATATTTATTAATTCAAAATAACAATTTCATATCTTTAGAATCATAGTATATAATGCGAAATTATTTTAAAATGTCAAATTGTTCTATATGTTTATGGCATGTCATCTCAGAAAAATAATATTAGTTAACTTTAATGTGTTGACAATATTAGATAATACAGTTAACAGAATGTGCAGTTGTTGTTGATGTCGAATAAAATGTACATTGTCTTTTATATATTTGAATACATATCCTAAGAAACTGAATCGTTTTTGGAGTCAAAAATCCCAGTGTCGTCCTGGCAGACATTAATAGGCAACGATGGCCACTTTCTATCAGATGGACAGTCTGTCTGTTTGCCTGCTTAAGGCATTAAAACATTCTAGCAAACAAATATAAGTTCATTTATAACTGAAGGGATTAATCCGTTAAATCGGTGGACATAATTATGTATGTCGGTATGTGCGTTGTATAATTTCAAATAAAGTACAATGGACAACTCTAGGATCAATCCGTAGTAACGAGAGTAAATAATGGAAATGTACCTACCGGGAATGGAATTCGGGGGCTTTGAGATTGAGTTAGTCTAGACTCTAGAGATATCGTAAAAAACACTACAACAAATAGTCTATCGAAGTGTTGATTGACATAATGGCAAAATTCATTAAAAAATGCGTTATTATATATAGTTGGTAATACAATGTTTACAATCTAAAAGAGTAGTTCATAGTGCGCTGAACTCTCCTAACGTTGACTGAACTGTAATAAAGTTTAAAGTTGCTAATGCTTGCAGCGAGGATAAAATATATGATAGGTGCCTGTTATGTTTTATGGACCAAAGAAAAATTAGTTTCAGTAATGTGTAATGGTTATGTGTGGTATATTGATAAAAACAGTTTAGCTTTTTAGCCACTTTTTTACAAAGGCATAAAAGATACAAAAAATGATTTTTTTTCTGACGTTAGCACTGTAATAAGTGGCGGGGGGCCTTGTCTTGGCCCCCGGAGTCAGGTACGAGGTGTCGCTACTCACCTAAGGCTTCGCTACAAAGCCCCCTTGCGGGAGAATTACTATATTATTATGCAATATTATATATCTATCAATATCTTTATTTGCAAAAATGCTTTTTTAAACCCGCAGTAACTTGCGGGTGGGTACATTTATAATTTCAGTTGGCAAAGAGTTACAAATAAGAGGAATCATATAAATATAGTTCCCTCTGAAAAGATCCCGAGAAGGCACAGGCATCTTTAATTTTACTTGCGTCACAAGTCTCGCGTGAACATTGTAATATTCTTCAAACAAAAACCCATTAAATTGTACATACATAACTTCACGCCAGTTCCCTTGCGGGGTAGGCACGAACAACAGAGCGCCATTTAGGCCCATTCTTACACACTTCACTTGCTTCTTTGACATTGTGGCTTAAATTGTACATACTTTGCGATTATATAGATACCAGCCAAAGTAAGGAGATTTTGAAATTTAAAAACCGGTTTGCAAAATTCTGACCATTTCATTTCAAATATGGCACGGAGGTATTTCTTTTGGGCTATAAAAACTCTTGCAGTATCAGGAGCATTTCCCATTGTAATGGATTCATGAGCAAACATAAGCGTGATAGACCATCAACACAGATCGTAAGGAGGTACACGTTATAATTTTTTTAATAGCGAAGTCAGAACTATTAGTTTTGCTACAAATCATGTCAATATGGTGTTTCCATAATAAATGAGCGTCAATTTGGATTCCCAGGAATTAAACTGTTCTATGTTTATATTATTATAATTAAGATTTAGATGATTTGGTTTACTTTTTTTGTTCTAAATTGAATTATTTTAGTTTCGTATAAATTGATAATTAATTTATTAGAGTTAAAACAATTAATAATATCAGAGAGACATGTTATTTATCATTTTCGTAGTCACAGATATAGAAGATTTTATAACTATTGCTGTATCGTCTACAAATAAAACAGTGTTATGTTTTGTGGCAAGAGCTAACTCGTTCACATATAATGGAAATAATAAAGGGCTCAATATGTTTCCCTGAGGGACGCCACAGTCAGTATCTTTTTGTGTAAAATCATAGTCTGTAATACAATTTGAATCTTTATCAAGTTTGTTAACTCTAGTTATATGTTGGCGATCACTTAAATCATTAGTCAATAAATTAAGAGCTGGACCGCTAACACCATATTTATCAAATTTTTGGAGCAGGATAGCATGATCAACAAAATCGAAGGCTTTGCTGAAATCAAGAAATAGAGCACAATAAAAAGTTTTGTTATTTAAATTACTTATAATTAAATTTAGAAAGTGATAAGTTGCCAAAGAAGTAGATTTAAATTTCTGAAAACCGAACTGCAATTTTGCTAGGAAATGAAATTTGGTAAAAAAATGAAATTAATCTATACTAATATTATAAAGAGGAAAGATTTGATTGTTTGTTTGCATTGAATAGACTCCGAAACTAATGAACCGATTTGAAAAGCTCTTTTAGTGTTGACAAGCTACACTATTCCTGGTTGACATAGGCTATAAAAAATATTCCTAGATACCTAACTTAAGAAAAAGCAACTCGATGTACAATCGTCCTTTAGAATTTTTCAACATTACGAATGTCAAACTATAAAGACTTTTTATTTTCTTAAAATATTAAAGAACATTATTTCAAAAAGCAAAAATAACTCTTGACGTGTATGACTAATACTGCAATGACATGATATTGAATACTTCATAGAGTAGTGGATGCGGTTCTAGTTTTAGGAACCGGCCCTGATATGCAAATGGTCGCTTTTTAGGCTATTACCAGCATTACCTTTGGCGATGGGCGCTAATGTGATTAGTCCCGTCGCGTGGTGGCATTTGCACAGCTTTAATGCACAGACGGACATATAGGCCTAATATGTTATATATTTTTAGATCGATGCGCCTGGCTGAAGTTTGCTAGTTCCCACTAATCAACTGTTTCATCTTAAGAACTATATTACCTACATATTAAACTTATAAACAAAATTTACATAAATACATAATTAAATTAATTTAATGACATGCAATGAATTTAACAAAATAATTATTTTGATAATAAAGTATTATATAAAATATAAGCATTTATTTCAATGAGAAATAAGGTACATATATCTAAAATATCATAAACTTTATTATAATTTATAGAAAGAAGAAATTGCCATCAATACTGGAAAGGTGTTTTTTTTAAACAACTCTACGGACTCCAGTTCCGTACCCTTTTTTATAATTTAATTTAGAAAAAAGTTTACGAATTGTACACGATTATTTTTTATTTTTGTTATTGTGTGTGACATTTATTGAATGTAGGTTTGTGTTGTGGTGTACCTTAAGAATAACTTATTATATTAATTTATTGTAATTTTAATACTAAACTGATACTAATGTAGAGTGTATATGTTACATGCTGGTGTTGTGAGGAAGTGCGTGTGCAGTGTGTGCTTTATGTCTAAGGTATATTTTGTAGATGTTGTATACAGGCGACGTTAGCTGATTGCCTTTGTAGAAAAAAATAGATTTTTGGAGTGAAACTTCTTTAGAGACGTTGTGATATGAGACTCAATGTAACGAAAAAGCGACACTCAAAAGAGATAAAGACTAAGCCTGCGAGAGAATGAGTGAGAATACATTATGTTCAATAATTTAAACGCTATGCTCATACAGATAGAGTTGGAAATGTTTTGAAGTTGTTTTGTTAATACTGTTACGAGTGTGGGACTTGGATTAAAATGCCGTTGGAATTACTATAGAGTTTATTAGAACTATACAAACACGTATAAAACAGGTACAAATAAAACTAGACACTAATTTGTTACAATCTACACGATCAATAACACGCGCAAAGTCCGTCACTAAGATGTACACACGTCTTACTAGTATCGTAATCGTCGCTCGACTGCCTCACCCCTAGGTTCGGTCATTGTTTTATAGTAAACTGTATAATAGAACAAAGGACCGTGTTCACCGAGTTAATCCGCACATCTGGCAAGTAAGGATTAGTTCAACACTAATGACGGCCATAAAAGAAGTAGAAAAACAATAGCATGTTTTCTGAACTACAAATTCTAAACACAAAGTAAACAAAAGAATTCCTAAATCCGGTGGCAATAAAACTGCGTTTTGCGACCTGCAGGTGTGCGCATTTCTGTGTCAGTATGTAACAATACTTTAAATTTCGTGTTTTAAACCTTAAATATATTATAACGATATAATATATGAAATATAAGATGTCACCACGATATTTAGAATCCCTTCCATCCCTTGTCACACTTTGTGTCACTTCTATTGCGTGTGAACTACACACACACACAACTTTTTTTATTATGAAGCTGACAAACGCGCAGACGGCCTAGCTAATAAAATGTGGTTATAGCCTCCTGTAGACGTTTGCAACGCCAGGAGCGAAACTAATAGGTTATTAGCTTTTAGGACGCGATAGGAGGGATAGAATAAAGGGGAAGGGACAACGGTATCAGAGAGGAGGATTCGGACAGGAGACTGGAATGGAGGAAATAAATAGAGGGATGAGATAAGAGGGACAAGTAGGCCATCGAAACTCTCATTTATCGTATGAAACACGAATTGCTCCATGCTGTTCCACGCCGATATTCTGTGAGAACGTGATATCACACCGATCGACCGGGCTCGGTAGCTATAAGCAAGATATTCAGTTCAGCATGGCTGTACTATATCAAATTTAGTCAAGTCAAATTGATAGATAATAAATACGTTACATCTTCCCGCCACATAATCTTATCTAATAAGTAGAAGTGTATAGTATTATTATTTTTTGAATATTTGTAGTAACGTATGTATATACACTTGTCTATAAATTAGTACTCAAATACTTATCCAAAAATACAATAGTGTATACTATACCTATAGTATATTTAACAATATATTTTATGATTTATTTAGTATATATACTATATTAGATGAATGTACATTAATATTATAACAATAATAATATTCTTCTTTCCTTTTATTATGCTTTTCTTACTTAGTGTGCTGTTACAACTCCATTAATTCTTCGAAAAATAATCCTGTAACATGTTTCTGTATAAAACTTATAAAAATAAAAAACTTGAGCTAGAAATAGAATAATAAATATAAAATAAACACTTTATAGCTAGAATTGTTGCTGGAGAGTTTCTTGCCGCTTCATCTCCTTATTAGCAATAATAAGACGTTGCGAAGCGGTCTACTTACATAGAATAGGAAGTAAAGTTAAAATTTACCTTACATGTGTGACCTTTAAAAAGTGGTCTCCAGTGGAACTTATTTTGAATAATACCTTTTAAATTTGAAATACGAATAATAAAACTAATAGGTATCTAATGTTGCTTTCTGATTATGTTAAAAGCGTTAGAGCATGAAATTTAAAAAGTTAATCTCAAAGTTTAGTGAAAGATCCACAAAAACTCACATGATTGTAAAGTTTCTACACATTCAAATGATGAAACATATTGCACAAATGGAACAATCTGACTAATATTAATTAAATTAGTTGCTAGAGCATCTACATAGCTGAGATTTCTTAAGGAGCAGCCGGGAGCGTGTACACAAACGACTAAGTTTGTACACGAACCTATATTCACTGAAGTCTTGTGTGTCAAGTATGAATACATTCAAGATGAATACGAATTCGTAGCGGGTGTGTATGTTTTAAGTACGTTTGTTTAGTTCATTTAGTTTACTTTGTTTACTGACTGTTAAAAAAAAATTGATTATTATTTTTCACTGGAAGTATTATTGTTTTCCACGAGGGTTTCGCAGTGAATTAATATAATAATAAAAATAATACGTACGCAAATTTGCTTGCTATTAATATGTTGCTTCTATTAATATATTTTTAGATTTTCACAATATAATTTGTGTTTTTTATTCATTAAATTAGTTTTAAAGACTAAAAGCTAAACCACCTTCTGTCTTCTCTACCTTTAGAACAAAAATATCTAAGTCAACTGTTGATGTTAGTGTTTCCGGACGTCGATACGAATATTAAAAAGGGGAATAAGCTTGTGTACGGAGCATATTGTTAGGTGAGATTGGAAAGCACGAGCCTGTGAGTATTTCCATTTCATTTTGTATTTTTCTCCTTGCACAAACGGTATCGGCGCAGTGTTATTAGAGGCAAGCCCAGTAAGTACGCAATATCTCCGGCCGCGCTCGGTAAGAATCCTCACCGACGCTATGTTCCGTTATTGCATGGAAATTCTTCGGTGTGCAACTTCATTGAGCGACTCTCTCTTTTGTATAAACGTTTCCGCGCAATGTTCCAGGGTTATTGTTTTTCAAAAGCGGAGAGGCACCTGATATTGCCTTCCCTGAATCACAAGTAGTTAGGTTTATTCAATTAAGCTGAGCACGCGGACCTTTGTGTTGTGCGCACGTATGAAAAAAGCCTGTCAGGTGCGAGTCTGGCCGTAGCGATACGAGAGTTGAATTAATTTCTGATGATTTCATTCTTTCTATAAACTGACATAATTTATTGATAAATAAAGCTAGAGAAGACATGAAGTTAAAACCGGATCTCGAAATGTATAGGCATTTTATGACAGCGACGGCAGATATTTGTATCTTTTACCATTTACTTCGGGGGAAATTCGATAGAATTATGATAAATGTTTTCCACGTGACAGGTGGTTTTGTGCCCAGGTGAGGCGAGACGCGCGCTAACATTATTATTGACACATTATTGAGTCGTGTCTGAGCAACGGAAGTTAACCATAAATATAGGTGAGGCCAATTTAGGCTTTAGCTAATCATTAATATTCGGTAGCTCAATTTTCATTATGAAAGTCGAGAGTGTGAGAGTATTCGAGAAAAATTCAAATTAAGAAATTTAAGTTTTTTTAAATTAAACTATAGTTTTCCATAGATACGCTCGCGTAAGTAAAAAAATGTATATATATATAAGTAATAAAGCGAAATAATAAAGACCTATGGTGCCATTTATGGCCGGTTCCTATATCTTACTATTCATTAACTTGATTTAGTATCGGTTGAATTTTGGCATTACTTGGAGCTTATATAGGAACCGGCCATTAATCATGTATGGTTTTAGGAGTGTTCATAGTAATGATTTTTTAATAACAATTGTAATTTCTGATACTAGTTTAATAATTAATTGTAAAGGTGGTTATTCAAATCAGTGCATTTCTATTTAAGCAGAGTTTATCTGTACCCTGTACCCTCATCAAACAGGGATTTATGTGGCTTCACAATTTAACTAGGTGTAGTTTCGGCACAATTTGTACAGCGTGCGGCGTGCGTCAGCCCCGCAATATTGCCAACAGCAGTGGCTATGCGGGCTGTTATCACTTTAACAGCTAGTAGATAGCGCTACTCACCAATCCACAATCGCGAAAATTCTGTCTCTGAATTATTAATAGCAACCAAAACGACCCTTCAATAAGATAACGTCATTTATCTAAAACTTATGCCTTACTATTAACTGTTTATCTACTTTCAAATTCAACTTTAGACACTTTACACTCCATTTTCTAAACTAAAAATATTCTTATAACTTTATTTCTCATTAAACAACTGGTGTACGTAAAGTAATAATAATAAATACACGTCGACAAATATTTAAACATTTACTAATATTAATATCAGTATGATAATAATATCGTTCAAATAAAATAGCTC
Organism: Dendrolimus kikuchii; assembly: GCA_019925095.2. NCBI lineage: Eukaryota > Metazoa > Arthropoda > Insecta > Lepidoptera > Lasiocampidae > Dendrolimus > Dendrolimus kikuchii. The sequence goes on from CM034394.1 coordinate 13,864,143, forward strand.
CTAAGCGTATAAATATCCAAAATTATTCCTTTTATCATTCAAAAATAATTCATCTACTTAACTTTTTTCTTTTATGCTAAAATTCTTTGAAGTCAAGGAAAGCTCCCAAAAAGTAATTTTATTAATTACGAGTCAGGAATTCAACAAAGTTCCACGACGGCAGGCTCCTTTTCTTTCACAAGCGATCCATTATCTTATGAAGATTTAGACATTCCTGTGGTGTGCGTTTTGCTTCTACGCGATTCCTTATTTTCCAAGTTTGTTTTCGACCCTTACAAAAGCTACAGTTTACTTCAACAACGTTCCATAATGCTGACAATTCGTACAATTTATTTGCTCAGTTGGCATATTAAATGGGCGACTATAAGACTATCCTTGTGTCGGCGAAAAGTTAATAAACTTGTTTTTGGAATTTGCATTAATAATAAAGCGCAAACCGCAACTCTATTTTGTTGGAAGACTGGGCTGGACCGGTCAGTTCAGCCGGTATGGTGCGTGCGGCCGCGGCTCTCTCTTTGAAAACAAAGGGTGAAGGGTCGCCCAATGCCCTAAGGCCATTTTGCCTGTAAATGTTGCCTTACGTCTCTGTCGTTTTGTTCGTCGGGCGGTCACGGGGGGGCGCCATAGACAACCTCATTTACCCTCTTAACCAAAGTGCTCGCAGTTGACTTCGTGAAACCGCAACCACGTTACGTACAGGTAAGTAACTTTAATGGGTCATTAACATTGCAATATGTTTTATTTATTAAAACACAAAGCTCATTCCATTAATGAGAGTTTCGGTATATAAGTTTATGTATTTAATGTCACTCTGTTTATTTATTTGTTCTCTTTTACGGCATTGGAAATGAACCACTCATCATGAAATTCGGTATATGAAGGTACTTTCGATAGTTATGGTACTTCTTATCACGAAAAATTATAGATTTACGCTGTATATATAATGGAAATATTGCGTATATTTTTTAAATATAGTCTCATCGTACGGAAAGTTGAAACTCAGCCGTTAATAAGATTTGGTTTTATTTGTATTTATGTTTAAAATTTCTAATTGTAGTATATTGTTTTTATGCAAGAATTGAACCCAAGAACCGCATAGTCTGACGTTAGTCAAAAAGTACTACAATTTAGCTTATGCTGAGGCGGGTGGTTATTATACACTACTAACATCATTCTAAAACTTTAATATTCACGAATACTATTCATTGAATGCATACAGAAACCTGCACGGTGTTTATATTTAAAAAGAAGGAAGAATGGCAAAATATTAACTGTATTGATATTTGGATCAACTGATTGATTTGTTCAGATTATACATAATATATTTACTTATTCTGTTTAGTAGCACGACAAGGATGATTGAATATTTCACAAGATTGTCTGGTGGACGGAAACCCGGATTTGACGAAGCTCATATTTAATTATCACTCTTGCTATTAAAGTACCACAGGCTATTTTCGTGCTTGTGAAATATTTATTACAAAAATAAACAACATCAATTTAGGTAGGATAATCTGGGGTTTTTAGTGGGTAGTTGGAGTTTAAGCTATATTCAAATATACATTAAAAGCTCACAAATTACTGAGTCTAATAAATAAGATAGTATAATGAATATGCTCTATACAGTGTATTGAATTTTTAAAAAATTTGCTTTGAAATATTTTTTTTCGTTGTAGATACATAGTTATTCAAATCTTTAAAAATGACTATGATGTTCTTTAGACACTTTTTATTTAAATCATATAATATTAAACTATGATATACCAATATACCAAAGTGTTTTGAACAAAAACTCGAAATTAAAATGCCGTTGGAATTACTATAGAATTTATTAGAACTATACAAACACGTATAACATAGGTACAAATATAACTAGACACTACTAGTACAAACGGCACGATTCAATAACACGCGCAAAGTCCGTCACTATATCGCTTGTCGAATGTACGTCTTACTCGTATCTTAATCGTCGCTCGACTGCCCACCCCTCCTTTCGGGCATTGGTTTATAGTAAACTCTACAATACACAATCGATTGCGTGGGCTGGGTTCTTCCAAGAAAATGTAATTTGCACACCTGCGAACGGCCAACAAAGTTGAAAACAATAACAATAAGGATTAGTTCGACACTAGTGACGGTCATAAAACAAGCAGAAAAACAATAGCATGTTTTTCTTAATTACAAATTCTAAACACAAAATAAACGGCAATAAAACTGCGTTTTACGACAGGCAGGTGTGCGCATTCCTTTGACGGCATGTAACAATATGAAGAATATTTAATTTATATCGATTATGAAATATTAGTAAACTCTCTACAAAGTAAAGTCTACCACATAAAGCAATTTGCATGCCAAAAGAAAGTCTTATTAAAAACAATTTAATAGGTAGCACAAAGCTGGGCAGTTATTGTGCCTTGTTCAAGGAACTCAGAGCCTTTTAACGAATTACCAAGACAATACACATTCAACCATTTTTCTACGAACATCGACGCTTATTAATTAATTCTTGTTGGGTATAAAAATTAGACTTGTATAAATCAAAAAACAACCTTTCCCTTTGGTTTGTCGTTTGACATTCCTTCACAGAAATTGATCCCTGCAAACTGCACTATAATTTGGTATAATAATACAGGATGTGTATATTTTTTCAAAATAAGACGATTCTATTCCTGGCAAGGATACTGGATTTTTCAAAAATCTAGTGATACCATTTTATTTTTCTTCAAAATCGGCCTCGAGACTCCTGTCACTGTTTTTCGCTATCTATCATAGTTTAGGATTTGGCCCTGAAGGCCTACTTGAAAAACTTATCATGTATATATTACTAGAGTTTACCCCGCGGCTCCGCCGCGCGTCAAACTCTAGTGCGTACCTCTTGTTTTAAGAGCAGGCGTTAATACAGGATATATTGTATTGTATTTTTATGTTGGTGCTATTTGCCCTCGGAAGATTTACTTCATTTTATATCGCAAACTATCCCATCTACCGGGATGAATAGTATCTATGTCCATTTTCGGTATTCAGACAGACAGATCGAGTGAGTCGCATTTTTTTAAAGATTATGAATTTTTATATCTATAAACTTGATAAATGATTGGTCCCCCATACAAACTTTAATACATTATTTCAACCCGTTCTAGTTTTATTTATATAACTAAATATTGTGTAAACTACACAAACGACCAAAACTACCAAACGTACTAAAACTACCGAAGCTACCAAATTACCAACCAAAACTACCAAATCCACCAATTAAAACTACCACAACTACCTAAACTGCCACAACACAACTATCAAAACTACCACAACTATCAAAACTACCAAAACTACCACAACTACCAAAACTACCACAACTATCAAAACTACCGCAACTACCAAAACTACCACAACTCTCAAAACTAACAAAACTACCACAACTATCAAAACTACCAAAACTACCACAACTATCAAAACTACCAAAACTACCACAACTACCAAAACTACCACAACTATCAAAACTACCACAACTATAAAAACTACCAAAACTACCACAACTATCAAAACTACCAAAACTATCAAAACTACAAAAACTACCACAACTATCAAAACTACCACAACTATCAAAACTACCACAACTATCAAAACTACCAAAACTACCACAACTATCAAAACTACCAAAACTACCACAACTATCAAAACTACCAAAACTACCACAACTATCAAAACTACCAAAACTACCACAACTACCAAAACTACCACAACTATCAAAACTACCGCAACTAACAAAACAACTGAATAAACCAAATCGACCAACCAAAACTACCAAATCTACAAACCAAAACTACCACAACTACCAAAACAACTAAACTAAACAAAACTACCTAAACGACCAAATTGACCAAAATAAACAAAATGACGAAAATGGCCAACCACAAATAAAAAACCTATCCTAGTTTCCGGGATAAACATTACATAAATCTATCCCAAAATCTATTCCAGTATCCGGGATGAAAAGTATCCCTTGGCCACCCTCGGTATTCAAATTACATATGTACCGAGTATCAGCCAAATTGGTCCAATAGTCTTTCCATAAAAGGATAACAAACAGAGAGACAAATATACTTTTATCCCGGAAACTATCCCATTTTCCGGGATAAAAAGTATCCTATGTTCATTCTCGGCATCGAAAATATATATATACTGAGTTTCAGCCAAATCGGTCCAGTAGTTTTTACGTGAAAACGGAACAGACAGACAGACAGACAGACAGACAGACAGACAGACAGACAGACAGACAGACAGACAGAGTTACTTTCGCATTTATAATATTAATAGGGATGTACAAATACATAATATATACCACCTTGTTTTTTCTCACAAGATATATTTTTGGATAAAACTTTAGTTAAATTTTAATACGTATTTAGATGATTAATATAAACAATTTCTACTGTAACATTTAAAATTAGATATGGCTTAGTAATCTAAGACATTTAAGCATCATAAAATAGTGTAATTCATTGTAAAAATCCTAGTTGTAATTTACGAAAACGATCTTTTAAGGATAAACAGTGTATACACACATATATAATGCCATATGGATTACAGCACATAATATGCATTTATACAGAGCTTAAATACTAAATCAATATTGACATTATGTATCAGTTAACCATTCGCCGTCGTCTTCGTCTAAAGAAGAGGAATAATTTTTTATTAAATCCTTTGTAAATTTTTCGTGTGTATGTATATGCATGGAGAAAATTTTTAATAATGCCCGTAGGTTTTCGATGAACGACACGCACGTGTCTTGGATTACACGTAATTGATGGGGCCGGTGTCTAATCTCTGCACTTTGATCCCTTCAATGACCGGCAAGAGCGTCAGTCCACGCAGAATGAGGGGTTCCGTAGAGTTCAGCAACATATTCTTAAAAATAATATTTATTAGAAAATTTTTCATACCTTAAAAACTGCTTAACGTGTTTGATTCAAAACGGTTTTTTGAAGAAAATATTTTTAAGCTCTCTATTAATTTAATTTTTGATGGATTCTCTTATGAATTTGGGAATTAAAGTGTTGTCACCTATATTATAATTATATAGATTAAAAAGAACTCAAAAAATATTGTTATGATGTTTTTAAAGTTAACGAATGATATTCAACATACCTTTTTTGTTACACCATACTTTGGCGTAGTGGTCTGCTCCGTCTCTCGCTCTGCCGGCTCCTTTGCGGATTTTTTGACTGTCAGCGGAGCAGAGTGCTTCAACGCTAACAGTCACTGCCGCTTCGCCTCGAACGACGTCGCAGAACGGCTCTCCTCCTGACATCAGAAGGTTTTTATGGAGAGGAAGGTTTGGAAGGCTCAAACTAGGATCAAGGATTCGAAGTGGATCACTTGGACACCATTGCCACCGAAGAAGGAGGGAGGATATGGCAGTAGCCGCACCCGGCCCCGGGGACGCGTCCCCTTATACATCTGCTGCAATGGACAGAGACGTGTTCAGAAGCAGCACCCCCTGGGGGCATATTCAACACACCTACATATTACATACACTGCAAAATTAATAATTTTTTTACTCACATTTACGACGTGATGACGATCCTTAATTTTTAGATTCTTTCCCGATTTTCAACCCTGTTATAAAGCGGTATGCAGAATACATCTTTCTGGTAAATCTTTACACAGATACAATAGTTATCGTTGAAATAGATTGATATATGTAGAGAAACAGATGAACAGACGGTGAATTTATAAGGGTTCTGTTTTTACCTAAATGGTATCCGAACCCTAAAAACAGAATTAAACTAAACATTGAAGTAAAAGAAGAGAAATTTCAATTTTGCTACATATATACGTATATGGCTTGCTTTTGTTATTTTGAGGGGTTATCTTGTAGTATTGATGTCCATTTTTATTATTTGTTAAATAAGGACCTACTCCGGAAATTCGCCGATTTAAACCTGGTTTCTATATATTACCATCAATTCTTTTACTTTATCATTGGTAAGTGGTTTATTTGTAAAAATACAGGTAATAGTTATACATAAGATGGTAACAAATGGTAATTAGCCAGGTGGTAGGGCATTTGCCCGACTGGATGGCTACCACCCCTGGTCTAAAGCATGTCGCCATAACAACTTTGAGTTGTGTTCCGGCATTAGTGACCAGGTTCCAGTCTCCCTTAAGAGAGCAGCAGCGCATTTGTAGCACCTTTGGTGTTGCAAATGTCCATAGGCGATGGTAACCGCTTTCCATCAAGTGGACCGTCTGACTGTCTGCTGAACTCCGGGAAATAAAATAAATAAATAAATAAACAAAGTCAAATGTTCTCACTGGATTTGACCTACACATAGTCATACAAATATTTGAGTACATGTCAATCAAAAAAAAAACACAACAACTCTAATATTATAAACATAAATAAATTAATTCTTTATATTAAAATACAGAAATAAACCAATGTCAAGAAAACGAAATAAATTAAATGTCAAAAGCGAAAAATATTAATAAAATGTAAAATAGTATTAAAATAATATCTCTTTGTCATATTTAAGAAAATCATTAACTGAGTATATAATTTTTTCCAATAACCATATATTTAGTATTTTTTTAAATTGTTTCAACGGCACTTCTCTGATCGATGGAGGTATATTATTAAATATTTGTATACACATTACGTAACAGTTTTTCATGAAGGGGGTTGTTCTTGTGAAAAATAATCAAATACTAATCTATATATATTTCCTTTACAACGTGGATATATATCTTAAGCTTTTTTAAATAAATCAGTGTTACTTTTTACAAACATACATATTACGAAAATATACAAACAAGGCAACGGCAAGACGTTAAGAGTTTTAAAATATTGTCCACCTGATTCATACGGTGGAATGCCTACTATTGCTAGAATACATTTTTTCTGTGCCAAAAAAGGTCTATTGAAATCTGTGCTATTAACCCATAATAAAAGACCATACCACAGCACAGAGCCAACATGTCCATGATACGCCATCAGTACTGTGTGTTAGGTTAAAGTGGTTCTCAATTTCTTCAATACTTAAACAAACCTGTTTATACTTTCGCGTACAGTATTAACATGTGTTTTTCATGATCACTGCTTATCTAGTATTAACTACAGAAATTTTTCATCGTCGGCTTCACTTTTCTTCATACATTTGTATGACAACGTTTTCGGTATATACATTGTTCACGAGTTTGAAACTCTACAAAATTTGTTTGGCTCTTAGATTATTTTTATCAAGCCACGGAGTAACTGATTAAATCGTATTATTTATTTAAATGTCAAATTTGTTTAAACGCTCTCATGCCAATATAAAAGAAATGTCATCAGCAAATAAAATAAATCTATGTTGAATTATGTCAAGAAGATATAAATTAAAAACAGTAATGGGCCTAGCACACCGCCTTGCGGAACTCCGTATTTATTTTCCAAGAAATCAGATCTTTCGCTCAAACAAAGGCGTTATTAATAATTTTATTGATGTCAACGCATTGTTGGCGGTTATAAGATGGCTATAGATAGTAAATAGAAAGTTATTTCTATAGGGTTATGTAAATTTTAAATCAACAATAAGATAAGTGACATATTTTAAAGCTCATCAAAACTATTGATACCCAGAGTCGTGAATAAAGAAATAAATTTAGGAAGCAAAAGATAGATGACACGCTCCGTAGAACCTGTAAGTATGTGCGCACTATCACGCAATTGGGTGATGTTTAATTTAATTGTCCTCGTGTATCAGATTAGATGAGACGAAACAACTCAGTATATATTTCTGAAATTTAAAGTAGGTAGGTACATAAGATTGGAAATTCGATGATAAAATTTTAGTTCATTCATATACATACTAGTTGTGCCTACAACTTCGCTTGCGCGGTATAAACTCTTATTGTTACCTTTTTCGCCAATTTAAACAGTATTTATATAAATAATGGCATATTGTTACGAGTTAGTGGGACTCGAATTAAAATGCCGTTAGAATTATTATAGAGTTTATTAGAACTATACAAACACGTATAACACAGGTACAAATATAACCGAACACAAGTCCGTTACTATTAGATTGCCGGATGTACTCACGTCATGCCCGTATCGTAGTTGTAGCTCAATTGCCTCCTCTCTCCATTAGGCCGTTGTTTTATACTTCACAAATACTAAATGTGCCCGCCCGACAAGATCGACATAGTTTCCTAGAATTAGATTGAAATCGTAATCCGCAAACCTAGCTAATGATGCTAATGAGCGAGTACAATAGAACAATAGGCTGTTCCCCACAATAACTTAGAAACGTATGCCAATAAATAAGTGAACAAAAGTAGACGATCATAAAAGGATTACAATTAGTTCAAATGCCGACAGGTAATAAAACGTGTTTATACAGGTCTGTACGTCGAATTTGTCTTTGTCGGGGTCTAAGTTGTAACAACAACACGATAGTACGATATTCATATAGATAACTTACAATTACACATATATTGTTTGTTTTGTTGTTATATTGTATAATTATTGGACCTCACTGACTGAATGTCATATTAACGCGCAACTCAAACTACTAGGGCTAGGATCATTAAAATTTGTGTACGGGTTGTTTCTGTAGGTGCGCACTAATAAAGGATTTATGAAAATTCAATCCCTACTGGAGTGAAAGAAAGGATGAAAATTTGTATGAAAATCCGTCATTTTAAAAGTAAGAAGCCCAAAATTTTATATACTTGCTTCTCGTTAGAAATAAATATACACATGTATCGGCGTTTTTGAAAATTCAACCCCTAAGGTTGTTAAGAGGTGGAGCAAGTTTGCTCCAACTATGACTATTTCTAATCTATGCGAGTAAAGTCGCGAGCAACAGCTAGTCTTATTATAAAGTTTTCCCAAAATCAGTTCAGTAGCTTTTGTGTGATAATGTAACTAACTACTAGTCTCTTAAACTTTCGCGGTTGCAATATTAATAGGACACTTATACAAGTAAGATTGTTACCCGTACATACATGCATAACTTTCCATAAAAAAATACCGGGGAAAATGTCTTCCTTAAGCATTTTATTCGGTAAGCGCGTAATTTAGCCGGGGCTCGACGTTGCGGCGGAGTACAACTCGCGTGAGGTTCTTATCTGCAGATATTTAAATTCCTGCCTGAGCCTCAAAATAGTTCAAATTAAATGGAGCTTGTAAATTAAGTGTTGCTATCACGCAATCTCGGGGAAATAGCTCTAAGTGGTTTTTGCGCGATTTACTTATATATCTGACTTGACTTAACGACAATGTTTTGTCTTACAATAAATACACTTTTGTTTATTTGGTTACAAGTTGGACAGCGTTCACAGCGTATATATTAAAGAGAATACTTACTATAACTACAATAGTTTTCATATTTGCCATAAATAAATAAATTAGAGTAATTTGTTGTTGTTATTGTGTATATATTCTTATACGTGTATGTATGAAAGTAGATGAAGTGAAAAGTGTTTGTCAGGGTCATAGCATGTGGAGATCTATCGTCTTTGCCTACCCCAATAGGAAACAGGCGTGACAATATGTTCGTGTTTTTTTTTTGGCAAATTGTTCATTTATAATGACTGTAAAAGCATTTAAGTAGAATGGAAGAAATGTTTTTAGCCGTCACTAGATAGCAATACAGGCTTCTCTAGCTTTTTAAGACATTATTTTAAAACATGTTTTCATAAACCAAATCAGTCAAAAATTGAGTGTGAACAACTTTTTTTTCAATTTTTAACTACGTTGCGCTATCCACTTATATAGAATATAGGACCGATTTAGAACTATTTTTTTTTACTGAATAATCGTATTATTCTTTCGTTGTAAAACCTGTGGAGCTTGAATTTACCGACCTCTGAAATCCACCAATCCGCCGTAGACAAGCGAAGTTTGAAATATGAAAAACTTATTTCAAAAATTGACGTAAATCTAGGATGGTTATATCTTGGGTATATTTTAGATGTAGTAGACATAATACGTTTGCATATTACCACTATGATTTTTTAACCTGGATGAATGCCGATAACTTTATTTGATGAAACACTTTTTATCCTAAAGAAATCTAGAGCAAGTCAGATATTCTAATAATCTCAGAAAATAGAAAACTAAAATAAATCCAATACTATCGAAGCAAACAAACACTGAGAAATTTTTAATATTCAACAGTTTTTATTCATACTTCTTGATATCTGTATTTTCGCGAGCATAACGTGATCTTCCCTAATAATACATACATAATTCATCCCGTCTATATGCTATTATTTCACGAAAACAAAAGTAGGTATGATGAGAAGCGGCAGACAGTTGGAAAAGCGAGAGGCGAGTGGGGCGAGGGGGCTGCGGCTGCGATCGCTCTCAGGGGCAAACAACCGACGATTGAATGTGAAAATTTAATTCAGGTCATTTTCCTCGCAAGAGTAAAGGAATCTATTATTTTTCCCTAAAGAAGGTTATTATTCATCAAATATTTTTTTATTTATAAATCAGGACTTTTCGAGGTACGCTTTCTGCAATTCATGTCGAACTCCTTTTATATTGTTGCTCCTTTTGTATGGTGGTGATATAATTTTTACAGTCCCTTAGCTAATCTAAAAAGGAGCGCGTAAAGTTTCTACGTGTTTGTCCGTCTGTGTGCGTTCTAGCAATCGAGTGAAATAGTGAAGTGAAAAAATAATTTGGTGTCGTCATATGTAGAATGATGAATTAAAAAAACATCTTAATGAATCATAACCATTTTATAGAGTGCGTATCTATTTAATTATAATAAATCGTCTTATACCTCTCCCCTGAACTACATATAACTTTTTCTTACTTGTTAATAGGTTTCGAGAAATTCGAAGTAAAAATGGTATGGTGTCATAAAAATAGTAAATGCAAATAATATTGAAAGGTGTTTTGAGAAATGGAATAGTAGACAATATGGCAAAAATAGTAAATGTTTACCTACACAATATAATCCTCCTCTCTGTGTGATCTGACGCACACTTCCAGATTTTTCACTATTACACACAGCGATTGCAGTTGTGTAAATTCTACGCCTTTCTCTTCAGCATTATAGATGAAAGAGTGTTATTAGTAGGTAGTTATAGGTAGCCGCACGTATGCAGCCTAGTTAGACCTTTAACACAAAAGACGTTGAAAAATGCAAATTTCAAAAAGGCTGAATACGAGCGCCGACCGACGTCGCATTCTGCATTTCGCTTGGCATTTAAATGCAACCTAGCTTGTCAAAGTTTGGCGCTTTGCAAATGAATTCTAATTTTCACTTTGAATGAAACTGGGATTCCAATAAATCAATCCTTTACTTCTCACTAGTGCTTCTCCCGTTACTCCCATACGTCCCATTTTCTATGAGAACTGTAGCATATGTTATATACAAAGTTTGCTTGCTATATTTATTTATAATTCATAACTCCATTTCATCTATTTAACATGTGGATATTAAGTATGGAAAATAAGCATTATGAACGGTTTCCATAATCTAATGGTCAAGAGATATAGTCCGCGTACGTAATAATATTTTGAGTCTCATGTTTGATTTCCTATCGAATGTATTTTTAAAACCAAACATTTTATTTTTATTTATTTATTTAAAACCTTACTAAATTACTGTTAACTCAATGTTAACAGTATATTAACATAATTTATTGATTCTACTAGCCCCTACACTTGTTTGCAATGTATTTTTGAGGCTAGTGCTGTATTTTTTCTAATATGAATGTTATCGTTTTTTTTCATTACAGTATAGGTTCGCGTTTGAACATTATCGTGATTAGCTCCAGAGTTCTTCTGTGCACGGAATAGATAACATAAGCATAATTTTCATCCGAGGAGAACAAGTATTTATTTCTCTGTCCAGTAATTACATAAATCATGGAGAAGCACGGAAGTATGGAATACGAGGAATCAAATTCCCTTAATAATAAATATCACACAGAATAAACTCATACCTCCTACATTTTTGCTGTTGACCAGAGGTCTCCAGAAATCACTTTTCTCGCGCTTTTTAATAAAGAAGAACCAATAAAAAAAAAATCAGTTTTTTTATTTGAAACCTATTTTTTAGACCAAATACCTTAAAATTGAAACTCTTGTTTCTTTTTATTTCACATTTAAGTTTCACAAATAGAATCCATAAGTTTCCACCGGTGGTACGTACATAAAATTTACTACTAGTGATATATTGAAGGCAAAGTGAATCTGGCCATCAAGGCAATACATAAAGCGCTGGGATCGTCGACCTAATATTCTTCTTATATTCTTAAAGATAGCTTTTATGTACAGTTCATTATATAATCCTTTAATATATTAAATGATGACAAACCCGTAAGCATACTATATGAGACCTGTCTTCGATTAAATTAGTCGATTAAATTTTCATATTCAATCTTGAGTTGTTTACTAAAGGGAAGCATCGCACCGATGGACGTAAAGGTCTTGTATTGCATTTTGAGCTTTATTTCCTTTAACTAAAGCTCAAAATAAACATATGGAACTTACTAGTCAACACTTTAATATTCATGCGATCCATGATAAGAAAGAAACAGTTGAAGTTACTAAATATTGCTTACAGTCTGAGCCAATGCTATTATGAGTCGATAATCCCGAAGGAAATCCTTTCAAAGCCTTTATGTAATAACAATTTTATCAAGATATAAAGCAAAAAGTCAGATTTATCATTAAAAATTGAAAATCTAAGCAATAGTTTCTATTTATTTCAGAAAACATATTGGAATAAAATATATGGCTGCGAGTTTACTCGTTTTATCTTTTGGATATTGCAGGACACTGATTTTTGTCAAGGACAAAAAATATCCTTTAGTTTCTTATTATTTTGTCACAATTTCTTGTAAGTCTGTTGATCTATAAGGCATTGAAAAGGCTTTCCACTAAATTCCCGTAGAACGTCTCACGAAAAAAGTTCCGTATGTGGGGCGCTACGGTCGTGCAACCCAATTTGAGAATGATAATTTTAGAAAGATTCCGTATTAGATGGATAGACAACACTTTATTGTACACCAAAATATAGATAAACAGAAATAGAAAAATACAAGAGACAGTACCTCGGGCGGTCTTATCGCTAAAATAAACTTCGTTTAAAAAAACCGACTTCAAAAACTAAAAAGTATAAAATAACTTATTTCTAAAGCTATTTTTAATTATAATATCTTATTTTTAATATATATAAGTATACATAAAAATTACTATATTTTGAAAATTACTAAGCACCGACTTTAAATGTTTTAGATAACATATATTAAAAATAATATATTATAATTAAAAATTGCTTTAGAAATAAGTTATTTTATACTTTTTAGTTTTTGAAGTCGGTTTTTTAAAAGATTTTTTTTATTTGTTACTTTTTAGTGTCTAGCTATGGGTAGGCCTACGAAAGGTGCCGTGCGCCTTAAAAAAATATAGGTCCCAAGAAACGGGAACGGAAAAAGATTTCACAAAAAAATGTTCATAAAATGAAAACTACTGGGCCAAAGTATGTTAAATTTTTAGGGGGCAAAATGGCAACTATTCCGCATCAAACTAAAGAAAAATCACGTAAATCGGATTATAAATCTAAGCGTAATCGGTGTACATACATAAAAAAAATACCAATCAAGTTGAGAACCTCCTTCTTTTGGAAGTCGGTTAAAAGTGATCTCTTCCAGGCAACTCTTGTCAGGAATTAATAGATTTTTAATACTGACGATGGTGCAGTTTATAAATAATTATAAGCTTACAAAATACATATAAGGGCAAAAACAATATAAGTATTATTGGTGGCAGTTGCACCTCGGGTTGTAAATGAAAATTCGACGTAATAATGGACTGTATGATTATTATTTATAAATACATTATACATTTAAAAAGTATAACAAAGAGAGTACAATATAGCTGAGTGGCTGAATTGATAATTTTTCTTGAAGTGGTAGTATCAGCAGTAATCATTTTCAGTTTTTTCGGCCTCCTATACCCGCATTCCGTCCGACGCCTAGTTGCTAATCGCGCTAGCTATGGGCGTCGGCGGTATGCGGGGCGCGGAGTGTAGATGTGCTCCGCGGGCGGGTCAGGGGGTGCTCTCTGTCCGCAACAAGTATATATATACACATGACAATACAAACACACACACACACATATATATATACTGTAGGATTTGGCTTGTCTTATAGCAATAGGTAGCTCTCATTTCAAAGACGCACACCCTGAGCAGTATAGAAGTTATTCTAAAACAAAACGTATATAGGTGTGTCTATTCTGTATTTAGTTGAGGGGCGAAAATTGAGAGAGCTAGATACGTACAGAAATTTGAAGCGTTCCTTTAGGTAAAAAGGAGTAATGGGTAGAAACAATATATTGTAAAGCATAGTGAGAATATGAGTATTCCGGCGAAAATTGATAGGTAACCACTTGAGTTTTTTACGGAATTCAGAGACGTGGTCATATTTCCGTAACACAAATGTGAACTTTATACAAAAGTTTTCAATGCGCTCAAGTTTATTTAGTTGTTCCTGAGTTATGTCCAGATAGCTGGCATCAGTATAATCAAGAATGGGGAGTAATAGGGATTCCACAAGCTTATCTACCCAGTTCGCTGATATGGGGCCGCCAAGATAGCTCGCAGTCAATGAACACGGTGAGGCTTTTGACTGTTTCTCTGAAAGGAATGTGAGTTTTATTAAATATAACTTTAGGTAGGGAAGGCCAAACAATTTTGCTTCGCATCGCAGAGCTGCCGCTGACAATCACTTGCGTTTTCTGAGGGTTTACTTGAAGTCGAAATGAGTCACACCAGCGTAATATCTGGTTATATTCTGGTTCGTTAATTGTTAAAAATGCCTTATTCAATGTAACGACAGGTGCTAGTGTATATATCTGCAAATCTTCTGCAAAGAGGTGATAGGATGAAGTGAGATTATTGAAAAAGGAGTTTATAAAAACAGTGAAGAGTAAAGGAGATAAAACGCCGCCTTGAGGTACACCGGCAGAAAGAGATCACACCATGATGAACAATTATCGTCAGCTTTAATTTGCTGAATGAGAATGAATGATCAGAAAAGTATGATTGATCTGATTTTAATTGATAGTCGTCTCCGAAACACAATAATGGATACAAGAGCCTACAGAGGCCCCACTCTTGAAAAGGACCACTACCTGGTGATAAGCCGGTTTGTGGGCCTTTTCAAGAAGTGGAGACACTGGCGAGTGCGTACCAATTTCGGGGAGCTTGAAAGAATAAAGTGTGAAAAATTGGAAGATGTTAGTGTAAGGAGTATGTATGCGCGCCTAGTCGAAGAAAGGCTTGCAAAAGCGGACTTCTCCGACTTAGATGTGGATAATGACTGGGATAGTATGAAAGAAAGTATAGTGGAAAGCGCAAAAGAAGCATGTGGATGTGTGAAGAGGCACATAACAACGAAAGGTGATGAATGGTGGGACGCGGATGTTAAATCCAGCGTAGAGAGAAAGAGAAAAGCCTGGCTGGATTATGTTGCTTCTTTGCAACAGAATGACAGTATGAAAGAGATGAAGAAAGAAATTTATCGCCTCTGCAAGAATGAAACCAAAGCTTTAGTGAAAGAGGAGCGTGAAAGAATAAAATTGAAAGAAGAAGAGAAGCTGACGGAGAACTTCGAGGCGAATACTAAACTCATTTGGAGAGAGGTTAAGAAGTCTCGGGGTTGTTCGTCAGCTTCCAGAATGGAAAGAATAAAATCTAAAGCAGGGGACGTTCTTGCTCACCCACAAGAGGTGTTAGCGCGATGGAGTGAATATTTTAGAGAAATGTATGATAATATCCCGGATGCTGGCACCACAACTGAGTCTGTGACCGACTCCGAGGAGTCAGCATCCGAGATCACTTTGGAAGAGATCGAATGGTCGATAAGAAGTCTGAAAAATGGAAAGGCAGGAGGAATCGATAGTGTGTCTGCTGAGATGATCAAATATAGTGGAACCTGCGTCCGGGACGCTTTCCTGTCCTTATGCAACTTGTGCTGGAGGACGGGAAAGTGTCCCAAGGACTGAAGGCGCGCTGTCATCGTGCCCTTGTATAAAGGCAAGGGGTCACGTATGGAGTGCGCCAGCTACAGGGCCATCAGCTTGATCAGCACAGCATCTAAAGTGTATGCGAAGATTATTGAAAAGAGAATGAGAGTTGTATCCGATGGATTACTGTGGGATGCACAAGGGGGCTTCAGAAATGGAAGGGGATGTATGGATCAAGTTTTCTCTCTCCGCAATATCGTAGAGAAGCAGCTGGCTATGGGCCGGAAGGTTTTCTGCGGTTTTGTGGATCTAGAGAAAGCATTTGACAGGGTTGTGTGGAAGGAGCTCTGGGACATATTGCCCGGATATGGGATTAATGGCCAATTGATGCGTGCTGTGCAGTCCACTTACCAGGACTGTATGGCATGCGTGCGAGTGGAAGGCAGCCTGTCGCCCTGGTTTGACGTCAATATTGGCGTCCGCCAGGGCTGCGTGCTGTCGGCTTTGCTGTTCATCCTATATCTGGCGATTGTCTCCAGAGAATAAGATTGATGGATGTTGGGGTGCGGATGAGTGATCTAGTTGTAAGCACCTTGATTTATGCGGATGATGCCGTGCTTTTAGCCGAATCGCCATCAGAACTGCAAACACTAGTCACAATGATGAAAGATGACTGTCAGGCGAGAGGCTTACGTTTGAATGCGAAGAAAACAAAGGTTATGGCGTTTGAAAGAGAAGAAACCAGAACGAATGCAAGGATAATGGTCGATGATGTTATGCTAGAGCAAGTGAATGAGTTTGTATATCTTGGATGTGCTTTTAGCAGGGATGGAAGGTACACCGCTGATATAGAAAGAAGAGTGAATTTGGGGAATAGCACACTATTCCATTCGCAAATGGAGCGTTAGGTAAACTTAGGCGCTAAGAACCTAAGCCAGAAGGCCCAGCTCGCCATACACAACGCAGTGCTGATACCTACGCTCATGTATGGATGCGAGAGTTGGGTATGGAAGAGAGAGCATGAAAGTAGAGTAAACGCGGTCGAGATGCGAGCACTGCGCAAAATCTGCGGAGTGACGCTCGCGGACCGCGGTCGGAATACCGAAGTAAGAAAGAGAGTTGGTCTGAAAGAGAGTGTCGGGGTGAAGGTAAGGAAAGGAATGCTCCGGTGGTTCGGGCATGTGGAAAGAATGCATGATGAACGAACGACTAAACAGATATACAATGCAAAGGTGGATGGATGCAAAAGTCGTGGAAGGCCGCGACACACCTTCCATGATCAAATTGATCGTGTACTAGCAGAAGGTGATGTCAGGAGCCTTAAGAACAGACGAGCTTGCATGACAAGAGTTATGAATGTCAAGACAAGTGAGGTGTGTAAGAATAAGCCTAAATGGCACTCTGTTGTTCGTGCCTACCCCGCAAGGGAACTGGCGTGAAGTTATGTATGTATGTTTAATTTGCTGCCGGCGATCACTCAGGTACCTTCGAAACCATTTGATTTCTACAGGAGATATGTTAAGAGTACTTAGAATACCGAGCAGTAGGTTGAAATCGACATTGGTGAGGGTATTGCTGAAATCAAGCAGCAATAGCACCGTCAGCAAACCATTATCCATGCCACACCGGATATCATCGGTGATCTTGACAAGGGCAGTTGTGGTGTTCTGTCTAGTACGGAAACCAGATTGGTTAAGGAGAGAATTTATATTCAAAAAAACACTTAATTGTTGATGCACCAGACGCTCTAGGACTTAGGAAAGGAATGGGAGAATGGATATAGGTCGGAATTGGGAGAAAAAAGTAGGATTAGGTTTCTTTAGGAGAGGTGTAAATTCAGCTGGATTTGTATTAGCAAATGGAACTATTATATACTAAAACATTTACTTTAAAACACTTGATAAAAACTACACAACAACGTGGCTGGGTAGATCTATATGATTAGTTCCGTTTTTTGTCGCGGATTTTTTTATGAGACGCATTCTACAACACGTGTTTCATTTGAAATTATTATATTCTAGCATACGTCACCTGTCACAGCACTAATCATAATCATCATATTTTATGCAATCAATTTATCTCTTTTTGCATACCTTTATTCTTATATCCGTCAATATTTTTTGAACCTTTATATGTTATAGCTGTGCCCGTGACATCGTCCGTGTGGAATTTGCTTTCAAAACCCTCCGATTTTGAAACATTCTTCATTGGTGCTCCGCTCCTATTGGTCTTAGCGTGATAATATATAGCCTATAGCCTTCCTCGATAAATGGGCTATCCAACACTGAAAGAATTTTTCAAATCAGACCAGTATTTCCTGAGATTAGCGCGTTCAATCAAACAATATATTAGTATATTTGGCTACAATACTAATACTTACATTTTAAATATCGCGATATCTTTTGAATGAAACGTCCGAATTGAATAATTCAAAAAGTTCTAGAAAGGTATTGAATTCGTCTTGAATATGGAGTAATTTATTTTGATAAGGATTAATACCAAGGTACAAAATAAAGAGTATTTGAAGCGACGGCATTGTAATTATTTAAAAAAATAAAAAAAAACACTTATTGTGAGATAACTACAATAGTTAAACATATGGTTATGCAATTTTTCTTGTAGACAATTATATGTTCTGCAAAGTGATCGTACATTGTTTTGTTCTATAACCAATAGTTTTCGCAGCGCACGCCGTGTAAAGATTTTTTCGGATCATTTTTTTACACCTCGGGTTATATTATTGGACTTTTAGTAAGGATCCCTAATTTTTTGAAAATATAATATAGCCTATAGCCTTCCTCGATAATTGTACTATTCAACACTGAAAGAATTTTTCAAATCGGACCAGCGGTTCCTGAGATTAGCGCGTTTATTAAAAAATTGGTTTTAACAATAGACACAAACTTTATGCAAGGGTTTATTTATGTTTTAATAAGGTGTATTACCTCCACGTGCCCTTATTACGGATTCTAATCGGTTCCGCATAGATTTTATTAGGGTTATTAAAAGATCTTGCGGAATATTGTCCCATTCTTCTGAAAGTGCTGTTCTTAGTGCTGCCACTGTCGTGGGCAAAGGGTTTCTCGCATATACAGCTCTTTTTAAATTGTCCCAAACATGCTCAATGGGATTAAGATCCGGGCTGCGTGCTGGCCAATTCATTGTACGTATCCCAACCTCTTCGCAATATTGTCGAACTTGTGCAGCAGCGTGCGGCCGGGCATTATCCTGCATTAAAGTAAAATTTTCGCCTATGAATCCCATGTAAGGCACCACGTGATCTTCTAAGATCTCTGTTATGTAGCGATGTGCAGTCAAACCCCCTCTATTACCGTTTTGACGGACCATGTCTATGAACACAAGTTCTGTTCGCCCGTTCATCGATATGCCACCCCAGACCATACACGAACCGCCTCCAAAAGGAACACGCTCCTCAATGCAACTTTGAGCATATCGCTCCCCACGTCGACGATAGACTCTTCTGCGACCATCTGCACCATATAAACATGTCCTACACTCGTCCGTGAACAATACGGAGGTCCATTGCTCTTCTGTCCAATTCAGGTGATCACGCGCAAATCTTAAGCGAGCTTGTCTGTGAGCTACAGACAACTTTGGACCATTTGCTGGTCTAAAAGGGGTGATATCCGCTTCCTTTAACCTTCTTCTTATTGTTCGTGCACTCACGTTTACTCCACGCACTTCATTAAGCTCTGTTTTGATGTTAACAGACGTGAGGAAACGATTTCGCAGGGAAGTTGTAACAATAAATCGGTCATCACGACCGGTGGTTGCTCGAGTCCTGCCTGTACCACGTCTCCTTCTGTAAGAACCTGTCTCCACAAACCTTCTGTATATTCTAGAAACCGTAGACTGGTTTAAATTTAAATTTCTACCAATCGTTCGTTGATCCAAGCCCTCCCGCACCAATGCTACAATTTGAGCCGCTTGTTCGGACGAAGTATCCATATTATGGTTCAAAAACTCTCGATGAGTTAAAAAACTAACCCAACAATTCTGCTGGTAACAATAATTCAATTGACAAAAGAATAAAAAATCAATGAGAATCAATTTAAAACAATTTTCCTTAAATTTGCTATAAATAACACGCAAATCTGATACTACGAGTAAATTTTCTTTTCCCGGCTATATTCATTTGTTTTACTGCAGTTCTATTTTTAAATTTTCCTTTTTTTTGAGATTAAGAGCCAGTCTCTCCATATTTATATAATTTAATCTAAAAAGTTTGCATACTTATTTAAAAAAATCATTTCAAAGTCGTCTGAACTTTGATGCAGTTTATGAGTCATATATTCTAAAAACATAAACGAAAAGCCGCGGGCCAGATTGTTACCTATCAAAATAAATTATACACGTGGTTAAGGGACTTTTAGCGTTGTTCAGATTTTATGTTTACATTATGCTCTTTCACCGAAAGTCACCTTCAAAAGATTATAATGCTAATTGAGTTTGCATAAGTAAACTAAAACAAAAGGTGTTTGTTTAGTTTCATACAGCCGTTGGCTACGTAACAAGCTATTATTTTCATTTTCTCTTATATTGAAATCTCCTGAGCATTGTTCTTCAGTTCTTGCGAGGAAAATTGTAATATTTAATTTGACTAAATTATTTCATGTTATAAAATATGTAAGTAATCTTTGTTATAAAGTATATCTTAGCATTCAATTCAAACTTTTATTGAACTAACGAAGTAGTAAAATTTAATTTTAGCACAAGTAGATTAAAAGTGTGTAAAATTTGATCTTTCAAAAGATATAAGCAGTTTAAGTTCTGCTCGAACGAAGTGGCTATGGACCAGCTAATTGTAATAACATTAACGTTAGGCTAGTAAAACTGCCTCAGGTGTTCATACGCTTCAAAGAATTACAACCCACAACACTTGAATTACGTGTGGTTAATATTGAGCCAAGCTATGGATTTACTTTAATAGTTTTGAGGGAATATAATTTGCCTTTCTTTGTTATTGAATCTGCTACTTAATCCAATATTAGACGGTTCATTTCTATATTTCAATTGGGATGAATCAACCAAAGTGATCCATATAAACATAAACTTAAATCCTTCAATGTCATTGAACATCGTCGATCCTTTCTATTACGTATGTGACTTTCAAACAAGTTAATACAATTTAGTTGATACGTTTAATATCAGCAGTATAGTCAGTGTTAATTGACACAGAACAATATTTTTGAGTTAATAATTATTTCTTGCATTTTCAAATTCTTAATTGCATTTCGCGAGACTTCAGTAGCTATTTCCACTGAAAATTTTAAATTATGGTGTAATTATTTTGATTAAACTAATTCACCTTTGAAAAATATATATGGCTTTGGGCCTTCCATCATTTTCGACAATGTATTGATGCGGACTGAATACCCGTAACTCTGTGTTCTGTTAACCGCCAATCCGCCTTCGTACATATTTTGTTTGTTATTGTTTGGTATTACCCCCAAAAACAAACCATCTCATAAATTCTTAACTTTCACCTTCAACTTTTATACTGACCTATATATGTAAAGCAGTGGAAATTATTACTCAAATACAACTTGACTAAAGTATATTTTTCACTCAACTTCTTATGAAAAATATTTTTATTTAACAGTTGGTGTATTTTAGTAACAAAACAATTTTTAAGGTAATTTTTAAGATAGTATTTTTTCCTGTGATGGTAGTTTAGGGGCAAAGGTACTTACGTCTTACTTATATGACGTAGACTTATAACC
Organism: Dendrolimus kikuchii; assembly: GCA_019925095.2. Classification (NCBI taxonomy): domain Eukaryota; kingdom Metazoa; phylum Arthropoda; class Insecta; order Lepidoptera; family Lasiocampidae; genus Dendrolimus; species Dendrolimus kikuchii. The sequence goes on from CM034394.1 coordinate 13,885,869, forward strand.
CGGCCGGAGAGTATGTATCACAATTTTTTTGCCTAATGTGCATTTTATTACAATTATTATGTAATGACGATGATGGGAAATATCAAGTTTGTGGAACTAAATTTCATGATAATGACGCGGTTATGGCAAAATATAACGAAAAGATATTTGCAATTTATAAACGCATTATTCTAAATGGATTGCATTGGAGGGAGATTATGTAGAAAAATAAAATATTTTGTTTAAATTTTAGCATTTTTTAACATTGATTCCAAGAACTTTTTGTTACACCTTCGTATTGGGATATTATGGATATTATTATGGGTTTTTGACCTGTTTAGGGAGTTCACTACAAATATTTAGCGCTTTAGTTTATTAAATTTTTCTACAAGATATTGTTACGTGCGAGCGGGGATACGCACTCGGGATTGGAAGGAAACACCAGTTCTTTTGAGTAACGCTTTTATTGACTTACAACAGCCGCACGTGATACCTCGCTGAAGGATTGCCCCTATACGCACGACTAACGATGAACTGTCCCGACAATAAAGTGTCCCACTTACAACACCACCGCCGATATTGCGTAGACCACGTCCTGCTACTGCAGTGCTCACCTCCGATATTGTCCCGGGTTCGTCTCTCGAACTACACTACATTCCGCCTTCACTTAACTGTTCGCTAAACTTGTCACTAAATTCACCACTTAACTCGTCACTGTCTTCTATTAAACTTCTCTTCCAACTCTTCCGTATCGCACTTGTCGCTTCGCTGTCTTGAACTAAACTCAACTCTAAAAACTGCCCGGTAGGCGCGCCTTACGCTGCTTATATACCCGGAAGAATTTTCTGAAACCCATAATTTCGTTATTCTTTTATTTACTATTTGTCCCTTTCTAAACATCTATCTATCTCTGTCTTTTCCTTCCCGAACCTTCTATTCGAGAACTTTCGTTTATATATCTATCCCTTTCCAACATCTATCTATCTCTGTCTTTTCCTTCCCTAACTTTGTATTCTAGAACTTTCTTTCATCGTCTATCCCTTTCTAAAATATATCCGTCCTTGTCTTTTCCTTACAGAATTTTCTAGCTTTCTAAAAGTTCTTAAACAAACTAGATGGTTCCACCATCATTCGCCGCAATATTTTATAGTTCGGTCGTGGACTTGAATGGTGATTTGACTTCTGATCTTTGTTCCAGACGAGCAACGACGCATATATGGGTCTGAAACAGGCGAGGAACCTCCTCGGTACATCGGGAGTCCTCAGAGACAAGCTTCACCCTTTCCACTTGAAAGTACGAACCGTCGATATTATAGAAGGAACAGAAACTCTAAGGGTATGTTAATAGTTGCGATTTTTAAAAATATTTATAATAATTGTCCATACTCAAATTAAATAAAATTTACGTACCTACCTGTATTGGGGAAAGATAATAAACAGTGTATTATTATTGGTATTAATAAAATAATAGGAAAGCTTGTAGAAACTGTGTGCAGGTGTCCAAACGGATTGTGTTAGGACATGAGCAATTTTTGCATTGTGTTTCTCAATGCTGAGTGTTGTGCCTACACATATAGATTATATTTTTGTAAAGTTTTTTCGCGCGTCCTTTCGTTTGAGGTCATAATCATCTTTATCTTAGATATGATCTTAATGAATGTATGAGATGACTATTCGGTTGAATGAATGCTGATATCGAGAGCGGTACATATTAGTTTAGACCAGTTTAATATGATTGTAATATTAATGTTTTCAGAAGCAATATAAATTACTTACTAACAATAAATATATTTATTTCCAGATGAAGAAATATTTAATGGGGAAGGAGGCGGTACGTTATCGCGTCGGCGCCGCAATGACGACTTCACGCACGAAAATAACGCGAGGAACGCTCGACTCTGTCTAAATAATGGTAATTAATTAAGTTACATTCTTAATGTGTTACATATTGAATAATTGTTCATATTGATATAAAGGAGACGGGGACATGTGGGCCAAAGAAATGTAATGGGTTGAGATATGGTTTAAAAGAAGCGTTATATTTTTCGGTTACAAAATGGAAAACATCAGGCCTAAATTCTATCTGGAAGATGAGGAATCTTAAAAATAAGGTCACATATAAAATAAGTTGTCGATTACCTTAATCGATTTATATGAATAAATTTCAACAATTAATAATATGAGAACACAACACACGACTAATTCCTTCAAAATAACTAAACACTATAATAATTAAAAAAAAACAAAATAAATAAAGAGAAATCTTGAAATCAATCTTAACTTTTAGAATCTGGACGCAAGAATCTATGAAAGCGTAACCGTTTCCTTTTAGTTACTTTTTTTTATTAGATACCTACCTGCTTATTTATGTAACAAAGGATTACAACAGTTTATTACATTTGATCAAATAAAACAATGGACTTAAATGACTAAGGTTTACAATGCGAAGTAAAACCCACTTATAGACAGGGCTGGGCAAAATACATGGTTTCCTTTAATTGAAATACAAATTACAAAATACTGTCTCGCATGTATTTAAAATACGAAATACAAAATACTTTTAAGTCGGGTATTTGAAATATAAAATACAAAATACAGCATTTCAACTATATGTATTTAAAATACAAAATACAAATTACAAAATACCGTCAGGTGTTAGGTTATGTAAATAAAATACTCACAAAAATCAAATAATTATTATTATTAGGTCCTTGCCTATGAAATTGCCGATTTTTCTGAAATAAGTTAACCAAATTTTATTATATTTTTTTTATTCTAATCTCCACGGCCTTGAAGATAGGGATATTTCCATCTTGTGTGTATCGGTCCCATGGCAGGGAATGGACAAGGACTGAAACAGCTCGCTTTTTTGAACTCGTTCATGAGGTGACCGACAAAGTTTTTGGGCAGTATCCTTTAGCAGAGGTAGTTATACTCGAGAATTTTAATGCTCATTACGCTGAGTGGTTGGGTTCCCCGAGAACTGATCTGTCAGGGACTACTGCCTACAATTTTGCTCTCGCCCATGGATTCACTCAGGTGATTACGGAGTTTACCCGAATACCAGATAGAGTGGATCATGAGCCTTCTTTGCTGGATCTTCTGCTGACCACACACCCGGACAACTACCAGATCTCCATCAGTGCTCCACTGGGAACCTCTGATCATTATCTGGTATCTTCGGTGGTGCCCCTTCCTATTCCCGATCGGACTCGTCCCGCTGGACGACGGAAAGTGTGTTGATACAGGTCAGCAGATTGGGATGGACTCCGTGAATTCTATGCATCCTACCCATGGAGGCAGTTGTGTTTCTCGTCGGAAGATTCTGATCCGAGCACAGACTGGATCGCTGATGTAGTATTGCAGGGAATAGAATGTTTAATTTCAAACTCAACTGTACCTATCGGTGGTACGAGTAAACCACCATGGTTCAATAAGTCCAGCAGTGAGGCTGTAAAGTTAAAGTAACAGGCTTATCGAGCCTGGACTGAGGCGCGGGTTCGTTAGGATCCAAGTTCCTCTGACCTGAAAAAGAGATACAATGCCGCTCCCAGGTCCCTCAAAAATCAGCTCGCGAGAGCAAAATTCGATCAAATCGACAGAATTGGTGAGCGCCTCTCTAGCTACTCTTCTGGGACTAGACCTTTTTGGGACCGTCTGGTACACGCCGCCAAAGATTAAGTCAATCTTCTGGGTGAAATCTTTGCGGCCAATTCAACTCTTGAGACATAGGAGAAACTCCACCTACAATCCCTGAGTGTGAGTCTAGAATGTCGGAGGTGCGCTTTACTCAAAAAGCAGTCCGATGTGCTCTCATCTCCCTCGACGTCAGTCTTCTGGCCCTGATGGCATTCCTGCCATTGTGCTGCAGTCGTGTTTAGCTAGGCTGTCTCCAGCCAGTCCTTGCCCGACTTTTCACTCTCTCTTACTACAAGGGTTGTGTCCTCGCTTCGTGGAAGATTGCCCATGTGCACCTTGTCCCCAAAAAAGGGGACGTAACAAACACGTCGAATAAGCCTATAGCAATAACCTTTTTGCTCTCAATGGTGATGGAGCGTATTATCAACGCGCAGCTCCTGTGTTACCTCGAAGATTCCCAGCTGCTAAATGATCGGCAATACGGCTTTCGCCACGGTCGCTCAGCTCGGGGTCTCTTGGTTTACCTAACCCACCGTTGGGCTGAAGCCATTGAGAGCAAAGGGGAAGCACTGGCAGTGAGTCTAGAATTTTAGATATTGCTAAGGACTTCGACCGGGTCTGGCACAGGGCTCTTCTATCGCAGCGGCCATCGTATGGGATACCCGAAGGGCCTTGCACCTGGATATCCAGCTTTTTTGATGAGCGCAGCATTCAAGTCGTTGTCGACGGTTCTTGCTCAAGTTTCAAGCCCATCACCGCTGGTTTGCCCCAGGGTTGTGTGCTATCGCCAACGTTGTTCATCTTACATATCAATGATATGTTGTCTATTCGCAACATTGATTCCAATGCGTATGAAATCACAGGCGATGCGCAGTACTCTGGTCGTGCAAACGTCCCTCGATCATTTGTGGAGGAAAGTTGGGTTAGACTTGTATCTGAAGTAGAGTATTCCTTAGAGAGAGTCTCTGAATGGGGGAGACAAAACCTTATCCCTTTCAACCCCAAGAAGGCATAGGTCTACGTATTCTCTGCCAAAAAAAAAACTCCATTCGAGCAATCGCTTCAGTTCCAAGGAACTCCCCTTACCACCTCCAAGAGTATTGGGATCCTCAGTGTTGACATCGCGAACGATGTTCAGGGGCCACCTTGAAGGCAAGGCATAACTTGCCTCTAAGAAACTGGGAATGTTAAACCGGTCCAAGCAGTACTTCACACCGCGGCAACGCTTTGTGCTTTGTAAAACCCAGGTGAGCCCGCATATGGAGTACTGCTCACACTTTTGGGCTGGAGCACCTGACTACCAACTCGATCCCCTAGACTATTCAACGTCAAGCCGTTCACGTTGTTGATGATCCCATACTCACAGATGGTCTAGATACGCTTGGCTTTATGAGAGACTTCGCTTCTCTCTACGTATTCTACTGACTGTATAACGGGGAGTATTCGGAAGCACTGTATAGAATGGTGTATTCGTCTTCTTTCTACCATCGAACCGCTCGCCATGTGTTGGGATTTCACCCCCACTTCCCTAAGCCGCTTCGCTCATATACGCAACGGTTCTGTAGAACCTTTTTCTTGCATACCGTGGGAATTTGGAATAAGCTCCCAGCCGAGGTTTTTCCACAGCGCCTCGATATGGAGTTTTTCAAAAAGGGTGTCATAAAATTTCTTCGAGGCTGGCTGCGGCTTAATGAAATCTCTGGTGTTGCAAATGTCAATAAGCGACAGTAACCGCTTTCCATCAGATGGGCCGTCAGCCTGTCTGCTGTACTCCAGCTATAGAAAAAAAGGTCGAAATTTCCAGAATGGAAGCGGACAAACAAGTGGTGCGTTCATTGTAGTGTTCGCTCATAAAGGTCGTTCATGTTTCTTGTCGCTCTTGCCGCGTTGCTGCCACGACGATACTCTTATTCCATAATTACTCGAATTTTTATCTATCCATGATGATGAAAAAGATTCAAATGCGAAGAAAACATAACACTTATCAATAAATAAATGACTAATTTTTAAAAAAGAATTTCATGTTTTCAAAGTACAATTAATTTGAAATTGTATATAAACAAAAAACAAAAATATTTATTTTAAATGGCCAGTACTGCAGAACGTACCTAATATTTAGCGGTCACCATTTTGCTTATGAAAGCTATCGAGCGCTATTTTCTGAAGAACACACCCATCAATAAGGTAGCTAAATGTATTTTGTGAAATGTATTTTGCAACCATAAGTATTTGAAATACTAATTACAAAATACCTCAGCGTCAGGTATTTGAAATACTAATTACAAATTACATTTTTAAGAAGTAATTGAAATACAAATACAAAATACGTATTTGTATTTCAATTACAAGTATTTCAAATACTGCCCAACCCTGCTTATAGATGACGATAGCTTGCAATGTATGTTCTTCACTGCTATTATTTAATTATACACGAATAAAGAAAATACCAAAAAATGTAACTACGATATTGAAATCTGGCTGACCGTCAGTCTATGTCAAATTAATATCTTTTTGGGCTAAACGAATCTTTTTGTCAAATGAATTTTATTCACGTAGACTTCAAAAATATTCAAAACGTCAAAAAATATCCATTGACCATGCCGATGTCTCGCACCACCGCACTCACTAAGGTACTACTTTTAAGTAAACGCTTAGCTGTTAATCGAGCGTGCTATATGTTCGCGGTAAGCAGGGCGTGGGGGTATGGGAGTTCCAAGGGTGATTCTGACCGCAACAAATACCATTTAGTCTCACTATAATACGGTGAAAAAAGATATTTTTGCAGTAATATGTAAGTATTATAAATAATTTGTTTAAAACAATTTTGTATCCATAAATCATATAGATTAAGATTAGTTCCACTTAAATAAAAAACGGGCAATTTAAAACATGTAGCTTTCGCAAAGTTCTATTTATTCGAACATTAAGTCAGGCTTGTTTCCAGTTTGTGTCCCAAATGCGATGTAAATACTTGGAAATGAGATTACTTAATTACAATGAAAATATGACTAACGCTATTGTATTTAATTTTATTAAACTTCCGTTCCAAATGTGCCATTAATTAATTTAAATTAACACGCGAATAGTGTGTTGCGTTCGTCATGGTTATTTATTAAATAGTAAGAGAATTCCATACGGCTATATTTGCGTTAAACTTTGTTTAGCATTGATATTCAGACATAAAAATGTTTAATAAAAAGACGTTTTAACAGTTTTAAGCACGGTATTTTATTTGATTTTTATTATTGCGACATTTCGGCCACTTTTCAGTGATCACTGAAGGAGAAGATGTCAAGTCTTAGTGTCATTGAGTATGTTAACGTTTTATTTAGCCTACCAACAACTTGTTCATTTTATTGATTTAATTTTAATTTTTGTTTATGGTTATTACGAGGGTGAATCAAAAAGTCCTTAGAAGTGCATAAAGAGTGTGGCAAAATAAAATAGAAAATAATTGGGGCGCCATTTTCGGAAATTTGCCTAAATTCTAGTTCAACTCCAATTTTTAAGCTGCGGGCCACACCTGCGATAATGTCAAAGATATTGTTTTTTTTTTTTTTTTTTTTTTTATTGCGGGAGATCAGCAGACAAGCAGACGGCCCACTTAATGGAAAGCGGTTACCATCGCCTATGGACATTTGCAACACCAAAGGTGCTACAAATGCGCTGCTGCTCTCTTAAGGGAGACTGGAACCTGGTCACTAATGCCGGAACACAACTCAAGGTTGTTATGGCGACATACTTTAGACCACGGGTGGTAGCTATCCAGTCGGGCAAATGCCCTTCCACCTGGCTGTGGGTTGTTTTGTCGCCTCTTACGACAGGCCGCCCGGCCGCAGGAAATTATATTCTTTCTCCGTTCCTGCACGGATAAAATTATGGCCCAAATAAATTGTGGCCCAATTATATTACAAATAACGTATTACACCCATCGCCACATCTGCGTGAAACGGGCTACATCTGTAACGTTATCCCAGAGGAGTTACTACGTCAAACATTCGTGCAAGGATCAGGTTGCTTCATTTACGACATGCGTGAATTTTTTCAACACAACCTATGATGTTTATTTTAATAATAATGATTATAATATCGTAAGCCAGAGCTTTAATACCTTGCGAAAATTAACAGAACAATTATTTTATTAAAAGAAGCTAAACAAACCCTCCATATCGGCTGTTCTTTGGTAAATATCGTCAAAATATAATGAAAAGATGTTTGCAATTTATAAACGCATTATTCTAAATGCATTGTATCGGAGGGAGATTATGTAGAAAAATTAAATGTTTTTGTTTAAAGTTTTGCATGTTTTAATATTGATTTGAAGAACATTTTGATTCTCCTAGTATTTACTTTACGGGGAAGCCTAATCTAATCTAATAGAATAAAATTGGACTCTGTTGATTCTGATGTATACTATTTTTGTGTGCAATAAAGAATATTCTATTTTACTCTATTTCACGCTTCATATTAAATATTCCTAAGTGCATGTACATTGAATAGATTTCGTATCTGGATATAATTAGTGCAAGGCAGTAGCATCGAAATGTAAGGAATGATTGGACTATTACACATATTCAGCTTTGGATTTCAGTTAAGTAAATGTAGTTAGGCATTTTGTAGATATAGTAGCTGTTATAAGCGTAATACGGAGGTGGGTGCATGCCTTTGATAAGGATGCTTGGCATAGCTCCATTGAGTACGTGACTGCCGCGATACCTATAGGCTGGATATGTTCAATCCATATTTCTATCAATTCATTGGTAGTATACCACGAGATTTGTAAAATATTACATTTCATTAAAAATAATATAAATGAATACGATAGAGAAACCTATATATTGTATATTTCCAAATTAAACTCAGATCATAGTAATGCTCGGAACATAACAAATAAAGTTTAAATTCCCGCAGGATTCCCAGGATAGAAAGTATCGCAGATTTTAAGTCTAAAAATTTGCTGTCGATCAGCGACAACCCAGAAAATCGACGCAATACTTTTTACGTGAATCCCGAACAAACAGACAAGAAATCTAAAAAATAATGCACATGTTTTCCATTGTTTATGTAGTCTATTCCAACTGTTTTCAGTAGCTTTAATGTATAGACACGCTATATTTAGAATTTTATAATAATATAGATAATAACAATTTACTTTTTACAATATTCTTACACTGACCAGGGCTTGTCCTTGGGTGAATTTTTATATAGAGGCTTAGTATCAGCATTTTTTTAAATAATGATGTTACTGTAATTTGTAAGATCATGGTCTAATACATACTTTCTAAAATATTATTTAATTATGATACTTGTGCGGTGAGTTGGTTTTTACCAAGGAGTACACGAATGTAGGCCCCAGACCAAGGCAAGGATAGTCATGAGTTTGTAAAAACCAACTTCCGCATGCGTGCCATATAACGCTTTTCAACACATTTGCGAGAAAGCAGTACAGTAGGTAATTAATCAATTTTTTTCATTACATTTTAAAATGAGACAAATATATTGATCGAAAGCACTTCGAAGGAGGTTCGATCATTCAGCTTATTTATTCCTGTAAATTGATGTAAATGCGCTGCTGCTCTCTTAAGGGAGACTGGAACCTGGTCACTAATGCCGGAACACAACTCAAGGTTGTTATGGCGACATACTTTAGACCACGGGTGGTAGCTATCCAGTCGGGCAAATGCCCTTCCACCTGGCTGTGGGTTGTTTTGTCGCCTCTTACGACAGGCCGCCCGGCCGCAGGAAATTATATTCTTTCTCCGTTCCTGCACGGATAAAATTATGGCCCAAATAAATTGTGGCCCAATTATATTACAAATAACGTATTACACCCATCGCCACATCTGCGTGAAACGGGCTACATCTGTAACGTTATCCCAGAGGAGTTACTACGTCAAACATTCGTGCAAGGATCAGGTTGCTTCATTTACGACATGCGTGAATTTTTTCAACACAACCTATGATGTTTATTTTAATAATAATGATTATAATATCGTAAGCCAGAGCTTTAATACCTTGCGAAAATTAACAGAACAATTATTTTATTAAAAGAAGCTAAACAAACCCTCCATATCGGCTGTTCTTTGGTAAATATCGTCAAAATATAATGAAAAGATGTTTGCAATTTATAAACGCATTATTCTAAATGCATTGTATCGGAGGGAGATTATGTAGAAAAATTAAATGTTTTTGTTTAAAGTTTTGCATGTTTTAATATTGATTTGAAGAACATTTTGATTCTCCTAGTATTTACTTTACGGGGAAGCCTAATCTAATCTAATAGAATAAAATTGGACTCTGTTGATTCTGATGTATACTATTTTTGTGTGCAATAAAGAATATTCTATTTTACTCTATTTCACGCTTCATATTAAATATTCCTAAGTGCATGTACATTGAATAGATTTCGTATCTGGATATAATTAGTGCAAGGCAGTAGCATCGAAATGTAAGGAATGATTGGACTATTACACATATTCAGCTTTGGATTTCAGTTAAGTAAATGTAGTTAGGCATTTTGTAGATATAGTAGCTGTTATAAGCGTAATACGGAGGTGGGTGCATGCCTTTGATAAGGATGCTTGGCATAGCTCCATTGAGTACGTGACTGCCGCGATACCTATAGGCTGGATATGTTCAATCCATATTTCTATCAATTCATTGGTAGTATACCACGAGATTTGTAAAATATTACATTTCATTAAAAATAATATAAATGAATACGATAGAGAAACCTATATATTGTATATTTCCAAATTAAACTCAGATCATAGTAATGCTCGGAACATAACAAATAAAGTTTAAATTCCCGCAGGATTCCCAGGATAGAAAGTATCGCAGATTTTAAGTCTAAAAATTTGCTGTCGATCAGCGACAACCCAGAAAATCGACGCAATACTTTTTACGTGAATCCCGAACAAACAGACAAGAAATCTAAAAAATAATGCACATGTTTTCCATTGTTTATGTAGTCTATTCCAACTGTTTTCAGTAGCTTTAATGTATAGACACGCTATATTTAGAATTTTATAATAATATAGATAATAACAATTTACTTTTTACAATATTCTTACACTGACCAGGGCTTGTCCTTGGGTGAATTTTTATATAGAGGCTTAGTATCAGCATTTTTTTAAATAATGATGTTACTGTAATTTGTAAGATCATGGTCTAATACATACTTTCTAAAATATTATTTAATTATGATACTTGTGCGGTGAGTTGGTTTTTACCAAGGAGTACACGAATGTAGGCCCCAGACCAAGGCAAGGATAGTCATGAGTTTGTAAAAACCAACTTCCGCATGCGTGCCATATAACGCTTTTCAACACATTTGCGAGAAAGCAGTACAGTAGGTAATTAATCAATTTTTTTCATTACATTTTAAAATGAGACAAATATATTGATCGAAAGCACTTCGAAGGAGGTTCGATCATTCAGCTTATTTATTCCTGTAAATTGAAACTCCTTAGAGGAATTCTTATATATTTTTTATGAAAATTAAAAAAACCGTAAAGAATACGCATGGCGCTATACAACGGAGTATGCGGTAAACAGGCACCTACTTCGGTGAGAGTACCTATTTACCGCACATTCCATTGTATGTTGGGTAATTTTAAACTTTCGAACAATGTATACAGGCTTCGTAAATGTATTATTTGAGCAAATGTGTAAAAAAATAAATATATATTCAAATGCGGGGTACTCCGAAAAGAGTAGGTATCTTACACACACGACAATATCGTACTAGATAGATATAGGGTTATTTATATCTTAGTAGGATGATTATATTATTTCTATATATCTGTAACATGTCTTTTGTTAATATAACAACGTATTTTTATAGGCAATGTAAATACTGGCGGTCAGACTGGCGAACGTGAGTGCGACTCTCCCCCAGAGCCGGCACCCCCTGAAGTTCCTCCCCGTGGGCCTTCGCTGCATGTCACTTTGCGGCATAGACCGTGTGAACAACCCGCTGAACCTGATCGACTGTATTTGGCTGAAGGTAAATATTAGTATTTATTGAGTGACGTTAAAAATTTACATGCGCTGTATGACTTTAACGTATATTAATTAATAGAAGATAAAAATACTTATTTCCTGTGTAGTAATGGGAAATGTTCATTAAACATGTAATAATTTAATATTATGAAAAGTGTGCTGCCTCTGTTTCTACTCTCAGTGTTTCCTCGTAGTGGTTCTAAGAAGAATAAGAGTAGTATACCTGGACCTATCTATAGCCATGTGATATTGCAAATCAATATATAAAATTTCAAGTATTCAACGGTTGCAACTATTACGAGCCAGGTCTTATATTCATTAGCTGCTATAACTGCAAGGACATACTTTTGTATCGAAATTTAAAAAATGGTGTGATATTTGTTAAAAAATTACTGAACTGAACCGAAGGGAGATTTTTTTTTCTTTTACCTTTAGGTATCAGAACTCTAAAAATTATAATCTAGTACCAAATAAAGCTGCCATTTTAATGACATATTTGACTTTAAATAAGATTTGAATATTTGTTTATGTATAATGTATATATATTTTGAGTTGTGAATAAAAAATGCAAAAATTTCATCAAAAAGAATTTATTTACTACATAATCTTCCCTCCAATGCATTGCATTTAGAATACCGTGTTTCTAACTTCCTTATTCCTTACGAAAGAAATGGTTTTTCTTGAGTCTCGGAAAACTCCTCTACGGTAGCCATAATCGTGTTATTATCGTGATATTTAGTTCCACGAATTTCCTCTTTTAATTTTGGGAATAAGTAAAAACACTTGGGGGCTAAGTCCGGAGAACGTGGTGGATGGTCAAGGAGATTGAAACCAGCACAGTGGATTGCGTTGAGCGCAGCTTCCGATCGATTGGCGCGGAGCGTTTTCGTGAAGAAACAACACGCCCAACAACAGTTTTTCACAATGTGTCTCTTAGTTTTAGGATCGAAATGGGGAACCCAAGTTTTATCCATGATGTCAAGGCGATGGCAAAAATTGTCCGAATCACGCCGGAACATTTCCGAGATTACGCTTAGAAATTTCCAAACGTCGCTTTTTTTGTCGGTTAACATTTATGGCACCCATGTTGCCAACACTTTTTTGAGCCCCAGTGAATCAATTAAAATGGATTGAAGGCTACCAAAAGATATCTTTAGGATCTCAACTATATATTTTATAGTTACTCTTCTGTCTTCCAAAACCAGATTCTCAACCTTTTTGACTTTTTCTTCCGTAACGGAAGTTGAAGGCGGCCTAGGTCATCTTTACAACTTGATCTACCTCTTTTAATTTCAGCTACTCAGTACGGAACCGTAGAATAGGGTACAACATCACCCCTAATGTCTGCTGAATGTCCGAAAAAATTTCTTTCGTAGACATTTTTTTCAAGCTGAGATATTTTATCACCACATGTAACTCAATTTTGTCCATAATTTTGTGTTTAAAGCATCTCGTTGCACAAAATAATTTGTTACGTGCGAACGAACTGACAAAAACAAGTGACAGTTGGCAGAAATATAGTGATTAACACTCTTTATTTTGAATATCGAATTTCTCCAAAAAAGATTTTATATATGTATATACACTTCTAAGAACTTATTGATTCACCTAGGTGTGTATTCTATATTTTTATCCATAATCCTATTTTTGTGATTTATATTCTTTGTATTTAAGTCGATCGCTTTATTTGTTCGCGTTGTGAATATAAACGTTGCTTTCAATAATATTTGGTTAAACAATACTTGGTACTATCGATTTACAGTTGCAAAATAAAGTATTGATACAACATGAATAAAAAATAAAATTGAGGGCCCTGCAGACAAGACTTCGACATTTTTCAATGTCGTCTTTTATTGTAAATAGCTATCAAGAGGTGAAAAAGGGCAGACAGCTATTACATTTTTGCATAACATAGAATGAAGTGGTGTTAATTTTTGGTGTTCAATTTAGTTAACTGCTCGAGAGATAATTAAAAAAGAATGTCATTGCTCTTTAGATTTCAGATTTTCATTCTAAGTATTCAACTATTTTTATTCGAAATTAAACTTTCCTTTGTCAACTAACTTTTTGTGGAAAATTCTTAAAAACATTCGAGGTGTCAGGAATTAAAAAATATTTAAATTGTTTTCAATAAAATCGGTTGAGTAGGTTTTGAGGTATAGGATATGTTCGAGTTACTTTTCTTAAGATTCTGTAGTCAAATGACCAAAAGAAGACACTCATCAACTCTGTAAAACCTGTCGCTTTCCCTCAATGGGAGGACAACAACGGTACGACAAACTTGGGATTTTTTTATATCATGTCACTGTAATTCATTATGGATATCTATCTTCTTCTATATATATAAAATAAAGTCGTGTTAATTACTCCATTTATAGCTCTAGAACGGCTGGACCAATTTTTATGATTTTTGTGTTTTTGGGATTATCTTCGTCCGGGATAGGATACTAAGTATTAAAATATGATATTCATAGATATAAAACTTATCATTAAAAAAACAACAATCACAACATCAGTCTAGCCATTCATTTGTCATCTTTCCCGGCCGGTTTCGGCAACGGTTGACTGTATTTAAACTCATTTTCATTTGTGTGATATTTTTGTGTGTGTTCAAGTGGGTTCCAAGATGTTTTAGATTCACGATTGGACCCAGTAGGTGGCGCCGCTGAACACCTCTTTAAGGGTGGGACCGATTTTGATGATTTTTTTGTGTTTTTTCAAGTAGATTCGAGAATGGTTTAGATTAACAATCGGTCACGTTTGATGGCGCTGCAATCGGTTTCTAGATTTTTATTTTTTAAGGGTTTTTTAAGGGTTTTACAACATCTACCGGGTACAGCTAGTAATATTATAAAACTCTGAACATGCTGTGTTTGTATATTAAAGCTATTCAAAAAAATATAACAACTTGAATAGACTATATAAACGATGGAGAACACGTACATTTCTTTTTAGATTTCTTATCTGTTTGTTCGGGATTCACGTAAAAAGTTCTGGACCGATTTTGATGCAGTTTTCACTGATCGACAGCCAATTATTAGACTTAAATCTGCGCTACTTTTAAACCTGGAAATCCTACGGGAAAATTTCTGGGAATGATTTGAAATGGCTAGATTGAGAAATTCGAATTACAATGCGGTTTTTTCACTGATCGATAGCTTTGTATTGTATGTAATAAAATGTGTAATATTTTTTATCGCGCAGAAATTTTCCCGGGAGTGAAAAATTTGCTGATTCGTATCCGATTGATACTAAAACAATACAAGCCGAGCCTTTTTACATCTCCCGAGGTTTTTTAACTCCGAGACCACGTGATATTAAAACTTGCTTGAACTATGACAATTTCTACGTCTATTAGAAATCTTTAATACTTGAGATATGTATGCCTTTAGTTACATTACCTATCCCGAGTAATTATGGGAATCTTCAGGATTCATGTATTTTTATATTAAAAATCCATTGCCCTGCTGAAAATACTCTTTGATTTTAAATACTGGCAAAATCACTAATCTACGTTACCCGTCAAACGTGGACGAAATGGCGGACAAATTCTAGTGTGAAATGAATAAGACTTATATGTCATAATACTTTTGGGTACATTTTTAGTAACAAAATAATAAACCTGCGATTGTAGTTGGCTAGGTAAACCTTGCATCGACTTTTAACCGCGCCAGGAACGAATACAAACTTTGCAAACAAAATTTTCTTCAATCTAAGTTTGAAGATAAGGTTTCTAAAACGAGGCAAATTTTAATAGTAAACCTTTTCTCTTCCAAAAGTATACATGCATATTATTGACTTTTCATAAGTATACGTTAAAGCATATTGCAAATAGAAAAGTTTTTCTACGCAATAAAGAAGCTTAACTTCTGTTTACCCATGTAAATACGTTTACTTAGATAAAATAGGGGAATCTCATAAGTTTTTATGCACTTAAAAGTTAGCGGTGATTCGCGTAACAGCGGATCCTCGGAACGCAATGTGTAGCAGCGTGGAGGGTCCATTCTACTGATGAGTTGGGTAATTAAGTTTCTACCTTAAATATACGTACAGTACAGTCGAGTTAAGTAGGCTCTGCTCATGTGTACGTAGTTTAGTGGAAGTTTAATGGAGTCGCGTCGCCCGCGTCCGCACAAGTCCGCGAACCGAGTTTACCCAAGCTGACAAATTAGCCACTTGATCTTGTTATGCCCAAGGCGCGTGTTCCGACGTAAAGAACTCATAGAACTTTTCTGTCTCTTCTCGGGCTGTTCTTTGAATTGGAGCCTTTGAGTTTTAAAATAATTCGTAATTAGAGTTCTGTAACAAAAGGCAATTTTTTTTATAATTTCATCATTTTTTCCTGTCTGTCTTTCTGTATTACTTCCGTTTTTTTAGAGACTAGATGTTTTCTATGTATAAAAATTAGAAGATACGTGTCTTGTAGATATTAACTAATCGTGTGGTGTAATAAGTACTTATAATCAAAGGTAGTCATCAAAGCTGCAGCTATTGAGGGATGAAAAATATTAGTACACGTTGGTAATTATGTACATACATACATACATACATACATAACTTCACGCCAGTTCCCTTGCGGGGTAGGCACGAACAACAGAGCGCCATTTAGGCCCATTCTTACACACCTCACTATGTAATTAATTGTAATTATGTGGTGTTATTAAATAGGTTTTTATACAATTCTTAATTATGTTTGAATGTGAGTTTTTAAAAGTGAATAGATGATGACATTGTACTCCGAAAGTCCTAAAAAGCTCATAAGGAAAATTGGTTTGAAGAAGATAGATGTACCTAGCAGTTTTTGAAATATTATGTGTATTTTGGTTACTTTTTAGGGTTACTTAGCCGAATGACAAAAACAGATTGACTGAATGATTGATTGACAAAAACAGTAGACATTCATTGCCGTTTCAGAACAGGTCGATAGGCAGTTGCCCAGTATTTATTTTTAATTCGAGATTTTTTTCTTCAGTGTATAAAGGCAGGTGTTTAACAAACCGCAGGTCAGATACTGGGTCGCGCTTCGAGGCCATAATGAAAGAAGAAAGCTTTTAAATTCGATTTGGACGAGAGCCCGACGCAGGATGAGTTGCTTTGATGTGGCTGCCCCTACCCCGCACCTCAGCCCCTGCTGCCAGGACGCTAAAATGGCGCGCACTTATAGAGAAACTCTTACCGTAATTTAATTTTTATGATAGCGCATCGTAAGCATTTCGGAGAGTTTAATTTGGCTTGATACTTTCACTCGTATGCGACCGTACACGGAGAAGGATGGTCTATGACGGCAAATTGCGTCATACTTGTAAATAAGTTTGTTGTTAGTTACCTGAGAAACTGTTTTTACTTTAGGTCTATTTAATTACTAATATTATACGAGTAAGTACGAAAATTTGGATGAACGTATGTTAATCTAACACGCCAGAACGGCTGAACGGATCTGGATAAAATTTAGCATAGATATAGATTATATTCTGGAATAGAAGGCAGGTTACTTTTATTCCGGACAAATGTACGGTTCTCGTGGAATAACAACACAGTGAAGCCACGGACAAAAGCTAGTATTATATTATTGTGATCACTTTTATATGTAACAATATGTATTACATTCAAATTATAATGTCTTATATAAAGCCTTATAACTAAGGCGACAATCTCAAGCTTACAAGTTTTATCTAGAAGCACCTTATCCTATTGTTTAGTAACAAAATATTCCAAGGCTGGCAGCCTAAGGCTCCCAATTCTAGCAGAATAGCTGGTACACCCGCCACTCTTGTCCAATTCAAATTACGTTCGAATGTAAATGTACAAGTTTCCTTATGATGTTTTCTTTCACAGTCATATAATATTAATAAAAAATTGCACTTTAGATGAGAAAATAAAGTATCATCTCACCTTCGAGAGTACACCCGGCTTTTTGGCTGTTACTTGAGTCAGAGACTCAATGTATGAACCAAAGTTGAGTATTGGATAAAGGAGATACCTAATAGCTGAAGCCGGTCGGTTATCGGCACTGATACACCTCGAAAATTGGGAATAATTTCGAATTTCTCCTCTTAGCGGAAAACAAACAAGCCTCGGTCTTAGAGGCGTTGAACCTGACCAGGTTGGTGTCTCCTCAATCGGAAACTACCTGTAAGGACAAGTTCAATCGTTCGACCATTGCCTCCTTATGTGACTGAATCTGGGCTCTGCTGTCTCGCGCATTGGATTTGTATCTCTCTACAACTGTGCTGTTGCTGTCTTCTGCATACCCAAAGACTTCGGGCTGGAACAAGTTATTAATGTGCAGCAGAAAAAGAGTTGCAGAGAGAACAGATCCTTGAGGGACTCCGGCATTAATTGCCATCTGATTGGACGACTGGCCGTCTAAGACAACTCTGATCGAGCGTTCCCTCAAGAAATTAGAAATCTATGCGCAGAGACTAAGAGGCAGACCGTATGCTGGAAGCTTGCCTATAACGTTATCGTGCCAGACTCTATCGAACGCTTTCGATATGTCTAGGGAAACAGCGAGTGCTTCTCCGTTCTTTTCGATTGCTTCACTACAGATATGTGTGGCGTACACTAGAAGATCACCCGTTAAACGGTTTCAACGAAAGCCGTACTGTCGATTACATAGTGAATAATTGGCTTCTAAGTCGTCAATAGCTTGACATTCAAAATACGGTCCAGGTTTGTTTTGCAGAGTATTAATTTGAAAAATATGCTATTTACCCATTTTAGAATTTTCTATTAAACTGGGATCTACAGAAGTGTGAGTCAGATGAGTAAAGGATCATTTCGAATACGTCTTAAATGTTTAAAATGTACATGGAAATAAATTAGGCAAATCTTGACTCAAACAAGAAAATAGCTTCAAAAGGTCTTGAAAGTTTAATGGAATCGAACGGAGGCTCGCCGGAGTAGTAGGAAGTTTGCGCGGGTGACAAATTGGGCACTTGACCCGCGTGCCGACCAAGACTCCCGCTGCTTGTTTCTCAAGGACCGTAATAAGTTTAACTTAAAGTAAACTATATTCCATTCCCTCTAATTTGTCCTTCACTACGTCGCCTAGACATACTTACATTACTTTTAAGTTTACTTAGCTAAAAGTAATTTCATGTACCTACAATATACATACATAGTACCACTTAACTTTAGTTAAACGTTATTTAAGTTTTCGCATTAACATTACCGAACCGCGATTTGCTTAACTAATTGCTGAGAAATGGTAATTTTTTGAATAAAGTATGCATGGTTACAGTTTAGGAATGAAGCTGCTAGATAACACGAGGAAAGTATGCACTTCCAACTGTGCACCTACTTGCAATGCAATATAATTTCTCAACTGGACCTGACAACGCGGCTTCTCGACCTCTCGCTTGAAAATTGAAACCTCCCTGGAGATACACTGTAATTTAATTTTTACGATGTCGTATTGTTAGAGCATCCTAGAAGTGCTGTTTACAGTTCAACTTAAAACAGATTTTTATTCAACTACTGTGTTTAATTTTTAGCTACTGAAATTAAATATTATACTTTTTACTAGGATATGCCCGCGACTTCGTCTGCGCTTGATTTTAAATTACCGCAGGATTCCAGAAGCACAAAGTACCGTAGATATTATCGTTTTAGTGAAAACTGTGTCGGAATAAGCAAATTTTTATGCACCCGGATAACAGCAAACCGCACCTGGGAAAATTCCCGCGGGATTTCCGAGATAAAAAATATCACTTGTCTGTTTGTCGGTTTGTATGTTCGGGTTTCACGTAAAAAGTACTGGGCCGATTTCGATGCAGTTTTCGCTGATAGACAGCAAATTCTTAAACTTACAATCTGAGCTACTTTTTACCCCGGGAACCCCGCGAGATTTTTCTGGGATGATTTAAAAAGGCCAGATTAAAAAAAAATTACAATTTCAATGCATTTTTTCCAATAATCGATAGCAAATCGTATCTAATAAAATGTGTAATATTTTTATCCCGCGAGAACATTCCTGGGAGCGGTTTGTAGTTTTTGGGTGTATAAAAATTAGCTTATTCCGACATAGTTTTCACTAAAACGATAGCTTACATTCTTTTTCAAATGCTACGGTATTTTGTGTCCATCGTGGGAACATCGTGGGAATTTCAAGTCAGGCGTGGGCAAAGTCGTATTCATATCCTAGATATAACTATACATTAGATTTTTGAATTTTAACATTAATACTTAATGGTCAAGAGTAGACAATAAAAATGTGTGTGCAGTTCACACATAGTAGAAGTGAAACTTCAGAGAATATACTCACAGATAATTAATTTTTCTCTGACTTTTATTAATATAGATTTTATTCCTTTAGCCTACATCCGTCAATATATTATAATTCAAAATAAACTTCTTAAGTATCACTTTCAATTTTTCACTGTTTTAGTCAAAAAATATTATTATCAGTTTTATTTCGGTCCTAATTGGACCTATGTTTGATCATCGATCTTAATGACTCTCTAATCTGTGTTGTACAATGTAAAACGCGTGTCTCATTGTCTCGCAGGCTTAGTCCTATAAATTTATGTGTTTATCTCTTTTTAGTGTCGCTTTGTCGTTTCATCGCGTTTCAATCAATCACAACGATTCTAAAGAAGTTTCATCTCAAATATAAAGTGATTGTGTAAAGGAAAAAATAAAAATTTGTGGTGTAGCACATAGGACGTATACTAGAATAGAGAAGTATGGTAGGAAAAGACACATTGATCCGGCTCCAATTATGAGGAAATATAAAAGAAAACAGAGAAAACTAAAATTAATTACTTTTATCTTTCTTCATATGTATTATATATAAAATTATATTGGTGGACAAGTCTGTGAAATGTACTATGTAGCTGAACTTATTTTGGTGTATTTTGCTGGCAATCATTAGAATAAATAAATAACCATAGTTAGTGGTTTTAAAGGTAGATAATACCAGTCAAATGCTGTATAAGCTGTTAAAGTTAACTGTTTGTAAAACAGTTATATTTCTCCATTATCGGTCGGATGCTTGTCGACCTTTTTTATGTTTTATGACTTGGTCAGCAAATATAATCAGCATTCATTACGCGATATGCTATTGTATTTTCATGTTTTCTATTTCATGAATCCCACTTTTTACGTCCCCATGTTTATATCTTCCAGTTGATGATGAAATAAAAATGTTATTACTTCTTTTAACATAACGGTGACGTTTATTTCTTCTAATATTTTCCTGTTGATTCTTTTGATATTTTTAATTTAACCCCAGTAACATATCTATAATATCTGTATGGAAAGCAATGTTTACAAAACCTTATAATACGTCGTATGCAGCCGTAAATTATGACATTGCTAATCAGTAAATCAATTAAATAGAAGACTTAGAGATCATTTTTTAAGGAGGAGCACCAAAAAGTGGTGGCACTTTAATAAAACCACGTGCTTTTTTGGATTGTGTTGTTGTAAAAGCATCTAAGTAGCGATTAAGTTTTTGAATGCTATTAGCGTAAGTGTTAGATAAAATATAGTAAGCTAGAAAATTGTATTAGATTTATTTGGAGGGATGAATACGTTTTAATTTTTCGTTACCATCGAAAAATTATGTAATCATCTTACTACCTCTTTATTGACATTGAGAACACCACTGAAAGAAGAAAAAAAATCACATGAGAACTTTTTGATCCCATTTATTTGTTTCGACTTACTAGTAAATATATAAATCTTTAATATCGAATAACATAATAAAACTACGCTTTAACGGTTTTAAGCGCGGTAATTTATTTGATTTTTGTGATTCCGACGTTTCGGCCACTTTTCAGTGGCCGTGATTACGGAAGACAAAGATGTCAAGTGTCAACGAGTATTGTTAATGTTATTGTTTTATTTAGCCTACGGCCAACTTGTTAATTTTAATTATTTAGTTTTAATTTTGTTTATGGTTATTATTTACTCTATGGGATCCTAATCTACTTTACCACCGCTTTGCAACATGTTATGGCTTGAAGAGAAGAAGCGGCGCAAGCAACTCTTCAGCAAACAGGCCTAGCTCTAATAATTTTATATAATATTAAAATGGGCACGGAGGGTTCGCGGCTTACCTGCACAGGTTTAAATTAAGAGACAGCCCAGCATGCTTCTGTGACTCTGGAGGTAAACCAAACCATCCAACACTTGTTGTTAGAGTGCTCGGTATACGAGCAGCCCAGCTGCGACCTCGTGACCGTTACAAAAACCAGGATCACAGAGGTTACTATTTTTGATTTGATGTCAGGTAAGGACGCGAGGCCGCATCTGGAGTGGTTTTGCTTGCGTCTGGTTAAAGAGGCTATGAAGCGCAAAAGCACGAGGTGATGGAGGGTTCCGTCACCTCTGACATCATATAGGTAATAAAGATTATAAGTATATATGATAATATGTGTGTGGGTAGTATGTATGGTCTGACTTGAAAAAAGAACACCTAATATGTTGTATACCTGTATGTAATATGTTGTATAAAGGCCCTGACTATGTTAGGGGTGAAGAGGGGTCTGAAGGGCCCTTATATATATATATATATATATATATATATATATATATATATATATATGTATTAAAATGGGTGCTTACTCTAGGATGGAAGGAAAAATATTAATATTTTTCCTTTCACCATAAAGTAAATAATAATCATAAACAAAATTAAAACTGAATAATTAAAATTAACAAGTTGGCGGTAGGCTAAATAAAACTTTAACAATACACGTTGATACTTGACATCTTTGTCTTCCGTGATCTGAAAAGTGACCGAATCGTAGGTATAACAAAAATCAAATAAATTACCGCGCTTAAAACCGTTAAAACGTAGTTTTATTATGTATACAAGTCGCGAAAACTTAAGAAAATATTATCGAATAACATTTTAATAGCTGAAATAAAATTTCTATGAAAATATGTGATTGTTAGCTATGAAACATGTCAACGGTAGAAAGCTATAGTTTCTGAACTGAGCTAAACGTATTCATGAACTTTAATGTTAGCAAACTGTTCTTGGCCTCGATCAAATCCGACATTGTCATGAGTGGAATTTACTCGAACTGTATGCGGGGGAGTTTTAAACATCCCCGTCCGGAAGGCACTTAAGTGTACATAAAACACTTATATGACGAACCGTATAGAGTTCAGTACTTTTGTATTATTTGCCTTTGCGTGGTGAATTGATACTGAGTTTATTGACTAGCCAATATTGTTACCCATTTATGGTTACGTCTTAAATTTCAATCGATTGTCATAAATATTTTAATATAGATGAATATTTATTTCAGTATATTCTCTTAGGACTTTCCATGTGTCTTTCTTTGTGTATATATTGGTTTCATATTTGACTGGAAGTTGCATGTTCCGCACTAAAAAGTGGAATTCTATTAGTCTCCGTTATTGAAACAAAAATAAATTTCGTCCAAAGCCGTAAAATAGGAACAATCCAACTTTTAAATAGGCATGCGACCTATATACTTCTTTAAGTAGAAATCTGGGCATATGTAGGTACAAACTCACTTTATTTTATCTGAAGAGTTGATTTGGTGCTTGTAAAGCTATTTTTAGAGTCTCATGGCTACAGATACAAATTATCACGTCTGTTTCCTATAAGGGTAGACAGAGAATGGATCTCCATTTGCTACGATCCCGGCGAAGACCTTTCGTTTTGTCTATTTTCATTAATCTCTTCGAGCACATTTTTTTGAAGTGCTTTACCTACATACGTCCTGACCTTTGTTAAAACTGCACATAATTAACTTTTACATTTATTCATTAACTAGCTTCTGCCCGCGACTACGTCCGCGTGGAATAGTTAAAAAAAAAGTAAGTTAAAAGAACCCCCCGATTTTGAAACATTATTTATTCGTGCTCCGCTCCTATTGGTCTTAGCGTGATGATATATAGCCTATAGCCTTCCTCGATAAATGGGCTATCTAACACTGACAGAATTTTTCAAACAGTTGTTCCTGAGATTAGCGCGTTCAAGCAAACAAACAAATTAATATATAAGTATAAGATGTAAAATAATGTAATGTGTTTCAATTGTTCATCGTCCACGTTCTACCTAAAATTTTGCATGATATTTCTGTGACATACCAGTATGACTTCAACTTTGAGTTTTAAATTTTTTCCTCGTAGCGTGGTGTGGCGCGACGCGGATCGCTGCGGACACGAAGAGAGCGGGATAAATGATTGATGACGACCCTCCAAGTATAAACTCGATTATCCGTTGAAACGCGAACAACTTACAAGTTTTATGTAACGATGGATCAGGATTATTTCAAACTTTTATCCCGGGAAAAAATATCGACTCATGACAATAATATTTGATAACAATCATCAAATTTTTTGAAAACTGAATTATATTTTAGGCTTTTTTTTGTTTGCTAGAACATGATGCATAGTTTTTGCAATTTTTGAAGACGAGCCGGCTTTACTGGCGGTAAACGCGTGTCAAAGTATGCGTTTTCACCTAAAAGCGAGTATGATTGCACGGTACGCTCGCAGTTGCAACTGATCGTTCCGTCACATTGTGTGTGTACACGTTCAACCATGAGTAGAGCCAGTTCGTATTCTGGTCAGTTCCTATATCTTACTGATCGTTTAGTTCCCTTACTATTGGTTAAAATTTGGCCTAAGCTCCATACAAGTAATGTCAAAATTCAACTGATGGTGAGGTAAATGGATGAATAGTAAGATATAGGAACCGGCCATTCGTGTATTGTAAGGACTATCCTCTACCATCAAGTTGCGACGATACCTAATGGAATGAAATGTAGAATACGGTTTTGCGCACGGCGTCACTTATGTTGGTATATAGCGTAAACTTTCGTTGCGTTTCTCACGGACAGTAACCATTTTTATTAGATAAAACATCCTATATTTATCCCTGTTAATGAAAATACACACGTATTTATATACGTAAAAAATTTCAAGATCGTGAAGAAGCTTGAAACGTAAAATAAATATTATGGAAACGCATGTGTTTGTATATTTAAAAACCAGCTAATGTATACTTTTTCCTTATGTCCATTTACTAAATTTCTGTAATGACTGTGCAATCTTGTAATAGATTTTACGTAATTCATGTTTTCTTGCTTAAATTCTTTGTATTATTTATATTTATTAATTCTTTGTATAAACAAACATTGATAGTGGAGCAGGGGTGTGTACAAATCGTTTAGTTTGATAGACTGTACGCGCCGCACCGTTCGAGTGGAAAAAACTTGAGAGTTTGCGCGCATTCGCTGTCTATACTAGGGTTGTCATTAATCACTATGAAAACGCAATAAAGAATATACCTAAAACTTAAAACAACATAAGATTCAGAAGCATTAATTGTAATTTTAGTCGTCAAAGGCAGAATGAAAAATCATACAGAAGAAAACAACGTACCACAAACGCCGGTTTAAAAAAAATATAGGTTAATAATAAAAAGTATTGTTTATATAAAAAATCAGTTTGTGGTTGAATTATTCGTTATACTTCATACGAAACATAACCAATGACAAAAATCGGGATTTTAACATAGCACGACAGTCGAGCCATAAATCGTTAGAGGACTAAAAGTTAACATCTAACTAACTCTACTAACATCTTAACTGTTGTATCTTAACTGTATGCAGTTAAGATATATCATTTGGTTATAACCAAATACCAAATCAATTCAACGATCCGAATAATAAACTATTAAAATTAAAATTATATGATTGGTTAGTAGAAAAGATTTTACAATGTGAATGTATAAAAAAAATAATTAAGGCTGTTTTGTATTGTGAAGAATAATATTATTGATAACTTGACATGTCTAACAAAGCTGACTATGAGACGTGTTTGATTTTTTAAATTATTTTATATAACGTAATTAATTATACTGTATGATTTAGGCTAAGTGCTTTTTATTTAATATTCAGTATTGGATAAAATTAAGTATTTGTACACCTTTAGGGTTATGACATGTGATACACTTGTGAGCATAACATCTACTATTGTACCATGTCATTGAAAAATACGGATTTATTATTATTACTATCATATTATGTTGTATATATGTATGAACATACATGAACATACGAGCGTGTATGACAAGAGTTATGAATGTCAAAGAAGCAAGTGAGGTGTGTAAGAATAAGCCTGAATGGCGCTCTGTTGTTCGTGTGTACCCCGCAAGGGAACTGGTGTGAAGTTATGTATGTATATATATATATATATATACATATATACATTATATATACATACATATATACATTATATATACATACATATATACATACATAATATATATATATATATATTATGTTGAGACGACGACATTCAAGGTTTATTTCACTGTATCTAATTTTTTAGTTCAAGTATATAAATAATAACACCAGTCTGTACATGTCCCACTGCTAGGCTTGTGCCTTCATATTTAGGGGATACAGATGGATATAAATCCCACTTCTTCAGATTGGTATACCGGAAATCTCGATGAATAAGCCTCTGTCCATAATGTTCATTTCACCGTCAGTACCTACATATAACAGTATGCAGGCCAAGATATGCACATTCTCGACCTATATTTTAAACCACGCCATTAAGAAGAGACGGGTAAAGAACAGCGATGTCTGGAGTTAAACTAAAATATTAAAATTTAATTCCGTACTAACAGCAATTGTAGGTATTTTTACTTGCTAATACAATTGGTATTACGTTAGATAGTTGTCAGTAAAATAAGACTATGTTATATGTTTCCAAATTATATTACGTCGTTCGATATGGTATATTACGACATATTAGAACGTTTGGGATATTTGGGAACTTAACAAGAAAACAGCGCATAAAGTTGAGCATTACATTACCTGTAACTTCGGAACAAAAACTTCATTTAATATTTAACTACCTAAAACAGCTAAAGTAAAAAAAAGCTACATATAACTAGTATACGGGACGGTAAAGATATTTTTTGGCTTTCTAGGAAGAGGGGTGGGGGTCTACTACACCCAGTCCCTCTCATTCCACCTTCTAGTGGATGTTTTGAATACCATTAAAACAATATGTTCGTAATACCAGTACAATATTATATTGCGTTGAAAATTTGCAACCCTTAACTACACGTTCGCCATCTCACAGCCCCCTGCGAACGGGTCTACGTTCTCAAATGCGATTTAGTCGGGCTACTTTGCAAGCTCACTCTTCATATAACTCAGTTATTTTCTCGTATTCAGTAACGTGATTCAGTGCGCACAGAGTCGTCTTCGTCGTGAGTATTAATGTCACACTTTTGATCTTTTTTCTGTGATTTAAGAAAAGGTAAATTGTTTTTTTCTAATGCAAATAGCAACAACAGTACAAAAAACAATAACAGTAAATACCTTATAGTGTAATCTGTCACAAACCTGGGGTTAATTGTCCACTGAAACAGATTGAATTACCAATATTACGATTAAACTAGTTTTACTCAAACTATAATAGATTATATTCACTTTATAGATTTCTGTTTCAAGGAAAATAACTAATTAAATATTCATTCTAAGCTAGTTACCTGATTGAGTACCTATACCTCTATGTTAAGACTTTAATACCATCTCATTATCTTACTTTTAAAACATCAAGATAGAAACCATTTTACTTTCAGTTTAAATAAACTAATTAATGCGCAGTTTGACTTTATACCTACTTCTAAAATTATAACGTCGTAATTTTCTATAATCGTACAAAATCTTCGAAGTCGTAACCTTTTGTAAGATATTAAAAATTGTCTCAAGCGATTTGACTGTTATCACCTATAGTTGACATCAAAGCGCAAAAAAGAAAAATCTTGTGCTACTCGCTAGAAATAGAATTTAGTGATTTTTCCAGAGTTTCATTTATTGGACGGTAGTCATTGTTATTCACTATATTCCAGCAAAACTGACGATGCAGATTGTACAGATAATGTGAGAGAATATAAAGTGCATGCATACCAGTGGCGTGGAATTCATACAACTCGATTCCGCATAACCTATCTTTAAGAAACAAAAGACTAGCGACCAAAAAGTCGCGAGCGCCATGCATTCATTGACAACTTACGTGTTCTCTTCAAACATATTATTAGTTCTAGTGTTTCTATAAATTAAAACTAGCGACCAAGAGGTCGAAAGAGCCATGAATTTATTGGCGCTTACGTTTTATATTCGTTGCATATATTATTACTGTATTACTATCTCTTACGTTCAGCATATTGGATGAAATGGTAACTCATAACCCGATCGGGCACCGGTTTTTGTTTCAAAATATACGATGTAGTCGGCGCTTGCATCATATGGTATATTTTTTCAACCGGCTTGCCCTAGTCAAATTTACACTCCGCGCCCCTGATTAATATACCTACACTAATACCTACACTAATACCTACACTAATACCTACACTAATTCTTTTCTGTATTTTTATCAGAAACTTAAGTAACTTTAAAATTTCTTGAAAAAATACAAATAGTATATAGATCACCAATCTCTGGCGGTTGGGCACATGCCCAAAACGCTGGCTGCATTAACGCGCTGAATGGCAACGCGAATGCGTTGCCCCAAATATAGTATAGTAATTCTTAAATCACATACATACCATATTTTCTATTCCGAATAATGATATATTTTCAGCTAATAGTGATCTGGAAATTATTCAAACAAACCCCGCACAGAAAGAGCTAGTTAACAAATAATATATTTTTTTTTACAGAAACAAAACCGACTTCACACTAAAAAGCAAAAAATAAATGTTTAACATCTTGAAGTCATAATTTATAATATATAGGTATAGACATAAGGCACATACTGCACATGCACTTCCTCACAACACCAGCATGTAACAGATACACTCTACATTAGTATAAGTTTAGTATTAAAATTAGAATAAATTAATATAATAAGTTATTCTTAAGGTACACCACAACATAGGAATCACTAAATTAATGTCACACAGTAACAAGAATAAACAATAAGCGTGAACTCTAAAAACTTTCATAGAAATTAAGTTGTGAAAAGGGTACGGAACTCGAGTCCGTAGAGTTGTTAAAAAAAAACATCTTGAAGTCGGTGCCAAGTAAAACATATAAAAAAATATTGCAAAATATAGTAATTTTTATGTTTTACTTGGCACAGACTTCCAGATGCTGTGGAAAGAAGTCGGTTAAATATTTACTTTTTGGTTTTTAGTGTGAAGGCGGTATTGTTTTTGTTAAAAAATATTTTTTACTTATTAGTTGCGCAAATACTTCAATAGCCTTAGAAATAATATATTTAGCTCCTGGAGAAATTGTACAACTGGCACGCATATGTAAATTTGCCATCTTACTCTTCGGTGTACATATTCTTCAACAAGGGTTGCTCTCAATTTCCTTGCGATCCACGAATCAGATCCTCAGTCGGTGACTAAGGCACCACCATGGGACTATAGATTTACGAATAACAAAAATATTTGAAAATCTCTCCACAATTGATGAAGTTCTCGTATAACAAAGAAGTCTGTCATCAAATTTCGAGCATTTTTCTCAATGTCCCTGGGATCCACTCATGAGATTCGGACATGGTGACAATGGGACCAATGCGGGAATTTATCTTTCGATTAAAAGAAAAATTTTGAAAATCAGTTAACAATTCACGGACAAATCGAGTAACGAACATACAAAAAATATACAGACGAACTGAGAACATTCTCCTTTTTGAAGTGAAGTAAAGTAAATAATATTCGTTGTATCGTGGTCGTATGCGGTCGTGATTCCCTCGTTTTATACTTAATCCTATTTGATACATTGTAGCATTACGACTGCAGACTTATCGCAGTACTCTGACCCAGGAAGAAATAACCAACGAATACACATGCATCGCAGTTTAGGAAATGTCGACCTTTTATTGACAATGAAAACGGTAGAAGAAAACGACACGCGTCGAACCCGCAGAAACAACAATTTCCATTTCTAGGGACAATGATCGGAAACAATGTCGGCTGTTTATGTTTGTGGAATGTAAGGGCATCCCTACGTACTATATTGTATAAGATAAAATAATATTGATTGATCGCCCAATTCTTAGTATTCCGTAGCCATTTTGACAATAATAGAACTTTTATAAAATCGTTATTCTGTGTATGAATGTCATAGTCATTTTTCTCATAGACTACGGAGTCCATGAGGATAAACTTTGGCAAAAAGATGTATAATATACTACTATATAATTATAATAAATATAATAACAGCCCATAAATGTCCCACTGCTGGGCTCGGGCCTCCCATTATAGGGGGGAACAGACAGTATACCCGCCACGCTTGTCCAAGGCGGCTTGGCAGGTTTGACACATCGGTTACCTCGATGTGCAGGTTGCATCACGATGTTTTCCTTCACCGTTGTTAGCACGTGGTAATTGTAACAATATGCACGTTAGGTCAGAAAACTGCCTAAGTGGTGCATGCGTTCCGGCCAGGATCGAACCCACACCCTCTGAGTTAGGGACGCGTGCGCAAGCCATTACGCTACCACGACTATATAATGGTGTAGTGATATTATGAAAGAATAATAATTAATGGTTGAATGAATGAATGAATGAATATGCTTTATTATGTTTTAAAAGATACAGTTAACAGAAATAAAATTTTACAATACAATAGGTGGTCTTATCGCTATTATAAGGGTTGGTGTAGTCCAGCTATACAAATCACAAAATTAACAGTTTGACAACAAAATCTATCACGGCAAAAGGTATTATAAGGAGTTCTTAATGCATACTACTAATTTTCATGATGGGGTAAGAAGGGTTCCGTTATTTGGACAACGGACATTTTTTAAAAAATAAAAATTTAAATCAATACGTCCTCCTCAAAATAGGTAGTTTGTTAACTAATAATAATTTATTACTTTAATTTAAAGCTAAAAGTAGTATAGTAGTAGCTGAAAGTCCTAATAAGATAAAACGGAACAACATACGTTCCATAATAATATACATATAAAAATAATAATGAAACCCGCAGGGGCCTTTGTGGCGAAGTCTTAGGTGAGTAGCGACATCTCGAACCTGACGCCGGGGGCCAAAGCAAGGGCCCGGTGCTTACCTTAGCCAGCCGTCACGGAGTGGAGATCGCTAGAGCTAAGATTCAAGCTCCAGGGGTGGAAGTGATAAATGACCTAACGCCGGAAATAGCTTCGGTGAACCTGCAGCCAACTCTCTACAGCCCTTAGAAACTGACAATCATGTTGCTTCTGTCTTCTATAACATTTTTTGGGGCCCATTCAGGGAGTGACGAGTCACCATCTGCCCACTTTTCCATGTTCCCGGAAAATTGCGACGGGCAGATACCATAGTCCCCACATTCCCAGACCCCTAGTACCACTAACAATTCACCCCAATAGCCTAGTACTTTTTGTTCTCATTTCCCTGAATAGTCCTACACTGGCCGGGGCTTGCCCTTAGGTACATTATTATATGGTGTAGACAGGGATAACCCCCGATCGGTGTCACGCCATATTTACATTAAATTTGTCAAGGGGCCTCTACGTGTTCGTCTTCCCATGGATCAACACAAGGCCTCCAAAAGTCCGAGCCATTTTTATGGTCCGTGTTCTTTAAAAAAATACATATGTAAATAAACGGGTTGTTTATTATTAATTGTTTCTTTAATGATAGTTTCAAATTTTGATAAAAGATCATCTTACTTTATTAAAAAATAAAAGCATAAAAAATTAAAACATTAACTTTCCTTTTTCTTTATGAAATAAAATACATTCAATAATATAAAAAAATGTATAACATTTACTAATAGTAATACCTATAACTTGCTACTTGTACTACACATTTTCTGACTTTACAGTAATGACATAAAAAGGGAGGCTTTTAAAGTTAGTTTTAAACGTGATACATTATCAAAGTAGCGTTTGCTTTAGAGCTTTCCACAGTATCGGTTGAAGCGACTCGAGGATAAATGATTGATAGCTGTGTGTCACTGTGCTGTCACGTCCTAAGAAAATATATACCAAATACACTGTAGGTATGTTTAAAAATGTAGACGTAACAAACGTTAACAATCGGCTATTTTTAAGAATCCGTAGCTTATTTGAAAAAATGTAACTCTTATAAAATTGTCCATCTGTTCGTCTGTGTTTGTACATTGTAGATTGTCAACGCCATTTTATTCAAAAAGTACTGATATGGTTGTACGTGTAGTTTCTAATTCATCATGGCAATATAACGAGGAAACGTAGCCAGCGTTTTGAGCACCTTACCCATAGAAGACGGTGACCTAGGCTCAGTATTCCACGTATAGTCTTGTGGGATTACAGGTAGAATACGGAATAATAACTAAGTTAAGTTTTCACTTATTGTATTAATTTATAGTGTCTCAGTTTATTAAATAAAGTAAGTCTATTTAAATAATTCTTAGTTAAAAGTTAAAAGAAGTTTTTTATGAGCATGTATTAGTGAAATTTAAACTTACGTATCTCATTTCACCATAATCCCTTTAGTATAAGGTTACACTAACCATTATTTGAATTAAGTTTTAAACAAAGCTGATAGCAGTATAAAATAAAAATAAAATAGGATTTTTGTAGTTGCAGGGTATGTTTATATCTAAAGGGTTTCAAACTTGCTTGTTTAATGTGAGCTGATTCCAACCATACAAAACTTGCGCTCGGTAAATTGTATTCGACGGAAAAGTTTCGAACATGAATCCCAGACTGTTTGTATATCATTTCCTTATTTCGAAATATTCAAATACAGGGTGGCACTCTTTATATGTATGGGTACATCACAGTGTGAGATCTGAGCAAAACTTTAAAGAGCCGCAAAGGTTCATCTGAATGGAATTCTGTGAATAATTTGCATACTTATTTACATTATCTCTGCAACACACAAGTGGGGCTCTTTCATTATCAAACTCGCAACACAGGGGGTGAGAGAAGCGCTTTTGGAATACAAAGTTGATCTTGAAGGTGATTATCATTGAATTCCTCTTGAAAAATTTCACCCTCATCGTTGCAATTCAAATTAATGTTTAGAATTAGTAGCCTAGATGTACCTATTAACAAATAGATTAAACTAAATGGTTTTTATTTATTAATGTGTAATCTGGACCCGCAGAAATATTTATATTATGTTTAACAATGTTATGAATAAGGAAGGTGATTTAAATTAGTAAATAGGTATGTATATACCTTTTAATAATTAAGTGGTATCACTTAACTGCTGTTTTTCTTTAACGTAGGTTGTTTTATATCCTAGCTAGGAAAATATTTTGCACACCCAATAAATTGATAAAACAAATAATACTATCACTTCTCCTAAATGCAGTTATAATTTATATTGCAAAAATAAGAAATATTTACATTGCGACCTATTATATAATTATTTATTTTGACTGACAAACACACAATGTCGTCAAAAAAGAATAGGTATGACAATTGGCCAGTAAAATACGTAACTATGTAAAGGTCCTAAACACCACATCTCTAGATAACGCCACAGGTGATTTTTATGTCACTTTTGTCGTTGTATTGTTTAAAACATAGATATTGTTTTGGTACAAAATAGTCAAAAATCTTAATTTAAAATAAAGGCTTCTTTGCATTTTTTTTTATCAAAACGATTAACTTCACTCTGAATTTTATTACATTTAAGGTCTAAACATTTGATCGACTCTTATATAAAAGCATATTCAAAACATACATACATACATACATACATAACTTCACGCCAGTTCCCTTGCGGGGTAGGCACGAACAACAGAGTGCCATTTAGGCTTATCGGTTATTATTATAACCGATAAAAGACAATTTTTAAGTTGTTATTTATTTTTGTAATCGATTTGATACATTATTTCAAGTAAAAAGATATTTATGAAAATATTTTATTTAACTTTTTAAAGCTACGTTATGTGTATTAAAAACTTATTGCCTCGTCAGTGACTGGCTCAAAATCTTATAAAGTCAGCCTACACGTTTGAAAAATGCAATAAAGCGTTTCCTACTTTCAAAGATATCAAATAGCAATTTGCAATAACGACGCTAAGGGTCTGAGTCTGAGATATTGTGCATCGCAGTATTATAAGTACGAACTTCAACCGTATATTTTAAAGCAACAACAATGAGTGCCTGAAGACTAACAAAGCTTTTTCTCTAATTGAGATGCAATTTAATACATTTTTTTGTAAGCTTTAGTTAGGGTCCGTCGACGTTGAGATAATTGAATTCAACCCTTTACTCCACAGGGCAAAGGAAAGTCCGTAAATTAGAAAACTAAACTGTGGATCTCACCCCAGGATTCAATTAGCTGCTAATCATATCTGGAGGGTGTGAACAGATCGATCAAACTTCACCCTTACATTTTATTAGTTTTCAACATAAGTATATGGATATATGAATAGGAAGATATTTAAAAGAATATATAGGTTTGTTATCATTTCTTTTATTATTATCCCACATATGTCCCACTACTGGGCTCTGGCTACCCCATCTTAACGAAACGGGCGGTTTACCCGCCGCCACACTGGTCTGAAGTGGATTAACGGATTTCACACAGCTATTATATCGATAGATAATTGTAAAAGTATGCATATTAAATGTACAAAAAATGTGTAAACGGTGCATGATTTTCGGCCAAAAATCAAACTTACGTTATTGGAATGTAAATATATAGTTGCATTAGCCAGTAAATTGCGATAACTTTACTTCTGACTATAAAATTGAATTACATCAGCGAGAACATACATACTATCATGCCTTTACCTAAAAGGATGGGTAGAGACTAGAAGATCACCATTTACTATTACCCTGTCTTTTACTTCATCTCATTCCTTTAGCTTTAACTTACAGGCAAGGCGGTTTTAAGTAGGATTTATTTTTTTACCTGAACCGTCCTTAAAACGTTGATAAACTGGGGGCAAGTCGATTTTGAAGAATCGCATAGTGAATTTCACTTGTGTCTACTGGTAGGTGTAAAACTTAGCTTAAATTTCCTCTTTATTTTGATGACACTTTATTTTTTCAGACAGGAATCTGAATGAATCTTAGGTCCTCTGGTTGTCTTGGTCTGCTGATATCAACTCTTCCATCCCCACTACTCTCAAATATGAAAGCTATTTGTCATCTAATTCCTTTACATGCCTAAACGTTAATAAAATATTGTGTTATTTAAAATTTTGCTCTTGATCGACTTCCGTAGAATATGTTCGCTACCTGTATCCTCTATAAATTGGGTATAGAAGTATATTGAGGTATTCACAAAATGCATCTTTGTTGGCCCAAACATATTCTAAAACGACACAAATGCCGAAAGCACTTCGCCAAGCGCACTTTTCCGATCCCTTTTTAACCATCTTTCTCTAGTAGAGCGCCATTCACAGGTGTAGAGGAGCCTTACTGGAAATGTTGCTAAATCATTTTACAGTAACCTCCGACGTTATGTAGGTATTATTAACCTTAAGTATGAATATTTTGTGTTATTTTTATTTCTTTCTTTCTTTTCCACAAAACATAAGAATTGAGAAAAAAATCTAAACTATACATGGAGAAGCCCCGTCTTTTCTTTTCTGGGCTCCTGAGCCTAAACTAGAAAAAATCATATTACGTGGGTCAAATATGGCCACCTTAAGGTTGCATGTTACTTTTTTCATAGTTTTTATAATAAAAGGATAAGTCGGGCATTTATCAATAAAGGTGACAGGTCGTTGTAGGAGTAAAACAACCCCATCATTTATAATATTTATAATTTGCTGGAACGCTCGTTTTCATGCGTGTGCGTGTGTGTTTGTATGCCCGTATGATTTTTACTAGTATCC
The DNA here is from genome assembly GCA_019925095.2 of Dendrolimus kikuchii. Taxonomy (NCBI): domain Eukaryota; kingdom Metazoa; phylum Arthropoda; class Insecta; order Lepidoptera; family Lasiocampidae; genus Dendrolimus; species Dendrolimus kikuchii. The sequence goes on from CM034394.1 coordinate 13,921,250, forward strand.
AATCACTTGAACTGTGAAAATAATTATTTAGTAGATTTTTAGTGATTTCATAATAATTTTTCGTCTTATGCATCCTTGCCTCTGTTCGTGTGTATGTAACTCAGCCACTTTATTAGCATTCTATAAGTGTAATTTGGTAGGAATGTAGGATATTTTTAGGAGAAATTGTAAAAAAAAATCCAGGCAAACGGTCTACGTGATGGAAAGTAGTTATCATCGTCTATGGATATTTGTAGCACTAATAGCCGCAACTAATATGCTGCCGCTTTATAAAGGGAGACGGGAACTTAGCCACCAATGCCAGAAGACAACTAAAGGTTGTTATGACGGAATACTCTAGATCAGGGGTGGTAATCCTCCAGACGGACAAATGCCCTATCACCTGACTGTGGGGAGTTTTGTCGCCTCTTAGGACAGGCCCGGCCTCAGGAAATTGTATTCTTTCTCTGTTCCTGCACGGATAAAAATAAATAATGTCTTAAAATATATATAAATAATGTATACAGAATGGGTTGTGGGATTTCGTTAGGTAGAGTTTGAAAAACCCTACGGAAGTTTTGAAGTAATTTTTAATAAAAGTAGTTGGTGGGATATGTGCTATATAGAGTGACAATAGAGCAATACTAAAAAAATTCAAACAGTAAAACCTAAAAAAACGACAACGAAATTTACTTTTGGAAAATTATATTACGTTATATTTACTTAGTGTTCCGTAACAAACTGGTTAAAGAATTGAACGTCGTAATCCTTGCGGCACACGCCACTGTGCGTGAAAAGACACACACTGGACTGGTTTTTGCTGTATAGAAAATTGTAATCGCAACGGCAATACAAAATAATAAATAATTGACAAAATCGTTTCTTAATTTAAAACACAAATAACACAAAATTATGAGATGTCGGACTAAAGAATGCTTTAATTGTAGTTTAACTTAGTTTTCAGTACCGAAATGAATTTATACAAGTGCAAATGTTCGATGTTCCCAACTATGTAGTTGCGACGAATACTTGAAAAGGAACGTATTGTTATCGCACGTTGTTGTCGCCTAAGAATGTGAACGGTGGAAAGTTCCCCGACGATGATGCCACGCGAACTACCAAACAGCAAACTATTGACCTCAGCCGCAACATAGACAGCTTTTAATATCATGAAATTGCCACGACATCATTTAGTCGCTGCAAATATTACTTTAATCCTAGAGCAATAAAGTTTAAGCGTCTGAGCTTGCGGGGAATGTAATAAAACCTTTAGAAATTAAAGACGTACGCTTGAAAATCTTAGTTGTTTCTTTCTAACCAAGGTCATATGCCGTTGAAGTTTGTCTCTGTTGCGTGAACCACCCGTTTATATTGCGAAGGCGGCTGGGAGACGACGGCGATGAAAATTCTTGGTACCTCAGTGTTATCTTATGAGGCAGGTTCACGTTTAATATAATGTTATCATGTCAGAAATAAGACGATTGCTTAAATAAAAGCTAGAAGTGTGGCTGAATTTATTATAGTACATGCAACAGGAATGTAAACTAAGCATTTAAAATAATTTCAGGGCAATGCTTCTTACTAGGTAATGTAAAAGCAAGTTTATTAAGCTTCCATAGCCGTTTGACACGTTTTGACACAAACGGAATTCTTATGAAATCTTTATGACCATCCGTTTGCTTTTGTACCCAAATCATAGTCATTTTTTTCGTATATCATGTTTCAGTGTAATAATGCTCTGAATAGTAAATGTATTTCTAATTTTAACGAGGTAGCGAGAAATCTGCTTCCAAAATCGTAAAAATTGCGTTTCTGTCTGACGTTTCAATTCTGAAGTGGAAAGTACTCATAAAATTAAGTAAGTACTTTCAAGAAAAATTAGTTCCAACAATGTTCATTTGATAAGTTTTTAGGATAAATAGTATTTTTGATTAAAAGCTTTGTTTAGGGTTTTGTAGTCAATGAAAAAAATAGTATACGTTCTTAGAACCTTTCAATGTGCGTGGTCCAATACACCTTTGGTCGATTGCTTTAATGTAAAAAAGATAGATAACACTTTATTGCTGACCAAAATAACAGACACAAAACATCGGTTACTAAATTTTTAGGCAAAACAATAGGCGACCTTCTCGCTTAGACTTAGAGCGATCTCGTCCAGGCGACCTAACTTATAGGACGTTCTTAGTTAATGTAGCGATGTAGGTGGTGCATAACTTCAGATGTTTTTTAAAATACATACTACTAAATTTTAAAGATACACATACACATGAAATTATTTTTTTGCTTGATATTATAGTAATCATATAATATATAAATAATTGCATATAGTTAATTTAGGCATAGTTATTTACGGAGAGGTAGTGCTTCCCGAGTAGACACTTAAATGTCAGTAACATTCTAAGAAGATTAATATCATAAGTTTATAATATTCATTCTTTATTTTTATTGCGTAAAAATAAAACAAGACCATATCTACAACTGGGTTGGACTTTTTACAATACCTGTAAAGCAATCTTTATGTGAGTTGATAAAAACCGGTAATGCGTAAAGTTCTAATAGTCGACCACTGTTTTACTGCGGGATAGCATTCCCTCGTATGTCGCGCGTATGTATCTATAGGGCGGGGTGGTGTCCCTGTAAAAGCAGGTTTATGACGAACACGTGCCGACCCGAGAAGACGTCGGAGAGCCTACGGTATTGATCACACTAAAAACTCACAAAACTTACCTATACGTATACAATATAAGCTAGTACAGGCCTACAGGCTCAAGGAGATAATAACATTTGTCTTAATATTAGTCTTGGTTTTTAATATGTCTTTTCACGATTAGTAATATTGCCAAATAATGTGTATTTTCTGTAGACGTAATAAATGTAATATATGTATATATAAACCTATGTATTTTAACTGTCTGTAATCAATACTAATATAGGTTAAGCAGTCACAGTAAAAAGTCGCGTTAGCTTAATATGTAAACCACTCGTGCATCAATATTATGAAGTACGTTCGAATCATGACCACAAAGCACGCACCGCTTAGGCAGTTCTGATCTAATATACACTATTACAATTATCACAAATGCTGAAGGATCCCGCACATCGGGATTACCAATACGTAAAACACAGTATTTTTTTTTGAAAAGCGGGACAGGTGTACCGTCCATTTCTTAAATAAAAATGCGGGAACAGAAAACAGTGAAAAAAATAGTGTTAATATTTTAACAAAATGCCGTTTCAAACCTTATGCTTATGTGGTTTTCGAAGCTTCGTTTAAGATAGGAATTTATTATTTATATAAAAATTTTTGATTGCTCAGTTTATGTATTACTTACATATACATAGACAACACCAGTCACAAAAAATAAGCAAAACGCTTAAAATCACTATTTTTATTTTTATTTCAATGATATATCTATATATGATATAAGAAAGGTGATTTATACTAATCTATTTAATACGTGACACTGACTTTGTTCCTTTATTCTTTAATAAGTCAACTATCATAAAATTCGCTATATTAGCACATTCATAATTTGTATAAACATGAAGTAATCGGTGTTTCCCAAAGTGGGGGGTATAATTGCTTTGGGATAAAAATGGGAAATTTTTTCGACTAAAGCCGCGTGGAAAGCTCTGGTAATGTAATAACTTTAGACTTATTAGTAATTTTTAAACAAAAGGCATGTCCAGTTATATGTATATCGAAGGATATTTTCCATAGAATAGTACTACAACTTCAAACTGATAAAGTCAACTGCACCATCCTATGATTACCGTTCACCCCAGCATGGCGTAGATAGTGCCTCCCTGTATGCCTGTTGATTCGTATTTTTCTCATAAACAAGCATCTAATTGACACTTCTGCACACATCATTAAATCTATCGCCCTCATAGACGTAAAGGGCGAGATTTTACTGTTTTTCTTAGGGTTTTATTTTCATTCCTTCAGTTACTTTAATTAAAGTACAATAATGTAAAAATTTACTGAATCACCATTTCAATGTCATAATATCGGATATTGATATGGTGATTCAGTGTACTGTTTTACATCGATAGATACATAGCGAAACTAACCCATTTTTCGGGATAAAAATTATCTTATGTTTATCACCTCCGTTATTAAAAATGCATACATAATTTCATAAAATGCTTCTAAGGTAAATTGTGGTCTAAGCAACATTGGCACCAGTAAATTTCATAATGGAAATTTCCATTATTTACTCTGTTATTTGTTTACCCATTACTCAGGGTTATTAATTATATATTACCCATAAAACAAGGGTAACTTTTTTAGCTTGTTGATATACATATCTATGATATAAATATACATATTTATGTGTTTGTTTACCGATTTATATATTTATTCAATGCCATTCGTACAAACCCCAGATCTGTACACCGTGGAATCTGTCACATTTTCTGGAACATAACGCATTCTTTGTACCAAATATAATAATACACGTTACCTTCCTTTAGGTATGTATATTAAAATAAATAGAAAATATATACAAGCTAAACTACACTCCCATATATGTTAGTTGCGTTGGAAAAGCAATTTATAAAGTGAGCATACTTTGAATCACTCAAGTAAATTAATAAGTGTTGTTAATATTATGTTATCCAATGCATCAATACTGTTTTCCGGAAACAAATTATTTTATAAGAATATGTAACCAATCGATCATCCCTCACGCCCTGTGTAAAGCTATATCCATTGGTAATCTTTTCCTGTAATGATATTAATTGCATTGCGCTATATTTGTCAACAGCAGCGAGTGATGGATCACTTGTTTCTGGGGTTCCGTAGGCATTTGGCTCAACATGAAATACTTATCAAATCGTAATGTATACATACATCCACCTATCTGTGTATGTATGACAGACACTTTTCTGAAAAAGTGCTGTCTTTGTACATGTTTTCAATAAGAAGATGTAGTTTACATAACCCTCTTTTTATTGCACGAGTTCAGCAGATAGCCCGTCCGATGGAAAGCGGTTAACATGGTCTATGGATATTTGTAACATCAAAGGTGCTACAAATACGCTACTGCTCTCTAAAGGGAGACTGGAACTTGACCACTAATGTCGGTACACCACTCAAGATTCTTATGGTAGCATACTCTACACCAGGGGTGGTAGCCATTTAGACGGGCAAATGCCTTACCACTTGGCTGTGGGTTGTTTTGCCACTTCTTACAGCAGGCCGCCTAGACGCAAGAAATTGTATTCTTTCTCCCTTCTTGCACGGGAAAAAAACCCTACATGTTGGTGTATGGAAATCTCGATAAAATTACTATTAGGGTACCGCTATGCATGAAACTAAGGGATAAAAAGTAATAGGATTTGTGGTATCGTTACACAGGTTTTAGAAATTGATACGCTGTGTCTGGATAAAATTTAGTGATGTTTGAGGTGATGAGGTAGTGGTTTCCAAAGTTATAAAGTGTTCTTACCCTCACTTTGCGATCTATGGGGTGGAAAATTCATGAAAATACTTAATGTAGTACTGCTTAAACAATACTTTCAATGAAAATTAATTTAACAGGACCGGTTCAGTACTATTTTAATTACATAGTATTTTGTATTAATACTTTTTTATTATGTACGTACTTAATTTTATTATTACGTACCCAAGTGACGCCGTGAAGCCAAGTATAACCTCTACGAAACCCTTCAAAATGTGTGAATAAACACACACTTGGCGGATATTTCATAATATTATCTAGGCGTAAAAACCGTCTTCATAAGCGGTGTCAGCAAAATTGGTTCCTCTGGGACTTTTTCCCCAATTATCGGCGAATGTTGGGGTCGACATTCTTGATCGGTATAAAATACGACATCGAGACCTGTCTTTGTGCGTTCCTTTACTATATTAAAGCGATAAGGGTAAACAAATTGCAATACTTGAGGCTCTTATTACCCGTCACATCAATCATGGGACCCCAAAAGTGTAAGATTACCTACGCACGGTCCTCGAATCTATTGCATTTTTCTGTTCCGTGATTTATCCGCTCAATAGCATCAAATATACGCAGACATATAATAATAATAAAAATCAAGAGATAAATCTATTTACCTAGCCCCCTTATTTACATAAATATGGGCTTATTTCCATAGACAAATTGTATCTTGAGGAATAAGTATTATCAGAGAGATAAGCCAAGTGAAATTTACCTTAGGCTGATTTTGTCCTTCGATAATATGTTTAATTTATTATTTCGTTTCATAAGTCTCAGTATCTTAAAGGCAAACAATATTTTTTAGAACTTCGTAGCTATAGTGGCTATATATATATATAGCCAAAAGAAACATTTATAATATCATCAAGCCCGATTGTTTGTTCATCTGTCTATGTATGTCTCAGCCGTTTCATTCGGTAAATATTGCTTTTTGCTTCTTTTATAAACAAGCCGATAGTTTATTTCGTCGCGTGTTGGCCTCTGATATTCTTTGAGGTTAAATAGAGGCAATCTTTATTATCTTTTAAAGTGATTCCTTATTGTCTATCTTGTATTACCATTGGTTTGAACAGGATAGGTGAAATAGTTTTTGGAGTACTTATGCCTTATTTTCAGTAATACTCGCTTTTGTTAGTTTTCCGTAGTTTCTTTACTTCTTCTTCCACGTCGTTCCCTCATTGCTGAGGATCGTGACTTTAATGGAAATCAGTAATTGCTCTCCTGTATCAAGATCGGTTTTGAGTATGGTGAAGGGCCGAATTTATCGACATGCTCTCTAGCTAAAAGATTCTGTAGCTAAAAGAGAAAAATAGCACCTGCCTCATCACTAAGGAATCTTTCACTGTGTTTGAGCTGACAATCACTCGGCCCATTCTTTTAATTAACATGTCGTTCATCTAGATGTGAAAGGGTTTATTCTCTTATTTTCTTTTATATCTCGTGGACGTTGTAAAAAGAGATGAGTGGACTTTATGATCGGCTGTTTACGGAGGCAAACAACAAAAAAAGTAATCGTGAGTGTGACGTCACGGGCCAGTGAGCCGCAACGAGCGGTCGAACGCCGCGTCCACCCACAACGCTTCGCAAACACGATGAGATAGCCTCGTCCGGAAATTCAATCAAGCTGGCACGTAGATTCGATCAAGATTAGGGTAATTAAAATACCTATATTTACACCTAAACTTTTCAAAATGTAAAATCCATGTGTGAACCATGGAACAAGAATATTGCAGATTACAGTAGCCCAGTAGAAATGTTACTCTGAAAGGTTCTTTAGGTAATCTTACTTCCATGGAGTGCACTAACTAGATCAAACAATGGTATGATAATCTTTATTATTAAAAGTACATATATATCCATAATAATCGTGTCATTCAAAGCTACTATAAAGTTTGGACCTGTATCCTAGTAAAACTAATTATTTTCATCTTTAGTTCTGCAGTCTTTTCGGAAAACTACCCCATGTCATTATTTTTTGAAAAAAAAAAACTATATATTATATCCCATTGTCAAAACTGTTATGCAAAATATTTTATGACAATTGGTTCATTGCAAAGCCATTAACAAGAAACAACTAAAGACACCCAAACAAGTCAAGTTCATATTTGTATATCAGTATGTATAAGTACTTCTTCGCAATTTTAATAGCCAATAATTTTAATGGAGATCACAGATATAAGCGACACTTAATTAGCGACTTTCATGCGAATCCAATAGTTATCAGAGTCCGGACGTGAGCGCTGAGGTAGCTCTCGACTTATTTATTGTCCGCTATAGAAAATTCAATATGGGTCCGATACGACGACGCGGTAGAAGGTAATTAAAAATACGTCACTCGCAGCCAACCTTTCAATTGGAGCATATGTCGAAATTCGGAATGAATCATTTTCCGTTTATATTTGTACGTTACTGTCAAAGCAACGACCCCTATTTGTTGTTATTCGCTGTACGAGATTTTGCAGTGTGGTTCAAGCTTTTAAGGATGTTATAAATGAGATAAATTTGGAAATAATATCACTAATTTGTATAAATATTTAATATGTTTAATTCTGGAAATACTTCAGCATTTATTTTCATACTAGGGGTTTTCCGGCGGCTTTTCACAACCTGAAAGCTATACGGATTTAAGGCGTTTTAACAGATTCATATTTCAAATCTCTCACTCACATAGTGGCGTTTCATAGGTAGGTACTAGTTGCGAAAATTAAAAAAAAAATACTATGTGAATAATTAACCTGTGTTTTACAGATGGCGCAGACGAATTCATCATCATTATCCGAGCGTAAATGATGCATATTGCAGACGAACTTGCATGATATAATTCAATTAATTAAAAGTGTTCAATCCGCAGTCACACCGCACACAATAGAACGTCTTTGTTCGATTATCATGATCTTCCAGCCCATGCGACATAAATTTAGTATATTATCTGTTACATTGATATTATATTGTAAGCAAAGACAGCCTTACCCGGCCACGCGTTACTTCGTCACAAGGGAGGTGTCTTATTATTCACAAAATGGGAACACCACTGTTTTGGTTTACTAAATTGACTTTAGGGTACACCCTACTGGGATATTTCCTTACCGTAAAAGGGTGACAAGTAGATTAATGATATTAATATAGCATGTCTGTTAATTGTTGATATTAATTGTTTTATGTAGTTCATACTTTAGTTACGTGTTGTTGTCAGTCAAATTTATAAGGCACGTATTTTATGTATAGTATTTTTTTTTATTGGAGGAGTTCAGCAGACAGGCAGACTGCCCACTTGATGGAAAGCGGTTACCATCGCCTATAGACATTTGCAACACGTAAGGTGCTGCCAATACGCTGCTGCTCTCTTAAAGGAGACTGGAACCTGGTCACTAATGCCGGAACACAACACAAGGTTGTTATGGCGGCATACTCTAGACCAGGGGTGGTCGCCATCCAGTCGAGTAAATACCCTACCACCTCGCTGTGGGTTGTTTAGTCGCCTCTTACGACAGGCCGCCAGGCCGCAGGAAATTGTATTCTTTCTCCGTTCCTGCACGGATAAAAAAAATTACCTGCATGATTATGGTATTTGCATAATATGAAACGGCTAATGTTATATTATTTTATAGATATCTCTTTTATCCGCTAATACATATGTGATTTAATTCATAAATTATAAGATAAATATTTTCGAGGACAGGATTAATATAGGATAGATTTTATCCCAGAAAATCGAACAACTGTTCCCTGAGACACGGACTCAACGCATGGGCTTTGAGTTGGAAGTTTTATGAGTTTGAGTACGAAGTGTTACGTAAAATACTATTATTTTTTGAAAAGTAAAGTTTTAAAATATTAATTTTCTAACAATGAAATAAATTAGATAATAATATTAAAATTCAAGCAAAGCATTAATTAAATAAGAATACATTAATAATCATTAGAATTTATCACTTAAATAATCCTCGATTTTATAATAGTGTTACGAGTGCGGGACTCGAATTAAAATGCCGTTGGAATTACTATAGAATTTATTAGAACTATAATAACACGTATAACACAGGTACAAATATAACTGGACACAATCAGTACAAACTGCACGATTCAATAACATGCGCAAAGTTCGTCGCTATATTGCTTGTCGAATGTACACACGTCTTGCTAGTATTGTAATCGTCGCTTGACAGCCTCACTCCCCCCCTCCCCCCCGTTCGGGCATCGTTTTATACTAAACTGGACTAAAGTTTTGGAAAAACCGTAATCCGCACACCTGCGGCTATAAACAAGTTTTATAACATTAGGCTATTGTCTAATTGCAAATTTTAAACACAAAGTAAACAAAAGAAGTCCAAATGCGGGAAAGGTAATAAACCAGGTGTGCATTCACTTTCTCGGCTTGTAACAATAGCATTTCACTATCAAAAATTTCCTTAGGTGTTTCTTAAATAATAATATAGATTTTTACCTCTTTACACTGTCAGGTAATTTATTGTATATTACTGGTGCCATACATAATACATTTTTTTGCATTAGTGTTGTTTTGCTACTATGTCTTATGTCGCCTGTCTTTATGGCGTCGGTTGCGTTATAATTTGACCTATGCTTGGGAAAAAATGAGGATTATTTCTAACAAATAAGCAAACTCTTTACACTGTCATGATGTTATTGTGAATGAGTTTGTATACTGGTGCCATACATAATACACTTTTTTGCATTAGTGTTGTTTTGCTACTGCGAACACTGCGCAAAATCTGCGGAGTGACGCTCGCGGACCGCGTTCGTAATACCGAAGTAAGAAAGAGAGTTGGTCTGAAAGAGAGTGTCGGGGTGAAGGTAAGGAAAGGAATGCTCCGGTGGTTCGGGCATGTGGACAGAATGCATGATGAAAGAATGACTAAACAGATATACAATGCAAAAGTGGATGGATGCAGAAGTCGTGGAAGGCCACGACACACCTTCCATGATCAAATTGATCGTGTACTAGCAGAAGGTGATGTCAGGAGCCTTAAGAACAGACGAGCTTGCATGACAAGAGTTATGAATGTCAAAGAGGCAAGTGAGGTGTGTAAGAATAAGCCTAAATGGCACTCTGTTGTTCGTGCCTACCCCGCGAGGGAACTGGCGTGAAGTTATGTATGTATGTATGTAAGTATGACATACTTTCTTGAAATAAAATTATAAATAAAAAAATGAAATAAATATATACAAGGAAGTGTTACAGTCTTATAATCTATGAAATATTGCTTGCAGCTAGCCCCGTATTTTGGGGTCTAAATCTTAATATAGATCGAATGCAGCGTTTTTGCCCTTTAAATGTATAGTTTAAGGCTTTTATATTTATTGTAAGATAGTTTTATTTATTTTTGTACTTTGTAGTTTTATTTTCGACACTATGTTATATGCGGTGGTTACAGTAGTCACTCTTACTCGTAGATCATAAATATATTTTTCTAATCTAGATGTAATTTTCGTCTGTCATTAGTAAGCCTGCGGTACAGTGAAGTGTCTTAAGAAAATATAATAATAGAGTAATCATTTTGTATACCTATCGACTTAAAATCTGCTTCTAAAATCAAGAGTGTGCTTTTTTAAAACAACTTTAGTTATAATTTTAAGATAGGTACCTGAGATCACTAATAGAAAGACGGAGGACGGATAGACCACTAACAGAACTCTCAAAATGAAGCCGGCCCAAGGATGCCGATATTAGAATAGGACGCCGATCGCGCAGCAGTGCATTATGCAAACTCTGTATTAAATCGATCTAAATAATAAATAATATTCTTGCCACGGGTTGTCTGGAAGAGATCGCTTTTTAGCGATAAGACCGCCCTTTGTACCCAACTAGACTAATACTAGTTCGTAAGTTTTTCTGTAATGGTGTACAATAAAGTGTTATCTATCTATCTAAATTAGACGAATTAGTACGGATAAAGGCGGAATCGTTTCCAATGGATACATTACTATTAACCACACAGACGCAAACCACGTGTATATTACATAAGTTTAAAAAAATGCTTCACTTCATTTGACGCTTTTGTTCATGTAGGCTATGTCTATATTTTTATTTCGTCTGAGATATGCACTTTCTTTGTTAACAAAATTAGTTATCAAGTTGATGAATTATCATCAAAATCAATTTATTGTTAAACAATTATACAGAAATATTGTTTCCATAGGTTCCGCACTAAGACTAGCCTGTATCACGAGAAACCAAGTACGTGTGTGACTGACTTAATATTTTTTATCTATAAAATTAAATCATTTTAAATAGAGATGTTCACGTGTATGTGTGTGTGTGTGTGTGTACATATGATGGATAACAATATTCTGATATACATATATAATAAGGTTGTTTTGTATGATATTATATAGTTTTCAGTTTTTTGGTAATCAAGTTGCATAAGTTACTATATACATACGTTGTTTTAAATAGCATGGTGGTAATGGTTTTCCAAGAGCTTTTATTGGACGTAATGAACTTTGCAATAAACGAAGAGGGAGTGCGGCACATCTGGTCATCGCTAGACCTGATTTACTTTCCGTATCCATCACTCGGTCGCGCTCAGCTGAGACGTCTTGTCTCCCCTCTTACACTCTGATCGTTCCGCACTTTTACACTGACCAATCACATCCCTCTTTGTTGTTATAACGCCAACTGTAAAGGTTATTAAAAATCTGTAATACTGTTTATTCGATACGTAGGTACTTCAGTAAGCAGGCGTTGCAGGAAGCGACGGCTAGCATGAATGCATAATAATGCTATTATCCCAATCATTTTTCGAACTAGAAGAAAAAATGAGAAGGCACAAAGTATATTTATTATATGTATGGCCATTCATATAACACAAATAAAATATAAATACACGATTTAAATACGTTTTTATTTTATTTTTATCTTTAGTCTGATATTTTGACCAAATTTGAACAATTGCCTACAATAGTATATACAATATTCGAAGCTTGAACTGAAAGATTAAAAAAAAAAACATGTCGCTTTCGTAAGGATATTGTTTTGCTGAAAGGGCTACGGACCGCTGAAAAACGTAGCGCGCAAAAGTAATTTAAAAAATCAAAATGTGTGGTGGGATACATAGTAGAAGTCAAATTTCGACGGACAAGTGGAAAAACGAATGGCAACGGATAAGTGGCAAAACGAATCGCAACAAAATTTTAACTTAAAGTTTTACTGGCAGATTGTTAATGTACTTGTCCAATTTAAAACCAGCCCGTAAAACTTCAAGTTAAAATTTTGTTACGTTTCTTTTTCTACTTATCCGTTGCCATTCGTTTTTCCACTTGTCCATCGAAGTTTTACTTCTACTACGTGTCCCAGCACACATTTCGATTTTTCGAAGGTTTACTGCAAATTATGATTTGGTTGGGTTAGGTTAATTTTAATGAATGCTTTTTTTATTTAAACATATTGTATTTTATCAAACAAAAAAAAATGTATTCGATCCGGAACCAAAAAACGCATCCATAGTCTATTCTAAAATTATGCCGCCTCTCACCACGTCTAGTCTAAATTTATGCCGCTCTTCCACGCGGCCGTAACGCTTTTTCGTGACAGAAAAATCCTAAGACCCCCGTCTTTATAGAAGTTTCATTTCAAAAACCTAAGTTAATTAAATGGTTCAAAAAATTAATTCGTATTTATAAGGTATGTAATTTTTATATTAGTTTTTTTCCCATCGAATAACAAAAAAAGGGGCTATAAACATAAGTATTGAAAAAACCAAGATTGTACTGTACGTATATTCGTTAATACAATCCACAGATTCACCTGTTCGATTAATTCCCTGCGGCCGGCACTCGGCCTAATTTAGCGTCAGTGCCAGAAATTCGTTTAACATTTAAATTATATTCTAACTACTGATTCAAACAACTGCGTCCTGAATTAATAATGTCAAAATATTTAGTGGCACATAATTTTAGATTTTCAGATTGCAATTTGCATGTTAAACGTCAATCGGGGTGGCGCGATGCGTCGAGCCCTATTACTGAATATTAATGCGACGTGGAGATTTTGTTTTACTTTGAGGAAATTCGATTATAATGCAAAGTAGGTGAAGAGTTTGAGAGCAATATATGTGCGTCAAAGGGTATTAGATAGATATAATACTTTATTGCTCACCAAAATAATAGGTATAATACGTTAATTTACAATATTTTTAGACAGAACAATAGGCGGCCTTATCGCTTAGAGCGATCTCTTCCAAGCAATTGTTGTGTGAAAATATTGTGTCTTTTGAGTAACAATTCTTTTAGTTAGGCATGTCATCATTACCCAAGACTCTTGGTTACGTTTAGACCGTTCATTTAGGAACCCGTTTTCCTATTTGCTTCTTTTCTACTCCACTCGGTCTTCAATTACCCTTTTCAATGATATCAAGCCAGCGTTACGTGGGCCCTATCCTTTTACTGTTATGTTGTGCAGGCATCAGATATACTTGGTCCTCACATTTTTTTTATTGCAGGAGTTCAGCAGACAGGCAGACGGCCCACTTGATGGAAAGCGGTTACCATCGCCTATGTACATTTGCATCACCAAAGGTGCTACATGTTGCTGCAGCATAATTAGCATTCACATAACTTGTTAACTTCTACAAAATATTGCTGTATAAATGTAGGCGACTCTCTTGCAGTTTATTTTCTGTCATGGACATTAAGGCTGCAGCTATTGCGAGAATTCCTGATACGGTACTATCGCATATGTAGTTATGCGTAGTCACCCATAATATGCGCTTTTATATATAAAATCCATTTACGAACACAGTACTGCTGGGACATAACAGTATGGTAGTGTAGGGGGCGCCGGTTATTTGCCAGAATACCCTCTAAAACACCTCGGTGGTTTCCCTGTCGCCAGAAACCCATGACATGAAAAATCCATACATAACCAATGACATACATACATGACCTGTATTACGAGTTTATGTTTGTATCAGTCTGGAACTTTTTCTTGAATTAGCTCTAAAACGGCTCAATGGATTTCTATAAAAAATTGAGGGAATGAAACAGAAATTTATTTACGTTATATCCGTGGCTGGCGGGAATACATTGATATCTCGATACATCTTTTTTTTTAATTCGTTTAGACGCTTCCTACGCCTGTGTTTTTATAGGAAAAAAATTGACAGTCCGAAATATTCATAACTTTTTAAGATTTTTCCTTTGGTAATAATAGAATAACACGATTTATCATTACTAGTCAAACTTTAAAATTGCGCCCCTGTAAAATTGACATTTTGAACATGTCAACATATTCACGCCAGCCACGGATATGTTCGTGTCGTAGTGTCGATAATTTCTGGGTTTAGAATTTATGAATATTAAGTGAAAAATTCGCGCAAACGAAATGGCGGCACAGCTAGTATAATATCTTAAAGTGAAAGTGAATTTATTCTTAACGGTAACGAGCATTAACCGATTTAATGAAAAACTATGTTTTTTAAGTTTTTTTAAGCTTGTAGGCAAATTGGCATACGGTCCACCTGATAAAAAATGATAACCGTCGTCTATGGATATCTGAAACACTAAACAAACCAATGCAGTGCCTACCCTGTTGGGATTTAAGATATCTGTTTACGCCCTTCTTGAAGAGCAGTGCAAAGATAGAAGGTGAATGTATAGTATTTTTCATTTCAGAATGCATGTCGAATTCAGTTTAAACGAGTGTAATCGTCTATAGTATTATATAATGAAACAAAATCCACTCCATAAGGATATTATTTTCCTAATAAATATAAAAACAGTCACTGCGTCAATTAATTAATATCAATCAAAATGATTGAACATTCAAATTGTCAGTGCAATTTAAATTATTTAGGTGAATTAATATAATGATATAAATTGTTGAGTGTATTTCACTTTGAAATCAAATATGAGAAAGTTTTAATCTGCTTCAGTCTACCTCGTGGTAGGAAGGTATTCGTACTTAGTTTGGTTTTGAACTAAGATTAAAATGTCATGGAAATTCAGGTTGATGGACATTTTAATTTTGGAACTTTTATCTGCCTTTTTCTGTTGCGAAGTTGGTAAACAGACAAACTGGTTTCTAATGTGTTATTTTATCTGTGTTATATTTTCAATGTTTCCAGTATATTTTAGAATCAGAAATGCATAGCCTTTTTAATAGATCACTATAATACGGCTGCTGGGCTTCTACGTATTTATTTTAGGCGACAATGAACCCAGAATACCAAACCTACATGCTTAAGGGCGATTTGACGGTTTCTTATAAGAACTATATTTGTAAGTATGTTGCCACTCACTATTTTAATTCCCCGTTATGTATTACATTGAGTCAGAACCTAAGTGGTGGAAATTCTCCAGCAAGTATTCATTAATTTGACGATTTATCTTATAATTTATTTGTAAATTTATCACCTATCTCCAAATGGCCACAATATCTATTAATATTATATTCTATTATTCACATAAGCTATTTATCATATTAAAACATATAATCTTAATTATTTTAAGATATAAACAAACACTTGTTGGAAAATAAAAAATACATTTTACTTCATATAACATAAATAGAATTCAAATTTTTTATTTGTTGCCCAATTCTAATAGTGTCTGCTTGATAGTGCGACTTTTCTGTTAAGCGCCCCTAAACTAGTCCTAATGGTGTTTGCTTAGAAGGGAGAGGTCAACTACTATTTAATCTAGCGTGAATGATTTATAGATGTTTTGAAATAAGGTGTGCAAAGGAAAGCGCGATTCAATGCTTTAAAATAAATGGAATGTTACTGTTATGTTGCGACCGCACTTGTATTAGTGTTAAAGAGACGGTGACTGAATGCGTCTTATTCAAAGCCTTAAAAAACGCCGTTAACACATAGTCACATTAATCTGTATACATACGTTATCTGTCAATATTTAACGGCATTGACAATGTCGCATCTCAAATAACGCATTAAACCCTTTGCCATATCTGTGTGAAGTGGCCTCTATCTATATTAATAACGAAATTTAAACAAAGAAGCCAGGAGCCTTAAGAACAGACGAGCGTGAATGATAAGAGCTATGAATGTCAAAGAAGCAAATGAAGTGTGTAAGAATAAGCCTGAATGGCGCTCTGTTGTTCGTGCCTACCCTGCAAGGTAACTGGCGTGAAGTTATGTATGTATGTATGTATGTAAACAAAGAAATGTCTTAGAATCATGAAGACCTTTTATTGTTGTCCCATTAAATGACAATAAAATAAAATTAATCAGGGAAGAAGGTGGTCTGGAATCCTGAGCTTATAAAAAGTAAAATTTGCGTGTTGATCAAAATATACGCCTGTCTTAATGAAATTACCCAAAAGTTTAACCACCTGTTCCGAGAGGGCCAGCAGCGAGCCACGGAGAAGGGGCGCGACGGGGACACAGACGGCGGGTCTTGCCCAAATTTACCTACTTGCTTTAATTAGCCTTGTGTAGGCTTACGGCCGGTCATTTTTCTTGTTTAGCCGTAATTGATAAAGGGCCCGTGCTTGTTCGGCATAGATATGTCTAACGCATAGCACCTAATATTCATGTTTACTTTGGAACCACCTTTCATACTCTACACAAACAATCCATTGAAGAATTTTAAGAACCTCTATTACTTTTTCTTCACCTATAAGTACAATAACAAAGTATATACATAAAATATTTTGCCTAATATAAATGTAACTATTTAAAAATATATAAATATTCCCAATTGAATTTCTTGCTTGTCGATCGTCTAACAGTTTCACACTTTTTGTAGGTTACTATTTGTTTTGTGCTTGATTATACAATCATCATTTCACCATAATTGCGATCATTACAATACTATACAATAAATAAATAGTTTACAATTTTTAACTATATTACTACCTACCCTAATATCTTTCAACAATATATCAAGACTAAAAGGTTGATACCAGAGCTTAGATCATCTCTTTCGGTAGGTAACTATTGTCACTATTGAAAACATTTGTTTTTTTATTTTATTTTTACATGGGCTTTGAACCTTTTTGGTTATGTCAGCCTCATCGTATCTTTTCTTAATTTATTATAGCTTACATTAAACTAACATAAAAAATTACTAACATAAATACTTTGGTTGCACATTAAATATTAATTTCATACATTGCTACCAATAAAATTCAAACAAGCCCTTTCAATCTATTAAAACTATTCAGCTGTTATCGCCAATGTAAAGCATACTATACTTTATATAAAATTTACATATAGTCCTGCTTTTAAGTGGATTGAATGAAAATATTAACAAATTGGCCTGCAGCTGGATTAAACAGTAAATTCTCATATCCTCGTATTAACGTTTCCCCTTCTGTGAAGGGTGGCTGGCACTACACCTCGGGCCCTGCCAAAGGGATGCAACCTCAGCAATTGCATTAAATCAGCAGTACTATTGGATTAATGCCCTATCATATCCACATATAGTTTGAGCATTTTAAAATCTCTCCCGTAACTTACGAAGGGTTTCCACTTTATGTGTATACATAAATATAAGTAAATAAATGTAGTTGTAAGTTTTCTCCGGGTGATCGATAAGGTCGAGTGATTTGATTTGGTCGTCGAAGGCCCGACTAGTGGAGTTTCTTTTTGAGGGAGCCGCCCGTGCCTACAGAACTGTCGCAAGACCAATATTGCCAAGGAAATTAGTTTATGCAAAATGTAGAACAGGAACGAAAAATATCTACCTCAGGAAAAACGAAGCAGGAATATTGAAATCAATTCAGTTTGCCAGTAACTTTTACTCTGTGAGGAGTCATACTGGACTAAATCAAATTATACTGAGAGATTTATTTTGATTCTTAACATATGTATATACCAGAGCAGTTCAAAACGATTTCATTTTCGAGATACGAAGTATATTATGGTCATTCCTGTTATCGAAAATACATAAAGATATGTCATAATAATAGGTTTATTTAGGTTCGCTCGCATAATTTGGAACTTTGAACTGGATGTCTATATTTTTACGATTTCTCAGTCATTTCAGGTATTTTCGCAAAAGTCTTCTGTTTGAACACAAATTATCTTTCACAAAATTCATCCATCTTTATCGCCTTTCAATTTCAGGTGATTTGCATACCTCCTTGTAACATATTACTTTAATTTTCATTCTCATTTTCCAATCATAGGTGCAACTTTCAAAGACCCCTTTATGTTCTCCTTGCTTGTCTTATGCAATCTCGTAATTAAACACATCAATATTAACATTCTCATCTTGATAATATGGAAATATTTTTGGTCTATCACCTAATAATGTCAATATGATATACCAATTAATTAATAAGCGTTTATGTATAATATAGTTATTTAATAATTATTTGATGAAGCGATAATTTTCAATGTGGATGTGTAAAATTTGTCCTACGTATATTATCTTATTATACGCATCAACTTTTATTTTATTATTATTAGAATCTCCAACAAAGGATACACATAACAGATTTTTAATATATACATAATCTTAAATTTTTAATCAATGTGCTTCTTCGATTACTGGAGAACACGACATGCGTAAAAACTAATCATATAAATTTAATGTGTAATATATAATACAAAATAATACGAATATAAAAAGCTAAACACATGTGATAGAATGCACAATTACATATATAGATAAATTAGTTTATTAAAAAAAAAAAAAAATTGTATATGTCATAGGCACACAGATATCATCAGCCTTTATCAAGCAGACTCTGTAATACCTTTCTCAAGAATATAGTCTTTGTTCCCAAAAGAGGATCAATATCGTTTAAATTACAGCTATAGGTATCACCCATTCTGGAGAAAACAGAGTTTCGTCCGTAGTTAGTACTATGGCATGCAGTATGCAGCAATTGTATGTGTCTGGTCCTTTAACTAAATAACTTTAACTTGGTGGGCATAATAACAATAGCATTGAATTATCATGAATCTAATACCACGCCTAATAAGATAGATAGAAAACTCATTATTGTTTACTACATACACCTAAAGTAAATAACATGTTACTATAAATGTATTTCAAATTATAAGTCATTCTAATGTACCTATCTCTTATAAATTTAAAAGCAATAATTTATTACATTGTTACGAGTTATTTATTAAATAGTCGTGTACACGTGATAGTCAACTCTTTGCATTAAATTATTTGTAACGAAAACTTTTTTAAAACAAGGGTTTTAACCGGCCACCGTACGGTAAGACGCCAGTAAATATCAACGCACAAAGTTTCCAACATAATTATCTTCTCAATGCTCACATGAAAATTAAAAAAAACAGGTTTTGTTAAAATAGTAGGTATGTGGAGATAAAAACTACGGCGATATCTTTTTTTTTTTGGAAAAATTGATTTATGTTGAGGAAACATTTCATTACAAAATTATAAATATAATTTTGCACACTAGAGTAAAAAAGCGAGGCAGAGACAATTAACTTTATTTGCCGTCAATCGCTGTAATCAGTTTGGAAATGCGTATTTAGGCTTGACCAATGTTTTTTTTTGTGAAAATCGGACTGTTTTGTACCAGAATATACCATTGTGGAATAACTTTCAAAAACTAATCGAAAATAGACATCGGATATTCATACAAGATTCTGCGCCAATGCAGAATCTTGAGATCTAGAGCAGAAAACACTCAAAACCGGTTGGAATCCCATGAAATAGATTTCACCAGGTACAAAGATTTGCCATCTCTACATCTTAGAATAGAAAATAAAGGAAAATACCAAAGGCAACATTTAAAGGGAAAGACCTGCGCTTTAAAGTCAAAATGGACGGATTCAAGTTGTGGCTGATATTAACACAAACGTCGTAGTTACTATCATATATATGTATTAAATAAGAAAGGATATTTTGAATAGTATATTGTAAAATAAGTAATTTACATTAATCAGCCTGTCATTTGATAAATAATTACTTTCTAACAGTCCTATAATATGTTTGACTGCATTTATGATTCAACCAGGTGCAAGCATCAGACTTGCTTTCGTATTTATCTATAATGTATGTATGGATTATATTGTAAGCACGAAGTCTAATAAAAATACTAATAATATCTATATACATATCCATAGTCTTGACAAAAACTGCTATTTAAGATGTTTGGTACGGTTTGATATTATTTATTAGTAAGACATTAATAATTTATACAAATTCGTGGCATAACGCCAGGCTGCATTCAGTTGCAGCCGCTGCAAATCCAATTACATCTCAACCCTAAAGTATTAAACCTCGTGATACGAATATAAATTACGGAAATTAATCAATACAAGACCATCCTAAAAAAGACAGTACAAAATTAATAATTATACTAGTGGTGTGGTGATAAATCAAAATTTTATGAAAATAAGAAAGAAAGAAAATAATCTTTATTTAGAGTTACTTAAATGAGAATTTTAACATAAGAAGTTAATAAAGAAACAGAAGGTTAGCTTAATTTTCAACAGGCTCTAATTCGACAAATGCCGGTTGACGACAACCAGCGCTGGCCTTCCGTTAGCGTCCGCAGAAAAAACAAACAAATATTTAGATATTGATAATAATAAAAAGAATATAGAGAAAGTTTTCAAAAATTGTGCAGATAATTACGTTCGATCGATTTTGAATAATATTAATATTTAAGAGTTTTCCATCTGAATATTATATTTTTAGCTTTTATATAATTACCCGTCGTTTACACTATGCACACTTCCAGGGCAACATGCAGGAAAGTAGCAAGGGAATTGGTGAAGGAAGTTGGCAGCGCGAGTATACCATGTTCGACATGTGTTTACATACTCGCGCTATCCATTTTCCCTGTCACTTTCTTATTTGCTGCCCTGGATGTTGGCATAATGTAAAGAAATAGAATTTCAAACATCAACATGATCGGATAGGAAGAGTTTTTAAATTTACACTACAAATGCTAACAAACAAATAAGTTGACAGGCAATTAAAGTTTCAAAATTCATGCAAGTTATCTCATATTAATACATTCTGTGGTCTGGCTTGGCATAACGTAACAAGCGTGGTATGGTTAGCCTCGCTTCCTATCGCTATTAGCTGCGTCGTTGGAAACTTCGATGAGGAAACTTCACTGGTGTCCATTGCACGTCTTATTATACCTTCACGTCGCTTGTCATCAAATATGACACAGTAAAAGAGACATCATCGAAATTCTAACGCCTTGGTATGCTTTTAAGAAAATTGCTATTTGGGTTATTGATATTATTACCATAAAGTGCTTGTATGACTGTATCATTAGTATGGTCACGAAAGAAATAGGAATAACAATCCCAGGTGGTTTGTTCCCTGTTAACCTTAATAAGAAAGTTATTATCGGTATGATATCGTCATGATTTTTCACAATATTCTTTACGATTTGAAGACTTTAAAAAAAAAATGTAACCATCAGTTACACATTATATGGCACCTACTTATATTTTTTATAATATTCACGATATTCCTTATGACCACTCATAAAATATAATATATTTTTCTGTAAAATTTCATCCATATACCGGGTGTCCCAAAGCTATGCCACACGGAGGAGAAGTACTTTAAATATTTTAGGTAGGATATTTGGCTCAACATAAATAATATTTTATTTTTTTAAATAAGTAAAACTGCATTCTAAGTTTTTTTTAATATCGCTTGCCTCATCTTGAAATTGAACCGACGAAATGTCAAAAAAAAACTAAATGTATTTTTATGATGTCGATTGAAACCAGTAGTTATAAGGATGAATTCCTTTTCAGGAAGTTAGTATCTTAAATTAAAGAAAAACTGTACAATTTTTACAATTTAATCAACAAATTAACAAGTCTTGAATCTGTTGTATCGATTAGTGGTAAAATACATTTAAGTTGTGAAGTCTGTAAAAAAGTAAAATGTATGTCATTGTCACATTATTAAATAAAGATATACTGCAAAATGGTCTTTTCAATAATACAGAATCTATTGCTATTAACATGGAAAAAATAGTCTTAACAATAAATTATTTTTTCATATTATTTATTTATCTTCAGCATCTGGAATTAACTTTCAAATTTAATAGCGACATTATTTTTTCAAATAGACCACCTGTCTAGCTCATAAAAACAAAATGATGCATTTTTATCTTGCGTTCATAATAAGGAAAACAATAAATGTAAAAACTTACGGGTTCCCTTCAATTTAAGATACTACATTACATAGAAATAATTAATCCTTTTTACTGATCTTTGCAATCAACATAATTAAAATAGACTTAGATTTTTTTGACGTTTAGTCGGTTTGGTTCCCAGATGAGGCGAGCAACTTTTAAAAATCTTTGAATGCAGTGTTACTTATATTAATAACTACTATAATAATATATAATAAAAGAATAATACAATAGCGCAAAATATAGTATCTACAATATTTAAAGTATTTTTCTCCATGTAACATAGCTTTGGGATACTCGCTATACCTAACAGTTTATAAAAAAAAATGACTGTACTTACAAAGACAGACAGACGGATTATAGGAAAGATAATGGGACGGATATGACGATTTCTTAAACATATATCAAATAACATACACATATGTGTAAGTTATGTCATATATGTTTAAGAAATCTACACAGTACACCAGACTATGTTAAATGGTCATTCCAATTAATCATATACAAGCGTACGTGAAATAGGTTCATACAAACAACAATAATTTAGATGTATAGTTTGATCTAGATTTTCCACCCCAACCGGTGATTGTGTGTGTCCGAGGAGAGGCGGCACAACAGGATCAACCCCAGTTGAATTGCGTTCAGCATGACAATGCGTTGCATATCGTATAACTATTTCGAAGTTATATTGATTGTTCCTTTAAAATATAAAACTATGTGTTATGTCCTATTGTCCATACTAAAGTATAAATGTAAAAATAACTTTACTTAAATGTTTGTGTGTTCCTTTGTCGTACATAAATACATATTATCGCGCTTGTTTCTCATAGACCTAGGCAAAGACGACAGGGTTTAGACCCTATTATGCAAATTTAATTCCAAAAGTGCATGAGACGATTAAAGAAAAATGCGTGTAAGACAGTAGTTGGGCGTGTTGGGCAAGTTGCGCTCAACGCAATCCGCTGTGCTGGCTTCAATCTCCTTGACCACCCACCATATTCTCCGGACTTATCCCCAAGTGATTCTTCACTTATTCCCAAAATTAAAAGAGGAAATTCCTGGAATTAAATTTCACGATAATGACGTGGTTATGGCTGCCGTAGAGGAGTTTTTCTAGATACTTTAATTAATGTCTTCATACATATATGTTTACCTAGAGGTGCTTTTTACCTGGCCATTCTTCAAGATATATATTTGAACGAACGTTTTTTTGTTGAAATTGGAAATAAATGATTTCATCAAATTAGGAAATATAATGTACTATCGATTAAGGGGATGTATAGAGGTATATAGGATATTTTGATATAGGAAGATTTGAATGTTACAAATCCACAGTCCACACTAGTCATAACGTCGTAGAATTAATATATAGAAATCCACCATTTCATTCGTCTTGTGAAACTACATGGTACAGCACAAAGGAGAGGAACAAGAGGGTACCGTATCCATATGGACGAAGAATAAATTCTTCTCTATGGTGTCAATTACAATTCGTTTCTGCTTGAGTTAAAATTATTTTTAATTTTTTAAATACATTTTGAAAGGCAAATGTGCGCTGTATAATCAGCTTATAGATACATATATTTATGTTACATTGTATTGCATATGTAATTATATTTGTTCTATTAAATGTATTTTACAAAATAGAGACTCAACATTATTAGCCCACGCTTGTCTAATGTAGCTAGCCTTCCGGTGGGGAGTCCAAGAGGCATTTAATCTTTCTCTGAATTATGTGTTGATGTCGGGCATCCGGAAAACCATCTATGTACGTACCCCAGTACTTTCCAATTGTATTAATACGATTTTTTTCTCATGAATTCTTTTAAATAATTTGAGGTTTTTATGATATCACTACACCATCGTGTACCGCCTCCAGCATATAGAATATACCTTTCTATTATATTTCATCCACATAGAAAGACTAGCTTTTGACAGATATTACTGTGGTATATTTATAAATGGATATGCTGATTTTATAATGGTCCCGTTTTTACAAAATGGGCTAAGGAAGTCTAAAAATTTGATAAATATTAAATCTCAGTTTCAATATCTATGCAGTATGTAGATTATTGTAAGATATCTATATGCTCACAGAACTTTGCCTATTTATTTTGTTCTCTGTTATACACAACTTAAACAATTTAAATTATATTTTTATCTTGATGATAAAACATTATAGCAATAAACTAGTACAGTGAACGAAACTTAACTTACATTGTATTCTACCTATCCCTTGAGACTATATATAAGTAGAATCAGTATTCTACTTATATATTCGTTATCCTAGGCTCAGTAGTCTAGGTCATCGAAGTCAATGGGAAGGAAGTCAAGGTTCCTAGAAGGCTGGCTACGTTACCTCGCTGGATCGCATATCGATCCATTGTGCGAAGTAGGAGCCAGCCCTCTGATAAAAATATAAATTAACAATATTATATATACGTGAAAACAATATGTAAAAATAGATACAGCTTATGTACTTACACACCAACACTAAGTATTGATTATGAATTTTGCTAGAACTAAATAACACCATTTAGTTCTAGCAAAATATTCGTTACTTAAAAATTTAGGCGTATACCACATCTACCTACATGGTGGCTTGTACGGGACGTGCAAAAACAGAGAGCGTCGGTAGTAGCGTATTCCCTAATGTAATTATAGCGAGCCGGCCTGAGCGAATCCAGTAACACAATGACCGATGCCCGATAAACTTAATTCCGCTTTCCCTCCAGCCGGTATAACGTGCCATCGGTCCAGGTTTAAGCCGAAAGGGGACAGAGAAACTGTGGATAATCCAACACGATTGACCATTACCTTTTGAGTTTGAATTTCGACTCTGTCAAAGGTTCGCGCCTACACAAGTAGTACATCCTCAATCACATCCCAGGTTTAATAAAAAAGTTATGTGAAAATTTAAAAGTTTGGAGATTATATAAATAAACGCTTGTTTATTTCATAAAGAAATTCTAGTATTCAACAGTCGCGCATTTATATTGAATGTGAGTGTAATGCATTTTCCACTTTCTAGTAATTATAGGAATTGACTAATAAGCACATATTTTAATATAAAATTGCCACATACTTGAGTTTTGTTTTGCGTACCTACATCTTTGTCTTCCGTGATTATGACTACTGAAAAGTGGCCGAAACGTCGAAATAAAAATAAAATAAAATGGCGCGTTTAGTCATTAAACGTGGTTTTAATTTTAATTTAAGTACATCTTTTTTATTAAACGTGCGACGTTATTTATAACGTCACGTGACATCTGTGTGATTGTGCGTGAAAAATTTAAGTATTATATTAATTCTTTTTTTTTTAATTGACAGACAAACGTATTTACTAGTTATACATTACGAAGCTCATCAAGCTACGCTTGCATTATGAGTAGGTGCATGTATAAAACAAACAACCTTGAGTTCGATTACAGATACCCATGTGAAAATATGATAAGTTCTTTTACGATATTCACCCTGTCAGGATTCAATCCCCGCACCTCCCTTCCAGTAAACTAGGCGAGCCAATATATGAGTTATGGCGTTCCATTCTAAGGTAACTCTACTAATAAAGAAGTTAGATTTAGATCACATAAAAGGTGTATAAGAGCTATTTTTAAATTAATAATTACAGTTGGCTGCAAACCATATTTTTAAAAATTAAATGTCCTTACCTTTCATTCACTATATATATATGAAGTGATACAGTTTGTTAGGTGCAATACGAATTTATTTGAAACGTGTAAGAGCATGCGTGATAGGAATAAAATATACTGCCCTCCCAACAAAACCGTATTTCTGAATAAAAGTATATTTTGCATAGCACCAAAACTGTAAACACAGTCAAACACCATTTTTAGAAAACGTGTAAAAAAGATGTTAACCGATAAGGCATATTATAGTATAAATGAATATTTAAATAATAAAATTATAATATTTTTTATATAAATTAGGTACTTTACGTAAAAGATATTATGAACCTTGACTCTAAGTTACTATTTATTTTAATTAACATCGTTATAGTTTAATAAACAATTTTATAATTTATTTGTTGAGATTTTATTAGGTAAATAATTAATTAAATATTTAGATAAATATATCATACCAAACAAATTCAAGCATGATACTTATACATATGCATGCCGAAAGGCGGAATTTGGAGAAAGTACTACATTAAATTTAATACCTTTTTGTATACCCATTTTTGCATTAAATAAATTGAATTGAATTGAATCTAATTGAATATTTAAACCACTAAAATTTATTTCCTTTCCTTTCCTTCGATGTAAGCATAGACATATAAACATTATCCTGTCTTCTTCTCTCCAATCGATGTCCGCTGCTGGAAGTAGGCCTCCCTAAGTTTACACCATATTCGGTCTTCCGCATTCCTAATCTAGCTCTTGCCTTATGTTGATATTATTAGAGAAATTGACTGACGTGGTTGAGCTATGCTGGAACCATTATCATCATTACAGCTTTTAGACGTGGCTGGATCGGTGTGACGCTGACAGAATATCGCCATGAAACTGAACTCCTGCAATAAAAAAAGATCAGTCTTGAGCTAAACGTGTTTCGTACGATGCTTGAGAATTTCGATGGTCCACTTTCGCCGTCCCTCTATCACATTTTTCCCATCTTCATCCACTACTCCATTGTCCTGTCCCATTCCATCTATACCATTCTTCCTGTCTGACTCCTTTATTCCATCCCCCTCATCCCTCTCTAATAGCTAGCAACACATTGGCCTCGCACCTAATGTTGCAAACGTTTATAGTAACCACTTTCCAGAATGTGGACCATCTGCCTGTTTGCCAGCTTCGAAATAAAAGAATTCTCATAACCGTATATTTATATAATATAGCATGATGTCACAATTATGTTTATTAATTAACAAAATTTAAATATTTCATAATTCTGCGGCTTCTTCTGCGTTTGTGTTAAAGATTTACGATCTTATTCATATTGGGTTAGAGTAAGTTTGAAGGCTTCTTTAAGACCCATAAAAAAGCCTTCAAACTTACTTTAACTCAATATGAATCAGACCGTTAGACTGTCGTCAGATGCGTCTTATTTAAAACGTTAAAAAATAACGCCGTTAACGCACAGCCACGTTAGTGTATAGTGTATATACTTATTTATACATGCATTAACTTTCAATATTTA
Source organism: Dendrolimus kikuchii (assembly GCA_019925095.2). Lineage (NCBI taxonomy): Eukaryota > Metazoa > Arthropoda > Insecta > Lepidoptera > Lasiocampidae > Dendrolimus > Dendrolimus kikuchii. Next base: position 13,948,931 of record CM034394.1, read on the forward strand.
ACATAATTAACAATAATGCATCTTAAATAAACGCATCTTAAATAACCAATCGACATGCGTGCATGAAACGGCCTATATCTGTAACATTATTCCTGATGAAGCCGCATCATTAAGCATGACTTTCTAGAATATGAAAAGTAAATTTCCAAGGAGTCAATATATTATCGTATAAACTAGTTATAGTTTATACGATAAAATATTTACCTGGTGATAGTAAGAGCGAGAGCGTTATTTTGTAACTCAAGTACCGGGAGTGGTTTTCTGCAGTAATTCAATAACGCTTGCAGGCAAACGTAGTTACGGCCAATTAAAAGTATGCCAGTCTCACCGGTGGATGGCGAATCGAGTTACCGCCCTCACGGGAGTGAGGCTTGAGACGACACAAACAAATACCTAAGACTTCTGGATAATTATAAAGTGCTTTCCTAAAACTATGTTACGTAAATAACAAAAGTTTGCTGACTTAAATTTGGAGTCAGTTTTTGTTTTAAAACAGACGATAAATATTCACATTAGATATTATATAACTTCGATATTCACTTTAATCGGGTTTTATCGAATTAAGCCCCCAGAAATATCGATTTAACCTACTTATTTACTTAGAATGTGAATACATAAAGCATATGTCTGTAGATTTATTTAAAATAAAAAATGAATTTAAATATATGTACTTACTTTTTTAAACATAACACACATGTATGATTAGATGACGCCCCAATTCATTCTTCCCTCAATTGGGATTTTGAATATTTTTGTAATAAATGAAAGATCGTATATAAGTTTTAGAACAAAGTATTTTATTTCTTAACTTATAATTAAAAAGTTACATCAAATTAAAACTATTTTTTTTAACGCGTGTGACGTCACTATGATAGTTTCTACTCATTATAGCTTTTTAGCACACAGCTGATGTCTTACGAAGCAACAATGAGTTTTTATGAGAAATTATCATAGTGACGTCATATGCGCGTTCGGGTTTGTTCGGAAATTGTTAGCGTGTTTTCGGTACCGGTTTAAAAAAATTATTTATATATTTATATATATATATATATATATTTGATGCAACTTTTTAATTATAGCGAAAAAAAATACAAAAGAGAATTAATTAAAAAACTCAATTTCTGACAATACATTTTTCTTTAAAGACACACTTTTTAGACCAAATCACTAAAATTTGTAAGTCTTAGAAAGTTTTTTTCAATTTTATATTTAAACGGCGCATCACACTAAATCAATTTCCAAAGATGTTACGTGCCTACGTGAAATCGATTAGAATTGATGAAAAATAATGGATACTAGTAATATCATAACGAATAATATGAAACTAACGACATCAAGGCTATAAATAGGTACATCTTCGAGATTTTCGATACTGGAGATATAAATGGAATAGTTTTATCCTTAGATCATATAAACGTCTAGATAACGCATCAATTGCATAAAAATGGCCCAAAATAAGTGCACCAAATTTGGTGCACTCGCTCCCCACGCCTATTAGTGTCGTTTCGACTACTTTACTGGTTAGAGCTCTTGCAACAAAAATCATTATGCCGTCCTGCGCTATTAAAATGTGTTGGAACTATTTTAAAACAGTAAAGGATAAGGATACGATGTCATTTCATCGAAAAACTTAACACTTTTCTCAAGATTTCTTTATAACAACATGAAATTTAATTTCGACATTTCCAAGGTTATCAAATTCATTGATGTTGTCAGGTGAGAAGTGGGACAAACTTTGGGGTGTAATCCAAATTGATATCAGTAGTAGGAACTACTGATATAAATTTGGATTACACATAACACAACCAGTATGAATCGTTCTAAGTCCACTATTACAATTGATTTCACTGATTTTTAGCGCAGGATAATCTTTGGGGCATAACTAGTCGTCTAATAACCTCCGTGAACATGTTCTGTAACACAAAAATAATTTGAATTATGAATAGTTTTTTTAGAATTATTATTACATTAGTATTCGTAATTAACAGACTTATAAAAATGTACTAATATCTGTACAGACATTTTATTGCGAATTAAAATTACTACATATACTAAAATGTGTTATGTATATGAATACATAACACATGATCATCATTTATGCATGTATTTTTTATGGTTCGTTCCAAGATACACAACTTTTGTTGCTAATACTTTATTTTAAAAAACTAACACAGCCTCTGATTAATATTAAATTATAACATATAGAGGGATTAAATCATAACGATCATTTAAACTTTTTACTTACATATAAAAATATTTAATTATAAATAATGGGTTAATATTTTTTAGCTGATATCCCGAGTATACGCACACATTGATAGTTTTTCGAGAGTGAATATAGCAACAAAATTGTTTGTAAGCAATGCTCTCTCTAGACATATTATATCTCAATGGTTTTATCTTAGAAAATGACATAGTCTACTGGATATAGATGTACAGTTTATTCAAGCAAAGCGACATGAATTAATTATCATAAAATTCAGAATATCTATGTGAACTTTTGATAACCAGAATGAATATAAGGATACTTTTTATTCGATAAAATGAGATAGTTTCCTCGGAATACAGGCGTTCTATATAAATGTGAATAAAACAAAGATATTAATAGGTGTTCCAGCAACTTGCCGTATTGATTAGACGATCAGTAACAATAGCTTCTACTTTAAGTATAAATGTGGTTGTACTTTCACCTAATTAAAACTTAAAATGAGTTTGTTGAGCGCGAACACGAGACTTCTTCTCTCGTGCGTCTGAACGAGACAGTGTCATTAAATTAAAGTTTCATTTGTCTTCATTTGCTAAACAATAGCAATTATACAAAGCCCCACAGCGGGCGAGTAATCAAGCGTCCCTTTAATTAAGTACAGAAACAGTGCCAAGTAATTGGATCTGAACAACTGAGTAAACAAATCGAAATGGGAGGTAATAAATCTAGCAAACACCTCTTTTGGCGTCACCGAGCTTCACAACTGTTCTGTCAAAAGTAACGTTCGGGCTAATCACAGCCTAAACAATTTATCGCGCTATCACGTTAACTTCGAAACAAATAAACTTTAGAGTAACGTACTAAAGTTTGGCAATATTCATTTAGATTACGCTTTTTTAGAACACAGTACAGAATATAAAAAAAAATATATTAATAATATTAATATTGCATAGCCAAAGTTGGTCTTATATAAAAGTTACATTATTTATTGGTGGCAGTTGCTTCTTCTTTGGAAGTGAAACTCGATATAAAATTGAACTGTATGATTATTATTAAACTATAACTTAGAATCGAAATATACATAAAGGAATACGTAATTACAAATTGTGCGAGAAAGTCGAAAGATAGAGTGGTAAGTCGTCAATGAGAATTATGGCGATTTTTGTCTCCAAGGCCGCTCCTATATCACGCGTACCGTCCGACGCCTAGCTGCTAACTGTGCGAGCTATGGGCGTCGGCGGTATGCGGGGCGCGGAGTGTAGGTGTGCTCCGGCGGGCATGTCAGGGGGGTGCTCTCTGTTCGCAACATTATTATTCGTGAAACACCCAAGTCTATTGCTTAAAGTAATTAATTATTATTCTTATAGAAAGTCAAATATTATTTTATTATACTTGTTTTGTACGTCAGTATCTCTAATCAATTTCATTTTAACATAGGTACATAGGTAGGTATAAATAAAAATGTATTTGTTTGAATATGTGTCCGACCGTTTACTTTCTATTAATTCCCTTAACAATGAATTAAAATACTTGGAATGTCATTCTGCCGGTAAAAAACATAAGTTTGAGGAGCTCCTAAATTCTATACAACGTTCATGTAAGAACTGAAATATTTGTATACCAAATTAGACTACAGAAAGTTTTTGTAGATTTACTCTCACTTTAAATAATTTTTTAGTTTTATATTATTTTCATTTTGTATATTTGTATTTGTATAATTATTACTTTTAAACAATTAGTCTTACATTTTTTAATGTTTTATTATTCAAAATAGTTTGTCGACCTAGGTTTATTGAGATTTCTAATTTGACTAATTTGGTTAAAAAATTGTTTGAACTTCATCCGTGCAGAAACGGAGAAAGAATATAATTTCCTGCGGCCGGGCGGCCTTTCGTAAGAGGCGACATAACAACCCACAGCCAGGTGGTAGGGCATTTGCCCGACTAGATGGCTACCACCCCTCGTCTAGAGTATGTCGCCATAACAACCTCGAGTTGTGTTCCGGCATTAGTGACCAGGTTCCAGTGACCCTTAAGAGAGCAGGAGCGCATTTGTAGCACCTTTGGTGTTGCATATGTCCATAGGCGATGGTAACCGCTTTCCATTAAGTGGGCCGTCTGCCTGTCTGGTGAACTCATGGAATAAAAAAATACTAATATAACGTTGAAAAGAAAGAGAAGAATGACCTCCGCTGCTAACAAGAATTGTGATATTTAGGATATTCCAGAGTTAGATAGGGTACTGGACAATTGTCGTATTTAGTTTTTTTTCCATTTGTAATATCTTTGTCCCGGAAAATGGAAATAGTTATTTACGGAACCAAAAATTACGTGGATAATACCGCATAGCATACCCAATTTCAAGAAGAGAAGATGCCTACTTTTGCTCTGTAGGTAGTAGTGGGTAGGTAATTTGAATTTGTTATTTAACAGTACTGTTGAATAACAAATCCAAATTATGTCGTTCTTTAAGGACCACCTACGGGTTTCCTGAATTGGAGTAAACCCTACGTAGCGTCGCAAGGGCGTATATTCATTTCCGGCATCTTGCATTTTTATGACCTTCACGTTGCCTTTTCTATTGCTCCGAAGGCAAATAGGGCTGTTATAATAATGTTTATTATTTCATTTTTCAGCTTTAATTCAATCATTTTTGATGTCAATAAAGTATCGAAAACATGATAAATTTTATATAGAACTAATGTTTATCCCACGGCTGCAACCCTGGCCAGTAACTTTGTTTTATACTGTGCAAAGAAAATTGGGAAGCTCGAATAACCTGAGTAAATTAAGAAGACTAAAAGATCTGGTTAGAAACAGGAACTTGAGACATATATAAAATGTGGTGTAAAAAAGAAACCATGACGATGAGCGGTTCCCATAGTAAATTTTTGATATTGCGCGTACACACCGGCGCGAGTGTACTTTTTTCATGCCCGGCCGGACCAGTGTGTGAGTACTTCCGTTGATCATTCATGCACCAAGAACGAAAGTAACTTATTTGGCTACAGGAGGTTATTTTCTGTAATTGTTTAGACCTAAAACTTTATAGTTTCCTGTTCAATTCACTACAATTACAAAAAAACTAAATCAATATAGTGTAGACAACTGCACAGCAAAACGTAAAGAAAAGTTGCAGCCAACCTGATTTGAAGTACCTAATACGTAATGAATGACATGTGGGCAACCTGATAACGTATTTGTTATTGAATTACAGCGATGGTTGTCTACATCGCAATTGTAGCGCCATCTATTTTGCTAATCCGTCTGTTCCAGGTAAACGACGTCTTTTATCGGGATAAAACGTATCCTAAGTGTTGATTCGGGTTTATGTCGGCCAGCTTTATGTCGAGTTTCATTTATACCTTATACGTTTATCAGTTTCCAAAACAGATGCGATTGCAGCGCCATCTTTTTCGCTATTTTCGTCTATCCCACGGAAACGACGACATTTGTCGGGATAAATAGTATCCTGAGTTACGCCCCGTGATATAAGTTAGCTCCGTTTCATTTAAATCCGTTCAGTAGTTTTGTAACAGACAGACAGACAAAAATTCTAAGAGTTGCATTTTTGACATTTGCTGATCCGAAATAGCCCCCCTGATTTTTTTCACATATCTAAACGCAATGTACGAACTCGAACCATTTACAGATCTATTATATAGTATAGATTAAAACTGTGTTTTAAATATTAGATTTAGGTTCATTAAAAATTACAAGCTTAAATTCGGCAAACTTTCGAAACGTCTATTAACAGTCGGAAAGACAAGGCAAAAACTTTAAGAAAAAAATTACTTCAATAAGTTTCATGTTATGTGATCGGGCACATGAAAATCAATTGCAATGCTACAAACGAGTAACAAATAATATCATCACACTTTCTACATTATATAATATGGATAAGAACATTGTAGGTTCAGAAGAACTTTTCTAGATCACATGTGAGCTGAGTCCCTTAGCAGCCCTAACGCCCACAGTTAAAACGACATCGGGCTACGCCCGTACATATTTATATTCATGGCTTGAGGACCTTTTTATCCGGCTACGAAATAGTTCCTCAGCTATTTTCATGTATGTTCCCTGAGATAGCAACAAACAACCTTACTTTTTTCGCTGTTCGCGATTTGATTGCAGGGATTTACTTTTATGATCAGATTTACAGACAGTTTCGCCGGAATTCGACGCTCAGCACAATTTTATACAACCGGAGACGTTTATTTAAAACGACCCGAATAAAATAATGTTTGATTCTAATTTTACCTTTATATGTTGTTGCTCCTAAAAGTATGCTTATATGGTTACGTAGTCTAAACGGAACCCTATAATTATTTCATGTCTTTCCGTTTATCTGCTCATTTGAAATTTGCAAGTAAGATACTTTGTATACGCTACAATAGAGTGAAATTGTATAAAGCTGAACGTTAGGGGTGCTCACCATACAAATGGGGGATAAAAACAATTTATTTAATGCGCATAAGCATGTACGGTATCGTGAGATAGATATTGCAAAATAATCTTTAAATGTTACGTACGAGTAATTTAGTCAATAATAAGTGCTTAGTTAGATATGTACTTCTAAACGCATACAAAGTGTGTTGTTCATTTAGCTTTAAAAGATAGGGTAAATTTTTTTTAATGATTTCCAAATTGTAAAAATTAAAAATACTGTAAACAAATTAATTAAAATGTGTTACGTTGAGTAGCTTTTTTGGATTTGGGATATTTTTAACCGACTTGAAAAAAAGGAGGAGGTTCTCAATTCGTCGAGATCTTTTTTTTATGTATGTTCATCGATTACTCCGAGATTTATAATCCGAATAATTCTTTTTTTTTCGACGCGTAATAGCTTCCATTTGATCCCCTAAAAAATTTACATAGTTTGGCCCAGTAGTTTTCATCTTATGAATATTTTCTATGAAAAAATTTCCATTCCGTTCCATATGTACACCGATTATTCCGAGAGTTATGATCCGATTTACGTGATTTTTTTTTGTTCAACGCGGAATAGCTGCCATTTGGTCCCCTAAAAATTTGACATAGTTTGGCCCAGTAGTTTCCATTTTATTAAGATATTTTATGAAAAAAATTCCATTCCGTTCCATATGTACACCGATTACGCTAAGATTTATGATCCGATTTGCGTGATTCTTGTTTAGTTTGATGCGGAATAGTTGCTATTTCGTCCCCTAAAAATTTAACATAGTTTGGCTTAGTAGTTTTCATTTTACGAACATTTTTTTGTTCCCGTTTCTTGGGACCTATATTTTTTAAGGAGCGCGGCACCTTTCGTAGGTCTACCCATACATAGCTAGACACTAAAAATAAACAAATAAAATAAATAAACTTCGTTTAAAAAAACCGACTTCAAAAACTAAAAAACTAAAAAGTATAAAATTACTTAGTTCTAAAGCTATTATTATTAATATATATTATCTAAAACATCTTGAAGTCGGTGCAAAGTAAAACATAAAAATTACTATATTTTGAAAATTACTAAGCACCGACTTTAAGATGTTTTAGATAATATATATTCATAATAATAGCGTTAGAAATAAGTTATTTTATACTTTTTAGTTTTTTAAGTCGGTTTTTTTGAACGAAGTTTTTTTATTTTTGTTTACATGTTTTTTAACCATTCATCGATACTGCGGAATACTACGTGGTACATGGTCCGATATGCACTTGGTCGCCTTTATATTTTAAGCAAGTCTATCATAATTATTTTTTCCGTTTTCATTTCCTATCTCAAACGATATGCGCATGTTTTAATACTCTGAAAAAAAATCGATTTTCCTGTTACGCTATGCTGAATTCTTATAGATTGACATTTTAATTTTCGATAAAAAGTCCAAAATTAAAAAATTAAAATTACACTTGGTTAAGATATTATATTCCATTGTTTGAATAATGGACAGAGCTATGCCGGTTTTAGCGGTAGTCGACCCTCTTTCAACAAATGGTAGTAATTTCCACACGGAAATGCATCGAAATGGCAATATAGCCTGCTAAGCGGCTACTATTGCTCAGATAGCTTCTCGCATTCAGAATCTAATTATACATATACATTTGTTTATGTTTATTATATATATACATGTATTTGTATTTTTTTGGCAGACAAACACAATATACCCACATAAGATACATATATATCCCTAAGCTAAGAAAGCTATGCACGTGTTATGGGTAATAAAACGGATCACTCTGGGGTCAAATCCAGACAGCCAAACCATACCACCATATACATACCTTGCCAGGAATCGAACCCTTTTACTATGATATTTTGTATAAGAAAATTTTACAATATATCAAAGGCATGAGGATAACCATGACATATTTTTGATCCCGAATATATTTGTAGAATTCATTGTTTTTTCATGATGTTGAATATGCACTGATTTGTTTTATGTAACATACTTGTGCTGTATGTATGATACCTTTTCACCCTACAGAGTTTCTAGAACTTGGAAAGTAGCTTTTAAATTATGTTTAAATAGAGGCAATTTATAAAGTTGATGCAATATAAATTGAGGAACTGCCAACCTGGCTCCAGGCTTGAGCATTAATTGAATAGATACGTCCGTTGCTCGCCTCAATCCGACCTTAATCACACTTGAAAAGGCCCAGATAGAATCCACCACCGGCTAACAACAAGCAGCTAATATTGTACAACGTATCGCACTTTGGGTTTGATCTTGTTAACCAACTTCCAACATTAGAGTGCACGTTTATCTTGTAAACAAATAAATTGGCTAAATATAAATCAAATTAAAACTTCATTATTAGACGCGCTTCGTGGTCATATCCTATTGGCTAAAAGTTAGATAAATATGAGTTGCGGATATTAATCATTTACGTGGAAAATAAGACGCATATTCTCAGACAAAGTTTCACTGTGAAATATAAATCGGACCAATAATCCCAGATCACATTTATTTCGAAACCTGAAGCTAGATTTTACACGTCTATTACAGGCCTGTCTGAAGTGAAATTAATGTCAGTTGCCAAAACCTAAAACAAATCAAAATCAAAGTGCGAAAACTACACAATATCCGGTATCAGTGAAAGCAATTACATTTCCCATAAGTGTTCGTTCACATTTGCAATTTGAGAGTGGTCCAAAAACGTGCAAACCGTTAACCATTGCCGACGAGCGCCGTGTCTTTGCATATTCATACCCTGTTTAAAATATTTTAATACCGGGCTGTCCTCATACCCCCACATCTGTGATTTTCTACTAATGTTAAATTCACTGTTAGTTGAATCAGAGTATAGATATCAAATTAAAAGTTGTTCGTGTAAATGTAATAATATTATAGTGTCTGACATTACAAATGTGCATTCGTAGCGTAGATCTCATCTTTCCATATAACTATATTTCTTTAATGTTTTAATGTCCACATATTTCTAGTTGAGAAACAAATTTGATAGATAGATAGATAATACTTTTTGCTCAGCAAAGTAACAAACACGATACAATTAGTTACAATATTTTAGACAAAACAATAGGCGGCCTTATCGCTTGGAGTGATCTCTTCCAGACAACCCAACTTATTGGATATTTTTAGCTAATCTCGCAATGTAGGTGGTGCATAAATTCAGATGTTACTAATTTTTTTTAATACATGCTAATTTTTTAACATAAATACATACATGGTCATGAAATATGTTTAGTGTATGTGTATTATAATAATATCAGCTCAAGAATGTCCCAATGCTGGGCTCGAGCCTCTCATTATAGGGGAACGGACAGTATACCCGCCACGCTTGTCTAAGGCAGCTTGGCAGGTTTCGATTATCTCGATGTGCAGGTTGCATCACGATGTTGTCCTGCACCGTTGTTAGCACGTGGTAATTGTGACAATATGCACATTAGATCAGAAAACTGACTAATTGGTGCATGCATTCCGGCCAGGATCGAACCCGCACTCTTTTGAGTTTACCACGACTTTCGGTGCTATGTGTATTAAAGTGAACAGTAATATATGTATGTAGTTTAAATTGAGTCATGCATTCGGACTTATAAAATATTGTGAATATGACTGCATGAATGTTGACATTAAGTATTTCAAATTATTTTGTCATTTGAGTTTTAACAACAAGTTTCTCCATTTTACACGTAGGAAAGATTGTTTCAGATATCATTAAAATGTAATCCTTATTCATGCTTACATTAAAATTATAATTATTCCGTAAATTTAGGAATTTCACTTTTTTATTGTAAAACTATAATATATGTATTATAATAAATTCTGATATCAACTACAAACAAAAAATTAGAAATTAAATACTACTATAAACATATTTACAAGTAAAAGATGTAGTCTAGATCGCTGTCGGTGGGGAGCGTTCCCAAAATGCTGGCCGCATTCCCCCGTTGTATGGCAACGCTTATTCGTTGCCCTAAATATAGGCCAGCCCTTTGGTCACGCGAGACTTCTTTCAATCGCTTTGAAAGGTCTCGATAAAGTTGATAAGCCTCACGTCCCCATGGCCCCAAAGTCTCAACCCCGAAAGCCACAAATATGTATCCGTCACCGATGGATGCATATATGCGGCGTTTCAGGGTTTCTTGAAGTGTGGCAGCTCCTCCAGCAGTGACGGCTGTATTTGGCTGATGTGAAGCTGCCAACGTATCAACACACGTTGCGTCCCATACCAAGGGGCGTCCCATCTTCCAAGGTACCAACGACATTCCGTTCGGTCGCTTGCCATCGTCGCGGCATAATCCATTCGGTTCAAGAAGAGCTGGAACCCCAACAGTGACAAGAGACCGGCGGATGATGTCGTTGATTGCCGCATATCGTGAAGTTCTACCAGCACTCCTCAAACAAGACAAGCCAAGATGACCCAGTCTATCAACTTTATCTCCACACCGACAACGATGTGGCACTACGATGTCTGTCCCCAGGCGAATGCAGGCAGCAATCCTGAATGTAGTATCATCCAGGAGTGTACCTAGATTTGCCGAGGGCAGACACTGAAGCCACAGACCAGACTCCCATTTAGAAACAGCTAGGAGGCGAGCACGGTCAGTTTCGCCGGTGCAAGTAGACATGAGATTGTCATACACCGACTTACTGAGCGGCCCATCCCACAGCCTCTGCATCTTTGGATCTAAAGGAAAATTTTCATTCGGGCAAGCCAAATACCAGGCATTTCTGGCCTCAGTCAAATATGGGACCTCAAAATCACTGAGTGATGGATTTATTATATTACCTATGAGGTCCACAGTACTATAGACTGAGGACAGAAAGGCAGCTAGTGCTACGTCAGAAATTTTGCGTATCCCCAAGCCACCTAGCCGTATCGGTAAGGAAGCTTGGATCCACGATCAGTCATCTAAAGAAATATTTAGTATGGAAGTTAATGTTTGCCGAATAATATTGTCTAAATTATTTAAAATACTGGAATGTCTTCAAAGGGGGGAACAGCGCAATACATACGTAAACTTGGGAGTGAAAACGCAGTGCCTAATAATAAAATAAGCACTGTATGTGTTTAATTGTTTTAAATTTAATAATTTTGATTGAAAATTGACAATTTTGTCTTCTACGAAAGATGAGAAGGACTCATCAAAGATGGGAGACCCAAGGAGGCTCAAATTACTTTTATTAACAATTTTTAGATTGGGGGCCAAATCTGTAAAAGCGGAAATAGTGTTAATGTTATTCTTCGTCGGACAGGCAAGAAAAAGTTCGCATTTGGAAAAATTTGAAAATAAACCTACTTTTCCAAACTCTTGTATTAAAAATTTTTAATCCTTTTTCACTGTATCTATATTACCTCCTAAAGTCCCATCGTCGAGATACCACACGTTGAATTTAGAATTTAATTGTTTAATGATGGGGTGGATGGCAAGTGAAAAAATGGCTGCCCCGAGAGGGTCGCTCTGCTGACATCCTGTTGCCGAATGTATTAGGTTATTTTGGTATACCAAATAGGAATTTTCATTGTAACACTGATGAACATACTTGTAGATTTTGGGAAAATGTTTTCTAACCTCGGACAGCAGGGCGCACCTATTGACCGAATTGAATACATTTTTGACATCCACCTTCAGGATAGCCTTACAGGGATCGCTGGTGGCAAATGATCTCAGAGAATGTACAGCTGCTTTGCAGCCAGCTTTAGTGCCAAAACCTAATTGAATCGGCGCAAAGTAGCTGGAGCAACGGTTTCTTATAGCTCGACAGCATACTTTGGCTGCGAGGCGTCGGTACGTGGTGCCAACTGCAGTAGGTCGAATGCCGCCATCTTTTTTCTTTCGAGCACATAAGTTGACACCGTATATTATAGGGAGGATATCCTTATTAACACAACCAAAGAGCATTAGATTAATCAAGTCCGTCATATCCTTGAGCAGCAACTCACCAGCATTGCCGGTGCCCTCGCTCAACAAATCTTTAAGATGTTGTGGAGTAAGACCATCCAGCCCACCGGCAGAGCCACTTCTGAAGGACATAACGGCTTCGAGAATGCTCTGTGGGGTTACATCTAAATTACTCTCATTCAGGTCTTCAAGCATATCTTGCAACCGTGTGCTTCCGGAAGGTGGATGTTTGTCTTCTAAAGCATGCAGAGTTGTCTCATCATTAGGTGCTATATCATCATTCGAGAAAAGAATTCTTGCTGCTCCTTTGATATCACCATCTGAAAGCTTTTTTTCAACCATATGACCTAAACGTTTATCCGGATATTTGTATCTTTTTGTTTCACTAAAGTCAAATTTATCTTTAATATTTGCAATATGTTTGCAATTGTGTTTAATTTTAGATGTAACATTGCCATGCTCGTTCTTGCTAATATGAAAGATTTGATAGGGGAGTAGCAATAAATGCTCCTAGGTACGTAAGGAATTCTCGTTTATCACTCTTCTTATTTTCTGTGAAAAAATGTGGGAAACACTAATTCTAGCTCCTCGAGGAATTCTTTTTACTACTGGTGCCAATTGTTTAAATTTTGAAATTTTTGGCCAGAAAGGAATTTGTGTCGAATTATGGGATAATGGATCCGGAATCGATGGAGGGTTTAACAAAGAGGTTTAAACTTCATTTCGGTTTTTATGGGCTTTGCCAATATGAACTCTCAAGCCTCTTTGACCTTTAAAGTAGCGTACCTGGGTGCATTCATGACATTAAATTAAGTTCTCCAATGATGAATCAGTCTGTGACTTTTGCATTAGATTAAGTTTTGAACCTTAAATACAAATATATATAAACTTAGGTACTTCTTATAATAAAAAAAAATTGTTTGAATAATAAATAAAATTAATAAAAATATATACACTTATGTAGAGCCACACACAGTTCGTTTTCTTGTTCAATTGAGCTATTAGATTTGTATTGCCGAAGTAGGACTGTATAGATAATATTCTTCCTTTATAAGTATTCATCTTTTGGTATCACTTTATTTTGTTTCATTCCACTTGATATTTTGTCAATCTTTTCGTGAATTTCGTTTGGCTGGAATAATTTACTCAAAATGATTGAGAACGCAATGGTTACGAACTAGCAACTAGTTTGTCACTGACTTCAAGTAAACGCTACGACTGCTCTCGGTTATGAATTTGGTAAAATGTACATTCTGTCCAAAAAACATGGCCGGACATTCATGGCCGAGGTGTGTCTAATCTTGAGGACAAACTGAGGTTATAATCTATATTTTTGCTTGATAATTTTTTTTCCGTAAATTATATCTCAACACATGTTATTAACACAACTGTAGAATATTAGTGGCGAAATAAACTGAACTGAACAAAAAAATTATGAGTCATACCCTAAGTATTATTTTAAGATACCGACGACAATAACCATAATATTATCCACTCAAGATGGTGTCTGGGCTCTAACGTTTTATAATTTTCCACTCTTTACTCCCCTGTTATCGAGAATTTCTTCCGCTCGCGCCCTCTTCCTTCCTCGGAGCCACTTGAAAGGGTATTTAGGTATAAAGGATCCTTAATTGGTACAGCGAATTTATATTACTACGAGTTTTCTGCCCAAATTGCCTACTTTTCCACTGACATAAAATAATCTTTTGTAAATTCTATGAAAGTTAACATCGATTTTTGTTAAGCGTTCTGGCAATTTGGGAATTATTATCATAAATATCGACTTTGTAATATATTTTAGAATATATATGGCGTCTGTTGTACGTTTCTATTTTGGTTTGTTGACATTTTGCCAGGTGGTAGGGCATTCGCCCGACTGGATGGCTACCACCCCTGGTCTAAAGTATGTCGCCATAACAACCTTGAGTTGTGTTCCGGCATTAGTGACCAGGTTCCAGTTTCCCTTAAGAGAGCAGCAGCGCATTTGCAGCAACTTGGTGTTGCAAATGTCCATAGGCGATGGTAACCGCTTTCCATCAAATGGGCCGTCTGCCTGTCTGCTGAACTCCTGCGATAAAAAAAAAAAAAAAAAAAATATGTTAAAATCTTTTACAGACAATCTTTCACGCAGTTCGCACACTAAACACCCTGACTGCGGCAGCTAGGTTTTTCTTTTTGTTTTTTTTTTGTTTTGAGGCGAGGGAAAATGCTTAACCGATTTACGCACAAACTGGGTCGTTGCTAGGGGAACGACACGCGTCGGTCGGGGGCGATAACACTGCAGCAATAGTATGCTCTTGGCAGCGCTCCGCCCGCGATCGACGTCACAGAATAGTGTGGAAGACTCCGAGCGTTGCTACACGAGCGAGCAACCCCAATACCCACTAAAAACCCCCTCCTCCCTGACGACCCTGCGCTTTGTATGTGTTGGAAAGGTTGAGATTTAGAACATAGTTACGCCCAGCCGATCCAGCGCAATAAAGTGCCTGGAGTGTGCCCTGGGAGAACACACCCCACTTCGTTGTGCGGGGGTAGAAGGTCCTTTGCTCTCCTAGCAAGCTAAAGGCCCCCCGCGGTAAACGGAACCTAACTCAGGGAGGGAAGTAATGCGCGTACCTGCCTCTCCGGGTGCCAGCTGAAGGCCGGCGACCTCGAGAAGACGCATTGGAAAGCGCTGCAGGACTTCTCTCCCTGTCTCGTTCTACGGCCTCCTTGAGTGACATTACTGTCTCGCAAAAAGTAACCGTAGCCCCCCAATTGTCGCTGCTCTGCAGCATGGCCTTGACCAAGTCGCAAAGCGAGCCGACTGGACCTACGTGCGTCTCAAGTAGGTTGCGTCAACCAGAATATTTAGCAACCAATTCTAGCAGTCAGTTTATTTAAGCGTTCAAAAATTCTAGATGTCTAATTCGTTAGCTCTAATTAAACCTACATCGTAGTGACTGCCGCAGCCAGGCTGTTTACTTGGGGGTTGCGTCAATAGTATATTAATCTTAGTAAAGTTTACTCTTATAATTTGTACCTATGCCTTCTTTTTCCACCAACCGCACTACATAATGTGTATATATATATATATATATACATATATAGATTGAACTAACTAAGAAAACATTCAAGATTTATTACCTATTGAACAATGAAAACCGTATTGAAATTAAGCTGTTTAGGCTATAGCTTACCACACACAGACAAGCACATTCATAGACTCTCCAAACTTATAATAATTTTGATGAATGAAAAATGTTGATACATCTAGTATGATATTCTAGAAGATTACTAGACACAAGTCGATGCTAGACATATTAAGCAGTAAAATTTAAACATCTCGCAAACCTTGTGATGCATGCATGTATCGTGTGAGATTTTTTTTTAATTTGGAAAGAATTATCTCCATAGGAACGGTTGATTATAGCTGTAAAATCTGGGCCTCAGATGTAACGAGTGTGCAAAATAAACTACGCCTTCAATACTGTTTTTTTTTAACTTTACTTTAATCTCAATCTACCTTGCAATTTTTATCAATTACTCCTATTAGACACGTATCCAATAATGTTTATTTAGTTCTCAATGTTTATGTTTATAGCCTACGATAGTGATTTAGATGAGGCTGATGAGAATTTTCAATTAGCGACGACACTGAGCGATCGCCAACGATTGTCTACGGCCGGAGGCGTCGGCATCGGCGGCGACCTCATCTATCTGCATTTGAGTAACCAAGTGAAAAAGCAATGAGCTGCGTTATTACCTCTCTTTACGTATAAATCCAAAAACATATCCCATTTAACCTTTGTATTAAGTAAATTTATCAATATTTAAGCGTGATTTAAGAAATAAAGTTTTACTTTATTAACTATATATTAGGTACGAGATTCGAGTATAATAACGTGTATGACTTATACTAAACTTTTACTTATTCATGATAGTTTTATATTAGATGGTTTATTTCTGTATTTCAATGTTGACGAAGCAACCAAAGTTATGCACGTAAACATAAACTTGAATCATTCAATATTATTGAATTAAAACCATTGAATATCGTTAGGTATAATGAAAGAAATATTTTATCTGTCAATCAAAATATTGATAAAGTTTGGCTTAGTCTTAATTAATATTTTCTTAAGTTTCGCGACTTGTATACACAATATAACTACGTTTTAATGGTTTTAAGCGCGGTAATTTATTAGATTTTTGTTATTCCGACATTTCGGTCACTTTTCAGTGGCCGTGATCACGGAAGACAAAGATGTCAAGTGTCAACGAGTATTTTTAAAGTTTTATTTAGCCTACCGCCAACATGTTCATTTTAATTATTTAATTTTGTTTATGATTATTATTTACTCTATGGGAGCCTAATCTAATTTACTACCGCTTCGCAACATGTTATGACTTGAAGAAAGGAAGCGGCGCAAGAAACTCTTCAGCAAACATGCCTAACTCTAATAATTTTATATAATATTAAGATGGGTGGAAGGTAAACTAAAAGAAATTATGAGTCAAGTTGGTTTGTGTTCCGTTGCACGCAGAAAGAGCTCACAGTGTCTTGAGGTCAGGCAGTTGGTTTTTGCTGGGTTTGGGTCTTAATAGTTTTGATGATCGGACCCCAAACAAGTGGTACTTGCCAACCATCTTCTCTATTGAAATTTGGGTGTTTTTTTATTTCAATAGCCTCACGCATCATTCTAGGTATGAAACGATTCTCTTTCGCGAGGATTTGTGGGTTATCGAATCTGATGTAGTGGTTAGATTTATCCAGCGTATGTTCACTGATTGCAGACTTCGTAGACCTTGTGTGTTTCATGTCATCAATGTTCTTTTACCCGTGTTTTTATGCTCCTCTTTGTTTACCCAATATATGACAATCCACACTCACAATCGAGCTTATAGACACCTGTATCCTGGAGTGGATATTGTATTTCACAGGTCTCAGATTGGGTAATCTTTTTATGCGGCTTGAAATATGTTTAAATTGAAGCTCGCCTGAGGATGTGACCAATTCTGTCTGTGACCCCCTTGATATAGGGTAGGGTAGCAGGGCACCGCTCAACTGAAGGTGGTTTGGGGCCTTTGTGACGTTGGTGTGGAGTCTTCAGCTGATTGCGTTGTAGAACTCGCTTGACATGCTGAAGCTCTCCAGCCACGTGGTTCTTGTCACGAGACGAGAACCACGTGGCTTTATAAAACTATATAATTAAAATGAACAAGTTGGCGGTAGGTTAAATAAAACTTTAACAATACTCGTTGACACTTGACATCTTTGTCTTCCGTGATCACGGCCACTGAAGAGTGGCCGAAACGTCGGAATAACAAAAATCTAATAAATTACCGCGCTTAAAACCGTTAAAGTGTAGTTTTATTAGCCTTAATTTTTACTAAGATTCTATATTTATAAATCTAATTTAATAAATAATATATTCAAGATTTAGTAAATATTTAGTTCACATTACATGTGGAGACAAAAGCATGGAGCATGTTATTGGCGTTTGTACATGCAAACATTCTTTCCTCGCTTTGGGACTTAATTTTGGTAGGCGACATATGTCAGACCACGTCACATCATAGCCACGCAATTACCATACACCGCAAATTGAACTCCGCAGGAAGGATCCCCTTTACAACTCTTAAATGGGCTAAATGACGGACTCGGGCGTGGTCACTGTTTGATTAAAATGTAACTTCGAACTGCACTCAGCGCCCTCTTTTACTGAAAAGCCTTTAATATTGTTTGTTCGGAGTGACGCTGACGTCGCCTTAATTACTTTTGCTCGGTTATGCATGTGTGACTTTATTAACTAACGCCGCGGTAGCTCACGAGCGATTGTCACTACAGAGAGAATTTTTCATTAAAGATTCCACCTCCAACTGTATTACATTTTATCTTTGACAAATGATGGATCCGTAAGCCTTTATAACATAAGTTACTTGTCGGAGGTCGCCTAAAATTTATTTTACTAAACTTAACTTAAATATTAGAAATATATTTCATAGCAAGATGACGTAAATAGACGCTTTTGAGAAAAGTTATTTTTATGAGTAATCATACACACAGCTTCAGGTTTTGATTGAATTTTTAATATCACGCTTGTGGGCTGCCTACACGTATGTAAATTTTTCGATCTTAATGGAATTCTGCGGCCTCGAGATCAAATATACGTAAATTAATGTAGATATAAGAGTTTGTTAAAATGAAAGCAACTTTATTTTTGCAAAAGTGCCTATTGCTTATGATTTCTTTTGAAGCGTTCGCAAACAGCAAATACTTAATGGTAGACTTACGAATAAGTACGCGTACTTATGGCTCGGCGAGCTTTTTCATCCGTCTATTATTGTAAGTACGCGAACTTTGAGAAACGAAGAAAGACGTTGAGCCCTGAATAGGCGATCTTGCTGGCACACCCGCTTATGATTTTGCTAAATGACAACCTGTTGCCAACGTGACGACCGATCGCGTTTCCAGGAAAATTGCCCACGTCGTCAACATGTTCGCGAATTGTATTATATCAGCGGGTATTACTAACCATGGCAACCGACTCCCCTAACTCGCCCTTCACAACTTTTTTCAAAACATCGCGACGTTGACGACGTCTGATCACCTATAGAGAGCAGTTTATAATCTTCTATTCCCGCCGTTTGTGCTACTCCCGACTACATTTGGGCGTCAACTCACCCCAAATTTGCAAGTCGTGAACAGCAGGGGTGCGGCGCACGCCAAATAGATGACGGGATTATTTTTGTGTTTGACATAATCGTAGTGACAAATGTATGTTTTAGGGTTGTCATAGCTGACATGTTCGTTTTCATTTCAGCGTCGAGTGTTGTTTTACGAGAGATTTAGCAGCTGTTCATTATTCATGTTATTATAAAATTTCAAACTTATTTTATAAATAATTTATTTAGTTTATTTGCTGCCAAATTGTTTGGACTCGAACTAAAGTTAATAAATTAGTGTATAGAAAAAAGACTGTGATGTAATTATATCAGTAGGGATAATAAATATTAACTGACTATATCTGTCATTATTTATTACATATTTACAAAGCTAGACAGTTTAAAATAAATGTAAAACAACAAAGATGTTTTACTAAAGAGACAATAATCCAAACACATTTAAAGAATTACAGAATTTATAGTATTGAATGATAAGTTCGACGTTCACTTTTAAGTCCTCCTGAAAAAAGTCTGGAAGACTAGATTACGATCCGTTCAATTCGATTTCAAATTCAGATATTTGATCGGAGAAAATTATTTTTCCCTGCAATATAAATATTAAAGAAACGAAATTTAATCAAAAAAATCATAGCGTCGTTGTATAATGTAATTTGGGAATTCATATAATCTACTCGATCAAAGTTAAAATTGGAAATAGCACTTGGCAGTCTTGCGCCACATTTCTGTAAAGATAAGGCGTATAAAACTCGTCGCAACAAACGCGAAACTTGTTCTGCTCGTTTGCCATCAAAAGTTAATTTGAGGAGCATGACAGGTACATATCGCTAACCTCTAGTCACGAAAATTGCAAAATTATCTCTCGTCTTTATCTTCAAAGAGATGTCATCCCCATCTGCGTAGCTCGGCCAGTTTCAAAGTTGTTTGCGGCACCGCTGGAGATCTTCCTATTATAAACATACTGATGTTTATCCCTATTCACCTGACTCGAGATAATGGAATGGGAAATATGACTTTAATTGGATATCTACCGAGTTACAGGGGCTAATCTTGTTGCTCGGTATCCTAGCTATTCAATTTATTATCGACGTTGTTGAGGTTTCCTATAAAGTTTAATATTATAAATAGAAATGACTGGATATAATCACTGAAGTAAAAGCGAAGAGTCATTTTTTTTTCTTTTTCTTTGTCTTGTGAAAAGATAATATTGCCTACTTGTGTACGAAATATTATCTTGCATAAGATTTTCAAAGAAAATTATTGTCGGATAAAGAAACTATGTCATACATAAATTTAACAATCATTTATTAAATAAATATAAGTTACTGAAGTGAGACAAGAAACTTTGAAATTAATCGAATATGATGAAACAGATTTCAAGTAATCAATTCATGAACTTATTATAATATTTTCGACGGGGTACACATCCAAATCAAATTTTATTCCTAATTAATTGTTAGCTATAATGACATGATAAATATTTGAAACGAATACAAAACAAACAAACTTAACTTTGATGACTATGGGAATTTACGTTAAAATAAATATATACTGGTTTAAGAAAGAACCAATATTTAACGAGTTACTATCAACAAAACTGGGCTGTTCCTACAAAGGCGCGTTAGACTACCGGCATCAAAAACTATTTTGCTACAGACAGTTCACAGTTTTGTAAATTAATTCGGTGGTCCCGAACTATTACACAAACTGTCAGCGCAGGTGCCACGTTACTTCACTGTGCACAGAATTTGCATTCAGAAATAATCGCACTAATTTAACTTCTCTATTAGTCAAAGCGAACTACATAACACCGGTACTCTCGGCAAGTTAAACTACGGGATTTTGTCAAAACTGTTGAAAATAGTTGTAGTATTCAGAGGGTAAAGTACTTCTGTCTTATTCCAATGACGTATGATTGGATGTTGCCTGGGAAAAATGTACTACTTAGACAGTTTTTCTGATCTATTGTGTATATTATTAAAATTACTACATACTCACGGCGAAGGAAAACATTGTGACATAATATAACTGATGTGTGACTCCCGATAATTCTTTTTGAATAACGGTGATCCGTTCCCCAGACAAATCGGGGAGGTTCTAGACTAGCACTGAAATGTTTACGGGATGATATTATATATATATATATATATATATATATATATATATATATATATATATATATATATATATATATATTTAACCGACTTCAAAAAGAAGGAGGTTCTCAATTCGTCTGTATGCTTTTGTTTGGATGTTCATTACTCGACTTCACCGTCAATTGAGAATCGGTTTTCAAAAATTTTCGTTTTATCAAAAGGTTAAACTCCGGATTGGTCCCATTGTCACCATGTCAGGATCTGATGAGTGAATCCCAGGGAAATCGAGAGTAACTCTCGAAATTTGTTAACCGACTTCTTTGTTACACAATATCTTCGTTAATTGTGAAGCGATTTTCACATTTTTTTCATTATTCGTAATTCTATACTTCCGAGGTGGTGCCACGATCACCAAGTTTGGTGAATAGATTCCAGGGAAATTGAGTGTAACTCTTATTTTAAAGAACGCCGAGCGCCTACATTCTTAAAAAAAAGCTTGTATACGCGTGCCAGTATTACATTTATTTCAATTTTTGTACGCATGTTACGCGATTTCTCCGTCAATTGTCGGCCGATTTTTAATTTTTTTTTAATTTAATTGTTTATACTTCCGACGTGGTCCCATGGTCAACAAGTCAGGATCTGATGAATGGATCCCAGGGAAATCGAGAGCAACCCTTGTTGGCAAGCGTTTACATCGAAAAGTGAGATAGTAACCTTGTATACGCGTGTCAGTACTATAATTTCTACAGGCGCTCAATATATTATTTCTAAATCCATTCAAGTATTTGCGCAAATAAAACTAAAATAAAAATTACTATATTTTGCAAATTTGTTATTTTTTATGTTTTATTTGGCGCTGACTTCAAGATGTTGTAGAAAGAAGTAGGTTAAATATTTATTTTTTGGTTTTTAAGTTTAAGACGGTTTTGTTCTTATTTAAAAAATATTTACTTTCCCAGTGAAGCTTAAAACCATCAGGGTCCTGAATAAGCGACTGCATTAACTGACCTATCTGCGGTTGACTATATATAGGTAATTATGTACCTACAATGCATACGCAGGAAGTTGCAGCACTCCCACCTATTTCAGGTTTCATTTGCGTACGCACACATCTACGAAACAAATTAAAGCCATTGTGTTAGACGGATTATGGAGCGACGTCCATTTATATGTAAAATAGTGACGCGTACGATCGGAGTCAGCCAGCCGTGCACGTGCCAGCCTCACGTCGCGCTCGCAAGCGCCTGCCGGTGCCGACATCCGCTGATAATTTGTGTACCTATGAATTTTCATCAGGGAAAAATCAATACTTCTAGGGTACATGAAAGCTGCTTATATAATATATGTTTAATAATAATAATTGAGCTTAGCAAAAAATCTTAGTTATTATTATTTTCTGAGGAAACGCCATCGATGTCCGACATTTTTGTAGTTCATGAATCATATTACTATATAAATTTGATGTTTAAATTTTTGAACAGATACATAAGTACTAGAATCCTTAACAGATTTACTCATGTAACGTTCAAATCCATATTCTATAAACACTATCCCATTTCTCGGGAAAAATTTCGAGAGTGACAAAAAATTTGATCTGCATTTCGAGGAAACTATCATATGTCTATTATTTTTGGTATAAAAAAAGTATCTTATGTTCAACATCGTTATCAAAATGTACCGATATTGTATATGATAGTCTGTTCATTCCTAAGGCTATGAAAGGAACAAAAAAGCAATATTCAAAAATCGAAGACGAAGAACACTATAATAATACAAACCCTCTGTAGTTATGTAAATTATTTGCATATACTAAGTAACACACAGCCAGATATAACTAAAGACGATCAAACCGAGTAAACTTAACCATTAATGTCTGGTTTGATAAATCTGCTTGAACAAAGAAGGAAATATTGTTCGCAAATGAAAAGTGATACTTAGCCATAAAATTCCGATAAGTTAATTTACTAGAAAGCTTGATAATGAACGAAGACAGCTGGTGTTTTATTTCAGGTGGTACCAAACTTACATAAAACAATGTTACATTTATGTATTGAAATATACTTTAGAAACGAAGTCGCTGCGATATATTTTGTATTTTATACAGATTTTTTGTTGTTCTTTAACCAATTTGGCGAAGATAATATATCACCAAAAACATAATGATTTTTCCCAGACTTTTTTTTTATTTCAGGCCATAATAATTATGTACCCTACATGAAAAAATAATACTAACATCACAATAAGTTTTGAACTATATGGGCGAAAATTAACAAAAAAATGCTAGTGCTTAATAATAAATTTAGTAATATTATAACAGTCCATAAATAATGAAGGATTCCTTACAGGTAGAAAACGTCCAATAGTTCAATCATTTGACTACACATGATTACAGAACTATACAAGAATCGAACCGAAATATCGAAAATATCTCACATCTAAATGACTACTTAACATGTATTTTATAAACTAATCTTCGTTGAAAGTAATTAAGCATTACAACACCAATTTTCTAATAATTCTCCACTTCATATTTTTACAACTCATATACTTGAGCATAGCGGCCATCCCTAATCCTCAACCTTTTGGCAGTTTCACTACGTCATTGTATAGCAGCGTATACTTACAACTCGGTGTCAAATGTCATCCATATGTACCTATTTCTGAGGATAATGACAGTGATATGCAGAGACATTGACGGAGATAACGATATCGTGAAGGTTTCATTTTTGTCAAAACATTTCCGGAGCCTATTATAAAAAGTCTATTATAAATCGTACCATAAAAGTCAGTTCTTGCCAAAGGTTAACATCAGTTGTTAATATTTTGAAGCAACTTAAAATAGCTTCAATTATTTAAACCGTAGGTAAAAAAATTAAATTAACCAAAGTAAAAATAAAGTGTAATTTAAATTTGAGTTGGTACGTTTTATGATCAAATGATTAAAATATTATAACTACAAAAAGTAGTTGTACGCTTAAACATAAATGACTCCGTCTGGAACTAAGTTTCAAATTATTTGTGTCTCAAATAGCTTGTTGGTTTTCTGTGTGTAATAATGTTGTTGAATTCATGTTGGGAGTTGACAGACAGGGCGCCGGTGACGCGAATAAAGTTTTCACAAACAGAGTCTGGGTTGGGCGCTGAAATATCGCCACTTGCAGCCGTCGCAAATACCAACTCGTCACATGGAATTGCAAATATACACATGGAGCTTACATTTCAAACACAACATTTACCTTGACTTAGAATATAATTAAAATGTGTCTAATATCCTTAAAATAATAATGTGGCATCTCATACCTTGATATGGCTAATGATATTATCATTTATATTGGACTTACGATTAGCTGAACGAAATGCTGAACGGCCTCAATGAATGCTTTTGAAGGATAGGTCTCGGCATGTACCTGGACAAGTGAAAAGTCCTACAGTGCCATCATGTCGTGCCGAGGGCGGTACTCGTCAATGACACACCTTTCTAAATCGTGCACGAATACATCTATCATGGACAGATTATCCAAGTAAGCAAGCACAATTTCGAGAAGGAAGTCTATAAAAGGCCCTATCAGCCTTGGAGTGGTGATCGCATCTCGGCAAACATAGTACAGGACGCCCTCCAGCTCGGTGGACCGGCGACTTACTCAAGCTCACCAATGGGAGCTGGATGAGGAAATCAGACAACCGGCATATACGACACGAACATTGTGAGAACTTATTCCAGCAATGAATAACGGTTGACTGCCGACCTGGAAATAATTATCGTTTTTATATACAACTAGCTGTCCCGGAAGACGTTGTTCTGCCCTGAAGAAATCAAATTTAGAACCCGATTGCAGCGCCACCTACCGGGTCCAAATGTAAGCTATCCTATCTTTCAAGTCGGATCAAACTGCACACGGTGTGCAAATTTGATTAAAATCGGTCAAGTAGTTTAGGAGTCCATCGCGGACAAACAACGTGATACGTAATTTATATAATATATATCATAATTACACGTATTATTTTTTTATCTTGATTGAACATATCTACTCCGAATTCATTCTTCGAACCTCGATGTCGTTCGCAATAGACAAATCGTATTGCACGGTGTTTCGCGTTCGTTAGCCGCTTGTTCCTCGGAAGCGTACACATAACTACATATTTACATTTCAACGTTTCCGCCGTGGAACTACGTTGATGGATATTGGATGCGAATGGAAATAAAATACAGGGAGAGGAATATATATTGGCCTTTGTAGAACCACGGTGGCTATTTCTGTCTGGTTATAATGCTTTGGGCTGGCTAGGTCAGGTCACAAGAGAGCCAAAGGCAGAAATTAATATAAAATATATAGCCTGATGTTCGAAAAATTCCAACCGTAAATACTCGAATGATATGGTCCTTGTTAAATTGCTATTCACTTGAGGGTTTTCCATCTGTGAATACATAATTGATGTATTTATTTACTGTTATGTGACGGCTGCACCTGCGATAGCGTTAAAGATAATGACTGTGCCCAAATACGTCTTATTTATAGAGTTAAAAATAACGCCGTTAACGCTGTTGTAGTTGTTGCCATTTGTTCAACGAACAGCCAGGTTGAGTTTTGACATAAGTTGTATGGAGCTTATGTCAAATTGTAATCGATAATTAGGCAAATGGCCAGTTGGTAAAATATAGGAACGGGCCATTAACAAATATCTGATAAAAAAAATCATAATTACTAGCTTTTTATTTGAACTTCGTGTACAGTTTATTGACGACCTGAACATTATTCTTCGAATTTAGTATCTCGTCGCCATATAGGTATTGGATTCATGTTACGCGAGCCGTGATCAATTTGCTTATACATACGGTTTGAAACAAATTACCGTCATCCCACGCGATGGATTATGTAAAACGATGCCCATTTGTATGTAAACTAATGGTGAATGCCAGTGTATGGGGCGACGGCGACAACGAGATGGTGCGTTGCAAGTATTGCCACGTCCATATTTACGTAGAATTTTTACAGATTTTGGTTATATTTGTAGAAAACGAGATTATCAACATCTAAAATAACTTATTTTAGTAACATTTCAGCCTTATTAAGTTTCTCTACATTGTTTTAAAATTACTTAAGAGGTTCGGTTTTTGCGAATAGTCACGGAACTCTTATTTGCATTATAATTAATTAAAAAAAAAATTGATAACACTGGTTGGCAACCAAACTCTCTTTTAAATAAAAATATGAAAAGTATATAACACTAGAGTTTATCTACGTACTACTTGTTTAAAGACCAGGCCTTAATACCTACAGGTTACATTGCGTTAAATTTTTATGTCAGTACTATTTGCCCCCTGAAAATTCACTTCATTTTATATCATAAACTATCCATCTCCTGGGATGAAAAGTATCTACGTCCATTTTTGGTATATGTACAAAATTACACCAAAACCGATTCAGTACTCCAGTAGTTTTTCCGTGAAAGCCTAACAGACAGACAGATCAAGTTACTATCGCATTTTTATAGATGATGAATTATTATATCTTCTAAACTTGAGAAATGATTGGTCTCTCATACAAACTTTCATCCCCTATTTCAACTCGTTCTAGTTTTATTAATCGATGCCCCGTGCCATCTATCTGAAAAGTACATAAATAATAAAAAAGCAAAAAATATCCAAAAATGGCAAAAATGCCTTGTGTCAAAAATAACCAAAATTCCAAAAAAAGTCAAAATTGCTAGAAATGTCAAAAGGGCCAAATATGCTAAAAATGACCAAAATGCCAAAAGTACATAAAAATGACCAAAATGCCAAAAGTTCTAAGAATGACCAACATAACCAAAAATGGCAAAAGTGCCAAGAGTGGAAAGAGTGTCAAATATGCCAAAAATTAAAAAGTGCCAAAAATGCCAAGTGCCAAAAATGACCAAAACGCCAAAAATGACAAAAGTGCTGTAAGTTCCAAGTGCTACACATGACCACAATTCTAAAAGTGCCAAAAATGACAAATATGCCAAAAATTACTGCAATGCCAAAAATATCAAAATGAACAAAATCGCCAAAACGATCAAATTAACCAAAATGTCAAATCACAAAAAAACCTATCCTACTTTCTGGGATAACCTTTACATA
This sequence comes from Dendrolimus kikuchii, assembly GCA_019925095.2. Classification (NCBI taxonomy): domain Eukaryota; kingdom Metazoa; phylum Arthropoda; class Insecta; order Lepidoptera; family Lasiocampidae; genus Dendrolimus; species Dendrolimus kikuchii. Next base: position 13,976,328 of record CM034394.1, read on the forward strand.
AATCTTTCCCAAAATCTATCCCATTATTCGGGATAAAAAGTATCCCTTGTCCATCCACAATATTAAAATTTAAATTGCATATATACCAAGTTTCAGCCAAATCGATCCAGTAGTTTTTTCGTAAAAGCATAACAAACAAAGAGACAAATATATTTTTATCCCGATAACTAGCCCATTTTTCGGTATGAAAGTATCCTATGTTCATCCTCGGCATCGAAAGAGACAAACAGAGTACTAGACTAAACAGAGTAGAGAAGACAGACAGAGTTACTTTCGCATTTATAATATTATTAAGGATTTGACATTCGGAATCTAGATCGACGTTTATTGTTTGTGAGAAATGAAAGTATTATTCAAATGAATTGAAAATTTCAAGTAAGCAAGACAGTACAAAACTTTTGCGCCCATGATTTTAACCAGTGAGACAGACAGAAGACCGGATATAATAAGGTCATAGCTGGCAATAGAACTTATCGTTGCCGCAGTGCGCGCTTTAAATGTTATGTGCTCTAATATTTCTAGCATTTAGTATGGCTGTACATTTTATCATAGACTTTTTTTAATTGCATGACGACATGCCATTAATGCCAGAACACAATTCAAGGTCTCCTACTCCTACAGGGGTGGTAGCCATCCAGATGGGCAAATACCACCTGGCTGTGGGTTGTTTTATCGCCTCTTAACACAGGCCGTTCCTACACGGATAAAAACTGATAGTATCATACAATTTATAACTAGGATATACACAGTTGTTAATTAATCTAAAATTTACTCTAAACATGTTTCCCCTTCAAAATTGTAAATAATAAATCGAATAGGATTTTGTATTCATTTATTTCTGTTTGTGTCAAGTAAGTTACCTATTCAATTTCGTAATCATAAAAAAAATACAAAAACAAAACCACTTTCAAAGTAACTAAAAGCAAAAAAATATATATTGCTACAACATCTTCAAGTCGGTGCGAAATAAAATATAAAAGTTACTATAATTACATAGCAAACTTATTGTTGTTTTTTTACATTCAAGATGTCGTAGAAAATATTTATTTTTCGCTATTTAGCTACTTTTGAAGTCGGCTTTGTTTTTTGTTAAAAAAGTCTACTTTTTAATTGCGCAAGTACTTAAATAGTTTTAGAAAAAAAAACGCGTTGTATGTATTCGAGAGTTGCTTTCGATTTCCTTGGGATCCACTCGTCAGATCCTGACTTGGTGACAATGGGACCATCTCAGATACTCTTTCAGATTTCAAAAAAAACCCTCCACCATTAACAGAGAAATCGTGTAAAAAACATAAAAAAACAGTCGAATTTAAAACCTTCGAATTGAAATCCTTTTTGAAGTTGGTTAAAAAGTATAATACATAAAATATACTAAAACAAAATACTAGTAGCTAGTATCTTGTACATACAGGAAAAGGAAATCTAACTCCTCAGATGCACAGAAAGACTCAACGCTTGAAGAGAGCTTGGGGATATACTTCAACATCACCCGCATCAAGTCCTAAGGGCGAGGCAATGTTTTTCGGTAGCCCTCGTCCTTAGTACGAGCTGTAATTTAACAGTGGGAGATCAGGTCAGCCGGCAACGGCAAATGTCTGCGTACCAACACATCTACCTGGATCACAGCGTCGGCTCAGCTTTTGCCACACGACCCTGGCTTGAGTGTTTAGAGAAACGTAAGGATAGTCTCAGACATGAAACATTCTATATTTCGTTAAAAAGTTCCAACGCCGTATTAAATTAGAAATAAAGAAAGCAATAAAATTGAGAAGACTTCAAACCATCCTCTGCAAATAAGCTTAAATTTAATACAATAGAAACCTTTTAAAAGTAATTTGCTACATAATTGCGTACGAGTGAATCAGAATATAATGTAATAAATAAAAGTTATTCAAAGGCGGCCCATTTTCTCCTATAGGTTATCGCCGAATGTCAAACATATAGGGTTACCAGATATCAGTTTCTGCGCACTAATGGACACTTATGAGGCTGGCTGAGCTTTCGAGAGCTTTTGTTTGACACCCTTTAATGGAAGAACCGAAAGGTTTTATACAAAAATAAAACTAAATTACAAATTCCAGTAGGCCTACTGGGCACCTTACCCATAGAAGACGGATATCTGGGCTCAATATTCTACTTATAGTCTTGAGGGACTTTGGGTAAAATACAATACAAACAAGTTAAGTTTTCTTTTATTGTATTAGATTATTACTAGCGTACTAGCATATGATTTATGTATATAAATAATAAATCATTGTTATACATACACAAGTAGTTCATGTTTTTGAAGACCTATATTTGTATTTATGATGGCCATTGTGTGCCTTCCTTTGCTATTGTCATATACATAGTTGTTTACATCCACTACACGTATTATATTTGAAATAAGCTTTTCGTTAATAGGATTAAAAATGTACCTCAGGTACGAAACATGAACACGTTACTGTTTACACAAAGCAACACATAGATATAACATTATTTTTTGTCTGGAAAAATAAATAAAAATATTACTCATTTATTTGATATTTCACTAGTAATGTCATCCGATATTGTTTTGAAATTTCAATTTTCTCTTTCTGGTGTCCTTTGTGAAGGTTAAAAAACGTTTTCTTGAATTTGACACTACATTTTGTAGGCATGCAAAACTTCTATGTATCCCAAATTTCATATACCTTTATATCTTGCCTTAATAGTTCCCGAGATGAGAGTTTTCTTTTTTAATTTAGGCATCAGGACCCTTTAGATTAATTTACAGTCAAATTAAACAACACACGTTTTGTCATCTCACAAAAAGCCTAATAGCCTAAATTGTGTACGAATTTGCAAATTATGACGTCATATATTTGACTAGTCAAATAAATATGCATAAATTAATCATTTAATTTTTTATCGTGATATTTTATTAGATGATAGCGAAGTATTTATATGTTACATATCCAATTTATTATGATATACGCGTAAATAAAAGAGGTGATGGCTTGATCGATAGAGTTTTTTAATTCAGTCGTAACAACAGGGCGTTTATACAGCTCAGGAGTTATAATAAAGGAGAAAACATTCCGACGCTATAAAGTTTCCTTTGTTATAATTTTGTAACAGGTGATTTTTTTTAACTGTTCCTAAACATTCTCTTGATTTTTGCTTCATTTTTTGGACAACGTTGTTTCACAAGAAATTTTATTGTTCCTTACTACAAAGTTATAAATTCACAAACTCGAAAGAATGGACAATAAGTAAATGTATCATTACAGAAAACTGCAAAGAAATATTATGTATTAATGATCGAATAAGTAGTAGTTATTTATCATTAAATATCTATAAAACTTACCATGTGTGGCGTGTGGAACAAATTTTATACGAACTTTGCTATTTCTCTATCTGTTGTCCACTGTGATATCCATTCTGTCTCTAGATTGTAAGCTTTAGTAGGCACCTGTACTACATTTCCGTAGGAGAAACAGTCTTCAAATCATACCTATTTTATATAAATTGTGTTTAAACTGAATATTACAATACGATAAACAACATATAATTATTTTTCAAGACAAACGAATTAAAAGCAGCAAGACGCCTTGTAGGAATAGCGGTGACGGTACTATAGTACGCTATTAACGACGACATAAATGGAATCTACATAGTCTATCTATCTATAATATTATAACATTCTAAACATGTCGTATCTGTACATTAAAGCTATTAAAAAAAAGCAACTGGAATAGACTATATAAATGATGAAGAATACGATGCATTTTTTTAGATTTCTTGGCGGTTTATCTGTTTGTCGTTTGTTCGGGATTCACGTAAAAACTTCTGGTGCGATTTCGATGCGGTTTTCGCTGATCGACACCAAACTCTAAGACTTAAAATCTGCGCTACGTTTTATCTCGGTGATCCCGCGGGAATTTTCCCAGGAGTTGCTGAAGTTGCGGATGCATAAAAATTAGCTTATTCTGACACAATTTCCACTTGTTTTAGTAGAAATTGTGTCACAATAAGCCTTTTTTTAGCTCACATTATTTTTTTAGATGCTGCGATGCTTTGTGTCCAAAGGATGCTTCGGGAATTTCAAGTCAAGCGTGGACGAAGTCGCGGGCATATCCTAGTATAATTATAAAATCAGGCCATTAACCTCCTACAATTAGGCACGTGCTTATATATCTTCTGCGAGAAAGAAAATAGATAGGTACAAAGAAAATTAACTTAAGCCAAAAACAATACAGTGCGAATCTTCTGAGTGCATTGTCCGCAATGATTTTTTAAAACTCGTCCTAGGTCATTCATTTTTGGCTACAGTATTACTTACTAATGCTCATTATTGTTATCAACAAGGCACTGGAAACAGACAAAGTCTTCAAAAGCCATAGGATTAGAAAAAAACGTGGTTGCGGCCAATATAGCACGCTGGTGAATCACCCGACAAACCTAAACAAGTTTTCGTAAAAAAAAAACATAAATAACTGCTGGAATTGATACATTAGTCTCGAATTTTTGGAACCACGAGTATGCCCTACCCTATATGAATTTTCATTTGATTGCATTATATTTAAAACAATATAAAACAAAGTAAGAAATATTGTCCCCACACAAAAAAAATATGGCAAAAGCATTGATTGTATAGTATGTCTATTTTGATATAAGATTTCTTATATTGATGTATGATTTATGAAACATCTGCAAAGGAAAATTATCCGCAGCGTATCTCCGATGTGATACAATGTGATTGCCTTATTTTCCTCCTCTTTTGGTCTTTACATGTTATTACCGTATCGACATCCGACTTGCAAAGGTCTCCCTTATTATCTTGTCTTGTATGTTTGACATATTTCGTTAATAAATTAAGTATCTACGTACAAACAAAGTTCTCTTATTCTGCTAAATTGTTTATGTTTACGTTAAATTTCAATTGTCGTTTTGTTGTCGTTTAACACATATTAAGGAAAGTTTGATGAAGTCAATAAGTGATGGAATTTGAATGAAGATAATTTAAGCTTGATTCACACTATGTTTCCGTTCATGGCTCAATTTCGCTTCGATCTCGTTCTAATCAAGTCTCCCTGTGCCTACACTCTTAGTTTGTAGTTGAAACAAAAGCGTATTGATACTATCAATACAAGTCGTAATAGGTCCGATATCGCTTCAGTTATATATTATTTTTGACGAACAAAAACGGCGTGATATCGCATCAGAAGTAGAAAGATACGATAATGAGAATTTTCTGATTCTTTCTCTTTTAAGAATATTTGACCCGACCAGCAACAGACCGAGACGGGAACGAGACAGAACAGTAAACGGCATCACTATGTGAATCAAGCCTTAATGTAACTAGACAGAAAACAATAAACTTATTTAATGCATATTATCTCAAGTAGATACTATGCCTATAATCCATAGAAGTAGGATACTAAGCGCAAATACCTTTATTTCTATAGAGATGATGTTCCGACAACTGAAAATGTTTTCACGGGGATTACTCGTCGATTGCTGTTAACCTTATACTATAAAAATTGACAAACAGAACTAAAGCTTAGGCACCTGCTCTCTGAATTATTTAAAAATTACACGCCTGTAAGTAACTGAAAAAGCATTCGTCCAATGCATGCCAGTCTACGTGCAGTGCACGGTTCTGTAGAAATGACTAACGTTTGCTATTTTTGTAGCCTAAAAAATTCATTTAATTGAAAATACAACATTTCTATAAAAGTACTAACCATATTTTGCTCAAAGGTAAGTTCATTTTTCTAAGTTCTACCTCCTTGAATATTTTCAGAAATATTGTTAGATGTGAAATAAAATACCGTGATCCCAAATATTTCTTAAAAGAAGATCGTTTGTTTAAAAGAAGATCCTGGGATCTTCTTTTTCTTTTTAACAGACTACAAATTGTGCATGTGATTGTTAAAAATAATTTTTTTCATTTTTAACCAACTTCTAATAGGAGGAGATTCTTAATTCGTCTGTACGTTTTTTATTTGTATGTTCGTTACTCGGTTTCTACGTGAATTGTGCACGATTTTTAATCGAAAGGTCTACTCTTCCGACGTAGTTCCATGGTCACCAAGTCAGGATCTGATCAGTGGATTACATTCCAGGGAAATCGAGTATAACCCTTATTAAAGAATTCTGTGCGCCTAAATTCTTGGGAAAAAGCTTGTATGCTCGTGTAGTTACTACATTTTCTACAGGTGCTTAATTTTTTATTTATATTTTACGCGATTTGAGCACCGATTTTGAAATTTTTTCTTTATTCGTAAGTGTGTATGCTCCCGAGACGGTTTTATGGTCAACAAGTCAGGATCTGATGAGTGGATCCCAGCTAAATCGAGAGTAACTCTTATTAAAAAACGCCGCATCTACATTTTTTCAAAGAAGCTTGTATACGCGTGTTACACTTTCTACAGACGCGTAATTTTTTTGTAGGCGTGTTACACGATTTCTTCGTCAATTGTGGACGGATTTTAAATTAGTATTTTAACTCGCGTGATTATGCCATAGTCACCAAGTCAGGATCTGATTTGTGGGTCGCAAGGGAATCGGGAGTATCCCTTGTTGAAGAGTATATACACCGAAGAGTGAGATGGCAAATTTGTATACGCGTGCCAGTTGTACAATTTCTCCAAGTACTTAATATATTATTTCTACAGCTATTGAAGTATTTGCGCAACTAAAAAGTAAAAAATAGTAAAACAAAAATTAAATTCACCACACACTAAAAACCAAAAAATAAATATTTAACCGACTTCTTTCTACAACATCTCCAAGTCGGTGTCAAGTAAAACATAAATATTACTATATTTTGTAAATTTGTTGTTGTTCTTTTATGTTTCATTTGGCACCGATTTTGAGATGTTGTAGAAAGAAGTCGGGTAAATATTTACTTTTTGGTTTTTAGTGTGAACTCGGTTTTGTTTTTAATGAAAAAAATGTATTCATTTTCAAATGTTAGATATTCATGCTGACCCCCAGTTTTGGAAGAAAATGGTTATACAACATATACATATAGGCAGATAGACATTTTTTCGGGTTCCGTTTTTCTAAAATGGCTATCAAATACATAAGTTGGTACAGTAATTAATGTCAGTACAAAATGTAATATCTCTCGAACATGAGTAGAACAATAAATTTATGTTTACTGACACCTATATAAATTTGAACAATGTTCATTCATATTTAATTAATTTACATGAAATTAAATTAATATTTTAGACAATAAACGGCAATACGCGTCGGTGTAGCGCAATTTGCTGAGGTATTATAAAATTTAATTTTAATCCGAGGGCGCAAATAAGATAGGATTTCGCCCCAGCCTATCTGGGTTAGGTAACGAGTGTTGTGTAACGCGCGCCACAATGCCACATGACATCCGACGCCGGAATACCAGCCCCGCGTGTGTACTCCCTTTTGTAATTACTATTTTATACTTGCACGCTAATTAGGTAATTCTAGTCTACGTTATCTTAATATACTATTTAAGATAACGTAGACTATATTAAGCAAGGATTTTTCACGCGTAACGCTTCTGTATAAATTTAATGAGCTCGGCAGACGTTGAAAAGACGTCCTGCCCTGAAAATAAAAAATCCTGGAATCAGGTCGCAAAGTCACCTACCCTGTCCAATTGTAATCCCAAACTATCCATGGACCCAAACACACACTAAAACATTTTTCGTGAATTTCCGAGTTATATAAATGATCAAATTGGCCGGTTGACCAGCTCGACAACACTCAAAATAGATATATAATAGTTAGGGTTTAAATATTGACGGGAAGGAGTGTGGATGATATGCGAAAACTCTTAAAAATAAAACTCTTAAAAAACTAAAAACATTATAGAACCCGATTGCAACGCCAACTATTGGATATAATTACGAATTTAAACAATCCAGGGCCCATTAAAAAAATGTAATCGAAATAGGTCCAGCCATTTAGGAGGAGTTGGTGACAAACAAACGTAGAGAAAAAATTAAGTTCATCTTCGATTCCCAAACTACCTACTATGCAACAAATAATGTAAGATGATACACTACAAGCTTATAAATTCGGTTAAATTGTAAATATAACAATGCGGTAAAATATATCATGTGGTGCGTTAGTCTGTGTAAATCTTAAGAACCTTAGCAGCCGGTGTCTTGTGTCGCACATGCGGAGCTTCAACCACATCGGAACTCGGCTTCAATGTACAACGGAAAGGATTAAAGGCGTTTGTAACGAATATATTAAATTGCTTAGTGTTCACGCCTTCTCATATTTATTCTTAAGAAATAATCATTTCATATGATACACTTGATTATCCATTAAGTAATATACAAATACGAAAATAATTCTATTTGTCTGTTATCTTTCCAAAACTAAACGGCTGAACGAATTTTAATGAAAGGTAAAAAGCTATATTTAATCCAAGAAATATATTTTCTCTTTACAATTGCGTTTTATTTCATTAAAGTAGTAAAAAAATAAATGTTGATTAAGTCGCGAGTAGTAATAGTTATAATTTAGGATGGTTCAAAATATATTAATTTTTTTAAGTCCTTTTATATTAACACATTCTGTTAGGGATGAAAGAAACCTGCTCAAAGCGCATATCGATATTTCAACTCAGACGACGCGCAATGATTTCTCATTTTCTCGTATAAATTCTATGAAGAAATCTTTTTTTTCGTATTTACCACAAGTTTTAAAAAAAAATATTCAGATCTCCTATGAACATATTCTTATAGGAAATTTAATTCTTAAAAAAGCTCTCATCTTTTTTCCCGTAATCCTTATAGAGAACAAGTTATCAAGCTTTAATTAAACTCTACCAATCAGGTTTAATTCATCTAGGCATATGTAACACTTAGAACAACTCAAAAGGGTATAAGGCAAGAAAATAACAGCAACTGGTTACTATAGCTTTAATTAGTGAACCTTACGCCTCAAATACAATGATCACACCGTGCTGATGCACATTTTTAAACACATTTTCCGCTAAAATTCTATCACACTTTCCTGCTAACAATTTTACAGTTCAGGAAACTTAAGTACCCTCTAAGTGATTGGCAAACCGATAGTAGATTGAAGTCATTGATAAACTATTTTAATAAAAAAGATTATAAGTGACAAGGAATTTGGTACATTACTGTTTGAGAAATTTAGATAATATTTTATATAAGATATTATATAAAATACTATATTTAAATTATTTATGTTTGTAAATAAATCGATCACAGTAAAAATCTAGCGGTTCTGCCAACATGAAACTATTTTAGTAGCAAGTTCTCTATGGTCAGAATTGTCTACAGTCAATTATGAAACCTTGAGTTATAATCTAACCGCATCATATTTGAAATGATTACTGTTACATATCATTATGATAAATTATAGAAAATTACTACATACAAACTTGACGTTAAAAACTGAATAAATAAAATGTACCAAAATTATTATTTAGTTAAGTAAATAGCTGATTGAATGGTTCAGAAATAAAGAAAGTACCAACAAAAATAATTATTAACATTAAAAAAGCACTACTACGCAAAGTAATAAACAATTTCAGTGCCCAACTTACTTCTACTATTTATTTATGCTAGAGTTTAAAGCTTGATAACTTTTTCTCTGAAAGGATTACGAGAAAAACATATCAGAGCTTTTTAGAAAATTACATTTCCTACCAGAATATGTCCATCGGAAATCTAAAAAAAATATTGCTTAGAACTTTTATGGGGTAAAGACAAAAAAAAATCCTTTCTAATCTATATGGGAAAATGAAAAATCGCATCGTGTAGAGGTGAGATATCGAGCTGCGCCTTACGGAGGATTTTTTTTAATGCAAAAAACTAACTTTTGATGTGATAGGAAAAAAAATTGCATCACCCTAATACCTAAAGATTGTAGATTGTACTTAAATATTGTAGAAATTGGTTCTTATTCAAATACTTGAAGGAACGTCATAATACCATGCATTTATTAAACTAAGACATAATAAAGAAGGCTGGCTACGTTTCCTCGCTAGATTGGCATACCGGTCTGTTGTCGGGCGTAGGCACCAGCTCCCTGATCACGTAAAGGCTAAATAAACTCATTGTCACATTCATGTTTAATGAAAGCATAGATGTTCCTTATAAATATCTATAAATGAGTAATACTTTTACAGTATACATATAAGTAGATAAGATCATGTCTGTGGATGGAAGTCAATATAAATATTATCATTCATCGCGTACCTTGTCTTAATAAGAATACGTGTATATAATGCTGTGTTTGATATTCGCATCATCTGTGTATGCGGTATCGTAATGGCTGAGAATCACAATATCTCGTTATAAGCGGGTGAAACAAAGAAACGAGAACGTGTCTTCCATGCCAATGTCAGGCGTAGCTTACGGGTCGATCCTTTGCAATCGACCAACTAACACCAAGTCTTATATCTAAGTTATTGGAATAGCTTTACTTACATAATTGGGTCGATGCTAAATGACATACAACATATGTATGTTATATTAAATTTCTTCAGATGTTTTAGATAATATATATTAATAATAATAGCTTCAGAAATAAGTTACTTTATACTTTTTTAGTTTTTGAAGTCGGTTTTTTTAAACGAAGTTTTTTATTTTATTTGTTACTTTTTAGTGTCTAGCTATGTATGGGTAGACCTACGAAAGGAGCCGCGCTCCTTAAAAAATATAGGTCCCAAGAAACGGGAACAAAAAAATGTTCGTAAAATGAAAACTACTAGCCCAAACTATGTCAAATTTTTAGGGGACCAAATGGAAGCTATTCCGCGTCGAACAAAAAAAGAATCACGTAAATCGGATCATAAATCTCGGAGTAATCGGTGAACGTACATAAAAAAAAAACAAAAAAGAAAGATTCCGACCAATTGAGAACCTCCTCCTTTTTTTGAAGTCGGTTAAAAATAGCTTTTAAAATACCAACGTATCATCTTACCTTTAAAATATCTTATAATAATCATGATATAAATGATTTTATATACTGTGTTTAAACAATAATAATTTTAATATTTGACACTTTTTACTAGTACAAAATTTATAAGGCCACGCCGTGACGCCTGAAGGACTATAGCAGCCGCTTGCACAGATTCGTATTCCTAGGATTTACCGACTTCGTCCAAGCTTCACTGGTAACGTAGATTATAGTTATTTTGCCAATATTTAAAATCAAAGGGCATTTTCAGCAAGGCAACGGATGTTTTAGTATGAAATTACATGAATTCCGAAGTTGCCCGTAAAAACCTGGGATAAGTAATATTACTAAAGGCATACATAATTAAATCTGTTCTACTAAAGATGTCTAATAAAAATAGAAACTGTCATATCAAGCAAGTCCTAATACCATGTGGTTTCGAAGTCAGGAAATCCCGGGGAATATAAAAGTCCCGAATTATATGGTTTCAGTATCAATCGGAACCGCATCAGCAAATTTTTATGTATAATAGTTACTTTAAAATACTCCCGGGAAAATTCCCGCGGAATTCCCAGAATATAAAGTATTGCATCACTTGAAAATCTTTCTAGTGAAATCCTGTCGAAATCAGCTGATATTTATGCAATGTAACCAATTTGTACCATACCCTGGAAAATTCCCGCGGGATTCCCGCGACCGAAAGTATCGCAGCATTTATAAAAGAATGTAACGAGAGCTTACATTCAGTGATCATTTAGTTAGAATTTGTCGGAATAAATAAGCTAATTTTTATGGAGACGAACAACTTCAAACTGCTCCCGAGAAAGTTCCCGTGCGATGATTGGGATATAAAGAATTACAAATTTGATTACATAAAATTTGCTATCAATCAGTGAAAAAAATCGCATTGTAATTCGATTTTTTTTTTCAATCTGGCTATTTTAAATTATTTCCAGACAAATTCCCGCGAAATCCCCAGGATAAAAAGTAGCGCTGATTTTAAGTTTATGAATTTGCTGTTAATCAGCGAAAACCGCATCGTTATCGGCACTGTATGTGAATCTCGAACAAACACACAAATAGATAAGAAATCTAAAAAAATGCATCGTGTTCTCCGTCGTTTATATAATGTATTCCAGTTGTTTTTTTTAAACAACTTCAATATACAAACATGACATGTTTAAAATTTTATAATATTATAGATATGACAAGTGTCAAAATAAAGTGGAACTTTAAGCTACCTATGTCTTAACTCTGTCTCACGATAGAAGTGTCCCGCAGCCGGGACGCTACGGTCATGCAACGGAATGATAAAATAGTATTAGAAAGATTCCGATTTAATAGTATTAGTAAATAATAATATAATTTAGTAAGAATAATAATATAATGTAACATTTTCATTAAAACATTAATAAATTATTTTTTTGGGATCTTAAAATCTGGTAAAAGTTGCTGCTGATGAAAAGAGTGTGGCAGTATTCCATAATACTAATTAACAATAAGTTTTAAAACTTACGTAAAAACAACCCTTAGATTTTGAGAAAAGTGAGTACAACTTTTACCTAACTTTAGCACCTGTAAATTACCCGTCGGGTCAAGCTAGCAGATATGCACATTGCATACACTCAGATTTTATAATAATATTACTTAATCCCATATATTTTATTTGTGAGAATATAAGTAACGTCTGGGGGCCCTGGGATCTTGCTCTATTACACGCACTGTCACGTGAACCAAACTCACAATTCCACAATACGCCTTTACCCAATTCTGACTGGCATTCATTTCCCCAGCTCACTCGTAAAATTTTAATAGCCTACTATGAAGTTTAGGCACTGTAAGAATAAAACGTTGTATTCACTCAAAGATCACCTCAAGCAAAGACACAGCGTCTATAACTTTATATAGAACTTGATTTTATTAATTAACTTTTACGAGATAACGTAATAATCTTACAAAGGGGTTGATTTTACTTTTCTCGCAAGCGTGAGTACTCGTATTTCATTTGTAAGCAGCTCAATCTACAAGAATCAAATACACAAAGTCAAATTATTCCATTTTATTGCCATGTAAGCCAATAAACTGAGAGTGGAATAAATCTGTGCTCCTCTCATTTCTTAATTGAATTCTCAAGTTTATTTCAAACACTGATCTACTTTAAATGGCAGTCTGCGTTTTACGACTCCGGATCTGTTTTCACGCAGACGTTTGTTTAATGAGAAGGTAAACAGTTATTTCTTCGGAGCCTACAAATATACAAGAAGCTACAATATACAAGTACAGTGAATAATTTTATATCAGCGTGCATTTGCGGCATAAGGGTTAGATACTTAGATATATTAGTTTGCTTATAGTATATTAGATAATTCTTTATAGTACACTAAAACATAAATAAACAAAAGTAGAAAAAGATAAAAGATAGTAAGTACAACGGGCGGCCTTATCGCTAATTCCAGGCAATCCTTGGCAGGGATTGATAGATTTTTAGTACTGACGCTGGTGCAGTTAATAAATGATGAATGATAAATAAACTTAACACATATAAGTACAAAAACAAAACATATAAATATATGTACATATGTATACACACATGCAATACGATACAATATACACACACGTATATATATATATATATATATATATATATATGTATATATATATATATATGCGTGTATATATATATATATGTGTATATATGCGTGTATATATATATGTGTATATATATGCGTGTATATATATATATGTGTATATATATATATATACATACATACGTACATAACTTCACGCCAGTTCCCTTGCGGGGTAGGCACGAACAACAGAGCGCCATTTAGGCTTATTCTTACACACCTCACTTGCTTCTTTGACTCCATAACTCTTAGTATTTTCTTAAGTTTTCGCGACTTGTATACATAATAAAACTACGTTTTAACGGTTTTAAGCGCGGTAATTTTATTTGATTTTGGTTTTTTCCGACGTTTCGGCCACTTTTCAGTGGCCGTGATCACGGAAGACAAAGATGTCAAGTGTCAACGAGTATTGTTAAAGTTCCGTGATCACGGCCACTGAAAAGTGGCCGAAACGTCGGAAAAAACCAAAATCAAATAAAATTACCGCGCTTAAAACCGTTAAAACGTAGTTCCATAACTCTTGTCATGCACGCTCGTCTGTTCTTAAGGCTCCTGACATCACCTTCTGCTAGTACACGATCAATTTGATCATGGAAGGTGTGTCGTGGCCTTCCACGACTTCTGCATTCATCCACTTTTGCATTGTATATCTGTTTAGTCATTCTTTTATCATGCATTCTTTCCACATGCCCGAACCACCGGAGCATTTCTTTCCTTACCTTCACGCCGACACTCTCTTTCAGACCAACTCTCTTTCTTACTTTGGTATTGCAAAGGCGGTCCGCGAGCGTCACTCCGCAGATTTTGCGCAGTGCTCGCCTCTCGACCGCGTTTACTCTACTTTTAGATACGTTAAATTATCCTCATATCTTGATATTAATAGGTATATTAACTATTCAGAATGTATTCAAAATTTTATGTTACATTAATTTCATAAATGAGGCTGACACTGAAAGAAAACCTAACTAAAATATTAGTCTTATTATAGTTATCTACCTATAGTTAGTATCTTAACCGTGGTAGAGCCATGCTGGAGTCATTATCTTGATTACAGCCCGTAGGGCAGTCTCGATCAGCGGGATACCACGGTCTCCCAGAATATTGTCGTGAAACAATTAAGCTAATCGTGTTTCGTGCGAAGAGTGAGAGTTCCGATACCCCACTTGCATCCCATCTTCCCGATCCCTTCCTGTCTAACCCCTATGTTTCATCACGCTGTCCCACCTCTTTATCCCATCCTAAAGACTGGCCACGCGTTGGCTTCGTCCCTGATGTTGCAAATGTCAATAGGCGGGGGTAACCACTGTCCATGAGCTGGGCCTTTTACCTGTTTGCTAAGTTTGCAATAAAAAAGAGTAAAATTCTGAACCTCGGTATTACCGTTTTCTTTTGATTAGTTTTGTGTATGTCACTATTTACACATTTCATTATTTCTATTAGACTAGAAACTTGCTATTAGACGAGGTGACCGCACCATTATATGGTGGCAAAGAACGGCGACGGCGGCGATTGGCGGGTGAATTTAACAACCGCCATATATCTGGGTGCATGCTGAGCCTTATACGAACCTCCGGAAGTGCCCATAAAGTGAACGTTAAAACGGTCACTCTTTTTACACTTTATTATCATTGGATGTGAACGTCCGCTCAGATTCCTTTGCAATTTATTGTGACACGAAGGAAGCAACCCTCTTGTTGAAAGCGTTTTATAGTATAATCGATATGAGTGATTATAGCCTTGTGGTTTCGACATCATGGCTAATGAATTTGGGTTTACTATGAGCGTCGTGTTACTATATATTTAAAATAATATCAGGTATATGGCTATCTATAAATAAATATGTATAGTTACGTATATATAATGAAGTTGTAACACGTTTAACGAATCATATGGTCGGGTCAGTTATTGCTGACCTAATTTGGGTATGGTATTTAGTGATGTATTGATTAAGAAATTGGTCGCTAAGTGACGATATATGTAAATTTTAGCTTTATAAAACATGTAATGTAAATTTATCCGTGCAGGAACGGAGAAAGAATACAATTTCCTGCGGCCGGGCGGCCTGTCGTAAGAGGCGACAAAACAACCCACAGCCAGGTGGTAGGGCATTTGCCCGACTGGATGGCTACCACCCCTGGTCTAAAGTATGTCGCCGTAACAACCTTGAGTTGTGTTCCGGCATTAGTGACTAGGTTCCAGTCTCCCTTAAGAGAGCAGCAGCGCATTTGTAGCACCTTTGGTGTTGCAAATGTCCATAGGCGATGGTAACCGCTTTCCATCTAGTGGGCCGTCTGCCTGTCTGCTGAACTCCTGCAATAAAAATAAAAATGTAAACTAGCTAGTACATAATTATTATATAAAATATTGTACTGTATATAAGCCTATCAGACTGGCAGGAGATAACGCTGAACAGAAAAGAGTGTGGAGTATTCTCATTTTGGAGCTCAGGACTCTAAAGTCACATAGAGCACACGCAGGGCACCATAATCAATATTAAAATAAAAAGAAATATGAAATACAACTAATAAATGTAGGTGTAAACGAAATTGTTTTGTACAAGTATAATTAATTACTCAATAAAAATCTTGAACTACATCATCATACGTACTTAATTATAATATGCTGCTAGAATGCAGCGCTTTAGACAAGATTACTTTATTATTGTTATTATCTCAGTGCCTTGCTTTGGCCTAACTGTAGATGGGTGGCGACATCCAAGCTTAGTTTGAGCTACCGCCAATTACGCGTATTATTATGCTAATAACGTATTGTGAGTTATCGCCGCATTGACGCCCGATGCCGGATCGCGGAGATCGAGTTACGCAAGTTTCAGCCAAGTTTTAAGACCCTGCCGAAGGCCTCTTACTAACTATCTTCCTTAACGCCTTAGTTAAGAAGCGTCTTAAGAGAACTTTGACGCCGAGATTGAGGAAGCTATTACGGGATCCGTTCAGATAGATATAAGCAGGATGTCACTTCCACGCGCGACTTTGTGAAGTTGTTTACTTTGATGGTTTGAACTTTCGTCTAATTTATCTAAAGAGACTATTACCGGCACCGCGAACTCTTACTAGAGTTTATAATCGAAGTGTTTAAGAATATTTAAAATATTTTATTATATTATTAATAGTACTCTTCTACGTACAGAATGCCATCGTTTCACAATGAAAACACCACCAGTGCGAACGAAACGGTTTTGCCTGCACATTCCTTCTGCGTATGGAAGACCTGCGGAATATGCTACCCATAGTCCGTGTTTCCCGAAAAGTACATTCCGGATGCCTTTAGGTCTTGTGTGAATAGGTTTTTTCTAGGAAAGCGTACTCCATCTTCGACCGCATCATCATCTACTATTTAGGCGTAATCATGGTTAGACGCGAACCTATTTACCATAAAAACAAACAAACATTTGGGATCTCCAGTTTAAAAGGCTGGAGAAGAATGAAACATATTCATTGAAGGGGCATTATCGAAAATTTGCATTAGCCGAAAGAAAAAGAAGATTAAATATTATCTTGGACAAATGTTTGCCTAGTGCAATACAGTTACTAGGTGGAGTTGGCTATCGGATCGGGCAGTCGTTGCATCCCGCTCTATCATTACTTCCGCTCCGCTCTCAACTGGGGCAATCGATACCGGGGGGCGCGAGGGATGGAGCACCTCACACCGCTCTCACTTCTGTCCTGTATACCATCACTGACATCACTTCGGTGACAATAGCTCACGCATCGCTCACACTTTCTATCATGCGTCTTAACTTGCTAACCATGCTTTTCAACTTTAAAAAACTTAAATTTTCTTATTATTTAATTAAGTCCCCTAAGGCTACTTCTTGTATACAGTAGGTACCAAAATACGTTTTGTTTGTGGGTAAAATAGTTTCTAGACAGTTTTATTTTTAGGGCGAATTAAACATGCTTCATAGATATGTTGCTGTTATAATTATTTTTGTATTATCTATTTACATGCCTGTTAACCTAAAGGAATATTTAGAGCTATGCTGTAACGTGATTTGCTTTATCTTACAATATGTTCACCAAAAAATTTAAAACACAATTATTTTAAGCAATACAAGAATTTATCTATCTTCTCAAAGAATTACGGATGTAATGGGTTAACATTTTTTGTTACAAATAAAAGTGCGTAGCGATCAAATAAGAGCCCAAACGGTAATAAAACATTACTCTTGAGAGCATAGTAAAAATGCGCAAACTCGACTATTTTTCAAAACGATCCTTGGTATAACGTTGAGAGCGGCCAGTTTACGTCCTCAGCCGTCCCGTCTCGTTTGTCGACACCTGTCCTCGCAATCACTGCACCTCCTCTAATATTTATTAGTCGTGAATATCATATGCCAGTTCTTTTACGCAGCTGTGATTGGACCGCCCTCCGTTTGCTCTAGTCCCGTATTCTGTCGACGTAAGACTAGAGTAAGGAAACTTGATAATATTAAAGTCGTAGGAAAGTATTAAAAGTCAACTTTTTAATAACAACCTTCTCACCGCATGGAGATGATATTAAGTTGGATAGAATGGAATGGAATTAAATATACGTAACACGTGTTACATAAAAGTAAAACACACCGGTAATTTTTAATGTAATTATTTTTTAATGAGTATAGAAAGAAGAGGTCGGTAATTGATAAAAATAAGATTACTATAATCAAAATGACATTTTGAAATTAATTAGTTTATCTATATATTTTATCTATAATTATGCCTTCTTTTTTAATAGTTCTAGTGTTTAATGTTAAAATTAAAATACACTTCATAAAAGAAACCTAAATTCTTTTATGAAGTGTAGTTTAATTTTTAGAATATATTATAATAAGATCAGTTTATACATGATATCTTTTACAAGAATATAATAATAATTGTTGCTACTACTTATTACATGAAAGTCACGAAATCTCAAACAAAAAAAAAAGATTTTTGAAGTGAAACTCAATGTTGCGAAAAAGCGACAGTAAAAAGAGATAAACACATAAATCTATAGGACTAAGTCTGCGAGAGAATGAGATAGAATATAATTAATATTAATAAATAATAATTAATAATTTAAACACTATGCTCATACAGATAGAGTTGGAGATATTTTGAAGTTTATCGTTAATACTTCAAATTTCCTGTTTTAAAGCTTAAATATATTATAAGGATATAAAATATGAAATGTCACGTCCCGAAATTTAAAACTCTTTGTCTTTGTTATTTTTTTCACACACAAACACAAACTTTCACACACTTTATTTCACACAACTTTTTGACTATTTCCCCTCACGCCTATTGACACTATGAAGCCATATTCGTATCAGAAAATCATAATTCAGAATTCACCACTTCGGATACGTCAGGTAGACCATTATTGACACTTCAAGCAAAAAGTGAATGGTTTTATTAAAAGTTTCAAACTTTTATTACGGATCTTTGTACATACATACATACATACATAACTTCACGCCAGTTCCCTCGCGGGGTAGGCACGAACAACAGAGTGCCATTTAGGCTTATTCTTACACACCTCACTTGCCTCTTTGACATTCATAACTCTTGTCATGCAAGCTCGTCTGTTCTTAAGGCTCCTGACATCACCTCACGATTATGGCTTCCTCACGGATCTTTGTGTCTGAAATAAATAAATAATTATATTATTACTAAAAAAATAGCGATTCGTTTACAACTTCACTATACTATCGTGGTACTCCCACTATCTTTCTATCAAAATTCATCAGAATAAATTCAATATTTTTTTGAAATAATTGGCTTTGTCATTACATACATTCATAGACCCATGGATTATTTACATAACGATTCTATAAGTTTTCTGTTGTTGCTAACATAGCTACATAATTCTATAATTAATTTAAGTAATATGAAACTTTTAAATATGTTTTAGAGATTGCTTTAATGAAATTACTTCTTATATACTTATAGAACCATTAGAATTAGAGTTAACATTTAGAAGTTTAGAAGTTTTGTAAGAAAACCTTTCTCATTATCAATTCCCTAATGTACCTTTTAAAGCGTATAAAATGATTTTCCCAGATAAAGTTTCATCAGGAATCGACTAAAAGTTATGTTAACGAAGCGGTTGGATTCTTATGGGACCGCTCCTCATTACATTACTGTTATCTTGGCAACCTTCAGTATAATTCTGTACGCTACATTATATGGTAAGTAAAGTGTGTCTGGCAGGCCCAACCTGGGAGGGCTGCAACAACAAAAGCCTCACGTAATTAGACCGACCGCGGCAATACATAAATAATTTGCCTCACGTACCTCTTTGTTCACCGAGAACAGCTTTTTATTTAACATTGTTATATCAAGAACAACAATTCGTGGGCTTTTGATGACCGTAATCCGCTATCCTTTCACACACAAACATGTGATATTTATTATATTGTTGTCAGCATATATTTATGTTAATACCACTATTTCTCACAAACTACAGAAGCGTTGCGGTGTCCAAAAAGCTTTAAAGACTTTTACAATGATGTTACAATTTTACAGGCCATAATAGGTTCCTTTTCAAATACAATTGCGTTTGTTACGTCCGCATATTTCATAAATTAATAGGTATCTAGTTTATCAAACATCTGATAGGTCGAACACTGGCATTTGGAAAAATGAAGCGTTGTGTGCCTAATTGATATTCTTGAATTTTTACCCTTTGTATTTTTTTATGTTTTATTATTTAATGTTGAAGGTAGTTTATTAAGGTAAGGTGTATTGACTTACAAAGCTTGCTTATTTATGAATTTAAAAACAAGGTTCCTCGAATAATATAGTTTAACACTTATATTTCTTTCAATGGAGACCCAAATCCATGCACTGCTTGCATTTACATAATATAACTACATTTTACGTGGATTACTTCTAGCATCTCATTTTCCGGGAAAATGTATTCTATTTTCATCTTCTATCATAAGTAGGTCTAAATGATAATTGGTGGATGCTCCATTTTCTTTAGTTTTTGTAATACGTTAACATATTTTCTATCTCAAATGTACTGCATTATCGACAAGAAAATAAGACATAAACGCATATTTTTGAATAAAAAAAGGTTATTATCGCATCATAATTTATAAGGTCCTATTCTTAATAAAGTAAAAAACTCATCTGTCATTAACATACAAATTAATATCTTGGTATAAGATTATTATTTAATAGTAACTCACACACATTATATACCACACATGAAATTTTAATATAAATATAAACGAAATAATCAACTACTAAAAATAAAACTAACTTAAAATATAATTATATACAACAACCCGCGTATTTCCCGCGGCTACGCCGCGTTTAAAATACTAGGTTACGTACATTAAAACACAATTAGGTTTTTTATTATATTTATCTAAGTGATGGTTAAAATCGCTTAAAAATTATAGCCACATTATTGTATACACATACGTTATCTGTCAATATAGAACATCATTAACAATTAATAACAATATCACATCACAAATAACACATTAAACTCATCGCCACATTTGCGTGAGAATGTAAAACGAAGAAGAAGAACAAGAACTATAACATTACCTATATATTAAATGAAAAAGTGGCACAAGTCAAAGGTTAAAGAACTAATCTGTCATTTTTATGTTTTAAAGAATGTATAATAACCGGCAAAGGAACTATAAATACGTATGGACGGTAAACTTAAAAAAACTTATGATGAATGATGATTTCTAATAAGATTTTATCACTATAAGTAACATATTTGGTTAAAGGAGGTCTTTTAAAGGATTTTTTTAACCTAAAACTTAACTCTCTCATTCATCCAATTCATACAATCTACACAACTGCCCAGAAAAACTTAGAGGTTCGGATCCACCACCGTTATGACCACGTAGGTATTAGTGAATTGAAAAACACGATTGCAGCGCCATCTGTTTTGCTAATCCGTCTATTCTAAGGAAACAACTTCATTTATCGGGATAAAATGTATCCTAAGGATTAACTCGGATTATACTCCAGTAAGTACTATGTAGAGAGAGTTACATTCATATACGTTCAGTAGTTTGCAAAAAACATGCGATCGCAGCGCCATATTTTTGACTATTTTTATCTATACCACCGAAACGACACGTCATTTATCGAGATAAAAAGTATTCTAAGTTACGGCCCGGGATATAAGCTAGCTCTATGTCGAGACTTATTTACGTTCAGTAATTTCACGTGATGCTCTAACAGACAGACAGAAAGACATAACAACAGCGAAAAATTGTAAAATTGCATTTTCGAAATATCCTGGTCCGAATTATCCCCCTGATTTTTTTCACATTTTTAAACGCATTGTACAAACTCGAACCATTTATAGATTTATTATAATAGAGATAGAAGATCGATAGATTATAGAAGAAGATAGAAGGTAATAGTATAGGTAAAAAAATCCTATACTAAAGCCCGTCTAGCCCCACTAGACCACTGTCGCTGGTCAGTGCACCTAGAAGGCAGGCAGTAATTACCTTGGGTACGGAGGCTAATAATCCTTTGAGCGAGGTAAGCTCCAGCCTTTCAGCCTCCTATTGTATCGACCAGACGCTTTTTAATATTTTGAAACAATTTGTGGGCACTTGGCCTCCATGGGTCCAAAGTTGATTATATCTTGGTTATAAAACCACACGACCGAAAATGTCGCCCATGTTTTATTGTCAACGTGAACTATGCTTTAGAAGCTTAAATAGAGAGAAAAATGCCACAAAATTGTACGCCCACCGTCTATACACCCTCCAAATAATGTCTGTTTAAGGGTGGCGGTAACATAGAGTACACATTTACGCTCTGTTAAACGGGAAAAGCTTTTTTCGTGTTTAGTGTCACAAAAACTGTTATTAGCTTGAATTGTGTCATTGACTTCTTGGGGTGCGGTGAGAGTAAGCTGATTAAAAACGATGTCAAAATTACTTTCGATACAAATTATGCCAGTATGATAAAGGTTTTCTTTTGGATAATGTTCATACGAACTATATCTTCATTAATATCCTAGTTGTACGTAATATAGAGAAGGTCACACATGTACACTTGAACGTAGAAAAAACATTACACTTCTTTTCAAAGGAGCTGCGTAGAAAAAAGGAGAACTTTACTTAGTTTTAAAACATGTGGTTACAAGTGTAGATTTCCTTTTCCGATACTTATTGACTGGGACACTTGACGAATCCCCTAATGCGAGGATCGCGTGGAGGGAAATGGACATTTGTATTCACGTCAGGAACGGCACCAAGACATTTTAAGTGTCCGAACGGTCGTCATTAATAAAATAACAGTTAAATTATTCAGATTTCGATGTTTCTGTAACTTTCATTAATATTTTAATAGACAAAGTGAGCCGAGCGGATTTTGAAGCACTCGAAATAATAATAATTACTTACATTATTTTACAACCAAGTTGTTATGTTAACTGTATTAATAAGTTAGGTAACAATCTATACTAATATATTACACAAAATTTGAAATTAAAGTCATTTTAGAGTTCCGTTATCTAAACGTAAAACGGAACCTATATATTTGTATTTATATTTTTAAGGTGATGTCAGAAGCCTTAAGAACAGACGAGCGTGCATGACAAGAGTTATGAATGTCAAAGAAGCAAGTTAGGTGTGTAAGAATAAGCCCGAATGGCGCTCTGTTGTTCGTGCCTACCCCGCAAGGGAACTGGCGTGAAGTTATGTATGTATGTATGTACAAGGCTTAGAATGGATATAGTATTAATCAAGTTTAGGTAAAAGATTATAAAATTAAAACTATGCCGTAAGCGCTTACGGGTCACTTTAACACACCATGTTCGAGTGTATTATGACCGGATACTATATCTTGCTATTCATTCACTCGCGTTACTATCGGATGGATTTTGCACATTACTTGTATAGAGCTTCTGTCAAAATTTTACCGAAAATAAGGCAAATGAACGGTCATTACGATGTAGGGACAGCCATTGTATGGAGCTTATGTCAAATTCTAAACCATAGTAGAACGGGCCATTAATTGGCCATATCGATACTTAAAATCTCACATAAGAATTATCCGTGTAGGAACGGAGAACGAAAACTATTTCCTGCGGCCGGGCGGCCTGTCGTAAGAGGCGACAAAACCACCCACAGCCAGTTGGTGGTGGGGTATTTGCCCGACTGGATGGCTACCACCCCTGATCTAGAGTATGCCGCCATAACAGCCATGAGTTGTGTTCCGGCATTATTGACCAGGTTCCAGTCTACCTTAAGAGAGCAGCCGCCCTCTAAGGAATTTTATAATGTCCTTCTTCAACAATCCCATGTCATAACGCATAGGAAAAACCTCAGCGGGAAGTTCCCTCCAGATTATTGTGGTACGTGGAACAAACATTCTAGAGAACCGTTGCGTAGTTAACTGTGGGAGATCAAGGAAATAAGGGTAGGTGAACATCCCGTCTATGGCGAGCGGTGCGGTTGTAAATATGAGGCGTTGGTACTAAATCAAACAGTTCCTCGAAACACTCCCGTTGTACAGACGGTAGAATACGCAGAAAGACCCAACGTCTCTCCGAAGGCTAAGCGATTTTAAGCCGTCTGTTAGTTTGGGATCGTGAACTATACGAACAGCGCGACGCTGGATGGAGTCGAGGGGGTTAGTCTGGTAAGCGGATACGGGGCCCAGAGATGTGAGCAGTACTTCATATGCGGCCTAATTTGCCTTTTATAACGCGCAAATCTTTGTCGCTGTGTGAAATATTGTTTGGACCGGTTTAGCACACCAAGCTATTTGGCTGCAAGTTTATCCTTGTCTTCCAGATGACCCCAAAACTACACGTCCTTCCTTATGAGATAGTAAAAGGGCAAGAGGTGTTTGTTTCTTAGAATTGTAGCGCTGGAACAAATGGAGCCATTTTGATAAAAAATGCGCAGACCAGTCAGTGTCTTTGTGGGGTTAAACTGTACAAGGCTTCATATCTTACTCGTATATTTTGAACTCCATATCTAGTTTTGAATTTTACTTATAGAAAGTAATATCTAATACTCCATATCTACATTATATAAGTGGAATCCTCCATGTCTGGATCGTACTCGCACATAGCCATTTTTTTGAAGAAACGTACCAAACGTTACTTCAGGCTCTTGGGAATGAACTAATTATGACGAAATTTTGTAATACACTCTTTCGATACTGGGTATGGATCTTGTTACAATTATAATATAATAGCTTCTGCCCGCGACTTCGTCCGCGTGGAATAGTTAAAAAAAAAACCCCAATTTTGAAACATTCTTCATTGGTGCTCCGCCCCTATTGGTTTTAGCGATATTATAGCCTATAGCCTTCCTCGATAAATGGGCTATCTAACAATGAAAGAATTTTTCAAATCATACCAGTAGTTCCTGAGATTAGCGCATTCAAGCAAACAAACAAACTCTTCAGCTATGTATTAGTATAAGATTGAAAGTGAAAGAAAACATGGCGAGAAAACTGCTTGTTGAGACAACCGGTGTGTAAAACGCGCCTATCGGTGTTGGACAAGCGTGGCTAGTATACCGCCGTCCCACTGGAAATGCGACAGCTTTACCCCAACTGACACGTTTATAGACTGATATTTTATTATGTTTGTATGTATTCAATTTATAAAGTCGTTTAAATATTTGTATTTAGGTTATGTCCTATCTAATAATACTCTGCAAAACGTACATTCCCGAATTAGTTTGTATATTCTTTAAGTTGGATTACCCGAATGAGATTACTTTAAGCAATACGACCGTTTTTTGTTTTTAACATGACAATATTGTAATCGTGCATTTTTGTAATTTTTTATTTAGTGAATGATAAAGTATTATTTATATACTTATAAAACAGAACGAATGTTTTATTAAAGTACCGTTCTAGAATTAAAATTAAATAACAAATAACAGAAAAATTACTTGAACGAAAGCAATAATACGAGTACAAATAAACGAAACCATTTTACACCATCGGAAGCAATAAAAGCTATAACGCAATTTTGATGGTTATTGTCATGGAATTGTATAGTAAATAATACATAATATTAAATACATTTATTTGAATGATATAAATAGCGAGGTATTGAACTTTAATGTAGAAGGCAATAAGTAATAGACTAATTTAGCTATACCGCCGTCGCGGCGGTAATCGTAAGTGACCGCACCCTGACAGCCACGCCCGACCACAATTCGCTAAAGTAATGGTATGTCATTTCATGGTCCTAAATCTGTGACGAATGACACGTGCTTTATTAGACCATGACATAATTACTGTAAGCACAGCAATTTGATTTTCCATTATTATATAGCTCAGATGAACTCTGGTTGTAGCCGACTACTGTTGTTTTGTTTTTTTTTGTTGATCTTGCGGTGATTGCCAAATTATTATCATCAAAGTTGTCCGAGTCGGGGTTTGTGATTAAAGAGGAAGAAGAGTTAGGGCACTTCCTGAATCTTCTTCGTCTTAGACTTCTTCCCGTATATTTAGGTATAGATCTTCTTCTCTGTAGCTTCCTTCTATTCCGTTATCGTTCTGTGCTACGTCAAATGTGAAGACAAGTTTTGGGACTGTCGTGAGTCAGGTGGAGTACGTTTTTCCACGCGAATGTTTCCCGTTCATAGTCTCTTACCATGATATGGCAATAGAGGCTTTACAATGCGAATACGGATGTATCAAGCTTAAGTCTGCAGAAGCTAGATATTGTTTATTTCATACTATCGCCCGCCTCGTTTTCATTTAAAACACGTAAAAAACAAAATAAATACGTACTATATTATAGCTATTTGGTGTATGAAGTCTTCACTCAGAGGGTGCCTCCTGTAAAATGCCTGTCAGGCATTTTATAATGCACACGGGTACGCAAGCCCGAGGTCCTTCACGTGGCCACTGTTATTTTCCCTTTGATCCGTGACAGTGGTGTCCCCCCTTCTCCTTATCCTACTATCCTTCATCTTTACTCCTTTCCACATACTACTATCCATTCTTGGTTTCCCTATACGGGTTGTGTAAGTCGGGCGGCAGCCGCTACAAATAAAACCATAATTCACCATATGATTTATGGAGAGATTTACAAGAACGCTGGGTATGGTTAGGGCGTCGCCGCAAAACGACGCACAGGCACATCGACCTACACCTGCGTCAAGTAGGCAAGGACTACCGTGTCAAGGGCGGGCACGGCTAACGACGCGAGTTCACACTCAGACCCGGAAACTCCGCTTCGCGACGTGGAATATAGGTACGCTGATCGGACGTGCAAGGGAGTTGGCCGAAGTACTCTCCAGGCGGAGGGTAGCCGTGGCGTTCTTGCAGGAGACTCGTTGGAAAGGCTGCAGATCCCGGTGCATATACGGGTGCTCCTGGTGGGGAAAACGGGGTTGCTCTAGTGCTCTCCGAGGAATTCCAAAACAACATTCTGGAGGTGAAACGCTTCAACGACCGGCTTATGGTCGTGTCGGTTCTTATCGAAAGGGTTGTGACCCATTTGATAAGTGCTCACGCGCCGAGGTTTTGGGATCAAATCTGTGATATATTGCGTGGCATCCCATTATAACAGGGAGTCGTTTTGGGTGGTGATCTGAACGGTCACGTGGGTGAGAAGTGAGAGGAATTTGAGTGTGTTCACGGTGGCTTCGGATACGGAAGCCGCAATGCAGAAGGGGAGGAAATTCTCCGAATGTGTGCGGCTGCCGATCTTACCATTCTTAATACGTATTTCAAAAAGAAATCCGAACACTTAATCACCTACAAAAGCGGGAGGCATGCTACCCAGATCAACTATCTACTCACCAGGAGACACCATATCTGCAAAGTAGACAACTGCAAGGTTATACCCGGAGAGAGTATCACGGCACAGCACCGTCTTCTTGTCATGGACCTCTGCGTAAAACCTAAAAACCA
Organism: Dendrolimus kikuchii; assembly: GCA_019925095.2. NCBI lineage: Eukaryota > Metazoa > Arthropoda > Insecta > Lepidoptera > Lasiocampidae > Dendrolimus > Dendrolimus kikuchii. The sequence goes on from CM034394.1 coordinate 14,003,722, forward strand.
ACCCGTTGAGCATTGTCGACGCCAAATTAGATGGTGGCTGCTTGATGAAGGCAAATCCCAGGAGTTCGCTTCAGCATCCGTCAAGATGTGTATCGGAGCTGACAGCGAATTAGTCCAGAGCCACTGAGACAAGATGTGAGAGTAACCTCCATGGTTGCTCATGTATGCTGACGATATCGGGCTGGCAGATTCAGACAGGGGGCGCCTGGTGCAACGCGTAAATGCGTGAAAGAGGTCGCTATGGAACGGCGGTCTGAAACTGAATGTAGCGAAGACTGAGTACTTGTCCTGCAACACTACAGATCCCACATCCGTGCGCATAGGCGAAGATACGGTCGAGCGCACGGATCAGTTTAAGTACTTGGGATCTTAGTAGTACTTAGTGCATCCGGAGATATCGACCACGACGTCAAGGCCCGTATCACAATAGCTTGGGTCAAGTGGCGTGAGGTGACAGGTGTCATTTGTGACCCCAAAATACCGGTTTAATTAAAAGGATTGGTCTATAAATCCATCATTAGACCTGTCCTTTTGTATAGCAGTGAAGCGTGGCCTGTACTTGAGCGACACAAGCAAGAACTGCGTGTCACGGAGATGAATATGCTGCGATGGATGTGTGGAGTGACGCGGAAAGACTGGGTCAGGAACTCCCGCATCCACGGCAGTCTATGTCCGTGACATAGCAGACAAACTGCAAGATTGTCGCTTACGTTAGTACGGCCACGTTTTACGGAGATCGGCTAATTATGTGGGGAACAAATGTCTAGCCATACCGCCTCCGCCAGGTCCCGGTCGAAGGGGAAGGCCCAAGAAATGTTGGCTTGAGGTTGTGAAGGATGACATGCGTACCAATGGTCTCAAAACGGGGGATGCTGAAGACCGCGTGAAGCGGAGTAGAAAAAGTAGGAAAGCGGACCCTGGGCGTCGGAGTGAACGCTCCGAACGCAACCGGGAATTAACGCTCGGATGATGATGGTGTATGAAGTCTTAGCGTAAAAAGTAATTGCACTGGAGGTACATTGCTGTAATTGCTATTTAATGCTCCATTCTCGGTAAGCAACATTTATAATTCCACGTGCAATGAAACAAAAGCTTAGTATCATGAAATTGAATACGGCCTATTTGTCCCATTTTTACCGATTTATAAATATGAAGAGGAAAATGTGCCACGTATCGTTATATAATCTGAACTTTCAGTTTCTTTGTTCAAATTCAATATATTGCGCTTGATATGTTGTGTAGGGGCCTAAACAAAATATAATAGAGTGGATGGAGCCTCTAAATGCTTGGCCGGGCGAGTGACGGCAGCGGCGCGGCGGTAGGAGCGGGATGGCCGCTATTAGTTTTCGCCACATTGAACACGTTGTGGGATCCGACTTATTAGGAAATGTGATCATGCGAATAATACTCGCTTCATACGTTTTATTGCGTTAGGGTATTGGTTTCTCGCGATACCGTTTGTTATGTTTGAAAATTAATATAGAAATATTAGATATTACGACTTAGAATTCGATTCGATATCACGATTGAATGATTTATGTCATATGATGTTGCGGCGAAATATCTTCATGACTCAGTAGCGATAAGATCTTTTATTATTTTATTATTTTATAATTCACAGTTGTTATCATTGAGATATACGTTTATATGATCTAAGATTGTTATGTACTGCTCATATAAAAAGTTACAAATTTCACAAAAAATATGAATCGAATTGATTTATTATTAACCTTTCAGCAAGATATTATTAGTGAAAACTTTACGTCTGCGAAAAAGATCTACGAAAATTATGTATTAAAATAAAATTTAATAAAACGTAATATACGTAGATGGTTTAATTCCCAAAACCGTATAGAAGATGCACACAAACATATTTACAGCTATATAAACCTTCATTTATAATTTAACGACCTGTGCCCGCGACGTCGTCCGCGTGGAATTTGCTTTCAAAACCCTCCGATTTTGAAACATTAGGATTTTTTCGGGTTATTTTTTTACACCTTCGGTTACATTATTGGACTTTTAGTAAGGAGCGCTAATTTTTTTTTAAATATAATTAAAATTGCTCGTACCAAAAAATTACAACATTATGAAACAATTGACTGAAAATTATGAAGTCTGTTACATTGAGCATGAAACAAAAAAGAAAACAACTAAGTTCAATGATTTGTACCCATATAGTAGTGTATATTGCAATAGATAAAATAGCTCTCAGGGCGTAGGTTGCGTGAAAAAAAGAGTTGCGCTGGCTTATCTACCACACGGTACTCTCCTTGAGCTGCGGTCAATCCGCACAAGTAGAAACTCGACGTCAAAGAAATGCTGTAGTCGACGGCAGAAAAACGCTCAGTTGTATGGAGCAGCAGGAGTCTTCTTAGGGTGTACTTGATCCCTGGGTAGCCATAAGGGTGCGTGATTAGTCATCACATCCGTGACTATAACCTGACTGCTTCCCATTCCGCAATAAACCGGTAAGCGAGAGACCGTGAGAGATATATACAATGATTAACGTAGTTATGATGCAGTCAAGGATAATTTACATAAAGTGAACTGACTTGTAAAACTACTACTTTTTCTACAATGAGCTAATTATTGAAAACGGTGTTTATATAATTACAATTATAATATGCTTGCCTCAAGAAAAAATGAACGCAATAAATTACATTTAGTACAAGCTTAAAACTATATAATGAATTCACAACAAAGAATAGAATAGAATAGAATATTATTTATTGCACACAAGAAAATAATACACATGAGTTAACAATCGTATAACTAGTACAATCGGCTGTCTTAACAGCGATTTCTTCCAGACAACCTTCTGAAGTTAATTTCACATTTATAAAATGGGTCGGTATTCAGTGCGCATAGTTTAAAATATATACAATCATATATATAAATACACATACATATTTATATACAAATATATATACATAGAGTTACAAACACGTACATGAACTACTGTAATTACCCGATTACGGGGCAAAACAAGTTAAGATAATAGAACAGATAAAAAAAATTAGAATAGTTATAGCACTATGCAATAGATTATTTTGATTAGAATCGCACGTAGTAGTAATGTTCTACAGACACAACGTTAACGGCTCAATTTCAATTCACAACCATCTACTTCTAACGTCGAATTAACGGCACAATGTTGCCGCGACAAAAATAAGGTAGTTCAGTTAATACCACGCGATGTCTGATTTTCTCTTACACCGATATTGTTACGGACTCTTTTATTGTAAGTGACATATTAAGAGAAAAATATAGATGTCAATTTATTAGATCCAAATAAATGTCTGTTATATGAAGACGTGCTTCTTATTTATTTAATAGATAAATTATTAGAAAGCGCGAATAATACCCCAACATAGTGGCGACCGTGACAGGACTCGTTTATTGTAAGTGACATATTAAGAGAAAAATATAGATGTCAATTTATTAGATCCAAATAAATGTCTGTTATATGAAGACGTGCTTCTTATTTATTTAATAGATAAATTATTAGAAAGCGCGAATAATACCCCAACATAGTGGCGACCGTGACAGGACTCGTTTATTGTAAGTGACATATTAAGAGAAAAATATAGATGTCAATTTATTAGATCCAAATAAATGTCTGTTATATGAAGACGTGCTTCTTATTTATTTAATAGATAAATTATTAGAAAGCGCGAATAATACCCCAACATAGTGGCGACCGTGACACCAATCGTTTACGGCAAAGAGTAACGATATTTTCAACTAATTACGATGGATCTCAATATTCTGAAACGACAAAGGGAGCAATTGAGACGTGTTTTTTTAAGACACGATATGGCCGCTTCTTCAAGTATAGACTACGAATTTTTAAAAGAAAAAATAGATGGAATAAATATATTGGACACAGCAATACAAAATGAGATGTTGAGTTCAGAAAAATTTGATGAAGAAGAATATGAAAAAGAATGTGAAGACTGTGATAATATAAAAATAAGATGGCTCAAAACAAAAGCTAAACTATGCGATGAGTTCAAGAAAGAGAAAAAAGAAGAGACACAGTGTTCTAATTTAAAGAATTTGAATTTGCCTAAAATTGACATTAGGAAATTTGACGATAATCCCAAATCATGGCTACCGTTTTGGGGGCAATACAAAAAAATACATGAGAATGTCAGCATGGACGAAGAAACAAAATTTCAATATTTAACACAAGCGATGACTGATGGTAGCACTGCTCGAAATTTAGTCGAAAGCTATCCACCAACTGCAGAAAATTACCCGAAAGTAATCAAGACTCTAAAAGACCGCTTTGCTAGAGACGAACCTTCAGGTAAAGGTCAGTGTATGCCTATCCCTTTAGCTACGTCTACTAGGTTTGGTAGACAAATTAAACTTCCAATTCGTTTTATGGAATGATTTTATTTCTTGTGTTGAGTACGACGCTCTCTGGGTGCAATAATTTTGTTTTGCTATGTGCATAGATTTGAGTTTAAATTGTTTTTATTGTACTGACTTCGTAATATTTTGAGAATGTTATGTGTTTACTTGTGCTCTATAATCCGCCCCCGGGAGGAATGTTACGGACTCTTTTATTGTAAGTGACATATTAAGAGAAAAATATAGATGTCAATTTATTAGATCCAAATAAATGTCTGTTATATGAAGACGTGCTTCTTATTTATTTAATAGATAAATTATTAGAAAGCGCGAATAATACCCCAACAGATATTAAATGTCAGATGATTATTTAATTTTGCAAATAGGTAATTTCAAAATATCAAAGTCAAAAGAGTTTACTGTCTTCTGTAATGACTATCTTTATGACAGTTATAATAACCACAAAATAAAAAGCCCGATTTGACAGTTCTCAATACAACATATTTAGGTTTTGAAACCTTTAAATCGTTAACCAAGTTAACCGATTATCACGAGAAATCGATAAAAAATTATACGAATTTGTGACCGGTGGATTTATTTAATACTTTTTGTGTCACGCAAACACCTCACAAAATTGATATGAAGTTCGAATGTTTTGTCTCGCATAGCCTTTCTCGTACCGCATGCATTTATCATGCACCACATTTACATTTTTATAACTTCACCAGTTTACATAATATTTTCTTAAGTTTTCGCGACTTGTATACATAATAAAACTACGTTTTAACGGTTTTAAGCGCGGTAATTTTATTTGACCCTACATAACCTACCCTACATCAAGGGGGTCACAGACAGAATTGGTCACATCCTCAGGCGAGCTTCAATCAAAACATATTTCAAACCGCAGAAAAAGATTACCCAATTTCTGAGACCTGTGAAATGCAATATCCCACTCCAGGATGCAGGGGTTTACAAGCTTGATTGTGAGTGTGGATTGTCATACATTGGGCAAACAAAGAGGAGCATAAAAACACGAGTAAAAGAACACATTGCTGACATGAAACACACAAGGTCTACGAAGTCTGCGATCAGTGAACACACGCTGGATAAACCCAACCACTACATCAGATTCGATAACCCACAAATCCTCGCGAAAGAGAATCGTTTCATACCTAGAATGATGCGCGTGAGGCTATTGAAATCAAAAAACACCCAAATTTCAATAGAGAAGATGGTTGGCAAGTACCACCTGTTTGGGATCCATTTATCAAAACTATTAAGATCCAAACCCAGCAAAAACCAGCTGCCAGACCTCAAGACACTGTGAGCTCTTTCTGCGTACAACGGAACACAAACCAACTTGACTGATAATTACTTTTATTTTTCCTTCCACCCATTTTAATATTATATAAAATTATTAGAGCTAGGCATGTTTGCTGAAGAGTTTCTTGCGCCGCTTCTTCTCTTCAAGCCATAACATGTTGCGAAGCGGTAGTAAATTAGATTAGGCTCCCATAGATTAAATAATAACCATAAACAAAATTAAAATTAAATAATTAAAATTAATAAGTTGGCGGTAGGCTAAATAAAACTTTAACAATACTCGATGACACTTGACATCTTTGTCTTCCGTGATCACGGCCACTGAAAAGTGGCCGAAACGTCGGAAAAACCAAAATCAAATAAAATTACCTCGCTTAAAACCGTTAAAACGTAGTTTTATTATTCACCAGTTTAATATATATTTATACAATGCTTTTTATTTTAATTATCTAGTATTGTTTTAGTATAAATACATAAATAATCTACTATTTTGCAACAAATATGTATATAGCTTTTCCTGAATCGAATTGAGTTAATGAAATGTTATGTTTATAATACATAAATACTATGTTTACATTATGTGTTTGTAGGTACTAAATATTTGTAATAAATGTTTATAATAATTTAATATTATAATAATGTGAAAAGAAATTATGTATGTAAGTATACAGTGTAACAGCTGATGGTCTCAAAAGAGATGAATGGATGGAGGGAGGGACAAACAGATCCGATTTTTTTTAATATAGGTTCACGCCTTATCATTCGTGAACATTTTTTTATAACCATCCAAAATTAATCTGTATATCCCTAATAATAAATAAATGCGCCCTATAACTATACCAAAAACAAGGTACCTAAAGGTTAACGATCTTATTCATAGAGTTTGAACGCTTCTTTAAGAACTACAAAGAAGCGTTCAAACTTACACTAACTCTCTGTGAATAAGACCGTAAATAGATAATTACCAAACAGAACTTGTTGAAAAATGTTAACTTTATCTTGTCGCATTTAAATTATGTTTTAAACCTTTTCAAGTGCGATTTTAATTTGATATTTCTGATTGAGAAGTGGTCAAGAATTCAAATTAAAAACGCGTTTGTACATGAATTTTGTCAAATTGCCGTATTAAACTTATATGTAGATAAGATTAGATCACAGATATTTATCATACATAAGGGCCACCTCTATTGGTGACGTGTACAACAGACGGCTTCGTATTTCAACGTCTCGCTGATTCTGATTATGTAGATTCCTTTACAGAAGAGATTTTACGCAAACATACGAATGAAGATCGAATCAGATATGCATGGGATCCGTTTCTTATCCTTAGAAAAATATAAGAAGACTAGGATTGGCCTGCGACTTCATCCACGTTGGACGAAATAAATTAATTTATACGTGTCCTAACAACTTGAAACAAGTTCCGTGAAAAATTCCGTAGGATTTCCGAGATATAAGGTATCACGAATTTTATGACAGAGAGTTTGCTATCGATCAGTGATAATATTATATCGGAATCCTTTCAACCGGGCCGCTTAAAATCACTCCCATGAAAATGTTCATAGGATTCCTGGGATATAGAGTAGGCGCAGATTTTAAGTCCGAGAATTTGCTGTCGATCAGCGTAAACCGCATCTAAATCGGCCCAGTTGTTTTTACATGAATCCCTAACAAACAGAAAAACACAAAAAATCTAAAAAACAAAAGACTATACTTTGGAAATTTTATAATAATATATAGGTATAAGATATATTCCGTAAAATACTTAAAAGGAACATATTTCTACTTACTTTATAAACAATAGTGCTTCGTCTTTTATTAAATTTAGTTAGTGACAAATAATAAATAAAGAATTTTCACGGTTTTCATCGTGTTCAAGTGAAGATGCGGTCTAAGATATATAATTAATGTTTACCGAGACGATATCCACTCACGTATGACTTTGAGACCTTCCAAATTTATTAATTGGGGAATAGAGATTCTGCTAATCTTTTGCAATCGATGGTGGTATAAGGGATGTGGGAGCAAAACGTTTCATTCTAGTTGACATATACATGTTCTAACGGTAACATTAGTGTGTGGTTGTCCGTTGATAGTACAGAGATAGAATTAAGCGATAGATAACCGTCATAGAGTTTTAAAATAATCAACTAAATAGACATTAGATGAAAGATATAACGGAAGTGGATCCGAATCGATAAAAAGTAGTCCACCTCAAATCCAATCGAGTAAAGTGCGCGGTCTTGAGACATCTCATAAGAGTTATTTAGCTGAAACGTTTCGGTTGTTGACAACAGTTACCTTATTGGCTATTGCAATATTGAGTGGCTTCACTCAGTAACCTCGAACTGTCCCCGCCTAAAGTTATTTCACAACAAATTACCTTCGAATATAACTCAAACTACATTTAACTTTATCTGTGGATTATTCCAGTATTGACACTTATGGTTTCTTTTTCGTAAAATTACTATTATATTTAAATCCCGAAAAATGTATATGTGTTACAGATGAAAGTTTACTCGAGACATATTTAATTTTCTAAATACGATATGTTTGAATTGGCTTGACAAATAAATCCCACGAAGATTGGATTTAAAAAATATTATAACCTAAATAATTTGCTTTATTTAAACTGCATGTGTAGATAGATATCTTTATTGTCTTTTAGAAAACACAACATAAGTAAACTACTTTGACAAATAATTTTGTCAGTGATAAAAATTTGAAAATAGGAATTTACACGCCTCATAATTAGTGCTTCAGATATATGTTTATTTCTACACCGCTGTAAATCCACCACACTGGTGTTAAATATAAAGGAGAGGCAAGCATTGTGGAGAATATTTATTTTCCTGTGTTTCTTGTACTTATCGACGATATCTTACTTATATTAAATTTAATTATACTTAGTGGTTTCATATTTAAAATCACTATAAATGAATAAACAAACAACATTCAAAGTCATTTACATATGAGTATAGTAGCGCTTTTGGTATTCCGTGAAAATATAAACAGAACTATCCATTTTAACCATATACAGGCCCAACTCTTAAACGAATTTAATAAGCCGCTCTCTCCCCACGCTTCCTTTATCTGCTTTCATTACATGAGCTTCACTCTGAAATTCGGTTCAATTACTCCGTAATTTGGTGAATTGACTTGGCATTTCGTCAGCTTCCTTGAGTTTTATTTAGGGTGAAGTTATTTCATTATTTTATAGATGAAACGTAATACATCGAAATTAACATAGCTCTAGACCAAAATGAAATATATTTTTGCTACACATGTATTCAATGTAGGTTCTTAGCTGAATCAGAGTCTTAAAGTGGTACAGTAATTCATTTTTTAGCATTAAAACTTGGCCAGGACGCGCTTTGTCGCTTTGGCAGTTTTTCTGGCCCCTATCTGCATTTTGTTATAGTAAACACATGCTTGAAGTAAGGGAAATCTATATCAAGCTTACGGGTGCGTGAAACCCGCCAAAACGTCTTAAACATGTGCAGTAGTTAAGCAATCCGTTTTTCTGAAAAGAGGAGCATCGAGCCAACAAGTGGATCATTTATGAACTGGCATTATATGTAGGTATAATTGTATATGTATATTTATAAAACACTAAAAGTTAAATCCCGTCTATCTCATTCCTCCTATTTGACCCTTTGGTCCCATTCCCCATATCCTATTACTTCTACCCCATCCGCATATCCCATCTCCTCTCTCGTATCCTAAAGGCAACGGATTGGATTTACCCCTGGTGTTGCAAACTTCTCTAGGCGTCAACCACTTTCCACCACGTGGGCATTCTGCCTGTTTGCCAGCTTCGCAATAAAATATTAATAAATTATTCATAACACGTGTCAATAACCGAAGTCAGAAAAATGGTTTTCATTTCACTACCACCATCATTTTGTCTGTGTAGGAACGGAGAAAAAATACAATTTCCTACGGCCGGGCAGCCTGTCGTAAGAGGCGACAAATCAACCCACAGCCAGGTAGTAGGGTATTTGCTCGACTGGATGGCGACCACCCCTGGTCTAGAGTATGCCGCCATAACAACCTTGTGTTGTGTTCCAGCATTAGTGACCAGGTCCCAGTCTCCCTTAAGAGAGCAGCAGCGCATTTGTAGCACCTCTGGCGTTGCAAATGTCCATAGGCGATGGTGAACCGCTTTCCATCAAGTGGGCCGTCTGCCTGTCTGCTGAACTCCTGCAATTTTTTTTTAAATACCACGTCGGCAGTTCCCCTCTGCTATCCTGGCATCCCTCACCGAGTGCGAGACGTAGTACGGTAAACAACACGGCTTCGTGCATTGGCAGCGTGCACGGGACGTACGATTACCAGCGCTTAGCAGACCATCAGCTTTGCGCCCGCCCCATAATATTTCATATGCATATATATATAATATATGAATTACACAAGGCTGTTAGTTCATATTTGATGGTTATACCTTACCTATGTAGAAACCATATTGTTTAGAAAAATAAATGAGAAATAAAGTGCAGCAGTAAATGATTCAATTAATAGAAACAATAACAATGGCTCATAAAATGTGTAGAATATGGACATAATGTTGGGTTCATTCAACCACGGGAGCGTTGCAATAAATGCTTTATTGCGCCAACGTTGTCAATTTTGATGAAGGTACACTTCCACGTATTACTGACCAATGAAATGTCAGTGTGACGCCGTGGCTCTGGCTCTCTCCCCCCAGTAATAATATGGAACACGGCGGTGTCCTCGTAAAAATATGTTTAATGACGTCATAAAGATTCGATATGTTCGCGCGGCGTGCAGCGCGGTTGTGCCCTGAAAGCCAGCCCTCTGTAAATGTACATTAAGTATACGTATCTATAAATCCGCGAGTGTTCCGTTTATTACCATGGCTCTATCAATATTAACATTAAACATTGAGTGCTCCCTTTGTATGTGCATGGGGTATCTAATTTACGGTTATTTAGTACTGTTCTCCGCCGCTTTGTTCGTATAAACCTCGAATCCGTATCCCGCGGAAACTATCCCATTTCTGGCGACAAAAAGAGTTCGACATTATTAAGTTAAAAAGTACATATTTAAGTAAAATTAGTTCATCCGGAGAGCCATAAAGTTAAAACAAATAATCTAAGGTACAAATAAAATAATTTTAACATTGTTATTTTAGTCTGGTTATTGGATATATTCATAGTCATATGAAAGAAAAATATTAACATTAACAATCCCAATACTTTAAATTGTTGATTCGACTGTAATAGTTTCACTTTATTTATTGTCGATCGCTATTTTGTAGACCAGGTTCATATATATTATCGACCGTTCATTTGCTTTACTATCGGTTATAATTTGACATAAGCTTTATACATCTAATGTTAAAATTCATGAATAGCAACTTACAGAAACCGGCCAGAAGTCAATGTCTTAATACGAATAGTTATTTGATACTTTGTTAGAAATCGTTCAAACTAGTAACAATATTATAATATGAAGTTAGAATATAATAATAACTAAAATGGAAGTTTCACAAAGGCAGATTTTCCCATTGAATTGTCTCGAAATTTCCACAAGCCCTCTGACTCCCCGTCCCCCACCCTTGGTGAGCACCCTTCGTCTCCTCAGCGCTATTAACCGCAAGTTTCGTTATTAGCGACTGTGTTGGAAAGTTATAAGGGAATCACCTTCATTTAAGTTGAGATTAAATTCTTACTCCGATTGAATAAACGCGAGTCATTAGTAGTATGAGCTATTGTACTACCCGCATTAGAACAATATTCTTGTTCTATTTCTATCATAGTTTTGAATTCATTGTTCTATTATTGACCTAGTCTCTAATTATGAATGTAGTATTCTGTAATAAATGTTATAATGTTATAATATTGTGTAATGGTAATCGGTGTTACAATATCAAAACTACAATCAAGTTTACCTGCATCAATGTGTGGATTATGGTTACTTTTATAAGGATAAGATCAAAAATATTCAGTAACTAAACACGCGTCCTGTAATGGAGACCGCGTCTCGGGAGCCATAGCGTAAGACGCCCTGCAGCCCGCTGGACCGACGACTTGCGTTAAGTTGCCGGTAGGGGCTGGATGAGGAAGCGGGAGACCGGGACATATGGCGCAGACTTGGAGAGTCATACGTCCAGCAGTGGACTTTAATTGGCTGAAGAAGAAGAAACAATTATTTGATTACTTTTATTTGTTGTTGTACGTATTTAGTCTATATCTATTCAAAATCCAAAAAGTGCTTAAAAATCAGACATGAAAATCAAAATCAAATGTATAACTTAATCTCCATCCCAAGCAATAGTTTTATCTATATATGGCAGCCGAAAAAGCCTAAAAGGTCACAAGGATACTAAATCTCAAAGTTGTTGTGAGACCTGAATCAACGCAGCATACAACATACCGGTAATTAAATTTGTTTTCAAGTGACGTTTAAACTTAAAGTTAAATTACGTTAATTAAAGTAATTCAAATATATTTTACACAGTTCAGCTAAATAAATACAAGAAAGTGATGGTAAACAATAAATTAGACACAAACTTTGAGAAAACTTTTGTACAATCTTCAAAGGCCGTAAACGAGATCAAGTAATTTAAGCTGAAATAAGCAAAATTACTCTAACATTGTCGGCTTCACAACAACGTTACGGGAAACCGTTTCCACAAGCGTTTTCTCGAAATTAAATTTAATACTTTATTCAATTAACCCTCTGATGTATTTAAATTACAGAGATACACTGTTTTACCGACTATTACTGTATAATAATAAATAAATAAATATCAGCTCATAAACTTTCCACTCCTAGCCTGGGGCCTCTCCCTTTTTAGAGTAGAGGACACTAGTATACCACCACCACGCCCTCTTAAAGTATATTGGCGGGTTTGTTAATCATTTATCTCCATGTGCTGGTTACTTATCGATATAAAAGAAAGAAAAATACTTTATTTGAAGAAATAGCGACGTAGTTACATTATTTAGATAATGATTATACATACATAGCGTATTTTAAGAATTTGTACGCCGTATTTTCAGCGCTCATTTTATTGCTGTGCCAGCATTATATCCGACATAACGTTGATTTTCAATGCAAAGCTTCCTCTGGGCCATATCTTAATTCGTTATCTGCATGTAGTAATTGTAATAACTTGCACATTAGGTCAGAAAACTGCCTAAGTGGTACATGTTTCCCGGCCGGGATTCGTACCTCCGACATTTGAAACGCGAGTAGGTTAACCACTAAGCTATCACAGCTTGTTTGTGTAATTACTTTATGATGCCTGGCAATTAAGACTATATCATTACAATTTGAAACCATTAGTAAACTTTATGACAATCGCGTGATACAATGTTTTGAATAGAAAAATTACAGCGAGCATGCGTTTGTCTGTTTTTGCTGTAGTCAAATTATTTAGACACATACCCCAGTAGCGTGCAATTAGGTACGTAACCTTCAATTTTTTGATAGAATTATATAACAACAAATACCTATAACGTTTTCATTGTTTGACGCGAAATTTTTATTTTTACGTAGAAAATTTCAAAAGTTTAGTGAAATATGATTTTTCGATATGTTACAAGAACTCTGTCTGCTACTTAGCGTTCGACAGAAATCTACAATTTGGCTAAGGCTTATGTAAGTCCATCTTTCGCCTGGAACTATTTATTAGAGGAATATTTTGTTAAGTTAAGAATCATAAATACTTGGGACCTAGATATGTAAATAAACCTTGTAAACGTATATTTCAAGAAAAAGAAAAGCAGCAGTTATGAATATAATATCAGCGCTGAAATTATTAAAATAGTTATGCAGCCGTATAGTGATTTTGTATGAGAAGCTCGTTTTATTATCGGGCAAAGCTGATGTCCTTTCAGTCTTTGGTATTCCATACGCGAGCCATGGAGGAAAATTAAGGTAGGCAACGGACATGTGCATTTTGATTCCGTGCCGATTTTTGTATGTAAATACGTAAGGTCGCCTCATACCGTATTCAAGGTAGACCGTGGACGATTACCGAAAATCATATTGTATAATTTTTGTTATGGTTTTCACTACTTACATAGGTATGTTATATTTTTTATGTTGGTAAGTGTAATATGCGCTACTATAGGGCATGTAATTCAAATGTAGGTAAAGTATTTTTTGAAGTGAAACTTCTTTAAAATCGTTGTGATTTGAAACTCGATTAAACAAAAAACGACACTAAAAAGAGATAAACACAAATCTATAGGACTAACCCTGCGAGAGAACGAGATGGAATACATTATATTTAATCATTTAAATACTATGTTCATACAGATAGAGGTGGAAATGTTTTGAAGTTTTTCGTTAGTACTTCAAATTTTGTGATTTAACGATATAATATATGAAATGTTAAGTCACCAAATTTAGAATCTCTCCGATTCCTTGTCACACTACTGCGTGTGAACTGCATACACACACACACACACACACACACACAATTTCTATGTATGAAATCTCTATTAACATAAAACTATTACGTATTTTATTTGTTTATTTTTATTTATGAAATTAAAATTTATATTGTAGTTTTAATGTTTAGTTTAATTTTTAGATATAATACTAATTTAATAAAAAATACAATTAAATACTAAAATTAAACTATAGTATGAAAAATAAAATTAAAATGAATACAAAGGATTCAAATATATAAAAATAATACATGCATATTCCGTCCCTATTGTGTCAAAATTTAATTAAGTTTTGCAGATTCTAATCAAATTGAAAATCTGTGATTGATTTTGTATGGTGATGATTTTGTTTTTATAAGCAAGACTTACGTGTTTTTACAAACGTTAACTTAATTGCAATGTTTGTGAGTTAGTTTATTTGTTTAGATCAAATTTCACAAAATGAATTAGAACCATTTCCTTTACACTTACGGTTTGTAGTTTTGCATGCTTGTTTAGTCCTGATGACAAAACACGAGAATGAAGGAAATAAAAATTACTACCTTTCAAAACATTATTTGTTTTAGCAAAACTTTTTTTACAGATAAACAGTATCACTTGTCCAGCTAAAAGTAAAACAATAATAAATAAATTAATATTAAAACATTTAAAAAAAAAACAAGGTTTTATATAAATATTTTGAAAAGGAAAATAATTTTTGAAGTACATAAAGTGGCTTGCACACGATACAAATTCAATAGTGTCTAATTAAATCGGGTGATGTGGACGCTAGTTGGCCAATTTTTTGACGTAGTCATAAGCCTAGCACCGCGCAGAGCAGATGTATGCAATGCATTGTCATGTATTTTGTTGTGTTATAATTGTGGTTTCAAGATGGACGACGAAGAAAACGGCAACGATGATGTATCTATTCGTACCGAACGGCAAATCATGGAGAAGATTTTAAATCTTGAACAACCATTGTTTTACCCATAGTTTTCTATTTTTTTTCATCATCTATATTTCTAGTTAGTTGCTTGTGCTTTTACGATTTAGTCACGTCACGCTTGATTAGTGCGTTTCACGCATCGGTTATGTTCTTTACGATGTTTTCTAAGCCAATCACATGTTAATTATTATAAAACGTATCTATATAATCGAAACATAGGATTTGATTTTTATGTATTTGTAAAATTTTACACATCAAAGTCAAATTTAAATCCATCTAAATCCTGGTTGAAAATTGTACTACGTACATTTATGTATACCGGTAACGTCCATTTGGTAACAAAGCAGCGACATTAATGGGCCATGATTAATGGGTTTACTCGTTAGGTTTCTTGTTTGAACAATAATTAGTTACCGTGGAACTAAATCAGCGAGTTACATTTTTCTTTCATGTGGCAGTACTTCCCGTATCGGTGATGTATGAAATTGACATTCTTAAACTTACATATAAGTTGTGTTAGAAATAAATGATGATCATTCTCAAATAATCCAAATAGAATATCAGTATGGATCCATTAGTATCCATACTCATATATAAATGTGAAAATTAATGTAGGAATGGTAGTATGCAACTAAACGTTTATTTTTTTATTTCACGGCCTGGGTATAGAATATTTTTCATAATATTTGTTATATAAATAGACATTGGAGACGAACATAAAATTTTATCAATAACAAACTCCTTACAAAGCAAGAATGCGTGTATTCTGGCGGGATATGGAAACTCGGTTTATACGAAACGAAGATGCATGGGTACTTTTGTTTTATATACAAATAATTAAAAATATTATATATATATTTATTTTGTAATTACTGCGTTTGATTATTATTATCCATGAGGGGCGAATCCCTACTAAGCCGAACTGAGAGCCCGTTGCCATGGCCTCGTCGCATCGTCGTCTCGCGGAAGCACTTCCATTCCATCATAACTTTCCAAACTTATCTTAGTTAGAGACGATCAATTTTCATTTTGCTCAGCTTACGCAATTTCTTTAAGAGATAACTAGTTATTTTCAGATATTGCTTCATTAAACGATAAAGCGTCGATTTTAGCGTAAAATTCTTCTTGATTTTTTTTACCTTTTTTCATTAGCTTACTCACGTTTGATAATAGTATTAATTTCATGGGCGAACCCAGGAGGGGCAGAGAAGGGCAGCTGCTCCGCCCTTGTATCGTATGCCTACGTACCTACTGTTGTCGAGAAAAGTTATGGTAGAGTCACGTTACGACTTACTGTGCAACATAATATATTATGTGATAACTTTTAAAAATGCCGCGCTGCGCACCCGTTCAAGTTGCATTAAATAAATGCATATTTATATTTATGTATATTTATTTGACTACATAAAGCAGGAGTTCCTATAGGTATTGCCCCTACACGCTACATATACCTATAATTTTTCGTGTAGGTGTTTCGTGTTCAGAAGACCGAGGCCGGGTTTTTACACAGCCCTCGTAATCGACCACCACCAGACACCAAAATCGTCGTAGGAGGTGTCTGCATTGACGTTCGGAAGACCATGAAGTACGTGGGATTGGTCTTCGACAGTCGATGGGACTTTTCGGCACACTATAGGCAATTGTCCCCCAAAGTTAAGAGGACGACAGGAGCGTTGTCGCGCCTGCTGCCTAACATTACGGGGCCCGACTCCACGTGCTGGAAACTATTCGAAGACATTTCGCTGTCGATCATACAGGGCTCTGGGCAGACCGTCAGACGGCCAGAAATGTAGCCTTGCTGCGACAAGCGTAGTGAGTACTGGCCATCAGGGTGATAAGGGGATACCTTACGGTGTCCTTCGAAATGGCTTCGCTACTCGCCAGATCCTCACCATGGGACCTCAAAGTCTCAGTCTTCGCGTCGCTGTATCACTGATAAATAGCACACTCATAGTGATTAAGTTGTCAATCAACTCTGTGTCTGTTAAAAACATTGAAGAGTCTGCCCGAGACTCAAAAACAGCTGTCATAATTTAACAATGTTTGTCTGTCAATCTGTTTGAAAGTTTCACATTTATAATGATATTACTTTAGATTTGTTGCGTACTGGGCACCGTGAATGCCTCAAATTTATTTTCATTACCTTCGCTCAAATCACACTTTTACATGTTATGTAAACTGTATCCATCTATAATTTTTATAAAATGATAAAACAAAATATAGAAAGCTCTAATTCATAGAATGTCTACTAGAAGCATAACAAGGGTCTGGAAATGTATTCTAATTGCACGTCATAAGACGATCGCGAGAGGCATTTGTCAAAAATGATAACAGATCCTCGTATTATACAAATCATTCTTAAATCTATAGAGAAAAATCTAAAAATACAACGCAGATCAATAAAGCAAATAATTCACCCTTGGCAGGGATTTAACAAGACTCCTTTTTTAATAAAGTAAAACGTCTACTTACATAAACATCAGTCAGGGCCTAGGATTACAGCGTAAATAATTCATTAGATAGGTGCGACATCGATAAAGAATAATCAAGGGCGTAGAAACGTTTTAAATAAAAGGCGTATTTCAGTAAACGTGTGTTGAGCCGTCCACTAGAGTCAGTCGGCGTTCGATCCAACATCCATCATGCTCGAAGGCTACATTCGGCAGATTGATCGCCGGCGGCCGCACCGGCACAAACAGTACCGTAGGAACGAGGAAACACTGAGACAAAAATGGTGTGAGCAAACAAATGCGCTGTCGATATCGTGACAGAAGGATTGATAGTCCAGCGAAGCGCTGTAGTCGTCGTTCGACATCTCTCACGTTTCACACGTCCGTGTTCTGAACAAAAAGAGGCGATTCATCGTTGACCAGTTGCGTTATCCATACGTACCTATTTGAAGAATACGTACCCATGTCCTATATTTGAAAGTAATTTTTTGTTTACTCATGTCCCCCATATATGACGAGATTCGTTTCAGAATGTGTGCATAGGTTTTATTTTTTTCCGTAACTTCACTCTACTCGTATAGGATAGGGCAACAAAACAACCCACAGCCGGATTGTAGAGCATGTACTCGTTTGCATGGCTACCACCTCTGGTATAAAGTATACCACCATAATAAGAAAGATTTTCTAGATGTCCACACCAAATGGGAAAATGCGATCGCTACCAAGCTCATTTAGTAATTATTGACAGAAATTACTGTGGTAAACCTTATATTAGTTCAAAATACATTTTAAAAAAAGACCTCGAATAATATAATTAATACATACATACATACATAACTTCACGCCAGTTCCCTTGCGGGGTAGGCACGAACAACAGAGTGCCATTTAGGCTTATTCTTACACACCTCACTCGCCTCTTTGACATTCATAACTCTTGTCATGCAAGCTCGTCTGTTCTTAAGGCTCCTGACATCACCTTCTGCTAGTACACGATCAATTTGATCATGGAAGGTGTTTCGTGGCCTTCCACGACTTTTGCATCCATCCACTTTTGCATTGTATATCTGTTTAGTCATTCTTTCATCATGCATTCTTTCCACATGCCCGAACCACCGGAGCATTCCTTTCCTTACCTTCACCCCGACACTCTCTTTCAGACCAACTCTCTTTCTTACTTCGGTATTACGAACGCGGTCCGCGAGCGTCACTCCGCAGATTTTGCGCAGTGCTCGCATCTCGACCGCGTTTACTCTACTTTCATGCTCTCTCTTCCATACTCAACTCTCGCATCCATACGTGAGCGTAGGTACCAGCACCGCGTTGTGTATGGCGAGCTGGGCCTTCTGGCTGAGGTTCTTAGCGCCTAGAAGTTTACCTAACGCTCCATTCACACTATTCCCCAAATTCACTCTTCTTTCTATATCAGCGGTGTACCTTCCATCCCTGCTAACTGCACATCCAAGATATACAAACTCATTCACTTGCTCTAGCATAACATCATCGACCATTATCTATGCATTCGTTCTGGTTTCTTCTCTTTCAAACACCATAACCTTTAATATAATTAATACATAATAATTATAAAGTAAAGATATGTTGCTGAGGAGTTTGCTGTGCCGCTTCTTCTCCTTGAACAACAACTAATATTGTTTTGGAAGCGGTGGTAGACATGATTTCTAATAATAATCTGTATGATTTCATTTTGAAGTAAATACGTTCATTTTCATCTTCAACCTCGAGTTGTATTCCGATATTAGTAACTGGGTTCTAGACCCTTTTAAGCCAGCAGATCATTGGCAGCACCGTTGATGTTGCAAATATCCATAGGCGATGATAAGCAATCTCCATCAGGAGGGCTATCAACATGACTAACTGTGCTCCAGCAATAAAAAAGCTATAAACATTTCTGATCAGAATTTGATGCAAGTGTATCATATAAATATCGTAAAATCTTTATATTGTTCCGAGAAAAACATAAAAACAACTTTAAAACAAGTTAAAACTAATCAGATTGTGGAATTTAAGAAAATTCATTTTTTTATTAAACTTTGAATCATAATGAAAAAGGTTTCGGGAATATTAATATTCGAAAACAAAAGTATATTTCTAGAAAAAATGTTTTATGGCAAAAGCGACTCGCTTTAAACCAATTAAATTCCTGGAATTTCTTTTAAAATATCAAAATGTAGTTTTGGATTTTATTTTATTTTATTTTTGCTTATTCCCAGTACCTACTAATATACTGATATTAGTTTCATACATGATTGAATAAATTTTTTTTTAGTGAATGTGGATTTAACTGATTATGGTATGTAGAACGTAAAGCAATCTTGTTGTAATAAAACTAAAATAAAATAAAAGGTATTGTTTCAGATTTTGTGATGTCGGAGAGTGGAACGGGAGGGGGTACCTATCCAGCCAGGTCACCCATGTCCAGCTCGACGACGGGCCACTCTAGCTCCAGTCATCACAGGTATATAAGCTGTTTCAATTCAAGTACACTTTTAGTCTGTTCAATCACAAATATTTTCTTTACGCTACGTGTAATAAGATTTTTTTTAAATAATCTATTTATACTATTTTTGAAATATTTAATGATTTTATACAAAGCACTATACAAGAACAAAAAGCTTTTACGTAATAAAGTCGCAGAGTATGCAGATAAAAGCCCGCAAATTTAATAAAGACATTTTTGCTGCGGAGTGCCCTATCTAAAAACCTTTTATTAATGCACTTATATTCAAAATTTTCTTTTGATCGAGACGAACCCCACAAAATTAATCTTAGCTCTCATCAAAAGAATCGAAAATTCTTTACATTCCGCGTACATATTGAACGGCAGTAGGCGGAGTGCGCTACAGGACAAACCAACGTGTCAAATTGAATGACGAACAATAGTGTGATCCCGAAATGAATAATATAATGCGCAATTAAATATTTCACATAAATATACTGTGCTCAAAATCGATCTCGGTGGAAGAGAGCAAATATTCACTGAGTTACGATTCTCAGCAGTGAGGGAACGAGTTATGCCGCGTACTCATCTGCAAGCCGTAACTGTAACCAAGCGGATACAGTAACATGCTCTAATGTGTAAAACCATCTTCGCTCGCGACAATTAACAAGCCGCCTTTGACCGAGTACTCATCATCGAGCTGTAACCGTAACCACATAGTGCAGCTCAAGTGTGTATGCGTGAAACGATCTTCGGTCGCGTCGCTCCATAAGCCGCCTTTGGTCGCGTACTCATTAGCAAGCTGTAACTGTAACCAGATACGTACAGAAACGAAGTTCTAGTGTGTACATGGCCTACGAGCGTACTGCGAGAGCTCTTTTTCACAGAATGTTGCCGAGTCCCGCGGCCTTTGATGATTTTTTGATTGCTGATGATTCGCGGCAAATAATGACAACAATCGTCGGCTCCCTACAAACCGCTCGTTTCGAGCTCGCGAGCCACGTGCACACTATGATTTTTGGTCGCAGGTGAGTACGCGTCTTTAGAGGAAGAAAAAAACTTAAATACTTCAAACGAATCTCGATACAAATAAAAAATTGATGATACCGTCTCGGTCTGCCCGCCAGTAAAGTGCCAGTGGCCGTCCAGATTAATTTAAACTTATCCGCGAGAAAATACATTAAACTTTTGAATTGAGAATGTACCTACACTAATTAACATTTTTAATCGCAGTTCTGTTTACTTAGCTTTATTTAGCTTCTAGCAATCAGAATTAGTGGCTCACTTAATTGCGGCATTTATTTTGTAAAGCTTCAAAGTTTTAATTATTTTCCTGCCTGATAAAACATTTACCCCGCCGACCGTTGTCACTACGAATTAAATTGCTTGAGGTTAACTTTTACTTAATTAAAGGTTAAATAAAAATAAAAACAAACCAAATGCGTGCCGATCCACTGACACTAAATAGTTTCATAATGGCTATAAACTGTCCACTGTTGTTGTTATTTAACTACGGAACCGTAAAAAACGTGTGACTGATACTACTCATTTCTAGAATATCTTCTTTAAAATTATCTTTTAGTTCAAACATCCTGAATCTTTCAAAATAATCAATACCATACTTTAAAAGTTTTAAGAACGTCGGATCTTCAGAAAGTCAGTGTTTTGAAAAGTCAGTTTGAAACAACCTCAACATTCTATCTAATGATACTCCAAACGCTTTAAATGTGAAATTAATGTCATACATTTCTCAGCTAAGTGTATATTGGCCACTCTGAGTTTTAGGTTTTTTTCTCTTAAATAAATGAAGGCAAGAAAAAAGCCAGGAAAAAACCGATATTTTTTTGGAATTGCAGCCTTACACCATAACGTAGAGACAGAAAGCCTCCACCAACCTTCCATATTTTATCTTTATCATAATTTAGAATAGTCTTCGACTTAAACGGCTGCGATGTGTGTGTGTGTGTGTGTATGAATGAGTTTATGTGTATGTGACACATAGTGTTGACATGATTATTGCTTCATTTACACTAATTGGCTAGGATTACCTAAGAAAAGTACATTGTACTGAATAATTTCATATTTCAAATATTGTTCGAGTGTAGTAATATGAAATGGCACGTTCATAAAGACAAAATTATACATAGTCGTTTATGACAAATTCTCATTCGCCGCCTGTCACATAAATTCGCAACAACCTACTATTCTATGCAGCACTTTGTCTTAGTTTATACTGTTTAGCCCTTTTGTGAGTCGTAGTGAATAGTTAAAGAAACGTAATTAACTAAATGTCATCAGCAAGCGAACTCACAGAATGCATTACGGGTTGGCGTAGAGAATGGAAAATGCTCGCAGCTCTGTGAAACCTTTTTTTACATCTACTAGCTGCTGTGTGACTAAATTAACCTTGCTTTTACGTGAACTGAAAGCAAAAAATATATTTTTACATCATAGCCTTTTATGGCTAAGTTTTGTTACATATACTTCTTTTACAGTATACTAGATACCTTATATTGTTTCCAAAAATAATTTTTGTCCGTCCTTTACGTCATATATAAAAACAATGTCATTTGTGATGATATTCTTCTTTTTCAACAAAAACAAATTTTAAATAAATTTATTATATTATATTAAAAAATATATAATAAAAAGGATTCACATAATGTATTGTATGGGTCCCGAAACGCCGTCCTTTGATAATGTTGTCATAATGTTTTTTACCTTTGTCACCATTATATTTTTTAAATTTTGTATTTAGCCTTTTTGCTACAAATTGACTCGAGGCGTAATCAGATTTATTAATTCTATTTTATTAAAAAATGGTGGTGAAATATATTTTATGAGAACTCTTGTAGTAACAAGTCTGCCCATTTTATCCATGTTCCTCAAACATTGTGGCGGGCAGACTCTGTAGGCCTAGATCACTAGTTCCAATAACAGTTCAACTCGATAACCCAGTACCTTTTGTTTCCATTTCCTACAATAATCTTACATTGATCGGAGTTTGTCCTCAGGTATATTTTATATGGTGTAAATAGTGATAATCACGCCACATTTATATTAAACTAGACGTCCCGGCAGAAGTCGTCCTGCCCGGAAAAGCTTCAATCAGAACCAACTCAGAAACCTTCATTGGCTCAAGCACAACAACTTTACTAAAGATCATCACATGATCAAATGTATAGTTTACGATTCTATAAAGGACATACAGACAAACATTCATTTTTATATATAAAGATTTATAAACGGACCTCTACGTGTTGGCTTTCTCATGGCCCCAAGCAAGCCCTCCAAAAGTCCGGGCCATTTTTAAAGCCCATGGTCTTTAAGGACATACAAGTACCCCACATAATTTTATCTCAAATACAGCATAGTAGACTAAGGAAGTACAGAGAATTAAATCACATTGTTCCCAAACAGCTGTAAATTCTCAAACTGCATACCTTATAACTTCACCTGCGTAAGGCAAATGCGCGATCCTCCCTGGAGACGGCACCATTTTATGTAATTAACATACACTACAACCGAGAACTAGGGATTATGTGTGCGTGTATTTTATACATATACCGCGTGAAAACATACCGGACTCGTTACGTCTCCATCGCTAGTTTCCGGCCATATCCGAATACATTAGGTGCGATCTACGTGTTTTGAGTAGCGGAGTACACGTTCGTTAATGTCCTTCCCTCAGGCATTTTCGGAACACGGTGACCTTACCACCTCACCTTTGTGTGACCTACACCGGTTTTGATGACGATACCTAACAAACACGCCGGCCTCCGAGAGCAAATGGTTCCAATGTCGTTCACAAAGCGAGTACAGTATTTGCAAATTTTACTTTAACTCCATAAAGATAAATCTCAATAAAGCGATATTAAATTTTCAATCACGTGTCAAATAGTGTCTCCAAAGTAGACGCATAGATTCAAATAAACAGGTTATATTAACCTTGAACAAGGCATCAATCGATTGGTACGAAAAATGTCTAGATGAACCGATCTAAAAAGGTTTGACAACTGAATATTTACTCAAATCAAAATTACTATATTATTGTACAGACATTTTGCACTTTAAAAAAACGTCCTTTTATAAGTCAAATTAAAGAGAGTAGATAAAGCAAATAGGAGTGTATCAAGATCGCAGCAATTAGAGATCCATTATCTCTGCCTACTCCTATATGTAGCAGGTGAAATAATATGTTGTATAGTCATGTATACATTACATAAATATACTATTCCCAAAAGCATGAATTGGCAATAATGTTAAACTTAACTAGTTAATGCTAAAACTAAATGTATTTTATGATTTCATTTATACGAATATTAAATAACTCTGAGAAAGATGTATATTTTCTATGTAATAAACATACCTTAGCTCCTTTAACAATTATTAAAAAAGTAGTTCAGGTTTCATTAGCTGATGTTTGAGCAAGACCTGTAATGTTGCATAACGTCGAAATACGCATCGTAAGTACCTTCTTATAAATGGCACAGTATATCCCATTTCGCTCACTATACCGGTACACGAAAAATGTTTTAGTGATTCTATTTACCGCCACAACCTCTCAACTAGTTTTTCACAACGAAAATGCTGCATAGCATTTTTTCTTAAAAAAATGTTTAGTGGATGCATACTTGCTGCACTTTCTGTTACAAAAGTATTCATCATCATCCCACCGTTAAATCCCGGATGCGTTCGGAGCGTCTGTCTCGAAGCTCGGGGTCCGCTATATAAATATAGTGCGTACTATTTGCATTTTAATTCAAAAATCGTAGAAATAGGAACGTAAAATAAAACTATATACATACATTCATACATAACTTCACGCCAGTTCCCTTCCGGGGTAGGCACGAACAACAGAGCGCCATTTAGGCTTATTCTTACACACTTCACTTGCTTCTTTGACATTCATAAATCTTGTCACGCACGCTCCTCTGTTCTTAAGGCTCCTGACATCACCTTCTGCTAGTACACGATCAATTTGATCATGGAAGGTGTGTCGTGGCCTTCCACGACTTCTGCATTCATCCACTTTTACATTGTATATCTGTTTAGTCATTCTTTCATTATGCATTCTTTCCACATGCCCGAACCACCGGAGCATTCCTTTCCTTACCTTCACCCCGACACTCTCTTTCAGACCAACTCTCTTTCTTACTTCGGTATTACGAACGCGGTCCGCGAGCGTCGCTCCGCAGATTTTGCGCAGTGCTCGCATCTCGACCGCGTTTACTCTACTTTCATACTCTCTCTTCCATACCCAACTCTCGCTTCCATACGTGAGCGTAGGTACCAGCACCGCGTTGTGTATGGCAAGCTGGGCCTTCTGGCTGAGGTTCTTAGCGCCTAGAAGTTTACCTAACGCTCCATTCACACTATTCTAAAACTATATATATTATAGAAAATTATTTTTAAAATCTTTATGAAAGTTTAAGAATTATGTTTTGCTCTTTGTTATATGAAAAAGATGGGCAAACAAGCAGAAAAGCCTCTCACCACTATCACAATAATATTTTAGACTTTTACCATAAATATGTTGCCCATCTTGCGACATTAATTATTTAATCTCAGTGCTAGTGATTTCACTGCTTGTCCTGCTCTTCTTTGAATAAATAATTGGACGTTGGTAGCTACGCATACCAACAATTTCACATAGCCCTAACATCTGTAAAGGTGCTCTGTTGATTTGTTTTCAAGAACGTAAATATTTTTATTGAAAAGATGTAGACAGTTTTCATGCGAGATTTGTGTTTCTTTAAAAAAATCGCACCTGTTTAGTGAAATATAACCTTTCGAGTTGCCAATAGAACTTTATTATGGGACGCCAAACTTTAAAAAAATACATTGCACGATATCAACACTTTTATTTCACTTTCAACATCTAAACACAATTTCAATCATCAACTTTACACTTCACTTTATTTAACCTTTACACGTACACAAATCACGGTTGAATAACTCGTTTTTAACAAACACTAGCTGTTTTTAAATTTTTGTGCTAAAACCACCACCACCCACCGACTTGTGTAAACAGTCAGTGTTTCAAGTGGCGCCATCTTTGAACAACTACTTATTTTCACGACTGTCAACGTTCTACATCATATACAAATACTCAGATAGTTTCATCTAATAAATTATGTCATTATTATACGAGTACTACAACTATACTTTCATTACATCTGCCATATTTTAGGATGGCAACAATGGATTATCATGAGTAAACGGCCTATAATTTGGTTGAAGCTACTTAATGTATAATCTTACTTGCCTGATGCTTGCTTATTTGCTTGAAAATTATTATCATCATCCAACCGAATTTTCATGAATACTTGACACTGTTTGAATAGACAAACCTTTCGAAGCCATATTTTACCTTAGAAAAGAAGCAGATGACTTGCATATACAGAAATAGTAATATTTTCTAAGAGTACGTACACCTTTACATGCGCATTATAGTTTGTCAGTATAATTATACTTATTACTTACCATTATTTATATGTGTATATTATAGTGAAATGAAAAAAAAATACTTTGCCAAGAACAGGAGTAGAACCAATATTGGTTAAAGTATTATAGGTCTGATATTTACTTTTCAGTATTTTTACTTAAAATATATTTCAGTATAAAAAAAGATGCTGAATTCTCGATTAAAATTAAACAACAATTATAATGTTTCTACAAAGCCTATAATTTATATGTCTGTAACAAACAATAAAGACATTAGAAAAGTACCCAATGATTTTGCGAAAATGTTAACGAGTTTTTCATTTTGTCCTTATATCTTGAGCGTAGGACACACAGCACCGCAGATCATTAATACGTTACAGGGTACGACCCTGCCCTGAATTTTGCTTATTCATGATATATACATGCCCACTCGTTCTGAACGCGTTAGCTTTCAAATTAGACCTAAATAATATAACAAGCTCGGTATTTTCTTATGAATACTTTGAAGCAGAAAACTAACCAATAAGCACTCAATCACCGTAAACCAAAGCTAAACATTTATTTTTAAGATATACGAAGTGTATGCAAAACCCTCTTAAATATATTTTTATTTTGTCTCAATATCGATATGTTATGGTGGTTAAACACGATATTAGTTATGGTGAATTTGACAAAAGGTACCTCATACCAATTCTGTTGGTTCAGTCCTTGCCAGGAACATATTGTTACAACTTAGGTTCCGACAAAAACAAATTCCACCTGCATATCTGTAAAAACACATTTTATTACCTGTCAGCATTTGAACTAATTGTAATTCTTTTATGATCGTCTTCTTTTGTTTACTTATATATTGGAATACGTTTCTAGGGAACAGCCTATTGTTCTATTGTAATCGTTTATGGCCGAATCTTTAGCCAGGTGTTGCGGATTACATCGACTACGATTCGGACACATCTGTATTTATGAGGTATAAAACGACGGCTTGATGGAAAGAGGGGGCATTTGAGCGAGAACCAAGATCAAGGCGTGACGTGTGTACAATCGGGAATCTAACAGTGGCGGACTTTGTGTGTTTTATTGAATTGCGATCTTCTGCATTACGTTTGAATTTGTTGTGTTCGGTTATATTTATGTCTGTGTTATACGTGTTTGTATAGTTCTAATAAACTCTATAATAATTCCAACGGCATTTTAATTCGAGTCTCGCAACTCGTAACAACATGCATTAATTAGGTAATGCATTTGTTTTTGCAATTAAATTTTGTACTCACTGAGTAAAATTTTATTACAAAAACAGTTTAAGACACAAACTCTACGTAACGCTCACAGCTTCCAAGGTGGTGCTGAAAGAATGAAAACTGTTGAAGTCAACTCTGTACCTTGTTTTTTTTTACAAGATAAATTTTTGGATAAAGTTTTGGCTAAATTGTGTATTTAGATGAGATTAATTATTTAGATTTAGATTAATATACAACATTTTCTACTGTAATATTTAACTTCAAATGTAGCTTAAGTAGTGTAATACTTACAACAACTCAGAAGGGTTTATGGTAGTAAAAGAACAGCAACTGGTCACATACTTATAATCAGATAACCTTACGGTTTTAACACGTTGCAGACACTAACTTTGAACACTCGACAAGCATTTTTAGAAAACCTCGCCATTCCTCCAACGATTTTACAGTGCATGAAACTTAGCAATTGGCACAACCGATAGCGGATTGAAGTCGTTGATAAACTATTTTAATTAAAGTGTTATGAATGAAAAGAATTTAATACTGTTTGGAAATTCCAGATAATATTTTATATAAGATATTGTATAAAATATTATACTTAAAGTTTTACATATGATAAAATTAACTGAACACAGTATAAATATATCGCGTCTGCTAACATGAAAATAAAATGTAATGAATACCGTCTATATACAATTGAGAGATTTTGAAATACAGTCTACACAGTTACCTCATCATAATATAGGAATATTCTTATATAAAATTATGGTAAATTATAGACAACTACTCTATACAAAACAGGCGTTAATCACAAGATAAATAAAAATATAATATTATTATTCAATTAAGGAAATGGCCGATTGTATCGTTTAGAAATAAAAGGGTACATAGCAAAATTAATTATTAACTTTAAAAAGAAATACGACAATAACAACTATGCTACTCAATAATTGTAACAGCAGTCTAAGACATTTAAACATCATTTAATAGTATAATTCATTGCAAAAATCCTGTTTGTGATGTATAAAAATGATCTTCTAAGTATAAACATTGTATACAATTTCACCATAGTTATATGAGGTTTATAGTCTAGTTAAAAAGTTAGTGATATTTTCATTTAGAATTTACACACTTTTAAACTCCTTTTAACGAGCCTATAAACTTGGTGTAACTATTATTATGAATAAGGACTACCTGTTTATCGACATGTTTCTGTGCTTTGGGCTGGCGATGTTAAGTAAGTGAAACAGCTGAATTGTATCGCTTTTGCCTAAATTTTACTCTGAGTAAAATTGCATCGCAGTCTTCTCTTGGTCATAACGATTTCTAATACCTTCTAAAAGGTAATTTAATCCATATAGATCACCGAAATAGTGTAATCACTATTTCGGTAGATCAATTTAAATTGATTTGTTGTGTATGTATATCACATTTAAATATTGACTCAGCTGCCTTTGTAACCGCGTGGGTCGTTAAAAAGCTTTTTTATCTGTTGCGTTTGTAAACAATACACAATTAAGGTCACATCATTGATGTGTTCCCTCATAATAAAATAACTACTTAAAACTGGCTGAGTCAGCATATTCATTAGTCACTGACCTCACAGGAACAAGAGCCGAGGGCAATAAAATAACCCCTTTTACGATGTGTTAAGTGGAAACGAATCATATACCATCATCAATCATAATACCTCCCTCTTTAAAATAACATTTTTAGATGGATTCCCACTGTTACTAATTTAATTCTCTCATTAATTAATTGCCTTTGTTTTCAAAGTGCAGCGGTGGGGAATGTATTGATTGGAATCTGAATTTAAATCATGTATTACAACCTCAATGGGCTACTATATCGAAATTAAATTTATTTTAATTATTACGTTTATTCATTGAAAAAACACCAACAGCGTATATTACAATAATGCAAACAAACAATAAGTACTCCCTTCAGCTCACTATTAGCACATATGTGTCCGCGATGACAGTGCAGATCGCGTTTTGGAAGACTTGAAGGGTTAAAACTTAGGGCTAATAACAGGTTTTTCTATAAAGTTAAATTACGAACAAACGAGCGAACTAAATTTGTGTAAAATTACAATAAATATATACAGAAGTTAATAAATGACAGAAATATATACTGACACATGAACATATATACGTTGTTAATTTGTATAATATGTGAATTTTTACTTCAATTTATTTGAATGGAACAGGAATGGCATATAGTAGCCATTCCTGTTCAAGCTGTGGAATCAACGATTATAATATGGGACTCTTCACAAAGCATTATAGTTATTTCTATGTATCTATAGCCAGGTGGTAGGGCATCTGCCCGACTGGATGGCTACCACCTCTGGTCTAAAGTAAGCCGCTATAACAACCTTGTGTTGTGTTCCGGCATTAGTGACCAGGTTCCAATATCCCTTAAGAAAACAGCAGCGCATTTGTAGCACCTTTGGTGTTGCAAATATCCATAGGCGATGGTAACCGCTTTCCATCAAGTGGGCCATCTGTCTCTCTGCTGAACTCCTGCAATAAAAAAATCGGTTGTCGAATATTCTTTATAGTACAAAAAATAAGTATTGATCAGAATTACCAATATTTCGACGACTACAATTACCGCTCTTATCGCCCGTAGTGATTTCTTCCAGACAATCTTCTGGAAATAAATTTTGCATATCGAGTGTGTATAGTATAAAATCTTTGATTTTGGAGTTATTTATTGTACAATATAATATGCGATCCAACTTTTGAAGTAAAGTCAAGACTTTACTTCACTACAGATATTAATTTTCGAATTTCAAAACAAAAAGAAAACTTGTTTTTCCCATCTCCTTTCATTTTGATATATTTTGCCGGACCATTGTTTTTTAAATATTTTCCTTTTACTTATTTGTTTTATTAGGGACTAAGTACATCTTTTTTTAACTGTTACATTTGTTAAACTTGTTTTACATTTCCTCGTATTACCTTTAATTTATTACTAATTTTCACTAAATTTTTTACTATTCACTTATTATATATAAATAACTTTGATTTGGTTAACTTGAGTTAATAAGTCTTTAAAAGACATAGTACCTATTTGGGAAAATACTTTGGTTTTCCTTATGAGGGGAGAAAGGAACAAGTGTATTACGAAGACACATCCGCACTGTTCATTCGTTTCACATCAACCCGTCACTTACTGAGGGAAAGCAAAAAATAAGACAAGTTTGGGGCGGGTGACGGTTGACCACATGCAGACGTCCGCCGGCCGTCGGTCCGTCCAACCCGTGCCTCCCCGCCCGAAAGCGAATGACGTCTCAGCCTCAAAGAAGCTCCATTAACCACGAACTTTAAGGGCTCAACGAAGATGCGAACGCGTAATAAATAAAGCGGTTGAGACAGATAAATTATCTTTGACTTGCGCACAGCTACCCTTGACAAATTATCTGTCATAAAAGCTAAAAACAAATTTGTTTCGAAATGGCAAACTTCCTGAATAACATCACAAATTATTTATAAATAGATGTATAATTCTCTATTGTTCTTCAGAATAACTTATAAATATAAGACACAGCCATATGAATAATGGAGAGTTTTATCGCCTAAATCGATCACTTTCAGACAACCCATTTATTATAGCTATTGTCTTTCTATTATGAAATTATAAAATTGCGGTATCTGTACATTGAAACTATTCACAAAACAACTGATATCGACTATATGAACGATGAAGAATGCGAAATAATTTTATTTTTTGTCTGTTTACTTTCTATTCTTAGACCTTATCGCTAAACAGTGATGGTGCTTTTCAGGCAACCCTTGCTAGGGATTGATAGATTTAATACTGACAAAGTAGTTTCTACATAATGATAAATGATAAGTATACATATAAGATACACAACACACATAAGTACAAACACAATATAAATATATATACATATGTATATACACATACGTATACATATTACACACACGTATATGTACATACGACAATACAAACATTAATACATATATATATAACAGTATTAGGAATTGTTATACACAATAGAGGAGTAACACTTTTGAACCTAATTTTTAAAACACTAAGTATTTGGCTTGTCTCTTAAAACACTTATTTTTACATCAACTTAATTTAACATTGAATGTATTAATTATTTTTTTAATATTATAATGGCGTATCAGAAATAAATAAATAATATTCCATAAATGTTACGTACCTTGTACACGTCGAAAAAGAATCTATACTGCAGACATCATGGCAATACTCTAAAGTACCTATTGTTAGGCTTATGCCTAAAAATATTTTTTATAAAATGTTTAGGTCCTAATAGGTTTTTCCTAATTTTACGTACCTACGAACCTTTTAAAATCTGACAGAATAATTAACTCGGCATCAAACACTTAATTGATTACAAAACATAGATATGTAGCTCTGTACCCAACCTTTTCAACATAAATTCCGATAGGGTGGAATTCTAAATACTTGCAATCGGGAACAATATGCCGTAATAGCTGCACACGAGTCCACGTCGCGTGCATGCATCAGTTGTTGGCCATTGTCCTACGCTATCCAATTAACATGAAACATGTGGACCATTGATGTAGGCCTCATATTCCGCTTTGTCACTAATTATCGACCTTTCGTATTGTAATTCCCGACGGGACTTTATGAATAAATAATAAACTCCTGATATGTCCATAGTTATGCGAAACTTGTTATTGAATGTTCTTATTGGATATTTTAGATTTAAAAATTGCTTATTCGTCTTTTTCGTTTTACTGCTTTTTTGCTGTTCAGGGTCTAGTAGCAAGTAAAATGGAGTTAACAAAATCTTTATAAGTGGTTTCTATAATTCGTCCATTTGTTTGCCTGTCTGTCCATACATGTCATACTTAAATGTTCAGAAATTGCAATATAAATCGTAAATAGCGTTTTATACAATTGGGAACTTGAGGAATAATAAAACTCAGTGAAACATTATAATTAGGTTTAATGTGAGCTTTCTTCTATTAAGTCGATAGCCATATCTAGAGATATATACCTACATAAGCTTCTGGATGCTTGATATATGTTCCCTTCTCTAAATTTTAAATTATAAGACGTAATAAATGTTTAAAGTTCATGTTTAAAACATAAACATTCAAAAAGATTCGTTGATTAGAGTACGTAGAGTATGACATGAAATTGTAAGAGAGTCATCTGCGCTGATATAGCAACGTTTTATAGTAATCGGCTAGTTATGTATAGTAAAAACAGTTTTTTAGAACAAACCATTATAAAATTTTGAAATCTTAATAAATGTATAAATTCATATTTAAACAAAAAAAAAGATCTTATAGGTGTTAGGTGCAAAGTAATTAAAACTCGCCACTAATGACACCTAGGCAATACAGTGGCACATCATCAACATAACATCAAGGCAACTTATTAAAGTACTGGTTTTGTCATTCCCAGTATTATTTCATGTTAATTTTGCCCTATGACGAACAGTCTATCTACACTATAATAAGTCTGTAAATGGTTTGAGTTTGTACAAAGCGTTTAAAAATGTGAAAAATATCAGGTGGGGGTAATTCGGACCAGGAGATTCTGAAAATGCATTTTTTA
Source organism: Dendrolimus kikuchii (assembly GCA_019925095.2). Classification (NCBI taxonomy): domain Eukaryota; kingdom Metazoa; phylum Arthropoda; class Insecta; order Lepidoptera; family Lasiocampidae; genus Dendrolimus; species Dendrolimus kikuchii. Next base: position 14,036,937 of record CM034394.1, read on the forward strand.
GAATTTTTATCTGTCTGTCTGTCTATTAGAGCATCACCTGAAAACTATTGAACAGATTTAAATGAAACTCAACATAGAGTTAGCTTATATCCCTATAACTTATAACTTAGGATACTTTTTTATCCCGATAAATGACGTGGTTTCCGTGAGATAGACGAAAATGGCGAAAAAGGTGGCGCTGCGATCGTATCTTTTTTGGGAACTACCGAACGTATATGATTGAAACTTGACATAGTGCTGGCTTATGACGCGAGTTAACACTTAGAATACATTTTATCCCGACAAATTATGTCGTTTATATGAAATAAACGGATTAGCAACATTGTTGGCGCTGCAATTGCGTTTTTCAAATTACTAAAAAATACCTACGTTATAATAAACAACATCGCATTCATTGTATTACTTCAAATCAGGTTTGTTGCGACTCGCCTCTCTGTTTCGCTACGCAGCCGTGTAGACTATATGGACTTAGTATCTTTGTAATTGTTAGTAACAAGAAACAGTAAAGTTTTAGGTAAAACACCTAATCGAATTCTTATGTGAGTAACATAAAGCTATCACCTAAGAAGGGTCGTTCACGCGGCGTGGCCGCGTTAAAAACTCTAGTCCTATGAAAAATTCTGCAGCGTAAAAAGTATATTACAATATTTCAGGTTATATGGAAGTGACAATTAACCATTTAATTAGGGAGCATATAATAAATGTAATTACCATGACTAATAGCAAAAAATCACTCGATAACGACGTCCGAAACAAATCGTAGGTTCATAAGCAATCCTCTTACACTAAGCTCCTCGCCCCTCACAAGCCAAGCAATAGAGATATAATAGACGTTATTAATTAGATGTCGTTACGACTTATGCCGTTTCACTGTGTGAATCAGGAAAACCCATAGCCCTAAGTTCCCCTGGCAACCCGACACGCTCCCTCTTCAAGCGAAAACATTGCACACAATAATAGATATCAAACGTAATCACACTGATCTTCGCTTAGTGTTTGTAATCACAGAATATTAACTTATTATTTCATAATTCACTTGTGTAAATTAATACATTAAATTATTTTCATGAATATTTTTAATTCATGGAATTTGAAAACATCTCATTAATCTATATATCAGGGTTTCCAAAAAAAATAAAGATGAAGCAAAATATAAATTAGGGATTGTCATCATATTATAAATGTAAATAGAATATGTGATTGAGGGTTGATTAAAAAATTGTCAGTGTAAATAAGCTTGTTGTGTAACGTTACACAGGTCTTAAAATTCTATGTATATTAATTATTTTTTAATTAAGTTACTTAATTATTGATGAGATACGCTAAATGCCAAGAAACAAGTTTAACTTAAGGAGTCCTTTCGAAATAAATTAGTTAGTATTTTAATTAAAATTCCGAAGCCAAATTAATACGAATGCCGTATTTTGTTATGGGAGTTGATAATGGTTATAATCGATAAAAGCTGCAAATACGTCTTTTATAGGCACATTGGGGCAATACACTCCATCACCATGGACACACTGTGCTCATCCCTCTCATAGTAACACGGCACGTGGCTACGTGCGTGGTGCACAAAATGGCGTCCACTTAGCGCGCCATAAAATCTCTACCGATATTCGGTCCCCTTTGATACCGTACAAAACCGTAATAGATTCACATTTCTTGTCAAAATACTAGGGAATACATGCGAGGGCACAGTTCACGAGGGATTTCACAATTTCGTGTAGAGAGCATTACATGATATATTTTCCTACGTAATTCCGTCGCACCACTTTTTTTGCGAAATAAACTTTCTCGTAAAGGCGATGTTTTAATGATTTTTTAGAAACGATGAAAGAAATGTTGAAAATTTTCACGTTACTTAACGAAAACATTTTAACCCTTTTAAAAATAGTAAATGTATTTTTTGAGATTGCTATTTAAAATTAACAGTATTTCTTCTATAGATTTAAAACTAATGTATATGAAAAATGTCAGAATTGTTCAGTAAAAAGCGTAACTTAAAATATGGTTTATGGAGTTCTGTTTTTCCCAAAATAACTATTGAACCCTAATAATACACATCTGCAATTAACAAAATCAGAATCCGCTACATTTACTTCCCAATTATTCGCCTGCTGGTTGCAATTATTAAGTTCAGCGTGGTCTATTAAAATTTTGCTTTAAAATTCGTATACAGGCAAGTATTGTGTTAACGCACCATTGCATGTATAATTTGATATTCGGATGACAAATTAGTTTGTTAACGCCTGGCGCGGAGACGGCGAAATTACAGGGAACGAACGCGCCACTAGGTCCATCGTGCCTTGGGTCTGGACAACTCCCGCTTCCGCTCCCGTCGACGCCCGTAGTCACCACCCGCCACTCTGCCAGCAACTTGTCGACTCTAATTATGGTTTCCTTTTGCCACATGCCGCTTTGAATCTAGAGCTCTAAAGATTAGAGAAACATTGCTCTTATAATGACTAACTAATGATGATGCTAATTTTCTTCTTTCATCTTTTTACTGAAGTTTTTGCGTAGCGTAATATACATTCAAGCTATATTCTCAATTTAAATAATATGATTACTCTTAACGTGTGGACAATGTTGTAGGCTGTATAATCTATATATACTAAAATTGAATGGATGTCTATTTGTTGCTTATTCAAAAATCGTTATATTTATTTTCTGTGTAACAGATATGTGCATGAGACGCTTCTTTTAAAGAATTCAAATTTTACTCGAGCTATAGTTTAGGTGAATTGATGAAAAATAACCGTTTCTGTATGAAAATATCAATTCGACATTTATGCAACGTGCACTCCAAAAACAGCTTAGATATACATTGTGAAGTTCATAATTACGTACCGGTTTGTTGTTCCCGGAAATGTAACACTTTTCAAACATTACGAAAGCTTGTACTTAGAATACTATATTTTACCGTGACCGCGCTTAATTTCGTTGTACCAACGATACACAGTTGCCTTAGAAGGACCTTCATCCACGAATGCTATTTGAAGTCTATCGTACGATTTGTACGGTTTCAGACGACACTTAAAATCGTAAAAAATTATAGCTCGAAAATGTTTCCGGCGCAGATCCATTTTTCAATGAGACACGATAATTTAAATTAGCTCGCTGTTTGCGAGCTAATGTGGAGGGAAATTTTGAAATTGTAACGTACCTATTTTTAGTTATAAATAATCATATTTTCAGAATAGTTTATAACTGGCCAGTCTCTCATACATAAAAACTTTTTTTCGTAATGCTTTCTGAGTGGCCTGGTACACGTTTATTATAATAGGTACTTTTACCTGGCTATTCTATATGCTATAAATAGACAGATAATTCTTTATTTTACTATTAAGTAAGTACAGAGATATTTAGGGTAAAATTATTCTAAATGTGGTCTTATCACTAAAGTGCGATTGCTTGAATATAACTTGAGTTAGGAATGAAGCAGTTGAGTATAATTTAATGTAATAATATACTGCGTACGTATGTTTGAATTTATTTACTTCGACTCATAGGCAAGTGTAAATATGTAGACTTCCTAATACTTAAATTATTGTTAATTATCATTAAATAAATTGAAAACAGAAATGTTAATTCCAAAAGACAAAAGTGTTCGCAATGGCTCTTTTCCCCACCCCCGAACTCGACGAGCGGTAATTGGACGGGCGTAATTACTGCTTGCTTGTAAAGCCATCATCTTATCATCTCCGAAAGGGTATTAGCGAAAAACACGAGCGGTGCGGAGAGGGGAGGAGTGTCGCGCTGGGAGGCGGGAAGACATGGTACACGACCGAGATGCGGGATAGAAGACAGCCGACGACTTAGATGGTTATTAATATCTTTAGACGACTCGGGAAATAAGCGACGGCTTCTCAAAGGGTAGACGTCAAAACAAGGCAATTATGAGTTAAGGTAAATAGGTTTATACATAATCTTTGTATTTTCAACATACTTTCATAGAATATGGCTGGGAGAACTGAGTAGGCGGGTCGAGATGTCGACCGTGCTACTCGAAATAACAAAAGTATCCAGGTAGCAGAATTCGAAGAAACGAAAATTCTATTTTATATTTTCTTTGTTAAGTTCTCGTTGCTATGAGTAAATTAAAAAATGGTCACTATATAAAAATGTGGCCAAGGAAAAATTCAAATTTAATAGCGCAATACGAATTTTAGAAAATATAAGCTAATATTTTGCAAACGCCGAGTTCTTCAATTAATAAATGTTAACATTTCGTTTGAGTATACAATTTAAAGTGTGTCTTCGTACGGCTTGCTTCCTATTCTCAGAAGCAGCTATTCAAAGTTTTAACTTAGGAGCAGTAAAGAGCTTTAAACGATTTTAGGTAAAAATTGGCACAGTACAAGCACATTTATAAAGGTTAAAGGAAAAAATGTGTTCGGTGCCCGTTCGAAATTTTGTTGACTTCAAAGGATATTTTAGCAACGCCTTTCCTTTCTCTTTATTGCCTTTTAAAAGCACTGCAAAAAATAATCTCACAGATTTCAGAACACTCGGTGAAGTCAGTTTTTTTATGTGAGGAGGGGCGGCACACAAGCACTCACCACCTCCAGTTTGCTTTTTATTATATATTGTCTATAACATTTGAAGATTTCGCCATGAATATGTTGCACATCTTGAGACATTGTACATGTTTAGTCTCGGTGCCAGTATTGTCACTGCCTATCATGCCCTTGTTTATGCAGAACAGCGAAACTGTTAGGAAATAAGCAGTACCTACGCAGATGGGCTATTCACATATCCGTCGAGCTATGCCAGTATTTTTATAATGATTAGTATTAGTTTAAATATAATATTAGATTAATGAAGGTAACAGCGCAATGATAGTTTGTGTCTAGCCACAGATACTGTGGAAGAAGGAAATTAAACATGGTATTTGTCCAATATAAATACAGTTCTCAAAAACTCCTAAACCATATATAACTATATGATATCACATATCATCTTTCATCACAGATCTTAAAACATATTTTTAAATGAAATCAGTAAAAAAATTGGAATCTAAAAAATATGTTTCAAATAACATCAAGAAGCTAAGAGAAGAATGGTTTGTATTTACCTTAGGTAGCTATTCGAGTTAAGTCTTTTTATTTAGCGATTCCTTCGATTCCTTTCCCATGGAGATACAGTAAACAACAATCATTTCATAGCTCATGATTATCATATTGAATATAATCCATCGTCACTGTCTACTCCAATAGGCGTGATAATATGTATGTATGTTATAATTACGTAGCCATATAATAAAAACGATAGTTGATCGTCACATCCACTGAACTCTTCCTTACGTATGCGTGGGCTGACAAGCACCTGAACGATTTTTCTAAATTTAAACTTCATTTCACTCTTCTACGCGTTATTGAATATTAGATCCGCTCAAGTATATAAGTACTGTTCTTAGTATTAATTTACATTCAGATGTATTTTCTATGCTTCTAAAGTATGCTTACTTCATTAAATGACACATCGAAAAGAGTAAATCCTTTTTATACTTATTAAAAAGATCAAGTTTAGATAAATCGAGTAAACTGTTCCAATTTGTTTGCTTGGAGTGTTCGGCCGACAGCGCCTGGCTTTATTTCGTTCAATATTGCCTTAAAAATGTTTAGACTCTCCTTTGAAATACACTTTGAAGTGGCTTAGGAACTTTAGACTGGATAACCATAACTTACTTTATCGACCACTTATTTTGGTATCTTTATTTACGTTAAAATTAATGATTTCAAACCATTAAGCTATAAAAATATTAGGCAATAATAATTTAGTCTAAGTAGGCTATTTAGATTACAAAATATTTCATATTCAGATTTTTTCACTAAAACTAGGTTCTATTGATAACATTTTTGGAAAATTGTACATATCGCTTCCCCATTTCTAGAGAAACTGACGATATACTTGCCTAAAGCAGATTGAAAGGTTACCTTCTAGGATACTTGCCAAGATTTGAACCTACATCATTCTAATTCCAATGAGAATGAGATGCAAGCGTGTTAGCCACTAAGCTATTACAACTTTTACCTAAGTTTTTCAAATCAAAACTGAATGTTCTTTATTTTACCCAATTAAATGAAAAAATTGTTAGTTTAAGAAATGAATCATTTCGCTTCATTTAATTTGTACAGTCATGTAAACTCTAAGGCATGCGGGATTATTGACTTGGCGTATTTATTCGGTAAAAACTTTAAATTGTTTGCGACCCAGTTCCAGCGGCTATAGAATCAATTTGCCAAACCTTCGTCTGCAGCCTATAAGAGCTTTTCATTTAATCATCATTTTTACTATTAAAATGTCTTATTTTAAGCTTTAATATACGTTTAATAAACCTATTAAATATCAATTTATTAACTTTCGATAATAAATTTATTACAAATTCGTCCACTTATTGAAAAGTCTACAAGCATAGGCGTGGACATTTTCCAGAGCATCTTGTTGCGCCCTCTCTCTGCTGCTTTATAAAATGGCGAAACCATTTATATAAGAAAAGGGTAAAACCCGGATAGTTGTCCCACTTTTTAACAAGCTCTGTTATTACAAAATAGCTTTTTATTAAGAATAAACAACATGTATAACAAAACATACGTCTTTTGTGCATTCATATTAGCCTATGTTTGCCAACATAATTCACATCGTTTTTGAGTAAATCCTGTTTTATGAGACCTCTAAAAAACAGATAGTTGCCTATTATGGCGGATAGTAGCCGAACATTAAAAATGCTCCGCGGGATACTTTCCTCGTGTGGGGAATAGACAGCTCATATGATATGAATTACACGTTTTTATTTAGTTTGCAATGATTGTTAGTTAATTTATTTATCTTAAATCTTGTAAGCTGAATTAGAACCAGTGCCTTTAGAGAACCTTATTAATATTATAAATGCGAAAGTAATTCTGGCTGTCTGTCTGTCTGTTCCGTTTTCACGGAAAAGCTACTGGACCGATTTGGCTGAAACTCAGTATGTCTGTAGTACCTACTATAATACTTGTAATAACTCAGAAGAGTTTATGGTAATAAAAGAACAGCAACTGGTCACAATACTGTTAATCAGAGAACCTTACGGCTTACATACTACATGTTATCCACACTCACTTTTTACACACGACAAGCATTTTTAGAATACCTCACCATTCCTCCAACAATTTTACAGTATATGAAACTTAGCAAATTGGCACAACCGATAGCGGGTTGCAGTCATTGATAAACTATTTTAATTAAAGGGTTATGAATGAAAAGCATTTAATACATTATTGTTTGGCAGTTTTAGATAATATTTTATATAAGATATTATATAAAATATTGTACTTAAAGTTTTACATGTAATAAAATAAACGGAACACAGTAGACATCTATCGTGTCTGCTAACATGAAAATAAAATGTATTGAATACCGTCTATATACAATTGAGAGATTTTGAATTATAATCTGTACACAATTACCATATATTGGAGATAAATATTATTACATAAAATTATGTTAAATTATAGAGAACTACTTACAGACGCTAATCACCGAATAAATAAAAATATAACATTATTCAATTAAGGAAATAGCCGATTGTATCGTTTAGAAATAAGAGGGTACATAACAAAATTAATTATTAATTTTAAAAAGAAACACGACAAGAACAACCATGCTACTAAATAACTGTAACACTACGTTTTTAAAATCCGCCACTTTAATATTTAAAAAAAACCAAGATAATTTGTATTTTAAAATACTATTGTGCTATAAAATAGAAGTTAAATTGGAAATAATATTATCTATTGCAAGTCTTTGAGTTTCTATTCTAAAAGATCTCTCCATAAACGCCTGCTCAAATTTTATGGGCAATGCTGTGCCGATACGAAACTACGTGATGCCGAGGTATGCAGAAATAGGGGTTCAACAGGCAACTACCTATCTCCAAAGTGTCATTGTATTTGATAAAATCTATATAGTTTAGATGTCTTTCAGACTAAGTTCACTGACTAGACGTGATAAGTATTTTTTATCAGGCAAAACAACCCTAGAGTCTGGGACGAATTGTGAAAGAGTTAAAATTGTATGTATTCTATCTCAGAACTAAGTTTTAACAGATCAATAACTATAATTAAGGGCTCGTTCTCATAGTGACAGGTCACTTTTTGTAGACTCCTGGTGAAATATAATATCTTCCATTCTCACTAGAAACACCTTATGTCCTTGAAACCCTGACTACTGGCGTCATGAAGAATACGGTGTCATTTTCAATTTTAGTAAACGTGTAAGAAATTTTTTCCTCGGCCTGTCTACCTTTTTTAACAAGTTATTACATACATACATACATAACTTCACGCCAGTTCCCTTGCGGGGTAGGCACGAACAAGTTTTTAATATGTATAATGTACACATATTTTTTTTAATTAAGTAAAACGTTTCAAGGTTTAAGTACTTATTTGTTTGACCTCCTATTATTATCTAACATAGTTTAACTTAGAAATAGTCATCTTTAATAGTTACTCTAAAATCGGCAACGCATTTCCAAAGCCCCTGGTGTTACAAATGTCAGTAGGCGCGGTTAAAACTTAAGGTAGACCGTCAGCTTGTTCCCGTGCTTTAATAGAAACTAGGTTTCAGTAGTTATAGTTCAAGTCCCTAATATCTTATAAGGAAATACTCATGTAATCTAATTAAATTAATTTAGAAACTTATTTATTGTATAGTCTCCTTCAACTAATATATTATGCAAACTTTAAATTGTTATGTATTTCTTACATTAACTTGAATTTGGGCCCCGAATATAAAGTGCTTCATGTGTTATGGAATACTACTAAATTTGCTGTGATATTTTTTTAAATATATTTATATAAAGTATTTATTTCGCTTCCAATATTCGGATATCGTTCTCCAATAAGAAGGGAGTTGTTAATTTATGTAATTATTTTATATTTTTAAATGTATTTTAATTTGATTTAACATGATTTTTCACTTTCTTCTGGTATTATGTATGCATTTTATCCGTGCAGGAACGGAGAAAGAATACAATTTCCTGCGGCCGCGCGGCCTGTCGTAAGAGGCGACAAAACAACCCACAGCTAGGTGGTAGGGCATTTGCCCGACTGGATGGCTACCACCCCTGGTCTAGAATATGCCGCCATAACAACCTTGAGTTGTGTTCCGACATTAGTGACCAGGTTCCAGTCTCCCTTAAGAGAGCAGCAGCGCCTTTGTAGCATCTTTGGTGTTGCAAATGTCCATAGGTGATGGTAACCGCTTTCCATCAAGTGAGTCGTCTGCCTGTCTGCTGAACTCCTGCAATTAATATGTATATATATATACATATATATATATATATATATATATATATATATATATATATATATATATATATATATATATATATATATATATATATATATATAATCCAAGACCCATTAAAATTATACGCGGAATAGGAAGCCTATTAAAATAGGCCTTAAAACATTCACATTTTTTAAAAATTACTTTTATAATTAAAGTGTGAAACAGGAAGAAAGTGAGTTCTTCAAATTTAAACATAATCTTAAAAGTAAATATCGAAAAGAATATAACGATACTATTTTATATTTCAAATTAAATAGGTACTTAGTTTTATGTGCAAGTACTAAGAGGTAACGAACGTACTTTTCTAAGGGTTTATTGGAAAATTTCAAATGCAATTACCAACTTCTGCTCGCGTTTTTATTTGATGAATTTTAACTTTCGACCGTCTCCAACGATACGATCCAGATATTACAATTTTATAAAAAGCATTTAAAATATTTTTTCTACGAAGTGAGTCATTTAACACAAATAAAATTCTTTACAAATTATTATATACTTAATATTTTATTATAAGACTATTATCTCTACCAAGCGCAATTCTTTTCAAAAAGTTTACATATTACTTTTAAACACGTATGCAATTATATATTTAAATGTTTATTTCAGAAAATTTATAATTAAACAAATCACTAATTTGAATAAAATGTGTACATAATGAAAGGATTCAATTTCATCAGTTTTTTAGCAAACACATACAAAGTCACTCAGAATATGTATTGTTTGTAATTAATTAATATTGTTTTACGTTAGACTTTATAATTTCTAACAAATCAAAATTTATTTGGGCTTTAACCTTGATATAACCAATCTGAAGAAGATAAAAAAATATTCCTTATACATAGTTATATCAAGAAATTTGTTATAATGAGGTTTGTTATAGATATATAGTTTAGTTTGGTTTAAGATTCCTTTTAGCAACGTTAAGGGGTTTAAAATTTAAATAAATTATAATGAACGCACTTTAATATTTATTTACTTTACGAAATTAAACATTAATTTATTATGAGAGTTTAAATTCGTAGATTGTCTTACAGTAAACGAATATGTTTGAACCCGTTTAGCAGAATATTTTATGCAAAGCTATCTATTGGTAAAATTCATTATACAAAGGTTGTAGGTTAACAAAAATCGTTATACAAACGTTATTTATACTAACTAATCTTTCTATTTACGTTTTGCATTGACTGAAAATTCGTTATAATGAGGGTTTTACAAAATTGTCCTCGTAACGTAAATCTCACGGCTGGTTCTAGGGGATTTCTAAGAATTTGCTAAAACGAGAAAAAGGGTATATGAAGGTTCGTTATAATAAGGTTGCACTGTAACTATGTACAACATTAATGTTACTTACCGGCCTATACCTTGTACTCGTTAATCATACAATTTTATACTCAACCGAACACGAGGTGTGTCGATATCCGTCTTATTGTATTATGTAATTGTACTTACCAGGGCAGCATGGTTGCTTTAGCGTTAAAGTCCTTTAATATAATATTTAATATATAATTAAAAAAAACTTTATTTGTTTACCATTGACATGTTTTATATTTAATACTAGCTGACCCGGCAAACTTCGTAACACCACAGAATCAATAAATAAAAAAGCTGTTCCAAACATTTTTTCATATTTACTCATCTTTTAAACCTTCCCTGGACTTCCACAAATAATTCAAAACCAAATTTAGCCAAATCAGTCCAGCCGTTCTCGAGTTTTAGCGAGGCTAACGAACAGCAATTGATTTATATATATATATATATATATATATATATATATACGTAGGTATTCGAAAAAAACTGTAGCTGTTAAAAAAAATTAACAATACAAGTAATATCTGATTTAGGTTTCACTAAAAGTGATGAAATTATCAGTATAGCATAATAGAGATTTCCACGCGGCTTTACTTGCGTAACCTTCATTCAATGTCCAGCGAAAAGTATTTATACATCGAGATATATAATACTTAGCGTATTATGTTTGCGTTATCTCAAAAGCAATAATATAATAATAATAAAATTTAGTAACTAAGTATATCGTTTATTATGAATCGTAATGGTCGATTCTCTCAAAAGGTCTTGAAAAGATATAGATAACACTCAAGTGATTAGGGAGTTGGTTCCTACCTCAGGCAACAGAGCAGTATGGCTATCCAGCGAAGTAATGTAGCCAGCCTTCTCGCCCCCTTACCTAGTCTTAAGAAATGATAAGTAGAATACAATATATAACTCACGAGCATTAATTAATTTTCTTCATTCTTCCAGTTTATAATTTGTATTCACCAAAGTAAACACATGACTATAATTAATTACAATATTTTAGGCAAAACAATAGGCGACCGTATCACTCAAAGCAATCTCTTCCAGGCAACCAAACTAAACCTTATTATATTAAATTTTATTCATAAACGTAAACCAACCTTTCCGTAGCGACCTTCCGCTAGAACGCGCTCGCTCGTCCCCTCACAATAACCCGCAAAATATATTTTACCTACACAAAAAAATCGGTAATTAAAAAGCGAACATATGTGTGTTACGTGTAGAATATTCGACATATTGACGGTGATCAATAGCATCGCGATCGAGACGAGGGGCCGTAATGAGAGCGGCTGCTGCGAGGCGTTCGCGCGTGGCGGCAACCGAGCCGTGAGAATTTTGCGCGCTTAAACGTGCGCGCCGTACATATCGTGCACACTAGTAAGCATTCATGTAAACACCATAAACATGAAGAAAATTGTATATATGAGGTATATAATAGATAAATAATTATTCCTCATGACCTTCAAAAACTAAGCCATCCATTTGGACAGAAAGAAACAAAAATTCTATTTGATATTTTGTTACTGTTATAGAACACGTACGTGGTAGAGCCATGCTGGAATCAATATCTTGATTACAGCTCTTAGGGCTGACTCGATTGGTGTGATACCACGCTCTCACACCATATCGGCGTGAAACCATTCGTCTTTCGTGCAATGAGTAAGAGTTCCGATGACCCACTTCGCCCTCCTCCTATTCAACTTTCCCTAGGCCACCCACCTATACCAAACAAATGTCCCATCCCTCCTATTGCATTCCTCCTATCTGATCCCTCTATTTCATTCCCCTATCCCATCCTCTTTATCTCAGCCGTTAAGGCTAGTAACGCGGTGACTTCGCCACTGGTGTTGCAAATGCCTATAGGCGACGATGACCATTTTCTATGAGCTGGACCGTCTGCCTCGTTACCAGCTTCGTAATAAAATAAACAAAACTTTATAACTTCTAATTTTGTTGGATGTCACTTATGAAAAAAGTCTAAAAATCTAGTCATTGTACAATAATGATGCAATAAATCTCAGCTTTATACATTATATTCGTTACATTAAATATACCAAAAAATGTACATATACATAGCTTCACGCCAGTTCCCTTGCGGGGTAGTCACGAACAACAAAGCGCCATTTAGGCTTATTCTTACACACCTCACTTGCTTCTTTCACATTCATAACTCTTGTCATGCACGCTCGTCTGTTATTAAGGCTCCTGACATCACCTTCTGCTAGTACACGATCAATTTGATCATAGAAGGTGTGTCGTGGCAAAAAATGTAATCCGCAATAAACTTAATTATCTGGTTTTTATAAAAGAACCTTATATTTAGTTTTAATAAAATATACATTTTTTTAATGCCAAATCATAAAAAAATTAACATAAAAAATTTTGACCGAAAAATAATAATAAAAAATTGTGACGGACCACCCTTATCACTTGGGGGTATGAAAAATAGTTTACATCCTATTCTTAGACCTACTAAATATATACACAAAATTTCATAAGAATCGGTGAGGCCATTTCGGAGGAGTTTTGTTACAAACACTGTGACACGAGAATTTTATATATTAGATAGATATATTGATATACTACATTATATATTAAAACAAACAGAAAAACCTGAATAAAATAAAGTAAAACAATTAAAATAAATTGTATGGTCGTCAAAATAAGTTGTACATTTAGTGTATTATCTATATATATAAAAATCAATGCCACTTTTCGTCGTAATTTTATAACTTGAGAACGACTTTACCGATTTTGATGAAATTTTGTGTGTGTGTTTGAGTGGGTCCCGAGATGGTTTAGAGCCACAATTGGAACCGGTAGGTGGCGCTGAGATCGGGTTCTACAATTCTCCTTATCACCTGGAGCGATTTTGGTGATTTTGTTTTTGTGTGTTTGAGTGGGTTCCCGGATGGTTTAGATTAGCAAAACGAACCGGTAGGTTGCGTTGAGACCGGGTTCTAGAATCGTCCTAATCACCGGGAGCGATTTTGGTGATTTTGTTTTTGTGTGTTTGAGTGGGTTCCCCGATGGTTTAAATTCGCAATTAGAACCGGTAAGTGGCGCTGAGATCGGGTTCTAGAATCCTCCTAATCACCAGGAGCGATTGTGGTGATTTTGTTTTTGTGTGTTTGAGTGGGTTCCCGGATAGTTTAGATTTGGAATTAGAACCGGTAGGTGGCGCGGAAATCAGGTTCTAATTTTTTATTTTTTCAGAGCAGGACAACGTCTGCCGGGGCCGCTAGTAAATTATATAATAGTTAGTAAGACCCATTCTCGTTGAATTGATGCAAATATAAAATTACTTATTATAGTAAGATAATTCAAAAGAAACAAATACTTAATGTAAGCCTAACTTCATTATCTCAAATATAAAACTCTCCATACCAATACCACATACATACAAATTGGTTAAACCGTTGTAAATATTAGCCTGAACAAATCTACCACAAACGATTAATTTAATATTATTATTATATTTATTAGTTATATATAAATATAAACTAAATAAAAAGAACTGTTTTTAAGTAGTTCCTGTAATATTTTTTAATAAAGTAACGGAAGGCAATCTCTTTAATGAATGCCGCATTTAGAAAATCTCCTTTCACTTCAACTTTAACAGTAGATTAAATATTCCTATAAAAATCTGCTTTTATTTATCAGTGAGGATTAATTATTCCTTAATAACAAAATCGATATCTACTTCATAATAAAACAAAATAGAATTTTGACAGAAATAAATGGCTTAAATAACTGGTGTCGCAATGCGTTAATAACACCATACTCAGGTTATTCCGTCTGTGAGATTTCAAGGGATATAAGTGAGAATTTAAAATATGATACACGTCATAACGAGTACACTTCACGGTATATTTTAGTATACTTGAATAATACTCGATTTAATTTAACTGGACGAGTGTCGGGGCTGCGTGCAGCTACTAATAGTACGGGGCGGCATCTACCTATTTAAATTTGGTTTAGGAGATTAATTAAACGAAGCGCAGGCGGATGATGGTGCAGCCCGCTCTGTCACAACCGTCAATAGCACCCGTCGCACTGTTTTATACTCTAACGTCATCAATGGTATTCGCAATCGAATTTTCCAAATGACGCTCATACTAAATTGGTGAAGAGTGATTGATTGAAAACGTCCTGCGGCCAAAGTATTTTATATGGGAAATAATTGATTGTGAATTATTTATGAATGGCACCGGCAATGCATTGGGGCGAATGGTTCAACAATTTTAAATGTCAATGGAATTTCCCCCTTACTCGTTTCCGATGTCAAGTTAACAAAACGTGCAATTTCTACCATGCAAAAATGTTTATTCTCAAATATGATTGAGTTGAGGTAGTACAAATATGGTATATTTCTTTCCGCCTGTTCGAAATCTAATATCTAGTAGAAGTATTATCAGCCAAGTATATGTATGTAGACTAGATGGTAGTCTTATCAACTGAGATACTTTTTATCATTTTGTTACAAAATTATGACGTCATAATTCTGTATAAGTAAAATGAGTCAAGTGACGCATTAATTATTATTATTTAAAGAGTAATTAAAATTAATTATACATATCTGTATATTAATACGGGAAGCAAAGACACATCAAAAACTTTGTACCCCTTTTCATGAAAATTGCGCGGACGGAGGAGTATGAAATTTCGCACACATAGTTTATATAGAGAAGGAGTGCAGAATGCTAATATTTTTGTTTAAATTATGCTTAAAAAATATATTAAATTAATAAAAAAAAACATTACACACACTACTATGTATTTGACACACATACGTATATATACTCTTTGTTTATTGTTAAATTCAAATTAATAGTGTAGCCTTGGCGAAATCTGTGATTATTGAAGTATGGTCTTTGACAACAGAAACTTAAGAATGTTCAAACTTATAATTATTATGGTCGAATTTCAAACACAGGTGACCACTAGTATTAATAATAAAATGATAAATGGGAATATATGAATACCTTTGTTTTTATTATCTAACTAATGTTAGTATTTATGATACTATATACCATCTATTCAATTGATTAAAGTTCACTAAAGTATTATCGTAGCAATAAAAAAATGACTGAATCCTGAGAGGTTTTAAATAGATAATGCTATATTACTCACTAAAGTTACAAGACATAATATGAAATAAACAATCAACAGTCTTATCGATTAAAAACATTTTTTTAGACAGACTTACAATAGGATCATATATATGTATACTGTATATACATAGTGACGACACACATACATATGTGTATTCTAATTTAAAAAAGAAGAGAATAAAATATAAAACGCTTAGTATATTTATTATTATAACAATAACCACGATCTAGCGGTGAATAAAAACATCAAAACTTGCAAAAACCACCTTGGACAAACATCGCCGGTAAAATATTCTATCGTTTACAAATGGGGAAGCCGAAACCCAGCTTCAGGATAACTAATCTTACAATATCAGGGGTTGTTCTTTTAACAAAAGAGGTTATTAACAATTCGCTTTAATGTCCACTTTTTACTTTTCATAATTTAATAACGTGATATTTGTAGGGTCGAGGGAGAAAGCCGGAGGCTCCAGTGCCCTGACACGCAGTATTAGCCTGATTAGCTCTGAAACGGGCGCACCCACCCTGCAAAAAGCTTTAAAAACGTCGCCCGTAATTCAGTTAGTACTGCACTGGTGTGGCATCCGGTAACCCAACCACGATACTCAACCATTATAATTTAACACTAACTAAAGACATGCTTTGACATGATACTTCATATTACTACTACTACAGCACGAAATAAAAAAAAAAGATTATTAATTCCATATAGGAATTCAATTTCATTTATATTATGTACTTATGTCTATCTGATAGAAAATAAATTATTCAAGTATTTATTGTTAAAACTTTGACTTTGTATTTAGTAAAATGTTTGAATGTTTGAATGTTTGAACTTTGAATTTAACTTTCATATTTTGAAGTGAAACTTCTTTGAATCGTTGTGATTTAAAACTCGATTTAACGAAAAAGAGGCACTAAAAAGAGATAAACACATAAATCTACAGGACTAAATTTGCGAGAGATTGAGATTCTATTTAATTATTTAAACAGTATGCTCATACAGATAGAGTTGGAAATGTTTTGAAATTTTTCTTTAATACTTGAAATTTCGTGTTTTAAAGCTTTTTTTTTATTTTATTGCAGGAGATCAGCAGACAGGCAGACGACCCACTTGATGGAAAGCGGTTACCGTCGCCTATAGACATTTGTAACACCAAATTTGCTACAAATGCGCTGCTGCTCTCTTAAGAGAAACTGGAACCTGGTCACTAATGCCGAAACACAATTCAAGGTTGTTATGGCGACATACTTTAGACCAGGAGTGGTGGCCATCTAAATATATTATAACGATATAATATATGAAATGTGATGTCACGAAATTTTAAATCCCTCCCGCCCCTTGTCACACTTTGTTTCACTTCCACTGCGTGTGAATTGCACACATACACACACACACGATTTTCTTAAAATTGTTTGTTTCTAACTTTTGACACCTTAACTACGCAACAGATCATCTTGACATTTTGCACACACGTTGTTATGGGTATAGAATAGAACATATAGGGTGGGTACCTTTCGTCCCGAAAAAAGTACTATTCTCGAAGGATAAACTCATATAGCCGAAAAGATGGCACAGCAACCGCTTTTTATTGGCGCCACCGTTGCAATTCAGTTTCACCAACTAATACGTCGCCATGACAAAGACAATCGCGTGACAGCGACAATTTAACTTGTTGCGACAAATTAAACGTTAAAATTGTTGGTGTCACTTGTAAATGCACCGTCGCTTTACTAGATGGCGTTACGGGTATATATATATCATTGGCTACTTTAAAGTAAAAATCAAGTTCGAAGTTTCTAAGAATTAACATGCCTACTTCATGATATACATAATTATCTATTTTTTATGCCAGCGAAGCCCTGGGCACAGGTTAGTAAGTAAATATTATTAACAAGAAATCTAAAAAAACGTGCATCATGTTCTGCATCGTTTATATAGTATTTTTCAGTTGTGTTTTTTTAATAGTTTCACTGTACAGACACGGCATTTTTGTAAATTTTATAATATTATATTATTAATAATATAATGCCTATTCAAAATTTAAATCAACCAGGCAAGAACGGATTTATAATATATTGCCATTCATTATACACCATTAGTTAGGAAATAAATAATTTGAGTTGGATAGATTTTCATGTTCATGGTAACACCAGTGAAACCCGACGATAATTAGATATGGCGCGCTTTTACAGCGCCGCGATTCTGAATACCCAACAAATTGCGCCCTTCCATTCCTGTTTATGCCGCGACAGAACTCC
The DNA here is from genome assembly GCA_019925095.2 of Dendrolimus kikuchii. Classification (NCBI taxonomy): domain Eukaryota; kingdom Metazoa; phylum Arthropoda; class Insecta; order Lepidoptera; family Lasiocampidae; genus Dendrolimus; species Dendrolimus kikuchii. The sequence continues at coordinate 14,054,963 of CM034394.1, forward strand.
AACGCTTCTATTTCTCATATTTTAAAGATTAAATTTTGAAATTCAATTTCCCGAGAGTAACAGTCCAAAAATAATAAAAACTTGCAGCTAAATAACACCCGGAAATCTATTCTGAAATAAAAAAGCTATTTTTCTCAAAGTCTACTTGGTCTATAAGCATATTAGTGAACCCTCATCCTCATTGCAAAAAATGAACGTGGTAGAGCTTAAGAACAGTTTCAAAGAACTAAAAATATCAATCCTTAGTTACGTGACAGAATTGTGTAGCATTTAAACATAGACATGCAAATTACACCTGCTTGCTAAATCGTGTCCATACAGACCCACTAGATTTTGAGAAAAATAGTTGTGTGGTGACATATAGAAATACGTAAAGACTTTATAAGGATTTCGTTTTTGCCAAAATAGTTTTGGGACCCTAAAAATAGTACTTTTTTCAGTTTAATTTCAAGAGAACTTAGAAAATAATTGATTCATATAAACTTTGGTAAAACAACTTGTAGTAAATTGATTTTTACTGTACTGTCGATAATTTTTTCAAACTTAAAAATAATGAATATGTTCATTATTTTCTAGTATTTTAATATATATAAATAGAAGGTAACATAACAAATACAACAAAAATTACTATGAAAGACAAATGTTGTTTCTTTTTTTTTACTTTTAGTTCATAAAATGAATACTTGTTCTATTTAATTAAACGAAAATTAACGCAAATTCTAGTTGGCACGGGACTAATTTATAATTTATTTCATCTCTTAAATCTCAGTTCATTCACTCTCTCGGCTTGCGTGCTTAGTACAAAAAGATACAAAACGTTCATTGCTAATTAAGGCAAATTGGCTAGATTTAATGCAAACGCGGTTTAATGGCGTACCTCTAACGGGGAATCTGTAACTAGTGAGTGCACTTCACATTCCAGCCGGTTGATTAGCCCGTGAGCTGGATGCCGAACCACCCCCCAAGCGTGCGTTCAAAGCTCGTCAAATATGCACATACCTGTTTTTGGCACTCCCGTTTGTCGATCAGATCAAAGAACGGATATGAAAGAAATTAAACGTTACGAAGTTTAGCTTTTGAATGAAACTGTGCGGCATTGATTCGGGAAACAGTTAGTTATTTTCACCTTCATACTTTTTTTGTGTCAGGTTTTTATTCATTCAGGGTGTTATGTCTGCATTTTGAACGGGTCTTATATCCTCGATCAAATGACGTTTTCCAGGCTCGTTTTCGTTTATAATTATTCCTGAATATTTTCAAGAATTATCTACTAATCTTATTAAACTTTCTACAGTTCTATCTCTCAGTAAAGTTTCTACTTTCTACATATTTTCATTCCAAAAATATTATAATAAATAATGGCAGCCCATAAATGTCCCACTGCTGAACTCGGGCCTCCCATTTTATAGAGGAACGAATAGTACACCCGCCACGCTTTACAAAGCGGATTGGCAGGTTTAGCACATCGATGATCAAGATGTGTAGGTTTCATCGCAATGTTTTCCTTCACCATTAGGACAGCATAGTATTTATAACAATATTCACATTAAGTTAGAAAGATGCCTTAGTGGTGTATGCTTTCCGGCCATAATTCGAACCCGCGTCCTTTGTTTGAGACGCGAGTGCGTCATACACTAAGCTACCAGAGCTGAAAAAAGCTAAAAATACTACTTACTGTAAATAGTATTTTGTATAATATCACAGAATTTAAATTTCTTTTCCTAGTCTTTCGATCTCGAAAAATGCAAGAGTTCCAGGATTGGAAAGAAATATGAAATTAATTCAAACCAAGTCTCGAGGACATCTTTGTAGTAACTAAAAAATCCAGAGTGAAAGTATTTTTTGATGTACATAGTATATATTCATATATTTCTTTGTTCCTTCGTTTATTTGTGTATGTCGTTTCTTTATGTATTTGGACGTATAGATTTATATATTATATGTTTGCTCCGCGAATTAAATTTCGTGAAATTTGACATAAAAGTGCTATTGAGACCGGAAATGATATATATGAATAGCGGGAATTCCAGGGATTCCCGTTTGGGCCTTAAAACTTATATGCAGAACAAGCCGTATGTTAGCCTCTATAGTACAAAAATAGAACAAATGATAACAAACAACTTGTTTAAAAACGCCATCGTTGTTTCAACTGTTATAGTATAAATAAACGCGACCTGCACTCGCGTAACTTTTTCTATGCTGTCACTTTATTTATCGGCCTCCATAAAAATGTCCTTGCTTTTGCCTCAAGTTGAACTTTCCAAGTATAAATATAACTTGTTAACGTAAATTTATGAGTCGACTTGGGTTCTGATAACGGGGTTAAACAATTATAGCACGTGCTATTTAAATTTACGTGGATATACATTATGGTTGAATCTGTATTCTTTTTTTTCTTTTAAACTATATACAAGCTATAGATTAAGGTTAAGACAAGACATACCTTGTAGTTTACTTTCTTTATCTCTATTTCCAATTTTTTAAGGAACGTATATATTTTACTGTTCTTTGCAAAAAAGTTATTCGTTTATTCAAGATAGATAGGTGTAAATTATATGCGAACAAAAACACTACATCTGAAGTTTAATAACCCGCCCGACAATATAAATCTTTTTTTATTTTATTTGGGGGACTAACAGCTATCATTAATAATAACTAAAAATAAGATAGATCTTAACGTAAAAGCGACTGATGGGATGTTTGTTTGTTCCATCCCAGAAAATGAGATAGCGTCCTCAGAACAGGGGTTAAAATTTTACTCGAACGTAGTTGAACAAATCAGTTATAATACAATTCAGTACATAATATGTACCTTCTTGCAATATTTTTGATCCCAAGAAATAAGATAGCTTTTGTGAATAACGAACGCAACTTTGTGCTAGCGAGGAGGCGTGGTTTTAGTTATGCTTATAAACTTGGGTATGTTGGTAGATAATATAGGCACCAGAGATGAATATTTAATTTCAGAAAATGAAAGAAAGAGCCAACATGACAAACAAAGTTAAATTTATAATGCTCATATAAGCACATACTATCACGACTTCGCGTCGCGCCTTACTTGGTACTGTGACCGCAGCATTATGCGATTTGAAGTGAATCGCCAGAGAAGCCTTGTCACGAAGTGGCTGTATCAGATAAGTCCGGTAGTTTGTTCTGGGAACGTTGGTGTCATTTGCCGTATAGAGCGAGAGGCGATGGTGTTGCTTCGTCGTGACCGTGTAGGCGTTCTGTACACAAGCAAACATAAATCCCTGTTGAACTGAAGGAGGCATGGGTCTTGTTATTCATGAAATCCATATATAAATAGACTTTAACCAAAATGTTTGAACTGATTTAAGATAATGGCTCGTTGATGTAAGTAAAACTAGTTAACTTTATGACCTCGGTTACGCGATAAAGTTTTGTCTAAAGTATTTTATAGTTACTAACGTAAAAGTGTTGTGGCTTTAGTATATTTACGAGGTTGGCTTCAACGTCTACACAAATTTGTAGCATTACTTCCATACTAAAATTGACCGAGCAAGTGTTAGTTCGAGCTGAATGGAGGTTTCTTTAAAGACGGCAAAAGTCCATTGTTATAACATAAAACCAAAAATAACATTTAAATGAAAATACCTCAGATCTTGAAACCTACGTAACAGATCTTATTACTAAACTAACGTTTACCCCATGGCTGAGCCGTAGGTTAAACACTAGGCAGTAATTTTATTTTACTTACATAAAAACTTACTTTGATTTTTATATATATAAACCGTTAGTTAAAATTGATCAAATTGATGGTGTAAATCGCTTAAATAAAAATGCGTTGCATGGTATCGGAGGAGTTAGCGGATATACAGACAAACAGACGTGGAAATTGACTTTGTTTTATACTATGTAAAGAAGATAAAGAAGAACGAATAACCTGAGTTTAAGAGGACTGTCTGTATAAATTAGTATCTCCTAGGTTAGACAAAAATTCATTAGTCAAAGGCAAAATAACGTCATTTTTTTGTACTTTGACTAAGACTATGTCAGACTTGAGGTTTGACTAGTCAAACTTAGGAGCGTCAGAGCTTCGATGTTTGACTATAACATGTAAATAAAACTTCAATACATAATTTCTTGTTCAATTCATAACAATTACAAAGAAACCACAGGCTACTAAAGAAATTAAGTCAATACAATGTAGATAACTGCACAGCAGAACATAAAGAAAAGTCGCAGCCATCCTGATTTGGAGTACCTAATACGTAACAAGTGTCATGTGGGCAACCTGACAACGTTATTGAATTACAGCGATGGTTATTTACATCGCAATTTCAGCGCCATCAAATTCAAATTCAAAAGTTTTTATTCGAAATAAGTTCCACTGGAGAACACTTTTTGAAGGTCATACATGTAAGTTGAAATTTAATTTTTACTTCCTATTCTATGTACACCGCTTCGCAACGTGTTGATGCTGTAAAGGAGCAGAAGCGGCAAGAAACTCCCCAGCAACACGTCTAGCTAAATACTGTTTTTGTTTATATTTCATATTCTATTTATATCTCAAGTTCTTTTTTTTATAAGTTTTGTACAGAAGTATGTTACAGAATTACTTTTTGAAGAATTAATGGAGTTGTAGCAAACAAGGCATACTCAATAAGACCAAGACAATAAAAGGAAAGAAAAATAATGTTATAGTTATAATAATGACATGACATGCTAAAATGTTATGCTGCAATATGTCTCCACAAATTCCTTACAAGCATGGCATAAAAAAATATCTATTTTGCTAATCCGTGTATTTTAAAGAAACGTCATTTGTCGGGATAAAATATATCCTAAGTGTTAATTCGGGTTATAAGCCAGCCTTATGTCGAGTTTAATTCATATAAGTTCAGTAGTTTCCAAAAATGATGCGATCGCCAACTTTTTTGCTATTTTCGTCTATCCGAAGGAAACGACGTCATTTATTGCGATAAATAGTATCCCAGGTTACTACCCGTGATTAAAGTTAGCTCCGATTGGAATTTCATTTTAAACCGTTTAGTTTTAAGTGATGCTCTGACAGACAGACAAACAGACAGTTAGATTTCTTCGGAACTGTTTTGCAAAATGTCTACAAATTTTTATGATTTTCCACCTTGTAACACATAAGTTTAGGACACACTTGACGAATATTGAAGCGAATATCTGACTACTTATTAATTAAATATTAAAAATATGTCTGTCAGCTCTGACACACGACTGAAGTTTACTCCTTAAGCACGATTGTCGACATTGTATAATAAAAAAACGTAACACTTTTAGGTAAGCCTTGTATTATTTCACTGCTCGTAAAATTTCCATACTGGGGCCATATAATGAAAATTGATTCATAAGGAATAAAGTTCAAAAAGTCCTAAAGTAGTTAGAAACATCCTTATGATTTTGAAGATTGATTCGTACATATTATCGATTTTACAAGGGCTTCGTTTTATCAAAATGACTAAGGGAATCCTCATAATCAATTTAAAGCTAATCTTTGAGAAAGTTTAGCGCATCCAATCATAGAGATGTCGCATCATAATTTGTGTTGATCCTTGTGGCAAGCTCTGCCCACGCGCAAACACCAAGTAAGGAATAAATATTCATTGCGTCGGTACATTTCGTGTATTATTTTGCTCTCAACGTTACTTCACTTAGCGCTTGAACTCTGAAATGCGTTATCATACTTCCATTTTGCATTAAATTCTATATAAACTTAGTCACAATATGGAAAAAGTTTATTAGAAACGACAATGGCTAAAACCCTTATTAAAGAGGCCCCTAAATCTTACATTTTTACTGCTGACCAAAGTTCATTAGAGGACGCTATGCGTCAATTGTTTCGCGTTTTGTGTTAAAGAAAAACAGCACTAAAATTTTCAACTAAAATATTATTAGATACTGTTTTTCATTTCATTAAATATTAGCATGCACAATTTTTATACATATACATCTTGAAAGGGTTTGGCAATGCTAAGAGCAGTTTACGCTTTAGGTAGCTACAAATAATGTAACTATGAGATAATTCGAGTGAAGTGACTAAGTACTGTATAACAATTTCGAGTTACAGGTGGGGGGGGGGGGGGGGGGAATAATATATAAATTCAATGCAAAAATATCGGGACTTCATTGTTATTATCAGATAGATATAATAACAGAGGTTTCTCACATATCAGGCGCCCACTTCCAGGTTTTTATGTATTTAAAAAATTGGAAGTCTTAATTAGGTTGGGGTTGTCTGGAAGAGATCGCTTTTTAGCGATAAGGCCGCCCTTTGTACATAACTAGATATAATTTTAGTATTTAAGTTCATGTTTGTATTGGTGTACAATAAAGAGTTATCTATCTATCTATTAGTTATTTTTCGTTAGAACTAAATAAATAAGTTTTCACCGTTTTTTTAATAACGCAGTGTTTAATATCTTTGGACACCGTCCTTGAGCCTTTCGGGGAAGGGACAAATGCAGCGCAGAAGTGTGTGGGACTCTCAGCGACCGGTTCTCTGCGCCAGCTTCAAACAGAAGCAGTAGCGAGAAACCGATCGCCGAACTACCCACTAAATCTAAACCTGCATCCCTGTATCCGCGCTTTTACGGGGCGTCAAGGGATCTAGAACAGAGTGATTGCACCGTGACGCCCCTACACTCGTCAATACTGGGCCATCCCGGTGACAGAGTAACCCACTTCATCAATCAGGGAGGAAAGGCCGGACAGACTCCGACTCGACGACAGAAGGAAGAAAACGCAAGCCAGGATTGCTGGCCCTGGAGCATTGCTTCGACAATGCTACGAAGCGAGCTCACAGGGCCAACGACGTTGTCAAAGAGGGCCGGCCCTCTAGGGCTCCTGGGTGGCGCACTCCACGAGCGTGTGAAACGCCGTGTCTTGGAGCACGCCGCACTCGTGACATTAAATAAGTTCTCACCTAAGGTAACTTTAAAGACCTTGATTCGATACTATGAGATCGAGTAAACAAGCTTGAAATGACCATCGAGGCAACATATTCAATTACTGTCATTGTCATTCTTAATTTTATTCTTTTACGGTCACAGTAGCGATAAAAGTTATTATAACAAAAATGTAAACGTCCAAAATATGTTTTCAAAATATGATGTGACTCAGATATTATCGTCTACTCTAGTGTGTCTATCTTTAGTATAACATCTTGTTTACATTTCAACACGTACAGCTCGTGTGCAGAATATTACATCAAAAATACTCTGGCTTTTCCGGTCAGGAAACAAATAACCTTATAGTACTATTTATTGTATTAAAAGCAGTAACAATTTAAATATTATCTCTGATAATATATTTTCAATTAAATTTGGTTTTTTATTAATAGTTTGATTTATTTTATTCAAAGTAGTATTTTTTGTAATTATTAAATTTATTAGAACAGTATAAATTACATAGCTGACATAAATTAGAGGCTAGTACAATGAAGCGAACCTTTTTTTGATAACATGTCTTTTCTTGGGACACCGTCCTTGGGCCTGGGCCTGGCTCGCCAAGGGATATGCAGGACTCTTGATCGACCGTATGGCCATGGCCTTCGAATCAATGAAACGAACCTAACCTAATCGTTTATTCGTTATGGAACTCTCTATATATAGGTAAGGTGTCCAGAGCTGGCTACGTTACCTCGTAACAAGCACCAGCCCTCTGATTACCTGAAAAGTTAATTAGTAAGTGAGCTATTTACCTATATTTTTTTTCTCTCTTTAAATCTAATTATCACCATATCACTCATACTAATACAATTATAAACGTGAATTTAAACTGTTTACATGTTTGTATAATTGAATACTAGTTACCTATTTCTTTCTTGGCTCTGCTTGATACTTTCAATGTCGGAGATGAACATGGGATTTTTATAGAATGTAATCTTTTTCATGTAAAATAGATCCATATTTCACCTAAATAAAGCAGTGAGATACGCTCTAGACGATTGGCAATTTCTACTTAATGACTATTTTGATAAAAAAAAAAAATTTTACTACAAAATGATTATTTAGCAAAGTTACATATATACTTTCATTTCCTTGATATATGTTAAAACACTTTTTATATTCTCTCTCTCTTCACTTCCATAAGAAGTAATTTTATATTTTATCGCCCAAAATACGACACGTTTAAACATCATTAAATTTGGGAAGCACGCTACGATAAATGGAAGATTAAAAGCTATAAAAATATGACAATGATGCTATACCGAGCAGTAAAATGTATTTTCCAGGCAGCCGGTTGAATGGAAAAGAAAATTGTAATCAACGTTCCCGTAACTTTAAATGAAGGTGCACATTGAAACCTTTATCCGCGACCTGAAAATTCAACCTTTTCGGACGGTGGGGAGTTATCAGGGCGTTTTTCAAATAACGGCACCAATTCCACGCCGGTATCCTTGCCTGTTATCTTTTCTTTTCCTGGCATATACAAAAGCCTCATGGAAGGTATTTTAGCATTACGCCGGCTCGTATTGTAGCTCTGGAAATCAGCCGTTATGCTCCACATACTGCCATATTAAATACGGCCAGGCCACAAGGCAATTTGTTTTTACAACAACGCTGGCTTGATTTTTTGTTCCCGTATCTCTTAGGATGCAGAGTATTGAGGTTAAATTCTATAACAAGTAGAGATCGCTCTTCTTAAATAATTTTCTTTATTACTAGGAACCGTACTAACTCCTCTCTTAAAGTAGAAATTAAAACCCAGAATAGGTATGGCTACTAAAATCAAAAAATAAAGGTAAATTTTATATCGTACTTTACGTAAATACATATCTTCTACGATAACAAATAGAAACAGGCAATACGCAATCCTGTAATATATAACTATACACTTCGATTTTCCGCCTTTTGTTCTACGTGAGCCGTATATCCCAAACTATGTGGCACTCGGCCACAAAGTTTTCTATTTCGTTGTTGGTTAGGGCCCTCCAGCTACCATGTTCCTCCGCCTCTCTGCAATTCTCTTAGCACAAGTGATAATTATTTTTTTACTTATACAATAATACCTACACAAAGTGATTGGTAATGACTAATGCTTTTTATGTTCAAGTAACATCTATTTATGCGATAAATATACATATTATTTACATCATCACGGTCCATTACATATATTTACCGCATATTATTATTTCATATTTGTGTTGGCATCCTAAAATATATGGCAGCTAATATATGTATTTATATAAAGATATGTCATAATAATAATTTATTGATCTGTTGTACTGAATAACAAGGATTTATTAGCGAATTTTAAGAAGAGTAAAGACTTTGTCTTATTCTTTCAAAATGAATATATGAATAAACTAGAGTGGTGCTAGCGATAACTGACAGGTATTTCATACTAGCTATTGGTCATGATATAGATAGAGATCCCAATCACCCCAGACTTACGTCATTTTAGGAAAGATGAAATTTTTAGGATCGGTAGTTTAATATAAACTTAGAAAGGAATGTATACTCGCTAAGCTGAAAGCGGGACCGTTTTTCAGATAGTAGCTATCAAAGGTGGAAAATAACCATGGGAAGATGTTTGGCCCGTCAGATTTATCTGGCTCATTGGAAAATATTTTAAAATATTATACTTGATAATATATATAAAATTCAGCCTTCCTAAAATGACGTAAGTTCCCTTTTTTTTAAAGTGTCTGTCAAAAGTTATGGCCCACAGGAAGTGTCTGGCAACTGTATATCTTCGTTTATAACAATATCATATATGTAAAAACTAGCCTTGCTACTTTGACGTAAGTTACATACATACGTACATACATAACTTCATGCCAGTTCCCTTACGGGGTAGGCACGAACAATAGAGCGCCATTCAGGCTTATTCTTACACACCTCACTTGCTTCCTTGGCATTCATAACTCTTGTCTCTTGACGTAAGTTAGCATGGTTATTTTCCACCTTTGATACCTGCTACCGTAAAAACGGCCCCGCTTTCTAAGGTTATGTTAAACTGTCGATACTGAAAGTTTCATCTTTCCTAAAATCACGTAAGTCTGGGGTGACTGGGATCTCAATCTAATACTTTTATATTTACTTATTTTTAGTTTTAATGGTATTTGTAACAGGTATTTACAAGTAGCTGGACATTTTAGATTTTAAACATATAATTGATGGTAGTTTCAAGTATTTTAAAGTATTTAAGTGGCGTATGAGGCGAGGCAGACAGACACAGTTGTTCTACCAAACGCTAGCCGCTATGTTCTTCAGTAAACTGTTTATGTTATCTTTAAATTTTTATGGAATTGTTGTTGTGTGTTTCACTGTGTATATTTGAGATGATATAAAGACTTTTAAATAGTAATTTAGTAACTGCGAGGCATGGGGTAGCTATAGGGGAGGTCACCAGGTGAAGTCGTGCCCAATTTTTATGTCATCTTGATAATATATCTATCTAAATGTGTTACTATCAAATGACTGAATAGAGTTGTTCTTTCTCTTGTTTCCATTATTACGATATATACATTCGTATATTTTGCGAAGTCTCCATGACGCTTACATTTGTAATAATTATAGATACACATGTAAGCATTTTGCCACAACCATTAAGCGTAAATTTTATTTACTGTTAGTGCGTAATTTAAATAACGAAACATAGAACGTGGAGAACTGGATACAGAACGAATAATGCCCCTTTCAAGTACAATTAATTATAAGTTATGATTATCGCACAATAATTAGCCACCCTAGAGAGCTACTATATGTGCATGACCAAAGTCGAAGTGAGAATGATCTTTCGTCACTTCAGCCGCTCACTTTTATAATCGATTATTTAACACAACTTTCCGCAAATATTTCAATAGTACAAATAATACGTGGAACAAATGTTATTAACATTACATACTTTGTGTATTGAGTTAAGTAAGAAATATTATACTAATCTTTATCATAATTCCTGGTATAAACCAAGGCATTTCCGTTGTTTTATTTTCATATTTCACAAATACGTAAATGAAATGATCTCATAGCGGTAAAGTGGGCCGTTCTCATGCTGAATCTTTATCAAAATAATTTATACCAATATAGCGCTCTGAGTCATCTCTTTGATGTTTGCTTTCATCGAGCTTCGGTCGGAGATATGCAAAAAGTTAACTAACAAGCCTATACAAAACGCACCGCTATGATTTAACGAACCTGGATTGGGATGAATATTTTTAATGCAACATTGCATACAGTCCTTTGGATGGAGATTCTTGGTAAATTTTCTTAAGTTTGGGTTTTCATGACTTCTAATGATCGATATGGCAATGGGTTTATTCGAGATGCGACATTGTTAATGAAATTAATTATAGACCGATAACATATGTACATACACTAATGTGGCTATTTGATAACGGCGTTATTTTTAACGCTTTAAATGAGACCCATTCGGCCAATATCTTTAATATTAACGCAGGTACGACCGCACAACAAACAAAGTTAAAATTACGTTATAGTCAGATATGTGACAGATAAATTCACATAAGGTATATTTCTAAGCTATTTTTTATGTTATAGAATTTAACCCATAACATTAAAATAGACACTCTGGGACAGTTCCCGATACATTCTGACTAAAATAAATGTCTGAAACTTTTATAACGTATGTCAAATATATCCTTACTGAGAATCAAACACGGGGGCTTTGCGTCCAGCTAATGGCCAATATTCATACCATTATTTCACAAAGGTTGACAATTGAATATACGAGATATTTTACAATTACTGCGGTTTTGCCACAACGCTACAATATGCGGTTCTTAAAAAAGGGCGTAAAAAGATACCTATATAAAAGTTCCACGAGGTAATCATGCATCGCCTCTCTTAGTGTTTGTTGCTGATATGCATGGGCAACGGTAACCGCTTGCCATCATTTGGACCCGTTTGCTTAGGGTCCATCCACAAATACGTCACACGAATTTCATGATTTTTTGGCCTCTCCCCCGTCCTTGTCACAGCTGGTCATATCCGTGAGACTCCTTCCTAATGTGACGTCACATATTTTGCAATTTTAAATCAAGAAGTTATAGCCTTAGGAAGGGGTTACATAATTGTGCAGTTTGGGACTGAAACATTAGGCCTGTGGGGTTCGTAGGCAAAGAGTTTCTTAAAGATATATGTAAGAAACTCTTTAACACTACCCGTAATCAGAAGGCTGGCTCATATTTTGCACAATAAATAAATATTGCCATACAGCGTGGCAATGCAGCCAGCCTTCTGGGCACGCTCCCCGTTGGCAGTGATCTGCTACATAATGTATTTAGTTTCAATGTCTTTCAGAAGTTATTAATTTAAAACAGCAGTTCCGAAATTAGTTAAGTATATTGGACTTTGAAATGTGACGTCACGAAATTTAGAATCCGTCCCATCCCTTGTCACACAATGTCACACTTCGTCGGCCCCCTCCCTCCCCCTTTAACGTGTGACGTAATTTATGAATGGGCCCTTACAAGCAAACATAAAAAAGTTAAATATCATAAAGACATTCGGACAGACGGATGGATGGACATGACGATTTTATAATGGTAAAACATGGTAGTTATGTGAATTAAACGTATCTCAGATAATTTCATTTCAATATTTTATTTACTATTCTGTGTGCTCGTAAGTAACGGAAATAAAACCTCTGATAATTGTACCTAAAAAGAATTCTAAACTTCCAAAAACTACTTAATAATGTTTTAGGTTAACTTCAGAGTGGTTCCGCTCAGTCGTGGAAATACAAAAACACCCATCTGTCGAAAGCAGACATTATCTTTAAATGTCAGAAGTGGAGTTAATTAGAGAATAGCGTTAGTGAATAACTTTGTGACAGTCGGGAAGACAACGCTTCGGAAAGTTGAACTCTTAGCGTAATAGCGAGTTAAACTTAATATAATGTATGTTTAGATATGGCGTTACGAGATTAATTTACTTAACAGATTCAATCCTTAATTCATATTACATCCTTATAAGTATAATATAGCGAGCCATCTATTTACTCTTTCACATAGACACTTACTACTGTCTCCTGGTTGAGATTTGCTATGGATATTTGCAACACCATATATGCTGCCATCCTCGAAGGGGGTCTAAAATTTGGCCACTAATGCCGGCGGCGTTCTCTCTATACCTCTAGACCCAGGTGTGATTGCAATTCAGACAGACAAATGTCCTATCACCTGGCTGTGGGTTATTTTGACCATCAATCATCATTCTATCCTAATATCAAATTATCACTGAAAATGACATCTATGTTGCTTTATTTGAACTGTCAATAATGCTCTATTCTTTATAGTCATAGTGTATTATAACCTCTAAAATTATCACTTCAATAAAGTTTCTAATTGGCAAATAAAATAGTTCTACTTGGACTTCCTGAGATAAACGTACACAAACAAATAAGAATTTACGATTTTATAAAATGAATTTTAGTTCAAATACACACAAACATCAACAAACCCTCATTCGGCAAACGTTGTTTGTTTGCAACATGTGTAGCCGAACACCTAAAACTACTACACTGTGTGTGACGTAACGAAATTTACGTTAGTATTTCGGAATATTTTGAGTTGTGATCGAAAATTCACCCTTTGCTTTCGACCGGTGGTTTTCATTACAAACTTTTTTAATCGTCCTTTGTCCTGTGAGGAAAAAATAAATCCGTTGTGATACGAGTCGAGACGCCGTGTCCCACGAGCCGGCCTGCCCGTAATTAAACTGACACCGACTCCCGCGGGATGAGTTTTGAATGTTATTAGTGTCTCCTTCGGCTCTGATTGGAAATCTGTTATGTTGTCACGTAAACATAGAAACAAAAATCTTTGTACTAAATATTATTTATTAAGACTTAGTTCGTTCTTTATATGGGTGAAGTTAGAATAATAAGAGTTAGCTTACTACACCTGTCAATAGATTTGTAAAGCATAGCTAAAACTAGCTTTTTGCTAAGGCACTAACCACGACTATTGTACAAATTCGACTTTGTTTTATTAATTTTACTTTTAGCATCTACTTCTTTTTATAATCAGCAGACGAACACACATATTATAATTATATATTCTCAATCAAAACAATCAGTAACACTTTTTTTATAGATATTATTTAACAAACAACTCGGGGCCGATGCCAAAAACCCAGACTAGAATAAACATCAGAAAATTCGTTTATTAAATTTTACCCTACCGAAATTGAACCTGTGATCCAGTAAACTAAGTAAGTTATGATGATCGTTATAGCGTAGTAGGTATTTGTTTTAAACCTAAGCCCTAGTGGCTTCCCAAGCGACTTAGTTCACATAATATTCCAAACTGCACCTGCCAAAAACTACCCCATTCTCCAGAATATAAAGTATCCTATGTTTATCCCCGTTATCGAAAGTACGTACATAATAACACAAGGTCATAACGAAATATTAAACAAGAAGGTATTCATATTAACTAAAATGGGTTTCAAATTTGTTTTCGGTGTATCAGACCTAAGTATCGAACGGACAAGTGAACACAGCCTGTTCAGGGCGAATGTTGACAGTCCACGCGAGGGACTCGACAAACAAACATATTCTGTTTACTTAGCGACACGTCGTTGTATGCTTTGAATTCAAATTAAAGTACCGATGGCAAACGAATTTCGTGTACGTGCTTGCCAATTTTTACATGTAATTAAATTCAACATGCTCATTGGAAAGATACAAAAGTAGGCAAATTTGGGAACACGCTTAAATTTTAAATATTTCATTGAATTAATCGTTTAATCTTATATAATAACAGCCCATAAATGTCTCACTGCGAGTCTCAACCGCCACGCTTGTCCAGGGTGGCTTGGCAGGCTTGACACATCGGTTATCTCGTTGTGCAGGTTTTATCACAATGTTTTTATTTACCGTTGTTAGCAAGTGATAATTTTAACAATATACATATTAGGTCAGAAAAACTACATAAGTGGTGAATACGTGGCAGGACCAGGATTTGAACGCGCAGCCTTTGAGTTTGAGACGCGTGCGGTAGCCATCACGAAGTCGTCGTATCTTATTAACATGGATATTTTTATTTACAAGCTAAGGACTCTTTCGTGTAATCTCTCCTTCTTAATCTAAATTAATATGTAAAGGAGAGGGATACGGTTTCATACATTCTTGGGCCCATATTATAAAAGTTCAGTGATTTTTAAATTTATTTCTATTATGTTGATATTTTTTATAATTGTGGTGGGTTTAATTATTTTGAATGAATTAACCGTGTGGTGTAAGTGTTTTTATATTTTTGGTTATTGAAATTTAATCACACAAATCGATTATGGTAATCGATAACTTATTTTATTTGTTACCTTATATTTGAAATTTCTCGTCATCCAGATAGAATTAAGAGTCGCTAATTTTCATTTTACATACATACATACATACATAACTTCACGCCAGTTCCCTTGCGGGGTAGGCACGAACAACAGAGCGCCATTTTCATTTTGTAATACTAAAATATGTTTTTTTGAAGCCATATCTCGACTCATCACATTTCTTTGGCCCATAAGTCCC
This sequence comes from Dendrolimus kikuchii, assembly GCA_019925095.2. Taxonomy (NCBI): domain Eukaryota; kingdom Metazoa; phylum Arthropoda; class Insecta; order Lepidoptera; family Lasiocampidae; genus Dendrolimus; species Dendrolimus kikuchii. The sequence goes on from CM034394.1 coordinate 14,070,452, forward strand.
CGTCTCCTTTAATAGTGTTTTTGTATGATGTGAGGTGAATAAAGCCGTTTTGCTTGCTGACTGGATTTATATCTTAATATTCACTCAGATGCCTTACCATCGGTAGAAATTTGACATTACTTGTATGAAGCTTGTGTCAAATGTTAACTGCTCTTAAGGAAAATGAACGGTTACAAAGATATAGGAGCCGGCTATAAACACCGTTTTATTTTTCATTTTGACAGGCTTTGTAAAAAAAATGTAAAATACATCGATTTAGTACTTAACATTTTAAATCCCAAGTTAGCTAATTTTATTTTACTCATCATTTGAGATTTGTTTTTCATTCTCCAACAACCCGTCATATTATGTTTACGGATTATAATTTTCTACATGATTAAACATATTATTATTAGGACATTTGGTGCGTATAACATAAACAATAGTAGGAACTTTCACTTGTATAAAGTATTGGATATTTTCCTCGGGATCCTAGCCCCAAGTTTGGACGAACAGCGTCGTCTGCTTCAATTAATATCGCAAAACATTTAAAACAGTATATTTTTTTTATCAAAAGAGAGCTGTTGTATTAAATTTTAAGCGGATAGGTCGCTTAATTAGATATTGAAAGGTAACTAGAATTTAAAAACAAAAAATATATCAAAATTTCGGTAAGTAACAAAGATGTTTGTATGTATTTAGTCAAAACAACTTTAAAAATATACCATACCTTTCAAATTAAAATTCCCAGTTAATACTTACGATGACAAAAATGTTAATTATCGCCTATATTTATTTTCCAAATGAGGTGGAATTAATAATTTAGTTGCGTTTGACGGGCAACGCGTGTTGGCACCCGGCCAAGTTTGTCAGCACTTTCCCTCACATTCGGAAGCTGCTCTCAAACGAACATTGTGACTCGGACCGGGCACATTGCCTCAATTCCACAGAAATTGACGATTTCCAACAATATTCATTCAACTAGCCGACTTCGGAAATATGTTATGAGTGATAAATTGCCATACAAACGGCAGCGTAGCGCGCTTCTAAAATAGTATGGTGAACATCGTCCGGTCCGTTTTATTATTTGTTTCACCGTATTTACTGTAACATTTATTTTTGGCCCATTCATATTTTGGCTTTTCTAGATTCACCTGCTTAGACTTCGGTTTCAAATCCTATACTGATTGCCTATAATTATTCCATAATATAAAATAGTAGTACTACTATGTGTATATCCCGTCTTTAAAGAACGGATTTACCTATCATTAGATTTTTTTAAATCTAATATAGAAATATAGAATAAGAAAACTTTGAAGGGGAAATAAACAAACCTATTAACTTTTATATTATATATACATAATTACTAGACTTTTACACGCGGTTCTGCTTAAGTACATTTCAGTTCTGTCTTTCACAGGATTATTTAGGAGTAAAGGTTTAATATTTCATATCGCGTTATCTTCTATCTATCTTCAGTTTTTCACTAAAAATATGTGTTCTTAAGATCAATAAAACTGGTTCATATCAGGTAATGTTTCTCTTTGTCCTCTCTATAAGATTCTTATAGAGAAGACAAAGCGAAACATTACCTTCATATCTATGTACCTATTTTAGTCAGTGTATGATTAAAGCGTGGAAGTTGAAATCTTATTTAAAACACTTCTCTTAGTACATACTTGTTTTAACAAAAACAGAGATGTTACAAGTAAATAATTGATAAAAGAATAGTACCTTTTGGAAGTCAGTTTAAAAAGGACAAAATTCTCAATTGCTTATGGTCAACTCCTGAATTGGTCCCATAGTCACCATGTCAGGATCTGATGAGTGGATCCCAGGGAAATCAAGAGAAACCCTTGTCGAAGACCATATAAACCGAAGAGTGAGATGGCAAATATGTACGTGTATACGCCTGCTAATAGTAAAATGTCTACAGGTGCTTAATATATTATTTCTAAAGCTACTGAAGTGTTTGCGCAGCTAAAATGTAAAAAATATAATTTTTTAACATAAACAAAACCCGAATATATTAGGTTGGGGAAAAAGTTTCTTCGCATTTTATATAAAAATTCAAAAGGTTTTTTTATAAAGTTTATTTACATTTAACTAAAGTATTTAGGTGTCATTTTGTTGGATAACTTTTTGCCATCTTGTAGGTAGGGACGTGATCCCATTGCTATAAAAATTTTGGGGTTTGTGATCAAAAAACTGCGACAAGTGGTTTCGGCATTCCTCTCGTGATGTTAACCTGACACTGCCTAAGGAATTCTGCAGAGACCGAAACAGGTGAAAATCTGAAGGTGCAAGGTCAGGACTATACGGCGGATGCATTAACACCTCCCAGCCACTCACGTAATTTTTGCTGAGTGGCTAAAGATGTGTGAGGTCTAGCGTTATCATGGTGAAAAACCACACCCCTTCTGTTGATTAATTCCGGCCGCTTTCTCTCAACTTTTTGCTTTAATCTCATCAGTTGTTCGCAGTACAGTTCAGAATCGATAATCCTGCCTGCCAGTAACAGCTCATAATGAATAATGCCTTTCCAATCCCACCATACACACAGCATCACTTTGTTGCGAGTTAACCCGGGTTTCGCCACAGTCTGTGAAGCCTGACCGGTCTTTGACCACGATCTTTTTAGCACGTTCTTATCGTACGTGATCCACTTTTCATCACCAGCTATCAACTTCTTCAAAAATGGTTCGGTTTCATTACGTCGTAATAAAGAATCACAAATGAGTACACGGTTCATTAGGTTTCTTTCAGTGAGCTCATGAGGCACCCAAATATCGAGCTTTTTTGTGTACCCAGCTGTTTTCAAATGCAACAAAACCATTTTGTGGTCAATTCCCAGTTCTCCAGCTACATCGTAACTACTAATATGCCGATCTTGCTTCACTTTTTCAAAAATGGCATCAATTTTGTCCGTAACAGGGCAACCAGAGCGACGTGCATCTTTGATATCAAAATTTCCGGATTGGAAACGCTTAAACCAAATTTGCGCTACTCTCGCAGATACTACATTAGGTCCATAAATATCACAAATTTTTTTCGCGGCTTGTGTTGCATTTTTACCTTTTTTGTAGTAAAATTTTAAAATGTATCGAATTTCTTCATTAGATTCACTCATTTGAACAATAAGAAAAACAATTGAAAATCACACGTTTTCCTAATTTGAATTTGAAATTGTTTTCTTTAAAATTAAAACTTTTTAATGATACCAAAACCAGCCAAATACGAATGGTATAGCCAAAGAGATCTTATTACAAGTTCATACATACTATGTGCGAAAAGACTTATTCCCCAACCATTACACTAAAAAGCAAAAAATAAATATTGAAACAACTTCCATTTACAACATCTTGCAGTCGGTGCGAAGTAAAACATAAAAATTCCTTTTTTTTTATTGCAGGAGTTCAGCAGACAGGCAGACGGTCCACTTGATGGAAAGCGCATACCATCGCCTATGGACATTTGCAACACCAAAGGTGTTACAAATACGCTGCTGCTCTCTAAAGGGAGACTGTAACCTGATCACTAATGCCGGAACACAACTTAAGGTTGTTATGGCGGCATACTCTAGACCAGGGGTGGTAACCATCCAGTCGGGCAAATGCCCTACCACCTGGCAGTGGGTTGTTTTGTCGCCTCTTACGACAGGCCGCCCGGCCGCAGGAAATTGTATTCTTTCTCCGTTCCTGCACGGATAATATTACTATACTTTCTGTGTTTTACTTGGCACCGACTTCAAGATGTTATAGAAAAAAGTCGGTTAAGTAGTTATTTTTTGCTTCTTAGTCTGATTCCGGTTTTGCTTTTGTTAAAAATAACTATTATGTGTGTACTTTTATTATGTAGAATATAGTTATTTTTACCAGCTTATTTGAATTCTCACTCGTTGTGTCTAACATATGGATAGCTTTAATTTACTAGTGAGATTAATATCCTTCCGAAACATTGTAAGTAATTGAATTTGTGTTGAATGATGTATGTTCTCAATTTGTGAAATGGTATGCATTTACGCAATCCTTTTGGCTCACCAGTTGCCAAACAATGACAGATGCTTACCGGATCTGTTTATTTTAAATACTAAATTAAATATTCAATTCTTCAATTCCCTGAGATAAGGAAGAGAAGGAGGGGATAAAGGGAGGGGGATAGGAGGGAAGAAGGATAGGAGTATAAATCTGGTCTTATTAGATTAAAATTATTAATCTAACAAGACTTAAAATAGGCTTAGGTCCATGCTTCGAGTCGAACTATTAAATTTAAATAATGGCGATAAAATTTCCTTTCTTTATTTAAAATTTATTTCACGTTAGCAACAAAGTATGAGAGAGGAACATTATTTAAATTTGAGATGAAAAAAAAAACATTTCTCTGTTATCCTAACTAAACGTCTCTTCTGCTCTGAAAACGATTGAGCGAACTATGTATATATTGGAAAAATTAAAATTCTATGACCTCTACCTGATTCTTTCCTTTCTGTTCATATTTGTATTGTCTTGCTTGGCAACAAATTCATAAATATTAATTATACAGGAATATTCTTATTGGCAAAGAAAATTTCCTGTGTACTAGTAGGCTCTATAAGTGGTAGTCCGTCGAAACAAGATCAAAACCTTTACAGTCTTATTCATACTGAACTAGGGTATGTTAGTAAGCTTCTTTAAGATTCTCAATATGAATAAGACCGTAAACCGATAAAATTAATTACAGAAGCTAAGAGAACCAATTAAAGTGCATATCCGATTGCCTATTGTTTGCTGATAGAGAAATTTATGTTCAACACACAACCACTTAAAATTGCAATAAAAGGTGGATGCTAACTGGAGGGGCGGCCGGGGAGCAAGTAAATCGGAAACCCGCCGCCAACCGGAAAGTGCGTAGCTACAGATTCAATTTCCGCTGCCGGTCGCGTAATAAGTCCACTATTCATGGGCTCCGTTCACATAGAAATCTCATTTTAAACATATTAACAAATTGCGAATATTTTAAAGAATCCCTACTAATATGTAATTATTTCGTTAGGATGTGTATCTACCAATTATTTGGTTATATGTGTAATTTCGATAGAGAATACTTTTTTAGAAAAAAATGATTATTTTCACAAACTATAGTTTGGAACTTAAACCATTAAAACATCTAGTTGTTAAATAAAAATGTTTATTTTGTATCAAGATTTACAGTGTGATTGCACACCTAAGCCAGAATATATTGAAAGGAAAAGACACGGATGACTACAAATGTAAGTGAAAAAGTATTTTTAAAACAAATTTTCCAAAATTGTTTACTTATTAGAAGTAGAATATAGTAAAATCAACTTACCTGCTAATTATTTTTGTGTAGATTTTTTATCAGATACTAGATTATTTTTAATTACCATAACAAAGATAAATTGATATAACTGAGCGAGAGATATTAAGGGGGTCAACACTAAGCTGGTACAGATCCTCGAGCATATAACACAAAAGGAATATCACGTGCAAGTAACCAACAAAGCGCCCAGTGCGCTGTGTAATTTGATATTCTCGGGTTGAATGATCCCATATCAACGGCAAGAACTTTAATTCAGCTCTTGTCGCGACGGAGGCAGAGTGCACTTGGGCGTAAATAAAAAGTTGAACGTCAGTGTAACGAGAGAGCCACCGCGGCAGACAATGACGCTAGACAATGTGTTAGCGAAATGACACTCTAGTACCACTAGGCGCGCCCTCACAACCTCATAGTGTGGCATTCAGAATGCACTCACTTCAAGAATACCAGAAATGTAAAACACTTTAATACTGCCTGACTAAATATAATATATATCACTTCATGGCCTGAATAATATGTTCTCTGTTTAAATTTACTAATAGATGTTTACAGGGAACTTGTAGGAACCATAGATTGCGCACAATAACCTACACAAGTGATCTTGTGGATAAAAAAGACAAGTACACAAGTAGTGTGTATAACTACAAGAGTTGAAATAGGAATGTTAATATGGTTTCGGCATATAGAGTGAATGGATTAAAGTAAAATCACAAAATAAGCGTATGACAGCATTGTGAATGGTAGAGTTGGTGCCGGTAGACTGCGACGTACACACCATGATTAAATATAAGAATTGTTAAAGAGAGCTCAGGTAAAAACCATCTGAAATAAACGTGCATCTATGTCTTCATAGAGGTTAATGAATGGAAATGAAACAAAAGTTTTTTGTCAGGATCCTCGCACGTGGTGATCCTTAATCTCTGTCTACCCGAGAAACAGGCGTGATAATATGGTATGTATGTAATAAAGACAAGAATTGTTTGTAGCACCTTCTGTGATCAATAGTAGTTTTCAGAGTTACTTTTTTACCGAGGGATTTTGGGATTTTCATACCCTGTATATTTCTTCCATAGTATTACGATATAAATCTTATTCGAAACTAATTGGAAGCTAAAATACAAATAAAATATTATTATATAAAACGAGTTTTAACAAAATAAAAATCTAACTATAAATATTAAAAGGCACGAGTAGCTCTTAAGAATATAAGAGTTATTATTCAGTAGAAATTGCAAAAGCTACAAAGTACAATAAAATAAATGCACGAGCAATTATTCTAGGAAATTTGTGTTGAATGGTGAGAGCTTAACCTCGGATGATGCCGGGGCCGCGTCCCTTTGCGCCCGAACATTACCTCTGTGCTCGTGTTCAATGGATGGAGCACCCTTATGACGACATGCCGCATTCCGCCACCGCAATGGCAGTCATCAACACATCGCCCCAGCTCTGTCAACTTTGCATTTTCTAAAAGACATGAAAAGGTTTTTAAAGAGCTCATTCTTTCCAATATTTTACACTTTGTAAACAACTTCGTAGGTCTCGTGTTGATACTTATATTTATGTTACATGATGTTCAAATGACTTTTGTTATAAAGTTACATAATATGTTTTCAATCTGATATATAATTCTTGCAAGACCAAACTAGTTTATTAGGTAAGCAGAATAGAAGCGGAATAGGAATCATAATTGTAGACTACCAACAATATATTTTTATCGCCAATCTAGCAAAAAGGCGGACGGCCCAGCTAATGGAAAGTGGTCACCGTCACCTATAGACATTTACAACAGCGAGACAAAGCCAACATGTTGCCAGTCTTTAGGATGAAATAAAACAAAGAGGATAGAATAAATGAAATGGAATAGAAGGATCAGATAGGAGAATGGAATAGAGGCATTTGTATAGCGGGAGAGGGAAATAAGCTATCGGAACTGTCACTTATCGTATGAAACACAGTTAGCTCAAGGCTAACCGATTTACGCCCATATTGTGTGAAAACGAGGTAGCACACCGATCAAGTCTGTCCAAAGAGCTATAATCAAGATAATCATTCCAACTTAGCTCTACCACGTTACGAGTGCACTATATTCACTAAAACTACCCCAGCATTGTTCAAATCGTTCTCTCTAGGGTCTAGGTCAACTTACCGGAGTTGAAGCAGCGACCCTAGAAGATTTAGTTCCGCCGTAATATGTCTGCAGTGGGTTTCTACACTTGATGGGAAACCAATGGGGCAAGTAACGAGAGAACAAATACGTGCCTGTATCTATAGTAAAAATATGAAAACAATCAGCTTAAAAATATATTAACACTAAAAAATATGCTTACATAGTTTTTAAAGCCTATTGAATAAATTACTCAAATAATACGTTATAATCTACCAAAACCATTTTTAACGGATTATTCAGATTGAGGTAGAACTTTATACTTTAGATTGTATGTAAACGTATCCTCAGTTCTCGGCTTCATTTTAATTCTATTAAAATTTAATGAAAACCATCGAGTGCGGGCATTGTTATAAACACCGCTGTGTAATTTACATGACCGGCTATCGCATTAACGATGACTGAGCGGTTTCTCTTAATTATCATTTTGCACGGTTCGTCAAGCACACGCTTGGCCCTATCCGAAACATGTCTAGCCCATCCTAATACATAAATGTGAATGTGTTTGGATGTTCGTTTGTACTCTCTCCATGCACTTGGGACTGAACAAATTGATAGAGTACTTATGTACTTTTCATATGTGGGATAAGGACATATCTTCCACGAAATCGAGGTTCAAAATTTATGTAAGCTCTACATGTTATTATTAGATAAATAGTTGGGCAAAAATATTCACTGTATTTTTCATAACAGTTTTCCTCCTTATTATAAATTAAATAGTAATATCCTCCATAGCCTATAGAGCTCTAAGCTTAGCACATTGGAACACAAAGCTCCAAGGTTCGATTTTAAAACGAACTAACAATTATTTTCGCTGGTCTAAGTATCTAAGATCACCTCCAGAAATATTTATTGTATATAACCTATAACACAATAGTTTACTCAGCTTGAATGTATAAAACATGTTAAATATGTTTCTTTATTTGCTGATTTATTAAATGCTTTAGATATTTTATTATTCAGACTTAAGTTCAATGTAGTAATGGTAAGCGTGCCCGTGGACCCGCGGCGCGCTCGGCAGCGTCCCTTCGTCGTCTCGACATTTCTGTAGTTTAATTGTTTATTCAGATACGATGAACTTCTCGAATTAGGTAAGCCGGAAGCGCCGCATTAATTAATATTTGTGTTTGAACTGTCTCTGTGCCCTTGAGTGATTAAGCGACCTTTCAAATAACAGTTAGTTGTAGACAATTTATGTTATTTGCAGTCTAATTTACGAATGGGAGAGTTCGGACATTGTGACGGCGTGATTTGATTTTCTCCTAAATACCAACAAGAATATAGTATTTATGATTTCCCTTTAGAATTTCGCACGTATCCACCTTCGAAACGCTAGGAATAATTTTACGATTATCTCCACCAACAATAGTAATATGAGACAATATTGACTGTCTCGTAATTCGATCTTATCATCTCGCTCGCTAAAAAGGTGTAACGAATCGTAAATAATACACGTGAATTAACGAAATAAATCCTTTTGTGTTTAAAGCCGCCTACCTATAGAAACGTGGGACATAATTCAAATATGTAGCTTTATAATAAATATATAACAGCTGCGCTTTATAACTTACTCTTCAGTCAGTTTCACCCGAATGAACTCCAGGTATCTATCTCGATGAAACTTTTGCTTTTCGTGTCATAAAAAATAGTGTAGTTATTATACTAGCTTTATTCATAGACTATAAAAGAACTCTGGGATTTACGAAGGTTTGCTACAAGAAAGTCAAAATTAAGCGGTCCCTATGATGATTTAACATATATAAGTATAGCGTGATTTCCTACGAAGGAAGAAGTGTGTGCAGCAGGTATTGTCAGCAAAAGATTTTCATTTGAGCGCAGATTACAGGAATGAGATGGATAGAGAAAACTAAAATTGATTACTATCAAGTAATCAATACTTATGCCTGTATGCATTATAGGTATAAACACGAGGATAAGTCACAGTATAAGATTATTGCATTATATGGGAACAAAACGTCATCGGGCTAATTAAAAGCCTATTGGGTTGTAATGCTAATGGGCCTGGCTACCTGAGAGTATTGCGGGAACTATGGCGCCTCTTCGCTGCAATATTAGAAGGTATAGATAAAATAGGCAGGCACTTTACTTGCTACTTACTTATTACGTGGGGTCCCCGAAGTGTAGTGAAAGAACAACGACGGGGCAACATGGTACAAATGTATAAAAAATGAGTATAACACTTAACAGTCCCATTTAGGTTACTATTCCTGGCTTTATTTTTTTAACACTTCCAATTGTGGAGAAGACGTCTTAGCTATCTCAGCAGAGGCTTACCTAACTTTTCATTCGGATTTATTATCATTCTCGACTATGAAAAGGGAAAAATGTATCTCTTTATAAATTAGGAAGGATAGGAGATATTAACATATTTTATCGAGTAAACTTCAAATTACATCATAATAGATAATGCGTAGGAAGCGCTTTTTTAATTTCTAATATAAACTAATAAATTTTTATGAATTACGGAAAAAGAGTAAATTTTGTTACCAGAAGATATTTCAGCATTTTATTATCGTTTAGGCATAAATTTTACTCGATTGTGAGGATATTCAATCTGTTTTATCAAAGGAAACTAAACCAAATAGGCTGCAATGTATAAACTGCCAGCAACAATGAATTTATTCCTAAGAAGTTTTTCGTCGAATCGCAGAAAATGTTAATAGCTTTTGAAAGCCAGATAAGGATGTTGCCTAATCAAATATTCGGGAATCCTTGGGACAGGCGCGCCAAGCGACCGTACATAAGCAACAATATCGGTTCCTTTAAAGGATAAACACGACTGAAGGACGACTCGTAATCCATTGCAAAATATATAGCAACTTACCTGCCGCCAGGTATTCGATTCTCGAAAACTGCACAATGGATAACATGAGTACAATCGGCAAACCGTTGCATAATTTTGAATTTGTTTACCCGCTATCTTTAAATGTATCTCTTAACCCTAACTTTGAAAGGGGGAAACTTTATTCTTAAGCCGATATCAGACGCTTCATTTCTGTGTTTCAATTTGGAATGAATCACCCAAACAATCCATATAAACATAAACTTGAATAATTTAATGTCATTAATATGTCACGTCGTGTCCTTTCAGTTCTGCGCCTTTCAACTCAATTGATTGGCTGACCCGTCTAATATCGTGGAATGAGAGCTATTTTAGGATTAAGGCCTGGTTCCTATACCTCACCGACCGTTCATTTATCTTACTATCGATTAAAATTTGACATAAGCTCCATACAATAATGTCAAAATTCAACCGATGGTAGGGTAAGTGAATTAATAGTAAGATATAGGTATTGGCCATAAATCTTTTTCATACTAAATGACGTCAACTCAAATATAAATATTGTAGCAACAATGCATATTTTTCGAGAGTTTTCTAATTTAATAATCATTATTATGCCAATGGGATATCAAACTAAACATAATTATAAATAAACAACGAATACCAAAGTTTTATTTTAAAACTAGGATATGTCCGCGACTTCGTTCACGGTCGACTTGAAATTCTTAGTGAAAATTGTGTGGTAATAAGCTAATTTTATGCACCCTAACAATTTCGGACTGCTCCCGAGAAAATTCCCGCGGGATTCCCGGGAAGTAAAATAACACACATTTTATTACATAAAATCAGTAAAAATATCACATATGAATTTTATTTTTTTTTCAATCTGGCCATTTTAAATAATTCCCAGAAAATTCCGGGGTTCCCAGGATAAAAAGTACCGCAGATTTTAAATCGACCAGTGAAAACCACATGGAAATCGGCCCAGTAGTTTTTACGTGAATCCCGAACAAACAGACAAGAAATGGAAAAAAAATGTATCGTTTTCTCCATTGGATGGATGCAGAGGTCGTGGAAGGCCACGACACACTTTCCATGATCAAATTGATCGTGTACTAGCAGAAGGTGATGTTAGGAGCCTTAAGAACAGACGAGCGTGCATGTCAAGAGTTATGAATGTCAAAGAAGCAAGTGAGGTGTGTAAGAATAAGCCTAAATGGCGCTCTGTTGTTCGTGCCTACCCCGCAAGGGAACTGGCGTGAAGTTATGTATGTATGTATGTATGTATGTTTTCTCCATTGTTTATATAATCTATTTCAGTGGTTTTATTATATTATATTCCAGTTGCCTTTTTTTAAATAGCTTTAATGTATAGACACGGTATGTCTAGAATTTTATAATACTACTAGCGGCCCCGGCAGACGTTGTCCTGCCTTAAAAAAATAAAATTCTAGAACCCGATCCCAGAGCCACGTACCGGTTCTAATTGCGAATCTAAACCATCCGGGTACCCACTCAAACACACAAAAACAAAATCAGCAAAATCGCTCCAGGTGATTGGGAGGATTCCAGAACCCGATCTCAGCGCCACCAACCGGTTCTAATTGTGAATCTAAAAGATTAAAAATCTTGCCAAAAAATTAAAGTTTATAATTAACAAATAAAAAAAAGAGGGGTTGATTGTAGAAGGGTGAAAATTTAGGGTTGTATGTATTTTTTAATGCTGTATCCTAAAAAAATAAAAAAAATAAAATTTATCTAAAAATGAAAAACAAAATTTGGGGTAGACTACCCTTAACATTTAGGGGGATGAAAAATAGATGTTGTCCGATTCTCAGACCTACCCAACATGCATACAAAATTTCATGAGAATCGGCCAAGCCGTTTCGGAGGAGTATGGCAACGAAAACTGTGACACGAGAATTTTATATATTAGATAGATAATTTTATTAGTCTTTTTGTACTATAAAGTCCTTTAATAGGACTTAAAGTCCTAGAGGCTCGAGGGCTAAAGAACCTAAAGACCCCAAGTTTCATGTAAAATATCGTGGATTTGAATCCTAGCCTTGAAAGTTATGCACTTAGGTAGTTTTAATTTAGAAACTAATACCAACATATTGTTACAGTTTCCACATGCTGGTTTTGAAGGAAAACATTCGGTGGTATGAATTGCACTAAATTCATCTTAGACAAGCGGGGCGGGTATATGGTTTCTGGAATGAGTGCCTTGAATTGAGCATAAATGTCCCACCATTTATGGTCCACTATAATAAATACAAAAGGACATAAAGATATTATAAAACGTTGCCCGTTACTTCGGCAGCATTTATTTTTAGTTTCTGAATGAAGTAAAGGCAGAAGTTTAACGCCGAAATGTAAATCAGCACTGACACTCTCAGTAATTACCAACATTAGGTTACTTCTAACTGATACGTTACGTACTACAGCGTAGAATTTTTTATTAGTGTATCAATAAGGAAGAAGCTTTTACGCATCAGTTGGTTTTAAAGCACCCTTATACCTATGTGACTGACAATATAAAAAATCAAACATGACATATTTAAGTTTGTCTCTAATATGCGACGATTCCCGAATTCTTTTCACAATGCGTCATTGTTGTCAGAACATAATACGCGGCATTAACATTTTGTACCGCGATTCATGTCATTGATGAAAATTTATTGTTACGCACCACACCGGCGGACTGTATGTGGTTATAATTAATCCCATTTTTTTTATATTCTACGATGATTTAGGTTTGTTGTGAAGTTTGTTTTGTAGAGACAGCTGGCATCTTCGTGCCATTGTCAACGAAGTCTTCAGGTAAATCAGATAATGGGTATTATCGTAAAGAGTTGACATTTTCTCGTCTTAAACTGTGGTGAAGTCGAGTGTTTGTTGATTTAAGGGTTTAATTCATAAAAAGAGTTTCATTTGTTTTTTTATCTTGCGAAATATAGTTATCTTATTCACAACTAAAAATGTTCTCGCGGTTTTGTACGTTTAATGACCGATTTCTTCATTCACTTGCCTTACCAGCGGTTACATTTTGACATTACTTGTATGGAGCTGTCAAATTTTAACCAATAGTAAGGCAAATGAACCGTCGGTAAGATACAGGAACCGGCCCTAAATCTAGTATCTGTATCTATGATAGATATGAAAGAATATAACTATTCGGGTGACAGTATTTACCTATGGATATGGAAAAAATATATGTAACAAATTTCACAAGAAATAGTAGCAATCATTTTGACACCCATGAGGAACAAACAAATATCCGTACAAAGCCACCTTCACAATTATACATTAGACAGTAAGCAAGGATGGGTAATTTATATATCTATAATATAATAAAATTATAAAAGTACTAGCTGATGCCCGCGACTTCATCCGCGTGGAGCGGTTTTTTCACTATCCCACTGGAACTCTTTAATTTTTCGGGATCAAAAGTATCCTATATGTTAACCAGGGATATAAGCTACCGCCATACATAATTTCATTTAAATCGGTCCCGTCGTCTGGGAGATTAGCCGGTACAAACAGACAGACAAACAGAACAACAAAAAATTAAAAAAATCTAAATTAGTTCTATTTCACTTCTTACGTCCCCCAGACGCGGTTTTTGGCATTTTTTTTCATTGTACAGATATTTGACCTCTACAATTTTATTATATGTATATGTATAGATAGATAATATAAAAAAGTAAGAAACAAAAGATTGTGTTTGGCTGTCTGATTCCCGTAAAAATAAAATTACTGGGCCGATTTCGATGCGGTTTTCGTTGATTGACAGCAAATTCTTAGACTTAAAATTTGCGCTACTTTTTATCCTGGTAATCCCGCGGAAAATTTTCAGAGAATTATCTAAAATGACCAGATTTTAAAAATGTTTCGAATTCGAATCCGATAACCCATAGCAACTTTTATGTAATAAAAGTGCGGTATTTTTTATATCGGGAATCCCGCGGAAAATTTCCCGGGAATAGTCTTTTTTCTCTCGTGCATAAAAAATAACTTATTCCGGTATAGTTTTCAGTAAAACGAGAGCTTACATTCTTTTTTAAATGCTGCGGTAGTCCCGTGACTCCCGCGGGAATTTCAAGTCAAGCGCGGTCGAACTCGCGGGCATACCCTAGTTCTAAATAACTTTCATTTTGGTTTAGCTTGTGTGTATATGTTCACGCGGAGTCGATTACTCTTCCAGTTGAACGGACACATTCGTTTATCGAGTAAACAAAACATTTATTAGTGTCGTATAATTTTATGTTCTAAACAAAAGGTCGTGAGACTCCCCTCGCACCGCATCTCATCCTTTTCTTCACTCTTACACACTACGCGCAACCCACACTCGGTGCGCATGCACTTGTTCACTAAAATGATGTGAACAAACGCATTTGTTTATATTTCGACTGTTTACATTATTTTTACTCCCGTAAATGTTCCAGAAGACGTGAAGTTTAAACACCTACTTTTAAATCACTGAGCTAAAATTAATGGTAGATATTTTTATAAGTTTAATGTAACTTAAAAGATTGTGTGAAAAACACCAGAGGAACCGTATGTCGTCTCTTGTTAAGCCGAGTAGGTAAACACAACAAAGACACGACATCACATCATTCTCTGTCGCAACACAAAGCGGTGTTAAAATCAATTGGTCAAAGTCATTTATGCATTCATCGAGCCGCCTCACTCGTGGAAGCGTCTTTTGAATACCTTTGTTGAGCACAGACTCCCACTGTGATGTCGTCGATTTCGTTCCGCCCGCCAATCCGCTCGATCAGTTACTTCGGAGAACAGAATAATCTATTTAGTTGAACATCAATAGTTGGACAATTACGAAATCCCAGTGGAGTGAAAACAGAGTAATTTGTCTTAACGAACTCAAGGATCAAGATTAAAACTTACGATCACCTAATAAAGACCGCATACTGCTGATATGTTTTAAAGTCATAAAACTAGATTGTGGATATCCAAAGGAAAGTAGAACGTGAGATCCAATCCGAGTTTGCAAACAAGGGAAGTTACTGCGACACGGTACGAGCGGAGGCGCCACGCGGCGATTGCGTTGCGGGTGCGGCTCAGCAAATAGGTACTACTCCACCCACACAACTGTTTACCGGCGTAGATGGTGCCTATATTATGCCCTACTCTTTTCACTTCCTGTGTTGCATGATGAGCAAGTGAGAACGCAGCTGTGACGTCACTTCACTCAGGTGCACATTTACCTTGGTAGTGTTATACGAGGTATACACCGGGCCACGCCGATAAGACGCCGTGTCTCCTGTGACTTCTGTTTAAACAGACAGCGCTCAGAGATTAAATGATTCCACTGTTTATTTTTTCCCTAACGGACCTGAGACCTAAAATACATTTCAGTCTACAATGACAAGTCATTAAATCTAGAAAAATCTCTGCCAATACTAAACTTAATTCATGAAGACTTTAAAAAGCTTTAGTCGCGAGTTGTTGCTGATAACTGCGTTCGTCGGATTATCGCCGCTTTTTGATCTGCGTAGCGCAAGTTTTATTGTATCGTGACGCTACAATGTAGTTATTTAAAAGTAGAGCTATATTTTTATACATTTTGCATTTCGGCACAAAACGTCCGGTAAAATATTAAAACGTACGGAACACCCCATTCAGGTCAACTTCGTTGGAGTTATTAAAATTCATCTATAAACATAGAGAAAACGTGATATAATTAAGCTTCCCACCATATTCGTATGCTCCTGCACACGAATATGAAGCCCTACTTATTATAAATTATATTAATGTATTGTATTAAAAGTTAATAAAGCTTTGAAGTTACGTTTGAACCTGCCTGCGTAGATATTTTGAAAATAATTAATAAAAACCTAATTAAGATTGCGTTATAAACCCCATTCCTCACATCTACTTGGGGTATTATTTCATAATGTAATCAGTAATTATTGCTTTAACGAGTCCGCCTTTAATTTGTTAGGCGTTTAAAACGGCTTTACGTATTTGAATCGCAAATTTCTTAGAATATTTCAAGAGGGTCGCTGGCGTTTCGAGGACATTATCTCTTCATAAAATTCAAGATCCGCCCGAGTATTTCATTGTATTTCTAAATTAAAGTTTAATACGGCTCTACTTAAGCCAGACTTTATGAGGGGGTCAGCTACTAATCCTACGTACATATTAAAGGAGCTATCTAATTTGATACACCTGTATTATTAAAATTTTAAGCTACTAACAATTCTACATACTTAGGTATAATTGTTATATCAATTATACACTATCTTATATTTTCAATAAATAATGGATGATAATTAAACTAAATACTTTTAACTATACAACGTAAATAATATGAAAAAGAAACGATAACAGCATACTTCATAAGGTACATAGCATTAAATGTTAAACGTTATGTTTAACAGTTACAGGCAATGAACTTACAAAGGTTTTACTATAATCATGAGCCTGTTATATCTCGGAGATAAGAAAGCAAACGTTCTAGATGTAAGTACATTAAGGTCAAAATAACTCTACCGCTATTGTTGTTTCAAATAGTAACGATAATATATAAGTGATATTGAGAAAAATATGAAAAATTTAGGTGTCCATATTATTATTCACACTATGGTGTTCGTATGAATATTGATACGATAATACATGATTTGTAAATTTGATCAGTAAGAAATCTTCCAAACGAGCTCGCTATTCTCAGCAATATTAACTTCGTTCTTTCTTATTTCTTATACGAAATAAGGAAGTTAGTAAGTTACCAATATTGAAATAAATTTGGAAATATCAACAGTAAACGTATTCAATTAAAATCTATCCCTGGGTGATGACAATAAATATTACGATTTGGTAAGTTCAGATATTATAATCAGTTCAGATGACGGCGTCATGTAATAATATTATTAGGATTTTTTCGTAAAAAAACTAATATCTATAAAAATCATACTAGACCTTAAAACCATGTTATTTGAATTTTAGAAATAGCAAAAAGGACGAGCTGTGTAGGAAGCAAAATAATAATAAAAAAACTGTTGACATTTTTCTCAATATTTACCAATTTTACATGTCACATGCCTCTTCATCCACATGTGTTTTCAAATGTGATGTGAAGCTTGGTATAACGATAAGGTTACAGAAATCTTTTCATTTTCAATCAGAAGAAATAAAAAGCTATATTCTACATATAAAGATACCAAAATATCGGTAATAACAGGTTTAAAGTAATAATATGCTACTCTCTTGTCTGTTTTAGTTTAGTTGACAGATAAAAACGTTAATCATAAAAATATTACATCTAAAAAGTGGTAAAAACAGATGTAAAATATTATAAAAAGTAAAAATGCTTTTTATAATATTTTAATGCCGTTATATTGCAAATTCAATTGGATTAAGGCACTTTGATGTCAGACACGAACCATTTTAACAGGTAAGATTAACCTGCGCAGACCGCTAATCTTTTCGAGAGAGGGCAGAGTGTAGAGTGCACCGGTCGGACAACCCCAGACATGTGTATGTACTTATTATATGACATCCGCTGTATATGTAACATTAATATTAACCATAATGCGTACCTCTGTTTATATTTATAGAGCAAACATTAATACAGATTACATTAGTGCTTTTTGCCCCTGGCAGATTCACTTCATTTTATATCACAAACTATCGTACCTCCCGGGATGAAAAGTGTCTATGCCCAATTTCGGTATTAAAACCTACATATGTACAAAATTACAGCAAAACAGATATGACTAAAACGACCAAATCGACCAGAACGACCAAAATGACAAATCACAAAAAAACAAAGCCTATCCTACTTTCTGGGATACATACATACATACATAACTTCACGCCAGTTCCCTTGCGGGGTAGGCACGAACAACAGAGTGCCATTTAGGCTTATTCTTACACACCTCACTTGCCTCTTTGACATTCATAACTCTTGTCATGCACACTCGTCTGTTCTTAAGGCTCCTGACATCACCTTCTGCTAGTACACGATCAATTTGATCATGGAAGGTGTGTCGTGGCCTTCCACGACTTCTGCATCCATCCACTTTTGCATTGTATATCTGTTTAGTCATTCTTTCATCATGCATTCTTTCCACATGCCCGAACCACCGGAGCATTCCTTTCCTTACCTTCACCCCGACACTCTCTTTCAGACCAACTCTCTTTCTTACTTCGGTATTACGAACGCGGTCCGCGAGCGTCACTCCGCAGATTTTGCGTAGTGCTCGCATCTCGACCGCGTTTACTCTACTTTCATGCTCTTTCTTCCATACCCAACTCTCGCTTCCATACGTGAGCGTAGGTACCAGCACCGCGTTGTGTACGGCGAGCTGGGCCTTCTGGCTGAGGTTCTTAGCGCCTAGAAGTTTACCTAACGCTCCATTCACACTATTCCCCAAATTCACTCTTCTTTCTATATCAGCGGTGTACCTTCCATCCCTGCTAAAAGCACATCCAAGATATACAAACTCATTCACTTGCTCCAGCATAACATCATCGACCATTATCCTTGCATTCGTTCTGGTTTCTTCTCTTTCAAACACCATAACCTTTGTTTTCTTCGCATTCAAATGTAAGCCTCTCGCCTGACAGTCATCTTTCATCATTGTGACTAGTGTTTGCAGTTCTGATGGCGATTCGGCTAAAAGCACGGCATCATCCGCATAAAGCAAGGTGCTTACAACTAGATCACTCATCCGCACCCCAACATCCATCAATCTTATTCTCTGGAGACAATCGTCCAGATATAGGATGAACAGCAAAGCCGACAGCACGCAGCCCTGGCGGACGCCAATATTGACGTCAAACCAGGGCGACAGGCTGCCTTCCACCCGCACGCATGCCATACAGCCCTCGTAAGTGGACTGCACAGCACGCATCAATTGGCCATTAATCCCATATCCAGGCAATATGTCCCAGAGGTCCTTCCGCACAACCCTGTCAAATGCTTTCTCTAGATCCACAAAACCGCAGAAAACCTTCCGGCCCATAGCCAGCTGCTTCTCTACGATATTGCGGAGAGAGAAAACTTGATCCATACATCCCCTTCCATTTCTGAAACCACCTTGTGCATCCCACAGTAATCCATCGGATACAACTCTCATTCTCTTTTCAATAATCTTCGCATACACTTTAGATGCTGTGCTGATCAAACTGATGGCCCTGTAGCTGGCGCACTCCATACGTGACCCCTTGCCTTTATACAAGGGCACGATGACAGCGCGCCTCCAGTCCTTGGGAACCTTTCCCGTCCTCCAGCACAAGTTGCATAAGGACAGGAAAGCGTCCCGGACGCAGGTTCCACCATATTTGATCATCTCAGCAGACACACTATCGATTCCTCCTGCCTTTCCATTTTTCAGACTTCTTATCGACCATTCGATCTCTTCCAACGTGATCTCGGATGCTGACTCCTCGGAGTCAGTCACAGACTCAGTCGTGGTGCCAGCATCCGGGATATCATCATACATTTCTCTAAAATATTCACTCCATCGCGCTAATACCTCTTGTGGGTTAGCAAGAACGTCCCCTGCTTTAGATTTTATTCTTTCCATTCTGGAAGCTGACGAACAACCCCGAGACTTCTTAACCTCTCTCCAAAAGAGTTTGGTATTCGCCTCGAAGTTCTCCGTCAGCTTCTCTTCTTCTTTCAATTTTATTCTTTCACGCTTCTCTTTCACTAAAGCTTTGGTTTCATTCTTGCAGAGGCAATAAATTTCTTTCTTCATCTCTTTCATACTGTCATTCTGTTGCAAGGAAGCAACATAATCCAGCCAGGCTTTTCTCTTTCTCTCTACGCTGGATTTAACATCCGCGTCCCACCATTCATCACCTTTCGTTGTTATGTGCCTCTTCGCGCATCCACATGCTTCTTTTGCGCTTTCCACTATACTTTCTTTCATACTATCCCAGTCATTATCCACATCTAAGTCGAAAAAGTCCGCTTTTGCAAGCCTTTCTTCGACTAGGCGCGCATACATACTCCTTACACTAACATCTTCCAATTTTTCACACTTTATTCTTTCAAGCTCCCCGAAATTGGTACGCACTCGCCAGTGCCTCCACTTCTTGAAAAGGCCCACAAACCGGCTTATCACCAGGTAGTGGTCCGTTTCAAGAGTGGGGCCTCTGTAGGCTCTTGTATCCATTATTGTGTTTCGGAGGCGACTATCAATTAAAATCAGATCAATCATACTTTTCTGATCATTCATTCTCCATGTATACGTGTGAATATCCTTATGATGGAATAGGGTGTTCGACACAAGCAAGTTTCTTTCCATGCATACGTCTATGATTGGCCTACCAGCATCGTTCACTCTCTTGTCACCATAGGGTCCAAGGACAGCCTCAAGGCCGTCTCGTTTGGTCCCCACCCAGCCATTAAGATCACCACACATAATTAGTCTTTCGTTCCCTTCAGCCAGATCCAGAATTTCTCTCACAGACTCCCAAAACTTCTCGAGTTCTTGGGGATCCGCTGAGCTGACGGGAGCATAAGCTGCGACCAGAAAAACTCGCGTGATCCCCAGTTTTAGGCGGACCCAGAGAAGTCTCGGGTTCACCAGACAATAAGCTTTTACTCCAGACACAAAGCGGGATGAGAGTAAGACGCCTACCCCCCCACTCGCACGCTCGTCCAGGTCCACGCCGGACCACAGAGCAAGCATGCCACCGGGGAGGTCATCGACGTCGCACCCCTTCCGCTTTGTCTCTGTCAGACATAAGGCATCCAGGCTTCTCTCATTCATTATATCAATCATTTCGTCCATCTTATCTTTCATCCCACCTCTCACATTCCACGTGCCTATACGGCACTCTGCTCCTCTCGACCCGCCAGGTTTGGCGCTGCGTGAAGGGTGGCGGCCCCCTTCGCCGCATGCGCGAGAATTCACACCGACGGGGGCGCATCGGTGAGCGTCGCCTGCGGGGGACGCCCTATCGTGCACTGCACGCCGGTGAATTCTGGTCAGAATTGTGGCCCTCTGGGCCAGCGGGGATCGCGACGAGCACGCTTCTGACATGACCCCCAAACTTTCTGGGATAACCTTTACATAAACCTATCCGAGATGAAAAGTATCCCTTGTCCACCCTCGGTATTAAAATTAATAAATTAATGCCAAACTAAAGACGGTAATTTATTTGATTGGCAAACAGTTTTTGTTTTTATTAGATAATCACGCGACGGCAAGTGGTAGCCTTAATTAGCAGTGTGTACACTCAACAACGCGTGGATGGTATCTAACTGGTAAATGTTGCTAAAATCTATATTGTTACATGCCGACAAAAGTGAATGCACACCTGCCTGCCATAAAGCACAGTTTATTACCTTCCCGCATTTGGACTTCTTTTGTTTACTTAGAAAAACAGCCTATTGTGTATTGTACTAGTTTATGACCGTTCGCAGGAATAATTAAGCACATGTGCGGATTACGTTTTCTGGGAAATTGCGTCGACGCTTGGCAGGTAGACATATTGTATTTGTATAGTTTAGTATAAAACAATGCCCGAACGGAGGGGTGAGGCAGTCAAGCAACGATTACGATACGAGCAAGACGTGTGTACATTCGATAAGCTATATAGTGACGGACTTTGCGCGTATTATTGAATCGTGCAGTTTGTACTGGTTGTGTCCAGTTATATTTGTACCTATGTTATACGTGTTTGTATAGCTCTAATAAGTTGTATAGTAATTCCAACGGCATTTTTAATTCGAGTCCCGCACTCGTAACAATATTATTATAAAATTCTAAACATGCTGTGTCTGTACTTTAAAGCCATTTAAAAAAAAACAACTGGAATAGACTATATAAACGATGGAGAACACGATACAATTGTTTTTAGATTTCTGGTCTGTTTGTTCGGAAGACACGTAAAAACTACTGGGCCGATTTCAATGCGGTTTTCGCTAATCGACAGCTAATTTTTAGACTTAAGCTCTGCGCTACTTTTTATCCTGGGAATCCTGCGGGATTTGTTCTGGGAATGATTTGAAATTGTTCGGATGCATACATATACAATTTCCACTAAAACGATAGCTTAAATTATTTTTTTAAATGCTGCGATACTCTGCGTCGCGGGATTCCCGCGAGAATTTCAAATCAAATGTAGAAGAAGTCGCGGGCATGTTCTAGTATAAGATGAAATTCGTTTCTAGTAATCTATCTATTCGGTGGTGGTTTTGTCATATTGTTAAATCGTTCATAAAAGGTGTTCTTAATTAACTTAAGTCAATTGAGAAAAATAGTTCATATGGAACGGACTTTGTTGGACCTATAAGGAATATATAGACAACTAACACATTTCCTGAGGCACCGGAAGCAAGATCCATCTCGAACGGGTTGGCAATCGGTCGTATATCCGTCTGATACGGTCTTTGTCACCAACCTATTGTTTTATAATTCAAAATTAGTTCTAGGTGTTTTCCAAGTATCTTTTCAGATTGTTATAGTGTGGAAACATTTGTTGTTTGTTTTAATTGGTTATTTATTTTTATTATAATGGGAAAGTTGGCGCAGGGTATGAATCCAAATAAAACGGCGTGGATAGGTTTAGTATATATAATAAACGTGAACATTACTTTGTTTATTCCTTTTTTACGGTCTAGCGAATGGACTAATTATCATTCAACTTGTACTTTCTATATATAATAAAGATAAACATAGGACACTTTTTATCCAAAAAAAATTCATTAATAGTTTTGAAAATACGATTAATATTTATCTGAAATTTAGAAGAGCAAAACCGCGAGAAAACCTTTTCAAGACGTCTTATAATTTTGTTTCATATTTTCGATTCAAAAAAATATATTTAAAATTATTTTAAAAAGTATTCGTATTTTTTATCGATTTTTAAAGCCATCCCGAATTCTTTTGTAGTGTTATTTGTTTAAACTAAATTAACTTAAAAATTACAAAGTAGTACAAAAATAAAAAGTACTAAAAATAATGAATTTAATAATAAACTACCAGAGAGCCAGAGGCAAGCGTGCCCAGAAAGTTGACTGCAATGTCACGCTGTATGGCAATTTTTATTTTTTGGTAAGGTAAAATATGTCATCATGAGGTTGGTGGCCTGTGCCCTTAGTGTATGCGATTAGGGATGTTTGATGACACGCCCGGCACGATGGCAGTGCACGTCATCACCCCTTTCGGCCAGACCCGAAGGCGTGGCACGCCGTGGAACAAACAAACGGAAGTGAAATTGAGAGGAGCGCCCGGAACTCGCGGTGTACCTTTTCATTACAGAATCCCTTTTTAATTACCACGGGCCAAATAAAAATTGTATTTTTATTTCAAGTAGGCGTAATTGAAAAGGAAATTGCCAGGCTAGGCGGCGCGCAGCGGCGTCGAATAAAACTTTAATATAATGCATAAGGCCCTTTGATCTCCGCACTCCGTTTGCATAGAATCACATGAACGTGAAAATAAATATATGAACAAGTCTTTGATTACACTACAAAGTAATTTTTCACAACAGAAATGTTTAAATGGAAAAATGGCAAAGGTAGCGCTTGCAATAAAAATGTTCGCTTCCGAGTCAAGGCTCCTTATTCCAGGAAATTGTGAACCCTAAGAAGTGTCATAAATTACATGTGAAATAATAAAAGGAAGGAAAATCTTTCACCCGCAAACGTTTTACAAAGATACCCCCGCGCCCCTGCACCCCGCCCGGAAGATAAATGTCGCCTGTAGCACGATCCAGTGTCGGTGAAATCGTGCCTCTAATAAAAACTCAGTTCGATGCCTCGTTTCGTCGTCTCGCTGTAAACTCATACTTTTCGGCTTATAAAATCAAAGTTAATGTACCAGATCGTAATAAAACAGTAACTGTTATTTTACCTATATTCATGAAAAGTCGTGGTGACTGCGAATATGTCGCGTCACTAATGAGACACGTTACTAAGATATAGAAAACGACATGGCAAAGCTTAAGGTTCCTGATTCTTTATTTTCAAAACGAATTGGTGGATTTCACGCAGTAGTTATCTGAATGTGCTGGTTTTATCGATATTTTTTCCTAGATTCTTAGCACTTGGTAATTGTAACAATAGTTACTTTAGGTCAAAAATCGTATCGTATATAAAATAATAAAAAATAATTCGATTCAAATAAGAAAAATGGTTGGATTAAAAAATCAAGAATTCATTCACCTTGCCTGTAGGGAGGGGGTGAGTAACGGTGGAGTGGGGAAGGTAAGACATACGGTCAAAGGAAAGATAATAAAGCGTTGTATTTTCATTCTAATCCGCAGTGGAGTTGGGATGAGCCGAGGGATTCAGCGGGAGGTGGGGAGGCTCGATATCTGAAATTACAAGCCTGCACAGAGTGCCTATCTCACAGCAGACCGTTTTCCATTCCTTTATGTTTAGCTGCCACTTTCAGACACTATTCAAACTATACCCCAGACATTTACAACACGTTTCTATAAATAAGGCTCCAAATCTGTGTTCTTGAAAGTTCAGCAAGTCCTTAACAAATTGTTATTGTATTTAGAATCAGGATCTGTTAAAACCTATATGTAATTGGCTTTGCTTGTGTGTTTGTTCCTTCTTCAGAACCTGGGAAATGAACTGAACATTATGTATTTTATTATAATAGGACAGTTTTATCCCGAAAATAGTTTACTTTATCTGGGATGTGTATTTGAAGTTTACTTTTCTTCTATAAACCTATTCTATATAGTCTGTAACTAACACCTACAATAAATCTGTAGGGGAGTCGAGTTTGTACAATGAATTAAAAAAAAGGAAAACACTCAGGGGCCTAATTTGGACTATCAGATTCCAAAAATACAACTTTTAGAATTTAATCTTCAGTCACTAGAGCATCACGTGAAAACTACCCAATAAATTAATATGAAACTTGTCACAGAGCTAGCTTATATCCCTAGTCAACACTTAGCATACTATTTATCCTGATAAACGACATCGTCTCTGTGGAATACATGAATATAGCTAAGTAAAGGTGGCCCTGCGGTGGCTTTTATTTCCTGCAGCCATTGCAATACATTAATAAACATGTCATCATGGCAATGCGAACGAAGTTGTGCTGGCACTATTAATAGTTAATAATTTATGTACTCGTGTTATTTTTAATATAATATTCGACCTGGAAACTGGAAACAATACGCCTCGAACAATAGTATCTATTATGTTTACATACGTAAGTCTGCTAATAATCGAACTATGCGCATTGGTACGGTCGATTATCAACAGCCCTGAGTATTGAATGGCACCACAGAATTCTAATATCTTTTGGTCATAATCCGTTCTGTATATTTTTTTTTCCGCCTGTTGTAGCAGACTACATGCATGTGCATGGAAGCATATGAAATGCGGTCGCGTGCTGATGCGATATAAAGTTAGTCATTCGCTTGCATAAGGCATTTCTTAGGTTTAACGACAGAAACCCTATGAAATCAGCGACAGTTCTTGTCGCTCCATTGTACACGTGCAACCACATCTGTTCTCATTTTTTGTTTCATAAAATGACTGAGGAAAACTGCCTGAAGCAAATGCATGATTTTATGAACTAACTACATATAATCAATATTCGATGTAGCTAGGAAGTTTACGGCACTTGCAGTTGTGCCCACTGTAATAACAGATGTATTAAATTAAATTCTAGTGATCAGAGATAAATGGGAGTTTATAGTATATTGCAGATAGTAATGACTTTATCCCATTAATTTGGAAGAAAAACAATAATTTACAGAATCTGATCCACTTGTTACTACTGTTATATATAGATATGAAGTTAGATCTGCCTAACTGATAAATGTTCCATGTCGTAATTAGGTTTTTTGTCATGAAATTAAGACGTGTAATAATATAGCCACTGAATCGTCACGTCTATTAGGTAAGACCATAACCTTAGAAAGTAAGCTCTCAACTGAGCTTTTCCTACAGGATAATGATATGGATTTTTCTTAAACAGTGCCTTTTATTATTTCGAAGCCGTTGGTAACACCTGTACTGTGCTGTACTGTCGAAACCAACCTACTACAAGTTTATGAGAAAATGCAAAGCCCCATAAGAGTTATTGTCATACAAGGACCTAGAATATGAACAAAGCAACCGAATCGAATGTAATAAAAATCACTTCAGCATTACGTTGCGACGGCAACTGATGTCTATCGCCATTGTGACACACGATGCGGCTTCGATAGATGTCACGGGGGAAAAGGCTGCGTCGAAGCGACTATTATTTTTGTACGACAAAACAAAATTGATTGTTATCCATTGTGTTTAAATTTTATACGTGAATTGCTTGTAAGAAACTTGTTAATCTACGTATCTATGCAAGTGGTTGCTAAATTACTTATTGTAATATCGGGAAGGCCCAGTAAGGCGTCTCATTCCAATAGCAAATGTATTTTAATTCAGGCAGGCAAAATACACTGCTCAAGCAGTTACTCTAGGCTAATATATACAATTTGCTTACTTGTAATATTGTAATAATTCTACAAAAAACGGTTACCTGCATGTTTAACAATGCCAATCGACATTGCAAAATTTCTTTTGGGTATATTTCTTTAAAACAGGTCGGGATCCCAGCAGTGGGACGCTTATGGAATATACGTAAAGTCCATTGTTTAGAGAGTTTATTTATATTCATATATCAAATAATTATTAGTTTTATCAGTTCGTAAAAAATTCTCATCTCCGACGTTATGAACGTTTGACGATCTTTGAACTAAAGTTACACAGTGTCCTGTCCTATACTAAAATGATAATAAATATTAATAGCAATCAAGCCCCCTATTTTACACGGCATACCCGCTATCTTTACACAGAGTGCACGCCACGATGTGAAGGATTCCTCACCTCACGACTTTCCGTTACCCTGCCTAAGAATTGCTGAACCACAATTTCCAATGTAGAATTCATTTCTTCCGATGCCTGTTTCAAAAAATATTAACATGAATGCATATAAACCAATCTATTGTAAATCTAATGAAGGGTATTGCTTAACAAAACCATGCTGCTGGCTGGATCATTTGTTTTCCACATCAAGTCTACCAACTGCCTTTCTAAGGTCGTCGTCCCTCCGCCGGTGGTGTCTTCTTTTTATAGCGCGCTGGTGCCTACAAGTCAACGCGGCCTTAGGTATGAAGTTAGTGCCCGCGGGATACAACTCTGAAATTTATGCAAAACGGTGTTAAAGAAACAATTTTAATAAAGTTCATTACAATACATTTCGTTGTATAGTATTGGCATTTTATCGAATTTGCAAAAAACAAACTTTTGATTTTATGATCCCAGAAAGTTGTAATAGATTCCGATCCCTAGATAACAATCGAACCGTTCTAACTTTTATAAATTCGTTTTTGTTACCAACTTTGCATCATTTCTCGAATATTTTAACTTGTTCATAGCCGTTTCTTGTTTATCTTTGAACTACATAGATAATACTTCTATTATATTTATTGCTTACTAGCTGACGCCCGCGACTTCGTCCGCGTGGTGCGGTTTTTAACTTTGTAACGGTTTTTTTTAACTATCCCACGGGAACTCTTTAATTTTTCGGGATTAAAGTATCCTATATGTCGCCAAAATTTCATTTCAATCGGTCCAGTCGTTTCGGAGATTAGCCGGTACAAACAGACAGACAAACAGAGAAACAAATTATTATTTTTAAATCTAAATTAGTTCTATTTCACTTCTTACATCCCCCTGACTCGGTTTTTAGCATTTTTTTCATTGTACAGAAATTCGACCTCTACAGTTTTATTATATGTATATAGAGAGAAACCTACCTACTATACTTATATACCTATAATGTTTAAAAATATATACATACATTGCTTTCTTTAAGCTATACATATATGCTTGTGTTACAGGTAACACATGAAACCGACTTTCAAGCAATTTCGAGTATCCTCCACACCAAAGTAAATCACGAAACGTCCAGTTACACATTAGTAATACCACAGTAATCTGTAACATGTTAATCACACAACGCAAGATAATCCAAGCATTGAGCTGTAGCATCTACTATGTAGGTCAAATAATAATTGTCATGTCGCAATATCATGTCATCTCATCCTCTCAATAAGATGACGTCATATGTTGAAACTGTATAACATTTACTATGCATTAATTAGGCAATGTTTCATTAAAGAATTTTAGATATGCTACGATTAAGAAAAAAAATCTGTAAATGTTTCATAGGAACTTAATGAACGTTTTATTTTAGAACTAGTTAATAATTATAAGTAGAGTTCATCTTAATTTTCGGTTTAAAATTTCACTCGTTCGGACATATATGTGTAAAATATTGCTTAATTTGATAAAAAAAACATGGCTAAATGACTGTATTTTTTTTAGTAATTATACAGATTCGTAACCTCTCGTTTATTTAATACCTCTCTCTTTACTCTCATTTTCCCAATTATTTGGAGTCGACACGATACCTATGTCTTTTCCTTCCATACACCTATATTATGATATACCTCTGACGCACCGCAAGTACCTACAGAACATCTAATGGTATTACAAAATTCGTTTTCTATTTGGACATCGGCTGTGAGAAATTTATAATTTTGTATTGTTTCCGCTCTTCGTCTGAAAAAAATAGTTTTTAAGATATGTCACTTTACAATAAAGCAGCGATATGTCCTTACATTTAGACAAAATGCTATTCGTTTAGACAAAATTATACTTACGCGAAGAGATTGGTGCTTAAATAAAACCATTGTGTTTTAATAAGCCCTCAGACTATTCGGCCGGACGGCCTCATTTCGTTGTCTGCGCCTGGACTAATCATAAACTTTGATGGCATAATAATATAAAAAGTTTATGGACTTACCTACTCTCAAGCAGCACTTCTAGGATGCCATATAAAATGAAGTATAAAAGGAACTGTAATGTATACTTTAATTTATTATAACTCAGTTTTTAATAACGTTGTATTTCATCTGACCAAAGAAAATGTAAGTAAACTTAGAAACTATTCTTTTGGAGGCGAAACCTAATTCATACTAAATTAGTCCACAAAGACAACTTTAACCGTAAATCGTACATATCATAGCTAACCTCGCGAGTATCATTACCCGTCAGACGTCTCCGTAATTCTCTCTCACCTTGGAGTTGTCATAAAAAATTGCTCGTTTGTACGTGATGAATGATGTCGATGTCAGCGGCCATCTAATTGGGTGTCAAAGTCTAGAACTAAAAGCATACACGTGTAGGGGCGATCGGCGTACCGCTCCGTCGGCCATTGTGTGCGCTTTATCTACTTGTAGGCTGTACATAATAAATCGTCGATGTTGCATTGTGTCGGCCTAAGTGATGTACACAACAGTCGCGATCGAGGTGTGTGAAATATCGCTCCGGAATGTTATTAGAACGCGCCGGAATACCAATCGATCGACGGTATTTTCCTTTGTAAGAAACGCTTTTTGAGGCCTCCTCTTATTCATGTTGAAGATAAAACGGGCTCATATTCACCAAGGATTTTATTATCAATTGCAATTTTAGCAATAATTTCACAGCGCTGTTGTCAAAACAAAAAAGAAAGGGTTTTCCCCCACCACGTTTGGCATGTTGCAAATGATCGGGTGAAATTCTTCTCTATCTTTGTACATAGTAGCGATGATGATCAAATATGTAGACTGATAAATATGATAGACGGAAGTGTAGACACCGTCTAAAATCTTTCTCGGTCATAAAAAAACCCCAAAATAAAATCAAATAATCATGAGTTTTTTTTTGGATTCACAAATAAAATAAAAGAAGAAAGACAAATAAAAAACCATGGATACATAAAAGAACGTCAACGTTTTATCGAAAATAAAACCAGTAAAATGCAAGTCACTCCACATGTAAAGAATTTCGTATAAGTGAAGAACGTCCATTGTTGTAATTTAATTTCATTGAAATTTTATTATGTCAATTTGTTTTTCCTTTAAAGCGTAATATTTTTTTAAGTTCTATCACTTTGAATTTTTTCTGAATATTGGAATATTCGTGTTACAAGTTAGAGGTGGGTGTACACATTAATTAACTAATCTAGTAACAAAAAAATTAAAGCAAAAAAACCACTAATTATAATCCAGTAACTTCTGAAAGGATTATTACTGTCGATTATTAATTAATTAATCTGTAAACACCTGCTTTATCTAAATTAACTCGACGGCTAGATGCATAAAATCGACTGTAAATAATTACTTCAATCTCATACATCGTGTTTTATGGTAAATTAGAAATTCTAACTAATAGGGTATCATAATTTTGATGAATTCAATTCGTTATGGTTACCACTTACATTTTCTGATAATTGAGTTGTCTGCAGTTTAATTTACATGTTTAAACATATAATTTGGATTTTGATAAAAGCAGCCTTTATAGCCGTGGTAACTTAGTGTTGCTCACTGGTGTCACGATCTCAAAGAACGCGAGTTCGAATCCTTGTCGGAAAGCATGCACCACTTAGGCATTTTTTTGTCCTAATGTTCATATTGTTATAATTACCACACACTATCGGTGAAGGAAAACATCGTGATTAAAGCTGTACATAGAGACAATCGATGTTTTAAACCCGCCAATATACAGCCCAGCAGTGAGACGTTTCTAGACTGTTATTATTGTTACCTACTAGTAAGTATATATCCGCTATATACTTCCAATTCATAAAATCAACCTATTTCTCCACATTTATTATAATCTGGAGCAACATTCATGCTCTCGTCTACACAAATATAGCATACATCACTCACTGTCAGTTGTTTCCAATTTAATATAAAGTGTTAAGAGCAATGTTTACGATTAATACTATATCTAAAAATATATATACGCTAACTTGTTATTACACATTTTTTTTTTATTTAAAAAAGTTTTAAAATATTTCCATTCATAATGACGATGGCAAGTTGTTGGCTTTAAAAATTAGTTATTAAATACCTACTACTGTCTACTGATATTATATTACTACGAGAATATAAATCCGAAATTATTGATGAAGACAATTTAATAAGAATCTATTTTC
This sequence comes from Dendrolimus kikuchii, assembly GCA_019925095.2. Taxonomy (NCBI): domain Eukaryota; kingdom Metazoa; phylum Arthropoda; class Insecta; order Lepidoptera; family Lasiocampidae; genus Dendrolimus; species Dendrolimus kikuchii. Next base: position 14,101,701 of record CM034394.1, read on the forward strand.
TAAGCTTTGCTTCACCTTATTGGCTTGAGTTTATTATCTATTTTTGTAAAATTTCTTATTAGCATTCATAAAAAGTACTAAAAAACCACGTCCTGTTTTCGCACGATTTGTGTAGTGTTGCTTTTTAGAGATCAAAATTTTCCTGATTATAAAAAAAACGAATTATATACATTTGTAAAAGTATAGTTAGCGACCGATTTAATTTATACTGCAATTGTTCAATGTCAATAGTCACAGAAGCAATCAACTCCCGTGCAAGCTATTTCTAACATTAACGACTTCTAAAAGTTATTATTTTTTACTTGAAAATATTAACTTAAAACTCCATTGAATCTATTTTTGCGACAAGCACACTTTCCAGCACAAAAGGTTCTAATTGCTCACTGAGCTGCTTCGCAGACAGAAATGTATTATGTGTTTGTTAAAGGTATGCTATACAATTCGCGCGGTGTTGCTTAGAAACGGCGCACCCGCCACGCGTCTCGTGCCTCCACCGCACTGTCCAGTACCATAGCCCATTGTCCACTGGTCCTTATTTCTATTTCCTCTGCACTATAATAGGAATTTCTGAAATTGCAACAATACACATACGGCTCGCTGCAATAACGGCCACCGGTAATTTCGTTCTTATTCTCGTCTTTTCTCGAGTCTGTCTATTGAATATGAATATACCTCTACCATGCTAGGTGTATGTGGCTTTTTTAGAGGACTATAACCACTTATTTTATTAAATTTATAATAAAATCACAAACTGATATGAGTGTACAAATTACGATGAATCTAGGACTAGAAATATATCAACAAGAATAAGAATATCATTGTGTTAGTATCGTGTAAAATAAAGTTAACTATTGTTTCGAAGTTATTAGGGTTCCGTAGGAAATTGGCCAAGATTTAACCCTTTTAAAACCATCGCAATATCTATCATCATGTTTGTGCATCTGTCGAAACCGGATCGTGTGAAAAATTGCTCCAAATACGTTTGTGAAATATGGGATATTTTTGAAACCATTTTTGAGGGTTCTATAATCAAATCATCTCTACAGAACTATTCACTCTGCGTGTCAATACACGCAGAGTGAATAGTGAATAGTGCTTTTCAATAAAAGCACTTGGCCCTTGACACATGGTTTTGGATAATTTTTATTTCATGTAAAGTTATAATACCTCTGGTCTTGATCATATCACTCAATACCAAAATATTAATATTTTTAAACAACATTTTAATTATATAAACACTCTTTTACCCCACTGTTAGTTCTATCTCGACTACTGTAATTGTCTTCGGTCACAGTAGTCCCATAACCATGATTATTATTCAACAAGACAAAATAGTACCTTTGTTTACGGTTTATAAATACCGTCAATTTTATTTACATATATAATCGAACGGTGTTGACCACCTGTCGGGGTGAAATGACCATTGACACCCGAAGGGGCCGGCAGCCGATACGGAAACGGAAGTGCACGCGTCATCCCGCACCTGGCCTGTACAACCTTTGCTTCCTTTAAGCCTTAAAAGTGGAATACTATCGTCAATTTTTGCTTTTCGATTATTTATTTTAGTATTATTGTGTTTTGGGTGATTTTAATTAGCCGAGTAAGTAACGAAAATAGTAGTTAGCGCATTCGCATTGAAATAGCGCTGGTTCGCGTACTAGCTGAAAAGCATGCACCACTTAGGCAGTTTTCTGACCTAATGTATTAAAAATATTATTACAACTACCACGTGCCAACGGTGAAGGATAACATCGTGATGAAACCTGCACAACGAGCTAACAGATGTGTCAAGCGTGGTGGATATACTATCCGTACCTCTACAAATGGGAGGTCCAAGCCCAGCAGTGGGACATTAAGACTTATGGACCGTTATTATTATTATTGTCTATATTATTTATTTAAATAAATCAGTACTCTAACATATAAATCCAACATATATTTTTTGTTCCTGCTTCTAGCCTAGAAAATTACCGATACTTATGAAAATTGGTAAATATTATGTTCTTTCAATAATAAGGAATAAGGATGAGCACAGTTAACGAATCTAAAATTTACTCGTGCAAAGGTATATATTAGAACAAAATTGTGATTAATATATAAATGTTCACCTTTTACAAAACCTAATAACATTAAAAGATGTGTTTATTATTTCGGTAATTGTGTTAAAATAAAATGTTCAAGTTAAACAAACAGAGATGATTGTTTATTAAAATCCCGAGACACTTTTATGAAGCCTAATGTTAATGGCTATTTTATATTCGACATCTGTTTTTACATTCGCCAAACTCAACTTCCAACTCTGCCTGGGTCATTTACATTTATTATTTTAACTAGGACTTTCTTGTTCTTACATAATTCAATTCACAGTTTTTTGCGTATTCTCTTTTGTGTTTTAATACAAAAACTTGGTCTAGTTGGCGAGGTCGTTCGAGCGTAGGGCTGTCTCTCGCCAAAATGAAAATCTGGATTTCGAAATTCGTGTTTATATAATTTATTTGTCCTGTAGTCAAACAAAAAATATAAATATTATCACAGTAACATCTATCGCAAAAATGCAAAGTGCACGTACCAAGTCTGTCCATTTTCCAAGATTACTGTCACACATGCAATTGAATACAAGATCAACGAATAGTGACGAATTGGGACTTTAACTTAATATTAATTGTCGGCTGGCTACAAGAAGAGACCGGCACTGGCAATCCCGAACTGACGCTACCAAGGAACTGTCATCTGCTATCAATTACGCTAAGCGCTAAGAAAATTATTAATTACGAAAAGAGTTATAACAAAGTGAACTTCATCATCAAAATTTTAAACCAAGCCCATTTATTCATTAAATTGTGTTTCATAAAATTCTTCGTTATAAAAATTGTGAAAGTTATTCACTTCGATGGAGCTGTGTAGCCCAGCATTAGTAGTAAGAAAAACAATACAAATTCGGAAAGCCTCTTAGCTTTAGATGCAAACACTAATACAAACGACAGCTTAACACGTTATTAGTGGCAGTAAATATTTAGTGTGGATATTTTGCTAAATTATCATAGACGCGTATCAAAAAATACCTTATAAATCTAAACTCTATTTTATTAAGTAGTGTAGTAAATATTGACATTCGGAGCATGGTTCACATACCGTACGACCGCCGTAACTATTTATTAGTTACAATAGCCGTTTTACGTCAACATTCATGTTCATTCTGTAATATATAAGTTAATGTGGTTAGAAGGAAAAAATCAATTGAAAATACTACTCTTTTAAAAAAAGTACCGGAAAAAGGTCAATAATACACAAAATGTTAGTTTTTCATTCAAATTTATTTCACACCTTCAAAGTATGCGCCTTCAGAAACGATACATTTACGCCAACTAATAATCCAATCATCAAAACATTTTTTAAACGCTTTTCCGGTATTGAGTTTAGATCTCGTCGCAAATTCTCCTTTATGTCTTTTACTGAATGAACACGGGTGCTACGAAGTGGTAATTTAAGTTTAAGAAAAAGAAAGAAGTCGACTAGAGCCATATCTGGTAAATAAAATGATTGTTCGATGATATTTGTTGAGTTTTTGGTTAAAAATTCGTTCACAATGATGGCTTTATGCGAAGGCACATTATCATGGTGCAAAATCCAAGAAATTTCTTTCCACAAATCTGGCCTTTTTCCTCGAATTTACTCTCTTGAACACCGCATAACGCTCAAATAATATACTTTATTTACCGTTTGACCTTCCGGTTAGAAATCTGAGTGCACAACACCGCGATAGTCAAAGAAAATAGTCAACATGACTTTGACTTTTGATCGACTTTGCCGTGGTTTTTTCGGTTTCGGTTCAGTTGGAAGGTGCCACTCCAAAGCTTGACGAATACGAACTAGTGAATATTTTGCATGTTAAACTCGTAAACCCACGTCACCGGTAAAATGCGTTTCATGAATCTTGGGTCGGAATTGACTCGTTCTGGAATGTCCTCAGCAACTCATGCGGTTGAGTTTTTGGACAAAATTAAGGTCTTTTGGGACTAGCCGAGCGGCAACATGTTTCATACCCAAGTGATTATTTAAAATTATACAGATCGACTCGCGAGGCACAGAAAGTTCAGTGGCTATTTCTCTCCAACTTGAATGAGGATTTTCAGTCACTATTTCCATCACTTTTGCGACGTTAACTTCAGTTGAAGACGTTGATTGCCTACCAGGGCGAGGCAACTCTTCCAGCATATTTCTACCGCTTTTGAACACTTTGTACCACTCACTCATAAGCACGTGTTTTTGATACAGTCTATTCACCGTAAGCCTCCTGTAATATTTTCAGTGTCTCCATATACGAAATTGCATTAGCGATGCAAAATTTAAAACAAACTCTTTGTTCGATGTTTTTTTTCCATTATGAAATTCGCAATACACACTAGATATGATATAACTAAAAATAGCATTGTATTTAATCTAAATGACCAATGCAACTCAAACTCCGCGCCAAAATGAAAAACAGTTGTGCCAATCTAACAACAACAAAAAAATGAATTTGGATCCATAATAAAATCATCTATTCTCGGTACTTTTTTGACAGAATGTATGTTACTGATACTATTTTACTTTTTGTCCCTGATTTGAAATTATGAGTGCATACTACTACTACTCATACTCTCACTCTCTTAAAAAGGTACTGTGGTGCAAAAATTCTTTTTTAAGATATAAAAAATGTTTTGTTGTACACACTAAATATTATCAAATATAACCAATTTGACAACCCTAACTACATCAAAGTCGTTCGACTTTGCTACTGGAAAGCTGCATTCGCTACTCCGCTAGGTAGGATTCTTGGTTAGCATAATATGTCTTCATGATGCTCACTGTAATACGTAGTTTGTCTGCATGTACACTATTTATTTTATTTAGGTAACCCTAATGTACGATTTTACTTATAATAATTATCTCTCACCTTGGACTTCTTATCTCGCGGTTTGGCTCACAATATTGTCTTGCAAATTATCCAGTTTTTGCTAAAATAATTATTCTATGGTCGCCTCTTTTGTCGAAAAACTTACGTACCAAATGTTATGAAATTTGTTTAATTCAGATTATCTCTAGTAACTATATTTTGAATCTATATTCCACAAATTTTTTATTTAATCTATACATAGTCTATAAAGAGAGTGTCGGGGTGAAGGTAAGGAAAGGAATGCTCCGGTGGTTCGGGCATGTAGAAAGAATGCATGATGAAAGAATGACTAAACAGATATACAATGCAAAAGTGGATGGATGCAGAAGTCGTGGAAGGCCACGACACACCTTCCATGATCAAATTGATCGTGTACTAGCAGAAGGTGATGTCAGGAGCCTTAAGAACAGACGAGCTTGCATGACAAGAGTTATGAATGTCAAAGAGGCAAGTGAGGTGTGTAAGAATAAGCCTAAATGGCACTCTGTTGTTCGTGCCTACCCCGCAAGGGAACTGGCGTGAAGTTATGTATGTATGTATGTATAGTCTATAAAGTCTGGAGTCAGTTCATTCTAAAGGCCGTAGAAAAAACAAACATAATCCAAGCTATCTTTTATAGTCCACCTTTTAATATGAGTTTTTTAATTAAATATCTAATTAATAATACTTAAACATTAACTTAAAACTAACCATTAATCTAATTTTCATAAATATTAAGTTTATTTAACCGTATTATAAATTATTTTACTTCAAAACCTATCTCATTAAAAGTACTAACAAGTTTATAACCTAAACATAAACAAAGGAGCAAAGTCAATTTAAACTATATCATGAAACATTATTAGAGTCTAAATAAGAACGAACAATGTTTGAAAATATATCTTTTTACGGTATCACATTGCCGTTGAAATGGCCATGATCACATGCGACTTTGTGTTGTATGTTGTATGCAAAGGGCGCGTCGGGTCGCATCGGCATGCTGCCTCCGTCACCGGCGAACTTCGAAAATCGACTTTCAATGAAACTTCGCTTTTCTACGTAAAAATTTACATTTATACAAACAAGCAACTGTCACCCGCTGCAAATAGATCTACGAATACGAAATTATATTCGGAACAAAATATTGAAAACATTACGCAATGTTCATCAGAATACCAGATTAGGCCTCGGTACATAATATTTTGTGATGTTTTCATAATTTATTAATGTATTATGAAGACTTGTTATTTTCTTTGTAATTCTAAATAAAAATTCTGAGCATAGTGAGAAATTTTAAAATCAAACATGCGTGTCAAGTCTAGGATAGTTAGTAAATCGTCCCGTAGAGGTGTTGAACGTCCACTGTTATTGTCATTTAGCTACAAAACCCTAAATATTGTCATCGAACATATTATGTATCATGTATACATAGTTATTAGTTATACATTCGATAACAATTTATAGGGTTTCGTACCCTTAGTCAGAACTCAGACCTTAGTTTGACATTCATTTACAAAAATTGATCCTTACGAGCTACTCTATACTTTGGTGTAGTATACAGTACATGATTTTGCAAAATCAGCAAATTCTAGAAGATAATTGATTTTTCAAAAATCTAGTGATACCCCTTTAGGTTAAATGACAAAATCGACGTCGAGATTCCTTTCAGTGTTTTTAGGTATTTCATAAAGTTTCTAAAATAAAAAAAAATTACCCTATATATTTGACTGGTCACAGTAATAAAAGACTTCGAACTGCTGTTAAACAATTTGCTGTGTTATTCTATTCAATTGCTTATTCGTTCCTCTGTAGGGTTTCCGTTCAAACAGCAAATTTGGCACATTCGAGCAGCCGAGTGGACCGATTCGATTTGCCCTAACACGATAGTCACACATTCAACTCCCGGTGGATCGCGTAAGTGCTCCATTCACTACGGAGAGCATTATTAATACACATCCCTCCCCACTCGTCTCCTCTCAAGACCCTCATTGTGTGCCGTTGCGAGTTAATCCTCCGTCCGGCAAAGATCGCCGATCGAATGGACCGGCTCAGCTTTGTGAAACGTAATAGGGTTCACCAGTTAAATGCTGCGTGTAATTTTTGGTTTGCAATTGTAATTATCTATTGAATCGCAGTGCTTCGGGGGAAGAGTTCAATTATCGCGCGGCGCTCCATCGAACTGATTGATTGGTTTCGGCTGTGTTCCTATCTGTCAGCTTGATAGACACACCACATCACCGCGATCTACAGAGAATTAGTGAAGCGCCAAAAGCACATTAAGCTGATGTGTACAATTGTACATGTAGACAACATAATCAATCTATGACTATAAATAAACAATAGACATAATCTGAAACCGCTGACATTTAACTAATTTTATAATTTAATGTTAAAGGTTTACTTTTTTAAGGTTTCTTAACCATTTTAGTTCGTCCCAATGTATATTGTAGTCCTTTTTGTCAGAAACTACTGGCTCTATATGAAGAAAATTTGACTACAAGATATATATGCATGCGGCTACAGAATGGTTTAGTGAAATTATGAGGAGACCAAAAATTAAAGATGACCGCCATACACGTACCTAATTGAAAAACATTTAAGGTTCATAGATATATGAGATAATATAATATATAATAATAGCTCATAAACGTCCCACTGCTGGGTTCGGGCCTCCCACTATAGAGGGGAACTGTATACCCGCCACGCTTGTCCAAGACGGCTTAGCAAGTTTGACACATCCGTTATCTTGATGTGCTGGATTCATCACGATGTTTTCCTTAACCGTTGTTAGCACGTGGTAATTGTAACAATGCACAATTCCTCTATTCCGAGACAGGTATTCGAATAATCACAACGAAGTTCTGAAATAACTTCTTTATCAAAGTCAAACGAAGAGGAGTAATAAAGGAGTTAAGTGGTAAAAACTGTGCCCTCCCTCCCGCCTAATGCTCTACATTATGAAATGAAAAAATAAAAAAATATTTATTACTAACCAATCATAAATCAAGTGTCAGTAAACGAAAATGATATGTGAATCCATTTGGAACTATGAAACCGTCTGGGCGTCACAATGTATAAACCGACACCTCCCAGAGGAATCGCAGAACTATGCTCAGCAAAGCAATTTAACCAATTTATTGTCATTCACCTCCATTGACGGCTCCCGCGCTCTCAATTTGAAAATAGACTTCATTGTATTGCCCTCGCGAATATCTTATGGCTCGAATATTCCACCAAATAACGACGCGTGGGCTTTTAATCACCTCGTGTGCGCGCTTCCTATAAAAATATGATTTAAATAGCAGTTAAATAGTCATAACAGGAGCTGCGATGACATACTTATAACGTAGTAAAATGGTAGTAAAGCTTAAAAAAGAATCTTAAATGGTCTCTTCATTCTGATAGCCATATTTTCATTTTTGTGATTTAAAATAATAATATTGTGACGTCTATTTATAAGAATGTAACTTAAATATTTTATGTAAATTTCTGCTTGTACAAATTGACAACTCAAATGTTTTATTATTACTTTTTATACTTATGATCCTAGGGGAAGATCAGCGCTGGTTAACCTAACCGGCAATTTGCTGAGCTAGGACCAATTTAGAACTATATTTGCTTGGTTTTTTTTTAAATAGTTTAAGTGGGGTTTACATTGTACATTTTAGTAGTTCTATTAAATATTTTTTCTTTCTTTCTACTTCAGAACAAAAATCTCTAAATTTATATCGCAGTAGCTTAACAACTAAAGTAATTCAGTTCATTAACACTATTCAGACAATTTCTCTACTCAAATTTGCCTATTGTCACTATATTAATTCGGAATATAAAATAAATAAACATGATAAAACAGATGAAAACAGGATTATCAGGGTGTGAAATCCGCCAATCTGCTCGAGACATGCATGACATGTAATACACCGTGCGTTTTTTTTAAACGAGGAGGCCCGTCGAGTATGCTTATGGGCTGATATTATTTATTCAAAGAAAAGAAAGGACGAGTTCAATGTTTCAACATATATACATTTATACATATACTAGCTTCTGCCCGTGACTTCGTCCGCGTGGAATAGTTAAAAAAAGTAAGTTAAAAAAAACCTCCCGATTTTGAAACATTCTTCATTGATGCTCCGTTTCTATTAGTCTTAGCGTGATGATATATATCCTATAGCCTTCCTCGATAAATGGGCTATCGAACACTGAAAGAATTTTTCAAATCAGACCAGTAGTTCCTGAGATTAGCGCGTTCAAGCAAACAAACTCTTCAGCTTTATATATTAGTATAAGATGTTTTTGATTTTTGTTATCCTTCTTATACTGCATCCAAAGGTTGTCTAGAAGAAATCACCATGGGCAATAAGTTTTTGATTTTAAGTAGCATATTTGTACAATAACGTATATTTTATTCTATTTCATACGAATTACATATTAATTCCTTAAATTATCGTAATGAAAAATACAGTCTTTTATAGCTAATATAAAGTTCCTCTAAATATTAATACAAAATAAATCTATTTGATAACTAATATAATAGAAACTCTTTCTGTAAAACATGTCAATTAATAACCAAAGGAATTCGATAGAACTCGCGACACGTGCGAGGGTTATCCGCCATCTTGGATTGGGGATCAAATGAAATTGACATGTGGTTTGTGTGCGGACATATTGTACGCAACTGAGAGCATTGTGTTGGCACCCCTAATTATACAGGTCTGGTTATGTGAGCGGATAAAGCATGGTAATTAACGTAATGCGGCTCGTGGATTTAATTCTCCTAATTTATAACTTATGCCTTTCTATAAGTAACTCCCACCTTTTCAATTCTGTGGTACTGCGATATCGTTTTGCAGTTAAAAAATTAGTATATTTAAAGTTTACATAGAAAAAGAACTGCAGAAAGCTAAAATGTACGTTAAGTAAATTTTTAATCATAATTTACTGGCCAAATTGCTAATTTTCCTTCTTTTGTCCTATTTATGTCACCTGCCTTTTCTATTCACACGACATTGGCAAAATCAATGCATTAATGCCATTGCAACCATCATTAAAAAAAACGAATAACTTTTTGACTGTCAACGTATAATTTATTACAAAGGAAACCAGGTGGTTTTTTTTTTAAAAATAAAATTGAAAATGGCAGTTTGATAGTAATAAATGCATCTACTTTGTAATTATCCGCCTTAAACCATTGAGGTATAATAATGTACTACTACGTACTAGAGAAGTCATCCGTAACTAGTTTATTTGAGCACTCGTTATGGTCCATGAAATATGACTCGTATAGTCTGTCCTGGGTTGTTATCGATACTTTACGTGTTTGAGTGGAAAGTAATTATTTAAAAAATGCCTTCATTTGTACTAAGGTACTGTTAAACCACTCAAGAAACGTAAATATATTTCAAGGGGTGATTTTTCACCGGTAAGTTTGTTGCAGGTATTCTCGATAAAAGATCTTATTTTAATTAAATTTTATCCATTTAATCCACGTCATGGCTGCGGCCATGTTCAGGCGAATTTCGTAGAGTAACAATTTGTGCCTACGCAGATAAGACAAACTGCAGTACTGATGTATTCCGCAGTATTCGTAACAAATATTTAGGAGACATTGAAAATATTTTAATTCTCATGGGTTGTTTTATGAAATTTACGATTTATCCGACTACGCAAAGTAAACGATCGGGTGTTTTTGGAATGACGTATTATTTTGATGTGTTCCATGATGTGTTTTGATTTAAAAGTTTACTCGCTGGACCCTGCAAAGCGAAAGGAGTGGGTTAAAATTGTTCAAACGAATCCCAACGAAGAAGCGTGGCTACCTTCTGAGCATACACACATATATTCAGTGCATTTTAAGGATGACGGCAAATACAAGACTAATACAAGACGAGGTAGGCTACTTAAAAAATCTGCAACAAAAAAAAAACGATTTTGTTTAGTGGATATTAAAGATATTTTTGTAATTTTTATTTATACTATTTGTATACATTATAGATAGTGATAAAAAACCATATGTTAGTCATTGATAATTTCTTTGTTATCATCCAACAAAATTGTAAATATATCTAGGAAACTGAGATATTCATTACATACACTTTTATGAAGTGGCACTCATAGATGCTAAATTACACACTTAATTCTTTAAATGTACCAATTTACTGGATTTTAAACTATTGTTAAACTATACAATGCAAAAGTGGATGGATGCAGAAGTCGTGGAAGGCCACGACACACCTTCCATGATCAAATTGATCGTGTACTAGCGGAGGGTGATGTCAGGAGCCTTAAGAACAGACGAGCGTGCATGACAAAAGTTATAAATGTCAAAGAAGCAAGTGAGGTGTGTAAGAATGGGCCTAAATGGCGCTCTGTTGTTCGTGCCTACCCCGCAAGGGAACTGGCGTGAAGTTATGTATGTATGTATGTATGTATTTAAAGTTAAATAAACGCACAATTGATTTTACTTTTTTTATACTCTACCATTTATTTATTTATTTAACTACGTATTAATAAATTTTGAAATAAATTATGAATTCTAAAGAAGTATTGTAGGTACAGAAGCTGTGACACACAATTTTGCGGTCTATAATCTATAGCATATGAATCCACGAAAAGCTCGCCCCGCGCAAGCGCCCGCTTTCATCAAGTTCGAACTTTTTTGTTTTTAATAGCTTCTCCAGTACGTAGTATATCTATATAACTCAATGCCTTAAACGTGTATTAACGAAATCTGAATGAAATTAATTCAAAATTCAGATAAACACCCTTTAACAATTTAATATGCAAAATAACATTTGCATGAAATTTGTTTAATGTAAAATGTTATTCAGCCTGAGGCGATGGGGCTGAATTACAAAACGTGGTCCGCGGAAGGAGGACGTAATATCGGCAATATCGCCTCTCGAAGGGGTATTCTCGAGGCGTTGTCGTAAATGATCACATCTCATCGCAGCGGGTGCGGGTGTGCGGGCCAGACGCGGCGTCAGCGGACCTCGCCGCGTGAATTTAGCATATTGCTTGAGCTGCCAGATTCCAGGGTTCCAGATTGAGATTTTTTTCCCAATCTTGGGGAACAGGTTATTTTTGTAGAGAAGTCTTAGGGATATTACTGTGGGATACAATTTTGTAACAGAGATGCCTAGACCACTACGGTCTTATTCATATTGAGTTAAAGTATGTTTGTAGGCTTTCTTAACGTAATAAGACCGTTAATGTATAGATGGAGCATATGTAAACAAAAACGTCAAATTATGTGAAGCATTTTTTTTAAATTTAGTGTAGCGCGCCTGCGTACTCATAACGCACCGCAGCGCGTCCGGCAGCATATTCCAAAATCGGCACCCTTTAGCCGGCCTCACTTTTAGCGCCCAAGACTCCGTCTTTTTATTAATGATCTAAGCTAGGATGTAATAAATTCAAGCTAAACACTAAAATGCTTTTAAAAAAATAAGCCAAAAGATGTTTCTAGTAATGATGATCGTGTTGACTTTATTCTCTTAATCCAATATAATTATTACACCTGAAGTTGCTAACATGTTTATTAATCTTGTTGATAATAACATATAGTATAAAGAAACAGATAAGACTTAAGATATTTTGGGGCCAAGTTGCCAAATTTTGGCGACATTGTTGGGGATTTCTCAAAACTCAATCTGGCGATCGTGTCGGATTCATGCCACGTCATAATATAGACATTCGCCAGGACGCCCCGTGTTAAAGCCATTATCGAACCCTAATACTATTTTAAAAAATGGCCATCCTAAAACTAAACGCCTTCGCAGGAAAGGAAAGCTGCTTCCGAACAGACACTTAATAGGATTGGATGAAGATGGCGAAGTAATAAAGCGTGTTCAGTAATGTATTTATAGAAGATGTGCCAGCACCGCCTCGTTGTATGGATCGCCTTCAATTTACTGTTCGAGATTACGATTAGCTCCTCGATCGGGCTCTTTATTAAACTTCCCGCAGGGGACTAACCGATTTTATTCAAATACTTTGAAAAATATAAAGAAGGAAATATACTCAACTAGATTTTAGTATTCTCCTCCTCCTTGAGTCATATTCCTCATTTCTAAAGGTCGTGCCCTTTCGCCACTTCTGGCACTATTTTTCACCATCGGTGACGATCAGCGGCAATAAACAATGAGTCGTATACGGAGTCGTAGAGTATAGTGCGGATCTGACCATGTAAACAAGTCTTAGTTGCATTAGCGCTAAACGAATACAATTGAAAAGTATGGGAATGACCATAATACTTAGTGTAAATATATGTCATTCCCATTCATTTTCTATTAATTTAGCGCTAATGCCAGTTATCTACACGGGCTGGTCGGACCAATGCATCAGACTACGGCCTCGAGATCTTTTTCCTCCTATTTTGCCAATGAACATTAGTTTTTAATGACAAGAGTTATGAATGTCAAAGAGGCAAGTGAGGTGTGTAAGAATAAGCCTAAATGGCACTCTGTTGTTCGTGCCTACCCCGCAAGGGAACTGGCGTGAAGTTATGTATGTATGTATGTATGTAACATTAGTTTTTATAAATTGTCTCCCTGTTTGCTGGCTATCTGTCAGAATTGCTCAAGACATTTTTGGAGGCAGATAGATGAAGATTTTAGTATATTTTTTATTTAATGAATTATTATAATGCTGCGGCCGCATCTGCGTCAGTATTAAAGATTTCAACTGTGGCCGGATGCGTCTTATTTAAAGCGTTAAAAATAGCGCCGTTAACGCATAGCCTTATTAGTGTGTGTGCATACATCGTTATTGGTCAGTATTTAACCTCATTAACAATGTCGCATCTGAAATAACGTATCGACATATCTGCGTGAAAAGGCCTAAATTTGTCTGCAATAAATATGAAGCCGCACCATAATAAATATGTATAACGAGAGACTAATATAAGACAGCATAATAATAGCAAGAATTTTATGAAATAGACTGGTTTTATTTATTGCTCGAAATTTTTTCTTAAATTGTCATTTTTCAATCTAGAGTTATCACCCAATTTAATTTATTTTGGACTTTTTATTTTAAGAAACCAGTGTTTATGGACAGTGGATAATGGCTGTTTTTTCATACTGGTGTCATTCAAAATTGGACCTGGTAGGTGGCGCTGGAATCCAGTGGGTTCCAGGATCTTTATTTTATCTGATCCGTCCTCTTTCTTGGGGGTTGGTATACGCTTCTTCAATAAGATTCCGAGTGAAATGTTAGATCTGCCTTTCACTAAATTTAAAACTAAATTAAAAAGCATCTTGCTAAAATGGGGATACTACACTATTGAAGAATACTTAAATTGACAAAAATTCATTTACATAGCAGCTCGCTCCAACCTCTTATACTAAATTTTGTATAACTATTTTTTTTATCTTGCCATGCTTGTAAGGAATTTGTGGAGACATATTGCATTATTATAACTATAACATTATTTTTCTTTCTTTTTATTGTCTTGGTCTTATTGAGTATGCATTGTTTGCTACAACTCCATTAATTCATCAAAAAGTAATTCTGTAACATACTTCTGTACAAAACTTATAAAAAAAAGAATTTGAGATATAAATAGAATATGAAATATAAAGAAAAACAATATTTAGCTAGACGTGTTGCTGGGGAGTTTCTTGCCGCTTCTTCTCCTTTACAGCATCAACACGTTGCGAAGCGGTGTACATAGAATAGGAAGTTAACTTACATGTATGACCTTCAAAAAGTGTTCTCCAGTAGAACTTATTTTGAATAAAAACTTTTGAATTTGAATTTATTTTTCAGAGCAGGACATCGTGTCTACACAGGCCGCTAGTTCAAATGTATGAATAAAAACAGTCCACCATTCTGATTAAGTGACGATATTGTAATAGCAGGATTGAGGCCCGGAGACGGACCCGAATATAGAGAAAGACAACTACAGAGTTGTCTTCTCTAGAAATCGCTACATACCTAAAGAAAATAAGGTATTCGCCACACCATCGCTTTATCTATGAGGGTTACACAGTCCATTTCTTATCTCTATGGTAAACAGACCTATCAATTGCGTAGATAGTTCTAAGCCAATCATGTTCAGCCAATAATATAAATTAAAATAGAAGTGTTCTAAAGTCAACGTCTGAACTCTGATCTAAAACAATTTGATTTTTATATACCTACTTTAGAGATGCATAATGATCCATTCCCTTTCTGTCTACATTTACGTCAGGTGGTAGTGAAGTGATTAACAAGTTGTACACTTACAATTGTTTTAGTTGTTACTAAATTAATTAAATACATTTTAATAACTCCTTACACTAATTATTTTTTAACCCTATGAGTGTAGCAATTAGAATGTATAGAATATTATAGTACTATAATATAATAGATATAGATAAAGTATAATATCATCTATCTATTATCTATATCTATCATCATCTAACCACATGAATTCAATTTGTACATATAAAAGCTATATGAATGTAAATGTGCTGGTTTGGATTTGTGGACATCAGCCAGTATCATTACTCTGATACGAAAATAAACGAATGTAGATAATGGACGGCAGGATCAATACAAAGTAATCGCAAGCGAATCCAATAAGCCCGGCCAAAACAACGGGGGGTCGCATCACATCGCCCATCGGATGGGATCGGAGGCTGCGAACCGAACATGGGGAAACAATATGGCGGCATGCAAATAGCTCGGCCATTATCGCACCTGGGCAGCGTGAGCCGCCCCGACGAGTAAACAAGATTACGGGAATTGAATGGCTAATTAGGGGAAAAGAAGCGGCCTCAGCGAGCGCCCTGAGTTATCGCGACTCGTCTCTGCCATATTTCACGACGCTGAACTCGCCTTTATTGTTCAGCCGCCTCTTGTTTAGCTAAAGAGGCTTGTTAGCTTATCTCTCGTAGCCTAGGTAGACTGCATTAACTGCCGTCACTGACAGGATCCGAGATTTACTACGCTACAAAGCTCCTAACACCGCTAAATAAATAATAAGCGACGGTGGACTAAAGCTGTTAACGAGAGCTGAGTAAGGGCCGTGTAACAAAATAATTGCGATAAGACCGTCCAGATAAATAATAGGTCCGATATCTAGAACCGTATATCTGGGAAACATTTTAATGTCGTATATAAAACAGATACATTAATCAAATTCAGTGTAGGTCTGGCATAGCTATTTTATTATGACCCACATCACAGATAACCGAATTAATAAGGCAAACGTGACGACAACCGAGTTACGCTGCAGTATACTCCTCGATGGGCCGTAGCGGCTCAGCCGGCATCACACAAGAAAGCACTTTATCATTATTCAATTAATTAATTAGTGACTTTTATAGATAATAAAGTGAGTATATTTACGAGTCAGCTTCGTTAATTTTATGTTATCTGTTTAATTGTATGAGCCTCCAACGTCGACCCAGCCGCGTTGCCGTTCCAAGCCCGTGTCGTTCAGATAACAATTAAATCCTATGACTATTACATTTAACACGATTGTCATAAAAAGTTTATAAAAGTATTGAAATTGTATTTTATTACTCTCTGCCCATAAGGTGTCCCTAATGAACGTTTAGTAGTAACTTGTATGTAAGATGATATAATAAACTTTTCCAATTAGGCAAAAATCAAAAATCTCATTTCACTAAACTTAGTAAATTTTCTACACAAAAATACAACCCTTGCATAATAACAATCAATACTTAACCTTAATTATATATTAAAAAATAAATAACACACACTCCCTGTTTCCACCAAGAACTCCCTTGTAGCATTTTTTATTTATTTTTTGTTTCTATCAGCGCCTCTAGGATAGAGAATTATTCACTGAATGTTGTTTAACCTGAAAGCGTTGGTAATATTTTGCCTACATGATAAATAACTGTTCGACTCATTGATATTCTTCAACGAATATACTACACAATATCATAAAGGGTATTCCTATCAGACTTCCAGCAGAATTCATTTACGTCCTTGATATGATTTAAAGAGGTTCGTCCGCCACAACCGACGTTAAACGTAATTTAATTACATACAAGGCTTATCATTGGGCCCACACAGAACCTAGTTAATACAAGATTAATGAATCACATCGATACCGATACAAGACTGTGTTCTGTTCAACTTGGTCATATTTAATGCCTACATTTTCATGATTGTTGAGATTTATGAGTTAGTCAAGTACTCGGCTGTATTCCATCATGTGCTTGTATTGATTATAAATACAATAAATACTTCAATATATAAGCAATCTTTGTTGCTAATATTATTACAATAGAACGTCTAATCCTATCTTCATGTATGAACCTTTTTGCTGTTGCTTTTCTGTTTTCGTGTTGTGCTTATATAGATGAATATTTAGCCAGCCACGCTTGTCTGTTGGATGTCGACGAAAGCAACTAGTCAATTCCTTTCGCTGACAACATTTGAAAAATTTCATATTATGGATAATAAACCAAATAATTAATTATCAAACTTCTTGTATAGGATGACATTTTATCATTTATGCTCGATAACAGTAAGCACCAAAGCTAATACGAGTATACTATTGCGAGATACTAATCCTTTGTAGGTGTCTTATTACCCCTTTGAATTTGAGAGATCGCACTTGTCTCTTTCTTTGTTCACGCCGCCCTAAAACGTCATTAAACCTTCTTTCCTCTCTTGGTATTTCATGCGAACTCTTGGAAGCCATTAAGCTGACCATTTAACGATTTTAAGAACCAGTGGGCGGCATGTTGCTAGGAGGCCATGTCTAATTTACAAATGGATAAGGGTCGGACAGTCGGAAGATGCGCCAATCGTGTTTTGACTGCGAACGTTGCGTTATCTAATGCACTTTCGGAGCGAGTATCTTATAACAACAAACTTTGCGCGATTTATGTGATAACGATTTTCTACCTTACGGTTTGGTTTTTTTTTCGACTATACTTGTAACAACTGTGAATGGCGTGTGTGTACTTCTAATAAACTATGTGATAATTCTAACGGCATTTCAAATTTACAACCTACAAATCCCCTACAAATTCGTAACAATACCTCTTCCACATAACTACAAAGGCGATGCATTTGATTTTCAATTCCAATATTCCGATTAATATACACTGTTACGTACCCACAATCAACACCCGCTGTAAACAAGACAAGATGTTTGGAATGTTGCTCACTAGAACCACGTGTTTTCACGAGCGATTTGTGTGATTGAAAGTTTAACGTGCCTATTTAGAGACTTACACAAGAAGTGCACTTGAATGCACGATTATGCAGCAATGTTAAGGATAAGCTACTCGCACAATCAGCTTATTTGCTTTTGTTATTTTTAAGATATCATAATTGCTTGTGTATCACAAAATACTCATTAATCTGTGTAAACCCTTTAGTGGGCCAAGATCTCAAAAGCCAAACACTTTGTCTAGAAGAAGCCAAAAAGTTCCATAATTTCTTTGCCGAGATAAGAGGCGAAAGTTCACGCAGGAGCGGAGATTTATGACATCACCGTCGTTCCTTTCACTAAATAATAAAAGGTCCGCTGTAAAACGCGGTGGGGGCATAAAAGTTTTACGTTCATACAACCCGTTGGTGTATGTACGTAATAGGCGCATGTAGGGCGCGTCATGTTAGGACGCCAAATCTCCATAAAGAGCAATCAGTGTCGGCACAATAGTCCGTTGTCCCATAAATTGTTACGCCAACGTTCGCTCATTTTGTCTTCGTCTAAGCTACGTCACACTCGTTATTACTTACTTGGACTATAATGATACAGGTTTTACTAAGAAAAATGTATGCTTATTACGCAGTAATACTACATTATTTTATATTTGACTTAATGTCATCTAGAATGGATATAATGGTCCAGTAAACTTAAAGTTAACAAAAATAGACAAGTACAAAAACATACAACCTATTTTTAAGTATTATATCTTCTTACTTACTCGTATATGTATAACGTATCTTAATGTATAAACTTAGATGTTACTAATTTTTGAACATAGGTACATACTCAGGCTTATATTTGGAATTATATTTCGCATCTTTTAATAACAAAGTAAAAATTAATCTAAAAACTACCATAATAGAAAATATACAAAGAATTACAATCTCAATAATGTGTTTGGGTACTCTAATTGGTTTATTCCATTTTTTTGATTAAATATCCCTACTATCGATTCTATAAATATATTCCATAAATAGATAGAGTATGCATTAAACTCAAAGTGGATGGCAACAAAATAAAAATAGCACCTTTAATAGGTGGCAAAGAAACACATTTGCTTATTCTCTGCCTTTTGCTTTTGTGCCTTCTAATCATCGCGATATTCTCTATGATTTGATTGTAGGAAAGCTAAAGTTACAAGGTGCAATATAAAATTATTAAAAAAATGAAAGAACACGTGTCCGTATAAACTGCGTGCCTTTGATCAAAGTCGCCTCCTTTATTGTTAACGAGGCTACGTTTTTCATCAAAAGTTGTAACATAAGTATTAAGCTTTGATAATAAAAGATGCAATATGAATAGCTAAAGTTCTTTTTATATCTATTGCTGCTATAGGTAAAATTGGTTCTTTTATTTAACCTTTTATTTGAAATTCTTTAAGCGTTTTTTATTTCTATACGCGATTCATGCAAAGATTAGGGACTTATAATTTTATCCCTGTAATAAATTGCCACCCAATATGATTCAAGAGTACTTATATTACATATTTTAGAAGAAAGTTATGCTCCTCAAACTATTTTAATAAATCCAAATGTTATAAGATAATGGTGGTAGATATTATTGAAAATTAATTAATATGATAGATAGATAACACTTTAATGTGCAACATTATAGAAAACTTACGAAATAGTATTATTCTAATTGTGTACAAAGGGCGGTCTTGTCGCTAAAAAGCTATTTCTTCCAGCCAACCCGTGGCAAGAATATTGCTGATTAGGAGTGGCTATGGCATACATAATTATTGTACATTGTTGTGTATAATTCTGCAGACAAAATTTAAGGGTATTTCTATTTTCATAAAGTATTAAAAATCTAATTAAATTGGTTCATTGACAGCTAGTTGTTTATGGTCAGCGACTTTGCGAATTTTCTATTTAATCACCGGAACCGAATAAAAATTGCTTTCATCAACGTCAAAAATAAAATGTAACTGATTTGTGGTTAACATTTTAATCGGAAAACTGGTATCAGGACGAAGACAGGATATGTTAAATAATTCTTATTGCCATTGATGTAGTAAAAAATATATTTTTAATACCTCAAGAACAAAATTTGCAATAGTTTTTAAGGTTCCTTAGCCATTATCCAAATAGACTCCTGATATTCATGTCAGCCTGTCCGTCTACCTATGTTCGTATATCACTTTTTTTTCTCAGACACTGCTGGATCCAAGTCGATAAAATTTTGCAAAAAGGTTAGTGTACTGAAATCACAGGCAGACGGTCCACTGGTGGAAAGCGGTTACCATCGCCTATAAACATTCGTAACACAAAAGGTGCTACAAATGTGGTGCTGCTCTCTAAAGGGAGACTGTTAACTGGCCACTAATGCCGGGACACAACTCAAAATTGTTCTGGCAGCATACTCTAAACCAACGGTGGTAGCCATCCAGACGGGCGGGGGCGGACGGGGATACCCTACCATCTGGCTAAGGTTGTTTTGTCACCTCTTACTACAGGCCACCTAGCCGCAGGAAATTGTATGTTTTCTCCGTTCCTGCACTGATATAAACATAAAAGGTGGCCGCCATACTGAGTGTATGTTATAACATAAAAAAAGTTTCATGTTATAACATACACTCAGTCATGTGTAGTATCGTTAGCCAAATCTTGGAAAATTACAGTTTTTATTGCGAAGCTGGCAAACAGGCAGACGGTCCCACCTGATGGAAAGTGGTTACTGTCATCTATAGATTTTTTGAACACAGGGGATGAAGCCAAAGCATTGTCACCTTTGGGATGGGACAGAGGTTTAGATAGTAGGATTGGAATAGAGGGTATAGTATATGTGAACGGAATAGGGCAATGACAAAAGGGAATATGGAATAGAGGAATGAGAAAGGCAAGATGGAATAGGGGAATCAGAAAGAGAAAATGGAATAGGGGAATGAGAAAGCGAAGATGGGATAGGGAAAATGAGAAAGAGGGAGGGGCAAATGGGCCATCGGAACTGTCACTCATCGTACGGAACACGATAAGCTCAAAGCTGCACGGCTTCACGTCGACATTCTGCGTGCGTAATATCACACCTATCGAGCCGGCTCAGGCACATAACTGTAATCAATACAATAATTCCAGCATATAAGCTCTACCATGTCAAAATATTTCTTGATGACTCTTATTTAATTCAATATGTGAGGACATATTGGCTTTCAAAGTGGTAAAAAAATGAATGTATAAGACTCCTTTAAGTTTTGAACTATTTGTATTGTTTAAGTGTGTTGGGATAGTCCGTGGTAGACCTTAAAAATTCTTTTAACCAAAATTGGTTTGAACAGGACCCATGGAATAGTTCTTGATATACAGCGTATTTTATAGATTCTTTTATAGAGTCTTTTTAGCGTTCCGTAGCGAAATTACAAAAACGAAACAGTTGACGTTTATCTCCTTTACTAACACCTTCACTGTGTGCGGAGTGACTTGAACTTCGACGATTAGGTCTATTTACGAGTACACGATGGTTTCTGTCTGTTTGAAGGCATTATCGTGCGATCAGGAGGTGCGCTGTACCCGATCCATGGCTCTGCGGTGACAAATAACATTCTTGCCCGACATTTATGCGCAGTCATGGTCCTCAATAGAAATAGTGAGATTCACGTTTCTCGTTTACTTTTTGTCAAACATCTTTTTTACACCCTTCGTCGCACAAGACATTGCATTAACCTTTTTTTATTAACTACTGAAAACTCACGTTTTATAACGTTTAACATAATTGAATAGGTTTCCTATAAAAACAAATTACTCTTAAAATAGATTATTAGACCCAAAGAAATGTTTAGAGGTTCTGTGATTAAGACAATTCAATTTCTGAAAATGAAGTGCTTCATTCACCTTTAGGTACTTTAACGAAACGTCGAATTTAAATGTCTTCAGCAAAAATTGAAGGCAATACCAAGCCGAGATCAAAGCGATAACGCCACTTCAACTTTTTTGTGGAAACGATACCTACTCTTCATTTCCTTTTTAATACGGATTCAATATAGCGATAAGAAGAACATCGGAAGAATTTCACAAAAATCAATCTTCAATTTATTGAACGTGTTTATTTTATGTCTTCATTGACGTTCATTGCGGTTTCAATTTGGGAGGTATTAATAATCGTCCTAGATCGTGGAATAGATTACATACAGAAGGAATAATTTGTGAATTTATTTTGGAGCAAAGACTGTGCAATCGCGTTGAAGATTGTGGTTGTTAGGGGAACCATTTGTATTCGTAATGGAAGATCGAATTTCGTATTTGCTCGGGGGGTCGTTAGCAGCACCTTCGCGCTGTTTATAAAGAAAACAAAACCCCTTTACCCGAGGCAACTCGCGGGGGTTCTAGCTCGGTTCTACCCTGTTTGCTCACTACTATTCACTAATTTACATAGTATCTGTAAATACTAGGTTTAAAATATGTGCATTGTTTAACGAAAACGCATTAACGTGATTGCTAATCGTTTTATTGGCCGTGATAGAAAACGATGTTCAATTATAGGTTCATAGCAACAAAAATAATTGGTTATAACAATGATGTTTCATAGTAATATACTATAGATAGTTGATGCCCGCGACTTCGTCCACATGGTGCGGTTTTTTAATTATCCCACGGAAATTCTTTAATTTTTCGGTATCAAAAGTATCCTATATGTTGACCAGGGATATAAGCTACCATCATACACAATTTCATTTAAATCGGTCCAGTCGTTTCAGAGATTAGCTGGTACAAACAGACAGACAAACAGACAAACAGAGAAATAAAAAATTTGAATAAAATCTAAATAAGTTCTATTTCACTTGTTACAAACTACCCCTGACTCGGTTTTTAGCATTTTTTTTCATTGTACAGAAATTCGACCTCTACAATTTTATTATAGGTATAAATTGTCAGGGCAGTATGACGCATAGATATGTTATGATCAATCGGTTACGAATACTCTTAAATCCTTTTCTAGAGTACTAATGATGATAATAGAAAAATATGTTGAAAAATATACAGTATTCTAATTAAAGTAATTGAATTGAAAAATGTTACTCTAATGTAAGTTACAGTCGATGCTCACCGAGTATTCGTGTTTATAGGTTTTTACATTGTTCGTAGATTGTTTAGTAGATGCGACAGCATACCTTAAACTCGATGAAGCGTGAACGAAAGTCACGCGCCGAGGATTTCGGCATCCACACGTCCCGCCTATCGCTACAGTTTGGTCTCTCCGTCTGTGAAAAGCTCGAGCTTTCAACCGGTTCCAATACCATTTTTCAAACAAATAACTTAGGATTTCTATTGTGCCTTTTGATAAGCACTTTTGTAATTTTCTTTGTACTATATATGTATTTACTCAACAATTGTGAACACTTTTGTTCATACAATAAAAAGTAAAATTATTTAAAAAAAATATCCACTTACTCATTGTTTTTAACACCCGACAAAAAATATTTGTACTGTTACATCTTATTAATATTGTACAGGTCTCTTTCTCTCACTATCTCTTTCCTTTCACCTTACCCCAATCCTTAGGAGTTGAAAGAGTATGTCTTTTTCTTCCATACACCTTAATTCTGGGTTACATCTTCTGCCAAACCACAAATCATAATTTCATCCTTCACACTTTCCATCATTTCCTCTTATATCCATCAATCTTGCAGTTCGACATGTTTTTGGTCACATGATTTGCCTTGACCGGTGCAACTTTTCCTTCTTACTACTATGATCAAATAATACTCATGTTGAAATAAATAATTAGGTTCTATTCAATTAATGAAAACGTTCTGTTTTGATTTGAAAGCGCAAGTTGAGGAAGTATTAGCTCATCAAAATTGTAGCCTAGGCATATTTACAAAATGTGGAGCACCACAAGCTGTCCACATGCGATGTCAAGATCACGTCGGCGTAGCGTCGCGTCGCCACCGCGCCGCGGGTGACACGCGCCTACCAAGCCTCACTCCGCTCCGCCACACCCCCGCTGTCGTCTCGCTGTTACCCTCAACCCTCGCACCACGCATGCTCCAATTATAATCTGTTTAGTGATGTCTTGTGTCGATTAAAATGTTTCTTTAAATTTAATGCAATATAGAAATGTCACTTTTATATATTTCTAGCATAATTTGTCGATGTTTAAGTACCACCTTAGAGACAATATTTCATAGTCCACCTATTGAGCATTATCAAATTGCAAGATTATTTTTTTATGATAGCTATTTGATATTTTTATAAAGATTAAACTCGAAGTAATTTATCCTTTAAATATTCACTAGCGGTAGATAACTCGATAGCTCGACACAGGATAGGGCGGCATTGCCGCGAGGATTGCGCGCGCAGAAGCGTCGCCTAGAGGGCATCAAAACGCCTGCGGAGGGCGACCGATACGCGCGCGTTTTTGTTATCTATTGCGCGTTCACTCGCCAGAATACCTTCGACGAAGGCGAGAGGTACACTCGGTGCTCGCCCCGTGGCTCGGCGCGTGATTGAACTAGACCGCTGTGGTCAACCACTGGTCCCTATTGGCTTCCAGTCCAACACGCGCGATTTGCGACTTGACTAACAGCCTGTGTCCCCTGCTTAACGTCATGCCGTCAATATACCACTAGCAGGTAGTCCCGACCCTCGGTAGCGTGTTATCCAGCAATATTGTCACGAGCGGAGCTATACACGACGGCCCGCTTATTCTGTGTCCGACTTTAATTTGTTTTTTTTTTTATTGTTTTTGGTGTAAATTGTAAAAATGTGTTTTGATGTATTCAAATGCTTTGAATGGTCGCAGGGCATCATGTGTTGTGAATTTATAACCTCAGCCTTTTATATCTACTATTATCAAGACCGGCTGTTGACAAGTTAATTTGGATAATTACGTCGTGTGTCACATTTACGGAATGGGTTTTTTATTTTGGTTATTTAGAATATTTCATTGATTGAATTTAATGCCCTTAATCTAAGTAATATTTTCAAGTAAAACAAAATACCATATTAAGAATTTAGTGGTCCAAATGAATGTTCTATATTAATCCAAGAACGACGGCAATACCTTGCCGACGGTTAACTTATCGTCTAAAATACCGATGAGAGATATGAGTGGTAGTAAAAAAACGACACTTTAGGACTTCCGAGACGTGAATGTTTTTTCTAATTAAATAACTACCAAGTAAACATGTCAAAACTCAAATCGTATTTCTGTGACCTTTCTCTGACCTCTTTGTAGATAGATTAGTAGCTGTTTTCTTTATCAGTTTATTAATTTCGCTTTTACAATTTAAGACACGTAAATATTTTAAAATAGTACACCTTTTCTATGGTATCTTATCCACCTTTTTATTATTATATAATGTTTTTGTAACAATTATTTTTTATGCGTTTGTATTCTACTATATAGTGAATTGATGTGACTAGAAAAATAATAGATATAATAATTATGCGGTATGATTATCTTCGAATAAAAAATATGGTAGGAAAAACATAAATATTACGCCTAATTTTCGTAAATCATGTTTATATTTGTATGTATATCGATTACAATATGTCAATTAGTTGTTTTATTGCTTTTATTTTTTCATTTTATTCTCCTTATTTTGTTTCAGTTTAATATTATGAAACATTTGCCTTGACAACCCACCCATTAATGGAAAAACTTTCCATACAAATACGTGTACATCAGTAGGCTCATTAACTTGTTGTTGTTACATCGTGCAATGAAAAATAATGCTACGAAATTTATTATAAAAGTTCCGGTGGAAACAAAGCCTCGTAAACTCGTAAAGCTCAAGTTACTACGGATGAGGAACTGTTGTAATAATTAGACTTTATATTTCTGTTTTTAAGGCCTTTTAAGGCAAGGATTAACTTGTAATGATAGACACGCGTAAAGGCTTTAATGTTTGCTCGTTCAGCACATTTGCATTAATCTTATGTACAGTTCTTATGACAAAATTCCTTCAATGTAACTTTGTATTACGCTTCTCTTTTATACTTGATGAATTATAGATAGCTTAATAATATACAATATTACCACTATTGCTGATTTAGTCAATTTGTCGCTAGATTTTTGAAGTGAATCTTCAATCTTTGTGATTTGAAACTCGATGAAACAAAAAAGCGACACTAAAAAGAGATAAACACATAAACCTATATGACTAACCCTGCGAGAGAATGAGATAGAAGTTTTAGACTGTGCAGCACAAATTAGAGAGTCAACAAGACAGATGATTAAACATATGTGCAATTTAGACCGAAATAAAACTTATAATAATATTTTTTTGACTAAAACACTGAAAAATGGAAATTTAAAGAGAAATTGAAGTTTATTTTGAATTTTAATATGTTGACGGATGTAGGCTAAAGGAGTTATATTTATATTAATAAAAGTTAGGGCAGAATTATCTCTGAAGTTTCACTTCTACTAAGTGTGAACTACACACACACATTTTGTATTTATTAAGAAGCTAGCAAACAGGCCGCCGGCTCGTGTAATGGCAAGTGCTTCCCGTCGCGTATAGATGTTTGCAACACCAGATGCAAAGCCAGCGTGTTGCTAGCCTTTTTTTTTGGGATAGAAAGGATAGATTAGATTTAGCATCACTTAAAATGCTTGCTAATTATCTAAAATCCTATCATATGATCATCTATCGAAAAGTCGCGAAAATAACAACATTAAATATCTATCAACATATTTTCAGCTTCATAATAATGTAATGACACCTTTAAAAAGGCTCTGGAGAAGACTCGGCTGGGAGTTTATTCGATATCCCTAAGGTGTGCAAAAGAAGCAGTCTTCAAATCTGTTGTGTATATAAGCATAGCGGCTAACATACACACATCCAAATGAAATCGTTTTGTGCATGCATATATTAATGTGGGCAGTATCGTTGTGATAGCTACATGGTTAAAGCATGAGTGCCTTATTCCAATAACATAGGTTCAAATCCTGGCTGGGGAGCTTGTATCGTTTGAGCCATTTACTCCGATGTAAATCTTATGACCGGTTCCTATATCTTACTATTTATGCACTTGCCATACCATCGGTTGATTTTTCACATTGCATGTATGGAACTTGTATCAAATTTCAACTCATAGTAAGGTAAAAGAACGGTCGGTTAGATATTGGAACCGGCCGTTAGGCAAAAGCCGTATACCGTCCATTCTCTTAAAATGTTGGTAGGATCGACATGTAACGATAAAACGTGTTAGAACGTATATTATTGTGGACAATTAAGATTTTTTTCCAATGTGATCACCGTTCATAGTCTTATAAGTATACACAAAATCATAATTAAAGGCTCACGGTTGTTATTAAGAACGATATATAGTCGCAGGAAGAATATAAACAGAGTTGAACTTGGGCCCGGGCAACAATTAGGTTCGACTTGTTCTCGCAATTATGTACTCAAACTAAATTGCTGGAAGATTCGTCGGTCGCTTGGTAATGGTCTGAGTAAATTTTATCATGACATAGTCATGTCTGAGATCATTTACTACCATCACTACTTTCACACGCCTAGGAAACTATCGTTTATAATCCAAAACTACATTTAACAGTTGATTACTTTAATATGTATTTAAAGGTTTGAATAGTTTTACGATAATGACTTTCTTTTATACTAAGTAACCATAATTTTAGGGTTTTTTAATACATAGTACAGCGAATGATTATTACCATCCAGCGAAGCAATATATTCTATAGCCTACTGGACACGCTTTCCTCTAGCTATGGTCTGAGAAGTAAGTACATAATTTATAACAAGTTTTTAAAAACTAAGTTTATAAATCAAATTAGACCAAAATTGAAATTCTTAATAAGTTTCTTTACAATCTATCATAAAATTCCTTCGAGGTCGAGAGGCGGTTTGTGATACCTCTGGTGTTATAACTGTCCATAGGCAAAAGTAACCACTTTTCATCAGGGGGGCCATAATCTTGTCTGCTGAATAAAAAAGAAAATATATAGGAGCTTTTCTATTTTTACGGGCGATTGTCATTTCTTGTATTCCTTTTTCATGCGTTATAAGTAACCGAAAGAGTGTAGTCTTTGATGGATTCAAAATTTAATTTAATTAAAAAATTCATAGATAGTACATACATACATATTGTCACGCCTATTTCCTATACGCAGCGACAATGAATCTCCAGCTGCTACGTTCCTGACAAATAATTTTCGTTTTGTCAACTTTGATTAATTAATGATTGTGTAAGAATAAGCCTAAATGGCGCTCTGTTGTTCGTTCCTACCCCGCAAGGGAACTGGCGTGCAGTTATGTATGTATGTAACTTTGATTAATCTCTTCATATATACACATTTCTTAAAATAAATTTTTACCTGACCTTTCTTCATAATATCTCCAATTTGATCCTAGTAAATACGTCGTCGCGGTCTACCGCATCGACTCTACCGCTCACATTGTTGACAAATACTTGTTTTGTGATTCTGCTTTCATTAATTCTCTCTGTATACCTAAACCACCTTAAAATTCCTTTTTTTCAACTCTTGTTACAATATCCTCTTTCAATCTACAACATTCCCTTAACACACTATTTTTTATCATATCACTTTTATTAAACTTAATATACTTCTCAAAAATTCAGATCTATTCAATTATTTTTATCCGTGCAGGAACGGAGAAAGAATACAATTTCCTGCGGCCGGGCGGCCTGTTGTTAGAGGCAACAAAACAACCCACAGCAGGTGGTAGGTTATTTGCCCGACTGGATGGCTACCACCCCGGTCTAGAGAGAGTATGCCACCATAACAACCTTGATTTGTGTTCCAGTATTAGCGACCAGGTTCCAGTCTCCCTTAAGAGAGCAGCAGCGCATTTGTAGCACTTTTGATGTTGCAAATGTCCATAGGCGATGATAACCGCTTTCCATCAAGCGGGCCGTCTGCCTGTCTGCTGAACTCATGCAATAAAAAAAAATTAAAAAGTTATATACATTTTCGATAAATGTAGTAACAATAAAATTATTATAGTCTTACGATAGAGCATTACAAAAGCAATCGTATTTCCGTTGAATCATTTTCCACTGTGTTTTAAGTCAATGGTTTTGGACGTCGTATGTCACGTCACGTGTCACGAATGATACGACACGCACCCAGTGTTGGCGCTGGCCTAATATCCTGGGCTAATGCAGCGGCCGCCGACAAGAGGACAATTTCCGGGCCCGCCCCTACCTTCCCGCTATTACGCACTAGAAACAATTCCCTAACCATTATAATCATTAACGTTACCGCGAGGCCATTAACGTCCGTCTGCATTGATTTTGTCTCTTCATCATTGGCTATCTTTTGTTACAGAACAATATTTAGTATCGCCGCGTTTCTGTTTCATATTTTAAAGTTATTTTGATTTATTATAACAGTTGAAATTGCTGTTTATTAAATTAGTTCCCTTTATCTTGAAACTTCTGAAGTATGACGTTAATTTATTACATTAAACGTTAGTTTATTTTGTTTTAGAATGTTTACATTTTAATATAGTTACAAAAAAAGCTTTATTCATGCAATAGATCATTATATTTACAACAAAGTTAATACTTAGATACACATTAATTATTAATCATTTATCTATAAATTAGACACAACATTCATTGGTATTAAAATCTGATTGCAATACAGTTTTTGAAACCTAACGCAAGTAAGACAGGTTTAATGAATTCCTAAAATTTACAATTTAATATTAAAACAGAATTGGTTGAAAATAACCTATGTAGCAAAAGTATTAACGCTGAATTTAGGAAACAAATTGAAATTGATGAATATAACTTTTAATGTCAGCTTTTTTTTTTGCTCACACTCTGCAAATTATAAATATTGTTGTGCTTACAGATGCAATGGCTAATAACAAATTAGCACTGTATACACACTGGAGAGGTAAGGCAGTGGGAAACAGAAAAACAGAATTTACTGTTTCTGCCTTTTTAACCAAACAAACCTGAACCAAAGATATTAATTATTCTACAATAATGTAAACAAAAATCTAAGCATGTAACAAAGACACTTTCACATTTTTAATTTTGAAAACAGCTATGGTGTCTAAATGGTTATAACATCAGCATTTCATTTAAAAGACATAAGTTTGAATATCTCCCGTGGAGTATTGTAGTGTAAGCTAATACCACCAACCACAACCACCAGCTTAAAACTTAACGCTTAAAAGAAAAATCGTTACAAAACCCACTCATCCAAATAACCTGTGTCATCTGAGAAAACCGTCTATTCCAAACAATTTGTCACAACAAGTAGGTACGTATTTCTTTTTCAATTAACTTTAAAGATAACCGATTCTATTTTTGAAGTAAATCGACGACAAAATTAACAAATGCATTAAACCGAAGCTTAATCATTCTTCCATGCCTTAACCTATATTGGATAAACTGCCAACATTCTATGAAAAATGTTTTTATGAATACAAATCTGTATTTATTTGTTGTTAAATAGTACCTACATGGTATCATCGACATTCAACGAATGCAGCGTTGGCATTCGATTCGCACGCGATCCTGTATAGCTCCCACGATAATTACAGCAAGTAACGTGTGCAGCAAATCATACAATACGAAATGAGGCATAAAATGTTAGAGTCGAAGCTTGGGAACGAGACGGGCGTGCGTAATTACCCGACGAGAATGTGGCCAAGTCCTGCGCCCGGGACAGCCTCCGACCGCCTCACTAAACTAGGAATAAAGTGCTCGCTGCGGTGCCCTTAACTCGTTAATTACAGTTGAGAACTTAATATACATGTTACACAAATTTTACAGCCGAGAATTGTAACTTGGAGAAATTCTGGATTATTGTTCAATATCTTTAATGACTTTTCTTAGAATACTCAAGGTTGAAACACCCGTCTCCTCGGGGCATCTATTAAACGGACAGGAATCGTTTCCCACAGCCCGCGCTCGGCTCGTCACGGAATCAATATCGTCTTTTATTTTATGAAACGTGCTCCACATACACACACAGAAGCACCCCTGCACCAACACACAGTAGGATCATCGCCTAGGGTTGCTAACATACGAGAATGAAATGAACAAACCTTAAGGCAGATAGCGATAATTAATCCAAATTTCTTCTCTCCCGCACTGTTGGTTCGCACGGTATCAAAAACTAGAGAGATTTAATTAAAATCTGCTAGTCGTGATTCTGTTAATGCTAATGCATTCTGTTATAATTTTTTATTATGCTTATTATTCCAATAAAACCAATTTTTTAAATTATTTAAACAAAATACTTTAAATAACTTGAATAGATTTAATTCTAAATGTTAATTAAGGTTCTGAGTGCCTTCTTTTAAAACAAAGATAAATTATTGCAGTTAACGAACCCTCTATTCTCAGAAATACTTCAAGTGCACATTTCATTTCAATTACTCTAAAAGTTGTACGAAACAAGACTATATTTATTGATCTTGTTTGCAGGACTTCCGCCTTCCATACCTTTTTTTATGGGCAACCCTTATAACTTAAATACTAGCTACTGTTAGAAACTTACATGTGTGCCCAGATAGAAATAAATACACGTGATCCAATTGACATTTTTCCATGTACTCACAAACTTGAAACTTTAACGGCAATTAAAATAGCTGTGTTACTTTTTGTGATGCTTCTGGCTGACGAATAGCATTTATTTCGGCTACTAGAGAAGATTAATATGGTTCAAACGAACGAGCGTCTTGTTAACGTTAGTGTAAATACACTAAAATGTGTTTATTAGTCAGCAACTGCTTCGTTTAAAGTGGGCTGCGGAGTACTTTGAATACAAACAACACGCTGTAATTGGTATAGTCTTGTGCAATATCATGTATACAGTGATACGATCAACCTTTTTTTAGTTTTTTTATTAAAAAGATGCCTATTGTTATGCGCTTTCATAAATTAAACGCTTGAATACAATGTGTGCCTTGTACGATGCGTCGTATCGTTGGGTGCAGCGCGCCCAGTGTGTTATATTCTCATCCAAGTTTAAGCACTGCAAGTTCAAGTGCGAGAGCGAGATCTCGTGTACATGATTCCGGTTAGAAATACATCAATCAGCGTCTGTGTCATGGGAAAACATTTCTAGCAGACCCGGCCTGCTTCCTACTAGCCATAAAGTACCGACCGCTGTTCCTAGACACACGATACGAACGCGCAAGATCTCAGCTATCTTTTAAGATTTTCATTCCATATTCTATTCTATTCTATATTAACAATCGTTCCACAAAACGGGTAAATAATAAATTCTAGTATTATTTTCATATAAAAGACCAGTCGCTAAAATACTATATTACGGTCTTACGTTAAAAATAACATGATAAATCATTTTAATAATTCTTTTAACAATAATTAATATAATATTTGACTCGTCTAAGTTTTGAGGTCACAACTTGCTAATCTGGTACAAAATCTCGGAGGCTTCGAGGTTTTGTAAGATGATAAAAAGTGTCTTATATTTTCAACACCCTATTTAAATAATTAGGGAAAGCTTTCAATTTCTATGTTACTGTTGCAGTCACGAAACAGATCCTCATAATTATATACATATATTCGTACGACGTCAATAAAAGTTCAAAAAAATAGTGCGCCTAATACAATATCAAGAATCTTGTTCATATGGTTCTGATATCTTTTGTATACCTGCCTGACTGTCGTAACTCTTATCTATCTCAGGAACTACTGTAGTTACAGGTATCAGCAGGACCACTTATTTGTTTTATTAAGCCATATACTTTTTTAATGCCACAGTTCAACATCTTTACATAGTATAAAACAAAGTAGCTTTCGTGCGTGTGTCCTATACATAATTATGTATATCTGCTAACTCCTCCTAAACCACGCAACGAATTTTTAAGCGGTTTTTACCATCAGTTAGATAATTTTTCATGGAAGGTTCATATATATATAATAATAAAGTCTTAATTATTATTTTTTGTAAGTAAAACAAAAGTACCCTCAAAATATTGTCACGCGGCGGGGCCGCGGGGAAATCTCTGCTTTTATATAAATGGATACATGGATAAGATACAGTCTAAATTTAATAACATTTTAATATATTGGTACTTTAATAATCGAGACAATTTATAAACACTAAAACATGAGCTATATAAGCAATGTGCATAACCCGGAATATCCTTGCGATGATGGTACAAATACTAAGTTATATCTTACGGTTTATACATAAAATCGGTTACTTATAGCAATCCACTTGCAATTATTAGTATGAGTATTCATGCGACTCAAGTATTTATGATTGCATTACATTTTATAACTGCTATTAATGTACATTCTAAGCACAATAAAATGTAGAAACGTCTTTGCACTATACATAAATATTAGAAAAGCATTACGAGAAGATTTATGTAGATACTCACACACTCTCACAAGCCCTTGTAGCTCAGTGACAGAGAATCCCGCGTTTCATTCCTTGGGCATTGAACTACCAATTGCATTCCAGAAACCATGTACCCCACTAACGCCTTACAATCACAGTTTTCCAACCATCACATGCCGTCGAAGTCGAAAAATTGCCGTATTGGTAAAATATGACCGATGTGTGAAATCCACCAACCCCAACTCGCGTTTAGTAGTGAAATATTTTTAATCTGATGTTATTATCTATGTACTTACATTGTAATTAGCTAAAGTAATGTTGCCATTAGCTATTCTTGAATGTTTTTAATGTAACATCTTTCGTGGTGATGATCATTATAGCTAGTAAATCACTTCTGTCTGTATGCAATGACGTGGTTGTAATCTTCGCGGCGAGCATGTAATGAAAGCATTGCCAAACTGTACATCAAGATAATTCTTTTCTTTCCGCGTCTGTTTGTCTGTATACCAGCTAACTCGTCCTGAACCACGATTTTTCTTTGAAGGTGTAGCTATAATATTATAAAATTCTAAACATGCCGTGTCTCTACATTGAAGCAATTTAAAAAAAAACAACTGGAATAAACTATATAAGCGACAGAGAACACGATGCAGTTTTTTTTAGGTCGTAGCATCGAAATCGTCCCAGTAGTTTTTACGTGAACCCCGAACAAACAGACAAAATGACAAACAGTTAAACAGATAAGAAATCTCAAAAAAAAATGCATAGTGTTCCCCATCGTTTATATAGTCCATTCCAGTTGTTTTTCTTAAATAGCTTCAATGTACAGACACGGCACGTATAGAATTTTATAATATTATAGATATCCCTTGATCGAAAAATAAATATGACAATGTTGTCATCTTTCATAGCTGTAAACGATTGTTTAAGGTACCAAAAAAGTTTATAACTCGACAACCTTGACGGGCACCGTGTCTCGCCTCCTCGATCGTAACCCGACAAATACAGAACAAACTTTAGTCACTGGGGCTTTAAATTCCCTAATGTTTGTCAAAACATACTTAAGGCCGTCAGGAGGCGCTTAAATCAATTTATTATACAGGTACTCGTCGACACTTCGACGACGAACAAGTTTACCCACATGTGTGTATGTATGTAAATCTCGCGTTCGTTCTCAAAAAAGCCGTATGGAAAACTCTAAGCCTCTTTTATATTCTTACTCCTTATCCTTGTGGGATAATTCGGGCCCACAGGACAGGTTTTACATAATTTCACCGCAGCGGTTTTTATCGGAAGCACGTTTTCGCAGAACCACTTTTTTGTGGGCCCTGTTGGACACATACGAACGGGAGGTCCTAAATTAGGAAACATTCAATAAATCACGAAATTGTAATACAATTTTTGCGATCATAAATAAAATTTCGACGAGGGTGGGAGGAGTGGTGAGTGGTGGAGGGTGGGAGTGGAATTTAAAAATATTTAGCATACAAAAGGGTTAGGAGTAGGTACTTTTGCTGTGTTTGTTTTTTTTTATTGCAGGAGTTGAGCAGAGAGGCAGATGGCCTACTAGATGGAAAGCGGTTACCATCGCCTATGGACATTTGCAACAACAAAGGTGCTACAAATGCGCTGCTGCTCTCTTAAAGGAGACTGGAACCTGGTCACTAATGCCGGAACACAACACAAGGTTGTTATGGCGGCATACTCTAGACCAGGGGTGGTCGCCATCCAGTCGAGCAAATACTCTACCACCTGGCTGTGGGTTGTTTAGTCGCCTCTTACGACAGGCCGCTGGGCCGCAGGAAATTGTATTCTTTCTCCGTTCCTACACGGATAGAAATGTATAGGTAGTATATACAACGTAGGCGAGGTTGGGTGATTTAATCGTAGACTGTATGCACCAGGGGCACCGGACCTCTCTTTAATCTATGACTGATATCCACCCTATTATAATTCTTGTAACCCAAAACAATTGTTTTTATTGCCATACGTCAAAATTATATTGAAAAAGAGTGTTTATTTTTAAGAATTTCTTGGAAAGTCTAATGCTGATATTAAACAAATTAACCAAATTGAATCATAGTAAAAATAATAATCAGCAGGCAAACATCGGATTACTCTGGGGCCGATTCCAGACACCCAGACCACAAATAAACGGAGTAAATAACGGAATGAAATGAAATGAAATATTTATTCTTGCATAAATGTAGTTGTATACAGGTGTTATTCTAAGAAATACATGGTTCAGTACATTTTACCAGTTCCACTGGTGTGCAAGTAAGCAGGATTTCGAAGTAAGCGGAGAAAATTCATTTCCAAAGTTTAGCATACCAGAAATCGAACCCGGAGCCTCTAAGTTGCAATGAGGTAGCCCGGCAAAGACTTAGTCCGCTCAACCACAGAGGCCGTCGAATCAATTTGGTTGAAAGGCAGACCGGTATTCAATGACATTGAATGATTCAAGTTCATGTCTATATGGATCACTTTGGTTGATTCATCCGAATTGATAGACAACAATGAACTGTCTAATATTGACTTTACGAACCATTTTACTACTTCAATTTTTTTGTGAACTTTCTGTGACGCAATATGAGAAGCACCGTTTATGAATTTAATTTACTAGAGAACATTCTGAAGCTTCGTCCTAGAGAACATAATTAATTTTCAAATATAGATATTCTAATATAGATTCCGTTATAAAATGATTTATAAAAATAATTATACTCATTCTCATAAATATAAAATACGTATATATATACACATAGTTATAACAAATATCATTATCATCGATCGATAAATATATAAACATAACATTGTCTTAGTATTAACGTTCATATTTAATTTTATATACGCGTATACAGAGTATAATCTTACTAAACAATCTTATATAGTGCTTATAAAATAAACAACATTTTTAAAAACAACATATATTATAATGTAAATAGAAAATGTTTTATCGAAAATTTTGCTACTATCCATTACTGAATTTTTAGATTACGTCCTCATAAAGGGTTTTTTTGTTATATTGCATGAGTTCAGCAGACACGCAGACGACCCATCAATTATGGTGGCATACCCTAGACCAGGTGTGGTAGCCATGCAGACGGATAAACAAAAATAGATACATAATTTTGCAATAAAATTCGATAATATAGGAATCTTTGTTTACGTTTCTGGCCCAATCTTTTTCACACATTGTAATGTTATTTAAAGATGTGTTGGTATTTAAAACAGAACAAAATTTCAGATATTACAACTCTAAATACTTTTAGTGAGAAAATAAACAGTACCAGCCGGTTCTTATCTTATCATTAAGAGTAATGGAATAATAGTCGAAATAGCTCTGCCCCGTCCGACCCGACACCGTACATCGGATAATCGTATCGATTAGATACTTTCTCCGTTCTTTATAAACATATCTTGGGAGCCATAAACATACGCCGCGTAACCTTTAATCTCTTTCAAGAGCTTGCTTTAATTTAAATTGGAAGTCTGTTCTAAACTAAAGTATACTTTTAATGTAAACTGTACAGGTAAATTAGTTTCGAGACGGTTTACGTTTGTAGTAGTATTTGTATATTTACAGGACTTCTAAACTTGAAATTAAAATTTCCTTAAAATTTAGTATTAAAAAATATGTTTAATATTTATTATTATAATATCGTTTAATATTATTAGTTTCATATTAAGCACCAGTCTATAAAAATAGATAAAAAGTATTAGTTTATTTATCTATGTGCTGACAGTAACACTAAGTAGTGTTACTGTACTACAAACGCAAAAACGTCTCGAAGCTAATTTATATGTATTAATATATAATTATCAATCAATATTAATAATTACCGAAAGCCAAGGTAAGAAATTAATCACATTTATCGGTGATTATTAGTAATTTAACCTTAGCACCTATAAATTTAATACATTTTCAAGAACAAGGTACGCTAAGCGTCTTTATGTCTCTTCCGATCACACACAATTATCCCATTTTTAGAGACATACACCGTGTATGTCTCTAAAAATGGGATAATTTCTCCTAAATACGGATCTGTATGAAAAGCTCTTATTATATATGTACTATATCTACTTGTGACTACGTTTGTACCCTAGATCATATCAAAGCTAATTTGATTCCTTTGTTGTTGTCTAGTGATCTGTATCTAATTTGTATTTCGTCAATAATCTAATATAGAATTGTATTTAGATCAACATGATATACAAAATTCTGATAGAGGAAACAAAACAATATATTTTAGTTTCAACACCTACATTTTTATTAAATATACACGTCACGCTTCACAAGGCTAGATCAAATTGACTTTGCAAAGTAATCCTGAATTTCAGATTAACCCACAATAGTTTACTTCGCCATCAACGCAAAAGAATTAAAAGCTGCACACTGTACTAAGAATCGAGACGTAAATAAAAAAGGTACACGATGCAGAACACATATCTTGATGTACTGCTTACTTATTTACTGCTGTAGCTCAACGATTTAAAATGAATGCTGGCCTCCAAAACAATGTTTCTCCATCTTGCTGTCCATCGCTGCCTCGAGCACATTATAAAGCTAAAGCTTACGCAGGTCAGCCTTTATGATATCACTCCAACGTTACCTCCTCAACTCCAACTGCTCGACCAGTCGTTGAGATAGGCTTACGACTCAACTGTCCTCCAACATTTTTTATATGTGACCAAACCAACGTAAGCAATGCGCTTTGCTATCACCTTAAACTTCGACCATTTTGCTGATTCTCCATGTGCTATTATTTCTTTTTGTCGGACTCAGGTTCTTTCGTAATCTTTGACATGATGAAGTGAAATAAAATTAACTCCATAATGTATCTAAATTACTTCTTTAGTTATGAGCTTAATCTTAAGAGATTATTTCTCTTAACCGTTTAAAAAAAAACAATATGGCTTTTTTCGTATCAATAGTGACTATAGATACCGACATCTGTAAAAAAGTTTACTTTATCATAATATATACTATTATTAGACACAAAAGAAGATTTAACCGCATCAGATGTTGAACATGGGTCTGTCTTGGGCTGTTAGTTGCGTCAAGTCGCATGGCTTGCACTTTGGGGTCTCGTCTTTTGTATGGTGCGTATGTTCATATTTTTTGTATGCCTAATAACTCGACGAGGTTTTGACAGCACCTCTGCGCTGACGCAAAAAATCGTGATGCCATGAACTTACAAAAAGGGAGACTGCGGTATTAATTTATATTTAATATTTAAATTAATTCAAATTCTTACATAATAATAATTAATAAATATACGGCAAATTTTAGGACCACTTTTAATACTCGTTACCGATGACAATGCCATAGAGTTTTTCATAAAAATCAGGTATTAAACGGGCAGCTTATTTGGGGAGTTTGTAAAGTTTGTCCATTGATATAGTTTAATATATACGTGTATATATATCGGTAGATACATATTGAACGCATTTTAGAAAACATACGAAATAATCTAAAATAGCAGAGTTCATCATCAAATACGCGATAGTTTGAACATCTCATTGTTTACAGGTCATGATAGTTGCACCACATATCGCTACAATAACTTTGAATTTATTAGCGTTTATTACAATAATCAATAAATTCAAGACAAACAGTAATAGAAAGCGTTCACTTTGAGGTCTGGAAATAAATTATAATATAATTATTGATTAAAAATATAACATATTCCCTTTGGTTTTCTAATTTACCCAAACATTTTTTTATTTTATAAAATTATTCATAATGGTAATAAGTGCAGTTTGGTTGTGTGTGTATTTATGTTCATTTTAGAGCCGCATCCGTTTTTCTTCGTAGAGCAATGGTAAAGCTTTAAGCTCGATACATGCGAGGGTCGGGGCAGGGACCGTCGGGCTTTGGAGCGCGGCGCCCAAGCCCGCCAGGGCAGGTCAGTCAGTCGCGCACCGCTGTCCCCTATACACAGTCTGTAAACTTACGAAGCGCGTTGTATACAAACAAACGTAACGTTATAAACAAAACCTATTACAGGATTTTGCTTTTCATTTTAAACAAAAGTGATTACAAAAATGCAGAATAAAACAAAACGCTGAACTTAAAGTCGATTATTACGAATTTTCAACTATATAAAAACGATCAACAGTGAATTTAAACATGTGAGTGTCAAGGAACTATGAAAAAGTGATGTCGGGGATCATGCTATTGTGAAGTGGACTTGGATACTGTGTGGAAGATGACTATGAAGTCACTAAAGTACAGCGAACGGGAGGAGATGATGGAAGGGTTCAGTCCTGTGCCGCCACCTCTACCTCGACGACAACCCGTCAGAAACATCTATGCAGAACCCTTCGTAGACCCTAGGTAAGTGCCAATTATTCTGCAAGACCTGCAACTAACAGCAAAAAGGTAAGTCTTCATAATAACCCAATAGATACGAGTTAAGAAGGTATCTCTCTATTTAAAATCGTTATGGTCGAAAGTTTAACACCATTTAAATGTTTTACTCATTAAACAATTTAATTTAGTAAATTTTATTATTAAATGTTTTTTTAATTGTTCTTAACCTTATCAGTAGAACATTTTTTAAGGGTTTCTACAGCTGATTCTTATATTTTACAATGTAGATAACTTTGACACATTACATAATGAAAATACATAAATTATCTAAATTGTTGTTTATGAGTATTAACCTCTCCACATTAGTTATCTCAATTAACATCTTTTTAAGATAATACGTTTAATGTTTCACGGGCACTAAAGGCTAAATTAGAGTTAATTAATCTGTACAGGTACACGTATTATTAAAACCACGAGTAAAACATTCAACACTGGGAAGATAAAACGCATTAAATTAGTTGATCCGACGACCGCCGCACATAAATTACTGGGCTTTTGATAATGCCGACTACATTGAAAGCCCACCGCGGCACGGGTGGTTATAATCATTCCGAATACACGCCAAACAACGTGACGACATCCTAGATTTATATTAGTTCCGCCCACAAGCAATAAACGATTAAAAATAATATATTCTTATTAAATTAATTCTCAAAGAACTTCACAACGCAACAAACTCAACACAGCAGTAAACATAAAAGAATCTCTATGTGTATGTAATACTATAATAAAGAAAATAAAAACGGAAAATATAAAATTCGATTGATATTTTGAATCCATGGAAGTTGTTTGCCTTCTAACCCCTAGAGCGAGATCACCCCTCGCATTCATGGCAGTTCAAAGTAATAATAAAGCGCCTGAAGCCAGAAAACATATACTTCATATACCGCACAACTACATAAACATGGGCCGCACAGCGCCCTCTCAAACCTCCAAAGACCACAGAACATTATTAAAGTAAGGCGGTACACAAAACTAATTCTACGGTTCTCATTCGGGGCGTCCTTTGAGGGCTTCAATCGGAACTTATCTGACAAGAAGAAAATTGTCATTTTGAATTAATATAATAATAGTAATAAACGGCAGACAAACACACATATTCTATATCCACAAATTAAGCAAATTACGCTTGTGTTATAGATAATATACAACGCACTACTCTGGGGCCGATCCCAGACACCCAGGCCATAGTAAATAACGAAGAAAATTTGTTTACGAAATTTACCATACCAGGAATCGAACCCGGTTTATAGTTAAGATGCCTCAAAATTGAAAATTCTAGATATGCAAATAATAAATGTGGCAGTCGCGGATTTAGGCCGGCGACCCTAGGCCCCGTTCGAAATGCCGCCCATTTTAGGGTTCCTTAGACAATTTAGCAGACACGGAACCGTTATATAATTACCATGTTCAGCCGTCCGTATTTTTTTTACAT
Source organism: Dendrolimus kikuchii (assembly GCA_019925095.2). Taxonomy (NCBI): domain Eukaryota; kingdom Metazoa; phylum Arthropoda; class Insecta; order Lepidoptera; family Lasiocampidae; genus Dendrolimus; species Dendrolimus kikuchii. Next base: position 14,142,880 of record CM034394.1, read on the forward strand.
TCATAATGAAATCAATTCAATTAAATTTTGTCGCCCCTAAATTAATACCGACCTAGGCCCCGGCCTCACGGGCCTATACGTAAATCCAAAACTGGCGTACGGTAAAAATGATCGTATAGATGAGCTTGAGGCGGATATGCGGTGCTGTATCATATGTTCAATCATAAATCATATTTTTATACTTGGCGCCCGTTCAGCGGGCGCGGGTAGCACAGATAGCGTAGTTACTGCCATCTGTGACTCCCCCCCAATAGCCGTTCGGCTTAATTTCAACAGATTCGAGGGCGAAACCCAACTATTACCGTTGCAATATCAGTAGGTAATGTCCAATTTGTAATGAAAACGGAACATGTGTTATCTATTTGCTTCTGTGCTCTGGAAATATAAGTATAAACGATATCAAAAAATTATTATAGAATCATTCACCATTAAGCATTTGTGCTATTTTTAGTTTATAAACTTCTTAAGGACTACAATTTGAGGCAATATAACGTTGATAAGTAACGGAAATATTGACGCTGCTCTATCGTTAGTCAAAGAATGTAATTTCCTTTACAATGTGTTAACAAGGGCCGAACTCAACAAGGGAAACTGTATGACGGTTAAGTGCACGCAACAATAGTCGACAGATAGGAATCGTGGGGTGCCCGTCGATTTGTTGATGGTCAGGTGCGTTTCGCTACGCTTCAAAAAATAATACCGTGTCCTTAAGACATGAGCTTTGAGAAAAATGATAACAATCAGACAAATTTTGATGTTTTACAAATATTCAATCATTTGATATTGATGTCTCTATCTATGTATTATGTAGCAGATGAATATATTATTAACTTCGAAAAGGCACTTGCAAAAAATAATGAACTAAAAAAATGCTTGATATATAAGTTACTTTTTAATAATTAAGACTTATGTACTGTGATCAACGACAATCATTATCATGTTAAAAAAATCCTTTACAGAAATAAAGACACGTCTACTTCTATGGAATGATTTAGCCTTTATTAAGAGTACTCTTACAAGACAAATATGATAATCGTATTAGATACAAATACTGTAAGATATTAAACATACAAATATCTATTCTAATATTCCCATAACCACAATATTTTACATTATTTATGGACTTCCCTGTCCACTTTATTATGTATAAACGTAATTTCATTTCAATACTACTTCAATATTCCCATTGTATTTATTCAAATCAATATACTAAGCATAACATTCCTGTAGTAAATATAAAATGTAAGTAATGTAGTCAACATTAAATTCATATATTTATGGACAAGAGATGACTGATCTGTATATAGGGTGAAAAGTTATTTAAACCTATAAAAGAGAATTTAAATTACTTCAAGGGCTGTTTTATCTGAAAGTCAAAATTAACTTCATACAACTTTCTGTAATTAACAGCGACGTGTAAACAGGGGCAAATGCGGCATATGTCTGCAAAGACACGATCACCGAACTGTACGAGGAGTTTCAAACTGGCGGCAAATATTTGGGCATATATGGAGCCGGAAAGTTCGGCCGAGCAAGAAATGATTTCCATACAGCCCCGGACAGGGCAAACACCGTTCACCCATCAAACTCTAACACAAACTTCCAACTTGGTTAATAGCGTTTTAGACGATCAAAACGCAAACGTTCAGTAGATACTAAAGTATCTCTTGCTTTGTTTTAACTTTCAACAGTAATCCACTGAGATTACTCAAACGCTACCTAATTAATTTATATCACCACAATTTCTCAACGAATGTATAAAACAGTTTACATTTGTAAATAAATAAATGAACGAGTGTTTCCAACTTTACCCCGATGGAGATATCAAGGTTCAGTGAACCGTAAACACCTGTAATATTTATATTATTCGAAATAGAATCCATTAAGTCAACTCAAACAGAAGATGTTCCACATACGATTCGTAAATTTTATATATCTCTCGTACCTCGCTCAGTCATGCAATCGTTTGCCATGAAACACTTGACACGCGTAGAGGTATTACATTCGCGGTATTAATGCTCACAAGCGCCGGAGTGTTCTGAGCTTTGTAGGATATTGACAATGATTTCCTTTGAGCTCATAAATAAAGCGCTTGAACCACTGATACGATAATTACAAGGGTTAATTATCTCCTAGTTTGAATACACCGCATGTATATGTGTATGTGTATAATAAATTCCAACATTACCTACATATATAAAGAAAAGACGGTTAACTAACGAAACCTGACATTTGACAAACTGCTATTTTTATTGTTTCTCATCATACAAATTGTAACTCACATAATATAGAAAAAAATTCTATATTGATTTCTACTTTTATAGTTTAAACCAATATAACTGTGTTTGCAATTTGCACTTGTATCAACGATAAAAGGTATTTTTATGGCAACTCTAAAATTCTAGTAAATTGAGTTAGTTAGTTTGTTTTGATAGTTTGCCGTCTACAAATGTCTACCAATTAAAACAAATTAGAGCGTTTCTCGCTGGAAGCTCAACTTAATATCGCACGGAAACAATTTTATATACCAAATAAAAATATCCTCTCTTATCGATAGTTGATAGTAGGTACATAAGACCGCGAAGGAGGAACAGACACTTAAGTAAATACACAATTATCCAAACAAAGTTACAATCACATAAATATTTACCTCCAGAAAGTATATTAACATTTTTTCTTGCATTTATGTATTCATAAACTTTACACGATTACATGTAGGTATATATGACAGTGGTGGACGGCAGCGATGCACTTAGAAACTTTACAAACCCATTATAGAGCATAGTGATCGATTGTTTATTGAGAGTCGAGCAGCGTTATATTAATAGTTGTTATAATTAGAGGAAACGCCCCATCAAGCTGCCATCGGCTCCGTGCACCGGCGGGTCCTCCTGCCTTCAGTCCACGAAAGGGGCGCTCAACCAGCGGCGTTCACTTCAAACCAATCGCTGCCCGCAGGAAGTTCAATTATCTTCCTTTAACTTTAATGCATAATGTCGACACAATCATTTCATTAGACCCAATGTTGCTGATTCAATCACGTATAATTGGTCTGATCAAAAGAACCAATTACTGTGTCATCACATCATGCACCTAACACTCGTGTTTACACTGTTCACTTAGTAATGAAACAAATACCGCATTCAGGGCGTAAAAAAGGATTATTTAATTACGTACATTTAGAGTTAGAATACGTTTGAATGCTTCTTTAAGAACCATAAAGAAGCGGTCAAACCTACTCTAACTCCCTATGAATAAGACCGTAAAAGATTTTTACACTTTTAATGTATACATTTATAATGTTTTTATATAAACTATGTGCGTCAAAATTTAAAATAACTTATCACGAACGTTTGACATGTCATCACGAACAAAAGATAATCCCGGATCGACCGGAACGACCACAGAGCCAAATACATAGTTGGGCATAAATCTTTCATGTTGACATCGATTGACAGGCAGTGTGTTTCTCAGTTACCAAGACACAAACACGGCATGCACACAACTATCCTTATCCCTATGTCGCAGGGCGTACCCTAATACTTATCTTTCTAACGTTCAGTAAACAAACTACTTTTCGTTTGAATAATATACTCGTTGAGGTGAGGCCATGAATACAATGGCGAGACTGTAATAGTTTCCGTTTTGAATAAGAGATTGCTATTGTCTCTGTTCAATATTGATTAACCTCATCTCTCTATTACCACAAATACCGGCTTTCAAAGTAGTTTTCCTGTTGAACGTAGTCAAAGTAATGAATTTTAAATCAATTGTTTACAACTCGTGTTTCGTGTTGCAACTTCTTTTAAAGCGAATGTATTTGGGCACTACAATTATATGCATTTTAGTGATTGATATATTGGGAGGCCCCAACATATTAAAGGGTTCAACGAACGCGGCCAATGATGTACTTCTAATAATAGGAATGAATATTTCGGCATCTCGGTAGACAGCACATATCGCTGTAGTGACAGTGACATCGATGGTATCGGCCAAATCAGCGCCGACGTAAGCTTACATTTCGGTGGCACATCAGGCAATGTTTACAGGACGTTTATCGGAATAGAATATTTGAGCCTAACTCGTTTCTTAAATAAATAAACGCCTCGCTGTCCGAATAAATACAAACCTCGGTTTGACACTGTTCCCTATAAATAACTTTAATGAATAGGCGGCTGGCGTTCCCGCAGCAATATGTAATGTCGACATTTCCACGCGTGAATTTATTCATATCCTTATTTGAATACTATTTTATTTATAATTTAGAAGGACAAGACATTTATTTTTTTAACATTAAAGTAACATGAAATGTAAGAATGGAAAAAGCAATATGTCCTTAGAGGGTTGTAACGGGAATAAATAAACAATTCAAATGTCCAACAACACTTATAAAACATTTTACGTTATTCAGAGCGTATAGCGTTACTTTTCCCTAAACTGATTTAAATGATATTTTCAAACAAGAATGCTATTAATAGGACATATTACTATTATACTATTATAATCAACATCTTATGCAATGTCATTAAGGCAATGACGTCAATAACTTATTTCACAGCGTGTTGGTTTCTCCAAACTCAAGAAATATTAGGTGACTTTTTGGTTCAAGTGCATATATTTGGTGAGAGTCGACCAAATAGCAGACCACACAGGGTGGATCCATTTGTCTGAGCTCCTATACTCCCCGAGAGATAACAAACGTGCTCACCGCTCTCAGCTGCACTTATCTAAACACTTAACTCGACCCATACACAAACAAAGCCCTCCAACTCACGTTTTTACTAGGAAGAGTCTTTTTTTGCCTTTTAGGGCTTCGTAGTAATACCAGTTCGCGTATCGCCTGTATTCGTTTGAGCCAAACAGGTCGTGAACATTTTGCTGCTATATGCAGTTACAGGCAGCAGACTTATGTAATAGTTTAAAAACATCCATGTGAAATGATAGACGATGTATTAACAAGGGCTAAAAAATTAATGTTAAGATTATTGGAAGATGTAGATGATAGAATGTATGAAAGACACTACACATATTTATGACAGCAGAGTGGGTGGCAGAGTTGGCGATGGTGGACCACGACGCGCGTACAATATACAAATCACAGATATTTTGAACAATAGTCAGGTGAAAAGCACTTAGAAAATACTTTAACAGACACGCTTGTATTAATTAAAGTAGATGAAGCGTTAGTGGCGTGCCAACATTGTAGCAAATAGAGATTTCTTGTCTGTGGCTACCCATACTTGAGAAACAGGCCTTAAAATATGCATGCATTTATAATGAATCATTTTTATATTTTCAAGTATTAAAAAGACTAACAAAAATAAAAATAAAAACAATTTAACATGATAAAAACCTTTTAAGACAGAGCCAAAATAAGCTTACGACGAAATCTTTCTAATAAAAGTTTTGGTCTTGTCCAAGGTACACGTCATCGGGCGTGACTAACGAATGGCTCGCCCTACAGACCCTAAATTCTGAGTCGTAAGTATCAGTGTCACGAGAACGCCGGGGCCCGATATCTACGAAGGCTGCCGAACATTACCATAACTCTCGCCGAACCATATAAACGTAATTAGAGACACCAATAACATACGAACACTCGAAACACATTAATCCGTCCTGGTCTCGTAGGGTTAATGATCTAAGGAGGGCATCGGGCATCTTATGACCCAAAATATCCTATATGCCCTTGTGCATGCTACTTGAAATATGTACCAAGTCGTAAGTTTTAGTTTCTACTGAATGTTGTGAAAGAACGAATTACGACTTAGCACACTCGTGTGTGGGCGAAACGAATTTTAGAGCAACGAACCACTAAATCCTATAAAATTATGTAAAATAACTTATAACATACTCTCGGTATCCACAGGCTAGTAATTTTCAAATGAACTTATTTATAACTAAGTTCATTTAGTAAAACAGTTTTGACTGTCGTATTTTATATGAGAAAATAATATTATAATTATGTAACTACAACATTTTAATCTTAGTAATGAAGACGTACAAGGTTAGGGACGGCTTAATTTTTTTCAGGTGTAATAGATACTTTATGTACACTTCCACAAGCAGTGAGGTACCTATTATGACACCATTCCATGTACCGGATACGCACCAAAAGCCACACTGGTATCCCTGTATTCGTTATGAGCTAGTCCCAAGACTGGAGGTTAGTTTACACCAAACTCCTGGCAGGCACGGTACATTACAGCTTTCAATGGTCAGATCTCTCGTCTTTGCTTTAGGGAATTATCACCTCACCACTCCTTAAGAAAATTAATCACATTATATAGAAGCTTTGCTAAGAAATAGTTACTATAAATAGCATGACTGCTAAATAATTTGTTTTAAAATCCCGATTCTATCAATCGAACTCTTTGGTAGAGAAAAAAAACAAATCGTAACGGACAAGTTGAAAACCGTCAACTGACAAGTGACAACATGAATCGCAAGAAAATTTTAACTTGAAGTTTTACGGGCAGATTGTTGATGTACTTGTCCAATTTGAAAAGCTGCCCGTAAAACTTCAAGTTAAAATTTTTTGGCGATTCATTTTGTCACTTGTCAGTTGAAGTTTTTCTACTTATCCGTTGCGATTCGTTTTTCCACTTATCCGTTGCCATTCGTTTTTCCACTTGTCCGTTACGATTCGTTTTTCCACTCATCCGTTGCCATTAGTTTTTCAACTTGTCCGTTGCGATTCGTTTTTCCACTTGTCCGTTGCGATTCGTTTTTCCACTTGTCCGTTGCGATTCGTTTTTCCACTTGTCCGTTGAAGTTTCAGTTCTAATATGTGTCCCAGCACACATTTCGATTTTTCTCAGGTTTACTGCAAATTATGATTTGGTTAGGTTAGGTACATTTTAATTAATGCATTTTTTATTTAAACATATTTTATTTTATCAAACAAAAAACTGAATTCGATCCGGAACCAAAAAACATCCATAGTCTACTCTAAAATTATTATATTTTTTTTACATATACCACAAATAAAGGCAGTGATGCCCAGCCACGTGGAGAGCAGAGGTTTAGTTCGATGCAAATTTAAGTCTGTCTCCATTAATGGCGGCTCAGAACATTCCACTTTCCGATGCGCAGAACGCGAGTTTAGGTATCAGAGGGACGAGGTCGTCGGAGGACGAGATATATCCTCGCTCGCTCTCTCGCTCGCTTTCTCGTTTGCGGGACTTCCCCGGCGCTCGGCTTACCAGGCCTGCCACTTTAGCGCTTTCGAAGCTAGATATAGCGCTTTTTAGGGCAACCCAGCTCCCAATTTTATTAAACAACTTCCAGCGCAAAATCTTACGCTTTTTATAATATGCAAATATCTAACTAATTTTATAACAAATATATATGAATATCTATACTAATATTATAAAGAGGAAAGATAAGATTGTTTTTTGTTTGCATGAAGAGGCTCCGAAACTACTGAACCGATTTGAAAAATTCTTTCACTGTTGGCAAGCTACACTATCCCCGGGTGACATAGGCTATATTATATTTACAAAAAAGTTAGGGATCCTTACTAAAACTCCAATAATGTAACCCAAGGTGTAAAAAAATACCTAAAATCGCGGGCGCTGCGAAAACTATTAATGATAGAATAAAATAATGTACTACGACTTTGCAGAACACATCATTATTTACAAAGAGTGTCGCGACAGCATATGTCTAACTATTATAGTTATGCCACAATAAGTGTTCTTTTATTTTAAAAATATAATTAATATGCGGCCGCTAGAAAAGGCTCTTTATTTGTATCTTGGTATTCATTCTTATCAAAAAAAATTACTTCATATTCAAGACTGCTTCAATACTTTTATGTAACTTTTGAATTATTCAATTCGGACATTTCATTCGAAAGATATCACGAGTTTAAAAATGTAAGTATTAGAACACGCGGCCGTGATGCTTTTTCGTGAGCGAAAAATCGTAAGACCCCGTGTATATAGAAGTTTCACTTCAAAAGTTTCACTTCAATAATTATTCAACGCTAAAATGAATAAAGAACCGCGATAATATTTTGTTCTCTATTTTTAGAAGATATCAGATCTTGTGGCAATATTCAATTGAGATCATAGACTTACCAAGGATTCACATTTACCCATATAACAAAGTCAATAGCAATACAAATACCCACAGATCATTGAAACACACTTCTTTGAACTGTGACAATACCTATGTTATCCCGTTACAATAACAACAAACATCCTATTTACTAATTAAATTATCATGCTCCCTCTATTGGTTTGCTTAACAATTGCAATTAATAACATCAACAAAGCCATAGGTGATAGACCTACATTTAAAGATCATGGGCTATGTAGCAGTAAAAATCTTCGTCAAAGAGTATACTTAATTAAAGCGTGTGACTTTAGCCTAAGATAATAAAAAATAAGATACTAAGGTTTCAAATTTAAAGTTAAACGGACCATCATCTAACTGGAAATGTAGCAGCTAGTGATATAAAAAATTATTATATTGAGTATATTATATTACAAGTAATAACATTTATACTTTAAAACGGGTATTGACAAGCATATCGACTGTCATCATCTCAGTCATGGATTTATTCTATAAACAACGTTACAATATCATATTGTCGGCGTCAGTGGAGGACCTTGTAACTAAGTATTTTGGTGACATTCTTTTTTTTCTCAAAATTGTGATATTATATGTACATGTAACAAGTAACAATTTTGACGAAAAAAATGTACTAACATTGAAAAATCGACAATACCAATCTATCGAATTCCGATATTACAGCATTGTTGATAGTCTACAAATACAGACTTTAAAATACTTCCTCACACTATTTTTAAGTTACGTCGATAAATTATATTGAAAGCTGTAACCTTATAAAATATTTTGATTGTTAGTTAGTCTCTCAAATCTATATTTATTTCATATCTATTTATAAATATTTTTCGTAAGTGCATTCATTACTATACGATTATTTTAATTTTACTGCCTTTAGCTAAACATACTAAGTATGTATAAGTATATAAGTATTTTATTCGTGCAGGAACGGAGAAAGAAATCAATTTCCTGCGGCTGGGCGGCCTGTCGTAAGAGGCGACTTAACATCCCACAGCCAGGTGGTAGGGCATTTGCCCGACTGGATGGCTACCATCCCTGGTCTAAAGTATGTCGCCATAACAACCTTGAGTTGTGTTCCGGCATTAGTTACCAGGTTTCAGTCTCCCTTAAGAGAGCAGCAGCGCATTTGTAGCAACTTTGGTGTTGCAAATGTCCATAGGCGATGGTAACCGCTTTCCATCAAGTGGGCCGTCTGCCTGTCTGCTGATCTGCAATAAAAAAAATAATCAAATCGATATTATCGACTTGAAATAGGCGATAGATCAAATCTATATTTACTTACTAGACATCGATATGTTTTCATAATGCATCTCTATCCTGTCTATCCATAGGTACAGAATGATAAGTTCACATAATAACAACACATCCCACAACCAGTTTGCCTTCTCACAGTGTCTTTATTGCCAATCGCATTCATCATTAGCGGACGTTACAGCAATTAAACGTGTAAATACTGAGTGAACTACTTTGCAATTCAATGTGTTGCAAACGAACGAATGACCCTTATCGTTCAAACTGGTCGGAGGTCGATCGACCCCGCACTTTTTGCTTTCTTTTTAAATACAGAATGTACAAGTTTACGCTTTATTGCACACGGCAGTTTGTTTCAAAACTACTATATAGTACATAATAATATAACTTATGATGTTTTATAAATCGAAACTTTTAGATACCACACCTATATTAATTATATTAAAAAGAGAATGCTTATTATTTGAAATGAAATAAATTTATTCTTCTCTGTCAGTACGTGGTAAGGAAATGTGCACTAGACCAGATAAACTGACTCTGCCTAACACATACTCTATGATAGCATACGAACCTACGGCATTGAGATGTAGCACGCTTCTGTACCTACTGATATTATAAAATAATTGTACCAAATATTGTGTTTAATATCAAAAATACAAAAATAAAAAAAAACTTGATTTAAAAAGCTATTACTTACATATAATCATTTAAAATTAAGACTAAAATTATATAAGAAATAAATTAAAATATTAATTTCTATGGAGTTAGGAAGTACGAATACTAGGTTTAATTTTCACATAAAATAACATTAAACTGTTGTTTACAAATGAGTACACCTGCATTCAAACTGGAGAATTAAAATGGTTTACATGCGGTAATTGGACAGCCTTCATAAATTAAGCTTTCGCTAATTGTGTACGTATAATAAATTTTACATTTTGTTAACATGAAACTGAATGTTTATGATCAAGATTATTATTAATTTCTGTGTCTTCTTGTTCACCACCGTTGAACCATTTTGATTCTAGTTCACTTTTAACAAATTCGTAGATTAAGTATTGCTGGGAAGAGATTGATATAGCCGATAATAACTCTGACTGTTCTCCTTTATTTCTCTTTTTAATTATGATTCTGCACAATTTATGCATCTAGCTAGTGTCAAGAGTCCACGAATATTCAAGTTCTAGAATAATTAGCAAACTAAAGCCACAGCGAGATTATAGATCTTTCACGGATGCCAAACGAGAGAATTTTTTTGACAGCCTGAATAGACACTCACTAAACTGTTGAGATTTTCAACACTGACACGATTCTTGAAAATTATTAAAAACAACCCTACAATAATTATTTTTCACTTTTGGATGTTGGTTGCATTATGTATTATTCAAAGCTACGTAGCAAAACATCGCCATTCATACATTGTGTAATAGTATCTAGAAGTATTAAATAATTATATAGTTTCTAGAATTATCGTTCTGAAGTCAAAGTTTGTGTTGAACAGATATCGTTTTCATTAATTAATTCCTTTAACAACAATTTTATTTATAAATCAATCACTTATTATACTTCAACTGTTAAAATTATTCCGTAAATTGCTTATGCGTACTGGAATGCCCTTTCAAAAATGCAACTAACATTTTGAATTATAAAATGAAAGCATAAAATACTGTGGGTTGTTTAAATGGCGCGACATAATCCCGAAGTTAAAGCTAACCGTGCTTAATTGGTAAAATATTACTCATGGATTCGTTCTTTAATAAATTACATGGGCCATAGAGCTGGTTATAGTCTAAAAATGTAGATGAGGCAAAATGTCAATCGGGTTTGATTCAAAGCTAGGGTCTTGTAGACTTGGTTGGACATGGGTAATGTAGTGCATCGAATGTATCGCGCCCATAACTCATCTCGGCGGTTTTATGCTACTCAATTTATATTGGGGATGAAAAAAGGACGCTATTATTATTTCTATTTCTAGTAACTAGTTGGTAAAACCCAAAATTTAAAGTTAAAAGGTTAAAAAATACCTCTTTTCTTTTTAAAATATATTACAAAAATTTAATAATTAGCCGATATTAGATTTTTTGAATAAATCAACCAAAGTGATCCATGTAAACATAAACCTGAATCGTTCAATGTCATTGACTACCGTCATGCTCGTTCAGTTCTGTGCCTTTCAACCAAGTTGATTTAATTTGGTTGATCTAGACGGATCAACCAAATTAAATCAATATAATAAATTAATTATTGTTTGCTGAGATTTAACATAAATTTGCAAAAAAGATGCTTGTTTTGCAAATTTATATTAAACCTCAGCAAACAATAATCTTTAAACAAACATGCACCTCATATAAAATTTAACACGTTAATATTTGTTTACAATCGCAAACGATTCTTAATATACCTAGTCTTGCCATTAATATTGTAACAAAGAATTTTTTTTTCTATTGCAAATAACATTTATAAGTTTTACAGTGTGTTAGTTTAATACATAAATATAAAACAATTTAAAATATAATTTATTATTCGAAGTGGTTTCCACTGGCTGCAATACAGTCCTTTAAACGTTGAGGCTAGTTATCAATAGAACCAAGCACTCTTACTATGGGAAAATTCTTCACTGCCAATCGTGTATGGATTGTTTTAGGGACTCCAAATTATCATGGCGTTTAGAGCAAGCCATACTCTCTAAAACTGACCATAAATCATAATCCAGCAGATTAAGATCGGGACTATACGACGCCGACGGCCAGTCTTCAGCTCTGATGAAGTCCGAATCGTTCGTTTCCAAACAAGACTGCGTGGACCGAGCTTTATGACCCGGCGCCGAGTCTTGCTGGAAGGACCATTCTTGGTTATTGAACATGGTGTTGTTAAGGGGCTTAACTACCGTCTCAAGAATGGTATCTTGATAAAAAAAAATTACAGGAGTTCAGCAGACAGGCAGACGGCCCACTTGATGGAAAGCGGTTACCATCGCCTATGAACATTTGCAACACCAAAGGTGCTACAAATGCGCTGCTGCTCTCTTAAGGGAGACTGGAACCTGGTCACTAATGCCGGAACACAACTCAAGATTGTTATGGCGTCATGCTTTAGATCAGGAGTGGTAGCCATCCAGTCGGGAAAATGCCCTACCACCTGGCTGTGGGTTGTTTTGTCGCCTCTTACGACAGGCCGCCCGGCCGCAGGAAATTGTATTCTTTCTCCGTTCCTGCACGGATAAATACACACTTGATACACTTGTGCCGATGTTTTGATACCTTTTTCACAAAAATATGGCTCAGTCACTCCTTATAGCTAACACCCCACCAAACCATCACTGAAGAAGGATAATGCCTACGTTGCACTCTGTCGACTAATTGAGAAGCTTCCTTAGAGCTTTGAGCATAAATACGGTCATTTTGTTTCTTAAAATGTCGCTCAATTGTAAAAATATTATTATCCATAAACAAAATTTTTCTGTGACCTCCCTTTGCGTACCGCTTCAGTAGTTGTTTCGGTTTTACCACCCTATTCTTTTTTAAATTATAAGTTAAGAGATGACCAGTGCATCTCTTATAGGCTGCAAGTCCTAGGTCATATTTTAAAATACGCGACATGGTTCTAGGTGACATCTTCAACTCCCGAGATAAAATCTTTTGCTTTCGGACAGGATTTTTTCGAATTCTTTCCTTTACTGCTTTGACCACCTTTTTCGTACGAACACTACGTGGACGGCCAGATCTTTTTCTGTCACAAACAGAGGAGGTCTCATTGTACCTATTAATAGCCCGGTACACAAACATTTGACTAATACCAAGCGTATGGAGAGTTTAAAAAATTGCATTTGGCTCCATACCTACTTTATGTAATGCAATCACAGCGATTCGGTTCTCTTTATCGCCCCACTCCATTTTAATATCGCAAAATGTTGTACAATGTATTGGCGCCAAAATGAGAAAACACAATGAACAATCATATAAAAATGACAGATTCCAAATTCAAATGTAATATTTTGTTTCTTTTTAATTGTAACAATATTTATGGCCAGACTAAGTATATCTATCTATATTTGATGGTTGTTTTCCTAAATACCTACGTGTACAAGCATATGTTAACAGATAATGAGACCTCATGCATTATTCGCCTTCTAATGTAAAAATGTAACCTATATTTCTGCAAATAAATATTTCAATTATGAGTATAATTGAAACATTTAATTAAAAATCCATTTCACAATATTTTGCACAAAAAGTCCTACAATTCCTTCGGCCTGGGTTGCTAATTTCCCTCTCTTTCACATTATTGCCATTCGTCGAATAGAGCAAATTAAAGCAAATGCCCTTATCGATTGCTTTGAACTCGAAGTTATTTGTCTTTCATTAGGCTCAGATCGAGGAAATCCAGTAATGGATCCTCATTTGTATCTTCCTCTGTATAAATAATGGTGCCGAGCGACGCTCCGCACGCCTCGCAGCCTCGCTGCCGCCCAAAACAAATATAATTACAGTGATATTGTCCTGCTGCCTGCTGGACTGCCAGTTTATACTGCTATCTTATTCAAAGCCTTATATAACCTATAATAACAAAGTACTACAACACACGCCCGAGATTTTCTGAAAAATTTAAGTATTAATCTAATATTATAAGTATCATCTACAGGCCAGGTGGTAGGGTATTTACCCGGCTGGATGGCTACCAACCCTGGTCTACAGTATGCCGCCATAACAACCTTGAGTTGTGTCTTCTTCGCTTTAGAGAGCGGCAGCACATTGGTGTTACAAATGTCCATGCTAGGTAACCACTTTCCATCTGTCGAGCTGTCTACCTGTCTGCTGAACTCATGCAATAAAAAAACATAACATAATATAACTATGAATTAAATTTGTTCTGTATTAAATTATCATTAATTTAAATTATGTAAATTTATGTACATTTTTGTGTCATTAGTTCATTACTCGTAATTTTCTATGAACATCATGTTGATTCGGTGTGCTGGATTAGCCATTTCTGATACTTGTATATATATCAACTACCAAAGTTTGACTTTTCCGGCAGTTGGTTTAATACAGTTGAACCAATAACGTGTTAGTGTGATAGATTTTATGTAGACTGAAATGAATTAATTATACCAAGAATACATCTATATCTAATATTAAGCTAAATTACTTTTAACATACCTGCTAAGTACCTATACTTACTAAGTAGGTAGGTACTTGAAGTTTCACCCAACTTGAAATATTAATCACATTATTGATTTAGACCATTGTTTATTGTAAAATTAGTAGATAATTACAGACTAACTGACATAAAATATAAGTATACATATAGTATATTAGAAATATTTCTTTGAGAAATCCCTTTTTAATAACTCCGTGGCTTTCATAAACAAGTCGCACCGTTCCAACGTTTCTTCAACACTACTTCTCTTATAAAAAAAGACCAACTTCAAACCTGAAACAAATCAAATTCGTCAGGGTTACATAAATACTCAAAATCTAGTTGTATATACAATAACAATACTTATATTTGTGACTTTTGTTACGTATGTCTCTCTAAGCGAATTGTGAATAGTTATGAGCAATAAATATTTTTTAAACCGTAAAATATTTAGATTAAAAAATACAGAGACGGCATTACAGAAACCACACATATAATACAAAGAATCCTGGCCGCATCCCTCCGGTGGGTGTATCATGTGGACATAGACCGGGCCTATTTCACGTCCCGCACACACGTGGAAAACTCACGAGACGAGCAAAAGCTTCCAAAGTCTTGCACAGATAGAGCCCACGTCAATATGCGCCTAAAAGCGGGTACAATCCATTATCGATAGCGGTGGGGGTGGAATGCGATAAAATTTTTCAATCAGGCATCCGCCGAAAAATATTTACAATGTAACCCGAGGCACCAAGCTGGAGGACAATATTGTGAAGCGATACGTAAGTAGGGCTCGCGGCGGCGGCGGCTCCGGCATGGGCTTTCCGCCTCTTTGTGCCGGCAACTGTCGAAATAATATTGAACTCAGGGTGAAATACGAGCGCCCGCGGAGGGACGCCTCCTGTGAAACCGTTTTTCCGTTTCGCTGAACAATAGCTAACGTTTAGTTCTCAACTTTGCTCCTCGCGAAACTGGGTCACACGAGAAAATCGGTATAGTATTTTTAATAGTATATGAATTAATGTCCTTTAAGATGTTTGCAATTTGTATCTCTTTTAAACCGTTTGAGACTTCCGGTATAGTAAACCGTTACTTTCGTACTTTATACGTGTCATGTTGGTTTAATTCACGGCCTATTAACTTACGATATTAGCCCCAAACGGGTAATTTTATCCACTATTTATTGCAGTATTTAATTTGCATACTACTAATATTACCATAGTAATATCATCAGACGACAAAGTCCATAATGTAGACTATCGCATACGACTCCCCGTTAGGTATGGAAATTGTAAATGCTCGGCACCCAACGCCCCCCGCGGCACGAAGCGCCTTTCCTAATGGAAAATTGTTTATTATTATCGGGTTTCTGCGCGTGAGCACGATTATTTACGTGCAAACCAGCGACTAGGTACTCGGTAATTGGCCACTTATTCGATATCAGTCCCATTCATTTCTCCTGATAAACTTGCATATTGCTTGTTCTACCGGCAGCAAATGCCTGGAGCGCAAAATGCGTCGAAACGCGCTAACATTAGGCCTGTATTGTGGTAGACATTATCTTAGTTATTAGTGGGACTGGTTTCATCATCGTTCCATCATATCGATTTGCTAGTTTAGATGAATCTATCCCATCATTTCCCACGATTTATTTGTAGATGGTGCATGTATCGTTCACACTTTAATATACGAAATCATGCAAAGCGTTATTACTAGAGCTTTAAGACGCTTAAAAACTGTGTATTTTAATTGCATGAATTCATGAATTCAATAAATCAACGAAGGTAAAGCACATCATTAGCACTTCCTTCGAATGATATATATTTCTCGGGAAATAGTTTCGCTAAATATACACGAGTGGGCGCGTAGACGCATCAAACACGAACCGTGCACTTCCATTCATGAATCAACTTCAACATTACCTAACCGCGCTGCAAGACGACCAAAACAAACACTACGCTATGTGAGTTATTAATAAGAGTGGCGAGTTCAATGATTCCGTCCGTACTCGACTCATATCGGTTTGGTGCATCATTGGTCTACACCGCACCGCAACATACCTTACTGTACGCACCGTCCGTGTATACCTATAATACAGATTACCCTCGGTTTTTGTTTAAAGGGATATTTGTTTCTTCCTTCTTGAACGCTTTGAGGACGAATCACCTATGATATTTTGTATATATGGGCTCGCAAATATGAAGTATCATATCATCGTCGTCGTCTCGAATTTATTATAACACAGAAAATGTTTCATCATAGAAATTGGGTTGATATTTGCGTAATAAAAATACAAGTCCGTGCAAGCGAAGTTGAATTAAACGATTATCATGAAATTGCGTTTGTATAATACTTACCTATTTTAGATAACAGTGTTTTATACAATATACTTTTTAACCTAGATAAAATGATAGTTTCCGCGGAATGAGGATCCAAAATTTATGTAAGCGAAGCTGCATAGAATGTTGTATTCAATATGAACTTGCTCAACAATCTAAATGATTGGACAACCAAATTTTCCATGGTATATTTATTGTTTTAGATTTGTAATTAATATAGGCATAGGTTAAAGTCCTCGAGGAAGAATCTCATTTAAAAACCCATTTTGACAAATGTTTTTAATTAATCCGTCGGGTGTGATCGCTGTCGAATAAGGCAGCTATTTAAGTGGACAGATTCCGGGCGTGGCTGGCTCCGACCCAAAGAGATGTATAGCCCTCGCTTCTTTACCTTTCTATTTAGATTTTTCACTTCAGTGTTATTTTTTAAATTTATTTATAAGAAAGTAAACAGTTAAAATATGTTAAACTGCACTTTTAACATTTAATTATAAGACTTATGTAATAAGTAGAATTTCCTCCATTGCTTTTCCGTGGATCAAGCCCTATGAAGTAGCTTTATTTTACTTAATATAAAAAGTTAGTTAAGTTCTTATATATAGCGATGCCGCGGCAAAAGTATATGTATATAAACTAAAAAATAAATGTATATAGTTTATGGGTGTATAAACTTTCCTTGAAAATTATCTAACTGATGATGAAAACGGCTTAAAAATCCGTTGCATTGTTTATGAGGAGTTAGCGGATATACAGACTGACAGACAGACGCAGAAATTGACTTCGTTTTATAGTATGGTATATAGTTTCCTTTACCGTTAACGGTGCGACTTATATATAAAAATCAATTGCTGTTCGTTAGTCTCGCTTAAACTCGAGAACGGCTGGACTGATTTGGCTAATTTTGGTTTTGAATTATTGGTGAAAGTCCAGGGAAGGTTTAAAAGGTTTAAAAAAATGATTTTTTTTATTTATTGATTCTGAGGTGGTACAAAGTTTGCCGGGTCAGCTAGTGTGTAATTAATGAAATAATAAAAAATAAAATAAAGATAGAATTAATTAAGCTGAAGACGACACGTCAAAGTTTATTAAATACATGATGTATTTAAACTTGCCAATGGCCATTGTTACAATTACCACGTGCTAATAACAGTCAATGAAAAAATCTTTATGAAACCTGCACATCGAGATAACCGATGTGTCAAACCTGCCAAGCCGCCTTGGATAAGCGTGGCGGGTATACTGTCCGTTCCTCTATAGTGCGAGGCCCGAGCCGAGGAGTGGGATGTTTATGGGCTGTTATTATTATTATTACAATGGCCATAGAAGATATGTCAATTTCACTGAAGTGTTTATTGTACGAATCGACGAATAAGTGCGCGTAGTCCAGTTATTTAGATTTTTCACTTTAGTGTTGCTGTAATTTAAAAAATTATTCATTCTAACTTTCCTTTGGAAATAATAAATTAAATGCTAGCGATAATTTTATTCAGTTTCTTTGTAGTGAAAGTGTTTATCGAGGGAGGAAATTGGCACGGCGAGGCGGAGCTATTGTTACACATTTCGTTTTAAATTGGGGACCTTTCTTGAATTTGCACCCATGACTTGCAAAAGGAGGGGTGGCCGACGGAGGATCGCGAACTACGTGTCTTCCGTACAAAGATCAACGTCCTTTATCGATTATTGTCAGTTTATTTTGTTCTGCATTTTTAGCATCTTATCACGATACGCCATGGCTGTATAGTCTTAATTCTTATTATGATACATTAATTCTAAGCACTAACGCCACTAACTATATTATTCTAACGACTAACATGATGATTATAACTGTATGGTGCTTTAGAAAAAAGAATTCGAAATCATTATTACAAAATGTTGATAAAATCGATAAGATCTCTTAACCATTTTCGACCCTCACAATAAATGCGGAGGGCGTGTAAGATCGTCCACAAAAAGAAAATAAAATGAATTGGGTACGTATTGTGGGCGCACCTATAGCGCCAATAAAATGGAGCTTTGTTTTAGAGTACTTTCCGGCCCGGGTCTTGACAAAAGTACTTATAATAATTTTATCCATGTATTTATATTGCTGCAATATAATATACCGTTCAAGTGGAGTTGTTTTTTTTATAAAATTTAAAATATTTGATAAATATGTGAATATGGTAAGCTGGAGTATAACTGAAGCATTTTAAAAATCAAATGTGCAATAAATATAATATCATTTTTTTATCATAACTATTTAAATTCGTATGTGATACAATTATGTGCTTACAAATGAAATGATTAAATATAATCAATATAGTCACTCCAATCCCGCTGAACCCTTGTTCCATTAAACCAGTTCAACGGGCCACGATCATTTTAGGCGTAAGAGCATTGTGGCTCGCCTCTACAGACCTATATTTAGGAACACGGTGCAATAAAAGCACATCACTGGCCGTTCCATTCCCGCACGACTGTGCAAGATAAATGGACGGCAAGAAGCGGTCGCGGAGGAGGCGCGTTCTCACGGCCCGTGCTCGGCTCCACTCTTTTTGTTTCACCTGGTTTCCGAGTTAGAGGTCGGTACTATCCGCTTCGAGACTAGAAGTGACCGGTGCACGCGCGATCTCGAAGATAAAAAATGCACGTCAGCGGCGCGCCACGAACGGCTAACGAGCTTCTAGCTACCTGTTCGTGTTTTTCTTACAAATACGTTCCCTTCTGTTTACGACATTACATTCCATTACCGTTATGTTTTGAACGATCGGCTCTGGCGGGATGGAGGGACCACATGGTGCCGCGGATAGGTAATTCCGGCTCCTAACTAAACTGGTCGTGGTTCTCTCGCGTTAATTAGACACGGCTTTGGCGCAACACAACACCTCTGCTCATTATTTACCGCTTCATTAAGAGCTCACTCACAACGAATAGCTGTCAAAATCTCGCCGAACGCCCGTTCGTCCGCTGCGGCTTGAAATATAGCAGCATTGTCCTACAATAATACTGTCGTCGGCCTCGTTGTCTTACTTTTAATTGCCTTTTTGCTTCGCAAAAACACAACTATTGTTCTCGTAAAATAGATTTGGTTATCCGTTCAATAGAAACTTCGGCATTGCACAATATTCCAAGAGCACGAAGTTTTGATTAACAAAAACAAAATTAAAGATGCGGGCATTTCGGTAACACGCAGTAATATTTGTACCGGTAATAGCACTACCCGAGATTACAAACAATAAAATCCATCATCATCACGATGATAGATTTCAAAAATCAATTTCGTATACAGTTACCGAATACCGACGTAATCGGCTTTGGCAATCACGACTTTGATCAGCAGTAAATGTATTATTATGTTGCCAGATGACTCAATGCAAGGAATATATTCACGTTTTCCGATTGATTATTGATAAATACGTAGGACTAAAATGTAGCCTTTTGATGATACATTAACTCTGTATTAAAAGCGCTAACGTTAAAGAAGAAAATAAGATTAAATAATATAGTATTTTCCAGAATTTATCCTATATTATTCCCAATGTCAAAAATAAACAAATACTAAATTTCCTGATAATAATTATTTCGGTGAAGTCTTGACGAAATTACTTTCACTTACGTGTATCTACAATAAAATTACTCTATAAAAAATCCAGGTAACTAAATAATAGAGTTTTGTGTGTACATAACCAAACTGTTACGAGAAATACATGGAGTTGGACAATTAAAAGGACATTTAAGGGCAAAGCCAGCGTGCCCCGGCATTGTGATTTCTGTACACGTTTTAATGAATTCGTCCTTCCGCCGAACGTTCCTCGGGATTCTCGGCCGCTATTCAAAAGAAAATTACAGTCAAGAGCCTCCTCGAAACAAACCCTTTTGGAGTCACGCTTCGCTCTTGCTTAACTTGGTTCAATTATTGTACTTTGTTTTGCTCCTTTTAATTCACGGTCATTATAGTGGTGTCAGATGGTGAGCGCCTTTGCTAACATACGACATATGTTTAGCGGTCTTTCAATTTAAACGTTCGGAACAGTGAAGAATGGATAATAGATTGATTGCTTTCTTCGGAGCGGACGCACTTAAATATCTTACATATTTTTTACTCGCATCTCTGATAATGATACGCTTTGGATAGTATATTTAAAAAATTAAAGACAACATATGGTGCAAAACTCAGATTTGTTACGAACAACAGTTGGCCATAACCCTCGGACAGTTTCTTGCTACCTGAGATGTAGAAATATTTAACCCATGTAAATTTATACCCATTCGTACCTACTGTGAATGACATAAAATATTCTATAGAAATAGATGATAATAAACTTTTTTGCATAATATATAGAAGAAGTATAAAATAAAATAAAAAATATATAGGAACTTATAGTTATTAGTCAAAAAGTTTTTGAATGTTTGCGCCTTAAAATTTAAGTATACCTTGTTTTGCTTACAAGATAAAATTTGTATAAAATTTTAGTTAAATATCTTTAAATGACTAATAAAAAACATTTTCTATTGCAATATCTAACTTAAGATGTGACTTAAGTTGTCTAAGGTTTAAACCTCATTAAATAATGTAATTCATTGCAAAAATCCTCTTTGTAATGTATAAAAATGATCTCCCAAGAAAAACCGTGTATATATGTATAAGAACACAATTACCATAATTAGCATTCCTACATACATGTTACATTATCATATCTTGATTAGAATATAGTTAGTTAAAATATTGTAACAATGATAGTTGTTCTACTGTTTTAAACTTGATCAATTTGAAACACTGATATTTGAAAATGTAGAGGTAGATAGTTCGCAGAGAAAAAAGTTATGCACGGTTTTTATAATAAAATGAACTTGAATTTATAGAAGATCAATGTCATTTATTAAGTAATACTTTTTAAATTGATTTAAACACCGTAACTGCTTAGACAACATCACTAAGAATTTTTTATTTAGCAGATGTAATGTCTCAAGTCACCATGTAATTACCATTGGCTTGGCACAAGAATTGTTAATAGAAAATAAATCATTTTCTTAGTTCTATTTTGTTTTGGTTCGTATTTTAAAATATTTGTATTTTTTTCCAGGTTAGGGGGCACGGGAATGTCGAGCGGGATGGGCGGCGGCACACTCGGCAGTGGGCACTGTCAGCTGGCCAACCAGCCGCTGGTAATGCCGGTGTTCCCCCTTCGAGCCAGCCAGCCCAGCCCCGTCCCTGTGTACTCGCCCTCCCGTTTCCACATAGACAAGAGGTGTCAGCACCGGTGCACGTGGAAATGCCTCGCCATTGCCATGATATGCCTGTGTGTTATACTAGCGGCTATGCTCGCTTATTTTATAGGTAAGTTTATTCTTTTTTTCTATGAATTAAATACAAATATAATTCAATCTTTCCAATTATAAATTTCGTTAAAGCACGGTGGTTCAAAATGGGTAGAAATAATGGTACTAACAAAATCACATTTCTGAAAGCATGCTAAGTTAGAACTCAATATGAATAAGACCGCTAACGTAAAACTATATCTCAAAATAATTATATATATATATATATATATATATATATATATATATATATATATATATATATATATATATATATATATAATAAATATATATATATATATTGTTACAACCGAGGCCCCGACAAAGACAAATTCCTCGATACAAATCTGTAAAAGCACATTTTATTACCTGTCGGCATTTAAAGTAGTTGTAATCCTTTTATGATCGTCTTCTTGTGTTCACTTATTTATTGGCATAAGTTCCTAGTTATTGTAGAAAACAGCCGATTGTTCTATTGTACTCGTTTACGGCCGCTTGCTGCTGCATCATTAGCCAGGTGTGTGGATTACGATTACTAGGTAATTGTGTGGACTTTGCCGGGTGGGGATATCCGCATTTGTGAAGTATATAACGACGGGTTGATTGAGAGAGGAGTCAGTTAAGCTACGACTACGATACGGGCGTGACGTGTGTACATTCGGGATTCTAATAGTGACGGACTTTGCGCATTTTATTAAATTACGACCTTCTTCATTACGTTTGGATTTGTTGTGTTCGGTTATATTTGTACCTGTGTTATACGTGTTTGTACAGTTCTAATAAACTCTATAATAATTCTAACGGCATTTTAATTCGAGTCCCGCTAACTCGTAACAATATAGTATATTAAATTTATGATAGAAAAATTTTGATAAATCTTAATTGCCGGATAAAGATGCATGTTAAAAATTGCGACAAATGCATTTTGCATCTAAGAAAAAGTTCTGTACAAGTCCAAAAATAAGGCACTACTCTATATTGATTAAAAGATGCGAATTACCTAGTACTTTCTCCAATATTGTATTTCCACTCATAGTATTGAAATCGATACGGATAATAAAGAAACGACGTAATGATGACGAAAGCATTAGGACTCCCATAAATTATATATTGGATTCTCAAAACAAAAGTTACATAGCTAATATATTTGTTCATTAAGTCCCAGCGGGATGTAAAGGGTTCTCGTTAGAATAGTATTTTATTAACTCACTCGGAATGCCGATTACAATATTCATATCGGTATTCTTTCTTAATCCATTAGCGTTATTGAACGCTGTCTACGTTTGGACTGTATTAGAGACAAAAGTTTTTTTAGAATGACATTGAGATGGGTTACTCGTGCCTTAACTCAAGCAAAGCACAAATGGTCTGGAACAAGTGAAAAAATATCGCTATAAATTTTGATCGTATATAACACACAACATGGCAACAAGTGAACTGTAACAGAATTATCTTCCCTATAGAAAAGAGAGTGTGATAAAATATGTCCAAATGTTGTGTACATTTAAGTTAATCAAGAATATTTTTGATGTTTATATAATATATAAGTTATCTAGTTATTTTATACAAACATTAATTATAAACTAGTAATTACAATGAAGAAAACTAAAATAATAAATTATGTATTCTGTCTAAAGTCTTGTATGATTTTAAGTAGAATGCTAAGCTTAGTTCACAGTCTTCTATGGGTAAGGTGCTCGAAGTCTAGCCGCTTTACCTCGTTGGTTATCCACACTAGTCCGTCTTCCAAAGTAAGCACCAAATTTCTGATCACCTAAAGGGCGAATTAGCCGTTTTGAGAGTTCTTTGTACAGGCTCAAATTAATGAATATAACACTATAATCTGTGCAAAAGTGGAACTGTGTACTGCCTTTAATATTTATCAAATAAATTGTCAGTGAATAAAAATTACAAAATAAAGACAATATTTTTTAAAGCATCTCGAAAATTTGTGCGAATTCCAATGTTGATTAAAAACCAAAGCTGAATCTGCTACTGCTGTTTGTTGCTTTTATCCTCAAGCCATGTTGCGCCGTGGGCAATGGATTATCTCCAATTAAAGAACGTTTTCTGTTTATATGACTGGAAGCTTCCTCGCCTAATCTTTGCCAGTTGGATGAAATTATAAATCCCCGCAGGGGATTCTGCTAACACAACACAACAACTCGATGACTTTAAATAAACTCTGTAGATGTTATGAATATCCATTTTCTGTCATATATTACTTTTTATAGATAAACTAAAACTTTGTGCATAGACAGATAATCCTTTATTGTACACCGGAGTAGTTTAATTAACTTGTGAACAAAGTCAGTCAAGTCCATCGATAATAAAGGATTCCGCAGAGGTGAAAGCATCCACTGTTTTTGTCATTTAGCTAGAAAATCTCAAAAAAAGAATTTAATTGGCATCACATAGGTATCATTCAACAAATTTTATTCAAACTAATTCCCATTTATTTATTTTTTAATGCTCTACTTCGCTCTACATTGGGTGAGATCATGGTCACACGCGAACCTATACCTACAACTATAAAAAAATCATCCGTGCAGGAACAGAGAAAGGTTACAATTTCTTGCGGACGGGTGACATATTGTAAGAGGCGACAAAACAACTCATAGCCAGGTAGTAGGGTATTTGTCCGTCTGGACGACTACCACCCCTGGTCTAGAGTATGCCGCTATAACAACCTTAAGTTGCGTTTCGGCATTAGTGGCCAGGTTTCAGTCTCCCCTTCAAAGAGCGACAGCACATTGGTAACACCTATGGTATGAGCCATCTGTCTGTATGCTCAAATCATGCAATAAAATAAAATAAAAAAATAACACGATTTATCCGGATATTTCCACCCCATCTTTTATGAGATACAAGGTATACAAAATTTACAACTTCAGAGGACAAACTCTGAATTCTTCTTTCTCTTCCTGACAAATATAAAACTGTTGTAGTTCTTAATAATAATAACTACATTTATAGTCAGACAAACAGACGGACATGACGATTTTATAAGAGTTTAGTTTCTATTATATAAAATCGCTACGATATTTTACATGTACAACGACTGTCTTGATGTTGACGATAATTTATCTTCCAGGTAGCCTGGCATTCTAGAAAAAAAAGCTATATAAATGAACAAACAAATATAAACGGTATTATGACACTAAAAACTAAACTATTTAAATAAGGATACACACTTTTTAAATGGATTTAAGTCCACTGTTAGCGAGGAGAAGTGAATTACACATGTAAATAGGTATTAATCAAATAATTAGAAGATTGCAAAGATTATATTATTTAGTTGTTGTACCATAAGAATGTTGAGTTCACGAACTTCGTTTATTAACTCGAGACCACCTACTTAGAATACCGTTTTAGGCCATAAAACTTTATTGGTTTATAGTTATGTATCCAAGTCATAATAGATAGATAATTCCATCAACACATCAAAATCCAATTACGAAAGGTGATAAATTTAAATATTCACTTCGTGAATGCAAATGAATTGATTAAACATTGATGTTACGACGTGAACAGACATCTACCATTAGTCTTTTATAATTCTTTGTTTAGATCTCGCAACCGGCATTCACAGTGGGTATCTTAAAAAACTAAATAAACAAACATAAGAATGAAGAAAATATAAATGATGCGCCTAACCTAAGGCAACGCGTTGCGTGCCTCGGCCCGCGAGTTCGTGTTGCCTCTGTTATAAATTATCTTACAGTTCCTCGTCCCATATTATTTTACTACGGATATAAGCCGCTTGCAATCCCGGCCTATCTGCCGAACGACCAATCATAATTTATTTATACATTCCGAATGCTACATAAATTGCAAAACTAAATCCTCTCTTGATTTAGAGGAAAACAACTAACATGTTCTTTGCCGAGCACCTATATTTCAAGCTCAAGCTTACGTAAATGATTATATTTTCTAAAACAGCTTTCCATGGAACTTATGCAAATTTGAAAATTATTTTGTTTGTAATTTTTACTAGAAATATTTTATCAAGAATAATATATCTATCTATCCAAGGCTATAAAGTAGTAAATAAAAAATATCCAAACAGTTACTTTCACATATACATAATCTCTTTTTTTCTCTATCGTTTGAGGCTGGCACGTTGTCTATGTTTTTTGTTTACATACTCCGCCATTCTAGCATACAACCTCTGTCACACCAAAAATGTCCTGCAGACAATTGATCCATCTCTTTTTAGTCTACGTCTACTCACATTACTCTTGTATATGTATATTTTCTTACGATAAAAATTAAAAAAAGCGATTCCCAATTCTGAATCCGATGCTCTACAAGGAAAAATGCATTAATTACTAGGACGAGTAGTAAAGTTTCTTAAATTATTGAATCAATCCTCTCTATAGAGGATGTTATGTAGATTTATCTCAAAACTGCGGGAATGGCCACGAGATTTCTACACATTGTTAATAGCTCCTAATCAGAAATCAACCACAGACTTGTGTCAACTATAAAACCCAGACCGCAGACACATAAGGTGTCTCAAAAATAGCATCAAAGTCGAAACGGAATAGTGCAACTGTGACACCTCTGGCCTACATTGGCGCCGTGCATTTACCCTTAGCCCCACATGCTTAGTATCACAAATCGTTTGAAAATAAATAAAAGCCACCTATACTTTTTTACCACTTCTAAAAAATCGTGTTAGTTGCCATATATGTAAAAGATGTATGAAAAAATGTTTTCAGTGTATACACCGGAAACATAGGCGAGTGAAATATTTTTTGCCATAAATCATATTGATGTTTTTAATATCTCTTTATTCAAATCAATAGATTACGGAGACAGACGCTTTCAAATAAAAAGTTTACCCATATCACCATAATGCTGGAAGTTCTGAAAGGTAAGGTTTACCTTACCTATCACCTTACTCTACCGAGCTTAAAAAATACTTTGAACAAGAATTAAGTTGAACATTGGATAAATAGTAGTTTAGTTGCTTCTCTTGTGTGAATAGGGTTCTTCACGTAAATAACAGAAACAGTGGACGACAAACAACACTGCGCAGCCCTTCATTGTCCCTAGACTGATAAGCACTTGACCATTTTTTATCTATTAGCAGACGTGCATTAAAAGCTTGGAAAGCTACTTAGTGAGCCTGTCACGCAAACACCGTGCAAAAGCGGAACATTCGCAGAAACATTGTGTTGTTGGCTGCAGAGCGTCATTTGTACTGAAAACGCTCACCCGCTATAATGCCGGGAAATTACTTTTGTTTATTCCTCTTTAAATACCAACCAGCGTCGATTTAGTAGTGGGATCGTGACCGCATTCACAAACGGCAAAAGCGCACGTCGTCGTATCTGTACAATGTATTTTTATTTTTCACTGACAAATACTTTGGGTAATGAATATACGTACACGGATTTAGAATCGTGTTATTGATGTTCATAAATCCTTCGTCTTTTATGTAGTTGTTCGAGGTTCTGTATGGAATTCTACTTGAATAATCCACCGGAGTGTTAACTACATGAGTGTTTATGTGTCCGGAATTTCCCGGACATATTTGGTAATAGAAAGATTTATAAGATAGTCAATAATTAACTATTATTAGATAGACATACTAAGTAAAAATTTAGAAAATGAATAAAATATTTCATATTATTACCAAGTATTAACATTGCATTTAAAATGTCTACAACTTTTATACAGAAGTTTATTTTTTTAATCTGGTAACATTACTTGAGTACCATAATGTAGATTACACTAATAAATGGTAGTATGGTTAAAAAGGCACTCCTAAGAAATATAAAAACGAAGAACACAATTACGTTTATTGAATCACAGTGCAAGTGCAATTAGATTTTTCAACATATTTAAAACAAAATACTTATAATAATTCAAATCATGATGAAAAACATTCATAGTTTATAATATTTGCAATAGGGTAGGCATACTAATTTTAAAAAGGGAATTACAACTGCTACTTATTAGGTTTCAACTGGTCTAAACAACTATTTCAGTTCAACTTAACTAACCGCTCTATTAAACATTCTCAATAAATACTAAATGAGATAATACGCTTGAAACACGCTATGCGAACGACCAACAACACCAATTTAGGCAACTCGTTGTCAAACAAATAAAACTTCAAAACTAGTTAACAGCTTTGGTGTCTATCAAAATCATATTTAGACATCCCTAGCGAAAAAAAGCGCATTTCTTTCTTAAAATTAGTCTACCAAATCCAGTCTTGTTCTCGAAGCTTATTGTTTTGAATTTAGAAGTCGGATTGTAATATATTCGAAACACTACAGTTTGAAGAGCAGGCGTTAATATGAGATTACATTGTAGTAAATTTTTATGCTGGCGCTATTTGCCCTCAGAAGATTTACTTCATTTTATATCGCAAACTATCCCATCTCCCGGGATGAAAAGTGTCTATGTCAATTTTCGGTACTCAGACAGTCAGCTCGAGTTACTATCGCATTTTTTCTAGATTATGAATTTTTATATCTATAGATTTGAGAAATTATTGGTTTCCCATACAAACTTTCATCCCCTATTTCAATCCGTTCTAGTTTTATTTATTTATTCTACGTCTATCTATCTGTAAACTACATAAACGACCAATACTAGCAAATCTACCAAATGTACCAAAACTATAAATATAATAAAAGTCTACTAAAACTACCAAAATTATCAAAATGACCAAAATGGAAAATCACAAGATAACCAATCCTACTTTTTGGAATAAACTTTACATAAATCTACCCCATTGGCCGGGATAAAAAGTATCCTTTGTCCACCCTCGGTATTAAAATTACATATATGCCGAATTTCAGCCAAATCGGTCCAATAGTTTTTCCGTAAAAGCATAACAAACATAGAGACAAATATATTTTTATCCCATTTTTCGGAATAAAAGTATCCTATGTTCATCCTCGGCATCGAATATATATATATATATATATATAAGCATAACAAACAGACAGAGTTACTTTCGCATTTATAATATTAATAAGGATAGGATTAATAAAGATTTTATTTCAACTGATATTTAAAAAAATAAGCTCTTTCTTCTTCTTTGTAATAACCTAAGGTGTAGTTTTCCTTGCCAACTTGAACACATATACCTAGATATAACAAATCTATCATGTTTTAAATTAAAAATATATGAAGCGAAATATCTGTCTATATTCTATACTATGATAGTAAAAAATGACCAATCTTTGTAACTTTATGCTAGCCTGTTATTTCTATTATTTTATTATACATATTTTCATAAATGTGTTTCAATAAACATATTGTTTTATTCACTGGTAA
Organism: Dendrolimus kikuchii; assembly: GCA_019925095.2. Classification (NCBI taxonomy): domain Eukaryota; kingdom Metazoa; phylum Arthropoda; class Insecta; order Lepidoptera; family Lasiocampidae; genus Dendrolimus; species Dendrolimus kikuchii. The sequence continues at coordinate 14,172,306 of CM034394.1, forward strand.
TAAAATCAAATAATTGTGAAGAAAACAATAAATATTTTTTTTAGTTATTTTACGATTATAATTATTAAGATCCAGCATAAATAACTATTATATCGTTTGATATTCATAGTCAATACACGTAGATAGATAGATAGATAACACTTTATTGTACACCATTACAGAAAACAAAAAATCTTATAGCCTAAAAATATTCTAAATGTGCACAATGGGCGGTCTTATCGCTAAGAAGCGATCTCTTCCAGACAACCCGTATGTACACACGTATGTATCGGATCATTCGTAATATGAACACACAGCGAAGGATAGTAAAATAAATCCGCTTAGTACTTGTAGAAAACGTAATGGACCAACGCAATGTTAGTTGTCAAACCAATAAGGCTTATCGTATTGGATCTCTCTTCATTTAGACGCCCGTTAAATTATAGGGTCCAGAGATAAGATTAGATACGTTGCTTATTGACTATGCCACGGCAAACGTTCCACGTTAAAATAAAACGGGTTTTTCTACCAGATGACACATTCGCCTCTGAATGACCACATTTAGAATTCCGAGAGATAAAATCAGAATCTATTATTTAGTAAACGATATATTTTTGAGAAATATAATTTTACTACAGCTTTTCATGTGCGTTTATTCGCGGTACCTTGGGATTCGTATCACGCTGTAACTATCACATTTTGTGAGACAATAGTAGGTAGGTATCTTATTTTCGTCTCCAATATTGACAGCATAATTATTATCTATCTATACTTAATAAACTTGTAAATGGTTCGAATTTGTACAATACTTTTAAAAATGTGAATAAGTCAGGATGTTAATTCAGACCAACAGATTCCGACAATGCAGTTATAAGAATTTTTGTTTGTCTGTCTATTAAAATGAAATTCGAAACGGAGCCAACTTATATTACGGGCGTAACTTTGGATGTTTTTTATCCCTAAATAAAATATAGATAGACGAAAATAGTGAAAATGATGGCGCTGTGATCGCCTCTTTTTTTGGAAATTAATGAACGTATATAAATGAAACTCAACATAAGGCTGGATTATAACCCGAATCCACACTTAGAAAACGTTTTATCCCAATAAATCACGTCGTTTCCGAGGAATAGACGGATTAGTAAAAAAGATGACGCTGCAATTGCGGTGTAGACAACCATCGCTGTAATTCAATAACAAATACGTTTTCATGTTGCCCACATGTCATTCATTACGTATCAGGTACTTCAAATCAGATTGGTTGCGACTTTTCTTTATGTTTTGTTGTGCAGTTATCTACACGTAATTGTAGTGAATTAAACAAGGAACTAAAGTATTGAAGGTGTATTAAAAAACACCTAATTAAATTTAGATATACGTAACATAGAGCTAAGTACTATGTAGGGTTATTCACGCGACGTAGCCGCGAGGAAAACTCTAGTATATACTAACTCACATTATGATCGGTCCATTTTCAAGGCCGTGAAAAAGGAACAAACAAACAAATACACAAAGGATCAAAGAGTTACTTTTACATTTATTTGTTAGTATTGGCTGATGGCTTTTCATATTATTTACATTAAGATAAAAAATTTGATACCATAAATATTTGTTACATATGCTTTTCTATGATCCAGATCTGTAAAATAAGAACCTATTTTGTTATTTAATCCGGCATGAATCTTTTTGTTGAATCCACTAGTTTGTGTTGTAATGAAAAAATGTGGACCATCTGTTGCACCCTTCATTACTTGCATAGTACATAGTGAATAGGGGCAAATACAATTCCGTCAACTTTTTAATGTAATCGAAAACGTGACGACCCTAAAAGTTTGATTAGAGCTACCGTTTTTACCACACCACTTTGTTCATGTCGCTTTCATTGCAATGATGTCACGACCACCTGTTTTTGGTCAGTGTTTCAACGCACTGGACTTTCATGAAGAACGAAGAAATACGTGTTGTCTCTAAAAATGCAATGTATCTACATACAATTTATAATTATACCACTTTCTGTACTTTAATGTTTCTATCGCACCATAAACTTGCAATGTATACTTTGAAAAAAGTGGTTGTGACTTATAAACAAAAACATTCATTTCAAAGATGTCACCTGTTATAACAAAGAAGCTCTGTATTATTTTTTACACTAAATTTTTATAAATCACAACTGGCTAACAAAACCCAAAGCAATTACTTAATTCTTGTTATTTAAAAAAACAGCACACTGCTCATGCTTGTAACAGCAATTTTGAGCGCCTTGGATGTCTATTTATTCCATGCGTCTAATAAAATAGGGCATAAAGAACCTCGACCTCATGTGAATGTTGATTATATCCTCACGTGACAAGGACGCCGATATCAGATGCAGTATAAATGAAAGGAGATAGGATATCGCACACGCGGAGAGGAAGATTTATCACGTGACTAATATGAAATGGGTACGGGCGCGGGGAGCGGGCGACGCGTCGCTCTATCCCTCGGGACTCCATCAAACGAGTTTTGCTCCCCTAGCGAACGATGCAATCTATGCTGAATCGTATTACAATAAATTGTATTAACTCGAAAAATAGTGGAGATAGCAAACATCGTCCATCTGCACACAATTGTTGCTTACGGTCCTGGCGGTGCGGACCGTCGTCTACGAAAGCACCCTCGATTTCCTACTCGAAGTTATTCTATACCGAAACGAGAATTTATAGATTTTACGAGGGATCACCAGGAAAAGTCGCGACTTATCACCACGTGGCAATATTTTATTCCCCTTGACGGATATTGCTGCATCTTCATGTACTTATCTCGTAACGTTGACACGAGCAAGATGTGAAATTTTATTTATTAGACATTTCGCCTTATAAATATGGATATTGAAGTCTAACAGATAGAAATAATAAACTTGCAATGCGGCAATAGAAAACTCATGGTAATAATATTCGTATTGAAAATGAATAATCAAAAGATAATAAAAATATACTTATTTATGTTATTAATAATATGAACGTGTCGCCGTGAATGTGTCCGGTAGTAGTAGTAACGGTATTCTATATCGTTTCTATTCAATCTATAAAATTAAATATTGATATATTTTGGGAGCACTTTAAAAATCAATACATATAATAAGTTGTCAAAGGAGGGAATATAAATTGCCTACTTACTGAACTATTGATTGTTAAGTCGCAAAGGTCGAGACTACTACCTATCTCTGCTGTACCCTCATCCTTCTATAGTCGGGTTAATGTAAATTGTTCAATTCTAATCGCAAGTGGCCAAATGGCGTCAACGCTTCGCGATTTTATCGGACACTAAATCTTTGGCATAGATCCCTGCGTGTTGGGGGCAGCGAAGATAGCTTAATTGCCCCGACACAGCCGGGGGTTATCCACAACAACAATTATGGAAAACACCGCAGGCGACTCACTTTAGATTTTATTAGTCAATCTTTCCATTTTTAGGACATAATCGCAGTGTCCTTATAAGCTCTAAAGTTGAACTATTTATTTACATTATACATATTTAAACAAATACCTCATTATTTTTTTTTTTAAGTTATACAGTTATTTTTTTATCATTAGTTGTAGTAGTGCCGGAACACAACTCAAGGTTGTTATAGCGGCATACTCTAGTCCAGTAGTGGTAGTCATCCAGACGGGCAGATATCCTACCACCTGGCTGTGGATTGTTTTGTCGTCTCTTACAACAAGCCGCCCGGCCGCAGGAGAATTGAATTCTTTCTCCGTTCGTGCATGGAACGAGACGAACGATGTTGTTGCTGTCTCACCTAAAGCAGAAGAACGTAGAAGCACATGGTTACATTCTCGGAAAGAAAATTTCTTTAACGAATTTTCGGGTATTTATTAATCTGGGAGTGTGGGATCAGACCCAGAGTTGTCTGTTGTATATTACTCATAGTACAATAGAATTCTTAGCTTATGAATATAAAATGTGTGTTTTTGTGCCGATTTATTTAACGGTTAGAATATTAATCATACCTCATTTAATAACGATAAATGTATATTACTCTAAAAAATAAAATAAACGATGTACGAGCATATAACTACAGAAACATGCTTTTTCCGTAGAAAATAATTATGATACATCACACACACGATATTTGCAATCAATTATACTATTTATGGTATTTAATGTCTTAGTTCACTTAAAGCTTACATCTAAAACCTTGAAGACGATACAAAAAAAATACAAATATACAAAAACCTAAGAAAATTCCACTATATGATAATACTTAATTTTGTTTTAACGTTCTGGAATTTTCATAAATTACAACAGTATTTATAAATTGCTTAGATAAATAATTGCCGGAATGGGTGACATACGACGCTAATTAGTGAAACAGTGTTACGGCAGCGTCCATTAAAAGCATAAGGATTGATATACGACCCCTAAAGCAAGCTTCACTGCATATTGGGCGAATATCCTGCGTGCACGCTCCAGAACAAATATCCCGACATCCCTATCCATGCTCAAATCCCTAACGCTCGTTCGCATCTTACAAAACTAATAAATGAACACAATAAATTTCGTTGCCAATACCTAACCATTTACGATCTTGTTTTTAAATTGTAAATTTAGGGAGAAAGTTGTAGTATACGGGTTTGGGACGGACCACTAAATACTACGTTATTGTAGTTCTTTGCGAATATTTAATTAACATTAAAATTGTAAGCTTCTTATTCCCATACTAAGTTTATGATGTTTAAAATACTTCGTGTAGTACAGTCCTTATTCGAAAGTTAAAGTTAAAAATAAAAAGTAATGTTGAAAGTACCATTTCAACCCGTGCTCGACTTACACCGTAAAAAATTATCCAATTAAACTGCGTAACTGGGCATTCTATGATCAATTCGATCGAGTGCAACTGTCGCATAATGAAGAGACAACGGCATTCCCCGGAACAAGAAATAGTTGGGTGCCGTTTAGCCACCTACGTGCTTGCCAGGCCTTAGTTTGCGGGAGCGAAACCAATTGCTCCGTCACACCGCCACAAAATCCAACTTAGTCGTGCAACGCTTAATTAAAACTCGACGGGACATCACGTCATCTATTCTATTTTATTATACATGTCCTTTTCAAATATCCAATGACATAATTAATACCTCACTGTGTTTCCTTTCATAATTGGAGTCGTTGGTATGTAGCAGTAGGATAAACGTGTAAAGATAATAGATATAATTACGGTACGGCTACAAAGTATCGATACTAGACCTCGATAAGGATTAAAAGTAACGAAGATTTAATAGGGTACTCTGATGGAAGACTAAACAATCAGATTTTATTTAATTTACATATCACTTAAAATCTATTAAAGTACAATATTTATTCTAAAACAATGTTTTTCTTTGTTTCAGCTTTATCGTCAATTAAAAGTAATATAGACAATTCAAATTGCATATTGGTACAAGATGTAAAAGCAGTAACGCATGCACAAGGTATTAGAGATGCTTTATCTACATCATCACCTTCAGATGGTGAGTACACAACAACACGATTTTTTATATTTTTTACAGCTAGTATGGTCAAAATCCATTGTTGTTTTAGAATCAATATCAACATCATCGCTTGGTTGGTCAACGACTGCTGAAGCGGCTCTAGAATCTGCAGTAATACCGCAACAAGCTCAACAAGCTGCACCGCCACCTTGGTCGCCTGCGTTAGAAGTTAGAGAATTTGACGAACTACACAGTGCAACCATACCAGCCTATCAGTTTTGGAGCTCAGAATTCCGCAACAAACAACCAGCCTACGTTAGCCTTAATTTTACTGTCCCATGGGGAGCTAATTTTGCCGTTTACGGCAGGCGAAATGTCGCTCCCAGCGTAACACAATACGATTTTGTCGAATTTATTCGTGGAGGCAGGGTAGATCATAGACTAAGAAGAAGAAGAAGCCCACATAGACCGGATTTACACGCGCTGCATTTAGATGACTGGGATGCATTACTTAGCACGATAAGCCCATTTCAAAGATGGAACCATACGATAAGTAAAAGATCGACAGATATGAGGGTAAATGTTAGTATCCTACAGTATCTTGATACAGGTCGATGGTTTATTTCGATATACAACGATGAATTGCAGCCACATAGCGTCGAAATGATTGTGTCTGAAGCTGAAGGAGTTACGAATTCTTGTCCTGATGATTGCTCTGGTCACGGCTCCTGTTATCTTGGAAAGTGTGACTGCGTAGATGGTTATGAAGGACACGACTGTTCTAAAAGTAAGCGTTAACCTCATAAGTACATCTAAATATAATAAATATTTTCAATTTATGTATTTTAATTATAATTATAATATATATTTTTTTAGGTGTGTGTCCAGTACTTTGCTCAGGACATGGTGCTTATGCTGGAGGCATATGTCACTGTTCTGAAGAATGGAAGGGCGCTGAATGTGATGTTCCGGCTCATGATTGTGAACCTGCAGACTGTTCAGGCCGAGGTCAATGTATTGCCGGTCATTGCCATTGTAAAGCTGGTTGGAAAGGATCTAAGTGTGACGAAGGTAAATTTAGTTTGAAAAGCTTGCAAACATCAAAGTTTATTTTAAAAGTAGCAGGCAAGTCTGCTTCAGGTCTAAAATAAATAAATTCAATAAATGTCATTGGACGGTCCATCAATAATCCTTAAATATGCAAATAACTAAAATAAATCATATATCTCTAAAATATTTTGTAATAAATGCTCTTTTGTAGAGGATTGCCTGGATCCCACATGTGGAGGCCATGGCTCTTGTGTCCGTGGTCGGTGCGTTTGCCGCGCCGGCTGGCGTGGTTCCGCTTGTAGTGAACGAGACGCTCGTGTTCAACGTTGTTTACCAGCATGCTCACAAAGAGGAGTATACGATCTGGACGCTGGAAGATGTGTTTGCGATCCGCTTTATACTGGGGATGATTGTTCTCAAGGTGACTTTGAATTTATATTATTTTAATATTATTATTTAAAAATGCTTTATATCTTTCAGATGTTATAATATTAAGTCATAAAACATTTCAGACACTTTTATATGCAAAACAAAGTATGAAAACAAAATCATAATCAATCGAAGTTGGTTTCGGTTTTGAGGAAAAAAAAACACTTTGTCAGTTAACTTGGTTTCGGTTAAAATCTTCGGTATTGCCACAACTATTTTTTTTTTCATTTCCTTTAAGATATCCATCCATATATTCAAAATATGCACTGGCTTAGTGTCGATGGTTGCATATTTGCAATGATATTGTTTCTTCTTATAATAAAACATTTAATAAATTAAGGCCAGTATGCACCGATATTTAACCGATGATTAAAATAATCGCTAGAACTATATGCCTAAACAGCGATTATTTTATTTTAACCGTCGGTTAAATGTCGGTGCACATCACAGCATAAGCCAAATTGTGTTGATAAAACGTTTATAGGTTTGTTATTTCAAATGGTTCATTGTATTATATACCAGCTGGAATTAAAACGAAATACGACAGAGATATCGTTTTAGGCTGAAAATTTATTTTTGTCGGTCACTACTAACCTGTCAAATTCTATATCGGTATTACATATTACGTTATTTTGTCTTATTCGAATATTTAGATCACAGAGCATAAGTGCTAATTTTCGGTTTTGCAACATCATTCCACAGTTGTGTGTTCTTTGGACTGCGGGCCTCATGGAGTGTGCGCAGAGGGCGTTTGTCGATGCGACGATGGTTGGACGGGATCTATGTGTGACCAACGCCCATGTGACTCACGGTGTCATGATCACGGACAATGTAAGAACGGAACCTGTGTCTGCACTCAAGGATGGAATGGTCGACATTGTACTTTACGTAAGTCCAACATTAAGATTTACAAACATAATGCATTAAAAATGTATCGCCTTATTCATAATAGTTATACGAGGTTTATAGAATCGTTAAAAATGCGATTATAACATATGTCTTTAACAAGTTTAATAAGGGGACTAAACTTCAGAGGTCTAATATGAACAAAATCATATATATTGTATTGACTTTATCTAAGGTACGAAGCCAGTATAGCTGTAGTAGTTACAATTGTGACATAATCTTTATTCATAATAATATTCTGACCACATTGAAAGGTTTAAAAGTTTCTTTTTAAAATCAGTAAACGAAAACATACTTTGTATATTCGTAATCTAAACAACCTACATATATTTGTGTTATGGGTAACATATAACGGACAACTTTCGTGTCGATACTGACCAGAAGAAATACTGAAAAATTTGTTTTAACTTAAACTATAGAAATAGAAAACATATAATATAGAAAACATTCTCGTTAAATATTAATTAATGCATAAATGTTTAGCTGGTTGCCCCAACGGCTGCTCACGACACGGGCAATGTCTGCTAGAAGAAGGAGTCTATCATTGTTCCTGTGCTGACGGCTGGGCAGGCACTGATTGCTCTATTGCATTAGAGCTTTCCTGCAACGATAATGAAGATAACGATGAAGGTACGAATAAACTGTAATTTTCAGATATTTTATCCCGAAGAAAAGAAAGTATTTTTTTAATTTACAATTCGCTATCATCTGACAATGGTTCTACCATTTTGAAGATGGAATGACCGACTGCTCCGACTCCGAATGCTGCAGTAGACCGGAATGCGCAGAACACATCATGTGCCTTGCTTCTAACGATCCAGTTGAAGTGCTACTACGGAAACAACCACCATCCGTTACTGCTTCTTTCTACCAAAGAGTAAAATTTCTCATTGAAGAAAACTCTGTGCAAAGTTATGCACACATGGACGAGTATTCCGAAAGGTGAGTGTTTAGAATAATTAAAATAATATATCAAATATAGAAAACACCAGATCACTTCATATATGTAGGATATATCGTTTATAAGTTATAAGCTCCAATCCAGATCTCAGTTTCATACAATGCCGAGGGACGTTCCAATAATAATCGTAATAATGTTAACAGTAATTAAAGCTTAAAAACGATGTTTCCTACGACAAGATAGAAATTTAGGATTGACTATCCGTTTGCACAGTTCATAAAATTAATATATTTGCACTTTAAGATTTTAGAGCCGTGATATCATCGCAGACTGTAAAGTATATACGTGAGAAGAAAATACAAAAAAAAATCATATAAACATAAAGTATAGGAACTAGCACCTTCACCATATATAATCCCGATCATCTTCCTAGACCTCTCCGAGGATTTGGTGTGGTTATTTTATAATTTAATTAGTATTGGTGACAATACTTTTATCGATTACAATTTATTTTTGTCATCTGGTGGAAGTGTTTTGATTTTCCTATGTTTTCTCGCGTGTAAAGTAATGATTTATTCTTTGCGATCCTAGCATGGTTATGTTTTATTATTATTAACCATAATTTTGTGATATTTTTTTGGTATTATTATTTTTCACACCAGATCCGATGTGTTGTGTATTGTCTATTGTTCATCCCTTGTGTGTGTCAAACCTTACCTGTTTTGTCTGAATAAAATAAATGCGTCTATCTACTATTACACTGTGGAAATTAAATAAGTGAAGCGATTACGAGTGCCCGAAGCTTTAGACCAGTTTTGTTTGTCTGTTCAACTACCGAATTGAAATTATCAGGTGTAATTAGATAAAGTTATAATAAACTTAAATCATGAAAGATATATGAATTTAATTAACAACAAGTAGAAATTATAAGTTCAATAGCTGCAGTAAAAATATTAAAATCTTTCATGATCTGAGCATTAAAGACTAGTCTCATTTTCCAACCATTAGCCGTGTGCGTAAATATTACATAACTTCGGGGTAACAATACTTTAAAAGTAAGACAAAGCAAAACTGAATTCAAAAATGTAGTCAACCCACCTCGCTTAATATGCAAAGGCGCCTCTAAAGTTTGTTTGCATTAAAACACAAGCCGCTTCACTATTTTATTTAAGTTCAAAGGTCTAGACTGGTTATATTGCGTTATGGCATTTGTTCCATCAGCCCTTTGTACGTGTAACACGACGGGGTACCTCCATGCATTCACCATACAGCATGTTATTATTGCTCCGTCATTGATCTTTAGTGCAACCTGTAAATAAGATTTTTCCACCTTTTATTTCACAAATACATTATAATGTATTGAAGTTATAGTGATGGTTATGTTCTAATGCAAACGGGCTTCCTCTGAGTCATTTCGTATCGAACAAAATTTTGATTCAGTTAATCAAGTGTTAAAACGCAAGGTAACCAACATAGACGATTGCGATCGGTCGAAGCGGTTGCAAAGTCGGGGTGGGGTTGCACTGAGGGATGTAGGTATCTGTGTAGTAATCTGTCCTGTCTTTCTGTGTCCCTGTGCCGCCGTGTGTCCGCCACTCCTAGCGAGTTCTGGAATTCCTTTACACCATGGTAAGTGTCAGTCAGCCCGCCCTCGCCCCTCAGTGTTCAGTATCTGTTCACCTCTTCCCTTTTGTTGCGATTCCTGCGTATGTGTGTTATGCCGGCGGCCGGGCCGCGACCACCGCTACAACGGTGGCGCGGCGACGGACGCCACTGATGCTTTTTACATTTTCGTTCGATCCTTTGTCTATATTCGTTTCATTCTCTATGTGTATGTAACATCTGTATGTCTTGAATGTTCTCGTGTGGCTGCGACAAAATTCTCAATATTAAACAGCGAATCACGCGCCAATTCGTAACCCGCGAGCGTCGTATCTATTTCGCTTCGAATGTGATTTGCCGCAGTCACTATCATATTTTTATATTATTTATTTGTCTCGTCAACTGTGCTTATGTTCTTAGTCACATACTACATATGTACTGTGGTATTTTGTTATTCTGAATGAAACTTAGGAAAATCATTTACGCTTTCACGCTAAACGTTTAAAACACAATTGTCAGGTATAGGACTTGTAAAATATGCCGATCGTGACGCGTTTTGTGTATAACAAATTGATCGAAATTTCAGCGAACACGCAAATTTAGCTTCAAATAAACTTACCCTTTTATGTGTTCCTTACCCTTTGTCTGCGTCTTTCATCTGTTCAACCAACCCCCTACCCTTCGCCCGAGCTCTTTATGTGTTTAGATCCTCACCCCCTGTGAATAACCAAAACACAACTTATTTGAATGTACTCCTACTACTTTACAGCGAATTAACAGCAAGGTCGTTAATATTGTACAGAACAGCCATTGCTTTCATTGATCATCTAATTAAACACATTTTAATTACACATTGAAATTGGTGCAAAGAAATAATTTTGTAAAGTTGATTAAGAACTGTGCTATTTTCAAGTGCTTGAAAAATCTATTTAACTTCATAGTCAATTCACTCATGATTTTAGACATTTTACGGAACAATGTATTTAAAACCATAATGAATACCTAATAATAAAAATAATATACTATATATTATATTTACATTACTTGTCAAACATAAATAAAATATCAAGAAAGAGTCGACAGTTAAGACTCGATACATTAAAATTATTCCAAAATGTATTAGTTACATTATGTGATTTTTACTAACATGAAGTTTCGTTTTTTCAGAGACCAAGAAAATGGAATTTTGTTAAATTTTAGCCATTTCTTTTTATTTCAATACACTTTTCAGGAATATTCTTTACCACTTTACATATACTTATAATTTATTTTTGGTTTCAATTACTTTATTCCGCATACTAGAATCCAAACAATTTTAACTGTCATACATGACTTGCACCAAATTCAATTATCATAATTAACATAACAGTGACATGCATTAATTAATCGAAGTTATAATAACAACTATATTGATTGACTATGGTTTGTGTGGCAGCTGTTACATGCATACATACCTGTCTAGGTATATTCCCGTTTACTCGAACAACCCATTAATTACTTATCTGTTAATCATGTTATTAAGCGGTGTAAACTCAAATGATAGTAAACAGGAATCTACCCTAGATGTTTAGCTGATCCTGATAAGAGAATGTGCAATGCTAAAGACTTCTTATTTTGTTTATTTTTCAATATTATTTTCATCTTCACTCTCACAACGATCAAATTCTTGAAATTATATAGCATAGCACGAAACTTTGATCAGAGGATGTGATCGAAAGTGATCATCGAGTGATATATTTCACAATATGGGCCAATTCTTTTAATTAACATTTCGACCAAAACATTAAAAAAATGTCCCGGTGAAAATAACCAAAAGATATATAATAAACAATTTTAGCTCAAATAATTATTTCTAAATTTGTTATGATTTTTACAAGCAGACATGAATATAAAATCATCCGCAATGTTCATCTTATTATGAGGTAAAAAGGCTTAAATTGTGAAGCATATCACTTGATGAGTCAGCTGTGCTGAGCACAGTGTAGGCCCAAGTGACGTATGGTGATCTGTGCAGCCGCGTCTCAGTGATGAGGGGTCAAGTTGTCTCCCCGCAAGGACTTGGCATCATCGGCATCAGGGTCTCTGTAGACAGAGAAGCTCGCTTTGGATTCACTCTCACCAGGCAAGGTGGATGGTTAGTATCTGTTATTTGAATTAATACTTTTGCCATAGAAATTAAGGATTGTAGCAACGCCAACGTCCTTGAGGATTATTCGAGCGATAGTAGAGATTTCATAGACGCGGTCGCTTTTAAATGCATTATTATTTTATTGTGAATGATATAAAGTAGTATTAAAAAAAATCGAACCAAATTATTTATCTCTCTTTTATAAAGAAGTAGATATTTTTTATACTGTTTTGATAAAAAAATAATAGGCAAAATGGTTACATGACAATAATTTAGAGGTGATTTGGTGAATTTATAAATTAATTTAAAATAACTATAGAAAAATTACGAAAAAACCACGTTACGTCTCTTGTCGTGAGGATTTATAGTAATATTTTTGGTCAATTCTTGATCAATAAATACCAAGGAAAAGTTGTTTCGGTCGCACCCCACTGTCGACCTTTTGTGGCAACAGGGACCTTAATATTTGGCGATAAATTCTCCTATTGTTTTCACAAGACATTACTACAATCTCACATTTTTAGATATAAATAATACAAATGAGTAAATATAACTAAAACGTATTATATAGCTTAACATAAAAAATATAGCAATGAAAATTACAATCAATATAATATTATGAGTCCCAAATAATAGTTTGTTTTCGTTAGCAATGAAGTGTTTGTTTTATTTCTTTATGCATTAGAGAAGTGTAGTAGTACTATATAAGTTAAGAGATTAGCAACCAATCTTTAAACAAAAACTATGAAGCTGCATTTGCAACTCGTACATCATGCTTCTAATTTGACCGAGTAATTTTAAGTATCCAAACCTCCAAACATGATTAACATTGTTTTAGAATACGAGCTTCATTATTAAAATCATACTTATGATTAACCGTAATAATAAATAATAATAATAACAGGTCACAAAAGTCCCACTGCTGGGCTCGGGCTCCTGTTTATATGGGAACAGACAGTATACCCGCCACGCTTGTCCAAGGCGGATTGGCTGGTTTAACACATCGGTCATCTCGATGTGCAAGTTTCGTCACGATTTAATTCTTCACCGTTATTACATGTTAATTGTAACAATATGCACATTAGGTCATGTTATCCAGCCAGAATTCGAACCCGCTCCTTTTGAGGTTGGGACGCGTGCGCTAGCCACTAAGCTACCACGACTTGATGCCAATATGTGAGTGAATTTCATTGATGCCAAATTGGTGATAATAAATAGATACACAATAGACAAATTATGTTCAGGCATTATTCAAATAATCTAACTTCATATTATAGAAAATTTCAATAGAAGATATCATGTTCTAGAAATTAGAACATTTTAGAATAAAATATTTAAATTTTACTACGTAATTTTACGTAGATACTTATTATATTACGTAGATACTTATTACTTATTATATTTTATGTTCTTGAAAGGATTTTTATTAGTATTTATTATATGAAACTTTTTAGCTTATAATGTGTTTATAAAAGCAAAAGTCTGAATTGTTTTTATTTTCATTTTATTACTACTACTACAGACTCTAGGCCTATACCTTTAATAATCCACGTAAAATTTGTTTATTATTAAATCTCACATGCTAAATTAGTTATATTTTATTACAGGAGATTTATATTGTAGTGTTATAAAATGCAATAATAATAAGGGTAAATGACCACTAGCAATTCACCCCTATAGCCCGGTACTTTTTGTCCTAATTTTCCACAATAGTCCTACACTGGCCGGGGCTTGTCCTAGGGTATATTATATGGTGTAGACAGGGATAATCGCCGGTCAATGTCACGCCACATTTACATTAAATTTGTCAAGGGGCCTCTACGTGTTGGCCTTCCCATGGCCCCACGCAAGTCCTCCAAATGTTCGAGCCATTTTTATGGCCCGAGGTCTTGAAAGACATACAAATATAAAGGTTAAATAAAAACATACCTCACTATATATTCTTGGATTTTAATAGTAAGTACAATGTATAGCTTACATCAAAAAAAGTAACGACTCCTGCAATAAAAAATAAAAAAATAGTAAGTACAATGTATAGCTTACATCAAAAAAAGTAACGATCTCAACTTTAATTAACAGAAGGATAATCTTTGCTAAAAAAAGCGTCGAATTTAAAGCTTATCATATCGTATTTGACGATAACGGAATCCTTTAATGAAAAGAAAACTACTTAAATATTGTATTCCTTCTTTCATATAACCTATAAAACGTTTTAAAAGTACCCAAAAGTTACAATGAAAGTACAGTGAAGATTCATAATGACACAATTATTTCAAAATTATTCCCGCGTGGGTCGGACCTCTCTGGTATAATAGCATCTAATTATGATTGCTTGTTAAGAGATAATGAACTTTCAAACGGCTTGTAATCAACGTTCTTGATAAACCTTTTCTCATCTCTATGCGGTGACACGAAAAATGCGGCCGACTGCGTTTCCGATACGCATAGTGAAAGATTTTCTAATGCTAATTCGACAGATCAACCAAAGTGAACAAACACAACAAACAATCACTCAATGACTCAATTTTATGTTTACGTGTGACTAATATCGGCTTACTATAAAAGAACGATCACTCCTTAAAAATGTTGTTACCTTTTCTAGGGGTTGATTAATGTTGAGTGGTGCGTCTATCTTGGTTACCCCGTTGTATGGGGTGACGTAACTCTGGCGAGAGCCCATGGCTCGATCGCCCGAGGGGGGAGTACAAAATAGACGACGAGTTATTGTACTCTCGATGTACTTCCTAGCTTAATTTTTCTCAATTCAACTTAGACTATATCGCACCCTTAGAATTATAGAGACCTAATTAAAAACATTAAGTTATTCAATTTTGTACCTTATTTTTTATGTAATGGATATTTAAATAATGACTCAAAGTTTTGACTTAGGTCTCTAGAATTTTAAGAGTGAGATATATACAGAAACCTTATCGGTTACGTGATGTGCACACCAATATTCTAATCATTATTAAATATTATATTTATACGTTTATGAGACAGATGCCCAATCTTATCGACAGCTCTAACACCGATATCGCATCTATACCGACATAGGATCATGTTCATGCATTGACCATAGTCTTAAACTGTGCTAAATTATACATCAATAAATTGGTGGATGAAACGTGACGCAACAACTATCACATACGCTTATGTAATTAAATAAAATACAAAAAAAAATCTCATTCCTTCAAAATTTAACCTTAACTAAATCTAATAATCTGTACTATAATAAATCTGTAAATTGTTCGAGTTTGTACATTTCGTTTAAAAATGTGAAAAATATCAGGGAGGCAAATTGGGACTAGAAGAATCTGAAAATGCAACTTTTAGAATTTTTGTCTGTCTGTCGTCATTTATGGGGATAAGAAGTATATATACTAAGTGTTGACCCAAGATATAAGCTAGCTCTTTATCAAGTTACGTTTAAATCCGTTCAATAGTTTTCGCGTGATGCTCTAACAAACAGACAGACGAAAGTTCTAATAGTTGCATTTTCTGAATCTGCTAGTCCGAAATAGCCCCCTTGATTTTTCTCTTTTTTAAATGCATTATACAATAATATTTTCTTAAGTTTTCGCGACTTGTATACATAATAAAACTACGTTTTAACGGTTTTAAGCGCGGTAATTTTATTTGATTTTGGTTTTTCCGACGTTTCGGCCACTTTTCAGTGGCCGTGATCACGGAAGACAAAGATGTCAAGTGTCAACGAGTATTGTTAAAGTTTTATTTAGCCTACCGCCAACTTGTTAATTTTAATTATTTAATTTTAATTTTGTTTATGGTTATTATTTACTCTATGGGAGCCTAATCTAATTTACTACCGCTTCGCAACATGTTATGGCTTGAAGAGAAGAAGCGGCGCAAGAAACTCTTCAGCAAACATGCCTAGCTCTAATAATTTTATATAATATTAAAATGGGAGGAACGAAAAATAAAAGTAATTATCAGTCAAGTACGCAGAAAGAACTCACAGTGTCTTGAGGTCTGGCAGCTGGTTTTTGCTGGGTTTGGGTCTTAATAGTTTTGATGATTGGATCCCAAGCAGGTGGTACTTGCCAACCATCTTCTCTATTGAAATTGATTGTGAGTGTGGATTGTCATACATTGGGCAAACAAAGAGGAGCATAAAAACACGAGTAAAAGAACACATTGCTGACATGAAACACACAAGGTCTACGAAGTCTGCGATCAGTGTTACATAAAAATAGATCAGAGTTACATAAAAATTATTATAAAACTAGGATATGCCAGCGACTTCGTCCACACTTGCCTTGAAATTCCCGCGGGATTCCCGAGGATGAAAATACCGTGTCGTTCAGTGAAAATTGTGTCGGAATACGCTAATTTTTATGCACCCGACAACTACAAACCGCTCCCGGGAAAAACCTCGCGGGATTCCCGGGATACAAAATATCAAAAAATTTATTACGTAAAACGCTATCGATCAGTGAAAAAATCGCATTAATATTCGAAATTTCTTTCAGTGTAACCATTTTAAATAATTCCCATACAAATTCCAGCGGGTTTCTCGGAGTAAAAAGTAAATTAGTATTTAAGTCTGAAAATGTTCTGTCGATTAGCGAAAACCGCATCGAGTTTTTACGTCAATCCCGAACGAACAAACAAGAAGTCTAAAAAAAGGCATCGTGTTCTCCATCGTTTATATAGTCTATACCAGTTGTTTTTTTTTTAATAGCTTGTATATTGATACAGACACTGCATGTTTAGAATTTTATAATATTATAGATATTAAAAATAAGGAAATATAAATTATTTTAATAAATGTTAAATAAAAAAATTAAAAATATACCATAACAGCTAAAGAAAGTTAACAAAATTAAAAAAAATAGTAAATATCTGTTACAATACATAAGACTCTCGTGTAAATAAACCTATTTTCAAAGAGCACAAAAATACTTACTGTTTTTTTTTTATTGCAGAAGATCAACAGACAGGCAGACGGCCCACTTGATGGAAAGCGGTTACCATCGCCTATGGACATTTGCAACACCAAAGTTGCTACAAATGCGCTGCTGCTCTCTTAAGGGAGACTGAAACCTGGTCACTAATGCCGGAACACAACTCAAGGTTGTTATGGCGACATACTTTAGACCAGGGGTGGTAGCCATCCAGTCGGGCAGATGCCGCCCTACCACCTGGTAACTGTACTGTACCCACTTTAAGCAATTAACAGTTTTTATGAAACAGAATCCAGATTATCCCCTATTTTATTTTTTTAAACAAAGGTTATGGTGTTTGAAAGAGAAGAAACCAGAACGAATGCAAGGATAATGGTCGATGATGTTATGCTGGAGCAAGTGAATGAGTTTGTATATCTTGGATGTGCTTTTAGCAGGGATGGAAGGTACACCGCTGATATAGAAAGAAGAGTAAATTTGGGGAATAGTTTGAATGGAGCGTTAGGTAAACTTCTAGGCGCTAAGAACCTCAGCCAGAAGGCCCAGCTCGCCATACACAACGCGGTGCTGGTACCTACGCTCGCGTATGGAAGCGAGAGTTGGGTATGGAAGAGAGAGCATGAAAGTAGAGTAAACGCGGTTGAGATGCGAGCACTGCGCAAAATCTGCGGAGTGACGCTCGCGGACCGCGTTCGTAATACCGAAGTAAGAAAGAGAGTTGGTCTGAAAGAGAGTGTCGGGGTGAAGGTAAGGAAAGGAATGCTCCGGTGGTTCGGGCATGTGGAAAGAATGCATGATGAAAGAATGACTAAACAGATATACAATGCAAAAATGGATGGATGCAGAAGTCGTGGAAGGCCACGACACACCTTCCATGATCAAATTGATCGTGTACTAGCGGAGGGTGATGTCAGGAGCCTTCAGAACAGACGAGTGTGCATGACAAGAGTTATGAATGTCAAAGAAGCAAGTGAGGTGTGTAAGAATGGGCCTAAATGGCGCTCTGTTGTTCGTGCCTACCCCGCAAGGGAACTGGCGTGAAGTTATGTATGTATGTATATATGTTTATTTTTTTCCCTCCATTAAGAATCGATTTTTATATCCATCGTGCAACCTGTCCTTACAACAACAAAAAATATTTTATGGGGGTTAAAATATTTAATAATTTGCCTAGTGACATAAAAACTGCTAATTTAAATCTATTTAAAATCAGTCTGCACGACTGTTTCTTAGAGAAATGTTTTACTAGGTGCATGATCATTGAAGTGAAACTTCTATATAGACGGGGGGGGGGCTATTACGATTTTTTTCTGTCACGAAAAAGCGTTACGGCCGCGTGGAGGGCGGCATAATTTTAGGGTAGACTATGGATGTTTTTTTTAGTTCCGGATCGAATTCAGTTTTTTTGTTTGATAAAATAATATTATTAAAATAGAAAATGCATTCATTAAAATGTACCTAACCTAACCAAACCATAATTTGGAGTAAACCTGCGAAATATACAAATGTGTGCTGGGGCACATAATAGAAGTGAAACTTCAACGGATAAGTAATTTTAACTTGAAGTTTTACGAACAGATTGTTAATGTACTTGTCCAATTTGAAAACTGCCTGTAAAACTTCAAGTTAAAATTTTGTTGCGATTCGTTTTGCCACTTGTCCGTTGCCATTCGTTTTTCCACTTGTCCGTTGCGATCCGTTTTTCCGCTTGTCCGTTGAAGTTTCACTTCTACTATGTGTCCTAGCACACATTTCGATTTTTTAAATTGGAATAAGACATAAATGAGGCTGTATGACATTTATATTGAATTTAATTATTTGACTTTATTTGTATCTCTTGACATAAAACAATATTCCAATTACATTAATTTTCTGTGGTAACTGCAATAGTATTATAATTATATCTTATAGAACTTGTATAAGGCAGTGTAATATTTGTACGGTTTATGGGTCATGGCATATTATGTATAATTTAAGACCTGTATAAATTTTATGGGCCATGTCGTATGGAAATAAATTTTCATTTCGTTTGATATATTGGTAAGGTGCCTCGATGTTTGGCTAGGTTACGTCGTTGGAGACCATACTAACCCGATGTATGAGGCAGGCACCAACCCTCTGATTTAATTGTGTAATTCACTGCAACATTATATAGCTACTCGTAAAATACTTCTTTCCATACATCATCTTTATAATACAGGAATAGTCAAGTATACTAAGATAATAAGAAAACTAAAGTATTATATATATAATAGTAGCAATGGTAGTAATAAGAAAAAAAATGCAAATGCATATACTTAGACAGATAAAAGTTGTATTAGTAAGTAAGTCCATATGTAAGAAAGTACCTGACATAACTCGTTCGTCAGGGAGAGGCAACAATAAAAAAAATACAAAAAGAGCCAGACTTAAAAATCTCCAGATTATTTGCATTTTGCATGTACATTTGTCTATTGTGTATCCATTTATTCCCATCAATTTGCCATCAATCAAATTCACTCACATTTTGGCATTACGCCGTGGTAGCTTAGTAATTTGCGCACTCACATCCCAAACTCAAGGGCGCGGGTTCGATCCTGGCCGAAAAGCATGCATCACTTACCCAGTTTACTAACCTAATGTGCATATTGTTACTATTACAATGTGGTAACGGTTAAGGACTAAATCGTGATGAAACCTTACACATTGAGATATCTGTGATCTGTTAGCATAGATGTGATAATTTCCAACCCGAGCCCAGCAGTGGGACGTTCATGGGCTGTTATTATTGATATTATTTATTTTCAACTCGAAGCAGCCACAATGTTGGGTGCGAACTATATCTACCAGTAGTCTCCAAGAAAAAAAAACTATGACATAGACAGAATAACACATATCTCGAAATTATTATCGTTCAGTTTGTGCCATATAGCTATAAAACCCTAAAATTGAGCGTATCTATGAAATAAGAGTAGGCAAATAAAACGCATCGTCGACACGGAGGCCTACAATTTTAATAGTTATTTACGATTTAACATTTAATAACCTAACTGAAATTTCACACGAATAATTTCACGGTACGTTTTCACGCATAAAAATAAATATTGAAACGTGTATTATGTTCAAAGCCGTTAATTAATCGAAATAAGCTTAACCGATACGTGTCTACATTGAATATATATATACATATATATACCTAGGTATTTTGTATCCCAAATTGACCAAGCTGGTGTCAGGTTAAGCAAATTAAAGAAGTCGACGATTTTGTTCAAACCAATTACGCAAAGAATTTCTAAGCATTAATTATTTCACAATTTTTACTCCATATTTGAAAAGTTAAAAGAGAAAGGACTTGTCGAGTTTGGAACCAGATATATCACCACGTATAAAATTAATTATATAAATTATTAAAAAATATTAAAAGGGTTTTTAAAGACTAGATAGCCACCCATACCCCTTACACACACGAATTATACATTGATTTTTTTCATAATATTAATGAAGAATAAATTATTTTTCAATTTCATTAAACCAGTGGCATGCCCCAGATACACACGTGTACTTAGTACGTATATATAATACACCTTTGGGCCAAAGTTTCATCTAGATGCCCAGTAGTTTCTAAAAAAAATGGCTTTGACATACACAGAACGACATAAGAATAGAGTTTGGCTAACGAAAGTAGGCACTCGAATTATTCGTAAAGTTTTTACATGGTGATGCTAATACAAATGTCAATGTCATTTTACCAAAACATTGTCGTCATTACACTATCCTATTTGTTATTTTGGTGTGTGTTTTAGCATTTACGAGCTTAAAACATGAATAAAACCATTGAAAGAGAAGTGCGGAGTTATTGTATTGCATAATTTCCTAATGCGAAAAAAATAACAGAAGAAAGACACTAAATAAAATAAATATTGCTTACGTAATGTATACATACTCTAAGGTAATTCGGAGTTGCCATGCTGTTTTTAAAGTCTCGTTTTTTCAGTCTCTACTTTCATTATCCAAACAATATGACGATTATACGAATTTTATTTTTGCCCAAATGATTATGAAATAGAACGCTAATAAAAAGCAAAAAGCAAATTAACGTAGTGCTAGCGTAATTTTGATCGTGTTTAATTAAATGCATAATAATTAAATAACAAATAGAAAAACATTTATCATAATATCCGTACAATTGTTATTAACTTTCAGCCACGGTCATTCCGAATTCCTTGCACGTACATACACAGTAAAAGCATCAAGTATGAAATCGAATTACCTGGCGGCGGAACGAAACCAGTATCATGTGAACGGGTAATCAAATAACGTGTCACGTTTAACTATTTAAATATCGATTACCATAAATCTGTGATATTGTAGGCGTATTTACCTTTTCTGGATGCTTTTCCATTTGCAAATCGAGTCTTGATACCATAAGATCACAACTCTCGTAGGTAGTAGTTTTTGTGGAGTTTACTCCTTAAGAATCGACTTTCATTAAGGCGCCCGGTATGGAAATGTTATAAAGATTAAAGAGTGAAATTAATACAAACGTTAACTCAAAAGCGTTACGTTTTCTGTGCACATTTCACTTCATACTTAAGGAGTAAACTCCAGTAGTGCGTCGGAGCTGACACATACTTTTTTTTATAGTTCTCGCCACAATGGTTGACAAAGGAACTTATTCCATACCGCCTTATCTGATGTCTAAGCCTTCAGTATTGTTTAGTCAAATTGTAGGTCTGACTGTCGCTAATCTACGGAATTCTTGTGACAACTCGAAATGCTACATTTTTTTTTTATTGCAGGAGTTCAGCAGACAGGCAGATGACCCACTTGATGGAAAGCAGTTACCATCGCCTATGGACATTTGCAACACCAAAGGTGCTACAAATGCGCTGCTGCTCTCTTAAGGGAGACTGGTACCTGGTCACTAAGGCCAGAACACAACTCAAGGTTTTTATGGCGACATACTTTAGACCAGGGATAGTAGCCATCTAGTCGGGAAAATGCCCTACCACCTGGCTATGGGTTGTTTTGTCGCCTCTTACGACAGGCCGCCTGGCCGCAGGAAATTGTATTCTTTCTCCGTTCCTGCACGGATAATGTTTTTATGCAAGACTCCTGCAATAAAAAAGTTAAAAAAAACAAATAAACGCATTTTGTTAAAAACTAATTTGCGTTAAAAGGATTTTTCATGGAGTTTTCATCACGTAATTCAAAAGTTAGAGCAGAAATCTATTTACTGATTTGAATAAAAAAGTTATTAAGAAAATGCATTATGATTTTTAAGACAGACAATTGACTGTATAAAATACTGAAAAAAATTCTGTAGGTAAGGAGCACAGGATAATGTTACTATATTACTAAAATATATTTATTACTCAGCGAAATACTAGAATTTATTTCCAAAGGGTCCAACTGCGATGCGACGTCGCATCATAGAAATCTATGAGCTAGCACGACGCATCGCAAGAATTTGGAAATCTATTCGCATCGCGCATTCAAGATCTTTGTTTCTTTTTCCTGTATCTTCTTATCAATAACAGCAGTGCGCAACTCTTTTTACGACCGACTTTACAAAATATGTTCTATACGGTTGACGATCGTGAAGGAATGGTCACCTAAACCGTGGAATGAAACGCCTTGCCGCACGAAATCGCATCGTAGCAATTCGCGTCGTAGGTTTCTGCGTTGCGAATTCGAATCGCACCGATTCGCAGTTTTGTGGTTTTTTTCCAGAATCCTAAAACATCCAATTGAGCTTTTCAAATTTATATATATAAAATATTCATTGTGTGTTAGGTTCGACGTGTTGGTGAACGGCGGAGGTGCAGTGACGTTACAGTTCCAGAGATCACCGTTCAAACCCCTGCGGAAGACTGTGTTTGTGCCGTGGAATCAAATTGTTGTACTTCCTCCAGTTCAGATGGAACTCAGCGACGATAGTGTCAAAGTACCAACACCTAGGTCAGTAACTTTCAATATCTTTGAGATTTTGACACATAGTCTTAAAGAACACGATGAAATCCGTGGTGACTCCATGACTTGTAATTACGGAGTCATCTAGCCCATGAGAGACTGAAGACTGACGTTTTATTTCAATAGCGTGAGGTAAAATCGCAGTGGAGAGCATGCACAGTGTACCTTAGGCAATTTAGCGATCTGTGAAATCCGCTAAACCGCCGTGGACGAGTATGGTAAATTATCTGGTTCACTAAAATGTAGAGCTCATGTAGCAAAGATCACTGTGGGCGATAAGGCCATATATTGTTGTATAACATTATATTATTACTAGCTGCGCCCGCGGTTTCACCCGCGTGTTGATAGAAAATCGTTATATTTTGGATAATTCACACTATATCTTTATAAATTATAGCCTATGTGTTTTTCTGATGTGTAAGCTATATTGTTGTAAGTTTCATCAAAATCCATTCAGTAGTTTTTGCGTGAAAGAGTAATAAACGTACATCCATACATTCTTACAAGCTTTCGCGTTTATAATATTGGGTGCGGTATAGATATACGGCACTTTTATTTATTACTTGAAATATAAAATTAATTATGGGTAGTTATAAAAAAAAATAACCACGAAGGCCTTATCCTTCTAACCTATATTGAAAAAGTTCGGATTTTTTCATAATAAATAAATGTGCCGTGTATCTATACCCCACCCATAATATTTATTAGCATATATTATAGAGATAAGTGAATATATGTAAGTTTTGAAGAACATTATTTCAAAAAAATCATAGCAGGAAAACAAAGAAAAATCAAACAACGTGAAAACATTAGACATGTCGTAATATTCTTTGATAGAAATAAATATTGAGTCCAGACGAAAATAATTGTCTGAAATAAAACCAATAAATTAAACTCGCCAGTCAACAGCCCTTAACTAACGAGTTGAGCACATTCTTTATACAATTCGTTGAATCAATACAATGAAATAAATTGAAATCTATGGATGCAACTAAATTGTCTGTTAATTGGAAATTGATTAAAGAAAGGAATGAGTTATACACGATGCAAGACCTCTAAGAGCTCTTACCTCTCGAAATTAAAAGCGAACAAATACAAAATTAAACGTTGTCATGAATCTATATTACGCATTAAGTAATTGCATAAATATAAATGTTACGATAAATTCTATAAAATATTTGCATGTAAACATTCGACACTCAAATAGCATACTTACTTATATCCTATTTTTAAAATATGATAAAAATAATTTTCATTTCTGTTTAGACAATAATTAACGTGCTATTAAAGTTGTCGTTTCAGTTGATATCATAACTAACCACGCTCATACAAAATCTAGAGGCCTACGACATTTTGTACAGTGATACATAGATTTCTCAGATGATTTGAAATAAATGAGATCATTGCAGTCCTTAATTAAATAAATACAATAACTAACTACATTACATTAGTATTTTATGTGGTTATTTAAAGTTGTTGATATAATTACTTATTTGTTTTAATAGTTATTTATGGATACTAGTGCGGTAAGTCGGTTTTTACAAACGAATGAAAGGCGGAGTCGAGGGCTTAGCAATCGTCACGAGTTTGTAAAAATCAACAACCACGTGTGTTATACGACGTTTTTCAACACATTTGCAAGAAACAGCATAATATAAATATCAATCGGAAAGTCGCAACAATCTTTGACGTTTCTGATATGAAAATGGCGCGTATTTGCAAATCGCACCACTTGCGCGTTGTTAACATTAGAATTACATCTTTCGTCTCATTTTCTCTATAGTATTAAAATGAGACAAATATATTCATCAAAAGCGCTTCCAAGGAAGTTCGATTAATCAGCTTATTTGGTTTTGTAATATGAAACTCCTTAATGGAATTCTTTTTTTTTACCTAATTACCCATGTACTACACATTCCTTTGTGTGGTGCATAATCTTTATTTTTCGAATAATGTATACAGGGTTCGTAAAAGCATTTTTTGAGCCATGTGTGGATTTTTTTGTAATTCTATTTTACAATTTTCGGATGACCATCAGTGTTTTATAGACCTATTAGTAACATATTAGTAATTCTCCGATCCTGTTGTTAGTTAAATGATAAACATATTTAACTTAAAGCTAGAAATACACGATGCAACCACGGCTCGCGGAAACGGAAGCCAGTGAGTGAATTATGGAATTTCGCTATAGATCACGTCGCGAATGTAGGCATGTTTGTACTAATTATTACCTTGGATTAATCACTCTATTTCGTATCCTACAGTAAATTTATATTCTTTTAGTAAACATGTTTGATCTAAAAATAAAATCACTCGCTGCTATTCATTTGGATCCAGTAAGCTCCTCCCACTCAAATTTCTCCGAACTTACTTTAAGTAATTCTGATATTGTTTCGTTTAGATATTTCTTTTTAGTCCCTTATAAATCGATTATTTTTAAATTTAGAATATAAATATTTTATAGATCTCAAGTAAAAACGTAACGTGTTGGTCACTCCTCTGGTGTTACGAATGTCTATGGATAAAGGCATTAACAATTCCCTCTAGTCCGTCTAATCGTTTGCCTGTTTCAAGCAATGAAAAAATTATTTATTTTGACTCAGAGCTCCGCCACGTTTGGACTGGTCACCGGCTCCTCAGTGGTGGGAGGTGGAGACTCCACCGTGTGCTGCGCACGATCACGAACGACTCAGACCGGAAGTGGTTGCCGTGCCACCTCTTGCAGCACCAGCTGCTTCGTCGGATACTACAACGACTGTTATTTATCCTGAAGCTCAGGTATGATTTTCATTTAAACTTACCTTCAAGAGTTTAAATCTGATTTAAATTTTTAAGTTAGGTTACTGAATAGTTAAGGCTCCCTCTTTTCATTCCATTAACGTCATGGGAAAAAACCATCTTGATTAAACTTGCGCGCCGAAGTAACCGATTTGCGAAACCCACCAATCCACTTTAGACAAGCGTGACAGGTATACCGTGTGTTTCCTTAAAAAATTGGAGGCCTGTGTCCAGCAATGATACATATAGGTATGCCCTAATATGATTATTATC
The DNA here is from genome assembly GCA_019925095.2 of Dendrolimus kikuchii. Lineage (NCBI taxonomy): Eukaryota > Metazoa > Arthropoda > Insecta > Lepidoptera > Lasiocampidae > Dendrolimus > Dendrolimus kikuchii. The sequence goes on from CM034394.1 coordinate 14,198,676, forward strand.
TTTGACTGATCTGATCTAATAAGTAAAAGGGTATGATTATGATACTCAATAAATCCACTATTTGAATATATCAAAATGATGGTGTGAAACAGAAATTACTGCGAGATATAACTTTTCTTTAAGACCCTTTAGTAAAGGGAGAGTAAGAAACCTACTAAGTGCGCATCATAGGAAATCTCATTTGTTTATGGACAACTCTAAAAATAGTCACAGTCTAAAAAAGGGGAAAAGTCAAAATAATTGTCTATTTAAACCATATTTTTCATTCTATTACAGATCGTAAGTGAATCCATCGGTATTCCGGGGTCATCTGTTAAACTGACATACCGCTCGTCGCAATCGGCTGGCTACCTGTCCTGCGTGCATGTTCAACTGACCAGGCGAATAGTGCCAGCGTCGCTAGCTCGAGTTCATGTACGAGTGGAAATTGAAGGCTCTTTGCACACCCATACCTATGAAGCTGACCCTGATTTGACGCATGTCTTTGCATGGAACAAAAGGAACGTTTACAAACAGAAGGTACAGTATACTAAAAATGTTTCACTAAAACTACTTGTTTCACCTCTCCAGATGGCAGGGCATTTGCCCGTTTGGATAGCTACCATGCCTGGTCGAGAGTATGCCGCCATAACAACCTTTGGTTGTGTACTGGCATTAGTGGCCGGGTTTCAGTCCTCCTTCGAGGTTGGCAGCACATTGGTAGCATCTTTGGTGTTGCAAATGTCCGTAGGCGATGGTCGATGGTGGATGTTTATTGTAATCCTACAGCAATAAAAAATAAATAAACTACTTTAAGTGACCGAATAGTCTTGAATCAATTAATATTTACAATAAACGCCAACTTAATCATTTCAATGATAAAACAGCGAAAGAACAAAATACTAATAAATTTAAAGTAAAATAAAGCCGCCCAACCGTACATTTCTTTTGCTAACCAGAGGTCACCACCAGTCTTCTCTCCTTTTTGATATGCAAATATACTTATTATAAAACTTTCAACCAACCTTTTACCATTTAAAATAATATATAAACGAACTATTACTATTTATAAGTTTCTATCCAATTTCATATTAAAACAGACTATCAGTTATTTAATTAATAACCCGTTTATAGGTCTAGTATTCATCTAACAAACAAAGTGAAAGTAACTACTAAGTTACTAAGGCAACATGAAATTTTTGGAATTGTTATTCCTAACATTCTTCAATTCACTTTGTACATCCACAAGCTAAGCAAGTTACACTTGTGTTATGGGTGGGACCACCCTGGGGCTAATCTCAAAAAATATTTTTTTATACTTTAAAAGTCAGCACATTAAAACCAATCATGCGATCCTTAATGTGCCTAGTCCAGCCATAAGTTCTGTTACAAATGAAAACGCATTTTTTTTAATGAAGTAATGTAATATTATAAAAATTTATACCTACATTTATTAGTCTCAGCAAAAAATATTCTATTCGAAATGGCCACCTTTGGCTTTTATACAGGCCTTTAATCTGTTTGGCCACGAATCTATGGATTTACGCACTGTTTCCAAGGGAAATTTCGCCACTGCTTGCTCCAAAGATTTTTTAAGAGACTCAATGTCGCCGTGTCGTTTAGAGCAGGCCATGTCCTCTAAAACTGACCATAATTTGAAGTCTAAAGGGTTGAGGTCTGGGCTAGATGAGAGCCAGTCTTCAGCTCTTATAAAGTCCGGAACGTTGGTTTCAAGCCAGGCTTGGGTAGTTCGTGCCCTGTGACCAGGTGCAGAGTCCTGCTGGAAAGTCCACGGTATATTTTTAATAAGTGTATTGCTGAGAGGTTTCACAACATGATCCAAGACTGTATCTTGATACACTTTGGCTGAAGTTTTCACTCTTTTTTCACAAAAATGTAGTTTTGTGACTCCTTGATAAGACACGCCCCACCAAACCATCACTGACGCAGGATGATGACCACGTTGTACCTTTCCAACCACTTGAGCAGCTTCTTTAGAACTGTGAGCGTACACTATAATTTTGCTTATTGTAGTGTTCTTCAATCGTGAAATTTTTTTCATCGGTAAAGAGGATATTTCTGTGCCTTTCACCTGCGAATCGCGACAGAAGGCGTTTTGATCGATCATGTATATCGACGATAAGCACCGAGCTTCAAGTCTTGTTTTATAATACGCCACAGAGTCCTAGCGGGAATCTTCATTTCTCGCGATAAGATGTTTTGCTTCGTAATGGGGTTTCGACGAATTCTGGCTTTAACAGCATTAACAGCCTTTGTAGTTCTAACAGTACGGGCCGCCCCGATCTTTTCTGGTCTTCGACAGACGAAGTGTTGTTGTATCTGTTGATAGTACGATATACGAACATACGGCCGATACCAAGCTTTTGAAGTGTCTGGAATATGACCGACGGCTCCATACCCACTTTGTGCAAGGCGATCACTGCAATCCTATTTTCTTTAACACCCCCTTCCATATTGTAATTTGATAATGAACACGAAAAAATATGTAAAATGGCGCAAAATCGAAAGAAGTTTTTTAAAGTAATATACGTGTTCCAAATTCAAAATAATTAAAAAGTTGAAAAAAAGAAAAGTTTTTATGTAACAGTATTTATGTCCAGAGTAGTTATATAATTATTTCCTCAAATTACAAAGGTTCTTAATAAGTCAGATTATACTTCCATTGCCCCGAACAATGAATCCTAGCAAGGTTGTCGCTGAAATTACTATCCATATTCAATTTGGTTCCAGTCCTGATAAATAAATCGACTAATGCTTATATAATTAAATGTCTATTCTCCCAGGTATACGGACAGGCTCAAGCGAAGATCTCTATCGGCTACGAGTACTCCTCATGTGCGTCTATTGTTTGGGAAACACAAACGGCAACACTGGCAGGATTTGATGTGGACATTTCTGATATCGGCGGTTGGGGACTAGATATACACCACCACTACAATTTCCATGAAGGAATCTTGCAAAAAGGCGACGGAGCGTTACTGCATCTGAAACAGTATCCAAGAACCGTACAGGTATAATTAATTTATCTAAAGCCAAAATGTATTATTATAATAGACTAAAAATGCAATCATGGTTGTTTAGGGATAAAGGGTCTTTAGTCGGCTTTGAGTTTAGCAAATTACAATTATGTGGAAATGCGTTTTTTCAGGTAGTAATGGGGACTGGCCTTCAGCGCGCTCTTGAATGCCCTGATCATTGTAACGGGAAAGCCGCCGACTCTCGGCTGTTGACCCCAACAGCTCTGACTTCAGGACCAGACGGATCTCTTTACATCGGAGACTTCAACCTTGTACGACGAATAACTCCCGAAGGAGTTGTTACCACTATACTACAGCTAGAGTAAGTATAATTTGATTTTTTTTAATGGTTGGTTTGTATGTAAACTTGTAGAACATAGTTTATTTTGCTAGTTTGTCCAGTTAAATTCAAAAATAATATCATATACTAAACTAATTTAAATATTAATATTTGCATATAATTTTATTTTCAGAACTACCCAAGTAGCTTATCAATATTACATCTGCATTTCACCGGCAGATGGAAATCTTTACATATCAGATTCTGAAAAACATCAAGTACGAAAAGTGATAACGTTAGAAAAAGTACGAGACCCATCAGCAAACTCAGAAGCAGTTGTTGGCAGTGGAGATCGTTGTGTCCCAGGAGATGACTCTAATTGTGGTGATGAGGGACCTGCAGTTAAAGCAAAACTAGCCCATCCTAAAGGTACGTCTATTTTATTAAAAGGTTATTATTTCATATGTATATAAATTTTGCAATTAAGAGAGTATTTACATTCATATTTCATCCATCCTTTTAGGTCTTGCGATCGCAGCAGATAGAACTATGTATATCGCAGATGGAACGAACATAAGAGCTGTTGATCCTAATGGAATTATCCATACACTAGTAGGTCACCACGGTCATCATAATCATTGGGCCCCCGTACCTTGTCGTGGTGCAATAGCACCATATGAAGCTCAGCTACAGTGGCCGACTGGAGTAGCACTATCGCCACTTGATGGATCATTGTATTTCATTGATGATCGAATTATTTTGAAGTTAACAGTAGACATGAAAATAAAAGTAGTTGCTGGTCAACCTTCTCATTGCCGTCTAGGCAGCGATGGAAAACCAATCGCCAAACCTGTCAATAAAACTAATACTGATATTAGAGAAGACTCCAATTTAGGAACTATACTTGCAATGGCTTTCGCCCCGAGTGGTATTCTTTATGTTGCGGAATCTGACTCAAAGAAGACGAATAGTATTAAGTCAATAGACCCATCGGGAAAGATATTGCATTTTGCTGGAAAACTTCAAGAAAATATGAAGGAACTAAGTTGTGAATGCAATATGTCTACTTCGGCAACCGCTGTACCGGTGAATTCTCGCGACGAAGGGGCGGGATGTCCATGTAAGCTAAGTGTTGCTGCCATGGATGAACCTCCTACTAGTACGGAAACTTTGTTGTCTTCAAACGCTAAGTTCCAAACTATATCAGCTCTTGCTGTAACACCAGATGGAGTTTTAAATGTTGTAGATCAAGGTACATATAAATATATATATATATATATATAAGTAAGTAAGAATATATTTATATACATATATACATATAAATATATTCTTACTGGTTTCAGCATTAATCATATTAAAAGAATGTGTCAACTAATAACTATTATTTTTATTTATAGGTTCTCTTCATATATTAGCATTACGTCATTATTTGCCCAGCCATGATGAAAATGGAGAATTCAGAATACCGTACCCGCCGACTTCAGAGATTTATGTTTTTAACCGATATGGACAACACATTACTACCAAAGATTTAACTTCTGGAAAAACAAGATATTCTTTCCTTTATTCCAAGAATACAAGCTTTGGAAAATTATCAACAGTAACTGATGCATCGGGAAATAAAATTCAACTCCTAAGAGACTATAGTAATGTTGTTAGCTCCATAGAAAATACACAAGATCATAAATTAGAATTAAAAATATCTGGTATAGGCTATCTGACTAAAATAGCTGAAAAAGGCAACGCAGAAATTGAATTAGACTACGATGCAAGTTCTGGATTGCTGAACAGTCGGTCGGGGGTAAGTTTTATAATAAATATTATTTCTAAAGGCACGTATTTCAAATTCTATGACTCAAATGTCGCAAACTATTTTACTAATATAAATTGTTAACATTTTAGGCTGGGGATACAGTTATCTACAATTACGATGAGCTAGGCCGAGTAACAAAGATTATTATGCCCTCTGGAGAACAAGTTCACATATCTTCAGGGCTAGCAAAGAATTACGGTCTAGCGGTTACTGTCTCGAATCCTTCCAGCACTATCCCAGTGGGTGTCGCTAAAAAATGTGAATATGTGTTACATGGTCAGTCATTCAAGCAGATAACCATTAATAATGGAAAACAAGTGACGGAAGGTCGAATTTATACAAATAATACTCTACTATTAGAAACTCCGTGGTCTGGAAAGTTTGAAAGCATAGCTGCAGCAAAACATCCTTTATTAGAAGCCGCTTTACCTATTGAAGCTGAAATGCTACATATGTGGTCTCATCAAACTACGACGTTTGGTGACAACCTCATCAACAATATGTACTCGTTATATACCTTGGTAGGTGATGTTAGGAATCCACAACAAACTCTTAACAGGGAGATATGGGTCAATGACTCTAGAGTTCTTATTATTGAATTCGATCAATTTAAAAGTCGCGAAACATTCTTTAATGCTGATAGAAATCCTTTATTCACAATTGCTTATGACGTCGCTGGCTTGCCTTTATCATTTACGCCACATGGTGCCGGAGTACCTCTAAACATCTCGTATGATAGATTTTATAGAATCAACGGGTGGAAGTGGGGTGAAACTGAGGAGACGTATAATTACGACCCACATGGAATGCTATCAGAAATAACTAGTCCTCAAGATGGTACTAAGTTTATTTACTATAATGAAGGAAATCTAGTATCAAAAATAACCTTAGCCAGCCAAAGAAGTTTCAAATATTTGTATGACAACGATGGTGGCTTAACTCATGTGATAATGCCTTCTGGAACTAACCATTCGTTTAGTGTTCAACCATCAATAGGATTTTTAAGAGTTACGTATACACCACCCGGATCCTCAAAGAAATATTTGCAACATTACGCTCATACTGGCGAACTTCTGCAAACGGTATTTCCAGGAGACGGTGCTCGTGTTGTATACAGATATTTCACGACTAATAAAGTTTCGGAGGTAATACATGGCGACGGCCAAACACAAATTCATTATGCTGAAAATAGTGGACTTCCTTCAGAAATATTGCATGTAGATCGTGAAGTGGATTATCGCTGGGAGTCAACTTACGCTGGAGGACTTTTAATAGAAGAAAGGCTTGATTACGGCGCCAAGACTGCTCTTAGTAATGCTAAAATCATATACGAATATGACAATAACTATCGCACAACTTCCATTCAAGGTAGGATTGGCGGTCAGACCCTTATTCCCCATCATATAGTGTATAACAGCAAAACAGGAGCACCTGAAATACTCGGTCAATTTACAGTGTCTAAACAGAAGTGGAATGAAACATCTGTTTATGACGGAATTGCAATGTTTTCTCGTATTTTAAATGATCAATTCTTGGAAATGGAAGTAACAGTCAATATTCATAGGATGGAAGTGTTCAGAATGGAGTTCTCATATGATAAACATGGAAGAATATCACAAACTCGCACTCACACAAGAAATGTTGGTGTTAACACGTATACGAACGTTAAGAACTATACTTGGGATTGCGATGGTCAATTAACAGGAGTAGAGGCTCAGGAGCCGTGGGGTTTTAGATACGACGACAACGGGAACATGTTGTCCTTGACATACAGAGGGAATACAATTCCAATGGAATATAACGATATGGATCGTATTATCAAATTTGGCGAAGGACAGTATAGATATGATAGTAGAGGACTTGTTTCTCAAAATGCAAGAGAAGAACGTTTCCAATATAACTCCAAAGGACTGCTAATTAGAGCGACTAAACGTGGAAGATTCGATGTTCGCTATTACTATGATCATCTCGACAGGTATCTTCCAACATTTAATTTACAATACTGACTAATAATGCAAAATACTTTAGGCAAAAAAATAATAACAAATTTCAATTCTGTTTCAGGTTGTCTACCAGAAAAGATAACTTTGGCAACGTTACACAGTTTTTCTACACAAATAAACAGAAACCCAATGAAGTCAGCCATATTTATTCTCCACGCGAAAATAGATTTATGACACTGGTTTACGACGATAGAGGACATCTTATTTACACACAGGTAATAAAAATAGGCATAAAATATGTATACATTTTAACAAGTGTGCTATAAATTGTAATAAAAATTTATAGTGTTTTTGATTTGGTAACTTATATTCGTAATATATTTCTAGGTCGCACGACATAAATATTACATCGCTACAGACCAATGTGGAACACCAGTAATGATATTCAACCAATACGGTGAAGGGATAAGAGAAATAATGCGATCTCCATATGGCCACATTGTATACGATTCTAATCCATACTTGTACCTGCCAGTCGACTATTGTGGTGGACTATTAGACCAAGTTACTTCTTTAGTCCATATGGCAAACGGAAAAGTTTATGACCCTCTCATTGGCCAATGGATGTCTCCTTTGTGGGAAAATCTTATTGAACGAATTCATAATCCAACGCAACTTCACCTATATAGATTCAACGGAAATGATCCCATCAATGTTAGACCACAAAACAAGAAACCTACAGGTAAATTATTAACTATCCTCTTTTAAAAGTAAAAAATCAGAATTACTGCTTTATAAATTCAATCAGATTGATAATATTTTTTTTTCTTCTTGTAGATCATCTATCTTGGCTGAAACTGCTTGACTACGATACCAAAAGCTTAGCACCCCAGCTCTACCCTGACGAATTACCAGGTGGTTCCGTGATGCCAAGTATACCTTACGGACGTCCAATCTGGGGCACAACGCAAGCAGACAGTGGACCTGGAATACCCTCCGCCATGTCACTGCTACCGAGTGTCGCTATCGAATCTGGTTTCTTATCTCATATGTCCAATAAGAGAATAGCAGATTTTAGAAGTCTCTCAATACCTGCCATGTCAGCCCTGAAAACAGATGCACTTAATTTGGCTCCGAAACGCATCGGTTCAGACTCGGAACCTCCATTTGGACGAGGAATACTCGTATCGAGGAATGCTCGTGGTAGAGCGGTCGTCACCGCTGTGCCCTCTGCCAACGCGATATATCGAGACGTCTATACTTCAGTCTTCAACCGATCTCATCTCTTACCGTTCTCCTTCGTTGTCCACGGAGACCAACAAGACGTGTTCTATTTCGTGAAAGAGGACACCTGGCGTGCGGCCGATGACAAACAGCAATTGAAACGAATGCAAGGCAAACTAAACGTAACATTCCACGACGTAGCGGAAGGGGGACGTTCTTACGCCGACGTGAAGATACATGGTCACACGAGTATCGTGAACTTACGATACGGCACAAGCGCTGAACGCGAGCGTCAGCGGTTGCTTCACCATGCACGCGCCACGGCGATTCGTAAGGCGTGGCACCGCGAGCGCGAGGCGCTGCGCAGCGGCCTCGGCGGCTCCCTGGACTGGTCGGCCGCAGAGCTGGACGAGATTCAGAAGGCGGGCTCGGTTGCCGGCTACGAGGGAGAGTACGTGCACGACGTAGCGAGATACCCGGAGCTGGCGGAGGACCCCTACAACGTGCGCTTCGTGAAGAAGCGCTCCGACCGCGCCGAGCGGCGGCGGCGGAAGCGCTCCGAGTGCCGCGCGCCCTGGTGGCTCGCGGGGAAGAAACTCTGCTAGTGACGTGCCGCCATCCAAATGCCAAATGATGTGAATGTGAACTTGATGTGCGTGTGAACGGCGACGGCTGATTGTGCAAGTGATTGTGGAAATATATTTTGTAAATAGTCTCTATTAATTGTTAATTGTTGATGTATGTATGTATGGTAGATGCGAATCCCTATCGCTATGTAAATAATAATATTAATTTGCAGGGAGAGAATGGACCTTTTGAGAGGACTGATATTAAAAATAAATGTAATGTATGTATAAATAAGACGATTTATGTGAATATGAAATTATTTATACTTATTTATCGGTAAAAAAGCTTCGATTGTGTCCAATGTTCTTATAAAATTTAGATGAAGACTATTTGAAAGAATAAAAAGTCATACTTTTTTAACCAAATCAACTGGTGGTTTTTATTACTATACAAATCATAATTATTATTATAAATTAATAAAAGCAAAATAAAAGACTTGATTCGTGTAAAAGTTATTTATTTATGTTTGAAACGTCAATCTCTGAACAACGTATTCAAGTTATTTTTACATGTACAACTATTTTATACACAAACTCCATATCAACACAATCATATAAACTTTATTGTACACCTTTGTGTTATAAACATCAGAATGCATATCACATCTCATTTAAATTAATATTTACAATGTTACATCAAACAAGTTTACATTGAAAACTTACAACCATTGAACTGAATAAAATTAGTTTATGTATAAAAATCTCCATTCCAAAATATATACAATAATAACTTTATTATCTCTTAAAATATTTGCATGTTCATGAAATTAATTGTATATTACAAAAACATCTACATATTGAGCTACAAGTCCGTACACAAATGAGATCAACAATTCGCACGATTAATTCACCTACATATCCTATACCAACGAAAGTAAAGGGGCATTTCCACTATGCATTTTCTTGCTTTCAACTTGCATGCCAATATTTACTTATTTAAGCAACACCTAATTTTTTTTAACAAACTACTACAATTCACTCACAATTTGAAATAACATTAAAATGCAGAAAGTGATTAGAGACGAACACGACATTCATTTACGCGATAAGTGCACCATGTATAATTTAATTCAACACAAATAATTATTTTCTTGAGTGTTATTGAATCAGATACGTAGACATGTTTCCGAGGCAGCATCTACACGTGAGCCGTCCCTTTACAACTGTACTTACAGACAGCCAGAATGTTCAAGGGGAAGAGAGGGGTCTACGACGAATGACGATCCCGTAGTTACAGCTATACAGTAGGTTGCATATGAAGACACCGATAACGGGTACTTAATAATTTACCAAAGTTGCCTCTCGTCAAATAATTATTAGGGACAATAAATGAACATTACACATATGTAAATACGGTTTGTTTATATATATATATATATATATATATATATATGTGTGTGTGTGTGTATGTATATATACCAACTACACCATTGTTGGCACCCTATTATTTTGTTCTAAACATTAAGAACTCTTTTTTTGTAACCAAGCAATGATAATTGTATGGCTACAAATTTTTTTTTTTGATAAATTGAAATTGATTGGATGCCGATTTAGGGTGGGCTGCCAACAATGCTATAGTTTACCCTATTCCTGTGCACCGTAACGATGTGCTACTACTGTTACGATATACTTTGATGGAACTAACTGCATGGTGGAAACGCGCCTTGTCGCGTTGCTTTGCCGCCGCCACGCAATCTATCATATACCTAGAGAATACTTCAAAATTATAAAATATCATTTAACTAGGCATGTCATAGAATGCCCGTACATGAACACATTTCGTTCATTAACAAATAAATACAGATTATACTATTCTACGATATTACCTAATATCTACATGGATTAAAAATACTAAACATCAACTATTGCAACATTTCACGATTAAAATTGACAATATACGAAATGGAAGTACTAACGGTTTGTATTTTTACTAGGATACAGGGTTTTTAATTTTATTAAATTGAAACAAAGTATAAGCCAATACAGTATTGTATAGCCTTACATTGTTCTATTGGTAAACTACAAGCACTACTGTCAATATACGCCGCATACAGCAAGGTAGCGCCCATTGTGAAAATAATATACATAATACATATAAGGCAAGGTTGGATCTCAAGGCGCAAGAGGAAGGGTCAATATCCCTAAGTGGCAAATATTGATGAATCAAAGAAGAAACATGTCATATATGGAGATAATAATATGGTACAAGACATGTGTAAATCCGTAAAACCAAACATATCCAAATGTTCTTGTCAGTAATCACAGTTGAACACAATACTCAACTTTTAAACAACAGTTCCTTTCCCCTTTTTCAATAATCAAAAAATATTTTCCTTGATTCCACTACGATTTTATTATTCAATGTAGCCTTAGTAGTTCCTGACATACGGCCAAATTCTTTAAAATTGTTTAAAAAATTGACATAAACAACATACAGGTAATGTACATTTTCTACCAATGGTGAGGTAAAAAGCATGGACAGTAAGATATAGAAACAATTTTCAAGGTAAAAGTATGGGCAGTAAGATACAGAAATAATTTTGTACCCTAAAGATCTAGTGATATTCTTGCAATTCACGAAGGCAGCTGACTATACTCGCGGTCAAACGAGTACATGCACATTGCGATATTGTGTGTGTGTGTGTGACGAAACGATCAATTACGACCGTGCCGTTCAATCTTCCAGCCTTTGGTCTCACACACACACATACGTGATTGTTAACTATGGGCGCGTTCCCTTAGTATCTCACAACGCCCAAAATGCCCACTCTGCCGTTCCACTAGGCGACCGCGGTCTTTATGGTCGTGGCGAAAACGTCACTAATAACGTCATGATTTTCGCTCGCGCAGCGCTCACAACGACCCATGTCAAAAGGTGGGCCGAAAAACCGTCCCACTTGAGTTTACGATTGTGACGCCGGCAAGCAAGTGGAACGAGAAAAATAGCTTTCGTGAATGCGGTTGTTGTGAGTCTCTAATGGAACGTAGCCTATAAAGCCTGCTCGCCTTCGTGAATTGCAAGCACTATACACAAAATGATTTTTATAAATATTTAATTGAAAATATGTTGGAACAAACAAGCACATTATCTAATGCCGTAAATAGATGGTTCATATCTGTCTTTTCAATTTTGATAGAAATGAGACATTATCAACTTTGAAAAAGCAAAGTAATTGTCAAAAAAAAGTTTTATATGTCACTTTTTTTAACTACTTATCAGTATGTTACATAATTATGTATTAAGTAATAATCTATTAAGATTATGGAGTATTTTTATGGACAAATTTGTGTTTAAATTACTGTTGTGTATGAATAACTAATAGAAATACAAAATTATTCTTTTAGCTATAAGTTTTAACCTATTATTATTTTTAAATTTTATATCTCATTTCTATACAAATAGAAAAACAGGAGAATTAGTTTGATTTCGGCTTAACAAAAATGGATTCTTATTGTTAAGTGGAACTTATTTAACAGTGGACTAAATTCAACTGATATTATTTTTTAACAAGATTTGGGATGAAATTATAGAACAAAATTTCCAGCTATTGATCTCTATCACACATTTCGAAATACTTCGACTGTTGTATTTTATATTATTCTATGTAACAAGTGTTGCAGTACAGTTTCCCTATTTTACATATTTGACTTAATACAGTTATGTATATATCGTTGCAAATGCGCGGAACTTCTTAATTAAATGTCCATCAGTTTCTTTTGTCTAATAAAATATCAAATTTTCATATATAATATTTACAAGAAGTAAACTCACTAGACTTGAAAACAACATTATTTTCATTATTTATGATTTTTACCACAAAATATACACTATTTACAAGTTATTCAAGACACACACCAGTCATATATTTCTGCAACGAGAATTACGGTGCGATAAACGCATTGCGACATAGTGGTACAAAATAATTAAATACAGAAAGTTTACTTAGAATATATAGAGTACAAAGGTAAGGATTACAATTTTTGTATTAAAAAATGACTGTCAAAACGCATTACTTACATTGGTGGGGCTACTGAAGCTAGGGTGTAAACAACTTAGCTTCGTTCACTGTGTTTCTTAGGTTATAGTTGGAGTGAACTTAGCTGCACGGCCTTTGTATGCCGTAGCGCCATTCTGGTAGATTTTTGAATTATTACTTCTGCTCGCTGCTGTACACTTTTTCAATTTGACACCCATATAAAATCATCCTCCATATCTGTACCGTCCAAATTACAACACTACGGTGCTTTGGTCAAATGCGTAAAGCATCTTACTTCTTTTACGAATTAAAACTGATAGAAATTTGTTACTATAGAAAGCTATGATAAAAAAAGGAAGATAACGATAGAATATAACAAGATATTTCCAGGGTGTAACTCATGCTGCGCTTCTGTATTTATTTATTTTGCAATTTATTATAGTGTACATATACGCCCAGTGTACACTCTCCTTTGCATTTATCGGCTCGACACTGTATTACGTATTATTGTACTTAAATTTAGAAAAACACTTATTCATGAGTCACAGTGATAATTATTAACAATAATAGAAAAAATAGCGGTCAATCCGAAAGTCACTTAACATGAAGCTAGAAATTTATACCAAAAATTAAAATTGAATTGTCCGAGATTTAAAAAAAAGATCGTAATTTTAATTGGAAACTGCTATTTATACGCTGCCTGATCATAAATGACCGTTTTTAGATTTGTTTTGCTTAGCATTATTCGGATTGATTGATATAGCTTTTAAGACCATATTTTAGAACCATAGTCAAAATTAAAACTAACCGCCACACTCAATTTCACACTAAATAAGCTAACAAAAAATTTCTTGCATACAAAAGAATGTGTGTGGATGAAGTTAGCATTAAAAAGAGACTTAACCAAATTAAGAACTTAATATTAAACGCGTGTCGTTGTACATTTTCCTAAAAAAAAATCGGCCTGATTCGGCGAAAACTACTTACGAAAGACCTTTAAGGCCGATATTGAAAATAAAATGATTGCTGTTTAGGCATATATTGTATAGCGATTATTTTATTTTAACCATAGATTATAAATATGTATGCACACCACCCTAAGCCCTCTGTGTCGGTTAAACTTATGCAAAATTAAATACTGAGTACCAATCTAATTGATGATTATTTTTTATTGTTTTATTGTCAATTAGTTATTTTTTATTACACCAGACAGGCAAACGGCCCATTCCATGAATGTTTGTAAAACCATAACGGCAGCGGCATACAACTTTTAAATTTTTTGTTGCGTATCGGGTTTGGTTTACCATTCTTTATGAATGTTTCCTTTCTTGGGTTTAATGAACTTTATTCTCAAAAGAACATTACAGTTCACTTACAGTGGTGGTCATATGATTAAGAACGCTGATTTAAAGTGAAGATTTTTTCAAACTAAGACGCAAAACTAATTGCATGTAATTTTTTTATTTCTCTCGATATCGTAAAACTTTTCCATAATACCGCTGTATTCATTGATACAGATATTCATTGGTATGATTAACTAAAAATAAATAGACAAACTTTTTACACTACTTCTAAACATAGTATTCCTATTTACTGGCTGGTCACGTAATTAAGAACGCTAAATAGTTTATACTTTTATTCAAATTTAAATAGAGAATACTGAGTCGATTTGTAACTGTTTGTATAATTTTGGCGCCATTTAGTGCTGTAAAAGATTAAAAGTGATTGCTTCTTATGAAAAAACAATGGGAAAAAATAAAAATTGTGATAAATCTACAAAGGAAGTAATAATAAAACTTCGCCGGAAGAATTGGTCTTATAAAAAGATAGCCTACAATCTGCAATGTTCAAAAACGATGGTTTTCCACGCTGTAAAGCATTTTGCTGCGTATCAAACTACTTCGAATGTTCCACGTGTACCTAAACAGAGAAAAACAACTCCTCGAGATGACCGAAACATCATTCGTATGGCAAAACAAAATCCTTTTAATGTCCAATGAGCTGAGAAAAGAATATTTTGGTGATAACAACCCTTCAGCAATCTCAGCACGCACTACTCAAAGACGTTTGGTAGAAGAAAATTGCAAGGTAGGATAGCAAGAAAGGTACCCATGTTGAAACTTTGCCACAGGCAAAGCCCGGCTTGCATTTGCGAGAAAGTATGAAAATTGGACTGTGCGAGAGTGGAAAAATGTACTTTTTTCTGACGAGACGAAACAGAGTATGTTCTGATGGATAACGATATGTACGAGGTCCCTCGAATACAGCATTCGACCCTAAGTACACGAAAGTTACATTAAAGCACGGTGGTGGAAATGTGAAAATTTGGCGGTGCTTTTCTGGACATGGCGTTGGACCTGTAAAATTGATAGAAGGTAACATGGATCAGTTCCAATACAAAAATATACTAGAAGAAACAATGTTACAAAGCACACTGCACGCACCGTAAAGGAATTTCTTGCAGCGCAATCAGTTTCTGTCTTAAACTGGCCAGCTAACAGCCCAGATCTAAACCCAATAGAGAATCTGTGGTTTAAAGTAAAGAAAAAGGTTTCAGGAGTTTTTGGCGGGAACTGAAAGGAGACGTTGTGATGTGCAGTTTTATTTTCTAAAAATGTGTAAAATTACTCTAAAATGAACAATAGTTGTAGGATATTGATAGTTTTTGAGTAGTAATTATGTGTTTTTGCGAGAAACGTGAACTATATTAACAAATGTGGCCTTTCGAGTTTTCACAAGAATTCCGTTGAATGACGTCGATTGTAGCCTACAATACAACGGCGCCTGGCTTAAAGGCCTAGTTGCCAAGCCTTAAACATAAAAAAAAAGGTTTCAAATACACAGTGTGGGAATTTAAGAGACCTGTGCGACTTTTTTTTGAAAAATTGAACTCTATTTCTCTTGCGAAATGTCAAAAATTAATAGAGTCAATGCCTCGCCGGTGTAAAGCAGTAATTAAAAGCCGTGGATATGCTATTAAATATTCATTTTAGTTAAAAATGTATTAAACTGCTTTTTAAATTTCTCGCGCTACATATTATTGTGATTTTTTAAATGTGAGTGTCATACAAAACGATTCCCGAGAAGTTTAATAAATCGTTCTTAATTATTTGTCCAGCTTCAGTACTATTTGAATGTGTTACTTTGGTAAAATAAATAAAATGTGAAAAAAAAATAGTTAGCGATTTTATTCTTTATTCCTAAGCCACGTTGCTCTATTAATGTGGCTATTTTATAACATAACTAGTTGCTTCTCAGAAGGTACACATCTCTGCGTATGACACGATTTAAACAAAAAAACGTCTAGAACTTCAATTCGTTCTTAATTATATGACCACAACTGTATATGAGATACAAAATTTATATTCTAACATAGGTCCTATAAATCTAAGAGCGAGTAGACATTGATAAAAAATAATAACAACAAATAGGTGAGAAACATAATAATTAGACTTTCTGAGTAGTCTCCTGTAAATAATTGTTTTTTTTTTTAATATTAAATTTTTGAAATATAATTTTTCAATTTCCATTTATATGAATTTATATTTTTACACTTCATTTGATAATTTATTGTAGATATTGGCTCCTTGGCATAAAATATTTCTTTTGCCGTATTTTTCTGTTCTAGGAGCTCGAATAATAATTTTATTAGTATGTCTTAAATTGTATTTAGATTTTTTATGAGTGAACTGAATGTTTGTTTGTATGATTTTTTCCATGATTTTTTTTACTAAAATGCACGTATTATATTTATATAGTTGATGTAGATTTAAGATTTTAGTTTCTTCGTATATAGTTTTGGTCGGCGCAAAGTTGTAGTTATATAGGTTTTTGATTAATTTGTTTTGTGTTGTTTGTAAGGTTTTTGAATTTGTTCTTGAAGCTGCTCCTCAAATTTCGATAAGACATTCTAAATGTGGCTTCGCTAATGCATTGTATATTGTATTTTTAATTGTATGTGGTATACACTTTCTTGTTTTGCGTAGTGCTCGAGATAATGAGGACAACTTTGATCTAACGTGTTCAATATGAGTTGTCCAGGTTAATTTATCGTCTAGTAACAATCCGAGGTATCTTTCTTGATTTGACTTTTGAATAGGAATATTATTAATTAGTGGAGGCGTGAAATCAGGGAGTTTTTTATTTTTCGCTGTAAATATCATGTACGATGTCTTTTTTGTAATCTTAAGAAACGTTTTCAAATTTAAATCAATAGTACTGAGGAATAAATAAATATAATCTATTAACAATAAACATAAAACTTATGTTTGAAAAAATAATTTAAAAATACATTGAAAAATTCATGGACGACACACAAAGAATTACTAATAATTTATTTTATTTGAAACTACAGTTATATAAATTTAGCTAATGTTTAATGCAAAAACATTTTTGTAAAGAAATATTTGTATTTTAATATTTATGTCAACGCGATTTAGTATGAGTGTAGAGGTTGGGGAGGCCTACGTCCAGCAGTGGACAGGGACTGGCTGAAGAAGAAAATTTAGTATGAAAAATGGCACATCAACTTAAGTTTAACTATCGTTCTAATATATGGACTTCAGTTAAATACTGACAAAGCAACAGTTCATTAGAAACATGTTTTTCTAGTATTATTTAGTCCGGTCAGAAGTTAGACTGTGTGTATAGTCGGTGAGGTAAATACCGCGAAAGATTAGTGAAAAAAATCCCAACGCTATATACATTCTTCATCAACGAATACCAACAACAAATAAAATCTTTACGACTATAATATCTGTCTATAACATCCATATTACAATATCAAGTTAATACAATAAACACTTTCTAAGTGTTGTGCCCATCTATGTAACACGTGATCGAGATAAAAAGTCAAAGCAACATGTTTAAATTCAATATAATTTTTGAATGTCAAAAACAAATTTAGATGTTAATCTAAACAATTTTCGTTAAATGTTATTTTTCAATTGTTACTGACTT
Organism: Dendrolimus kikuchii; assembly: GCA_019925095.2. Lineage (NCBI taxonomy): Eukaryota > Metazoa > Arthropoda > Insecta > Lepidoptera > Lasiocampidae > Dendrolimus > Dendrolimus kikuchii. The sequence goes on from CM034394.1 coordinate 14,216,515, forward strand.
TTATGACAGACGCTTGTTATATGGCTTTGTAGGCATTTTGCCTATAAAGCCACGTGGCTTTATAAACAAAATATTGAACGATGGCGTCATAGGTCGAATAAATTTAAAAAGAAAAATGTGAAGAGTACGAGCAAAAATTAAATGTATACTTGAAGTTAGTACGCGTCATCGCACAGTACCTACACAGTTATAAGGTTCACAGACGGAACTAAGAGGAGAGTATTGCGTTCTCGCTCGATCGCTATCCGGACTCGCATGCCATCTCTTTTACACACTACACAGTAAGGTGTCATAAACGTTAATATTTAAATGGTCTGCGCAATCTCACGGAACTTCACTCGAAGCGCATTTAAGTTTTGCAGTTACTGTAGTCATGTCAGAAATAAGGGTGATCTGGACTTCAACATAATATTAATGAAATTATGCATTAAAGTAAAAGTATTTTCATTTCTGGTGAAACATTTTGGCTGGGTGATTTTGAAACATGTCACGTTATATAGGTTGTTGCATTTTGTGTCACGTCAGAGCATCGTGTTATATAGATGGACCCAGCACCTTAGTCACTATAATTCATGTCATGATCTAAACAGTTCGTTTTTAAATCCGTCCTAAAATAATTTATATGATTACTAAATAAATAAATTTGTGACTTTAAAAATAATTAAAATACATGATTCACATAAAATAAAATTCATTGTGAGAGCTATAAGACCGAAATGAAAATTCATGATTATTTCATTCTAATAAAGCACGCATGAAAGTAATACTTTAAACATATGTATTAATTTTCTTTTTCCATAGAAAAGAGAAGTCATAGTCAAGTAAAAATAATAATTTCCTAAAACACATATTTAAGTAGCTGTCAATTCAAATATATTTCAATAATATCAAGAATTTCATTTTATTTAGCCGATTTCTGATCATATTAAAAATATTTTAAGTATATAAAAAGTCATTCATTGTCTAACCATCGACGTCGTTGTTTCAATTAACAAGTATATAATTATGTATGTGCGGTATATCATCAAACCATATTTCTACTAATACTAGGAACAACAATCACCTACTAAAACTTAGCTCTAAAAAGGTTCCTCAATAATTGATGTATAATTATTATACATTCTATCATTCTCTTGCATTTTAATATAGCAACACACCACTGTTATTTTTTTTTTATTATTTAATAAATATTTTATACCAATCAGTCCAAAAACGAAGTCTTAATAAACCTTTCAATTTCATATTAAAGCAGAGCATCAGAACTACATTTATAACTTTCCACAGATCTTACATACGTAAAATTAAGATGAATTGATACTAGTAGAACAAAGTAGAATTAACCATCAAGGGAAAATATTAAAGTATCGAGATTATCGTTCCTAGTATCATTCTTCTATGTTAAAGCTTAGTGTTTGAATTTTCTATTTAACATTCAAGTGTGTGGTAGATACACAATCTTAAAAATCGCGATTCTAAAATTCGCGTACTTTCTCGAAATTGGTGACACACCATATCTAAATTTATGTGACGTGATATCGTCGACAGATGAGTTGTTATTATTTAGGAAATATCTGTATATTGTAATATCTATAATATCATATTAATAGAACCAGGCAAGTGCGTGGCAGTTCACGAACTATGAAGGGTTTCGTACAAGTAACATTGTCCACTGTTTTCGTCATTTAGCTACAGAACCATAAAAAATAATTTAATCAAATAACCCCATATCTCAAAATCTTAACGAATATTCTTTAGAGTTTAAACCAAGTTTCCATTATTCCACTTTATAGTTCAAAAGTTAGAGGAGAGACGATTCAACTTTGCCAGCTAATATCTTCCCACATATTGACTCAAATCTATTATTATAAAGAACAACGTTATGCTTTTTTAAGATCTGACTGATGATACACCAAATTGCCAAGTAGACTGAGAAAAAATTCAACCCTTAGAAATATGTGCATTAAAACCGCTATATAACATTATATAGCTACACATAAGTTACATGTTCATACATTTCATGTGCTCGATCTTACTCGACAGTTTTCAAGTTCGTGTACTTACGGTAACAGACGAGCGACAAAGATCACCGTGCCGTAACTAAGTATACTTACTCGCACGTCTATCACCCCCTTAACCTTCTACAACAACTTGAGATGATAATCTGTTAAAATTAAAAAGGATTTGGACCCTATAAATACAGGTGTTTAATGTATTGTTGAATGCGTCAGGACGCATTCAACAATACTTTTTAATTTAGACGGATTATATCAGGCGTTGGTAAGTTTAATATTTCTCAGAACTACACACGCTAAGCACAAATAAAAATGTGTTGAAATAACAACATCATTTTCAAACATTACAAGTTCATCTGGGCCCCGAGTCTGTAACTCAAATTGGCAATCGAATCGAATTGGAATCGTAACTTTTGATGGTTTTAATAGTTCGTAAACCAACGCGGCTCAATATTGAATCAATCAATGAAGACTGATTTAATATGAATTTTAGAGACTACGGATATTTGACTATCGTCGGTCGAATGGATTATGACTCACACTGGCATCTTTTTTTTAGTGAGTTACAGACATAGGGCCCTGGTATTTCACTAAACGTAGTTACGATTAACAAGCCCTCAAGGCATTTAGGTACGTATGTAGAATCACAATTACTCGTATAGATGGCATATTGCGCACTATTCACCATTCACATTCACTAAAAAATATATACAGTTAATTACATAATTTTTATTATATACAGTGTTTATTTTACTAAGGGGGCAGTGTGCGTTTGTCACTATTTCACTATGAACTGTCAGTGTTCGATTTCCGGCGCACTTGCTGCGCGTTCAGCGCCTGCGCTTGCGCCTGCGTTATGAACTGAGCTGTCCCTGCAAATGGGTATTCGATTTACAAACTAAAGTCCTATCTAATATAGGTGTATTCTTATTTGAAATCTTCATTACCATAGAATCGCTTGACGTCGGCGTCGCGTCGGTGCAGGACTTTATAACTACATTTATTGACGACATTATTTTTTTCGACAATATTTTGATTGTTGTGTTGCTAATTTCTAACAATTTATAAAAGTCATGTGTTTTTTATTTATTTCGCTTTCCACAAAACATTTTATACTAGATAGCACATACGTCGGCGTCAGTGGAGAACTTTTTAACTCAATTATTTAGTGTTTTTTTCTTCAACATTCTCACATAACAATCTTAGCAAAACAAAATAATTTAAAAAAAAAGTGTAGTTACGAGGTCCTACATCGATGCCGACGCATACGTTAAAGCATTAGCTTGTATAAAATACCTAAAGCAGATAAGCAAATAAATTAAATATGTTGTTACTTTTTCTAACAAACTACATAGATAGCACTTTTAAGAGCGCTTGTAAAAAACGATCGATCAAACCGATCTAAATAAATTAATAAAGGAGACGGATACGCTTTCATACTTTCGTGGGCCCAGAGTGTCAAAAGATGATTCTAAGATTTATTTTTGTTATGTTGATATTTTTTTATAAATGTAGTGGGTTTAGTTATTTTTATTGAATTGGTCGTCTGGTGTAAGTGTTTTCATATTATTAATGTTTGAAATTTATTCACATAAACCAATTATGGTAACCGATAACAGATTTTATTTGTGACTTTGTTTTAAAGATGTCTCGTCCTTCAAACAGACTTTAGAGCTTATGTTTTCTATTTTGTAATCTATAATATTATAACATTCTAAAAATGCCGTGTCTGTACATTGAATCTATTTAAAAATAACAACTGAAATCCACTACATAAACGATGGAGAACACGATGCAATTTTTTAGATTTCTTGTATGTTTATTCGGGAATCACGTAAAAACTACTAAGCCGATTTCGATGCGGTTTCCGCTAATGAACAGCATATTCCTTAGACTTAGGGCTTGTTTCACAAAGTTCAAATAAAGTTCCCAATAAGCTACTTGCAACTTAATTATCGAATAAAGACAACGTTTGCGTTTCACAATTGATAAATAGCACTAACTGGCAAATAAAGTACCCTGTAAACTATATGTCAGATCAAGTGGCCAATAGCAAGTCTATCTGACATATAAATTAGTCGACAGCCATAACATATGGTTGACATCTGTGATTCGAGCAATTACTGTTGAAAGTTATTTTTTTTTATGAAGATATATTTGTAAAATGCAAATATTTGATACCGTTGAAGACGAATTAGATGATTTTATGTATCATTTAACTGGAACGTATTAATTATATGCAAGCATTGGATGATACGAACTTTAGGATAAGATTTTGACTTACTAAAGATGCTGTAGATTATTTGTATTTATTAATTATTATTGAATATAATGTAACAAAACAAAGTCTGAAATTACACCAATACTGCAAACATTCGTTTATGTTGCAACTTTCATGTTTGTTCATTTGAGAATGACGTTCCGTTCACAGTAATACAAAAAATAATATATATGTTGTTTTGATCAAGGTAAATTAAGGGATGACATATTTCAAGCTGTATTTATATAGAATGTACAAAAAATTGTATAAAATGTACATTCAAATTATTAAAACATATTTTCACGTGTATTTACAGCACAGAATGCATTTTTTCATAATACATGTATTTCGGAACTACAAAATGCGACGTTGCCAAACCTACCAACTAGTAACTGGCAAATAGCTATGTGCCAAATAAATTTATAGGTAAGATGATGGTGAAACATAATCAGGACTAACCAGAACTTTTATGTGCCACATAATTAATTTGTTAAATAGCTATTGGGTACTTTACTTGTACATTGTGAAACAGACCCTTAAAATCAGCGCTACTTTTTTTTAGCGTCAATCCTGCAGGAATTTTTCTGGGAATGATTAAAATGGATTAAACTACAGGACAGATTAAAAAAATCGAATTCCAATGTGATTTTTTCACTGATTGATAGCAAATTTTATGTAATAAAATGTGTGATATTTTTTTATACCGGGAATCCCGCGAGTATTTTCTCGGGAGCGGATTGTAGTTGTTCGGGTGCATAAAAATAAGCTTATTCCGACACTGTTTTGACTAAAACGATAACTTAGTTTTTTAAATGCTGCGATACTTTGTGTCTGGGGTATCCCGCGGGAATTTCAATTAAACGCGGACAAAGTTGCGGGCATACCCTAGTAGTAAAATATAATTCTTATTTAAGCCATATCTCAACTCATGACCTACAAGTCCCCGTATCATTTTAGCTAGATAATTTTTTTGGGAGTTAACAGAGACGAAAAAGCGTTAGACATAGTATCGAAAGCGCTGAGGTGGCAACAGTGGCATGTCTGCCGTTACTGACTAATTCATACCTTGTGGCGCGGGCGAGGGGGAGGATGCCGGGTGCGGCGCCGCGGCGTTGTTGTGCTGGTGCGGGTGCGGCGGTGGCTGGGCGCGGGGCGCGGGCCGCGGCGCAGGGCGCGCGGGCCTCGCCCCCCGCACCACCTGCACGCCCGCCCCGCGCACGCCACCCTTCACGCCGCCACTCATGAGTTGCGCTAATACCAAAAACCAAACACATCTCATTATTGAAAGAATTATATGAATAAAGAAACTTTTCGTTTCATAGTAAACACAACAATATTAGATAAAATGGAAATATATTTTAGTTACAAATACACAGTGATGCGACACTATAAATAAATACCTAGTATATAACGTCACATCACTAGAAAATTGCTATGTCGACTTGTCTATACAAAAGTTAGATCACTCTTACCTATAGGCAAAGAGAGCACCGACGGTTGGTTAGTGAGTACTACAGAGGTAGTCGGCGGGACGGAGACGAGTAGCCCACTGGGCGCCCCCGACACGTTCAGTGACAATGATATGGGTGCAGATAAGCCTGGGATTTGCACCTGCAGGTTCTGCAGCCCCTGGATTCCCTGCAAGCCCTGGAGGGACGCCAAACTCAAACCCTAAAACGAAAGAATTGTACCATAAATTAATAATTATAACGATGCCATGAGATGAGGTCAGGTTAGGTCCTCCGCTCTATATTCCCAGTCATACGTTTTTGAAATTTTAAAAAGGATAAAAACTTTTTACAAAAACGCAAAAATTCAATATTTAAAAAAAAATACAGATTTGAAATAGGTTAAAAAGCATAAAATAATTAAATATTTTCTACAACACCTCGAAGTCGGTACATTTTGCAAAGTGGTTTTAATTTATGTTTTACTTGGCACCGACTTCATGATGTAGAAAGTATTTAAATACTAGTTTACCCCGCGGCTGCGCCGCGGGTTAACCTCTAGTTTCTGCTTCTTGTTTAAAGAGCAGGCGTTAATACAGGTTACATTGTACAACATTTTTATGTTAGTGCCATTTGCACCCGAAAAATTCACTTAATTTTATATCGCAAACTATCCGATCTCCTGGCATGAGTATATATGTCCATTTTCGGCATTAAAACTACATTTAAACAAAATTACAATAAAAACGATCCAGTATTCCCAGTGTTTTCCGAAAACTTAACAGCAAAACACATCGAGTTACTATCGCATTTTTATAGACGATGAATTTTTATATCTATGAACTTGAGAAATGATTGGTCTCATCCAAACTTTCATCCTCTATTACAAACAGTCCTAGTTTTATTTGTCTATCCCCGTCAATGAAAACTACAAAAATGACAAAAAGGACAAAAACAGCAAAAAGGACAAAAAATCAAAAAGGACAAAAAGAGCCAAAAAGATAAAAAGAGCAAAAACAGCCAAAACAGCAAAATGGACAAAAAAGAGGAAATGAGCAAAAGATCAAAAGAGCAAAAGAGCAAAACAGCAAAAGAGCAAAAGAGCAAAAGAGCAAAAGATCAAAAGAGCAAAAGAGCAAAAGAGAAAAAGAGAGAAAGAGCAAAAGAGCAAAACAACAAAAAGGACAAAAAGTTCAAAAAGAGCAAATAGAGCAAAAGAGAAAAAAGGACAGAAAGAGCAAAACGGACAAAAAGGACAAAATAACCAAAATGATGAAAATGGCAAATCACAAAACCAACCAAAACCTGTCCCACTTTTGGGATAACCTATACATAAATCTATCCCAAAATCTATGCCATTATCCGGGATAAAAAATATCCTTTGTCCACCCTCGTTATGAAAATTACATATATACCGGTTTTCAGCCAAATCGGTGTAGTAGTTTTTCCGTAAAAGCATAACAAACAAACAGACAAATATATTTTTATCCCGGAAACTATCCCATTTTTCGGGATAAAAAGTATCCTATGTTCATCCTCGGCATCGAAAATATATATATACTGAGTTTCAGCCAAATCGGTCCAGTAGTTTTTCCGCGAAAACGGAACAGACAGACAGACAGACAGACAGAGTTACTTTCGCATTTATAATATTAATAGGGATTATACACTTTTTTAACCGATTTCAAAACCAGATGTAGAAAATATTTACTTTTTAGTTAATTTTGAAGTCGGTTTTATTTGTTGCTAAAAAGTTTTTTATTTTCTACTTTTTAGTTACGAAAAAACCTCAACAAGTAATAAATAACAAAATATATAAAACACATTATGCATGCCTATAATATTTGAGAGTTGCTCTCAATTTCCCTGAGATCTACTCGTCAGATTTTGACTTGGTAACAATGGGACCAATACGAGAGTTTTAATATAGTTTTTTTACGTTTTTGATTTTGAAAAATGTTTACAATCGGTCCACAATTGACGGAGAAATCACGTAACAAAAATACAACAAAAAAGATACAGACGAATTGAGAACCTCCTCCTTTTATAATAATAATAATTCATTTATTTCAGAAAATGAGTATTTCCATATTATAAATTATTCCAATGTTATCAAGTCTCATCTATCTCTTGTAAGTCGGTTAAAAAAACTTTGTAAAAAGTAGAATTCAATTGTAATTTAAGTTTATTGCAATCAATCAATTTTTTTAACTATTGTAACACAAATCCATTAAGGGGGTTTTGCTTGTTTGTGGTATAAATAAAAATATAAAACTCTTTAAAGTGAACTATAAAAATTATTAAATGAATGAACAAAAACATTTTATTGTTCACTATCAATTAAAAACTAGATTCTAAATAAATAGATATATTGTTTTGAATTTTTGTTAATTTAAATCACCATATTTCTATTTGTTATGGAAATATATACCATTATTAGTATGCAATTTTAAAATGACTTGACATAGTAAAATACCCTATTGTTATAAAATATACCTGTAAATGGCAAACGGGTTGTGGTTGTGAGGTGGGTGCGGATTGGGTCGTTGAGCCGTCGGCGCCCATCAGCCTCTCGAGCAGGGCACCGTCGCCTGTCGCGGCGGCGCCGGCGGCCTCGCCCTCGCGCGTGTACCCGCCCATCACTTGGACGCCCACGCCCTATCAACCGATCCGTTTATGAAATGTATTCACAACCTATAGTTCGGCCGTTCTATAAAGCCGCATTTGACATCTTTCAAACTGATTTTGGTAGTTATGTGAACTATTTTCATGGTGATACAATTAAAAATTGGAATCTATTTAGTAAATCACACATTACCGAATCCATTAAAATAAAACAATTTATTATTTTAAGAAATATGCTTTACGTTTTGCTGCCTTATTTATCATTCAAATGTAGAAAATATGCGTAACTTAATTTATATATGTTTAAAAAATTTCAATTTTTACTAAAATCACGTCACGTAAGTCACGTCAAATATATTTAAGAAAAAAAAACGTGTTGACAAACATCGCATTGCCATGTATTACGTTTCTAATGAAATAACCTAATTACAATATTTTAATCTGATATAAATTGTTTTAATTCAAAGTTTGTTCGTCAGTGTTTATATGAAACTTCAAATGGGGCTTTTAACTCCGGTTCAACTATTCAAAAACAATGCCCATACGAAAACTGACATTTGAAATAACAAGTCCAAATTTAAAATTATTTTCGAATGCATAAAAACGTCGGACATATACAGGGGGTATCTAAAACATAATGGACGCCGCGCCGGAGTACGAAAATCAGCTCACATTCCCTTAACAAACAAAAAACAGTTTCAGGTCCCATTTTGGGGTACTTTAGCCATTTTGACAAAAATAGAAACCTCACAAATCCTCATGCCCGTCTGGCCTTCGCAAGATGTGTGTGTGTATATGTAGGTATAAGAAGAAGAGCTTGCGCCCCCTAGGTTCGTATGTCCTTTGCACCTCCGGGTAAAGACGGCCCTGGACATATATTTATATTAACATGTTTACCGATTTCTGGTAAAATTGTGTTTGTTATTATTCCCTAAAAATATTTGTTTTCATTAAAGTAATGAATTTTTATGTGAACTAAACCTGAAACCACTGCCACTTGCATATATGATACTCGAGTACTTGACATGCACCATGTACTGGCCTATTTTACTTGCATTTCATGTAAGATAAATTTTTTCAAATATTTCTAACTACCTACCTGTTGCGTATATGTAGGTATGGTATGCGAAGCGGTGGTAGCCGTAATGAGCCGGGCTCCAGTTAAAGACACCCTCCCGAGCAGCTTGTGCGCGTCTATAGTGTTATCCGCGTTAGAGGCGTGCGTCATGGCTGCCGGCGCACTGTTCAGCAGGTTCAGTATCGTCGGGTTACTGCTCACGCTCGCCGTGGTCACCGCCGCCTTCGCCGCATTCTGGCTTGCAGCTAAAAAGTCGTTATACATAAAGACAGTGCTAGCTACCACGTACCTCGCACTCTTGCATCAATCACCTATATACTTTTTTGATATAACAATATTGTATACACGACTCCCTGCGGCAAGAATAAACCCATGAGGTTTCTCTGCCACAGTTCAAATGTATATGATTGTAAGCATATTGGATAACAAATTGTAAAAAAAAACTTATAGGTTGACGCTACTGCGTCCACTCAAAACTAATTGTACTGTATTTATTTTTGTTTTATATATTCAACCATTCACAACATTAAAAATAACTTAAACAAACAATAAAATAACACAATATAAAGAACTACAATAAAAAAATTAACCTAACAACAATCTAATTTTCAGTGATATTATTATCATATCATATAATAGGAACGCCAAGGGAACTGGCGTGAAGTTATGTTTCTATGTATGTATGTATGTATCATATCATATCATTATTATATAACCTATAGCTACATAACTAATACTAATCATAATGTTTGGCCAAAAATGATTTAAATATACAAGCAAAGGGTACCTACTTATTGAATTGTAACTAACAAAAATACAATAACATTTTAGATTACAAGGAATGGATACTTTTCCATTGGAATTGTCAACAGTAATAATTATATCAGTATAGATTTTTAAATACAAATAAAGACTTACCTTGTTGAAACTGTTGTGCTGAATTCATAAGACTGGTAACGAGGGCGCTTATTGCAGGATTCGTTGTTCTTGGTTTTGTTATAGTTGCCTTCTGTTGTGTCGTCGTGGTGTTTGTATATTGGATATTCTGTACCTATAAATAATATTCACATAATATATTCACTTTCTAGTCTCCGGCGGATGAACAGCGCTGGTCCTTGTTGGCAGCATTATGTTGAAACTGGGTCTAATTAGAACTTATTTAATTTCTATTGTCTTACTATTTACTTTATCTTTGTGTTTTTGTCCTGAATAAATTTGTTTTTTCGTTTCTTTCTATATAACTCAGCCACTGGAGCAGCGCGGGGTAAACGCTTATTAGCGCCGCTTAGCCACAGATGTGTACTGTTCCGAGTATGATTCTGCTGATATAGTGAATTGGGCAAACTGTTTTTTACTTGCTCTGTTCAAGTCTTATAGGAATCAACATTATATGTTACATATAACACAAACATAATTTGTTCAACTTGGGAATATATAACGTATGGGATCTTAATTTCCCAGTAAATAGCAGATACATTCATAACATTTTTTACTTTTTTAGATGGTTTGCTCTCGGGGAATTTCCTACTTTCCTCAGATCTAATTTATAGTTTTATAAACACTTCGTTTAGATTTACAATATTATGCCTATACCTTTCTTTTCCACTCTGATTAAGGTTCCGATAAAAGTTGTTTTAGGCAACAACTTGTTGTTACGAGGACCTATACATAAATTGTATATTTTCAAATTAATCAAGTTAAACTTGTGTTATGGGCAATGCACAACATACTAATCTGAGCTCGATCCAGATCTTATTTATTTAAGATTTATTATTATTATGTAGTTATTTTAAAAACATACATTATTATACAGTTAAAATGAAATTGGGTACCTAGGTTATTTTTAATTAATATAGCCAGCTGTTGTTTGTCTAATTTTGCTTAATTATCCTGAAATACCAGATATGTTTCATGTCTTGAAATAAAAATTGTGATAACATCCTAGATCAATGTCTGAGATATGTTAAGTTTCATTAAAATCAGTGAATAGGATAGTTGACACATATCACAATGAGTTCTGAAACAATATTCATATAAAAGAGCAGGCGTTCATATATTATCTTAAAATATAACCGATTTTTTTATAATTACTGTTTAAAGTTAAACTGTAATTAACCTTTATAGAAATGTTGTCATAATTTGCAGCACTCGTAAAAAATCTAAGTGAGTTTGGCGTTTTGTAAGACAATCAAAAGTATCTCAGTTAATTTGGGTGCCAACTGTCCAATTACGAAGGATACACACCTGGGTAGCGCCAGCGGTGGACATCAACGGTCGTTGTATGTGTATAATGGCTGATTGCATCTTCTGAGTATTGAGGGGCTGCGGTGGGTTCGTTAGCTGTTGTGCTAACAGCTGATTCGTTGATGCCTAAATTTATTTATACATATTAGTATGATATGAAAATAATATACACAAATATAAAACGTTTTGTTTTTTCGATAAACATAAAAGGAACTTAAATTGTTGCATGATTTTCATACTGATATCTATAATATTATAAAATTATAAACATGCCATGTCTGTACATTTAATCTATTAAAAAAAACAACTTGAATAGACTACATAAGCGACGGAGAACACGATGCATTTTTTTTTAGATTTCTTATCTATTTGTCAGTTTGTCTGTTTGTTCGGGATTCACGTAAAAACTACTAGGCCGATTTTAGCCGATTTAAAATCCCGCGGGAATTTTTCTGGAAATTATTTAAAATGGCCAGATTGAAAAAAATCGAATTGCAATGCGATTTTTTTCCCTGATCGATAGCAAATTTTATGTAACAAAATGTGTAACATTTTTTATATCGAGAATTCCGCGAAAATTTTGCCGGGGGCGATTAAAAGTTGTTCGGATGCATTAAAAGTAGCTTATTCTGACAATTTTCACTAAAACGATAGCTTACATTCTGTCTAATGGTGCGGTACTTTGTTTCTCGGGAATCCCGTGGGAAATGCAAGTCAACCGTGGACGTAATCGGGGGTATATCCTAGTATAAAATAAAGTGAAGTAAACTTGTTTAGTTGTTTAACATACAAACATTCATTGGTTGTTTAAACTTATATAAGTTCAATGGAGTTTCAAAATTCAAAAGGTATATCGTCGGTTTACTGCAAGAATTCCTTAATTGCTATGTATTTAATTATATAAATTAGCAATTATCAGACGTGTACGCAAAACCGGATCTAGACGTAACATTGAGCAATATCGTCCAATATCGATTCTATTCGTCTTATCAAAATTATTCGAAAAGCTTGCCCATAATGCTATATATACTGAACAACATTATAATACCTCAGGAGCATTGATTTTTGAAACGGCGTTCCACAACTACAAATCTCTTTTTTTGTCTAATTTTCTCTTATTATTATAAGTTATTTTGACAATGGTTTTCAAGTGGACGCCGTCTACACGGGTTTTCGAAAAGCATTCGACAAGGTGAATCATGAGCTGTTATAACAAAGATAGCTTTTAATTGTATTATTAATTATTATTATAATGAGATCAACAGACGATTTCCATAAATCATCATCATATTCGTACTTATATAAAACATTAGTTCGCTCGCTACTAGAATATGTGATGATTTGAAACCCGTTTTACTCTAAATATAAAGACGCAATTAAGAAAGTCCAGCAAAGATTCCTGAGTCATGAATTTTAGTTTTTGGAAAATATTTGACCTATGAACAATTGTCAGCAAAGAGAACCTACTGGCCCTAAAGAGTGGACGTAAATATTTAGAAGCTATTACACTGTACAATACCGTAAATAATGTTTTTGACTGTATAGAACTAAGTAACAGTGTGCGCTATGCCATTCCAAGAACTGTCCACATGAGACAGGTACACGTGGGAAGGCTGTTTGTTGTCAATGTTTGCCGCACAAGCTCAGGCCTGCATTCTCCGGTCACACGTATGGTTGATGCCCATAACAAACTATTTGAACAGACGTATTTAATTTTGCGAACAACATCAAAATCCTGCTTCATAAAACTTTAACATATAACTGATGATCGTGATTCTAATCCTAAGTTTCTTCTTCCTTTCTTTCTTTTTTATGAATAGAATAAAAATATTGTTTATTGTCAAAAAATCTAATTTAAATTATTTATATTACCTACTGGTCCCATGCTAAGTGAAGCCTGTATTTTGAAGACCAATGTTGATATTTATAGCTACTATTAATTACTAATTACACAAATTATAGAATGCCTCTTTTCAACATGACTGTGTATAACTAACTTTCTCTTGCTATTTTTTATAATAATATATATAATGTTAGATCTAAATATATACTTTAATATTAAGCCTAGCGATTTCACGTAGTCACAAAATTACTTCAATAATATTAATCTGTGAAGAGCGCTGGAAGCTATTACTCAATATTTAATTTTTAACTTGTATATAAAACTGCAATAAACTAACTGTTTGTTGTTCTAATAAAATAAAAATATGTCAGTTAATGAATTCTTGCAATAAACCAACAATATTGTCACTTTGTTAAATCCTATTAATACTAAGAATACAAGAAAATAATTAAAAATAACACTAAAAAAATTAACCAATATTTTATTATATAAATAATACATTTTTTAAACAAATCAGTCAAGAAATTTCCATTAGTGGGTTAAAGTGGTTATTATCGCAGATTCATATTACATGTAACAAAATAACATTAAACTTTATGCTGTGTCTTGCACTTCCACATTATAAACACGTGTCAAATACATATTGCGAAACTCCCAAAAGTGACCCTTTAAAAAACCCCAAAATATTATAATATTTATGTGTAATTATAATGAATCAATAATATTACCAACTAATAAATGAAGTGCATTTGTTTGTGTGCATTTATGTTTAAATCAATATAAGTAGTCAGATCATTTGTTTTGAATAACCGCCTATCTATACATATAATAAAACTGTAGAGCTCGAATTTCTGTACAATGAAAAAAAATGCTAAAAACCGAGTCAGGCAGGGGGATGTAAGAAGTGAAGTAGAACTAATTTAGATTTTTTTCAATTTTTTTGTTTCTCTGTTTGTACGGGCTAATCTCCGAAACGACTGGACCGATTTAAATGAAATTTTGTATGGTGGTAGCTTATATCCCTGGTCAATATATAGAATACTTTTGATCCCGAAAATTAAAGAGTTCCCGCGGGGTAGTTAAAAAACTTTAATTACGCGGACGAAGTCGCGGGCAACGGCTAGTCTTAATATATGAATGTAACATGCACTGTCGTGTCTTGACATCGCTGTAAAAGATTGGTTATTCTTTCCTACACCGTATGGGATATAAAACTCACCTGCGGCGATAACCGCGGAGTGGTGGGTGAGGGTTGTTGTATAAGAGTATTGTCCGATGCAGACACGGTCCCAACAACGCTTCCGACCACGCTGCCAACGTTACCCACAACACTGCCAACACTTCCCACAACATTGCCCACGCTTCCAACGACACTACCCACGGTAGCAACCCCACCAACTTGTTGTAACTGCGCCTGCTATGACAAATACATTATTAAATACTATCCAGATTATTTTGGCTGAAACTTGAAGGATTTACTTTACAGCTTTACGTTTAAATGACGTATATCAATCTGAAAATGAGTAATAGTTGTAAGATATTGATTATTCATAAGCAAGAATTCTACATTTTGTGTGACATTTCTCAACTGTTATATGAAACTTGGCAAATATAAAAAAACGAAATATGTCCCGGGACACATAGTAGAAGTGAAACTTCAACGGTCAAGAGGAAAAACGAATAGTAATGGACAAGCGACGAAACAAATCGCAACAAAAATGTACCTTGAAGTTTTACGGGCGTAGGTACTTGTCCAATTTGAAAACCTGCCACTAAAACTTCAAGTTAAAATTTTGTTGCGATTTGTGTTGCCACTTGTCCATTACCATTCGTTTTTCCTCTTGTCCGTCGAAGTTTCACTTCTACTATGTGTCCCAGCACACATTTCGATTTTTCGCAGGTTTACTGCAAATTATAATTTGGTTAAGTTAGGTATATTTTAGTGAATGCATTTTTATTGAAACATATTTCATTTTATCAAACAAAAAAACTGAATTCGATCTGAGAATGAAAAACGCATCCATAGTATACTCTAAAACTATACTGCCTCTCACCAAGTCTAGTCTAAATTTATACCGCTCCTCCACGCGGTCGTAACACTTTTTCCTGACAGAACAATCCTAAGACACCCCCCCCCCCCTCCCCCCTCCCAAAGGATTATATACAGGTTCCAATTCAAAAGCACCCCGCTGTCAGGCGTCGATAAAGGACCTACAATCGGTTAGCACATTGACAAATTAACTGAGAAATTATCATCTTACAAAACGTCGCAGCCTCATCGATTTTGCACGTGGTACTTATGACGTCATAATTTGTACAAGTAAAAGGAGACAAATAGCACTTTACCTATTATTATTTAAATAGTAATTCAAATTATACATGTGATGATATTTTAAAAGTAAACGATAAGATGTTAAATTAACACCTGTTTTTTTTTGTATTTAAACATGTAAGAGTTTTCAAAATCAACTTATCTAAATGTAAACTAAGCTTTAAAACCTATGTATTTTTTATCGACTAACCAGAATAGGCAGCTGCCTCGTATTCGCATGTGTATTAGGTGTTGCCGCTATCGCCGACGTTCTGCAACAGTATTTTTTAATTATTAGGAAAATTGTATAACTATTACTCTCCTTCTCTACTACTCTTCTAACACTACATATTTTTCTAATCACTGTATAATGTTCAATTATAATTGCGCCTTAGTATTTTAGGTAAAAAAATTGTATAAAATAATAGCAGCAAAACAAATCTAATTAACAAAATTTTCACAGGTTAACCTAGTATCGACTTTGACTAGTATTAGCTTTATAACTTGTAAAGCTAATACTCTTTTAAAATATATACGTCCGAAGTAGACCTTGTTTTAATTATACCAATTTAAATGAATAGATACGCTAATAGGTTGGAGTACTTAATTTAAGTGGCTATTTCTCTAGAAGTGAATTTATTCTTTTGAGAAATAAATGTTTTAAACCCAAAAAACAATTTAAATTAGGTCTATTTGAATCGAGGTCTCCAGATTAAGAATATTTCCCCAATTTTTTTCGTTGTGGCAAAAAATGTGGGATAAATAAAAAATATTGTCTCTGGTATATAAAAATTCGATTCACGCACTAAACTGTGTCTAAATATGACAGCAGTCTAGATATCATCTTACTTCTAGCATAATAAATCAAATCAAATTAGGATAATTTCCAAAACTGGAGACCCTGATTTGAACATACCACTGAATAATTTCAGTAACTATCAGGTCACTAAGAATACTGTCAAATTAGGTATCTGTATAAAGTTAGCTTTAATTTTTAGGTATTTTTTGTAAAGTTAATTCATGAATCACAAAGTATAACTTAGATTCTTGACTCTAAACAAATACAAACAGAATACTTGGTAACACGAGTTCAAGGAGAGTTTATTTAATCATTTGATTTATTAGTAGACGCCAAGGTCGACTGATTTGAAATACATATTCACTGACATGTAAGTACATAAATCAATAACTTAGAATATATAGGAAGTGAATAAATAAATATTACGGTCTTTAATTATAAAACCATATAAGTTAATTATACAGCCATAAATAAATATTTAAAACTACATTTTGAAGCGCGGCATTTTATTCGTTTTTTATTTGTGTATTAATCGCGAAAACTTAAAAAAAATACTATAAAATAATGTTGTTTTTAGTCCGGCTAAAATTTAGAACATTCAATAAAAAATAAAAAAATCGAAATAATTTATCTGTTCTTTTTATAACACCTACGTTATTCATCTAGGATCTGCCTCAGAAACGGCTGTTGAATATTACCCATATCACGGCATGGACAGGTTATATAGATTAGGAATATACAATGTTTGTATATACAGTCTAGCAATATTTTAAACAAATTAAATAAAAAACTATCATATTCATCCCCACTTACGAGTACACACTTACAAGTACTTACATATAAAACTTCATATTAATAGATTTATCCTCAATGGCGTTAAGTAAGAACATATAAACAAGTTCACTTTCATACTTATATAGACAAATTATAATTCCGATCGGCAGTTTTCGTTCCTGCAGAAAAGTGTCAACCGGTTTCCGATATGTAAATAATCTATATTGAACTTTATTCGTAAGCGCAAATGGCAGTGTTGCTTGGTTTACGTTCTTAGCTCTGTTCGGCTTACACGATTCGTACACTGTCGGCGTTATTAAAATCGGTTATGTGTAAAACTATATTAGTGCGGCTTATTTACTTTAACTATAACAAAAAATTTATGATAAAAGTGAAGTCTACTTACACAACAGGCACAGTGGTGGCATGTGTTTGGGCCGTGGCGTTACTCGCCGCCGCACTCCTCTGTTGCAACAACAACTGTCGACCCTGTACATCGCACACACGTTTAAACTTTGAAAGCTTTGATTTAAATAAAATCTTCTTTCAAAATCCCTCACCAATTCTCTCATTCCACCGGTGAAAGAAACTCTTGGCAACTGGCCCGGGACTATGTGCTTTATCCTAACAGACTTCCTACCTTCCTCTGTGAATATCTCCGTGAATTGTTGTATGTATTTATTCGCTTGTAATCTAGATCCTGTGTAGAAAAATAAGGAAAATTAGAAAAATTACGACACAGTTAAAATTCTAATTTAAAAGATATTTTAGCAGGACTATGGAGGGTAATATTTGCTGTAGTTTTATTTTCAAAGAATATGCAAGATTATTTGTAGTTAAAAATTGACATTATTTGTATGATAGTTATTTTCAATCCAGAACTATGTAACATATTTTACATGTATTGAAAAGTTACGACTATTTATTGTAATGTGCTTTATTGACCTGCCACAAGAACTCTTATTTGACGATATTACCTATACGGTCTATATTTTAAAAAATATTTCTAAGTACATGCTTATTGTTATAATGATTTATTACCAGGTGGTAGGGCATTTGCCCGACTGGATGGCTACCACCCCTGGACTAAAGTATGTCGCCATAACCACCTCGAGTTGTGTTCCGGCATTAGTGACCAGGTTCCAGTCTCCCTTAAGAGAGCAGCAGCGCATTTGTAGCAACTTGCTGTTGCAAATGTCCATAGGCGATGGTAACCGCTTTCCATCAAGTGGGCCGTATGCCTGTCTGCTGATCTCTTGCAATGAAAAAAAAAAAAACCTTGAGGATTGTTACAGTTTTGCACAACTAATAATTCCTCCCGATGTACCTGCGCAGTAAACCAATTTTATTATCGCGCGAAGTGTGCGACAATATACGAGTCGTGTAAGCAGAACAAAGCTAAGAATACATAGCAAGCGACACTGCCATTTCCGCTGGCGAATAAAATTCAGTATAGATTATTATTATAGTAGACATGTCGGTAACAGATCTGCACTTTTTTGTGCAAACGAAAACTGCTGATTGGAATTATAACTTGTGTAAAACTATACTAGTCAAGGAAAAATAACAGGGATAAGATTTACTTTTTAGGATACTTTAATCTTCCCTTAAGAGAGCAGCAGCGCATATGTAGCACCTTTGGTATTGCAAATGTCCATAGGCGATGGTAACCGCTTTCCATCAAGTGGGCCGTCTGCCTGTCTGCTGAACTCCTGCATTAAAAAAATAAAAAAATTACATATAATCTTACCTAGGGTAAATCGACATGCAGCACCATTCTTTTCCCCTTCAACGTGGTCCCTGTCAACATACAATTCCCCAAGGAACTCTTGGTCGGACGGCCTTTGGAGTATTGATAATTTGATATGGAAAAATCCTGCTGCTGCATGGGGGGAAGTCTTTTCAGTTTCCAGGATATATTCTTCTACTAATTGTGGCTGGCAATCGTGAGTAGCTCTCGGCCGTTCATAAGCACGAGCCAGTCTTAAAGGACCTCCTGGTTCAGAGGGTAAAGCTAGTGGTAAAGGCTCCATCTTTGGTGGCTCTATTGGTTTGAATACCTGTTCGATAAATAATACATTGATCATTAATGTAAGGATATTGTAATTTTCTTCACTTAACATCCCTTTTTAATTTATTTTAAATACTTAATTTAATTACAATGAAATAACACTAACACTGAGAGGCCTTTGAAAGTTATTTCAAACAGTTAAAATTGTTCACAAAATAAATTCTTCATGGATTTTATGGCTTGGTTACATTACCTTCAGCCAAATCTGTTTTGTAAAATGAGTAATTACGCACGCATATACTACAAGAAATAGACAAACCAAAGGCGAACCAAAATATCGTATATTTTTTGTGAAAACAAATTGGTTATTAAATAAGTTCGAAATATATGTTTTTGACACAAATAATTTATTTATAAACATACCTCTGGTGGTTTCTTAGGATACTTAGAAGTAAGTCGTGTGTGTGGCACAGATTGTCTACTATTCTTCGCCCTCTGGCGATGTATTAAATCTAACAATTCTAATCCATGATAATGCGTAAATTGATCCAATTTTCTTTTTCTATTAACAGCCACCTAAAATTAAACATAATTACGTACATTGACTAGACCCAATACAAAAGTTTATTATATTGAAAAAATGTAGATTTACCTTCACAATATAAATATTATTATAGTGTTTATATTAAACTAAATTTATAATATTTCCATTACTTAAGATATTCGTTATATAAAATAAATATTCTGAGTATAGATTATAAATTTCTCGTGCGGTATACGGCACATTTATTTATTACTTGAGATATAAAATTAATTTTGGATGGTTATAAAAAAAATAACCACAAAGACTAAGGGTCCCTTAGCCTTCTAACCTATATTAAAAAAGTTCGGATTTGTTCATAATAAATAAATATGCCGTGTACCTATACCCCACCTTGAATTCCCTGACTTTATTTAAAAGTATGGTACGTGCAAAATTTTGATGAGCCTAGAGACATTACAGTCCATGAGTTAACGCCTCTCCTGACATGTTTTTACGTAACTATAAACTTCATTACACCTGCCAATGTATTGTGCGAATGAGATGGCATATGAGTCTGGATAGCA
The DNA here is from genome assembly GCA_019925095.2 of Dendrolimus kikuchii. Lineage (NCBI taxonomy): Eukaryota > Metazoa > Arthropoda > Insecta > Lepidoptera > Lasiocampidae > Dendrolimus > Dendrolimus kikuchii. The sequence continues at coordinate 14,237,027 of CM034394.1, forward strand.
ACGAAGTGAGAGTGCAAGACTCTCCTCTCCCAGTTTTATACTTACTACCTCGTAAACATTGTAACTGTATTCTATGCATTGATGTGTATGAACTTCAAACACACAATGGAAAACTTATGTCTTATCCCTAAGTATAGTTTTATATATAGTTACTGTACTGCATAATATTAACTATAAAGAAGGACATGTGACAATTCAACATCTTATATAGGTATAAATGTACCCTGTGTTTCACAAATTCTATGAAATTACAATGGTGAACAAAAATGTCTTACATTATTATTGAGTCTTTTTTCTTTTTGAATTAGTTAAGTTTAAATAATAATTACATACATACATACATACATAACTTCACGCCAGTTCCCTTGCGGGGTAAGCACGAACAACAGAGCCCCATTTAGGCCCATTCTTACACACCTCACTTGCTTCTTTGACATTCATAACTCTTGTCATGCACACTCGTCTGTTCTTAAGGCTCCTGACATCACCCTCCGCTAGTACACGATCAATTTGATCATGGAAGGTGTGTCGTGGCCTTCCACGACTTCTGCATCCATCCACTTTTGCATTGTATATCTGTTTAGTCATTCTTTCATCATGCATTCTTTCCACATGCCCGAACCACCGGAGCATTCCTTTCCTTACCTTCACCCCGACACTCTCTTTCAGACCAACTCTCTTTCTTACTTCGGTATAAATAAATAAATAATAATTGATTTATTATATTCTTTTTTTAGAAATGGTCAGGTTCGAACACATTAATAGAAGTTATTTTAGAATCAGAATATACCTGAGAAAATCGCCTCGCTTGTCTCCGTATTCTGGGAGTATTAAATAACCTAGGCGCTGCGTGCAATCTGGCAGCTAGTAAACCCACAGCCGGCCGCGGATCAAGGCATAAAGGTGGGGCCGCTGCATGCACAAGAGCTGCTTCTACTGCTTCCAACGACCCCCGTTCCTCCCCCGCCCAACCGCAACGGCCACCAATACACATTGCATCTGTTATTATGCTCTAAAATTACGAGAAATAAATTAAAATAAATCATTGTAAACTAGCACACACACATTCATTTGAATATTTCCAAGCAAATTATTTTTGTGATATATGGCTGTCAAGCTCGGAGTAGAGTATAGGTGAGGTCGTTTACAAGATTTACACATAATAGATATTGAACTTAAAACTTTTTTTTTATTTTTTTTTACTGGCACATAAATACATTCCCCTTGCCTGGCGTGAAGTCAGGGTTATCTTAATACCCAAGCAAGGTAAGAGTGATTACACTGATCCAAAGTCGTTTAGACCCATAAGTCTGTCGTCGTTTCTCCTTAAAACCTTGGAGAGACTATGCGACAGGCACCTTAGAGACAATGCGCTACGCACTCTACCCATTCACAAGCACCAACATGCTTACTGCCCCGGCAGATCTACCGAGTCTGCACTCCATCAGGTGGTAGGTAAAGTTGAGTCTGCTCTTCAAAACAAGCTGGTCTGTCTGGGCTGCTTCATAGACATAGAGGGGGCCTTTGACAAAACCAATTTCACCACTATCGACACAGCGCTCCGTAGACATGGAGTGGAAACCCTGCTAATCGACTGGATAATTAACATGTTAAGTAACAGATTTATAAAGGTTGGGGAAGACACGAAAGGCGCCCATGTGGTTCGAGGCTGTCCTCAAGGAGGAGTACTTTCCCCACTTCTGTGGAACTTGGTTGTGAACGATCTCATTTCCAAATTAAACAGCCAATACTTTTACACAGTTGGCTACGCCGACGACATCACCATACTAAATGTAGGTAATAATGCCAGCGTGGTGTGTGATAGGTTACAGGCAGCCCTGCGTGTAATGGAGAAGTGGTGCAACGAGCAGGAACTCTCTGTCAACCCACAGAAAACGCAGGTTGTTCTCTTTACAAATAAGAGAGTCTTAGGTAATTACAGACTACCGACCCTCTTTGGAACTACACTTCAGTTATCGAATGAGGTCAAATATCTGGGGATAACCCTAGACAATAAGTTAAACTGGAGCAGCCATGTTGACAATAAAGTCAACGCATCCAGTGTGACCTTATGGCAATGCCGTAGGATGATTGGTAAGCGTTGGGGACTTCATCCCAAACTCTTTCTATGGCTCTATACAGCTGTGGTTAGACCTATGCTAACTTATGGCTCTGTGGTTTGGTGGACAAGGACTAAGCTTGCGACCTGCACGGCCAAACTTCAGAGACTACAAAGGCAAGCGTGCTGCGCTGTGACGGGTTGTATGAGGACAACGCCCACCGCGGCCCTAGAAATAGCTCTTAGCATCCCTCCACTGCACCTGTTTGTACAACAAGAGGCAGCAATGGCGACCCTAAGATTAAAACACCTGAAAACACTTAGGTTTGACAAGGTAAGACATTTCAGCATTCTCTCGGAAGCCTGGTCCAACTCACCTTTGGTGGAAGCGGTCAGTGACAGAATAGAGAAAGCTTTCATTTTCGACAAAAAATACAAGGTTGAACTCGTGGAAGGTAACGACAGTTATCTTTCCCATCATGAGCTTAGCCTCTACACTGATGGGTCAAAGACTAGCTCGGGCTCAGGCACGGGAGTCTTCTCGGAAGACCTAAATATTAACATATCCGAGCCCCTGGGTAAGTTTAATACAGTATATCAAGCAGAGTGCATGGGCATTCTGCTTGCAGCTAAAGCAATCGTTGCTAGAGATGTCAATGATCACAGTATCAGAATACTCTCGGATAGCAGGTCGGTACTACAAGCCCTTAGTAACAGGGTTATTTATTCAAATTTAATATACGAATGCCACTCGGCTCTAAACGAGGCGGCAGGTAAGAACAATACCTTGACCCTTCAATGGATCAAAGGACACAGTGGTGCCCGAGGTAATGATGCGGCAGATCAACTAGCAAGGAGAGGTTCCGAAACCCAACCAGTTGGACCAGAGCCTTTCCTGCCTTTGCCGCACAGTTGGTTTAGAAACTACATAAATCAAAGGACAAGGGCACTACATCAACAACTTTGGGACAACCTGGAGGATTGCAGGCAAGCCAAGCTGGCAATGCCTCGGCTAAACCTGCATTTCTCCAGGAATATCTTAAAGCTCAGTCGGTCCCGGCTGAGGCTAGTTATTAGTGCAGCCACTGGACATGGCAATTTTAACAGACATCTTTTTAATATAGGTGTCACTGACAGCCCCCTGTGCAGAGCATGCTTGGAGGAAGAAGAAACAGCCGCCCATGTCCTGCTTGAATGCGGAGAGGTGGCCCAATACAGGGCGAAGTATCTGGACGCCCCAGGTAGCCTCCGAGAAGTCTTCAGTAACGTCAAGAAGCTGGTGGACTTCCTGGAGGAGCTGGGCTGGATGGAGTAAACCCTCATCCACCCTCGCACGCAAAATAGGCGCTTTGTCGTCGAGTTGCGGAAACCGCCCGTTCGCAGAAGAAGACCCGAATAAAATAAACATGAATGTTCACTTTCAAGCAGGTCAAGCAAAACTACTGGTAACTCTTCATTGTCTATGTAACTTAATAATTCTTCCTCTTCATATGGCCACCTTGGTGTTTCTATTAACGTATCTTCTTGGGTTGCTGATGTCTAGAAGTTGAATTAAGCATTATTGATCCTGTCTTTATTTATTTTTTTAACAACTATCATGGTGGAAATAGAGGCTTCTTAGTATTTTCTTAAGTTTTTGTGACTAGTACACATAATAAAACTATGTTTAATAGGTTTAAGGGTAGTAGTATTTGTTTTGATTTTTATTCTGATGTTTCAGCCACTTTTCACTAGGGGTGATCACAGAAGACGTTGGAATAAAAATAAAATAAAATACTGTGCTCAAAACCAATGAAACATACTTTTATTAAAGTCTTTTCCTAATTTATTTATTATTGATCCTGACCATACCATACCTCACAACAAATTACTTACATGGCTGTCTGGTGGATGTAGATATTGTGTATTTCCATTAACTTTTAAAGATAAAGAATATCCTTTATTTCCTGGATATAGATTAATAATTAAGGTATTTAACTTATATGTTGCTAATAACTTTTCCAATAGATAAGATGTTGTTTTGAGGCCTTGCTGCAAATTAAACAATATAAATATATAATTAATTTTATGTAGTTTTAGGACAGTAACTTTTTACCAATACACATATTTATATTACACTTGTGTTTTGGGTAGTCTGTTTCATATTTACAACAAACAACTCTGTAGCCTTTCCCAGATACCTAGAATAAATAGTTATTTTCCAATATTTACTTTACTAGAAATCAAGCCCATGATTTCTATGTTACATTGGTTCAGAATAACTTCTGTACAAGAAATGTAGACATAAGGATATTTTTCAAGGCTTGAACAAATTGGTCAAACATTTTATACTGGAAATTGGGTATTTGACACACATTACAAAAAATTATAAAAGAGTATACATGTAAAGGAAGCCTATGTCAGAGGACAAGTTGAAGAATAAAAGTTGACAGAAAATTGGGTTTGTTATTAATATATTAAAATGTATTTGTAATTTTTCTTCAACATTAAAGGCTCCATTATTATTATATACATAAAAACAAGTGAACCTTTAAATACCTTACTATAGAGATAGATTAGATAGACAACACTTTATTGTACACCAAAACATAAAAAAATATAAGAAATAGTACAACAGGCAGCCTTATCACTATTTCACTAAAAAGCGAACTCTTCCAGGCAATCCTTGGCTGGGATTTACATTTTATCAAAGACATAAAGTAAATTACTGTTAAAACAGCATAACAAGCCATTTGACTTGTTAGCATGATATGATGGTGATATCAAGATGCAATATATCCTTACAAAATCAAGGAGGCCATGAGGCTTCTATGATGATTAAAAATGTCTCCAAGTACCCAATTGCGATTCTGACTAAATTGGACCAAAAAGAAGATTGATAGATTACATAAAGTTTATGGTTGAACAAGAAATGTATGCCAGAAATTCAAAATTTGTTATTCAAATAATGTCAAGCACTTTTAAGGTCAGACAATATAATCAAATGCAATTGTGTCAACTCATAGGTTACTATTTTATATATCAAAGGCTACTTTGCATATATTGACATATTCAAAATAGTGATTTTATAGAGCCACAAATTTAAAGTTTGACATAATTATTATATAAAATAGAGTTGTCATACTTATGTATCTAATTTTACGTAAAGCTTATGCAATCTATTTAATTATGAAAAAAAAGTTAAGGAATTTTAGTTTTTATACTGTAAGTTTTATATTTTATGAATAAAAGAGAGATAATAACTTATATAAATTCAGTACAATAATGTAGGATACTGTAAATATGTTTATAGTATGTACATTATATATAAATATGTAAATGTCAATTAGAAAAATTGCTTTCAAATTTAGTTTATAGCTACCATAAAATAAAAAGGAATATATATATTTATAATTTATGTATTTATAACTGCTATATGGAAATTTATGCTACTATAAATAGTAATTTGAAGACTACCTAATTGTGAATAGCTATTTTCTTCAAAATGTATTTTTAAGTAGTACAAGATTTAAATAAGGAATTAGTATAAATAATTACTGAAAGAGTTTGGTAGGGATGTCATCTAGAAAAATTTCAATACTATAATAAGCTATTTACACAAATATTATATTATATTAGTAAACTAATGAAGCTAATACCAAAAAGATCATTTTTTATAAGTTACAATAAAAAAGTAACAGTAATTAAATGTTACTCTTCTATAAATAATATAAATAAAGAAAAATATTCTAGATAAAATTAAATAAAAGACAAGAAACTTGGAAATTTGTAAACTTACATAGTTAGCCTGAGACATTTCATCTCTACATAATTCATCATAGAGTTCATGTAATTTCTTAAATAAATCAAACTTCTCCGTTGACTTGGAAGCAGAGCCAGCAGAGTTTCTTTGAAACTTCATCCTAGATTCGTCTACAGATTCAGCAAGGTGCATCTTATCATGGGTCCAAGTCATTTTATGGTCTGTGACACCACTGCCAAATTGGGATATATTTGTATTTACATGTTTCGCCCGATTAAGTATTCCCTGAAATAAAAACCAGTCATGCTTAAGAAACAAGTCAGAAAACATACCATCGCTGGAAACTAGCAGAAAATAAATAGAAGAGAACGAAAAAATACCTCAGCTTCCAATGCCGTGTGAATTAAACCATCCATAATGTCATTAATTAAAACAAATATGTGAGTGGCAGTAATGTTTTTAAATGTATTATTTCATATTTTTAGTCTAGGCCTGAATATTAAGTCATGATTTTTAGAAAAACTAATATGCTTTATTTATGTTTCACACTGCATGACAGTAAAATAACATGTCCAATGTCCATCAACATTTTTTGACAGTTCTACAATGGCAATTTTTACGTTTTTATCATGATTTCAACAATGTCATATATTTAACTTTGTCAATAATAAATCACAATAAATGCACTAAAATTATTAAAATATTGAATTATTGAAATTGTAAAAAACAGATCCAGGGAAGCCTATCAAAACAAAAAGGCATTTTTTTAGAATAATTTCTTTTTATTTTTTTAATACCGTACACTGGAGATTGTTACAGAGTCCATATAATATATCTAATGTACTCATTAGATATCTATGGACTCCATATATAAAGTAATATATATGGAGGGTAGAGATAAGGAGAATCATCTTATATGGGACAACAGTTGAAGAAGTGTCCAGCTATAAGCTGTAAATAACTGCCCAAAATCCGTCCAGAATGGCGCTGGTGTCGACAGAGGGTATGATACGAATGTAGCTGTTGTAGACGAATTGATCTATGCCGAGTTAAAAAAAAATATCTTTGGCAAGTAGAGTAATTGGTGATAGTGTATTATTAAAAACGTCAACTATTTACGTAGTACAAAATAATTCAGTATATAGTATAACCTCAGGGGAGTGTTCCGAGGAATTTTTTGATCTGGTGCCAATGCCTCACTTTTACAACCGCACCCCTCGCCAGCAACGAGATAATTACCCCCATTGCCTTGAGCTCCCACGCTCAACCCTGCAACGGTTCACCAGAACATTTATTACTTCCCTCAGCGGTTTTCCCTTTACGCGAAGACATGGGGTTTAAGAAGGGTGTTATAAAATTTCTTAGAGGTCGGCAATGCGTTGGTGGCACCTCTGATGTTGCAAGCGTCCATAGGTGACGGTAACCACTTTCTATCCTCCTAGCGCCCACGGTCTTAAAAAAAGTACTTCAATGAAATAGTGAATAAAGCCCAGCACCAAATCCAATTTATAAAAATAAACGGCCAAGATACTATTTTAAGTACCATAACTTTAAGCATTGCTGCTAGATTCAATTTATCGCCTTTCTATAAAGTAGTGTATCCAAAGGAAGAAGGTAAGGAATGCTCCGGTGGTTCGGGCATGTGGAAAGAATGCATTATGAAAGAATGACTAAACAGATATACAATGCAAAAGTGGATGGATGCAGAAGTCGTGGAAGGCCACGACACACCTTCCATCATCAAATTGATCGTGTACTAGTAGAAGGTGATGTCAGGAGCCTTAAGAACAGACGAGCTTGCATGACAAGAGTTATGAATGTCAAAGAAGCAAGTGAGGTGTGTAAGAATAAGCCTAAATGGCACTCTGTTGTTCGTGCCTACCCCGCAAGGGGACTGGCGTGAAGTTATGTATGTATGTATGTAGTGTATCCAAACACATGTTCGAGATTTTTGTTGTGTGACCAAGCAATTGTGCCAACAAAAACAAAAGGAATTTGTCTTTCTTGACTTATTAACATCCAACAAGATTGTCGAGTGTGAAAATGAAGAAATCTTTACGATTTGTGTTTATATGCTTATCAATTACATAGGTGCCTATACTTTATATTTGCTGCTTGCTTAAAAACTTTTATGGATCTGAGATCTATTGAAAATTATCATAATTCAAAATTTAAGACCTTTTTAAAGGGCTAATAGACCTTTGGGTTTGTAAGGACTATCATGATTGTTTCAAATGTTTTAAACAAATAATAATAAAGTAAATTTTTCTATTAATTTGAAAGAAAATTTTATTTATTGAGGTTTTTAAATTGTTTTTACGTTTAATTTCATCTTTCATATTTTTGAAGGTAGTTGAAAAAAAATATGTTGTTTTAAGTCAAGTTCTTTAGACCCAAAGGCCTACTAAAAGGTAAACTATTTTAGTCCTTTTTCCCTTGTCCTCGTTCACCTGAGATAATAAAAAATCATACTTGTGAGGTTACTTACTGTAAAGCACAATTTTTAAAGTTCAAAGTCTTGGGTTTTCATAAATGAAATCGTTTTAAAGTACTTTGAGAAGGTGTTGCAGAACCTGGGCGTTAGGAGGCTATCAGGTGGGCCGTCTGCCTGTTTGCCTGCTTCAGGCAATAAAAAAAACCTCAAAGATTTATTATGTGAAAACGTGAAGAGTGATTTAATTTCGTGAACTTTAAATAATACGTTTAGTGATTTTGTAATATTTAATTTTATAAAATTAAAATACTTTATAATACTCTAATCACATTTGGCGCTTCTTTTAAAATTCACCCTGATGCTAATGTGGCGGCACCCTAATTTAATGCATTTCGATGGACACTCTTTTATATACAAAAAAGGTTCTCCCTTTTTTTTTTTTTTTTTTTTTTTGGTTTTGAGGCGAGGGAAAATGCTTAACCGATTAACGCACAAACTGGGTCGTTGCTAGGGGAACGACACGCGTCGGTCGGGGGCGATAACACTGCAGCAATAGTATGCTCTTGGCAGCGCTCCGTCCGCGATCGACGTCACAGAATAGTGTGGAAGACTCCGAGCGTTGCTGCACGGGCGAGCAACCCCAATACCCACTAAAAACCCCCTCCTCCCTGACGACCCTGCGCTTTGAATGTGTTGGAAAGGCTGAGATTTCTGCGGTGCCCATGCGGCGCACTCGACAAGCGTGTGTAACGCCGTGTCGGGCGCGCCGCACTGGCGGCAGTCAGGGGAAGGCAAGCAGCCCACAATGCGACACAGATTGTGGCGGTGAAGTGCATTGGACCAGACGGGTGCACCGTACAGTGCCATACTCCTCAGGATGCCAGAGTAAAGTTTCCGCGTCGCACCTCCCGGGCCCCCTACGTTGGGAAGCAGCCTCGAGAGTGCGCCCGCGGATTTGACGAGTTTGGGAACTAGCTGCTCAAAGTGCGCTTTGAACAGCCATTTCCCATCGAGAACTAGCCCCAGATATTTCATCTGGGGCCCTACTCTAATGGCCACCCCTTGGACCGAAACGGTCAAGTCCGCGGGGGGATTGCGAAATTTCCTATGGAACATGATGGCCTCCGTTTTCGCGGGGGAGACCCTCAAGCCCAGCCTAGCTATTCGATCTACGACAATCGCCAACCCGGCGTTAGCGACGTCCACGGATTCCGCAAATGACGCAGCGCGTGCCGTGAGTAGGGTGTCGTCCGCAAAGCAGATCAGCCCTACCCCGGGTAGGACCGGAACCCGAAGGATCCAGTCATAACCTACGTTCCAAAGAATCGGCCCGAGGACCGACCCCTGTGGAACGCCGCACGCGACGCGTCGACGACCTACCTCGGGATTGCCGGACTCACCGCCCTCCCAAAGGATATGTCGATCCTGCAGGTACGCGCCCAACAGCCTCGTGAGGTACGGGGGGACTCCATGCGCGCGGAGCCCCTCCCTGATCGTCTCATGAGGGAGGCTGTTAAAGGCGTTCGCTATATCTAGCGACACCGCAAGAACGACATCCTTCGCTTGGACGGCTTCGTCCGTTGACGTTCGCAGCGTCTCGAAGGCGTCCATCGTGGAGCGCCTCCGCCGAAACCCGAACTGCGTTTCTGAAAGCCCCGGCTCCACAGTGTCGAGATGCTTCACGAGCCGCTCCGCCAAGATCTTTTCGAAGACCTTAGCGACCTCGTTCAGCAGCACTATGGGCCTGAAGGCGGACGGATCGTTGGGAGGCCGACCTCCCTTGGGAATCAGGCACAAACGACCCTCCTTCCATTGCGACGGGAGCCGACCTGCGCGAATACAGGCTTCGAACAGTTCCCGCAGCTGGCCGCGTAGATGTTTAGCGGCCAGGAAGAGGAGTCGACCTGGAACCCCGTCGGGTCCCGGTGCCGTCTTCCTGCCCCGGAGCCGGTCCAGGGCAACGTCTAGTTCCCCCTCGGAGATGGAGTGAGGCTCCTCGTCCGTGGGAGTGTCGGGAACGGGTGGACCCATACTGGGGGGAGTGAAGTTTCCCGGATCCGGGAAGAGCCCGTCGATAACCGACCGGAGCACCTCGGGTTCGAGCGTTTCCGTGACCGTGGATGTGCAAGGCCGCAACGTGTTGCGAGCCCCACGGTACGGACGCCCCCAAGGGTCCCGATCGAGCGTCTCGAGGAGCTCGGCCCGAGCCCGGGCTTTCGCTTGCAGTATTGCAATCGAAAGGGCCTTTCTGGCCTCCCTAAACTCTCCCACGAGTCCATTTTCCGCGACGTAGTCCGGAGGACGGCGCGCCCTGCAGCGTTTGAGCCTGTGGCTGATGATGCGAACTGCCTTTCGCATCTCGCCCAGCTCCTCGGTCCACCAGTGGACCTGCTTGCACGGAGGCTGCCGCTTGGAGACGCGAGGCATCGCCGCGTCGCAAACCCTCGTCAGGGTCTTGCGCATGTGCTCTGCCTGCGACTCCAGGTTCTCGAATTCGACTGGGTAGGCCCAGCTTTCCGTGAGTGCCCACTCCTCGGCCTGCTCCGGATCGAGCTTGGTAAGGGCCCAACGCGGGAAGAGAGGGGGGCGATGAACAGGGCTCGGACCGGAGGAGGGGGTAAGCTCAAATCTGATGTACCGATGATCAGAGAGCGACTCCACCTCCTCCAGCACCCTCCATCCGACAACTCTGCGGGCGGCCGCATGAGTGGCGAATGACAGGTCGATGACCGATCCACCCCGCGCGCGCACGCAGGTCTGGACCGATCCCTGGTTCAATATGGTCAGGCCGGATTGAAGAGCCCATTCCTCAACCGTCCGGCCCCTAGGTTCCGTGAACGTATTTCCCCAGGAACAGTGTTTTGCGTTAAAGTCGCCCATCACGAAGATCGTTTTAGGCGACAATCTGTCTATGGCAGCCCTGATGGCGTCCAAGTGAAGCTCGAACTCCGCCAGGGGGCGGCTGCGCGAAAAGTAAACGCCTATGACGACGATACTCCCGCTCTCCGCCACCGCATAGCCCTTTCCTCTTTCAAGACATGTAAGCGGTGTGCCAGAACCGGCTCTGGCCACCACCGCTACCACGTCGTCGAGGTCGCCCACCCAATTGCCGCAAGGCGGCACGTAATAAGGTTCGCTTATTACGGCCAAGTTCGCTTGCCACTCCGCCATCGCCTGCAGGCACAAATCCTGAGCGGTGGGGGAGTGGTTTACGTTCGCCTGAAATAGTATTGTTACGGGCGTACTAGGCATTGGAGGTGTCCATTGCGCGTACTCCCGTAACACCCGTGCGTTGTTTCGTCCTCGGATGGACGAATTTGCCCTTCACGTAGGGAGGCTGGCAGAACCTCGCCAACGTGGGGTGGGCAGCGTTGAGTCCCCCCGCCGCACACGCCGCGCAGTGGGGGTTCCGGGCCGTGCAGTCCGGCATCTTGTGTCCGCTCTTACCGCAGCGGAGACACAAGTTAGTCCGGTCCGGGCACGTGTCCGGACAGGTCTGGGCGCCATGGCCGACGTTGTAACACCGGTAACAACGTATCGGTCTGGCTTCCAGTGCCTCTACCCTCGCCGAGGTGAAGCCTACCACGAGGTAGCCCATCTCGACGATGACTTTGGCAGCAGCGACGGGGCACATCACGTACGATGCGCCCAAACCGCCCGGTCCTGCACCGATGTGCTTCGTGCGCACGTCGTCGCGCCGGCAGTTGCCGGCGCGCGCGATCGCGTCACGCAGCCCATCGACCGTGACCGATTCGTCCAGCCCAGAGACGTAAAGCTCCCCACGCTTTACGGGGCGGACGACCTCGGCCATCCCTGCAAGGGCTCCGCGCAGAGCCTCGGCGACGCGGTCCGCCTTGGCCGCGCTCTCGGGTCCCGGCTGGAACTCGAGAAGGCGCGCGTCCCTGACGGTCCGCACCACCTTCAGCCCCTCGCGGAGGCCCATGGCCGCGATGTCGACCACCGTCGAGGCCTTCGCGAAGACCTCGCGATAACCGACACCCTTCGCGGCCGCTGCCGGCAGCAGTTTGATGATAACTGCGGCCGACTTCGGCTCACGGAATACTACCGCAGGCTTCGCAGCCTGTTTCCGTTGTTGCTGCCCCCGCCCCGTCGGCAGGGGAGCAGCTTGCGCCTGGGTGGGGGGAGGGGGCCCGTCGCCCCCCCCCCCCTTCCCCTTTTCCCGCTTGCCGCCCGCCGCCCCCGCCCCCCCCTCGGGGGGGGGGGCGGGGGCCACGGGCGCCGGCGGCGGCGCGACGTGCGCGATGCGAGCGCGGACGGCGGGCGCCGCGACTACCGATGTCGCGGCCGCAGGCGCCGTCCGTTGCCTAGGGGCCGGCCTAGGAGCCGACACCACAGGCACGGGTGCCGTGGCGGGGGCCGTTAATGCAACGGCGGCATCGCGTGCCGCTCTCCGCTGCATTTTCAGCCTCCACTTCACCCCCCCTCTATTCGTCTTTTTTTTAGGGGGGGGGGGCCGGTGACGGTGGGGAGTCCGTCACCCCGACAGCCGGGGTCGCCACCACCTCCATCGGAACCGGGGTACTTACTTCCCCCGCATTCCGCCGGACGGCGGCGGCAGCCGTGGCCGCTTTCGGCCTAACGGCCACTTTTGGTGCCGGTTTGATTGCCGGCGCCTTGCCTCGGTCGGCCGCTAGCGGTGGACGGAGGGTCGGCGCGGCATTCAGCCGGTCCTCGATTCCGGCGAACCGGGCATCGAGTATGGGGGCGACAACGTCGATCACGGCCCGCACAAACGCGTCGTGATCGATGCCGCCGGGCCCCGTTGGAGCGGGTGTCGGCGCCACCCCGTTGGCGGCCGCCGGAGCTCGCTCCGTCCCGACGACGGGAGCCGGTGTCGGCCCTGCTACCGCAGCACGGGCCGGACGCGATTTTTTAACCGCAGCGGGTGCGGCGGGCGGTTCCGGTACCGCCGCCGCCTCCGCCGTGGCGGCTTGGGCCTTTCGCTTGACGGGTACGGGGGTCGGCGCCGCCATTACAGCAGGCGCCGGCTCCGCAACCGAAGCGGAGGCCTTTAGGGCCTTACGCATGTCTTCAAACTCCCTGCGGTAGGAGCGGTTTTCCTCCCGCAGCGAGCTTAACTCCATGCGTAGCCTGGCGTTCTCGTTACCGAGCTTCCAGGCCTCGGATTCCGGATTTCGCGTGACCAGTGTGTCGACGATGTCCGACACCCTGGACGCGGCCTCCTTCAGCCGGCGCACGTAAACCCCCTTCAAATTGCCCGACGTTTGGGCAATTTGAATTATCTCGGCGACCTGGGCGCACGCCGCTAGGCGGAGCTCCCCAGGGCCGAGAGCCGATATATTCCCGACGAGGGCGGCGCACTGGCTAGCCGCGGCCACTTTGGCGGCGGTTGCCTTGCGCGCCTTGCGCCCCTTTTCACCCCCCTCGGTGCGGAGGTAGGCCTCCGCACCCGCGAGAATGCTAGTAGTCGCCGCGGGTGCGCCCCCCGTGGGGCGCAGAGGCGAGCGCGCGCGCGCTGGGGAAGAAGCACCCGACGTGCCGTCCGAATCGGCGCCGCTGCTCTGGGACCGGTCCCAGAAGCGCGACCTCGATCCGGGAACGAGCATCGGGGCACACGAAATCGGCACCGTTGCCGTTGAAGACGTTGACGGCGCCGCCGAACCCGATGCCGAAGACGATGAGGCTGTGAACGAACATGACGACGTCGTCGTGCCCGCCGCCGCTGCCGCTGAAGACGAGGACGTGGACACCGCCGCAGCCGAAGACGCAGGCGCCGACATCGCAACAGCGGCTCCCATCCCATTAGGGAAGGAAGACGAGGGGGTCGCCGCTGCCGCGCCTACGAGGTCCCTATTCACGACCCCGGCCGAGGGCGCGAGTGAGGCTCGCGCGACAACCGGTGTCGTGGGACGGCTGCTCTCGACGTTGCAGCCCGAAAGGTTGCAAGTCGATGTCGTAGGCACAGGTGAAGCCCGTGCGCTATACGACACCGTCGTCGTAGGGCACCCATCCCCTGCCGTCGCTGAACCGGCCGCCGTGTATACCGGACTACAGGCAGGCGCTTCAGGGCGGGAATAACTATGGTCGCGAATCGCACCGTAGAGCGCGTGCTCCAGCGAGTCTGGGACGCTGCCGGACGGTGGGATGTGATCATGCTCTACGTAGGCGCCGCTCCCTTGCACGAGTGAGGCTCGCGCAGAGGTGGGTGGCGCCATGTAGGCATATTGAACTATGGTGCTTGCAGCGCTCACGGCCAGGCAAACGGCCGAGTTCGCTGCAAGCAGTACGTTCCTATCTATCTCCGGGTGTGCTGCGCTCCTGCGCGCGGCACGCCCGGATGGGGCCCTAGGCGCCATGGGAACCGGAGGCGGTCCCATCGCGCCGCACCTATCCTCATGCGTGGCGGCGGTGAGGTCTACCACCGCCGACGCATCCCCTACCGAGCCGGGCATATCGGCAGCCGTGAAAACGGCACTATCCGCATGCCCGTGACGCGGCCCGGCAACCGACCTGCTGCGACGGGCCGATGAAGAAGACGCCTTTTTCACCCGCGTCTCCCCGATCTCAGGCATTAACCAGCCATCCTTGGCCTTCGCGTGGTCCCGCTTTCGCGGGACACTCGAAGGCCTCGGGGCCTTCTGGGGGCCTGGGCCATCCATTACTGGAGGCCCGTTCCTTTGCCGAGACCAGTCGACGCGTGTGAATAACTATCGACACAAACGACCGTTATTGCGTAATGCGCTTAGACGCGCCGAAATAAACAAGCGAATAGAGCTTAACAACTCACCCCAGTCGAAAAACAACTGATTCGCGCCGGAATCAAACTAAATAACACTGTACACTATCACTACACAACTGTTGTCGCAATTTGTCGCTTTTTGAGAGCGAAAAAGCGCAAAAAATTGCAGTTTTCCGCAAAGAGCACGGGCATTTGCGACTGCTTCGCACAAACCCCCTGGTGATGGAAACGGTCAATTATAAACCCACATCAAATACTCCCACGAGCAAACGTCGTCCTAGCTTGCAATGTCTTCATTGGCGAGCCAGACAAAATCACACAACTTCATGAAATTTCATGCAATAATGAACCCCCGAAGCTCAGAACATCAGTCTGGCATAACAGACGCAGACATAACAGATGCCGGAGAGCCTCCAGCCCCGGCCCACCCACACAACGTTAAACCCACCAATCACACCCACTCATTACAGACACAAAGTAGCCACACAACACTAGCTTAGGCGTGTTGCTGGAGAGTTTCTTCTGCCGCTTCTTTTCTACCAGCTGTAACACGTTGCGAAGCGGTAGTAAAGATAGACTAAGATCTGCTCCGCCCGCGGAGTCGATAAGTCGTCTCCATTTGCATTATTTTAGCATTGGCTTAGCTCGTTCAGCCTTTTACGACACAATCCGATAGAATCCTCCCGAGTGCAGCGGTCGAGCCGAGGTGGAACCTCACAGGAGGTACCTTCTCTAGCACGCTGCTCCCAGGCTGAATGCCTCCTGTCCCACGGAGTTGGGATGCCCACCAAGCCCATTATGGCTGAAACAGCCATCTGCGGCTATTTAGCTGGATCCTGCACAAAAAAAACCATTGTCCTTTGATCTTAGATATAGAACTGAAATTATTTCCATTCTTTTATGAATATCATAAGTAATTGTTATCAGAGTCAAGATTCTGGTCACACTAATAGCCGGATACAGTAGAATAGAGAATCCCAACATTCAGGTTGCGTTCCACTAGGGACTCACAACGCCCAAAATGCTCAGTTAGCTGTTCCACAAGACGACCATGAGCGTTGTGGTCGTGGCGAAAACGTCACTAATGACGTCATCATTTTCGGTCACACAACGCTCACAACGACCCATTTCATATTATAGGTAAACTCACCTATCCTAGCAGAATGTGGATTCTTGTTGGATAGTTACGTTAATGACTTCAGATCACTGGTCACACACTATAGTTTGTATAATTGTTTTAAATTGTTTTATTGCACTTTTAACACTATATGTATATGAGATTAACTTTTCAATGACTGCCAAAATTGTCTCTGTTATTTATCAGCAATTTATTTAAATTGAAAACCCTAAAGTTTTTATATAGGGCTAGCTACAACTCCAATACTTCCCCTCATTGAAATGTCTTAAAGACTCCTGACTAGTCCTAGCGCTTTGCATAGTTGGACAAGTCTGGGTGTAGGCATTGGTTTTGTAAATATGTCTGCCACTTGATTGGCGGTGCCATTCTCGTCACACTCACTTCTCCATAAGAACCTTCTCGCACACAAAGAAATGTCTAATTCTAATATACTTCGTCCTCTTATGAAACTCCGGGTTGTAAGCAAGACGAATAGCAGCTTCATTGTCAACTTTGAGTGATGGAACATTGTTGAGCTCCGTTAAATGACTGTATATCCTTTGCAGTCAAATGAGTTCTCTCGTGGCTTCATTCGCAACAACAATTTCTGCCTCTGTGGTGGAAAAAGCGACTGACGCTTGTCTTTGACTCCACCATGTAATTGCTCCTCCAGCATACATGCATGCTACGCCACTTGTTGAGCGTCCTGTGTGTTGATCTCCACCATGATCAGCATCGCTATATCTATCTATGGATGTACATGTGGCATGGCTCGATTTGTACTTTATACCCAAAGATGCTGTTCCTTTTAGGTATTTGAAAATCTTTTTCACCATCTGCCAATCCGAATTATTAGGATTTTCTAGCTTCCTAGATGCTACATCAACACCATATGCTATATCTGGACGTGTGCCTACCATTAAATAGGCTAAAGCGGCTACAGCTTCTCTGTACGGAAACACTTTCTTTTCTGAATCCACTTCCCCTGACTGAACAGTAGGTGTCACAGATTCCTTTTGAATTGGTGTGGACATTGGAATGCATTCCGCCATGTGGAAGCGCTCTAAAATCCTTTTTGTGTATGCTTCTTGTTTGATGGTTGTAGAACCATCCTCATCTCGATGGATCTCCAATCCAAGATAGTATATCGCAGGTTTAAAAGTGATCTTTAATTTCTTCCTCAAGTCGTCTAGAAATTCATTAACCACTTTTGCATTTGTTGCAGCCACTAGGCCGTCGTCAACATACAAGGTTATCAAAATTTTCTCATTTTGCTTCTTCCTAAGAAACAAACAAGAGTCTGCATCACTTTGTTTAAAGTTCATGTCTTTCATGCTTTCATGTCTTGCGTTTCAGCAAAACAGGAATTCCAACAGCTGGGAGCTTGTTTCAAACCATATAGTCTTCTTTTGAGTTTCCATACTCTATGGATTACGTCGTCAAAGCCACCTTGTTGTTTCATGTAGATTTCCTCTGTTAATCCGGTAGTTGACAGTATGAAAAATATAGGCAGATTTTTATATATATCGTAGATTACGATCTAAACATGTCAAAAATAAATTGTTTTAATTAAAATAATAAATATTAATTTATATTTTTTAGAAATGAAATCGTTACATTGCAACCATTAGTCACGTGACAACGAACGCCAATCAGAGCGCGTGACGTCATAGTGTGCAAAACATAACAAGTTGTTAATGAATTCTCAGTGAAAATTCATCGTTTTCCAGTAATTTTGCTGTAAAATAATAGTATTTCCACTATTACCACTTTGGAAATGCCATGTGTATCCATTACTTTATCAAAGCATATAAAGTAACCACTAGATAGGTTCTGATCTCATCATTTTATAATAAAATAAAACACAAAATGATTTTGGAGTTTTATTTAATGAGGCAATCTTATAAATTAACTAAACTACCATGCTCTAGGACTAGGGTAATTAGGTTAGTTCATGACTACTTAAGGCCAGTTCCTATATCTTACTATTCACTCACACAACCATCAGTTGAATCTTGACATTATTTGTATGAAGCTTATGTCACATTTTAAGCGATGGTAAGGTAAAGGAACTCGATAAGATATATGAACCAGCCATTAGTGGACTTATCATCTATGAAGTAAAATTGTTCATGGAAAAGATATTTATTTACATATTTTTTAATTGTATGAAAGATTTGATCTGGATGTATTGAGCGGAATGGTGATAGTGAGGACTCTGTGTGAGTAACGGATGAAGTATATAAAGACAGAGTGTCAGTGACTTCTTCCATTATTAATTTCTTTGAAACTGCTTATACTGGATCCAGATGGCCTTAATGATTTCACAGAATATTTCACTTAAAATGGAAATGAAGAAACTGATTTTTGTGAAGACTACTAGTGATCCTGCCTGGTCCACAGTCTGGCTTAGCTTAATACTGGATTGAGTAGCTTTACTTCTATATTTATGTGTCATCAGTACTTCAAACAGATTTATTTGCTGTTCTAAGACCTTGTAAACCTTCTTTCTGGGGCAAAACTGAAAATAAATTGACAATATTATTATTAGATTGTTTCAAGAAAATTAATATTGGAGCTACTCAGTATTAATGTAAGAACCTGTGGTTGTCCACTTTATTGCGCTGGATCGGCTGGGCGTAACTATGTTCTAAATCTCAGCCTTTCCAACACATTCAAAGCGCAGGGTCGTCAGGGAGGAGGGGGTTTTTAGTGGGTATTGGGGTTGCTCGCCCGTGCAGCAACGCTCGGAGTCTTCCACACTATTCTGTGACGTCGATCGCGGACGGAGCGCTGCCAAGAGCATACCATTGCTGCAGTGTTATCGCCCTCGACCGACGCGTGTCGTTCCCCTAGCAACGACCCAGTTTGTGCGTAAATCGGTTAAGCATTTTCCCTCGCCTCAAAACCAAAAAAAAAAAAAGAACTTGTGGTTGTGTTAGAAGTATTTTCAAGAATTAAACTAGCACCACTGGTACTGGCTAATATAGTAGTACTTTCAACTGATTTATTTACACACTTTCTTAATAGCATCATCTTTTGTTCTTTATTGTTATATATGGTCGATTTAAGACTGCTACAAGTTCGCTTTCTTCTATCTGTCTTACAATCAAATTTACTAGGTAAACAGCTTGGTTTCAAACGTAAGTGTGATACAGATCCCATTATTTGATATTATACGTAATTTTCCATATCATTTGGTAACGTAGAATTATAAATAGGGCTGATAAACACTTACATCAAAATGATCTTCACAAAAATGTGGCCACTTTCTTCTCATTTGTTTACCCCTTAGACACGTAAAAAAACAGTTTCTGTGGTGTTTTTATCGTTGTACTGATACACTGCGGTACTGTACAGTGTTTGTAATAATTAGTATTCATTTATTATTATGTATTTTTTAAACTTTTGATAACACTTCAACCAAACAGATGTTTGTTTTGCACACCGTGACGTCATGCGAGATGCCATGACAGCTTGACGCGTTTTCGCTACGAAATGCCAAAATATTTATAAAATTCCTAAATAAAATATGTTCATGTTGTTTTTTTACTGAAATATTAATATTTTGGCTAAAATAGACCATAAGGCACAATATAAACCTGTTTCTCAAAAAGTGTCAACTACCGAATTTGCTATTCAAGAATGCTGTACATACGTCAAATTGTGTTTGTACCAATTTATCTTTAGCTGCTATACTTAGTAACGCCCGTATTGTACCTAGTCTTGCTACTGGACTGAAAGTTTGGTCTTAATCAATGCCTTTTCGCTGCTTAAACCCCTTCACCACTAGGTGTGCTTTATATTTATCTATTGAGCCATCAGCATTTCTCTTAATTCTGAAGACCCATTTGCTAGGTAGCGCCTTTCTGTTAGGTGGTAGTTCAGTTAACGACCATACATTTTTTGCTTTTAAGGAATGTGTTTCACTTTCCATTGCCTTCAACCAGCTTTCATGGTCTTTAGCTTTCAGTGTGTCATTATAAGTTTCAGGGAAAGACTCTACAGAACAGACAGTCATTATACCTCTCGGGGCATCTCAGAGTTTTTCTGTCCCTTAAGAAATATCTCGGCTCTTGGATGTCCATCAGTTGCTCATGGCCATCATCTTCAGCCTTGTAAAAGTCGTCTTGTCTATCACTATGGTCTGATCTCTCTGTGTCTCCCTCCAGTTGACTATGCACTGAATATTCTGTCCTGTTAAGGAAATCATCCTCATCTCTCTCTAAAGAAGGACTTTGAACTACAAAATCATGATTTTCATTTTCTACTCCCTCTAGATCATGGTTTTGATCTTGATTAAGCTGCTGTAACTGCCTTGACTTCTCACTTGGTTGATCTTCGTTGATACCTGTTGAAATTCTTATTTCAACTTCTCCCTGAAATGTGACATACCTTGATCTTTGTGTCTGATGACCATCCCATATACGATAGCCATCATCGTTTTCGTAGCCAATGAGTATGCCTTTTACAGCTTTCTTGCTTAACTTCTTTCTTTTCTGTTTAGGTACATGAAAGTAGCATTCACTTCCTATGATTCTTAAGTGACTTATCTTCGGTTTCTTTCCATACCATAACTCAAAGGGGACCTTATCTTCTACTCTTGAAAGACTTGTTCGATTGAATATGTATGTTGCAGTATTGATCAATTCTGCCCAAAGCATCTGTGGCAACTCCAGTAGAATGCATCATTGATCTTGCTGCTTCTACTAGAGTTTGTATGATCCCATGCTTGTGTAAAATATCGCGGAAATCCTTATTGTCAAATTCGCCTCCATTATCTGAGAGAATGTTTCGAATTGTATGGCCAGCTGTTTTTGTTTCAGCTATGAAACGTACTAGCATGTCTTTGACATCTGATTTCTGTCGAATAAAGTACACGTGCCGATAACTCGAGTACTTATCTTTGAATAATACAATGTATCTGAATTTAGAGAAGCTCTCTTCAAAAGGACCGCACACATCTGTATGAATTAGTTCACCTACTCTTGTTGCTCTTTCTCTCTTACCGAACTTCAGACGATGTGCCTTGCCATATATGCAGCCTTCACATTTGAGACCATCGCAAGGTATGTGTATACCTAACTCTCGCTTCACCAGACTTCTGACATGTCTTGGATTCTGATGTCCAAACCTCTCGTGATAAATCTGCAATAGGTCTTCTTGTGACATTACTACATTCACTTGAATATGGTTGGCTGGGATTATCGCTTTCAGATCAAGCTTATATAATCCTCCATTACATTTTTTGTGTCCAATAAGGCATGTTTTTCCATTTATTATCAACTTGCACTCTGTTGAAGTTGAAGTAAACATGATGTTTGGAATTTTGTCTTGTGCAGCTAAAGCCGAAAACAAGTTTCTCTTCAGTGATGGCACGTACCATACATTAATAAGTGTCATTATTTTCTTTTTGCCATTGATACTTGATTCGACTACCACCGATCCTTTCCCTTTTGCTGGAATGGTAGTGCCGTCTGCTGTGGTCACTGTGTGGTTCAAATCAAAATCGGCAAAATCTTGAAAAATGTTACTCCTGTTTGTGATGTGTACCGTTGCTCCATTATCAACAAACCAATTGTCCCTATCTGAAAGCCTTTCAGATGAACATGCGTTGAAAATCATCAATGTTATGTTCTGAACTTGTAGCGAAGTGTTTGTTCCACTTTGTGTAGGCTTCGGAGGTCTTCCGTCACCTATCCACTTAGGGCAGTCTCTAACCCAATGTCCTTTCTGAGAACAATAATGACACTTCTTCGCTTTTGACTTTTTCTTCTGCACAGTCTTATTTACAACTAGCGCCTCTTGACTAGTGTCGCTTTTAACCTTGAGTACCCTCTCAAAAGCGCAAAGATGGCTTTTCAGATTTTCAATGGTTTGATCAGCTTTCGGTTGTAATAGCCAACTGCTTTTAAAAGTCATCTCCCTGATCTTTCTTCTAAAATTGAAAAAGCTCATACATAAATTATATGCTTTGTCCTCATCAGTTCCATCAAACAATCTATGCAACTCAAGCCATACCTCCCTAGCTTTCGTAAATCTCATTACTTTCCTCAGTGTTTCTTCATGCATATTGGTTGTTAGAATCAGAAGCGCGGTCGCATCGGCTTTTATATACCGTTCTAAACGGGTACTAAATGTTCCAATGCCATCTCCACCTTCAACTGCTTCACTACTTGGAGGTAGGAATGAGCCCTCGACTACCTCTAATGCTTGGGGTACAGTGCGTAAAAGGCATCTGACTTTATATTTCCATGTATTCCGGTTGGACTTGCCCTCTAACAAACCAATCTGTATTTTCCCAGTGGCACTCTCCATTCTTTATGCTGGGTCCTAAACCTATTATAGGTAAACTCACCTATCCTAGCAGAATGTGGATACCTGATGGATAGTTACGTTAGTAACTTCAGATCACTGGTCACTATATTTTGTATAATCGTTTTAAATTGTTTTATTGCATTTTTAACACTATATGTATATGAGGTTAACGTCTCTGTTATTTTTTAGTTGTAGCTAGGTAACCAATTTATTTAAATTGAGAACTCTAAAGTTTTTATATAGAGCCAGCTACAACTCCAATATTTGAAAGGGTGGCTCGAATACCGTTGGCGTAACAATCGTAAACCCAAGTGGAACGGCTATTCGACTCACCTATTGACATGGGTAGTTGTGAGATCGAAAACGATGACGTCATTAGTGACGTTTTCGCCACGACTACAACGATCGCGGTCGCTTTGTGGTAAGACTAACTGAGCGTTTTGGGCGATGTGAACTACTAGTGGAACGACCTGTATAATACGTAGTATCCATAGTAGTTTGTGCCTGTATTATAGAGACATTTACCATACATAGTATCCATAGCAGTTTAGGCATTTACCTTTGAATTTGATTCTTGCAAAATTACTGTAATCTACGTTACAAAAAAGGAGGTTAATTGCTAAACTTTTACACAGAGTGGCATCAGATTAACGGAAATTAAGTTTAGGGGTATACATACGCCTTATATATAGACACTAGACCTGTTATTTGGGCTAGGAAACATGTTTTTAGGGTCCACCAACAAGTTTTGAATGAATAATGGGAAAAACAAAAATACGTTTGATAAACAAGGTTATGTCACTTTTGTTGAAAAAAAAAAAGTTTGATTTGCGTTTAGGAATACACCACTGAAGTAGGAAACCTATTACCTATAGAGGTCCATGGAATACACTTACACCTGATATATAAACACTAAAACTGTTTTTTTAATTTAGTAAACAAGTTTTGAATTAGTTATTATAATTTTAAAGTTCATAAAATAATAAATCACAGTACTGTCACTTTTTTTTTACGACGATAATAGGCATAAAAAAGAGTTTTTTTTTTTATCCATTTGATATCTCAATAATATCGATTTTGAAATATGAGTCATTCAATATGTTGTATGTTTTTAAACAATTTATTTTGATTAAAAAAATCGATGTATAATTCGCTATACTCTATTTGCCGCCTTTTTATTCCATTTCTCTTTTAGTTATATGAATGTACTTTGTGTTTTGTAATGGATTTTTCGAGGACTTGCGTTGTTTCTGTTATATTGATTATTTTTATTTTGACTGACTTTTTCACTGGACTTCGATTGCATTGCTTAACTTTGGATTTTGGCGAAATCCTCTATCTGAAATTTTGGGTTTGACATAGATAAACGGGAGGTAAATTACTGGTTATTTGAGATAGGGATATCCTTACAGTTTATTTATAGCCACTAAGGTTGTGACGGGTGATCGAAAATCGCGACCAGTGACTAAAATAGTGAGTTGGTTAGTCTTTAGACCAAAGCGCACGAGCCGAGCGAGCGAAGCGAGCTTGCCGCGGCAGCGTCTGGCGAGTGCCAGAACCGACTGCTCACCATTTATTCATTGAATACTATTTTAATTATGGTTACAAATCGGTTGTGTCATTTGCTGATCGCTGTCATGGCACATTTGCTTTGCTCGCTCGGCTTGTGGGCTTTAGTCTGCGTTTTTAGACTGTTTTAAATGTTTTTTTTACATGGACCTCTACCTTTCTTCTGCAATTCTCGTCTTTAGACATAAGAAATCAGTACACGATTATGAAAAAAAATAGTAGTTATGTTTACAAAAAAAAATCATATCTCAAAAACTACATTCCTCCTAGACGTGGGGGTTGCAGAAGGGAGAAGCACTCCCCCCCCTCCCTCTCCGCTCCCCCACTACTTAAAATTCAGTGATCACTATTGTAAAGTTTAACCGGGAGTTTGAATAATTATAGTATGCTAGTTCTATATTACAAATCATTACTGTAGGTATAACTTGTTAACTGTATTAACACTAAGAGTACCTAGTAACTAAAGCTAAATTGTTCTTCTGAGGAACAGCAGCAGTGTTATTACTGATTATTTTAATGCAAGCTTTGCATCATTGTGTAGAAAAGCTCCAGGTTAGTGAAATACCTATGTCTCCAAGTTACCACAAGGATTTAAATTTTTATTATAAAGTATGTGGTAATTAAGATAAAAAATTTGAATGTCTGAAATAAATATACATCAAATACATTTTAATACATTGTTGTGTAATTTAGATTTTGTCTCATGTCTTAAAATCTTTTAATGTTAAAATGTGTTTCAACAACAATATCCTCTATATTTGGCTTGATTTAGATCTAATATTTTCAGAAATAATACTGTATAATTATGTGCAAACACAGGTAGTACCACGAAAATGTGTTACCTCACACCACAAAGTTTACTTTTTAATTTGGATTGAATATTATCATAGTTTTGGTTTGCACATGAGCAACATAATGAAGATTGAGCTAATCTCCAATTTAGTCAAATTTTCAATTTTCTATATCATCTATTCATAGTAGAAAAATAGTTTTGTTAATAAATAAGTTTTAAAAATCCAAAACAGCTTATTAATAAACATTGTTTTAAATGATTCAACCTCTTTTTGCACTGATTTAATTTAAATGTTAGCTCAAATTCATTACTGCCATGTTTCTATATCTTAATATCCATTCCTTGAATTGTTTAGTGTCTACTTGAGTTTAGGCCTTAATCACTTGTACAATAAGTGAATGAATAGTAAGTTATAAAAACCCAGCATAAATCATCATTTAATGAAATGAAAAAATAAAACATTTTTTTAGATATATTTAATTATTATCGTTGGATGCCATATGCCTAATAAGATTGGTAATGAACTTGTCTATTTTTCTTACATCCTGTTGCACCTCAGTTTTATACTGGAGACACTGTAAAAATTATTGTAACCAAATTAATTATAATTATTATAAAACTCTAATAACAAAATAATATATATATATATATATATATATATATATATATATATATATATATATATATATATATATATATATATAATTGACTTAAGCTTGAAAAGCCATACCTACTCCAAATTATTAAAAAAAAACAGGAAAACAAAAAGAATCTTATGTATCCATACTTCCACATTATATAGATGCATAATTCTATGTAACTTTATCACTGCCAGTCAATTAAATTGACTTTCATGAAATTAGTGTACATATTCAATAGACAAAACTGACAGAAGGTATAATTCATCTCAAATATAACAATTTTTAGTGGAATAGTAAACTAGCTGGTGTAATAAATAAATAAATAGGTAGGTCTAAGAACTAAGCTAATAGTGTCACAATGGAGGATCACACTATGCCATGCTATCATGTTGATGGCAGATTCTAGCAGCAGCTGGGAATAATAATTGACAGGCAGAGCTAACAAAATGTTAACACCAGAAGGGCGACATAAAGAGTGTATTACATTATTAGAAGTCAATACAAAAGAAATTTACAGCTACAGGAATGAAAACCAATTAAGTATCATCAGTAATCTTTACCTTTTTGTTGTCTGTTATTTTGACAATAAAAACACCTTTAGAGTGTGAATACTTCAGACTGTATCGTGTATTCATTGGGTCCCTTAAGTATAAAAGTTCCGCAGATTTCTCAAATTCTTCCCAGCTTGGTATGAAAGTCATTTTTGAAAATATTGTATAAACAAAGCCTCTTCGTTCGTTCAAATTTAATCAATATTTCCTTTAAAAAATTTTTTTTTTTTGAGGCGAGGGAAAATGCATAACCGATTTACGCACAATCTGGGCCGTTGCTAGGGGAACGACACGCGTCGGTCGGGGGCGATAACACTGCAGCAATAGTATGCTCTTGTCAGTGCTCCGTCCGCAATCGACGTCACAGAATAGTGTGGAAGACTCCGAGCGTTGCTACATGAGCGAGCAACCCCAATAGCCACTAAAAACCCCCTCCTCCCTGTCGACCCTGCGCTTTTGTTTGTGTTGGAAAGGCTGAGCTTTAGAACATAGTTACGCCGAGTCGATCCAGCGCAATAAAGTGCCTGGAGTGTGTCCTGGGAGAACACACCCCACTTCGTTGTGCGAGGGTAGAAGGTCCTTTGCTCTCCTAGCAAGCTAAAGGCCCCCCGCGGTAAACGGAACCTAACTCAGGGAGGGAAGTAATGCGCGTACCTGCCTCTCCGGGTGCCAGCTGAAGGCCGGCGACCTCGAGAAGACGCATTAGCACGCGCTGTAGGACTTCTCTCCCTATCGCGTTCTGCGGCCTCCTTGAGTGACATTACTGTCTCACAAAAAGTAACCGCAGCCCCTCAATTGTCGGCGCTCTGTAGCATGGCCTTGACCAGGTCGCAGAGCGAATCGACCGGACCTACGTGCGTCTCAAGTTCGAAACGCTGCGGTGCCCATGCGGCGCATTCGACTAGCGTGTGTAGCACCGTATCGGGCGCGCCGCACTGGCGGTAGTCCGGGGAAGGCAAGCAGCCCACAGTGCGATACAGATACTTATCGAAACATCCGTGTCCGGTAAGTATCTGCGTCGTTCTGAAGGTCAGGGTGCCGCTGGTGCGGTTGACCCATTCCGTCAGCTGTGGCCTGATTGCATCCACCGTGTAGCCGCCATAGGCCGCAGGGTTGTCGAGCTCTTGAGACCAGACGGCGATCATGGAGGCGGTTTCCCGCTTCCTGATCGCCTCGATTTCGACCTGACAGAGGGTCAGGCCTCTAGCTAGGGCATTCTGCCGGGTGCGACGCACCTCTGCCAGGACGTTCGCCTGGAGATGCCAGGGCGGATCGCCTGCCAGGAGAGTGGCCGCCGTCCGCGACACTGTGCGATACCCCCGTATGGTCCTCACGGCCAGAACCCGCTGCGCCCGGTGCAGCAGGGTTCTGTTGTGGCGGTGAAGTGCAGTGGACTAGACGGGTGCACCGTACAGCGCCATACTCCTCAGGATGCCAGAGTAAAGTTTCCGCGTCGCACCCCCCGGGCCCCCCACGTTGGGAAGCAGCCTCGAGAGTGCGCCCGCGGATTTGACGAGTTTGGGAACTAGCTGCTCAAAGTGCGCTTTGAGCAGCTAGAGTAAATTAAAGTAGAGCCCTAGATATTTCATCTGGGACTCTACTTTAATCGCCACCCCTTGGACTGAAACGGTCAAGTCCGCGGGGGGATTGCGAAATTTCCTATGGAACATGACGGCCTCCGTTTTCGCGGGGGAGACCCTCAAGCCCAGCCTAGCTATTCGATCTACGACAATCGCCAACCCGGCGTTTGCGACGTCCACGGATTCCGCAAATGACGCAGCGCGTGCCGTGAGTAGGGTGTCGTCCGCAAAGCAGATCAGCCCTACCCCGGGCAGGACCAGAACCCGAAGGATCCAGTCATAATCTACGTTCCAAAGAATCGGCCCGAGGACCGACCCCTGTGGAACGCCGCACGCGACGCGTCGCCGACCTAACACGGGATTGCCGGACTCACCGGCCTCCCAAAGGATATGTCGATCCTGCAGGTACGCGCCCAACAGCCTCGTGAGGTACGAGGGAACTTAATGCGCGCGGAGCCCCTCCCTGATCGTCTCATGAGGGAGGCTGTTAAAGGCGTTCGCTATGTCTAGCGACACCGCAAGAATGACATCCTTCGCTTGGACAGCTTCGTCCGTCAACGTTCGCAGTGTCTCGAAGGCGTCCATCGTGGAGCGCCTCCGCCGAAACCCGAACTGCGTTTCTGAAAGCCCCGGCTCCACAGCGTCGAGATGCTTCACGAGCCGCTCCGCCAAGATCTTTTCGAAGACCTTAGCGACCTCGTTCAGCAGCACTATGGGCCGAAGGCGGACGGATCGTTGGGAGGCCGACCTCCCTTGGGAATCAGGCACAAACGCCCCTCCTTCCATTGCGACGGGAACCGACCTGCGCGAATACAGGCTTCGAACAGTTCCCGCAGCTGGCCGCGTAGGTGTTTAGCGGTCAGGAAGAGGAGTCGACCTGGAACCCCGTCGGGTCCCGGTGCCGTCTTCCTGCCCCAGAGCCGGTCCAAGGCAACATCTAGTTCCCCCTCGGAGATGGAGTGAGGCTCCTCGTCCGTGGGGGTGTCGGGAACGATTGGACCCATACTGGGGGGAGTGAAGTTTCCCGGATCCGGGAAGAGCCCATCGATAACCGACCGGAGCACCTCGGGTTCGAGCGATTCCATGACCGTGGATGTGCAAGGCCGCAAAGTGTTGCGGGCTCCACGGTACGGACGCCCCCAAGGGTCCCGATCGAGCGTCTCGAGGAGCTCGGCCTGAACCCGGGCTTTCGCTTGCAATATTGCAATCGAAAGGGCCTTTCTGGCCTCCCTAAACTCGCCCACGAGTCCATTTTCCGCGACTTAGTCCGGGGACGGCGCGCCCTGCAGCATTTGAGTCTGTGGCTGATGATGCGAACTGCCTTTCGCATCTCGCCCAGCTCCTCGGTCCACCAGTGGACCTGCTTGCACGGAGGCTGCCGCTTGGAGACGCGAGGCATCGCCGCGTCGCAAACCCTCGTCAGGGTCTTGCGCATGTGCTCTGCCTGCGACTCCAGGTTCGCGAATTCGGCTGGGTAGGCCCAGCTTTCCGTGAGTGCCCACTCCTCGGCCTGCTCTGGATCGAGCTTGGTAAGGGCCCAACGCGGGAGGAGAGGGGGGCGATGATGAACAGGGCTCGAACCGGAGGAGGGGGTAAGCTCAAATCTGATGTACCGATGATCAGAGAGCGACTCCACCTCCTCCAGCACCCTCCATCCGACAACTCTGCGGGCGGCCGCATGAGTGACGAATGACAGGTCGATGACCGATCCACCCCGCGCGCGCACGCAGGTCTGGACCGATCCCTGGTTCAATGTGGTCA
Source organism: Dendrolimus kikuchii (assembly GCA_019925095.2). Classification (NCBI taxonomy): domain Eukaryota; kingdom Metazoa; phylum Arthropoda; class Insecta; order Lepidoptera; family Lasiocampidae; genus Dendrolimus; species Dendrolimus kikuchii. The sequence goes on from CM034394.1 coordinate 14,266,313, forward strand.
GGCCGAATTGAAGAGCCCATTCCTCAACCGTCCGTCCCCTAGGTTCCGTGAACGCATTTCCCCAGGAACAATGCTTTGCGTTAAAGTAGCCCATCACGAAAATCGTTTTAGGCGACAGTCTGCCTATGGCAGCCCTGATGGCGTCTAAGCGAAGCTCGAATTCCGCCAGGGGGCGGTTGCGCGAAAAGTAAACGCCTATGACGACGATACTCCCGCTCTCCGCCACCGCATAGCCCTTTCCTCTTTCGAGACATGTAAGCGGTGTGCCAGATCCGGCTCTGGCCACCACCGCTACCACGTCGTCGAGGTCGCCCACCCAATTGCCGCAAGGCGGCACGTAATGAGGTTCGCTTATTACGGCCAAGTTCGCTTGCCACTCCGCCATCGCCTGCAGGCACAAGTCCTGAGCGGTGGGGGAGTGGTTTACGTTCGCCTGAAATAGTGCTGTTACGGGCGTACTAGGCATTGGAGGTGTCCATTGCGCGTACTCCCGATGCACCCGTACGTTGTTTCGTCCTCGGATGGACGAATTTGCCCTTCACGTAGGGAGGCTGGCAGAACCTCGCTAACGTGGGATGGGCAGCGTTGAGTCCCCCCGCCGCGCACGCCGCGCAGTGGGGGTTCCGAGCCGTGCAGTCCGGCATCTTGTGTCCGCTCTTACCGCAGCGGAGACACAAGTTAGTCCGGTCTGGGCACGTGTCCGGACAGGTCTGGGCGCCACGGCCGACGTTGTAACACCGGTAACAACGTATCGGTCTGGCCTCCAGTGCCTCCACCCTCGCCGAGGTGAAGTCTACCACGAGGTAGCTCAGCTCGACGATGGCTTTGGCAGCAGCGACGGGGCACATCACGTACGATGCGCCCAAACCGCCCGGTCCTGCACCGATGTGCTTCGCGCGCACGTCGTCGCGCCGGCAATTGCCGGCGCGCGCGATCGCGTCACGAAGCCCATCGACCGTGACCGATTCGTCCAGCCCAGAGACGTAAAGCTCCCCACGCTTTACGGGGCGGACGACCTCAGCCATCCCTACAAGGGCTCCGCGCAGAGCCTCGGCGACGCGGTCCGCCTTGGCCGCGCTCTCAGGTCCCGGCTGGAACTCGAGGAGACGCGCGTCCCTGACGGTCCGCACCACCTTCAGCCCCTCGCGGAGGCCCATGGCCGCGATGTCGACCACCGTCGAGGCCTTTGCGAAGACCTCGCGATAACCGACACCCTTCGCGGCCGCTGCCGGCAGCAGTTTAACGATAACTGCGGCCGACTTCGGCTCGCGGAATAAGACCGCAGGCTTCGCAGCCTGTTTCCGCTGTTGCTGCCCCCGCCCCGTCGGCAGGGGAGCAGCTTGCGCCTGGGGGGGGGGGGGGGAGGGGTCCCGTTTGCCCTCGCCCCCTTACCCTTTTTCCGATTGTCGACCGTCGTCCACGCCCCCCCCCCCCCTCCGGGGCGGGCGCGGGGGCCACGGGCGCCAGCGGCGGCGCGACGTGCGCCACGCGAGCGCGGACGACGGGCGCCGCGACGACCGGTGTCGCGGCCGCGGGCGCCGCCCGCTGCCTAGGGGCCGGCCTAGGAGCCTACACCACAGGCACGGGTGCCGTGGCGGGGGCCGTTAAAGCAGCGGCGGCGTCGCGAGCCGCTGTCCGCTGCATTTTCAGCCTCCACTTCACCCCCCCTCTGTTCGTCTTCTTTTTAGGGGGGGCCGGTGACGGTGGGGAGTCCGTCACCCCGACAGCCGAGGCCGCCACCACCTCCATCGGAACCGGGGTACTTGCTTCCCCCGCATTCCGCCGGACGGCGGCTGCAGCCGTGGCCGCTTTTGGCCTAACAGCCACGTTTGGTGCCGGTCTGGTTGCCGGCGCCTTACCTCGGTCGGCCGCTAGCAGTGGACGGAGGTTCGGCGCGGCATTCAGCCGGTCCTCGATACCGGCGAACCGGGCATCGAGTATGGGGGCGACGACGTCGATCACGGCACGCACAAACATGTTGTAATCGATGCCGCCGAGCCCCGGTGGAGCGGGTGTCGGCGCTGTCCCGTTGGCGGTCGCCGGAGCCCGCTCCATCCCGACGACGGGAGCCGGTGTCGGCCCTGCTACCGCAGCAGGGGCCGGGCGCGATTTTTTAACCGCAGCGGGTGCGGCGGGCGGTTTCGGTACCGCCGCCGCCTCCGCCGTGGCGGCCTGGGCCTTCCGCTTGACGGGTACGGGGGTCGGCGCCGCCATTATAGCAGGCGCCGGCTCCGCAACCAAAGCGGAGGCCTTTAGGGCCTTACGCATATCTTCAAACTCCCTACGCTAGGAGCGGTTTTCCTCCCGCAGCGAGTTTAACTCCATGCGTAACCTGGCGTTCTCGTTACCGAGCTTCCAGGCCTCGGATTCCGGATTTCGCGTGACCAGTGTGTCGACGATGTCCGACACCCTGGACGCGGCCTCCTTCAGCCGGCGCACGTAGACCCCCTTCAAATTGCCCGACGTTTGGGCAATATGAATTATCTCAGCGACCTGGGCGCTCGCCGCTAGACGGAGCTCCCCAGGGCCGAGAGCCGATACGTCCCCGACGAGGGCGGCGCACTGGCTAGCCGCGGCCACTTTGGCGGCGGTTGCCTTGCGCCCCCTTTTCACCCCCCCTCGGTTCGGAGGTAGGCCTCCGCACCCGCGAGAACGCTAGAAGCCGCCGCGGGTGCGCCCCCCGTGGGGAGCAGAGGCGAGCGCGCGCGCGCTGGAGTGGAAGCACTCGACGTGCTGGCCGAATCGGCGCCGCTGCTCTGGGACCGGTCCCAGAAGCGCGACCTCGATCCGGGAACGAACATCAGGGAACACGATATCGGCACTGTTGCCGTTGAAGACGTGGACGGCGTCGCCGAACCCGATGCCGAAGACGGTGAGGCTGCGAACGAAGACGACGACGTAACCGCTGCCGTTGCCGCTAAGGACGAAGACGTCGCCGCAGTCGAAGACGCAGGCGCCGACATCGCGACAGCGGCTCCCGTCCCAGTAGGGAAGGAAGTCGAAGGGGTCGCCGCTGCCGCGCCTAATAAGTCCCTATTCATGACCCCGGCCGAGGGCTCGAGTGAAGCTCGCACGACAACCGGTGTCGTGGGACGGCTGCTCTCGACGTTGCAGCCCGAAAGGTTGCAAGTCGATGTCGTAGGCACAGGTGAAGCCCGTGCGCTATACGACACCGTCGTCGTAGGGCACCCATCCCCTGCCGTTGCTGAACCGGCCGCCGTGTATACCGGACTATAGGCAGGCGCTTCAGGGCGGGAATAACTATGATCGCGAATCGCACCGTAGAGCGCGTGCTCCAGCGAGTCTGGGACACTGCCGGACGGTGGGATGTCATCATGCTCTACGTAGGCGCCGCTCCCTTGCACGAGTGAGGCTCGCGCAGAGGTGGGTGGCGCCATGTAGGCGTATTGAACTATGGTGCTTGCAGCGCTCACGGCCAGGCAAACGGCCGAGTTCGCTGCAAGCAGCACGTTTCTATCTATCTCCGGGTTTGCTGCGCTCCTGCGCGCGGCACGCCCGGATGGGGCCCTAGGCGCCATGGGAACCGGAGGCGGTCCCATCGCGCCGCACCTATCCTCATGCGTGGCGGCGGTGAGGTCTACCACCGCCGACGCACTCCCTACCGAGGCAGGCACATCGGCAGCCGTGAAAACGGCACTATCCGTGTGCCCGGGGCGGGGCCCGGCAGCCTACCTGCTGCGACGGGCCGATGAAGAAGACATCTTCTTCACACGCGTCTCCCCGATCTCGGGCATCATCCAGCCATCCTTGGCCTTCGTATGGTCCCGCTTGCGCGGAACATTCTAAGGCCTCGGGGCCTTCTGGGGACCTGGGCCATCTATTGCTGGAGGCCCCTTCCCTTGCAGAGACCAGTTGACGCGCGTGAATATCTATCGACACAAAAGACCGTTATTGCGTAATGCGCCTAGGCGCGCCGAAATGAACAAGCGAATAGAGCTTAACAACTCACCCCAGTCGAAAAACAACTGATTCGCGCCGGAATCGAACTAAATAACACTGTACACTATCACTACACAACTATTGTCGCAATTTGTCGCTTTTTAGGAGCGAAAAAGAGTGGAAAATTGCAATTTCCGCAAAGAGCACGGGCATTTGCGACTGCTTCACACGGATGCCCTCCAGGAACTGGCCCCGGCTAGTGCTTATAACGACTTTAGACATACATAGTATTCATTAGTAGTTTGTGCTGTAGACAGTGTGGAACACTGCTCGTTGAAAAAGCGTCTCGTTGTAAAATCTTTAACATGTGAATAAATGCTTGGATAGTAATTTGTTTCATTTCAGAGCTTTTCTAACGATGGTTGAAAAAGCTCTGGTCGCGTGCGAATTAGGCCTTAAGCTTAGTGACAAGAGATATAACGAGCTACGCGGTAAAGTGTCATGCAAATGTTACTTAAATATCTTAATTTTTAATCTAAAATTGATTTTTTCGGGTATTATTTTTATCTACATACAAAAATAACTTGGCATTTATGGTAGGATAATTTAGTACTTTTCGCAGAGCGGTTAAAGTTTAAATAATTTTCATTTTGGCTGGTCACACTGGCGCAAAGCGCACCCCCCGACTACGCAGAAAATCAATACATACAGGAACATACACCGTGATGTATTCGAGTTTTTAAAATGAGAACGTGACAAAAGATTAATTTAATTCATCGAAGAAACCATTTTTATTTAAAAAATATATCTGTCGACATTTGATGCTCATTTTTTATTTATTTACAAAGTGATGAGTATTCTTATGGTTACGGCGTGGTAGAACATTCTGCGCTTTGATTGTCAGCTATTTCTTCAATATTAATGCTGTTAAAGGTTAGTCTTTTTTTCTACAATAGTTCTTAATTACCCTCACGGGCAATCTTTGTAATAATATTGATTTTCAATTCATAAAGTACGAGATAATGGACTATCGACCTTCGCCATTGTCTGCATGGTGCATTGCGTGTATTGTTCTGGGTAGGTACTTAATAGTATTAACACTAGGTTTATTTTAGGCATTTTGATATGATTATTTTTGTTCTACAAGCATTTTAAAAATCAAGAACTAAAGACAATCTTGTACTGCTTTATAATAATAATGACATTCAATGATTTTGAAGAAAACAAATTTTCTACTGTTCATTATGCCGGATTTACATTGGTTAATTAAGTCCTTACCATCATTTGGACAGAATTTTTCCACCAGTATTAATTGGTGATTAGGTGTGTTTGACCAAACAATAATAAGGGCTTATTTCCAATAACCCTTTAAAACGAATTCAATTATAAGTCAGGTTTTGCAAATATGTTGTACTGTTTATTAAATTCAGTATTTTTAATAAAGTATAACAAAGTTTCTGTGATTTTGTTTATACCTTGACTTTGATGCCCACCTTCAAGAAAATTAACTAGGCTTTGTGGCAATATGTTTTCTTTATTTAATACCAAATAATAATTTAAAAATTTTTAAGTTAATGTTTGCTTGAGCCTTTTATTAAACTACTAGCGGCCCCGGCAGACATCCTGTTCTGAAAAAATAAAAATCTAGGATCCGATCCCAGCGCCACCTACTGGTTCCAATTGTGGATTTAAACCATCCGGGCACCCACTCAAACACACAAAAACAAAATCGCCAAAATCGCTCCAGGTGATTAGGAGGATTCTAGAACCCGATCTCAGCGCCACCTACCAGTTCCAACGGGATAAAAAGTATCATATGTCCATCTCCGAGTTTTAAGCTACCTTCCCACCAATTATCAGCCAAATCAGTACACCCGTTCTTGAGTTATAAATAGTGTAATTAACACAACTTTCTTTTATATATTATAGATTTTATAAGCTATATACTATAATTTTTCATAATTTTTCACAAAATAGTATTTTATGAAGAAATATGTTGTGTGTTGATATCTTGAAACATCCAAATTCTCTCATAATTATTTTAGACATGATGGGATTAAATGTTACAATTAAGGGATGTATTAAATTTTTCATAAGACTAAAGTTTGCACCAGATAAATATTGGTTCATAAATTTAACTTCACTTACCTGATCATTTATAAACAAAAGTATATTATTACAACTGCTTACAATATATGGCTGTAAAAAATATAAGAAAGCTTTATGAATCTATGAATGATTCTTTGTGTGTTTGTGTCCACTTGGTGTTAGTGTACAGACTCATATTTGGAAGAGATTTTTAGGAACTTGTTATAAATGGTTAATGACACATAGTAGTAGTGAAACTTCAACGCACAAGTGGAAAAACAAATGGCAACAAACAAGTGGCAAAACGAATTGCAACAAAATGTTATCTTGATGTTTTATGGACAGATTGTTAATGTACTTGTCCAATTTGAAAAACTGCATGTAAAACTTCATGTTAAAATTTTGTTGCGATCCGTTTTGCAATTCATTTTCCACTTATCCGTTGAAGTGAAACTTCAAACTTCTACAATGTGTCCCAGCACATATTTTTTTGCTAATAGGATTGTGGTTTGTTTATGTTTTTGTTATATTACATTGAGGTTCTGCATTACTGCACTCGTCTGCTCAATTCAATATGCGTTTTGATAAAACCAGATTTTCCATATCGGGTTTTCAAACCATATATTTTTGAAATCATATATTATCAGATGAGTGGTCCCTAGTAGTAGAGTTTCTCTTTAACACAACCAGTGTTAGGCATTGCCTGTAGTGTGTTTTACTCACTCAACTGATTCTATATAAACATCATGAAAACACTTTTAAAGTATGAAATGGATATCTGAATATATGGTACTCTGGTACTGGTAATATACAGCTCAATATACATTTTAGTAATATTCCAGCAATATATGTATAATGAAACTATATAAAAATCAAATCACCCACACCTAGTTACTATATATTTTTTCATGTTTATGGCATGGCAACTAGGCCTTTATGCCAGGCGCAGTTGTATTGTAGGCTACAATCCACACCACTCAACAGAGTTCGTGTGAAAACTCGAAAGGCCACATTTGACTATACAGTTCACATTTCTCACAAAAACACATAATAACCATCGAAAACTATCAATATCCTACAACTATTGTTCATTTTGGAGTAATTTTACACATTTTTAGAAAATATAACTGCTTAGCACAACATCCCCATAAACTCCCTAGTTACTATAATCAGAATTGTGTTACCACCACCACCTGTACAATATCCAAAGTCACTATAGACAAATTATTTTCCTCTAAAAGTATATTTTAAGTTTAAGGGATGTCAGGTTACAATCTATAGCCGAAAATATTACAACTTAGGTTGTTATAAATGAAATCCACTGTCCTTGACTCTGGTATGTCTTTCGAATACCTATTGTTTTATGTTCTGGCATGACTTCAGCAGACAGGCAGATGGCCCGCTTGATGGAATGCAGTTACCTAGAGATATTTGTAACAAGAAAAGTGATACCATATGCTGCCATTATCTAAAGGGAGACAGGAACCTGGCCTGTAATACACACTTACATAGGTCATCCAGGCTGCAGGAAATTGTATTATTTCTCAGTTGCTGCACAGATAGAAGAACACCTTCCAGCTTACTCCATATATATTTGTCACTCCTTAATTTTGGTCATAAAAGTCCTCCAACTTTATTTTCTTTTAATAGCTTTTATCTCAGTTGCTATGTCCCCTTTATAAAACTGAAAGAAAACAAATTATTAGGCATTATTTTTAGGCATCCTGATTTAAATAGTTATCTAAATTCAAACATACCAATTTAGTTAGCCCTGTGCAGTGTTGTGCAGGAAATGAGATATGTGCTGTTTCTCTTACAATGAGAACATTAAAATTTATCTGACTGATAAAAATAAATGGTTCTCATTTTCATTTTGAATTGGGCTCTGATATACTTCAAAGATCTGGTACTTTTTAACTGACTTACAAAAGGAGGAGTTTCTCAATTCATCCGTTTTTTTTTGTATATTCATTATTCGATTTCTTCATGAATTTAGGACCAATTTAAATATTTTTTTAATCGAAAGGTTATACTCCCGAATTGGTCCCGTCGTTAACATGTCAGGAACTGCTGAGTAGGTTCCAACGAATTAGAGAGGCCCACGAAGATTGTTAGCCAACTTCGTACAGTAGCATCTCGATATCTCGAATGTCAAGGGAAATGCAAAAAGCTGTAATTTATTGAGTCTTCTATTTAACAAGAAGTTCGAGATGTGAAGTATATGAAAAACAAATTTAGATTTATTCATTATCGTATGGTACACAGCTGAGTGACATAGAGAGTTTAATGAATAGATTCATTCATTGCACATGTAATAGGCAGAAACAATAGAATAAACACACGGACATTCTTTTTTGATTTTATTGCTTCTAGTTTGGGGAATTCCAAGTAAGACGTCACTATGTTATGTGTTATTGCTATTATTTTGTATAGGTATTGTTGTTGCTATACACATATTAATAATGTATATATTTGGATATTTAATATTAACATGTGTTATTGTCTATTTTCTTTTTCTTAATTGTATGTATTGTATTATCTATGTATCCTATTAATTAAATGTATTTGATTTGCACACCACCCTCATACACTCTTGATTCCTTTCACACAATCCACAGGCCGGATTGTCTGGAAGAGATCGCTCTAAAGCGATAAGGCCGCCCTTTCTTCTTGCCTTGTCACGAAATGACTAAATGATTTACTTTGTGTATGTGGTGAACAATAAAGTATTTCTATCTATCTATTTATGTTTGACTAACTTCGAGTTATCGAGTATAAATAATGTACTAAAATGCCTACGCAGGAAAATAACATTTTGTTCAAGTTACAAAGTCTAAATAATTCCTAGATACTACCGAGTATTTGGGGGTTTAGTGGAAGGGAACGGCATTTTTTTCGACTTAATGAGGATTTCGACTTAAAAAGATTCGAGGTATAGAGATTTCACTGTAACATGATATGTCGGTCAATTGTAAACCAATTTTCAAATTGTTTCCTTTACTCCTAAGTGTACACTCCCGAGGTAGACCCAGAGTCACAGGTCATGATCGAGCATACTATACGCGTGTAGCTGTTACATTTTCTACAAGCGCTTAATTTTTTATATGCATGTTACGCAATTTCTTCGTCAATTGTGAATCGATTTTGTTTTTTTTTTCTTTATTCGTGAGAATCTATGTCCCCGAGGCGGTTCTATGGTCACCAAGTCCGGATCTGTCGAGTGGATCCTAGGGAAATCGAAAGTTACTAAAAACGCCGCGAGTACATTTTTTTCGTAAGCATGTTCGCGATTTCTCCGTCGATTGTGAACTGATTTTTAAATTGTTCTCTTTAACTCCCGAGGTGGTCCCATAGTCACCAAGTGAAGACCTGGGCTGTCTATCGCAAGGAAATCGAAAGCAACCCTCGTTGAAGAGCATATACACCGAAGAGTAAGATAGCAAATTTATATACGCGTGTCAGTTGTACAATCTCTACAGGTGCTTAATATATGATTTCTAAAGCTAATTGAAGTAATTGCGCAACTAAAAAGTAAAAAATATGTTTTTTAACAAAAACAAAACAGACTTCGCACTAAAAACCAAATACTAAATATTTTATCAGCTTCTTTCTACAACTAGAAGTTTCTGTCAAGTAAAATACCGACCGCCGTAAGAATGCGGCAGCGGGTGCCGGCTTGCGGAGACAATAGGCCATAATCTGCATCCAAGCCGCTGAGTAGTGTCCCGCGCCCCCTCTCAATTACGGATTGAAGCAGGAGAGGCCTGCCTATAGGGACACGCCCACGCCAGTCTGGGTCGCGGCGAAAAGCTCGTACACGTCCCGGAACCCTGACATATGGTGACCAGGGTTTTAGTGGGAATTCCGGCAGCTCATCTGGTCGGCGAGTCCCACACTGCCCCGCTGTAGTCTTCGTGCGGCAGTGTGACTGCAAACGAATTTCCCCTTGAAAAAAAAAGACATTACTTCACATATTCCTCACAACATATCCATCTGTATAACAGCTCCTCCTTGTACCACTCAAGCATAGGCAGGCTAGCATAGGCTATAGCTTCACTGCCACAGAAAAGGGCTAATATTAATATAGATTTTTAGTTGAACCTCAGGGTCCACCTGATCTTATAAGAAACACAAGTGAAGGTATTTTGTGTTTAGAAACAAAATGAAAACTGAAGCATATTTTTCATTTTGTATCTATGATGATATTTGTGGCGCAAATAAGGACAAGTTCAGTGTCCAGGACAAAATCTATTTTGTCACTCTGATACAGTGCAGTCCTATTGGATTCGAATCAAAACTCCATTTTAAGATCGTCGAGATTCAGAAAATTACTTTTATAACGCTTTAGTTTTTTTGTGTAACAGTCCCTTGATTTGAAAACTGGAAATGACTTTGAGATGACACAGGTTCAAAGTTTATTGAGCCTGTGCTGTGCTAAGGAAATAGGTAAGCCTACAGTAATAATAATAAAATCTTTCTAACGGCGAATACTTGCACAGAAATAACCTCGTTGCCAGGATTATCCACCAGCAACTTGCTCTTCAATACGGTCTTGTGGAAACGGAGGTGCCTTATTAGTTACCAGTACTCGCCGGAACTAGTTCTTGAAAACGGCCGTGCCACGCTCTACTGGGAGCGATCAATTATCATGGACAGGACTATTGTAACCAATAAGCCTGATATCGTGCTAGTAGATCGATCTGCGCGACGAGCAATGCTCGTTCACATCAGTATCTCGCATGACGATGACCTCGTGAAGAAATAAAAAGAGAAACTAAGTAAATACTTAAATCTTGCTCTCGAGGTTACCGTTATGTGGTGTCTGGAGTCAACGATCATTGTGCCGATAGCTGTCACCGTCAACGGTCTTATAGCGAAGACCCTCGACCGTCATCTAGAGAGGTTCTCGCTAGGAAACTGGGTGAAGGGCTAATACTAAATACAGCACTCTTGGTCACGGCACGAATTGTAAGGCAGTTCTTGTCTCCAGAGCCCCAACCACCGGTAGTTTGGTCCCGAGGCACCGCTGCCGGCGTACTAATTTTTTTGTATTTTTAATAAATATTTTATCTATATGTATTTTTATAAAAGAACGAGCTAATATCCGCCCGCTTCGTGTGCCGTAAAATCCGTTCTTAGCTGATCTCTACTTGACGAAAGGAACGTTTATGCCAAATTTCAAGTCTATAAGTATTATAGTTCCTGAGATATCGTGATGAGTTACTATATACGTGGATTTCAATTATACATATATTACATAGATAATGTTTCCTATTTTTTGTTTATACATAAGTGTCTTTATATATTATTTAAAAAAATGCAAATAAATAAATACAATATAAATTAATAATAATTATTATTACAAAGGAGTGAAACGGCTGGCTCTGAACTGAGAAGATGGCATGAGACTACTGAGAAGAATTCAGCTCTTAAATGCCAAGACGATGATAATAATAATACAAAACAACTTGCATTGTAATATATTCTATAATATTATAACATTCTAAACATGCAGTGTCTGTACTTTGAAGCTATTTAGAAAAAACCAACTGGAATAGAATTACAAACGATGAAGATATCTTGTCTGTTTGTTCGGGATTTACGTAAAAACTACTAGACCGATTTCGATGCGGTTTTTACTGATCGAGAGCAAATTCTTAGACTTAAAATCTGAAATATTTCGGGGAACCATTTAAATTGTCAAATTGAAAAGGAAAAGAAAAGGGAAAATCGAATTCCAATGCGATTTTATTCACTGATCGATAGCAAATTTTATGTAATAAAATGTGTGATACTTTTATCCCAGATTGCATACATATTAGCTTATTTTGACACGATTTCACTAGAATGATAGCTTAAGTCCTTTTTTAAGTGATGCGATACTTTATATTCCGAGAATCTCGCGGGCATTTGCCCGGGAGTCTTTTAAAGTGGGTATTAGGCATAAAAGTTTGCGGATTCGGATCCGATTGATATTAAAGCAATATAATCCGGGACTTTTATGTTCCCTCAATTTTCTAACGTCAGAAACACGAGATATTAGTCTATGTTTATTAGACATCTTTAGTAGAACAGATTTAGTTATGTATGCGTTTAATAATTCGTTTACTTATACCGGGTTTTTATGGGAATCTTCGTACTTTATGTATTTTCATACTAAAACATCTGTTGCCCTGCTGAAAATACCCTTTGATTTTAAATACTCCCAAAACAACTGTATTTTATGTTATCTGTCAATAATAATAATACTATTTTATTGCGTGCATACCTATAATTACTATTCTTGTTAATCTAAAGTATTTTTTTACATTATATTTTACTATATTTGGTGATCATAAATATTACCCGTTAAAAAGCGCAAAACGCTATATATACACAAATATTTGAATACAGCTCGAAAAAGCGCGAGATTTTCCTAGAGGATGTTGTTTACGTGTAGAAAACCTACCTCCTACCCCTCTCTCGAGATGGCGAAGAATTGTTGAAATACATGGTCTTCCTAAATTTTCACTAATTTATTCAAATGAGGAGTAAGAATACATAAAATCAAAACTGCAATCAAACTTAATTACTCTAAAAAAACACTATTCCTACTTTTATTCTCCCAAAAGAAAACTAACTTCTTTACACAAGGATATTGGATATTTCTATGGATATTGGATCGTTATTCGTAACTGACTTTACTTATAACGTATGTATACTGCAAATTGAAAATATTTATTCATGTTTTGGGCAGAACTTGTTTTATTTTTTCCAGATTATTGTGGAATAAGGTCAAATAGTATACATAATAAGTAAAAATGGAAGAAATGAATGGAGAGCTTTATGGGGATGGTCTACTAAGTCTTGGAGATGAGGGATCCCTGGAGTCAACTGATACTGGGAAACAAGATCAAAATTGCAAAATTTGCGAGTGAGTATTTGATTCTTAATTTTTAGCAATATTTTCTTATTGTGTACAAAACCTTAGAAACATGATATAATAATAATTTTTCAGCAATAAGTTGTGCAGCCCCCGTGTATTGTCTTGCCTTCATGTGTTCTGTGAAGCATGCATTGACAAGTTGATGGTAAATGAGGCTGGTGATTCTTTAAAATTTGATTTAGCAGTTGAGTGCCCGATGTGCAAACAAGAAACTAAGGTATTTCAATAATTGTTTTACTTAGTATTGGCTTTAAATAGTTTGTGCTTAAATTATAATATTGTTTAACATTGTATCAGATATTTGGCGGAGGAGCATCTTCTCTCCCATCAGACTATCTACTTACCAACATTTTGGATGTATCTGCCATGGATCAGTCCCTTGTTTGCACTTGTTGCAAGAGCAAGGAGCCAGCTGTTGCTAGATGTACCGATTGTTCTCATTTCTTGTGTTCTAATTGTAATTCAGCTCATGAATTTATGAGATGCTTTGAAAATCATAGAGTAGTACCATTTGATACTTTGAGGTCCTCGAAAGAAAAGTCTGCTGTGCACAAGCCAATCTTTTGTACCCGACATGCTGGGGAAAGTCTTAAATTTTATTGTTGTGAATGTGAGGTTGGAGCTTGTACTGAATGCCTGACAGTGGACCATAAAGTTGGTGAACATCATTGTGAAAGGATAGTTGATGCTGAACCAAATCTTCGAGCTGAATTGCGAAGTTTTATTGTCGAAGCCAATGCTCGCGCAGCAACTGCTGGCAGTGCTTCCGCGAGACTTGACGATGCTCTCGGAGATTTACAACGTCAGCGTGATGAAGCGGAAGCACTTATTAATGAAGCGTTCCTTGCTTATAAAGCTGCGCTCGAAAGACGTCGTGAAAAAGCTCTTGAAGAACTAGAACATCTTCATAAAGAAAGGGAACTGAAAGTAATGGATCTATTTGATCGTGTCGACAAAACTGTTCAGCGCATCAATTGCGCTTGTAAGTTCGCAGCAAAACTACTTCGTCGTGGAGATGGTACCGAAATTGTTATGTTGAAGAAAACTGTCTCAACACAGTTCGCGCGTTTATTAGAAGGAGCACCAGAATTTGACGTTGATTATTCCTTAGAATTCGTCACAAAAATGGATAAGTTTGATACTATCACAGAAGAAACATTTGGAACATTCCGCACGGAAGCAACACAAGCCGAGGAACGAAAACGCGCAAGTGAATCTTCAGCGATTGTATCTGTGCCATCTAATTCGCATTCACCTGCGGTGTCTCTGACCAATGCACCAGTTTTTGATGATTACCCACTTCCTGGAGTACGGCGTGTGACCGGAGTAACTGGAGTTGGAAGTTTGGTAGGTGTACCAGGTGTAGGTGGAGTTCCTGGTGTTGGAGGAGTACAGGTCATGGGAGTACCAGGAGTGGGTGCCGTGCCAGGGGTAGGGGTCCCCAACACCAGTGTGATGCCTGGAGGAGTTAACATGAATAATGTACCTGGAGTGGGTTCTGTGACTGGCGTTGGTGTGCCTGCCTTACCGTCTATGGTAGAATATAATTTGCAACAGTTGGCCAGTATAGCTGAAAAAGAAGTTCCACCACCGCCTCATGCCTCTCCTGCGCCACCATTCACATTGGCCGAATTACTTGCTGGAGATTTAAATTCATCGCAGGCTTATAATAACCTGCAGGCTCTTGCAAAACTCGGATTAAATACTGGTAAGATTAAATAATTAAATTCCAATAATATATTATGTGTCTTTGACTAGTTTTGACATTAACTTGTTTGTTACAGAGGTTAATGGGTTCGGAGGTGTCGGAGGGGTAGGCGGTATTGGTGGCGTAGGTCCCCGTGGGGTATCTCCGGGGAGGCCACTCCTGACGGCGGCTGAGGAGGCAGCACTAGTGGCGCCCCCCGCGCCATTAGTGCGTGCTACTAAAGCCACACCGATGCATATTAGGTTCAAGTTTGGTCAACTAGGCGGTGGTAAAGGCCAATTTAATTCACCACATGGTTTTTGCCTTGGAAATGATGAGGATATCATCGTAGCAGATACGAATAATCATCGTATTACGGTTAGTTTAAATTTTTTTATTATTTAGTGTACATATGTATAAGAATGGCCTAATAATTTAAACCTTATTTCTATTGTTACTGATTGTACAGTGTAAAATTTTAAAACTTATATTAAATTTCTCCTATTCTCAACAAGGAAATTGGTTATTTTTATAGGAAATGGAGAAAACTTAAACATCAAATGACGCTCATGAGTCTAGGGGCGAAGTCTGTCGTTTTACGTGATGTGTCATAATTGTTACACTGTTTTCATCAGAAATGGCTATAACATGTTTGAGTTAGTAGATTACAATTATGAAGTCGTTTATAGGGCATTTATCAACTAATACTCTAACAGATTAGAAATAACAGATATAGCGTCTTGAATAAAATTGTATGGTGGAACCATCTGTACGAATGTATTTTTTTTTAAATTACAGGTTTTCGATAAATCTGGTACACATAAATTTAATTTTGGCACGGCTGGAAAAGAGGAAGGTCAGCTATGGTACCCACGCAAAGTGGCGGTTGTTCGTGCTACTGGAAAGTTTGTCGTTTGTGATCGTGGCAACGAGAGGTCTCGCATGCAGATATTCACCAAGAATGGACATTTTCTAAAAAAAATCGCTGTAAGTCTTAAGCATTGTGCTCCTTTGAGTGTGTCACACATGCTCTGACAAGTGATACCACATAACGAAAATTCGCATGGCTTGTAGTAGTATATTATCTGACATATCTCTCTAAAGTGCTAAGTAAAACCTAACTCATATCACATTGATTTACAACATTCACTTAATTAAGTGATTTACAAATGCCATTTGACTGTTTTTAAAGGATTTGATTATTTGTTTGAAATTTTATCTCAAACAGGCTCTGAATTTGTTCAACAGATTTCAGTGAAGACATTAAAACAGGAATGAAGAAAGAAAGAAAAGACTTTGAAGAAATCGCTATGTACACACTTGTACTATTTACAGATGATTTGAAATGGTTTAGCTAACAGAATTTTTCTCTTAAATTTTCGTGTATGTTGCATTTCGATAAAAGACAGGGTTCAAAAGATCCTAAGTTTAAATAATAAATATAAGTTGTTTGTTACGATGTTAGACCTTAACTCTCAAACTACCATCATAAACTTTTGTGTGTGTATACATTGTTGGAAGCAGAGAAAAGGACATAGGGTATCTTTCATTCAGAAAAAAAGTATTGTTTTCGAAGGATAGACGAATGTAATCAAAAATTTGGAGCTGCAGTTGGTATTTTTGGTGCCGCTGTTACAATACACGGCATGGCAACGAGGACCAACTTTTGCTGTTACAACTAGCAGAAATATAAATATTTGTTCCACATTAATGAAGTTAAATACCGGAAATGAGATTATAGTTCCTGAGGTAGAAAGACCTGAAGTTCCTGCAATGGCATAATCTAGTAATTATTTGTTTGTGAAGGTGCGGTTCATCGATATTGTTGCTGGTCTAGCTGTTACTGCCGAGGGTCTCATAGTAGCTGTTGACAGTGTGACTCCTACAGTATTCATTCTATCTGAAGAAGGTGACCTCATGAACTGGTTTGATTGCAGCGAGTGCATGAGAGAACCATCAGATATTGCTATCAGTGGTATGCTTTTCAATTGACTTTTGCACTTGTATATACTGTTAATTTTGCAATGATTTATTTAATTGAACTGTATCATATTTTAGATTTATTTATAATTCATTTTTTAAAAGTGACCAACTACTTCTTTAGTTGATAAGTGTGGACTGTAACAGCATAAACTTTGCACTACTGGCTTTAGAGCTTCCGATATAAAAAAAATCAAACTTATCTATGTATATTGCTACACTTGTTGAAATCGGATATCGCACACTGCTATTCTCGATATTTCAGTTCCTATCATTGAACGAATATTGAACTAAGATTAAAGAACCTTGGTAGTCAAGAAGTAGTAGGTAGTCAAGTTGGTAGTCTTTAATAAGGTTTTTTCTATTTTATCCTCCTGGCACCCAAGGTCCTAAAAAAATACTTAATTGAAATAGTGAATAAAGCCCAGCACTAAATCCAATTTCTTGAAATAAACACCCTAGATACTATTTTAAGTATCCTAACTTTAAGCATTGCTGCTAGATTCAATTTATCGCCTTTATATAAAGTAGTGTATCCAAACACATGTTCGAGGTTTTTGTTTATGTGTGACCAAGCAACAATGCTAACAAAAACAAAAGAAATTTGTCTTTCTTGACTTAACATCCAACAAGATAGTCAAGTGTGAAAATTAATCTTAATGTATTCGTGAAATCTTTACGAGTTGTGTTCATATGCTTATCAAAAATAGGTGCCTATATTTTATATTTGCTGCTTACATACAAACTTTATATGGATCTGAGATACAGTGAAAATTATCATAATTCAACATTTAAGACCTTTTAATAGACTTTAGGGTTAATGAGGACTGTCATGATTGTTTTAAATGTTTTAAATAAATAATAATAATAATAAAGTAAATGTTAATTAATTTTAATGGATTTTTTTGTTTATTAAGGTTTTTAAGCTTAATTTCATTTTTGATATTTTTGAAGGTAGTTGACAAAAATTGATGTTGTAACATGTATGTTGTTTTAAATCTAGTGCTTTTGACCCAAAGGTCTACTAAAAGGTTATCTTTTATTGTACTTTTTTCTCTTGTCCTCGTTCACTTGAGACAAGAAAAATCATACTTGTGAGCTTACTTACTTCAAAATCTTGGGTGATCGCCATGGAAACCTTTTTTAATGACTTGGACTTTAATTCAAGAAAGTGTTATATACTTAGTCTGGCTATAAATACTGTTACAATTAAAAAGAAACTTGGAATCTGTCATTTTTATATGATTGTTCATTGTGTTTTCTCATTTTGGCGCCAATACATTGTAAAACATTTTGCGATATTAAAATGGAGTGGGGCGATAAAGAGAACCAAATTGCTGTGATTGTATATACCTAGTCTTGCCATAAATATTGTAACAAATATTTTTTTTTCTATCGCAAATAACATTTATAAGTTTTACAGTGTGTTAGTTTAATACATAAATGTAAAACAATTTAGAATATAAAAAGCTTATTCGAAGTGGTGTTCATTGGCTGCAATACAGTCCTTTAAACGTTGAGGCCAGTTATCAATAGAAGCCCGCACTCTTTCCATAGGAAAATTGGTCACTGCCAATCGTATGGATTGTTTTAGGAACACCAAATTATCATGGCGTTTAGAGCAAGCCGTACTCTCTAAAACTGACTATAAATCATAATCCAGCGGATTAAGATCGGGACTAGACGACAGCCAGCCTTCAGTTCTGATGAAGTCCGAAACGTTCGTTTCCAACCAAGACTGCGTGGACCGAGCTTTATGACCCGGCGCCGAGTCTTGCTGGAAGGACCCATTCTTGGTTATTGAACATGGTGTTGTTAAGGGGCTTACCTACCTTCTCAAGAATGGTATCTTGATACACTTGTGCCGATGTTTTGATACCTTTTTCACAAAAATATGGCTCAGTTACTCCTTCATAACTAACACCCCACCAAACTATCACTGAAGACGGATAATGTCCACTCTGTCGACTAATTGAGAACCTGCCTTAGAGCTTTGAGCATAAATACGGTCATTTTGTTTGTTAAATTGTTGCTCAATTGTAAAATTTTTCTCATCCGTAAACAAAATTTTTCTGTGACCTCCCTTTGCGTACCGCTTTAGTAGTTGTTTTTTTTATTTATCTTTATTGCAGGAGTTCAGCAGACAGGCAGACTTCCCACTTGATGGAAAGCGGTTGCCATCGCCTATGGACGTTTGCAACACCACAGGTGCTACGAGTGCGCTGCTGCTCTCTTAAGGGAGACTGGAACCTGGTCACTAATGCCGGAACACAACTCAAGATTGTTATGGCGACATACTTTAGACCAGGGGTGGTAGCCATCTGGTCGGGCAAATGCCCTACCACCTGGCTGTGGCTTGTTTGGTCGCCTGTTACGACAGGCCGCCCGGCCGCAGGAAATTGTATTCTTTCTCCGTTCCTGCACGGATAAAAATTTGTTTCGATTTTACCACCCTATTCTTTTTTAAATGATGAGTTAAGAAATGACCAGTGCGTCTCTTATAGGCTGCAAGTCCTAAGTCATGTTTTAAAATACGCGACATGGTTCTAGTTGATATCTTCATTTCCCGAGATAAAATCTTTTGCTTTCGGACAGGTTTTCTTCGAATTCTTGTCCTTACTGCTTTGACCACCTTTTTCGTACGAACACTACGTGGACGGCCAGATCTTTTTCTGTCACAAACAGAGGAGGTCTCATTGTACCTATTAATAGCCCGGTACACAAACATTTGACTGTGGAGAGTTTTAAAAATTGCATTTGGCTGACCATACCTACTTTGTGTAATGCAATCACAGCGATTCGGTTCTCTTTATCGCCCCACTCCATTTTAATATCGCAAAATGTTGTACAATGTATTGGCGCTAAAATGAGAAAACACAATGAACAATCATATAAAAATGACAGATTCCAAATTCAAATTAATATTTTATTTTATTTTATTAGAATCTCCAACAAAGGGTACACATAAGACTTATAAAATATACATGACCTTAAATTTTTAATAAATGTCCTCCTACACTTACTGGAGACCACGACATGCGTAAAAACTAATTATATAAATTTAAAGTGTCATATATAATAGAATAATACTTATGTAAAAAGCTATACTACATAATATTATATATTCGTGATAGAATACACAATTTTTTTTTTTTATTACAATATTTTGTTTCTTTTTAATTGTAACAGTATTTATGGCCAGACTAAGTACGTATATTTAGGTTATATTTAAACAAAGTATTCAAATTAAATGAAAAATTCTTAACAAATGTTTATATACTGGTTGTCCTCGCTTATCACGCAAAAAATATTACACAATTTGAGACGAAGGAAGAAAGAAAAATGAGAGAAGCTACAAGAAGGAAAGATTTAAAAAAATTTACCATCACCATCTACCATCTGCAAACAAGAACTAACCATCAAGTCAACATTCTATATAGGTTATTCTATGTATTGCAAACGTTGTCAGCCTCCCTACCCCACATACCGCCGCCCCATCGCTCACGCCCGCTTTAGCGTTACCGTCACCGCGCCGCCAAACTGTAAACTATGTGTGACCATGCTGCCACCGCACTTTCGTTATAGAACGATAGGAATTCACATAAAATAGCACTACGGCGTGGCGACGCCGTGGTGGCGGCGCGTTCGCGGTGCCATCTCTACAAGCACTTACTCGCGCGGGTGGGCATTGCTGTCTATAAACAAGCGGAGCGGCGGCAGCGCATCGGGCGATCGGGCATGCCTTGCACATGAGCGCTAAAATACTATGGTTGTCATTCCTATTATTCTGAATACTACTAAAGTAGACCAGTATTTATAATCATGAAAAATAAGGCAAATTCCAACTTTAAAATTTTCAAAATTCACATTATTTTGGATATTTATTGTTGTAGGTAAAGAATTCTACGTGTGCGATTTCAAAGGCCACTGTGTGGTGGTGTTTGACGAGGACGGTCGCTTCTTGCGTCGTATCGGATGCGAGAACGTGACCAACTTCCCGAATGGCATCGACGTGTCGGACGCTGGCGACGTGCTCATCGGCGACTCTCATGGGAACAAGTTTCACGTCGCCGTCTTCTCGCGTGAGGGCGTGCTCGTCACGGAATTCGAATGCCCCTATGTTAAGGTGAAACATTTAGTGTGTTCTGTAACCATTTTAGTAACAAACCTTTATAAAATCCATGTCCATCTATCAATCTGTCATATATTATCTTACAGTTTTTTGTCGAAAAGGTATAAAGCTATGTGGTTGAATTTAGCAGGAACACTTATACTATATGCTACTACATAATGCTGTAGTGAAGTCGCAGAAAAATAAAAATAAGCATTGACTGCTATACATATAACTGAAGCCTGATGTTTTTTTAGTACATTCTTTAAAAATCATAATGATGTTTCGTTGTCCAAATTTTGTTTGAAATTGTTATAAGCAACTGTACAACTGTAATACAATGATTAATAAATTGGTTATTGATAAGTTGCCCCTGTGTGTCAGTCAACATATTGTGAAGGGTTCTTCAGAGGCGACGACCTAAAGAAATTATTCCGAAATGTCTTATCTCTGATATCTCTAAAATAGCTCTTAACAGTCTTTTATTATTTATAGTTTTATTTTGTTCAATTGCCCAGGTTTCTCGTTGCTGCGGATTGAAGATAACATCTGAAGGCTATATTGTCACTTTGGCGAAGAATAATCATCACGTTCTAGTCCTCAACACTCTTTATATTGTCTGAGGAGTAACTCGATGGCTGTAAGTCTGCATACTACAAGATCTCACATTTATTCCTTATATTTTATATTAATTGCTGTTTTTTTTTACAAAGCTTAATTTTTATTTGCTAAACCAGTATTTAACTACTTATTTCGTTGAAATATATTAAATTTCACATTAGTCTGATTTTAAGATTGTCCACATGCAGTGAAACATATTGAAAATGGATTTTTAATCTTTGTGATTTTCGTTCTTTTTTCGTATTTAAGATTTTAGGTATCACTGCATTGGATGTATTAAGTCATTATTCCCAAAGTTGGTATTGAACATTTGCGGTATATACATTTATTTGGGTTTTTTTATTCATCTATGATTTTTTATATTATATAAATATGGTTGCATTTAGTTATAGTAATGGTAATCCAAAGGTTAGTTTAATGTTATACAATATTTTAAATTAATATTTGTTATATTTGGATATGGTGGTTAAAGCTATAGAGCTAAATTAATCTCGGTATCTCAAAAAAATTCAGTTCTAGTACAAATAAAACGATGTCAGTGATACGTTTATTAGCACAATTAGCTCTACGAATTTGAAACATATTTCTAAGACCTGTATTCCAGAATAACCTTTCTGTTTACACACACCTATGAGATGAAAATCGGAGTTCCTGAAGAGCGATGTTTTCGTTTGCAGTTTTTTTAAGACGTATAATTTTTGTGTCCAATTAACAATTTTGGGTTACGATACTGTATAGTGAAATTTAACTATTTTATTAAATGTAACTTCCTGGTTGTTCGGCGATAGTCTACAATTTTGATGAGTTTGGATTTCACCTGGCATCTATTTGAAGAATATTCTAAAATTTAAATATTTAATGAATATTTGACATTAGCTAGATAAATAAACGTGCAACATCATATTTAATTATGAAATAATAATCGCTACAATTGAAACATCATTTGCTTTATGATGCCTTTTGACTTGGCAAATACTTCTTAATTTGAACTGATATCATCTCAAGTGTTGTTCTAGAAGATGGGTCTAAATAATCAAGAATAAAAGTATAATTTTACTACCATAACCAAATAAACCTAAAACATTTCCCATCGACAGGACTTATATATTTTTTTGTCTAAAATAGCAGCTGGTATGGTTCCTAGTTCGAGTGAAGTTTAAACATGTCAATTAGGGGACTGCGTGGGAGTGTCGCCTCGTATAAAAATTGCTTACCCTTAAAAATTAGCCCGATATACGTATACTATTTGAATTTATTTTATTAAGCGATCGGTAAATTTACTTTATGAACAAATAACGCACAATTGAGTTTGTTGTTGAAATTTTTTTTAGTGTTTGTGATGACGAAAGGAGGCGACACTATATAACGTGCCATCTAGTTTAGGTTAATCTCGTATACAATATTATATATTGTCCGTTAAAATATATTTACCATTTACAGAACTTTGTGTCTATACAAAATGTTTTTCATGTACTCTTGTTTTGAGAGCCCATTGCATATTTGAAAGTTTTTTCATGGTTAGGCTATTACGATATACATCATTAATGTTTTTGCGTTTGATAATTCGATATTATAAAAAGGAGAACTTATAGTATTGTATTATTGGTAGAGGACCGCCGTAAAGGACTTGCAATAAATTTGTACAATATTAAATTGAATTTTATCTATACTTAATACATAAACATAGGGTTTGAACATTTTTGTATAAAGTTTGTTCTATTGTAGTTTTAGCAATTTTGTGGTTTCTTCAGTGGCGTAAATAGTAACATTCTTATATTATAATCGATACCTGATATTAATAACATGAAGTATTTTTACGGTAAATCCTTCTACAGTTTAAAGTTTGCAGCTTATGTAATAACAGTACTTTTCACAATGACAAAAGTATTTATAGCATGAAAAAGTAATTTTGTCATTGGCTATTTTATGAAATATGACACTAGAATATTTTATGATTATAATATTTACGGTTTCTGATTAATGCCATGGAAGAGTAATATTAAAAATGACAATCTGCCAATGAAAAACATAGTCTGCTAAATTCTACTCTATCAGGTGGCTCCACATGCCATTTTACTCTCGCTTTTTGATGTTATATTATTGAAAAAATATTTTTCAGACTAAATCAGTCAAAGGCCGAGAGCGCCAAGCATTTCAGTTTTTGATTGATTTAATTAAAAAGATTATTCAAATAATAGTAATCATAAAAGTAAAAGAGAGAAGAATGTACTTTTGGCGCTATCTTGACATAGACATTTAGATTTACTTATTTATTGCATGAGTTCGGCAGACAGGCAGACGTCCCCACCTGATGGACGGCGGTTACCGTTGCCTATAGACATTTGTAACATCAAATTGCTACCAATTTGCTGCCACTCTTTAAATGGAGACTGGAACCTGGCCACTAATGCTGGAACACAACTCAAGGTTGTTATGGCGGAATATTCTAGACCAGATGTGGTAGCTATCCAGGTGGGTACAAACCCTACCACCTGGCTGTGGGTTATTTTGTCGCCTCTTACGACAGGCCGCCGGGGCGCAGGAAATTGTATCCTTTCTCCGTTCCTGCATGGATAAAAAGATTTTCAGAGTTACCTTTTTTGTTGGCCAATTGTATTTCTATTATTCTTCTTCCATGTTTATTAAATATTTTATAAGCGCCATTAAGGAAAACAAAATGTCTTAACAAAAATCTTCAAATCCCTTTCGCTTGGCACTTTCGTGTACATTTTACCATTCCCAACTTTTATATTATTTAATTAATTAATTTTATTCTTATGAGAAACATTTTAACTGTTTAGAAGACAAATTAGACAGATTAAAATTCGTGTCTCTAGCCGTTGTCTAAAATTTTTTAGCATCAGCATCACACTGGCATAATAAGTAGTTTTGACATAAATAAGCTCCAAGACATATATATTTAACTAATGAATTTGTTCATATTCAATGAGGTTCGTATGTATTGTACACGATCATGCCAATTTCTATTCACAAGTTTGATGTATACAGCTCGCCAAATTATATATTTTTGTATCTATCCACATTTATATTCAAAATTGAGATTTAATAGTTGTTTAGATGATAGATAAAAATATAAATATTGCGGTTTATAAATAACTACACTAAATATTTAGGTATTCGCACTATAGCTCGGTCGTCGTTTGCCCTTGAAGTATTTAAACAAATGTTAATAGGGCACCTATTATAAAGGCCATATTTAGGGAGTTTTATGGTTCATGTCGGGTTTCTATATGTTTTACTCTTTATCACCTTACTATTGGTAGAAATGGACATTACTTGTATGGAGTTCATGTTAAATTTCAACCAGTAGTAAGGCCAATGAATGGATAGTCAGATATAGGATCCTGGCATCAGTAATAACATCAGTTTGTAATTCAGAAGTAATGGTCAGATACAATATCAATAATAGATAATATTATTTCAATAAATCCACGGTCTTCCAGAAGTATTTAGGCCTTTTTGGAAATTATTATCAAGCGACAGATATTTATATATTTGATATTTTTTTTCAAACTTTACGATTACAAAATTGAAACTAAAATTCAGATTGACATTTTTATATTTCATTTGTACATGACCATTATTTTGTTTTGCAATAGTTTAAATTTCGTTTTGCAATTAGTACTTAATAGGACCACCTAACATTTAGTGTGATATATATTTTTTCCAATTTAAGCAAAATAACGCTCTCTAATAATTAAAACATAGTTTCACTTGTACGATAAAAATAAAAATTCACATTCAAAAGTATTAGACTTATAAATTGTTAAAATGGCGATATCGTTAAATAAAGAAACATTCGTTTACTATCAATTACATACAAGACATGCAATTACAGTATAAATTATTCGGTACACATATTTGCCTCTCGCTAAATGGTAAAAATTATGAATAATATTTATAATAAAAAATATATAATTATATCAAATTAATGAATGTTTGTACTTAATTAGCAATAGGTATTTATTTTATGTATTTGTTGTATATTTGAGCAGTTTTAAAATATTTGATTCGCTAAATTTAATGTGATATGAGCAATAATAGAGAGACATATTAACAAACGTTTTAATGGAAGACTTACATGACTCGACATGGCAACGTGGCCGCGGTTTGGCCACTCGTCCTATATTTACATAATTATATTATTATACCAGTGAAAGTTCATTTTAAAACTTGAGTCAGAATTCTCTATTGATTAGTGAGTAACTTTTGGGTTTATTTTTCATATTGTTTTTAAGTTATTTGTTTCAGGATTTTTGTCCCGATAGTATTAGGGAATTTTATTTTATTTTAATTAGACTCGAACTTTGAGTCTACAACATGCCCCTCGCGGATGAGCCGGCGTGATTAATACTCTTGATTTTGTCTTTTAATTGATTTTATTGTTTTAATTATATGTTCGGGGCCTATTATATGAATAGTATTTTTGGCCACTATGTTTAGGCCTTTAGAGTTACGAATTTTTACTGCCAAATTATTTTCTTACGATATTTGTGCATGCACATAGTAATTATTTTATTGTATAATATTTGTATAAAACATTAGTTATTAATTGTTGCCAATTTTTTTGTTTTATTATTATTATTCAGGGTTAAATGTTCTATTTTTTAATTCGTTGTCATTGATCAAAATTATTGTGTGTTAGTGAAGTATAATTAACCGAAATAGAATTTATTATTGCCCCAAGGGGAGCGTTTGACGCTATTAATAATATTGCTTTAGGGTTGCATAAAATTATTAAAAGTGGTGTGATAAGTTTTGGATAATTTTACAAATTATACTATTTTATGTGTGATTTTTAAAATAAATAAATTCAAAGTTAATGGTGTACCAAACATTACACCTGTTTTAATTATTTCAAAACTTGTAATGACAGATAGTATTATAATTAATATCTCCTATTATTAGCCCTTTTGCATTGATTTGGGTGATATTTCATCGACAGTGTTTCCTCTGTTCTTGCCATATATCTTATGTAGGGATCAGTGTAGAAATTTTTGTAGGTATTAGTATTTTTCAATGGATATACACACGACAGTATCACAAGTTTGCCTGTATGGTGGTGTTGTTTAGAGATGTTTATTAGCGGTTGGCGCGGAGGCGGGCGGCGGCAGTATTTGCCCCGAACGCTTGGCTGTATAATTTGCCGTAGTATGTAAGCAATTTGTCATGGATTAATGGCAGGTCAAATGGTATCTATTGTCCATTATGACATTACTCGATAATAATTGTATCATTAGAGTACATTACAGTAGCCTTTCTCGGGAATCTTAAAAGTTACCTATATACACTTTAAAGCAATTTTTTGGTAAATATATTTCTCTTGAATCTATATTCCCTTATGTATTCAGCAATAAATTACTTCAGTAGTTGTGTAGTACTACTTTATATGGCATGGAACAACGCGATGTCTCGTTGGAAGTGGATCGATTGATTGTTCAGTGCCATCTGGGGTGGTGGCGGTAGGGTTCGCAGCGCACAAGGTGAGCTCTTCTCTTAAGGGCCCTCCACATTCTCGCGAGAGCGCTGGTAAAGCGCGAGAAACCATAATGGAATGGACTGTCATGTTTCCTTGCGTTCTCGCGAGAATGTAGAGCGTCGGTAAATGTTGACCCCTCTCTATTGGAGGTGGGCGTTTTGCCTATTAGTGGCACCAAGCACAGCTCGACGGCGACGGATTTCGGTGGAGTGTTGTGGCATTACCTACCACTCAAACTGTATTCAATATTGATTGTATTACTTGACTGTGGGTGGGGATAATTTTTTAATTTAATTCGATTTTAATTTTAAACGATTCCATTATTTTTAGTTACGTTATAATAAAGACGGGATGCTCAAATAATTGAAACGACTTTACTTTTCTTCGCCCACCTTAACAGTTTCGTCTCCACTATTCTAAAACAACAAATAATAATAAGGTTGTGAGCTCTATTCCCATTGGAATTTTAAGCCACATGTGTGCTTGTGCAATAAATATCACAGTTTGGATCTAGGCTTTTAAATTATTATAGATTATATACATTGTTGAGCTGATTATAAAATTTAATATATTATTATACCTTTTAATATTGTTAACGAATTCTAATTGCATTCCACATCTTAGAGTGAACGAATTTGAGACGACCGTTTTCAGTCTACATTTTACAAGTTATTTTTTTTTTACAATTGTAGGATTATTAGCAGATGCCAATGTTTTTCCTTTAGTCAGTAAAAGTACAAATATTTTAATATACAATTCTTGGTATTTACGTATTGTAGTGATCTTATTTTTTAATTGATTCTTTAACTATAAGCATAATTTTTTCAACAAGCGGCCATTTAGGTATTTTCCCATCTCACACATTGTTCAGTGAATAACAAAACATATCATACCGAATCAATTTATTTTAGAAACGAACTGTCTGCAACTCCCGCGATTTCCTCACGTTGGTTTAAGTGTATGTCGAAATGGCTATTCTTTTGGAATTAGATTTAAGTTTATTATAAGTTACTACTCAATCTTGTTTGTCGTCTGTTTTATGTTGAAATTTATAGTGTTAATAATAATGATTGTGGAAGGTGCGAGTTCCAAATGCATATTTTAATTTTTGATCCAAAGATTCATTAATTCCTTTATGTTATTATAATTTAATTCTCATTATATAAAATGACATTTGTGGAGTGTGCATTGGTATTTGATGCTAGGTTTAACACGAACTATATTTCTGTAGAGTTGGTGCAGCCGAGCAAATCTCTACTATATTCTCTTAAGAATATATTGCTCAATAATTCTGTTAAAAGTATTTTTAACTTAGGTGTTAGTCCACGTCATGGAGTTAGTGTGTGAATGTGGACGACAGACACGAAATTATATCTAACAGACAATACCCTCCGTAAACATTGAAATGTAACAGTTGAAGTTTTATTAGATGTAGTTGTTTGCCTTCACGGCAGCTTGCCGCAGAGTGCGAGCTGCACGGGGCCCAGCAGCATCACCACATGGCACCACCTCGGCCTTTGGTCCCATTGTGCTGTACTGTTGCTACGTTTTAACATACACTATAATATTGCACACCTTAATATAATACATTAAGCTTGTCCCAAACTTGACATAATCATTCTCATTCCTCTAAAATACTTTCAATAGTTTCAGATACGTATATTATAGCAGATGGTAGTTTGGCTGACATATTTAGTGTGTCTGTGTGTTGGTGTTGCCTGCACGATCGTACTTTGTTGCCCCACAGTCAACGAAAATTGTTATGTAATACATACAGGAGTCTCTGCTGCATTGTGCCTAGATCTTAGAAGTTAATGGTATCAAGGTAGAGTTAATCTCAAATATTTTGGCTCTTTGAATATTCCATGATATTATTTTGTTTTTCATGAAAAATGTATTTACATTATATACATACACTTAGTAATATTGTATACATGAATATACATTGCGTGGTTTGTAAATTGATGTTTTAATTTTATTGTAAAAATTAAGATGCCCAACTGGTTGTCTGTCCACGTTTCGGATGGTGTCGAGGAATTGAGTGCAAATGAATATATAACGCTATTTTATTCATCGCAACTGAATATTAGTATTTCTAATTGTGGACAGAAATGAAGTTTATTTGTTTTAACTGGTTGCACATCTTACTTTGACCAATTCGATTCCCCGTTAAGAGTTACATGAGAATTTGGATCTTTGTCTGCGGGCACTCTTTCTTTTTGATTTTTTAAACGACGAGTGTAAGTTTTCGCGTTACCTTAGCGGGGTCTATTAATAATATTATATGTTTATTAATATGAACTGTGGCCAGGATAACAACAGCACAGAGCAGTGTAATTCAGAGCCTGCCTAAAATATATTTTTGTCATGATTTTATTTAGGTATATACATGTTATTATTCACATATTACAGTTTTCTCAATATTAGCTTGTATTTTAATTAAGAAATAATCATATTTAACATTGCCAGGTGATCAGCAACCTGCACTTTAATATTTTTGGAAACTATTGAACTTAAATTGTACTGACTTTATAAATATATTTACTTCAATAAAGATTTTCCATGCCACTAACTCGATGAGTTTTATTTTGTTTTCTTTTTTTCTAATTATTCTTAAGTGAGGTGGATTGAATGCCACGAGTTAACGTGGACGCTTAGTATTTCGCCGCTTCTTGACTTTTATTAAAGACAAATAATTATATTGATTTTTGAAAGTAGATTTTATCATACCGATTCTTCGTTCCTCAGGTACATGTATCTACACTTCTTACTACTATCACCACTAATAATTTTTATAATTTTGATTTTACTTCAGCCTTTGCAGACAAAAATTGTACCTATATGTGCAAGCTAAGCAAATTTGGGTTTTCTTATAACAGACCACTCTGGAACTTTCAATTTCAGGCACCCAGACCATGGTAAATAAAGTTCGTTATAATGCTAGATATCGCACGCGGAGACAGCTTTCCAGTGAGCTTGGCCGGCAAAGGCTACTCATTCAAAGTTACAAAGGCCGTCAAAATGGTTACGAAACCTTTCAATTTGCAAAGCCCATAGTCATTCTAGGTACACAATGAACAATTATTGTACTTGCGTAGAAATAAAGCATTCTTTAATTTTAACACAGTGCCTAGTTTATAACGTCATTTAGGTGTATACTTTAAAATTGTAATGTATTTTGAAATGAAGAGTTCAGTCGGGTCGCAAATAAATCTTCGTCGCAACGTAATTTTTCACTACTGATTCTTTGTTACTTACGAAAACAAAACACAGTTATATATTAGGTATATTATATGTCAGGTAAGGAGAACTGTAACCATAAAATAATTAAATCTGTTTGAAAAAATAATAAATATATTTTTATTACTTATATTTTACATAGTATCACATTAAATATTGTATGTATTTATATAAAATATTTTTAATAATGATTACTACTACCGATTCATCGGTTTGTAATATAAACAAATTTAACAATTATAATATCGACATTGTCAAAATTATATTTCGACAAACCTGTAGAGGACTGCGTAGTAGACTATGTTAAGGAATTATTCATTGTTCTTAGAGCCAGTTGCAGATACCACTTTCCTATAGTAGACGCATGTTATAATCCGCAAGCTATCAAAACGGGATGGAACCTTCTCAAAGTAAATCGAAAATGACAATTGTCGAACCAAGTAACAACGTTAGCAAAGAAGCTCCGAACAATGATTAACCGACTCTGCTAAAATCAAAAGCGGGGTTATAATTTTGGCAGGTTATGTTTATTGTATTTTGTTTTTGATTAAAGTATCTTTCAACTGCCGAACTATTTCACGTGTCTTTACAATCTAAATCGATTTCGAAAATTCTTTCACCAGTGGAAAGCTACATTATTCCTGAGTGACAGGCTATATTTCATTGTGATTAATAATATTTTTTAATGACGCCCAGCGAAGTGGCCACAAGAACGCCTGTCAAATATGTAACAGCAATAATTGCGTACAACTTCGTACGAGGCACTGCAAGTCTTTTCTGCGTATGAATTAATCAAAGGTTACAAAGCTTAATTAAGCCTTGATTTGCGTGCGTATGTTTTAATGACACCCAGGGAAGTGGGCACGCGTCTGCTAATCTTTAATATAAATGCAATAACAGATGAAGTAAAAAAAACAGAAAACCAAATAAAAATCAATCGAGCATCGAGGCATCATCGACGCTATCTCTACCGGGGGGACCGACATTGTCTCAATTCTAAAAGGTCGGATTTCACTCTGATCGTACGCGGGTTATACAATTAATTCTAACATAATTTATATGCAAAAGAACAGGCGTTAAAGTAACATCATCATATAATATCATGATAGAAATAATTTTAATTACAATTTCAACAATAATCAATATGCTATTTGACTCTTTCTACAATGTTATAACGTCATAAGTTTGTACACTCCTAAAAGTCTATGAGGCTGCGTCGTTTTGTAAGATATGTCAGTTAATTTTATCATGCGTTCCCTATTGCTGAAGGAACCGGTCCCGCATCGAATTTTCTCTGTTTTAAAGACGGACAGGGAACACCTGCGCGCCTCCTTAACATACAAGGGTTTCGTTCATAAACAAAGAAATCCCTAACATGTTTGACAATTATCTACTACACAGTCATCTGCAGCTACAAAACAATAAAAGTAAATATAACATAAAGCATTTTCATGTCAATATCTTGCATTAAAACTACGATTGACTTTGATAAACACATTCACCAGATATCCAAGTGGATATGACCTTTAACGTCTTTGGATCTAATATCACGAAATCTGCATCACATCCAAAGTTTAGATTGCCCTTTATGTGCTCTATGCCTAACGCCTTTGCTGGATGTAACGACGCCGCTTCTAAAGCATATTCTAATGAACAGTCTGAAAAAAGAAAACAAAATGTACTAAGATTTCAACAGCAAATAACTTAATGCAATTAAAATTTGAACGTACGTATGTATGTAATTAGGAAAATGGGAACCAACCAAGTGAAGTGCAAATACAAAATGTTGCAAACCTATTTTAAAATTATGTAGGTACTAAAAAGATCCAAGTTATTTATCTTTAATAGGAATTATCCAACACGTTTTTACAAAACAATCTGTTTACTAGGCTTTGCTACACAGTTTTTTATGAATACCATAATGATCTCATTGTATTCCCAAAACTGTGAACGAGGAGCGAGCAAACAAACATCAAACAAAAAGATCCTTTCACATTAATAAACTAATGTGATATGGATTATTAGTTTCCTGAGAACCAATATTGTAGGTATCCCTTTTTCCTCCACCACCTACATCGCCATATTACCTAAGAATTTCCTATAACTAAGGTAGCCTGGAAGAGATCGCTTTAAGCGAAAAGGCCGCCTATTGTATTGCTTAGAAAATATTGTAAATATGGTTTGTTTTTGTAATTGTATACTTTGGCGTGCAATAAAATGTTAAATGTTACTCTGATTTTTATTAACTGAACTAAAATGACAGCTGCAAGATAGCTTTTTGTTTTATCTTGCAAGCTTGGAGCAACTCATCGTTGAGTTGAATCTTACAGAATTTCTATAGAGATTGTTTTGAAAGAGTTGTTGATTCAACTCGATTATGAATCAAAAAAAATATCGATCGCAGCTGTCAATTTAGTCCAGGTAATTAAAAATCAAAGTAAATATGTTATGAGACAAAAAAATTAGGACATCTAGGCTGTATGCGAATAGAAATTATAGGTTCAAGGCCATCATAACATTTACCTAGCGATTTTTTCAACGTCATAATACAGTCGTCGAGTGCAGTGGTGCTTCCACATAGGGTTTTAGTGCCAGTGACGTAAGCGCGGCCATCCTCCACGGTTACTAATTGTGGCCCGATCCTGTGGTTGCCGTCTTCTAAGCCTTGGGCGGCTACCGCGTCACTTACCAATACCAGACCTGGAATTCGTACGTATAATTTATTGCCCCCCCAACTACATAATATCTGTATAACGGTTATTGAACTTTGGTCAGTTATTATATGATACTCATGTAGTCACATAACAGCGGGGGTGAAAATAAATGTCGTCGTCAGCATGGTAAAATTATATTACTTACTAACAGTTTTTGCAAAATTGACTGTATTGCATTTTATTAAAGCTGAAATTGTGATATATTTTTTGATCTATGTAACGTTTATGAATCTTGAATCCCTATTAATATTATAAATGCGAAAGTAACTCTGTCTGTCTGTCTGTTCCGTTTTCACGTAAAAACTACTGGACCGATTTGGCTGAAACTCAGTATATATATATTTTCGATGCCGAGAATGAACATAGGATACTTTTTATCCCGGAAATTGGGGTAGTTTCCGGGATAAAAGTATATTTGTCTCTCTGTTTGTTATCCTTTTATGGAATGACTATTGGACCGATTTGGCTGATATTCGGTACATATGTAATTTGAATACCGAGGGTGGCCAAGGGATACTTTTCATCCCGGATACTGGGATAGATTTATGTAAAGTTTATCCCGGAAACTAAGATAGGTTTTTTATTTGTGGTTTTCCATTTTCGTCATTTTGTTTACTTTGGTCAATTTGGTCGTTTAGGTAGTTTTGGTAGTATTGTTTGGTAGTTTTGGTTGTTATGGTAGTTGTGGTAGTTTTGGTTGGTAGTTTTGCTATTTTCGGTAGTTTATGCTGGTAGTTTTGGTAGTTGTGGTAGTTTTGGTAGCTGTAGTAGTTTTGGTAGTTTTGTTTTGTAGATTTGGTAGTTTCGGTAGATTTGGTAGTTGTGGTAGTTTTGGTAGTAGTGGTGGTATTGGTAGTTGGGGTAGTTTCGGTTTGTAGGTTTGGTAGTTATGGTAGTTTTGGTAGTTGTGGTAGTTTTGTTAGTTGTGGTGGTTTTGGTAGTTATGGTAGTTTTGATTGGTAGATTTGGTAATTGTGGTAGTTTAGGTAGTTGTGGTAGTTTTGGTTGGTGGATTTAGTAGTTTTGGTTCGTAGATTTGGTAGTTTCGGTAGTTTTAGTACGTTTGGTAGTTTTGGTTGTTTGTGTAATTTACACAATATCTCTATTAATCCCTATTAATATTATAAATGCGAAAGTAACTCTGTCTGTCTGTTCCGTTTTCACGGAAAAACTACTGGACCGATTTGGCTGAAACTCAGTATATATATATTTTCGATGCCGAGGATGAACACAGGATACTTTTTATCCCGAAAATTGGGATACTTTCCGGAATAAAAATATATTTGTCTGTTTGTTTGTTATGCTTTTACGGAAAAACTACTGGGCCGATTTGGCTGAAAATCGGTATATATGTAATTTTCATACCGAAGGTGGACAAGGGATATTTTTTATACCGGATAATGGGATAGATTTATGTAAAGGTTATCCCAAAAGTGGGACAGGCTTTGGTTGGTTTTGTGATTTGCCATTTTCATAATTTTGGTTATTTTGTCCTTTTTGATCTTTTTGTCCATTTGGCTCTTTTGCTCTTTTTGCTCTTTTTGAACTTTTTGTCCTTTTTTGTCCATTTTGCTCTTTTTTGTCCTTTTTGCTCTTTTGCTGATTTTGTCCTTTTTGTCATTTTTGTAGTTTTCATTGACGGGGGATAGATAAATAAAACTAGGACTGTTTGTAATAGAGGATGAAAGTTTGGATGTGACCAATCATTTCTCAAGTATATAGATATAAAAATTCATCGTCTATAAAAATGCGATAGTAACTCGATGTGTCTTTCTGTTAAGTTTTCGGAAAACACTGGGAATACTGCATGGTTTTAATTGTAATTTTGTTTAAATGTAGTTTTAAAGCCGAAAATGGACATATATACTCATGCCAGGAGATCGGATAGTTTGCGATATAAAATTTAAGTGAATTTTTCGGGTGCAAATGGGATTAACATAAAAATGTTGTACAATGTAACCTGTATGTGTATTAACGCCTGCTCTTTAAACAAGAAGCAGGAAGTAGAGGTTAACCCGCGGTGCAGCCGCGTGGTAAACTCTAGTATTAACATAAATAAATTTAATAACGAATTTTATTATATATATATATATATATATATATATATATATATATATATATATATATATATATATATATATATATTAGGAATTTGTAGGATGTAAATTCTAAAATGCCGTTGGAATTATCACAAAGTTTATTAGAAGTAAGTAGTACACTCACGTAATTCACAGTTCTTACAAGTATAACCGAATACAACAAAACTAAACCTTAAAGCAGAAAACCGTAATCACGTAAGTGGCGCAAAGTCCGTCGTTATAAAATACTTGTTCCGAAATTACACTAGATAACGCTTGGTCCACAGTCGAAAGACGACCATCTCCTTTCTCGACTGATTGACCCTATCCATTTGCAAATTAGACATGGCCTCCTAGCAACATATACACCATTCTTTTGATTTATTTATTTATAAGCTTTATGGCTTCCATGAATTTGCATTAAATACAGAGGAAAGAAGGATTTATGACGTCTTACTGCCGCGTGAATGAAGAGATTAGCACGAACAATAGATCACTCTAATTCATAAGGGTAATAAAGCACCTGCAAAGGTTTAGTATAGGCTCGTAACAATATATAAAATCTTGCTTTTTCTCGGCATTTTTAATTTGTTAATTAGTTTACTTTGTCATGATGGGGTCGATATGAGAGCAATAGGAAAGCATAAGACGCTCCTGATAAGGATTTGTACCGCCCTTATATTTTGCGTCTTGCGAGTATCATGTACGTACTCGTCAACCTATAGGTGTACACAATAACATAAAGTCCACTTTATAAATCTAATAAACCCATACAGTCCATATTTTCTGATATAAAAAAAAATCATATGTTCATCCCTGTTATTTGAAATCTGGAAAGATATGAGTAAAACAAAGAAAATATACACACGATA
The DNA here is from genome assembly GCA_019925095.2 of Dendrolimus kikuchii. Lineage (NCBI taxonomy): Eukaryota > Metazoa > Arthropoda > Insecta > Lepidoptera > Lasiocampidae > Dendrolimus > Dendrolimus kikuchii. Next base: position 14,302,029 of record CM034394.1, read on the forward strand.
CTAAAGTGTTAATACACAATAAAGCATACTCATTTAGTCATGTGTACACACAAGTATTGAGTGTTACGTTAATGATGTAGTTCCCAGTCGTGTGTCGTTCGTCACGTTCATTATTCCCCATTTTCACTTTTCTTGTCTCCACCAAGAACTCTAGTCCATTGCAAACTCAAGGTCCCTGACATATTTTTTTTCAATACAACGACCCTTCCAAAATAATTTAAAACTATCCCAAAAATATTAAAGTTTTAAAAAGAAAAATTGCTATTGTGTATATCTGTTTGTTCTGGTTTGACTAATAGGAAGTGGCCAATTATAAATAATTGAATAGATTAATGTATGTACCTTCAGGATTTGTTCTACTTGCTATTCTTAAAGCGGCTGGATGGGTATGTATTCCATCAGATATGATGCCATAGTACACCTGTTTTTTTGTTGAAGATGCCAATAAACCTACTAATCCTGGATCACGATGATGAAACTATGAAAAGAAAAAAATAACTAAGTATTTTAATTGTATTGTTTTGCTCCTGCCAAAATAAAACAAAAAGAACTTAGTTTTTCAGAATGGTCAAATGTGAACACAATCTACACAATTTTAATTTAAAAAAAAAAACCAATGTGGTTGGTTGGTCCACTGCCACTTTGGCTTGCAAATTTTGCAAGCTATGTAGGTAACATTGGTTGTCTTATATATCTTCCTATCTCATTTTATCCATGAAAGACACTCTATTCAGACTCTCGATTTGTTAATGAGCACCATTAATGTTCACGTCTCAGCGCCATACGTCATAACGGGAAAGAAACACTGCTGGAAAACTTTCATCTTCCAGATTTGCAGACTGGTCAAATCAAAAATTATTGATGATGAAGACAATTTTATTAATACTAGAATAAAAACATGAGATTAAATGCTAAGAAATACAGTATAGATACTTACAGGCAACATAGCATTAAATAAATGTGTGATTAAATTTGCTCCACATTCAACAGCTTTTTCACCCTCAGCCAGACTAGCCGATGAATGTCCAAGTGCCACTTTTATCCCAAGCTCTGTGAGACTTTTGATTGCTTCAGTTGCTCCTTGAAGTTCAGGTGCTAAAGTCACAATTAACACATTTTCTAATGAACCATACACATTCTCCAGCGATTTCAAGCCCTGAAATTTATAAACATATTCAAAATTTAGTCAAGAACATGTTACAATTGTGGACTTAGACAAATGCTAATTGCAGTACTTAAAAAAAAAAATCCATTGAGTAAGGTTATACTACTTCTACTGAATGTTGGTGGATGCTGCATTAAAGTATGGTCTTACCAGCTTATGTATATTTTAACGAAAGTAAAGTAGAGACCAGCATGAAGAATTGCTAGAGCCTGTGCGGAAAGAGAACCACCATGGAGTAAATTGGAACTACAAAAAAATAACATTATAATCATAACATTATGACTTTTATATGCCACTTCAATTATTAAGACTGAATCTGAAGACAATATATTCTAAAATAGCCTCAAAATATTCAAGGTTTAAGAGTTATAATATCAAGATTTCGTAACAAATATGGTAATTAAGCACAGCAGCACCCCCAAGCCTTATGACGATTCTATTTCCACACATACACTAGAAACAGAAGCAGCTATATTCTGAAATGCAACAAAATATTGCATTGAATTATAATGGAATCTTACTGTATACATCTATTAATATAACATAACAATATATAACTTAAAGATAACAAGTCGGTTGATAATGTCTGTAGTTTGATTTGCTGAGATTTCTGTAAACAAATAATTACAGAAGTACACAGTTATATAAAAAGTTCATTAACCATGTTTCCCAACTAAATGAAAGTAGGCTATTGATAACAGAGAATTGATAGTGGTTGTTTTTATTGCAAGATAAAATATTGACAACAATATTTGCATGACAGATTGTAAGTCTTTGTGTAATTATGTCAACCTCTAGGATTTCTTTTGTCCCTTTTAATAATGTTGTCAGAAAATAATATTAGCAACCCGTAAGTCTGATGGCTAAGCTGGGGTTTTTCTATTTCAAAGGAATATGTGGTATACACATCACACTTGACCAAGGTGGATTAGCTGCTGTCACACATCAGTAGTTGTGGTGTGTGTTTCCTCATGTTTTCTTTCACCATCAGATTGTAGTCAATTTAACTTTATGTAAGATAAACGATATAAAAGGTACATGCTTCCCAGCCATGATTCGAACTTATATCATTAGTATGAGTCATGGGTCACTAACCTTCCATTACTTTATAAATATAACAATTTGTAGTATAGTTTATTCATTTTGTGTCACTTAACACATCACATTTAATAAATTAAAAACAAATTTATTTATTTACAAACTTTCAATAACAGCTGGTCTAGAATTGTCTTAACCCTTAAGACTATTGTTGATATACCAAAAAGCCGCAAGACTAACACTATCACTATCTCGTAATATACCAGGAAAATATACCTATTTCATACAAATCCTATATGAACAGAGTGAGACAACAACACAAAAACAATCATGTGCACAAATGCAATCTGCACTCTCATCGCGGACACATATGTGCTAATAGTGAGCTGAAGAGTTAAGCTAATTTATGAAATTAATAAATTAGTATGGGTTTTTAAATATACTGTGTATATTGTTTGATAACATGCATTACTGTGACAATTTTAACAGCCAATCTGTACCTTGATAAAATATCATCTACATCATAGGCTCCCAATGGGGGCGGTACCACACCCTGGTGGGCTTTGGAGCCTTTCGTAGGCGCAGTAGCGTGTCCAAAGGCAAATAAGGGGCTCATTGATATATATATGCTTGTTATTGAATTTAGTTTTTTTAGTAATTTTGATTAATCATCTTGTCTTCGCCTTGGTGTAGTGCCCCAGTTTTGTGTATTGTCTTGCATTAGTTGGTTAATTTATAATTTAGTTAATAACACTTTGTATGGTCTTTGTCTGAATTAAATGTTTTTATTATTATATTATAACGTTTTCTATTTTTAAATAATTAATAATCACAACCCTCAACCACGAACACAAGGAGCACAATTAAAAAGAGAGGACTAATTTTTAACTCGTGACTATTAATAGATAATAGACAGACATAACAAAATGATATAATTGACTATGATCTAAAAATGCCCCCTGCATTGGAATAATTTTTTTTGTAAAGGGGTAGTCCATAAAAGGTTGGAAACCCCTGATCTCCATGATTACTGCTATATAACCAAAAGATAAAAATAAATCTTGTATTAATGTTATGAAAAATAAAAAAATACCTTCTCTGGTATTCTGATATATTCTTCCATGTGAGCTCCTTTCTTTGCTAAGCTAATGAAGGGCCCTTCTAAATGTACTCCCAAAACAGAAGCTCCATGTTTTCCACCTTGCTGCTTTTTGATCCTTGGCAAAATGTTGTGGTACTTCTCCTCTGCAGATGTGACCATTGTTGGGCAGAAAGATGTGACTCCATGTGCTAACAACTTTTTTGCAACTATTTTAATGCCATCTTCTACATTCTCAGAGTCATATGAAAAGTCGACACCCCAACCACCTTAAAAGTAAAAACATATTTAATTAAACTATAAAACATGTTTAGGTAAGATGGGTTTCCTTAGATAATTCTTAAATCTATGCCTTGCTAACTATTCCAATTTTTTGAAATAAAAATTATCACATATTCATCTCCTTTTTTTAAAGGGATATATTTAAAAAGTTATAATGCATATTTAAAAAGTTAATTAAGTTAACATACAATGATAGTGTATTTTGAAGCCCATGGTGGGCAAATCTATAGATGTTTGATACACAAATTTTAAGTAGCAGGGTGGTGAAGTGCAGCGGGGAGGTATACTTACCCCTATGGTCTAGAGATCTTTTTTTTATTGCCTGAAGCAGGCAAACAGGCGGACGGCCCACTTGATGGAAGGCGGTTACCGTCTCCTATGGACATTTGCAACACCAGGGGTGTTGCCAACGCGTTGCAGGCCTCTATCTCTAGAGATATTGAAATATTATTTTTTTATAAAGATATCCTCACTAATTTAATTTAAAGCCAGTAATCAACAGAAAAAGAACTCAAAAACAGTGTATATCTACAAAAATAAAGAAAAAACACAACAATGCATATTCTCATACACTACAAGAGTAACTATGAAAATATTCAAAATGGCGGCCAATAAAGACGAAATTATAAATTATGTATATAAAATAAATAGTAAATGGTAGTCGGTTCTAGCACTAGTTGACCCCTGCCGCTACACACTTACTTGGCAAGTGCATTTTAGTCTAAGCTACCCTAATCACTGTTCTAGTCATTGGTCACAGCCTTTCACTACCCATCACAATAATATTCGTGAAAAAATAGGTGAGGTGATGTTTACCAAAAAATAATATTTCAAAAATTACGGACCGGAGGGGTTGCAGAAAGGGTAAGTGGGTATAACTTCCCTCCTACCCACTACTTAAAAATCGTATACCAGATATCCGAGTAGCAGCCCCCTGGTGAATAAAGAAATTTACTTTCACTTTTATACTATACTTATCCCAAAAATGTGAGTTTGTTAATGTTGTTATCTATTTGCATTGGAAATATAAGTTTTCAGAAATTTATAAGTAATTTTGTTTGGCTCCAAAAATATTGAAAAACAAATTTAAATGCAGAGGTACAAATCCCAGTTTTTTGGATATATACGAAAATACAATAATATAGATAGTTTTTTTTTAGTTTTCAATCAATCAATAGGTATTAAAACAAAAGAATGAAATTTATTGTTTAGTTTTATAAATTGAATTAATAGGTACATAAAGTACTGTAAAATGTTTTGATGGTGGCTCACCATTGATTTGGATGTCAATGAACCCCGGGGCAATAAGCAGGTCCTCGCAATCAACAGTTATATCTGCTTCAAGTTGCTCCACATAAAATACCTGTTCAGGATTTTCAATTTTTCCATCTCTGATCCAGAAATCTTCTTTAACAATTTTTCTATTGCGTAAAATGTAACAATTGTGGAATCGGGTTAAACCAGATTTAGTTTTCATATTTGTTTGTATTACTTAAAGAGACTGTTTCTGTTATTTTAAGAAAACATATAAAAGTCAAAAGTCGAAGAAACTTTAGCAAAGAATGCACAATACAATTTCAAGACATCGACTTATCGAGAGCCGAGACGATGACAATGACATTGTGACATCTATGTCTATGACAGTGACAGTGACAGTATTGAACGACACAGGTGCATTCCCTCTGTGCCTCACTACGCCTAAAATGCTTCTTTAGCCGTTCCACATAGCGACCATGTTCGTTATGGTCGCTGCGAAAACTTCACGAATGGTGTTAACTTTTTAGAATGAAGTTTTTACAAAATTTAAATTTATGGTTTATTGTTATAATTTTGTTTTCAATATGTCAATTGTAAGAAAATTTACTGTGAAAACAAATCAAACACAGGGTTTTTAAAAGCGAAATATGATTTTAATTAGACTCGCTATATTATATTAAAATCCGTAACAAATTATATGTTGATTTTCGATCACACGTCGCTCGCAACGATCCACGTCAAGAGATGGGTCGAATAATTCGTTCCACTTGAGTTCACGATTGTAACGCCCGCAAGCGAGTGGAACGGGAAAAATCGCGGTCATGAGCGTGGTCGTTGTGAGTCACTTGTGGAACGTAGTTTACGTACCCCAGAAGTCACAACATTTATATTAATATTGACACTTATAAATGAGAAAATAAAAAAGTATTTTTAGGAATATAATTTATTTAACCCGAAACAAGTCTAATAGCTTATCATAAATCAGAATTTTCAAAGGCCAGTCAAATATTTGTACCGTAGCAACAACCCACTTTACGTGTAGAAATATACCTAGCGTGTGAGGTGCGAATATAGGGACAGTATACAGCATTGGCGGGTTTGATACATCGGTTATCTCGATCTGCATGTTTCATCAGGATGTTTTCATGCAAGTGGTAATCGTAACAATATGCACATTAGTTCAAAAACCCACCTAAGTGCTATAAGGCTTCCGGCTAGGTTTTGAACCAGCGCCCTTTGAGTTTGGTACGTGGGTGCGCTAACCACTAATGGTCGGTTCCTATATTTTACTATTCCTTTCCTTATCATCGCGTTGGCTTGAATTTTAACATTACTTGTATAGAGATTATATCAAATATTAATCGATAGTAAGGCAAATTAACGGTTGGTATGATATAGGAATTGACCATAAAAAACCCCGCTTTTCCTCTTGGCGAACATTATCCAAGCTGTGGGTTCACTTGCACATGCTTCTCCAGCCTGAACCGGCCGCTGGCCAGTCCTGATGGGCTGGTATCTTTAGGTTTCAGACAGAAAGCTGCGCCTCTCTGGGTTTTTCCAGTTCTCTGACCGAGTTTTTTTTTATGACGCAGGGGAAAGTCTTCTAGGGACACCATCCTCGAGCCTGGGGGGAAGGCTTTACACCGAGGGATGTGTGGACTTTTGATCTGCCGTATGACCATATAGCCTCCGAGCGGAGGACAGGGGGATGGTGAGCCGTGAAACTACCCACTGAACCTAACCTGCGCCCCTAGCTCACACGCTTTAACGGGGTGCTACTGGAACTGGACTGGACTGGTATTGTGTTTGTGACGCCCCAACGTTTGCCAACGAACCGAGGGTGTCCTGCGGGGGAGAACACCCTCTTCAACAACGCTAGGGGCGGAAATCCATAGGATCCCCCACTCGTCCACGCGGCCCCCTGTGCTGGAATCATGAACAGAGGAGATTGTCCGACGCCTCCTTCTGGGCCTCTGACCGAATTAATCTTCTTTTAGCCAGGGGAACTCCGATTGAGGGCCATAATAATAATAATAATAACCTCGTGAATGCCGAGAAAGATAAACAAATAAAGTGTATATTGATATTGCACACGAGGTTACCGCTATGTGGAACCTGGACTCTACAATCATAGTACCGATAGTGGTGTCAGTGAATGGACTAATAGCGAAGAGCCTTGACCGCCACCTTGAAAGGCTCTCGGTTGGTATCTGGTTGAAGGGTCGGATGCAGAAGGCAGCTCTGTTGGACACGGCCCGTATAGTGAGGAGATTCCTGTGTCTGGAGCCTTAACCACCGGTAGCTTGGACCCTAAGCCCCACTACCGGCGAAGATCAGTTTTTTATATTTTTTTTTATAAATAAATGTATATATTTTATAAGAAAAATGTAAAAAATTTGGAAATAAAATATATATGTGATTAATAATAATAATTAACGGCCCGTGTATGGTAGTCGCCAGATCGGGGGTGGCACTAGTACCTCTAGGAAAAGCTAAAGATGCCATTGCCACTCCCCAGTTAAGGATAACCACTAAAACCTCTGTCCAATCGTCGTCGGACGGATGATGACCGGCCCCTTTGCGAGCTGGCCTCACCACGGGTTAACCGGAGATCTGGGTCTCTTCGCCTACATAGATCTCACCTCGAGGTGAGAGGGGCGCGCGGATCCGTGCGCGTCTCGCCTCTCCGGCCTCTATGTGTGGGCGGGTCCTGTTTTCCTGCCGGTCGCCCCTACGGCCATAACCTACGGCGGCTGGAGGTCGTCTTGGATGACCCTCCGTTGCCACCGCCGGCCCTGGCGTGAGAGGACCGTGGCGGATTACTCCCTCTCCCGCTCCGTCGCCTTCTTCGTGGACATGACGGTCTCGCAGGTCTTTCGACCATGGCCTTCTCCACGACCGGGAGGGACAAATCCGACCCGATGGCCGCGACGAGATCGCGGCGCTGCTCATCCCAGGCTGCACACACCTGGAGGGTGTGCAGTGCCGTATATTCGTCGCCGCCGACGCAACGTGAGGCGGTCCGACCATACAGGGGCCAATCTTTTTTTTTTGGCCCCATGGGAAATCCGTTTGAGGACTACGCCGCGACAGGCACAGAAGCCTGAGGGGATAATTTGCGACCCGTGTGTGGGATTCGCCAGATCGGGGGTGGCACTAGCGCGCCCAGTCAAAACTGGTGCCACGCTATTGCCACTCCCGAGTTAGAGATACCCATTAAAACCCCTGGGTGTTCCGTCCTGCGCCTTATGCCAGGGCTACGGGTAATCGGGATTCCCGGCTCCGCGTGCCCTGGCAGGCGTGGGCCTCCCTCACGAGGCTTCTTCCATTGCCAAGGGATTAAATCCCTAACGTCGTCCATGTCTAGTCCGGGCGTGGGGCGGTCTGTAACGCGCCCCACGGGAGGAGAAATGAGCGCGCAAGGAACACTCGCGCTCTCATCTCGACGGCATGTGCGGGTGAGTGAGAACCCCTATACCCCAAGGGCCGCTTACGGTGGCCGAAGGTAGAAGTCCGCCCTCCGGCATCGGCGCGCCCTCCTTTGGCGGGAGCGGAGCAATGACGTCCGCTCATGCTATCGGTCCGCCTCCTCCTTTGAAAGCATGACGCGCTCGCAGAAGAAGCAGACGGCGTCCCATCCGCGTACAGGGGCCAACCTAACCTAACCTAACTACGACGTTATCCGCTAGCATAAAATTCGGCTCCGATCTGACATCTTTCTTACTAAAAGAACACTCTCTGTTCATCTCCAATATAGAGAAGAATGATAAAAATTAATTCAAATAAATAAAAGTAGGTACATTGTTCACCATAATAAAATTTGTAATTTCATGGAGTGCGTCGTATATTGAGGAAGGCGTAGTGCGTATACAATTGATACTGTTGGGAATCGCACTTTATTTAAAGTGATGCAGGGTACTTTGAACTACATCTATGAGAAAAAAGGTAATTGGCCAAGTACTTCCTACGTAATGGCTCGCTAACAATATTTCCGTGACATACGTACAAAAAATAAAGGACGAATGGATGTGACGATTTTCGTTTTTATCCACAAACTCACTCTAAAAACCGCACGTTAACTGTGATTTTCATATACATTTTCCGCCCACTTTTATAAGATTATGTATATTATGAATATACATAGCTACCCATTTTTAAATAAAAACTAACGGTCTTATTCATATTGAGTTAGAGTAAGTTTGTAGGCTTCTTTATGGTTCTTAAAGAAGCCTACAAACTTATTCTAACTTAATATAAATAAGACCGTAAGTTACTTTCAGAGTATGTGGTAGTATTAGGAAACTTTCACATTCATTTATTATTGACAGACTTGTCCTACCCTAAAAAAATAAAAATCTAGAACCCGATTGCAGTGCCAATCGTGCATCAAAATCATCCCGGAACCCACTCAAACACACAAACAGAATTTCATCAAAATCGGTCAAGCCGTTTTTTAGTTTGAGCTGGACTAACGAACAGCAATTGAATTTTTATATATAAGAAGAAGAAGAGAGAAGAAATTAAAACTTTTAAAAGGCCATTGAAAAAGAAATGTTATCACAATGCTACTGCCATTGTCAGACAACAACGCTGTTAAAATATTGTGGCAAGGTGTTTGTTCTCGTGTCACATTTGCTCGAACGGTTAAATGTATGTATGGTAAAGGACGCGGCTGCGCGGAATCCAGCGTGTAAATCTGTCGTACGACCGTTCACCGTACGAGCCGACAGTCTGCTTCCCGCGGCTACAGCGCGAGCTTAAATCTCCGTATTTTTCCTATAGCTTCCCCGACCACGGAAGTAATGTTAACATACGCGTGATTGCATGGTTATTATTGCTTAACAGTGACAGCTCAAGTGATTACTATTAAGATTAAAAAGGTGAATTTTATAACTTTAAATTATAACTGACTGACATAAGGATTTTTAATAGGGAAGATGTTCAGCCAATAGTCGAAGTTTTGGTGTTTGTTTTTGGTTAACTTTGCTCGTTTTGCCAATTCAGTATTGTATTTCATTGTATTATTTTATAGTACTCGCAAGCTAAGATAAATATTTTATAATATACTTTTCTAAAAAAAGTTTAATCCAACGGATGCTAATATAGGTAAGGATTTAAATAAAATTTCATTATAAAATTTACGGAAGAATCTACATTTTATAAACTCATTTAGAGCTGTTAACGAATTTATACTAATAAATGTTCATCAGGTTTGTACCTAGTTATATCAAAGGTATCCGGACGGTAGTTAATCTTGAATTAAAAAATAAATAGATAAGTAGCTACTTTTTATTTTCAACGAATATAATATCAAGCGTTGGTTTGTAGATAGCAATAAGTACAATTCCAGAATAACATCTGTACTATTGAATCCAATATATTGAATATACCAAGTCGGTCTCAAAAGCTATTCGGGTATATGATAACAAAGGACGTTTTTAGAAACTTATCTGTCAGTACATTTCCAATAAGGCTTGTTTGTAAACGGCTCACCACTCAACGGGTCACAATGAAATTTTTTAAGGATTAATACAGCAATATAAATGCCTTGCAGAGTTGTAATACACATACGAATTTAAACTCCCAGTTCCGCGTGCACTAAGTGGCGGGCCCAGCTCGTGCACAATTAAAAATAATTGACCCAACATTCATCGGAATTTGGAAGAGTAACATATGTATGTATACATTGTTTTTCCAAAACCATTTTCACAAATTATAAACAGAATTTTTGCAATGCATCATTATTTAACGATGGATAAATATCTTAGAACTTAAGCTACATCTCTAGTTAGACATTACAGTAGAAAATGTTTCATATAATCATTTAAAGACACAATGTAACTAAAATTTTATCAAAAAAAATATCTAATAAAAAAAGCAAGATATAGGTATTGTAGATAACCAATTATAAATTCTTATATCAAACCATCTGCTACCATAATATAGTAGGTAAGTATTATATATACTTTTATTAATATATATATTTTACAAACAAGACACATATATTTATTTTCGAGAATGTGTTACTTACATATAAATAAAGCAACTGTTTGTTTTGCTAAAATTAAACGATACATTTACATGTATAATTGTGTATATTTATGTCACTATTTAAGGAACAACGGGGTTTTCGTTACACACTGTATAATGAAGTTATTTAAATACAATAATTGCGAAACCACACTCCCTTAATTTTAAACATTTAATAAACTCATTTGAAGTGGATTTCATATGTATAATATCGTTCAGTGCTTAAAAAGATCAAAAACCAACCATTTTGATTAAATAACTCATTATCATCACGCTAACATTAAATCCCAGCCTCTTTTTTAGCATCTGCCACGGAATCTAGAGGCCGCTTTCCTGATTTTCTCTTTTATTTCACATGGTTTTTGATATGTCTGATTATGAGGCCGTCAGCACGAATATCACCTCTTACGACGACAAATCAGTATTTGTTGTGTACTTCCACCTTTACGCAGACCTGGTGGTGGTGGTATACAAACATACATAACAAGACATTTGTGCGCCACCTAATCCGCTGAGTTCGGTAAAAGTTGGCTGTAACATCGTAAGATCTTGCCCTGCCACGTTATTCCTTACTTCTAGCGCAGGATATTCAGAAAAAGAAACTTGATACGCAGCTTGTATGTGTCATTTAAGCATAGGTCATACTTACGTCACTTAGCCGTGAGTAAGTTAAATTATTGTAGAGTGTTTTCAATTAGAAAAAACTCATTGAGCAGGCTTGTTCACTTTGTTATCACGCTGTCCCATAGATACTTGTGTGAAGTGGTTAGCCTTTATGGAATTTTATTCAGCAACATATTTGTAGCACCAAAAGTTGCTACAGGCAACGATAACTAATAGTGGATCTTCCACGACCAGCTGTTTGGGTTGGGGGATTCTCGAAGATAACATAATAGCTATGGTGCGGCGGCGCTGGGTTTAGCGGTTAAGCGAACTGTGTCAAAGTAAGAAAATAGGAGATTGGGACAATTTTGACGGGAATTTGAGAACGAGCACGCACCTACCTGGTTAATGGGAATGAAATGCGGCTACTCCTCTGCCCTCAGTCCACTTCACTTTATTGTACTTTTATATTTATAGTATTTAATTTTGTGTATTTATTTGTAGTATTTTATATGTTTATTATATATTCCAATTGCAGTGCGGAGCGAGTTATTTACAAGTTATATATTTTATGGTATTTTATTTTATATATTTACAATGTTCGGGGCGATTAATTTAATTTATTTTATGATATGCCTATGGTAGGGCTATAAATATAGGAAATCCGGCTCAATTACGCGTAACGAGTATCCGGCTCGAAGGACCATTTGGTGCGGCGGCGCTGGGTTTAGCGAGAAGCGAACCGGGTCAATTTTGCGGGAAAAGAAGTGTGGGACAATTTGGAAGGGAATTTGAGAATGAGCACGCACTTACCAGGTTAATGGGAATGAAATGCAGCTGCTCCTCTGCTTCTCAGTCCACTTCACTTTATTTGTTATAATATGGTTTAACGTATTTAATTTTATGTGTATGTATTTGTAATAATTTATATTATATATGTTTATTATATTTCACAATTATGATGCGGAGCAGGTTATTTGTATAATACACACATTTATGAGTTGCGGGCGCGGTATATTTTATGGTATTTTATTTATTTACAATGTGCGGGGCGATTTAATTTAATTTATTTTATTTTAAGACAATGAAATGATTGATGGGCGTGCGAAAAGAGACGGCGCCGTCATATTTGAAGTGAGCATTTAAATATGTCGAAGAAAAGTATGAATAGGTCGAAAGGAGGTTTACATGGCGGTACCAAGCTAGGACCTTCGGGTAAGATGATGGAGTCTGGGCTATTTTCATAGATAAATCGAGTTACCTATGAATTCTACATTACTTCACTGGAATCTCTAAGAAAGTGCATACCTAAAGTAATTCACCGTGAATAAAATGGGTGAATAGTCCACAGCTTTCCTCTCTTCACGCCATGTAAAGCGGCGATATATTAAAATTACTAGGGTCCCAAGAGGCAATATATAAGTTCCACTTGAAGAATATCCCACGAAAACTCCTATAATTTCGGGTTAACAATATCGTGGCAAAATATATAAACAAACAAACAAACACGTTTTTAGAGATATATTATACTTATTTAAATTTAATGCTTTTAACGTGACTTTGCTCGCGTAAATCTTGAATCTGTAGGCTGTAAAAACAATTCTATCTTTTGGGGAAGTATCCTGTTTTTATCTTTATCGAATGTACGTACACAAATACCAAATTTCAAAATAACCGATGCATTCCTAGTTCTATAAAGAAGGAACACACAAACAACTTCTTTTTTACTTTGGATGAGCATGTTGCAGTATCATCATTAGCAAGGATTGATTGATTAAATCCCTTTCAAAGCTTTATCCTATTTTTGGATACACGTATAATAATTTGCAAATGAATGAAGTGTATTTTATCTTACTTGGCACACCACATCGTCATAAAATATTTACATTGTATTACAGCGACAGTACTGTAACAAAATCATCTCTTGCTTACAAATTCCAGACTTGGCTTTATTTTGATCACAAGTTTATATACTCGGACTGAGTATTTAGTTGGCATATAATTTTATATTAATTTTCTCGTGTCGACCAGTAACATTAGTTCGGAACTTCTTTATTATGTTTAATACAAAAAATCCTGAAAACGCATATGTATATTTATTTTATACATTAACCATACCTGACATCGCTTTTATTATTTATTCATTAAGTCCCAATTGCGATTCAATTATATCCACATGTACGAAGATTCATATATGTAACGATAAGATATCCCAAAAAATATAATCAAGAATTAGGTGTCATGATTACTAACCTTATGAAAGAGGTTAGTGACTCAACTTCTTCAATTAGGTAATTAGAAGAATGAACAAACTTGCAAGGAAGGTTGGATTTAAGTGACTTTCGTGACATATTCTCTAGATAATCTGAAGATTATAAATTCAGATACATTCTCCCAAACTAATTAAATAAATCTGGTAGACACAATTAAATTCATTAGTGTAGTCGCCTTGTGGTCCATATTGAAATAATTACGAACACCCATATACTTTCCCCAAAGCCGCGAAGTTTAAATGGGATTAGAGCCTACGCGTGTCTGCTAAAAGCAATTAGAATAGATACCGACATAGTCTTCATGAAATTAGGTAACTGATCCCACCTTATCTGCCATTTGTATGACTGTCAATGTTGCCACCCTAATCCATGGATAAATATAGATGTAAGTACCCTTTCTTTTTGTAAAGATAAAAAACATAAAAATGTTATAACCCCGGATAAAACAAGTTCGTCCGTAGAGCTGAATAAAAAAAACCATGATAAAATCTGATTTAAGGTACATCTTAAATAGGTAGGATAATACAAAACCGGTTTTGTTAATGTTGACTGCTAGAAAGTATTTTTTATAATTTGGTACATATTTAAGATCCTTTAATTTTAATTTGTATAAGTATATAGTTTCTTTTTAAGATTTAATTGTAATTAGAGGTATTTATGATGTTTAAACTCAACGGATATTTTCCAGGTCCAATTAGATCAAAATATCCAGATTATAAAAGGTCATCCTGGGTCGATGTAACCATTGTGAAACAATTCTTCACTTCACAAAAAATGGGAAATAATTTATGCATATCATAAGTATAAAGCAAATATATATGCCTAATATTCAAAAGTGCACTCAGTCAAGTTCACTTGCATAGTCATGAATCCTATTGAAATAGTTGACAGATAACTCAGTTATATTGTTAGATAACTTTTTATACGCCGCCGGTCACACGATATGCCTTAATTTGCCAATGTTCTGAAAACTACCTTTATATGTTTACAATCTTAGAGTAATAATACTTAGAGAGATAGTTTCCTACAAAATTATATTCAGAGTTGAAGTACAAAACCAATCGATGTGTGCGTGAGCGCCATGCAATTATTTTCGCTGACACGCACTCAAAGGCATAAATATTGTTGTAAGTCTTTATAAAAAGTAGGGAAATGGAACCATTGGAGCTTGTCACCGACCCGTCGACAAGTGAACTGTTACTTAGGTCCTACTTAAAAGTGCTTCACTTTATTGGCACTTGCTCGGGTTCTAAGCGTATTAATTGTATGTTTACAATATGATTCTTATGTAAAGCGTTGTGCGCGTGCAATACATAAACGAGTTATACTACTATAACACAAAAATTGAATAATAAATATAATAATTGTATGGAACTTGGCCCCAGCATCCGAACTAGATAAATCTATCTTGCATTTTTATATATGTATATTGTACGTATGGACTTTTTTTGTAAATCGGCAGACTGAATTCTCAGGCGCAAACTTGAAAATTGTCTCCGAATTTACGTTATCATGGCATATAGCCCATTTTCTGTCTCAACGGTTTACATAATTAACTAGCTTGTAAAATAGCTTTCCTGGGACAATTAAGATGTCCGAATGAATTATTCAGTTGATACAATAACGTTTTTGGCAATGTCCTTTTAGAAATATAATTATTAGAGAAAAATTCAGTGTACATTCATGAAATGTCAAGATTTATTGATCGTTGTGGGAATATAAGAACTGTAAGCATTTTCTCATAAATTATCTAATATCGACTCTACTATGTTAAGTTTAATTTTATTTCAAATAAGACATGTTAGAAATTTAGGCAGATATGTTACGCTGTGAATGTTTCTATCATGTAGTTATGCTGCAAAATTTCGTTTTTTGTTGTGATCTTCTGCTAGTTCAGTTCAGCTGTAATTTCATTATTTCTTCACAAATAAAATGTAGGTAAAATTTATTTTTGTAAAACAAATACTAAAACACATATATAACAGATACATTCCGCTTTGGTGGAAATACCAACATAGCGGACGAAACGCTATGCTTCCACTTTTATCATACGTACCTCTGAAGAGTGGAAGTATTTACCGTCGTCTGTTTTTCATGAAAATACAATCTAGGTGTCTTCAAGTTTTGCGTGAACAGGTATCTTCTAGGTAAGCGTGCTCCACCTTAGACTGCATTTCCATCTGACATCAGGCGCAATGTCAGTCAAACGTGAACCTATTTAATATATACAAATAAATTTATTTTAGCTTTGAGTTGTCGCTGGATAGCTCTTTGAAGCTTCTTACTCTTAAAACAGCAATAACTCGTTGCGAAGCGTTGTACTATGTACACAGAGAAAGAATTTGGTTTTAAATTTTTATTGCCAAAGACTCGCAAACAGGCCAACGCCCCCCCCGATGGAAAGTGCTCGCTACTGTTTATAGACGTTTGCAACGCATCTGATGGCCGTTGCCGACGCCTTACAGATAAATTAGCTTCAAGACGTTTTTGCGTTTGTAGTAGTATTTGTATAATTTACAGTACAGGACTTCTAAACTTGAAATTTAAATTGCCTCGAAGTTTAGTAATAAAAATTATGTTTAATATTAATATTTATGTAGGATGGTGGTTGTGTAGCAACGAGTTGTTTATAGTTGGATTGTCAAGCGAGTGCTGTAATTTTTCTTTACTATGTATTGTTATTTAATTATACTAGTTTAAAGGGAGATACTTTATTTCTTTGCTATCCTACATTTTTAATTTTAATATTATTAGTTTCATATTAAGTACCTCCCTATAAAAATATATAAAAATTATTTGTTTATTTATTTATGTGCTGACATTACACTATTACAAATGCAGAAAACGTCTCGAAGCTAATTCATTTGTACTGGCTTCGAAGAAATGTAATGACGCCCTTTTTAATTGACCCCATGCCGGACCGCAGACGAAAACCTGTAAGTCGTTTTGTACGCGGTTAAAAATTGACAATAGAATATTGATTGTTTTAAAGTCTATTATATGTTTGTGTGGAACATCTGGAGTGTTTAGTGTTATGTGCCTTCAGAAAATGTGCTTGGTAACTCGTATAGGCGGAGGAGCGAGATGTAATGCTCCTTTATTGTAAAGGGAAGATCTTCCTTCCAACCGAGGGTAGTATTTTGCCTGGTAGGCCAGTCCACTACATGCCCTTTGGAGCCATCACAAGCCCCCATTCGGCGTAAAATTTGGCTGAAACTTTCATTTGAAGATTATTCTAGAACTTGAATATTCGTAATACTACTTGCTAGATATATATTAAGATATATATATTTATCGTGGAGATCTATAGGTATTTAAAAGAAAGGAAGAAGAAACAGCAACCGAATGCACAACCCGCATAATATCGCATTGTAAAGGCACAAAATTTATTAAAAGCATATTTGTCGCATCCGGTACATTATTGAAGTCTTTCATCGGCGTTAAAACAATAATAAATCTAGCCTTTTATGTTTATTGTCTTAATAATTCATGCCAAAAGATAAACAGTATATTATAAGGAGCGCTAAGTTTTACCATCAAAAGATTTGTTGCCGTCATATATTTTCCGCACAGCTGAGATACACGGAATCTAGCTCATCACAGTCTTGTTAATGTATCTTGTTAAGTTTATGTTAGCCAATTGTTCAAAGTTTGGCACGCGAAGATTAACGACGCAAGATAACGCAAGACCACGCGCGTCACGCATATCGAATAGGTATTATAGGCCCATATGCTGTACATTAAACTTTTTGCAACTTCTTGAAATCTACCTATAATATTATAAAATACTCGAAATGCCGTGTCAGTACATTGAAGCTATTTTAAACACCAACTGTAATAAACTATATAAATGATGAAGAACACGATGCAATTTTTTTAGATTTCTTGTCTGTTTATGTGTTCGCGATTTACGTAAAAAGTACTGGGCCGATTTCGATGCGGTTTTCACTAATCGACAGTAAATTATTAGACTCAAAATCTGCACTACTTTTTATCCTGGGAATCCTGCGAGAATTTGCCGGGGAGCGATTAGTACATTTACGGGTGAATAAAAATTAGCTTATTCCGATATAGTTTTCACTAAAACGATAGCTTACATTCTCCTTTAATCTTCTTCAATAGAGGTTTAAAATTATCAATATCCTTCACACTGAATATTTTTAAATAATTGTTGCCGTAATAAACCGCGTGGTGGAACAAAAAAGTGTCACCGGACCCGGTCGTGACAGTGACTTATGCGTGTCCCGCCCTTTCGCCGCCTCCTTGCAGAACTTGTCGCCGTTCATCCCCTTACATTAGAAGTTGAATATATTTTTGGCCACACTCACTCTATTCTTTGTGTTGCGAGAATTAAACTCTCTCTCCTAGTTTTGTTTTTTTCTCGACGCCGTAATTATTCTTGAGGAAGTGAAAAAGGAAAATTCTTTTGGCTATGACTGTATATAGACTGTAGCTCTTTGTACTTGTATCGTAAGACGTATTTATTGTTATCTTTTAGATACCTAAGATATTTGTTAGGTGAACTAAGAAATTCCTGTGTACTTAATAACTAATATAATAGCTTATTCATAAGTGCGAACAATATTAGGTATGTAAATTAGCTTGTACACTTTTAGGAACCATAGCCATTTTGATACAAAGGGAACCTTATATAACCACCCTTATTGTTCATCCAGTTGACTATGTGTAGGTTTGTCATGTCAAGACATTTTTATTAATGCTACTGCTAAATTTGGGATAATGTCAGTATACGTTTCACGCAGATGGACTTAATGCGTTACCTGTGAATCGACACTGTTATTAATTTAATAAAACTACGTTTTAACGAAACCATGATCATGGCTACTGAAACTGGGCGAAAAGTCGGAATAAAAATCAAATAAAACACCACGTTTAAAACTGTTAAAATGTAGTTTTATGATGTGTACTAGTCGTGAAAAATTTAGAAAATACTATTGTTATTAATTGTTAATTAGCGGCGTTATATTTAACGCTGTAAACAAGGAGCATTTTGCCACAGTCACTAACAATAACATTATCCATAAGGGAGTAGGGACATAAAAATACTTGGTGTACATCATGAATGAAAAATGGAAAGATTCTCAAAACACACACACACACACACATGTGTATGTATAATTAATTATATATTATTACCTACACATACAAATTATATAGGTAAATTATGCATAAATATATGATCAAAACCAGAAATAAATAAAGATATAATTTCCTGGAAATGCCAGGATATCATTATACGCATGATATAAAAATAGGACTGCTCAAAAGTAATTTCTGGAACCATACCTTCTCTCATGTCGTAATCAATCAGCATGCGTGTCTTTGCGTCAAGGTCAACATAAGAACTGTAATGTGGTCACTGAAGTCTTGTGATAGTGATGTATACGCACTCGGCCTCATTCCGGCCCAGCTCATGAATTATGCCCAGGATTAATTTTCACGCTCCGGTGGAACAAACTAATTTCAAAGGTTTTATTTATACAAGATTTAAACATGAACATGCTCAATTCGAAATAACTTGGCAGGGAAACTGGACAAGTGTTTTCATATGTACATCACAGCTGTTTTGATTACTGTTGTTTTTGTTTGCAAAGTTATTGCATATTTTTCAAACAATTGACGCGTGTGGAGTATGGAGTAAAACGCAATTATTATAACAGTGATTTGAATACTTTAATATATATAAGTACTAATATAAATTTGAAAGCGAATGCTGTTTGCTCCTTTGTAACGCCCTTTAAACTATCATGAAATATCATACATATGTATAACCATTGACAGTAGTCAATATCGCGATGATGAAAATAGGATACATTTTGTCTTGGAAAATGTGACCATTTCCAGGATAATATATCAAAAGATTTATGTAAGCAAAAATAGAATTGTATTTTTTTATTAATACTTGAAGATAAATATATATGTGAGTACAGACTAATATTATGAATATCAGCTGGATTTGAATATTACTTCAAATGTTAGCACAGTTACTGCGAAAATCATAGAATATCTGATATCACTTTTTAAATCTGGAATCTCTTAAGTTACGGCCGTATAGGAGAGCATAGAAGTTTTATAGGCGTATAACTTCGGGACATAATAGATTTAGTATGAATATATAGTACGTAAATTATTATGGAAGTTAAAAACATTTATTATTCCTATATAAATATATTTAAATTAATACAATGAAGAAAATAAATAATGTAATACAATAAAAGAAAACTTAATTTATTTGTATTGAATTCTACCCATAGTCACTCAAGACTATAAGTAGAATACTGAGCCTAGATCACCGTCTTCTTCTATTTTTTTTTATTGCAGGAGATCAGCAGACAGGCGGACGGCCCACTTGATGGAAAGCGGTTACCATCGCCTATGGACATTTGCAACACCAAAGGTGCTACAAATGCGCTGCTACTCTCTTAAGGGAGACTGGAACCTGGTCACTAATGCCGGAACACAACTCAAGGTTGTTATGGCGACATACTTTGGACCAGGGGTGGTAGCCATCCAGTCGGGCAAATGCCATACCACCTGGTTGTTATTTAACTTGACTAGAAGTTAATAAGGTGTCATTCGTGCAGGAACGGAGAAAGAATACAATTTCCTGCGGCCAGGCGGCCTGTAATAAGAGGCGACAAAACAACCCACAGCCAGGTGGTAGGGCATTTGCCCGACTGGATGGCTACCACCCTTGGTCTAAAGCATGTCGCCATAACAACCTTGAGTGGTGTTCCGGCATTAGTGACCAGGTTCCAGTCTCCCTTAAGAGAGCAGCAGCGCATTTGTAGTACCTTTGGTGTTGCAAATGTCCATAGGCGATGGTAACCATTTTCCAGTTTCCACCTGTGGGCCGTCTGCCTGTCTACTTAATTCATGCAATAAAAAAAGATATATCATATCCACAGGAAAATGTCCAACTTTTCTATGCTCAAGAAACAAATAGATACTACTAGAATAAACAACTATTAAACTAGTCGCAATAAGTAAAATAAATGGTCTGCCATAATTTTGGTTTAGTCCACAAAGTATATGTAGCATATAGTTAACCGGCTATAAAAAATAGCATATATCATCCACGAGTGACCGCTCCTCTCACCTCACATCCAACGGCGCGGTGGGTAAGCTTTTTCAATCTCATTACAAGTTCAACCGCCGCATATGAAATGCAATTACCAAAGGTTTTAAAGGTAAGATGGTATTGAATATTATAAAATTCTAAACATGCCGTGTCTGTACATTAAAGCTATTGAAAAAAAAACAACTGGAATAGACTACATAAACGATGGAGAACATAATGCATTTTTTTAGATTTCTTGTCTGTTTGCCGGTTTGTTTGTTTGTTTGTTCGGGATTCACGTAAAAACTACTGGGCCGATTTCGATGCTGTTTTTGTTGATCGATAGCAAAATTTAATGTAATAAATTGTGTGAATTTTTGTCTCGGAAATATCACGGGAATTTTCCTGGGAGCGGTTTGAAGTTGTTCGGATGCATAAAAGTTAGCTTATTTCGACACAGTTTCCACTATAACTATAGCTTATATTCTTTTTTTAAATATTGCGATACATTTAGCTTAGTTAGCTTAGCTTAGCCGGGACACATCCCGGCTAATCCCGCGAAAATGGTATATTATATCACAGAACACTTCGTTTTTTTATATATAATATTTATTTAAATTGAATTTTTTAGTTTAAATATCTCTTAGGGGGTTTTATTATATCCCCTGATTAACGTATGTTTCTGTTAATAAATAAAGTTATATTTTTGACATAATATTTATATTTGGTTTACGGCAAAAATTGCGAATTACATAAAGCTGAAATACTTAGCTGCCGGTTTTGAACTTCTTTAATTTTAGGGGAACCGGCAGCATATCCGCTAAACTTGTCTGATGGCCGGTTCTTATCTTACTATTTTCATACACTTGCTTTGCTATCCGTTGCATTTTGACATTACTTGTATGGAGCTTGTGTCAAATTTTAATCGATAGTGAGGCAAATGAACGGTCGGCACGATTTAAAGGCGGCTTGGCGGGCCTGACATATCAGTTACTTCAAAGTGCAGGTTTTACCACACTGTTACAAAAAGCATATTCGGTAGTTACAAAGCTACCACGATTTAAATTATTTATTTTTTAATAAATATTATAATGTTATAAAATGTTCTGCCATAGTACAACCGTCTCAGAGATTTAAAGATTGTGAGGATTATCCATTGAAAGTCGTACACGTAATATTATACGAACGGAGCAGGAACGTCTCGTGACAGCATTAATAGATACGTCTAACAGCGGCTTCGGTACATCCGGAACATTTCCACGATGCTACCATAAAAATATAAATATTTACCCATTTTACCTTTGTAATAAAACCGGACATGTCGTTTCTATTCAAAGTAATATCCAGGTTAAATTATGCCGACGCCATAAAGGTTGGATCGCGGATTTTCGCAATTATGGAAGCCCCAATTTTTTTCGGTCCTGCGTAATGAGAGGGGTGCAAAAACTCTAATGTCGTTTTTCGCCGCACCTATTAAAGTACAAGCGCTAAGTGTGTGGCGCACTTGGGGTTAGTGCACGATTAATGTACAGTCGAAAACAAAAATGTGTGCATGTTAAGATTTTTATACAGGTACCTATTTATTAAAAAAGCAAACTCGTAAAATTGTTTATACATATATGCATAATGTATATGTATGTATGTATGTGTATTATATAGTACGTACATAATATCAACATAATTATAACAATTTGTTTTTTTTGTTACTGTACAATAACGGCTTATTTTTCTATAATTTAGTATGTACATAAATGTGCGTAAATTTTTATCTAATTCGTTTTCGTCTTATATACTTTCTTTTTTTAAACTTTATTTTTGTTTAACATTTACATATTACTAGGTAATTATAAAAGACCTATTATATGAAATACATATAGATAACTGTATCTAATTCTATTTGTTGAAGCCGACACACATAAAAAAAATATATATCACGTTCTTGGTAGTATTTCATGACATTGTAGTATATATATATTTCTTTTTGTATTTGACTGTATGTCGTGCACATGTAAATCTCTGCGAGCCTAGCAAATAAATGTGTTGTAAAATGTTTGCCCCGTCGGAGTATAACACCCAATAAATGATGGCTACGGGCGTTTTATGAAAATGTTAAACGGTGAAATGTTACTTTTTTTTAGCAAGGGGAAATCCTATTGACAACCATAAGCTGCGACAAGGGCAGAACCTTGGAGGTTCCCGACCCGTGTGCGAGATTCACCAGATTGGGGGTGGCACTGGCAGACCAGCCAGAACTGATGCCATGTTATTGCCACTCCCCAGTTAGGGATACCCACTATAACCCACAGGCTCCGTTTACGTTTTATTGCAGGAGTTCAGCAGACATGCAGACGCCCCACTTGATGAAAAGCGGTTACCATCGCCTATGGACATTTGCTAGACCAAAGGTGCTAGAAGTGCGCTGCTGCTCTCTTAAAGGAGACTGGAACCTGGTCACTAATGCCGGAACGCAATTCAAGGTTGTTATGGCGGCATACTCTAGACTAGGGGTGGTAGCCATCCAGTCGGGCAAATGGCCGCCCTACCACCTAGCTGTGGGTTGTTTTGTCGCCTCTTACGACAGGCCGCCCGGCAGCAGGAAATTGTATTCTTTCTCCGTTCCTGCACGGATAAAAATGATTTTCAGTCTATCAGATTTTATGTAAACACTTTTTACTAGATAAATCTAGAATAGTATAGGTAACACTTTATTGCTCACCAATATACAATTTCAAAAATGCACAATTATAATATTGTCATAGTAGAAACGATAGGCGGCCTTATCGCTTGGAGCAATCTCTTCTAGACAACCTAACTTAAGGGATAATTTAACCTAATCTGGCGATGTAGGTGGTGCAGATTATTAGGTAAATCTTAAATAAACATACTTAAACTACATATTTTATAAATTAAATACACATATTTAATTTAAATCTCGCAAAATACACATAAAAAACGCATTAAAACACATAAATCGTTTGAAATGAATCTGACGATCTGCGTAAAGTCGCCGGTAGGCCCTGGATGAGGAAGTCGGAGAGCAGGGATGAGTGGTGCCGACTTGGGGAGGCTTACGTCCAGCAGTGGACTGCGATTTGCTGACGGCAATGACTCCTTTCTAGTAGGAAAATATCTGAAAAACGTACTAAATAAAACTCATAAATCGTCTGAAATGTAGTTTTAAATAAGTAATTTAGTCGCTAAAGTGTAGATATAAAATATTTCTTTTAAATTCTCAGTCTTCAAAGAGCTTATATTACATACACTTTAGAAGTGAGAATGTCAGCTAATTAAACCAAGCTCTCTAACGCCAGACTCTAATACCACACATATGTGAACATCTACATATAATAACAACGCTGTTTATATCTGAGTCAAGAGAAATGCGAGGTACAAAATGGACGTTAAAATTTTATGTCTGTATTTTTCTTTATTTTCCAGCTCTTTTCACGAGTTCTTTCAAGCATTTTCGTAGAATCTGATTTCTAGTTTTATTTTGTATCTATCAACGTCGCTACTACAAAACTGTAAGATTGTCTGATTCAGATCGTTATAGCACATATTTAAGAGATAATTGTTTGAAACGGTGCAGATTCAAGATTTCGACTCCCTTCAGTAAAATAGAAAATGGCTATGCATCATGCTCTCGCTTGAAAATTTTCTTATTTACATTTTTTAGAATAAATGAGTTAAAGATTGATTTTTTTTATTAGCACTCAATTTTTTGGTTTGTTATATAATTGTTTTCAAGAATAATATGTCGAAAATTAGAGAAGAAAGATCGGTAGTGCTTAGTGAAATTGACAAGTTTTTAGTTGTAATAATAAGTGGAAGACCTATGTAGTACGAAGTTCCACTTTATTTTGGTACTTGTCATGTTTTTCATATGAATCTGCTAACGGGGACGCTTTAGGCCCTCTATTAGTCTTTAGGATCTAAATTTTACAGTTTCTTACTTTTTTGTGGTATTTACTATATAAACAGCTATTTAGGAATTTAATAAGTAGCATTGTATTTTAACGTATTTCCGAAGAGACAAGCTTATTCCAAAATAATATCTACTTATTTTATGAATCCCCTTACATAACCGAAATTGAACAATGTTTATCTTTCTGTCATATGAACAAGTTATTGTTGCGCTTCCTAAACTAATATTGTCTTAAAGTCAAATGAGTTAATGGTATTTGTATAGCGGAGTCAATGGGGGCGTTAAATATTGGAGACATGGGGAATATTTTCTCTTGCTACGACAGTTTTCGATATTGTAACATTGACGATGCTTTTCGTTAGTGGCTAATATTTCCCAATTAAGAGTAACCATATACATGTTGGACAATACTGTCCTTTGTTTTGTTCCTTTCAGTTGTTGGTGAGAACTCGGAGAGTCACGTTTTGTTGTTTGGTTTTATATTCAAAACCAGTTGAGTCCGCTACTTCTTACATGCGAGATTTGCAATTTAAACTAATATTTTCTAAACCCCACAAGATATCACAAGATAAGTAAAGATAAAAAATACATTGATATAGAACATACCTATTACCAAACATTTTCATTGAAGTCTATTGATTAATTTCGGAGCTAAATTTTCAGTTATGGTAGAGGTATCGAGGAACGGAGTAAGAATACAATATCTTGCAGCCGGGTTGTCTATCGTAAGAGGCGACAAAGCAACCCACAGCTAGGTGGTAAGTAAGCCCGTCTGAATGGCTACCACACGTTGCCTAGAGTATGCCGCCATAACAACCTTAAGCTCTGTTCCAGTATTAGCGGTCAGGTTCCAATCTCTGTTTTTTATTTTTTTTATTGCAGGAGTTCAGCAGATAGGCAGACGGCCCACTTGGTGGAAAACGGTTACCATCCCCTATGGACATTGCAATACCAAAGGTACTACAAATCCGCTGCTTCTCTCTTAAGTGAGACTGGAACCTGATCACTAATGCCGGAACACAACTCAAGGTTGTTATGGCGACATACTTTAGACCAGGGGTGGTAGCCATCCAGTCGGGCAAATGCCCTACCACCTGGCTGTGGGTTGTTAAGTCGCCTCTTACGACAGGCCGCCCGGCCGCGGGAAATTGTATTCTTTCTCCGTTCCTGCACGGATAAAACACGGTTTTAGAGAGCGCCAGCACATTGGCAGCACCTTTGGTGTTACAAATGTCCGTATCAATAGACAACAGGCGATGGTAACCGCTTTCTATCAGGTGGGCCGTCTGCCTATCTGTTGAACTCATGCAATAAAAAAGTCAATGTAATTTTGATTTCAACTATGGAGTCAAAAGAGCGAGCACAACCACACTATTGTCTTACAATTAATATAACATGATAAAAAAAGTTTTAATTTATTATTTAAACAATAATTAATACGCTATTTGATTCGTTGAAGTTATGACATCATAACTTGCTATTCTTGAAAAAAATTTAGGAGGATTCGGCATTTTGTAAGATAAATCGAGTTTTTATTATTTTATTCATTGATATAAAAGTTGCAAAGAAGGAAAACCATACAATTTAAATCATTTCCACATTTATATTAGTATAGATTTAATTTAAATGCCATCTCGTATTTAGGCAAATGTTCTTTTTAAAAGTAAATGCGGTGACAGTGAAAAGTAATGGTATCTAATAAGCTTAAGTTCGGTAACGACGACGCTAAGCCTTAGACGGAACACAAAATGAAATGCGTAAAAACATTATTCCAAATACAGGGTCCAAATAAAACCTTGTTAATATAGAATAATGCACAATACCGACATATAAATTCCTGATGTAAATAATAAGCTCTTATCAAGATTTGGTTTTTAGAGATTCGAACACATTTTGGAAGAAATGAAACCTTTATTCAATCGTTGGGATTTTTCTGAAAACTCGATAGTTGATTAAAATCGAAAAAAAAACGGGTAGCCATTATAGATGAAAATAACAGGAATTTATAAAATTCAGTGTGTGGTTACTGGACAGATCTTAAAGGTCATAATAATGTTCCTTAGCGTGTTTTTTATATAAGTCAATAGATGGAGAAATATTTGATTCGAAAATCGTAATAACCTTGGATTTAATTTAAGACATATTGGAAACATAGATACTTTAAAAGAGGTAGTTAAGCTTAAAAAATACTTTCTATAAAAAATGTAATAAAAACCGTTAAGTACTTTTTCAGATATTTTCCATGTAATGCCTCTTATGATTTCGTAGCCAAATGAAATAAAAGTGAACGGCCCTAGTTCATTGCGTAGAACTGGTAATGGTACAACGCCATATCATATCAAAGATACATAAAATAATGTGCCTTTAGCGGGTTTCATTATCTCTTGCGAAATGGTATAATATTCTTATTAAGATTACACAAATGATACACGTAATGTAGGTCTAGTTAAGGTGAACTCATTAAAAGGGTTGGAGTTTTGTTTGTATTTTAGCAACCGTCTCCAACGTTCCATTTACCGGTCTGTGTTTGCCTTTAGAATGCAAGATAATTTGGCCCTATAGACGAGTGGCATTAGCGCTAAACGAATAAAATAAAAATGTATGGAAATGAAATATGGTTACGTTAAGTTTTATAAAAGTGGTGGATTTACACATTTTGCCGCCTCGACTTCTACAAATCGATACACTATACTTCACAGTCATATTAATTACAATTTTATATCAACAAAATTGTAATATTTAAGAACTTTCATGTGGAATGTAACGTTCTGGGATGAATGAGGAATATTTAGGTGTGTAAATATGTTTTTTTTTATTTCTGTAAGACACACACGCATAATAAGCAAATATTTTTTTCTTTTAATAGATATAATATAAATTACTGGTAGCTGTGTTCTGTCATAACGTGAGGGTGGATTCTTCTAACACAGGTATTTCATACAAGAAGTTTTACACTACCAATGTCTTCTAAAGTTAAGGCAGAGACATCAATAATGAATTATTATTATTAATACATAAAAAAAGGGCCACACCCCAAAATATGCTGCCCCAGGCTACAGCCTACTCAGCCTATTGGTAAATCCGCCACTGATTGTGACATTGCCATACATTTGTATTGATTCGTTAGGTGCTAATGCCACTTGTCTACAGGGCCTTGGTGTTTTTGAACAACATGATGCGTTTCACGACATCGCAACTCGTCGCCCTGACGACGTCGCGACTCCGCGGTAATAAATCTGATTTTACGCCGACTTTATTCTATCTGACAAACAGTAACCTCTCTCCATTTATGCCTCTACGAACAATATGAATGAAGTACATTCCAATCGATACTATCACGCATAT
Organism: Dendrolimus kikuchii; assembly: GCA_019925095.2. NCBI lineage: Eukaryota > Metazoa > Arthropoda > Insecta > Lepidoptera > Lasiocampidae > Dendrolimus > Dendrolimus kikuchii. The sequence goes on from CM034394.1 coordinate 14,330,127, forward strand.
ATTTCTGTATATAGACGAGTTACATGTGAAAAACAAAGGAACAATCTTTGACATTTTATACAGAGCTGGATATTTTGATTGACAGTCATCCAACTTCCAAACACTGACCCAAGTAGGAAAACAAAGGAGGAATACTTATTCACCGAGCCGAGGGCTGTTCTCCAGTCTGTTATGCCTTTTAGAGGCGGCTCAGCAGGCGGCCTAGATGGCCTTACTCCGCAACACCTTAAGATCTGCTGGGTAGGTTTACCGGAGGCGCAGGTGAGACTCCCTTGAAGGATTTAACAGACTTACTGAATTTAATGCTCTCGGGCTCTGTGGAAAGTGAAGTTATACCAACGCTATTTGGTGCTAATCGGCGGCATCCGCCCTATAGCGATCGGTACAGTGTACCATTGCTTCGCAGCTAAAATCCGTTGTCGCAAATAACAGACGTATGTTTCACATATTTCGGGTCGTAAAAATGTCTTTAATTCGGTAGAAAGGGACATCGTGCTAATACGAGTTTATGAACATTTTTCACGAATTTCCAATTTGACCACTCACTCAATTTAATGTATCAAGGAAGACCAATAATTTCGGCAACAGGGTGTCAGCAGGGTGACTCTCTCGTGCTGGCCCTGTTTTCCCTTGCAATTAAACCAATCATTAACAAACTAAATTAAAATTTTAATCCACGGTATTTAGAAGATGGCACCCTAGGCGGGGACATGGAAAAAATAAAAAAATACACTTTCAGTTTCTTATTGAAGAATATGGTATAATTGGCCTAACTCTAAATTTGTCTAAATACGGAATTTATCTCTCCAATAAGCTGAACAATATTGGCAGCATAAGATCCGAGTTTCAAAGCTTGGGTCTTCTAAATTTTAAAATTGTTAATTAAAGTAATCTAACCCTCTTAGGGTGCCCTATTTTTAATGACTCTTTCGCATCTTTCGTCGATTCCAAAATTCAAAATTTTCTTTCCAAAATTGCTAATTATATAATATTACTATACATTGCGCATATTTCACAATTAGGCACTGCTTGTTTGTTCCAACTTTACGCACGTACTCCGATGCTGCCCACTTTATTATATATTCCTTTTGATGATCGTTCGAGGACCCAAACCGCGTTGCCGATAAGGTTTGGCGGTCTGGGAATAAGCAAAATTTCCGTCATAGCGCTACCCGCCTTCTTGATTTCAGTACAGCAAAGTGAACTTTATCGGTAATATATTAACTCTATTACTCAGTGATTTTGAGGTTCCGTATTTGGCTGAGGCTAGAAATGCGTGGTCCCTGACCTGCCCAAATCAAAATTTACCCATAAGCCTAAAGTGCCAGAAGTTTTGGGACAGGACGATCAGCTTTATAACGTTTATAGCAGAAATTCTTTTCTTCTTGTAAGGGGGAGGCTGAGCGCTCTCGTTTCTTAGTTATCTCACGTTGCGGTTCAGATCTTTGGCTACAGGCACTACCCTCGGCCAATATTGGCATACTTTTGGATGGCGCGACTTTCAGAATCTGTGCCAGCATTCGCCTGGGTGCAACCTGTGTGGTCCCACACCTATGTCAATATGGGGATAGGCTTGACTGCTTAGAACACCATAGATCCTGCAGCAGACGCGTTGGTAGAATTTCTCGACACGCGGCCACTCAACGACATTATCCGCCGAGCTCCTGTCACCGCCGGCGACCTGCCCTTTTTGGAACTAAGCGGCTTGTGGCGCGGCGATGGCAAGAGACTGGATGGGATAATGCTGATTCCTTAAAAGATGGGCGGCGTCCAATCTCTCAAGTACGTGCGCTGCCGTCGGTTCTGCTGCAGCCGAACAGGAGACCTTTAAGCGCTGCAAATATGCTGCCATTGGAAATGGTTAGACATTAGCGGCTTTTGGGGTGGAAACTTTGGGTCCGTGGGGTCCTAACGCTCTAAAGTTCTGCGGTGACGTCACCAAGCGTTTAGTAGACGTCACACGCGAACCGAAGGCTGGCGTCTATTTTGCTCAAAGATTAGGCGTTGCTATACAAAGTGGCAATGCCGCCAGCCTTTTGGGAACATTCCCGGTAAGTGACAGTGGTTAGCGACCAATAGATAGATAGATAGATAACACTTTATTGTACACCATTACAGAAAACACAGAAAAACTTATAGCCTAAAAAATATTCTAAATGTGTACAATATTTTTTCTTTAGCTATTTTTCTCTTTTTTTTATTTAGTTCTAGTTTTTAATATAGTGTATAGTTTGTATTTTAATTTTAAGTTTATATTGTATTGTTGTATTAATTATTTTAGAATGCAACAAAAGTAGATTGTAATGTAAAAAAATATACGTATATTATTATATAAATATTTCAATTTACAGTAGGTCGTTCAATGAGGAGGATGTACCTTGATAACAAGTAATAATAATAATAATTTTCATCTCTCAAAATGGGTACCTATTTTCTTACTGTATATAATAAAAATAATGTTTTGCGTATTTCGTAATGGTAATTAATTTTATGCACTAGAAGATTATTATTTAAAACTAGGATATGCCCGCGACCTCATCCACGCTTGACTTGAAATTCCCGCGAGATTCTCAGGACGCGAAATATCTTAGCATTTAAAAAAGAATGTAAGCTGTCGTTTTAGTGGAAACTGTGTCGGAATAAGCTAATTTTTATGCATCCGAACAACTTTAAATCGCTCCAGAGAAAATACCCGCGGGATTTCCCGGCTGAAAAACATTTTATTAAATAAAACTTGGTATAGATCAGTGAAAAACTTGCATTGGAATTGGATTTTTTTTTCAATCTGACCATATTAAATAATTTCTAGAAAAAGTCTTAGGGGATTTCCAGGATAAAAAGTAGCGCAGCTTTTAAGTCTAAAAATTTGTTATCGATCAACGAAAACCGTATCGTAATCAGCCCGGTAGTTTTTATGTGAATCTCAAACAAACAGACAAGGAATCTAAAAAAATGCATCGTGTTCTCCATCATTTATATAATGTATTCCAGTTGTTTTTTTAAATATCTTCAATGTACAGACACGGCATTTTTTAAAATTTATAATATTATTATGATCTAAGATTATAGATGAACTGCAATACAACTTAGGACACGACGTTATTCAATGACAATGAATGATTGAAGTTTATGTTTATATGGATTACTTTGGTAGATTTATCCAAATTGAAATCGCCGTCTAATATTGGTTTAAGTAAGCATTGGGCAATTACCTTGATATAATGTTACTAAAATATACTGATCGTGTACTAGCAGAAGGTGATGTCAGGAGCCTTAAGAACAGACGAGCGTGCATGACAAGAGTTATGAATGTCAAAGAAGCAAGTGAGGTGTGTAAGAATAAGCCTAAATGGCGCTCTGTTGTTCGTGCCTACCCCGCAAGGGAACTGGCGTGAAGTTATGTATGTATGTATGTATGTAAAATATACTGCTGTAATAGGTATCTACAGATGTAAATGTCGCACGCGACAACTGTGACGTAAGTACCCTGCCTTTCAGGGAGTGAACGTGCAAAGCTTTTATTTTGTACTACGTTATTGTTACAAGAATGCTTAACTAGGAGCCGCTAGCTACTCTGAATGTTAATCAAGTGATGAGGAGAAAGGACGCCGTCCATCAGATATTCATGTCATAACGACGTCTCCCTCAAAACTCTTTTAGGACTGTGACGGCTGCGTCCATCGCCTTTGGTGTAATAATAAGACACTTTTATGTTCGGTACATGTTTATAAAAGTTATCAGTAGCCCCTTGATTTCCTAGATAATTTCTAGTAATACTTTTGTCTTAACGTTTGTATAACTTTTTGTAACTCAATTCATTACCCGTACGTAACCACCCTTTAAATATTTACAGCCGTAGTATTCCAGCGGAAACCTTCTTGTAGACTTAGATAACCTAGTTAGTTCTTGTTGCAGAAACTACCTGAAATAAAACCATTCCTTAAATTAAAGATTCACAACTTGAGTATTCTTAATATAATATTTTTTATACTAAAAGTATTAAAACATAATATTAAGAATATTCACAACTTATTATAAATTACACTATAATGTAAATAAAACTAGACCTACAAAATAATATATAAATTTATAAGCAAAAAATATGACTTTAAATCGCTTTCGGCGGGGAGCGTTCCCAAAATGCTGTCTCCATATACGGGCAGGCCTTTTGATCACTCGAAACCTCAATCAGACGCCTTGAGAGGTCTCGATAGAGGTGTTGAGTCCTAGGCTCTCTCGGCCCTGGAGCTCATCAATAGGGTCTGGGGCTCGGATAATCATGGATACATACATACAATTTTATGCAAAAATTATTTATTTTCAAAGTTGGATTTAATGATAAATCATATCTATTTGTACTGTGTTTATAGAAAAATCATGCTTTCATTTTTATGTACAATATTGTTAAAGAATATTGAAAAATATACAAATGAAGGAAATAAATCTGTACATTTTCTATTTGGTTCATCAGATCTTGTGGTCACAAAACTTGAAAATAAAAATATTATTTGTGTATGGACATTACGGCCTTCCACGGATATCTCTTATTTATTTTTGAGAGACCATCCAAAGTGTCAGAAGTTGAGTATTTTGAAATAGTTAATAGCATTTTTGGTGTCATTATATATTTAAACTTGGCAATATACTTCGATCAAATTGATCGTGTACTAGCAGGTGATGTCAGGAGCCTTAAGAACAGACGAGCGTGCATGACAAGAGTTATGAATGTGAAAGAAGCAAGTGAGGTGTGTAAGAATAAGCCTAAATGGCGCTCTGTTGTTCGTGCCTACCCCGCAAGGGAACTGGCGTGAAGTTATGTATGTATGTATGTAATATACTTCGGTGTAAACTTAGTCGTTTGTTCAGACAACTAAATACATATTACATGAGATGTAGAAACTAGTATTGTTTATACTATTGTTACAATTTCTTTACCTTACCTTATACTAAAAAATTTTTTTTTGAAAATGCATAATTTATGTTCCAAATGTATTTCACAATAATATGCAGACGAAATCGCAGTTTTAAGATAATTCATAATTGTTACCGTTGTTAGTTCAAGTTATAATTCTAATTTTGTCTCTGTCTTATAAGATAACAAGACCCAAAAATTGTGTAATATTTATACGTATATATACAGATAGAGTAGCTGAGGTTAAAGGAGCAAACCTAATTTGCGAGGTCTAATTAGATTCTTTTTGTTACTTTGGTTACATGATAGATATTATGATAAATTGCTGCTTAGAGAAGAAAAAAAGCTTGTTTGCTGGGAATAAGAAGCATCTAATTCGGGTAAGTTTCCAATTTTGTACCTTTTTCGTTAACAAACAGTGCTTTAATAATAAACAAGAAATTAAAGAAAAGCTGTAGAAAAACTATGATTCTTATTTACAGAATTTTAGATCTAGTACTACTGTTTGATTTTTATGTATCGATACATATTTGGCCTCTTTACGAGATCCATGTATTATCTTTAAAAATATTGTAACGAGTTTGTGGGACTCGAATTACAATGCCGTTAGAATTATTATAGAGTTTATTAGAACTATACAAACACGTCTAACACAGCTACAAATATAACCGAACGCAACAAATTCAAACGTAATGCGGAAGGTCGTAATTCAATAAAACGCGTAAAGACCGTCACTATTAGATTCCCGAATGTACATACGTCACGCCTAGATCGTAGTTGTAGCTCAACTAACCCCCTCTATCAGTCAGGTCATCGTTTTATACTTCACAAATACAAATGTGCCCGCCCGGCAACGTCTACATAATTTCCTAGAATTAGCTTGTACTTATAATCCGCAACGCATGGCTAATGATACCTCTGAGCGGCCGTAAACGAGTACAATAGGACAATAGGCTGTTCTCCACAATAACTAGAAACGTATGCCAATAAATAAGTGAACAAAATAAGACGATCATAAAAGGATTACAATTAGTTCAAATGCCGACATGTTACAAAATGTGCTTTTACAGATCTGTACGTGGAATTTGTCTTTGTCGAAGCCTAAGTTGTAACAATATGTTCCAAACTGCCTGTTTTGAACCTTTATAAAAATACAGCTGCTGCTATATCTCTGTCGATATTAGATTATATGGTTTTCCTATTAAAATTACATTTTTGTAAAAACTAAGGCTGATGCTGTTTGGTTTACTGACAGGAACAAACAAAGAATACAGTTTCTTGTGGTCTAGAGTATGCTGTCATAATAACCTTGAGTTGTTTAGAAAGCGAAGCTCCTTTTAGAAAGCGGCAACACATTGGTAGGATTTTTGATGCTACAAAGGTCTATAGGCGATGGTAGTCGCTTTCCATCTGGTGGACCGCCTGCCTTTCTGCTAAACTCATAACTTAGTCGCAGTAAAATAAAATATAACATAATTTTTTAGAAATGTCACGTTCTTCTCGCAGTCTATTTGATAAATTGTATACATTGGTGCCAATAATTTATGAACGTTCGATGTAGCACACAAGTAGGTATACTTAAGAAACATTTTTATGATTACAACTTAATCTTAATAACTTAAAATTAAACGAAAAATGTATCAAATTGTGTTACTCTACCCGTGTAATTGCTTGCGCAACTTATTTTAAGGCCACAATGTCAAGTTAAAAAATAAAATTACATAGCAATGCAATTTAGGAAAAAAATGTAATGAATCTTTTTGTAATGTTTTGCAAAATAACAGCAAAGTGGGTGACATTAGCTGACACATGTAATCCTATACTCTCAGCCAGTATAAGATTATACGTGTCAACATACACCTCGTCGTTTATCTCAGGGATAATGGAAAATATGCCGCGGTTCACGTATAACTGAAAACAATTTCACCTACGTAACATTTATGAAAATGTAATATGGCTGAATGAATAAATTACTGTTATGCCGAGTTTGTTCCGCTAATGGCAACAATTACGTATCAATTAGGCAATATGTAACAGAAATAATGAGTTGGGTATCCACTTTGGCTTTGAATAATTGAATATAGATCGTTGCAAGCAAAGGTTTTGAACATAACGACGTTCGAAAAGAAGTAACTAGAAATGTTGTTTTAAATAAACACGAAATGACCGTTGAAAAATATAAATTTTATTAATAAATAATATCAGCCCGTAATTCGTTCATTACAGGATTCGAGCCTCCATAATTCTAGATATATTCTAGAATTATGGAGGCTTGAATAACAGACATCATTCTTATCGAAGGCGGATTTACGGGTTTCCTGCATCTAGAATGTTGTATGTTTTTTCAGAATCGCTTTTTCCCTCTATTCTTTTGTGGTAATTGTGATTAAATATAAGTATAACTACAGTTTTTATCAGAAATATTGCTTACACAATACACGATAGATATACTCAATTATTGAAACTAATTCGCTTAGATAGGTATGAAATTCAAGGAATAAATTCGCTATCAATAAAGATTTTTCTTTCATATTTCATTGTTATAATATTATTAACTATTAAATCTCTTCTATAGAAGAAGCAGCAGGCTTCTCATATTTGGCGTGAACTACATATACACATATAAACATTTACTATAAATTATAAACTGAACCAATAAATAATATAACACTAAACTCAAAAATTAGATAAAAGTTATATAAACTACGCCTGAATTTTTTACTTCCCATTTGTATTGAAATAAAATATCTCTATAAATATTATAAATGCGAAAGTAAATCTGTCTGTAAGTCTGGCTGTTACCCTTTTACGGCAAAACTACTGGAACGATTTGGCTGAAATTCGATACATATGTAATTTTAATACCGAGGGTGAACAAGGGATACTTTTGATCCCGGATAATGGGATAGATTTATATAAAGATCTAAAAAATAAACTTATGAGTTTCAAAGTTTGGGTCTAAATTTTAAAATTATTAATGAAAATAACTTAACCCTACTAGGGTTAGGTTTAATTTTTAATACTCTTTCGCATCTTTCTTGGATTCCAAAATTCAAAATTTTCTTTCCAAAATTGCTAATTTAATAGTACATTATGGTACTAGTGTGTAACATTGGTGATTACCGCCGAGGCGCCATTGAGACTCGAGCCGTAGGCGAGGGTCTTAAGAGAGCCGAGGACGGTAATCATCAATACACACGTGTATCATACGACGTTTTTCAACACACTTGTGAATAAACTAACAACAAAACCTCATTTTATTTAGTAGATAAAAAAAAGTTATATATGAGTGAAAGTTTTATTTATTAAACACGTACGAGTTAAAATTCTCTATTTAAATAAGAAGTTGCATGAAATGAGCAAGCAATAGGAACATTAATTTATTTGTTCTATAGAACACGATCTTTTTTTTTTTTTGAATAATAACTTTTTTAAGAACAAAGCAACTCAACCAATAAAATTAAAAAAAGAAATCTATAACTCACTAGTGAGTTATAATGTTTTTTACTCACAGTTTGATAATGGGTGTCATTCTGTGCCTAATTGCGCTGACCATAGAGCCACTTTATGAGCAAGTGTGTTGAAAAAAACATTACTATACGTGAGTACATTGCGCATTTTTATAATTAGACACTGCTTGTTTGTTCCAAATTTTAGGTACGTGCTCCGATGCTGTCCGTTTGGCAACATTCATATTTACTAACTAATTTAGACAATATTATTAGGCAGTCACACTTATCATTGTTTAATATTCCTTTTGATTATCGTTCGGGTAGACCCAAGCCGCCCTGCCGATATGACTTGGCGGTCTGGGGATAAACAAAATTTCCGACATAGCGCTACCCGCCTTCTTGGTCTCAGTGTATATCACCGTGGACTTCATCGGTAATATATAAAATCCATCACTCAGTGATTTTGAGGTCCCTTGTTTGGCTGAGGCTAGAAATGCGTAGTCCCTGGCCATAAACCTAAAGCGCCAGATGCTTTGGGACGGGCCGCTCAACTTTATAACATACAAGAAACTCTTTTCTTCTTGTAAGGGGGAGGTTGAGCGCGCTCGCCTTTTAGCTGTCTCACTTTGGGACTCAGGTCTCTGTCTACAGGCATTACCCTCGGCGAATCTCGGCACACTTTTAGCTGACACAACTTTCAGAGTCAACTTGTGTGGTCCCATACCTCTGTCAATGCGGGGATAAGGTGGACTGCTTGGGACACCACGGATTAGTCTGCAGCAGAAGCGCCGGTAGAATTTCGTGACACGCGGCACTCAACGACATCATGTCCGGGTTCTTGTCACCGCCGGGATACCTGCCGTTTTGAAACCAAATGGCTTGTCCCCCGACGTTGGCAGAAGACCGGATGGGATGACGCTGATTCCCTGGAAAATGCGCCGTCTCTTAGTGTCGGATGCTACTTGCGTTGATACTCTGGCGGCGTCCCATGCTTGAAGTACGTGTGCTACCGCCGGTTCTGATGGAGCCAAACTGGAGTTCCTCAAGCCCCGGCCCAGCAAATATGCTGCCATTGGAAATTGTTATACATTTGCGGCATTTGGGATGAAAACTCTGGGTCCGTGGGGTCCTAACGCTTTTAAGGTCTACCATGACGTCGGCAAACGTTTAGTAGATTTCACACGCTACCAGAACGCTGGCGTCTATTTTGCTCGAAGATTAAGTGTCGCTGTATAAGGTGACACCGTCGCCAGCCTTTTGGGAACTTTCCCGGTAATTGAGAGTGGTTTGGGATCAATATTTTATCTTTCACTATTTTTTTCCCCTTTATTATTTAGTTTTAGTTTTTAATATAGTTTGTAGTTGATTATTAAGTTTATATTGTATTTTTCATCTATAAAGGTTAATCCAAAAGTAGGATAGGTCATTTTCGTAATTTAGTCCATTTCGGCTATTTCGGCCATTTCGGCCATTTCAGTAATTTTAGTAATTTCGGCCGGTTCGGCCATTTAGGCCATTTTGATCATTGTTGTCATTAATGTAGTTTTCAGATAAATAGGTAAATAAAACTAGAACGGGTTGAAATAGAGTATGAAAGTTTGTATGGGAGATCAATCATTTCGCAAGTTTATAGATACAAAAAATTATCATATATAAAAAAAAAGATGCGATAGTAACTCGATCTGTCTGTTAAATTTTCACAGAAAAACTACTAGGACTACTGGATATGTCTTGCTGTAATTTTGTTTAAATGTAGTTTTAATACCGAAAAGAGACATTAATACTTTTCAACCTTAAGTAAACCAAAATTATCAATATTGGTTCTGTTGTAGTCCTAAAATTCCTTAAGACTAGAATAAGTACTAAGCCTAGGTCACCGTCTTCTAAGAGTAAGAAGGCTAGTACTAGTGATACTGATTCATTAAAAAGCATTGAGTTTACACCGAATAACCGCTACAACCATAATCCGATTGACTACAATAACCTGCATGTAAGTGAACAGCTTTATTGTAAAGTGCACTTGTTCTCTAGAAATATGCTGAATGAAGTATGACGTTACCTTTGTGTATAATAATATAATAACAACAGCCCATAAATGGCCCACTACTGGGCTCGGACCTTCCATTATAGGGGGAAACGACAGTATACCGGCCACATTCGTCTAAGACGGCTTGGCAGGTTTGACACATCGGTTATCTTGTGCAGGTTGCATCACGATGTTTTTCTTGACCGTTGTTAGCACGTGATTATTGTATCAATATGCACATTAGGTCAGAGAACTGCCTAAATGGTGCATGCGTTCCGGCCAGGAACGAACATTACGCTACCACGATCTTTGTGTATATTTCAATTATATTAATGAAGGCTTCCTGTAATTTTTTTCGAGAGCGTTACACTTATAAGCCGCGCGCAGAAGTTTTGCCGATGACTACCTACTATTATTGTATATACTTATGTAAAGTATATACAATAATAAATTAAAATAACACATTTATTGAAACAACTATTTATGTAACCTTTTTGTCAACCCCATTGACCATCGACGCGTGGCGAGGCTACCGGCAAACCTGCGCACGGGTAGTATAATTATTATGGTGCTCAACTTACGTGGACATGAAGTTAAAATGTCTAAGAAATTTACAAGGCATCTTCAGAGAATCATCAAGGCAAATTCAGAGATACCACGATTACTGAGTATTTAGTTTGATTAGAACCAGTATTTAATTAGAGTAATAGTATCCGTGTACGATCAGTTAACGTATCTCTGTGGATAAAAACAGAATAACCATTTACCATAAAATGACGAATAAAAAACCTATTAGTAATTATTTAATGGTGAATAAAAATCTGCTGGAAGTGATTTTAATATCAGCATTCTCATGAATTATTGTAAAGAATAGCTTAATCTGCATAGCAAAACAAGAGATCCTATCGCGTTTATATGATATTCTAATACCAATATACTCGTATGTGAGATTCAGAGAAACTTTGTAAATTGACTTGGGGTTCCCAAATAAATTATTAATTTAATTTAAATTTTCACACTTTCCTTGATAAAGGTTAGGTGGGTCTGAGATTAGTTCAAAAGGTTGTGTGGAAGTTGATGTAATATTAAACTTTGTTTTGTTAAGCTGCTTTTAGGCTCAGTCATAAGATTTGTAGAAACCTGATAATTTTTAAAGTCAAATCGTCTTAGTTTATATATGATTTTTTAGATAATATATACCTAGTCCAGCCATAAGTTCTGTTACAAAAGAAATTGCATTTTTTTTAAATGAAGTAATGTAATATTATTACAATTTATACATATTTATTAAAGTCTCAGCAAAAAATAAAAAAATATTCTATTCGAAATGGCCACCATTGGCTTTTATACAGGCCTTCAATCAATCAATCTTTATTTGCAATAACATAGGTACATGGATAGGTATTATTACATAATATAAAGTATGTTTTGTCATTTACATGACGTGCAAATACTTACATTCACTTTTATGTCTTGAAGCTATAACCTTAATATTTCCAAATTAATTTAATTAAATATACAAGTCAAAAGAAATAAAAAAGAATTGTTAAAATTTTTAAAATAAGTTTAAGTATTAAATTTAAAAATGTCAATGTTTTATTTTATTGTATTATTATCTTATTTTGTTGTATTGTCATTAATATATTCGTCTACGCTATAGTATAATCTATTAAGTAAAATATTTGGTTAGTCACGAATCTATGGATTTACGCACTGTTTCTAAGGGAAATTTCGCCAGTGCTTGCTCCAAAGATTTTTAAAGAGACTCAATGGTACCGTGTCGTTTAGAGCAGGCCACGTCCTCTAAAACTGACCATAATTTGAAGTCAAAAGGGTTGAGGTCTGGGCTAGATGAGGACCAGTCTTCAGCTCTTATAAAGTCCGGAACGTTGGTTTCAAGCCAGGCTTGGGTAGTTCGTGCCTTGTGACCAGGTGCAGAGTCCTGCTGGAAAGTCCACTATATATATTTTTAAAAGTGTATTGCTGAGAGGTTTCATAACATGATCCAAGACTGTATCTTGATACACTTTGGCTGAAGTTTTCACTCCTCTTTCACAAAAATGTAGTTTTGTGACTTCTTGATAAGATACGCCCCATCAAACCATCACTGACGCAGTATGATGACCGCGTTGTACCTTTCCGACCACTTAAGGAGCTTCTTTAGAACTGTGAGCGTACACTTTGTCATTTTGCTTATTATAGTGTTCTTCAATCGTGAAAATTGTTTTCATCGGTAAAGAGGATATTTCTGTGCCTTTCACCTGCGAATCGCGACAGAAGGCGTTTTGATCGATCCACTCTCTTTAATTGTAAAGATTGATTTAGGGCATGTCCTGTATATCGATGATAAGCACCGAGCTTCAGGTCTTGTTTTATAATACGCGACAGAGTCCTAGCGGGAATCTTCATTTCTCGCGATAAGATTTTTTGCTTCCTAATGGTGTTTCGACAAATTCTGGCTTTAACAGCATTAACAGCCTTTGTAATTCTAACAGCACGCGGCCGCCCCGATCTTTTCTGGTCTTCGACAGACGAAGTGTTGTTATATCTGTTGATAGTACGATATACGAACATACGGCCGATACCAAGCTTTTGAAGTGTCTGGAATATGACCGACGGCTCCATACCCACTTTGTGCAAGGCGATCACTGCAATCCTATTTTCTTTAACACCCCATTCCACATTGTATTTTGATAATGAACACGAAAAAATATGTGAAATGGCGCAAAATCGAAAGAAGTTTTTAAAATAATATACGTGTTCCAAATTCAAATAATTAAAAAGTTGAAAAAAAAAAAAGTTTTTATGTAACAGTATTTATGGCCAGACTTGTTACATAATTCTTAATTTGGAAGTTTACATTCATTATTTATAAAGTTGCACAATATGTCCATTCTGTACTAATACTAGCTGTACCCGGCAGACGTTGTCCTGCCTTTAAAAAATAAAATTGTAGAACCTGATTCCAGCTCTATCTACCGTGACCAAATGTTAATCTAAACTATTCTCAAATCCACTTGAACAAACCCATCAATCTAAACAAAATAATTGTCACTGGAATCGGGTTCTAGATTTTGACTTTTTTTAAGACAAATAATTCTTAATTTTTAGATGACGGAGTTGTCACGGCGAAGTTATCACTAAAAGCCCCTAATTAAATTAGATTATAATTATATAATATTTACATTATAGTTTTATGTATTAGACGTCTTAATAATGTTAAAAAATCATTAAATTTACGATTTGTAAAGCAGCTAATTAGGACTTGGAATTTATGATTAATTTCAGTTTAAAAATATGTTTTAAATAAGAATAAGATGTTGATAAAAAGTTTTAAATTAGATTTTTTATAAAAACAAGATCCGGTCCGCCAACTGTGATCGGAGTAGGTACCTAAGTGTTACGAGTTACGTTCAGGGCGATTGACTTGTCTTCGTATTCTTCTTTCAAGGTATGATGTAAGTAGTATAGCATTAATTACAATTATTATTTACACTCACTTTAAAAAGAAAGGTAAGAACTATGTTCCTTTTTTACAAGTATTTTTTTTGTATATCCTATTTTTGGGTCAGAAACTTTCGCATCAGAACACCCTGCCAATGTTTCATCACAAAATGATCAATGGTTTAGGAGAGCATAGAGGACAAAATACAAACATTTATTTTTATTTATACAGATCGAGCCCTTCAAAAAAATGTTTATAACAACTATATACCTTCTCTATTTATGGGAATAATCCTATTATATTATACTGGGATGTAGTAGTCGAGCAGTGTGTCGACTTATCGTGGTACTGGCCTGTTGGTGCGATGACACGGCCCGCCACTCCTATGATTGATCGTACATAGCTGGGAACCAATTAAACTTGTCCACTACACTGAATGACGTAAAATTTAGTGGGACATATTGAATATCAAACAGACTATAAATTAGACGCTTTAGGAGTATTATGACTTTGTAAATTATGTGTTCTTTTGAAATAACTATATACAATAGAAAACGTCTGGGATTGAACGTGGGCGGCAGATTGGATGAAATTACTGCGTAACATTTACAGAGGAAAAATTGAATGGATTTATAAATAGAATATATCATGTTTCGTTGCAAAAAAGAATAGTAGGAATGAAAATTGCCGAGAAAAAAACACGTAACACTAAAAATACCTAGGTACCTAGATAATGCCAAACGTCATTATTTTATGGCTTTGCTTTGCTTTGCCTTTTTGATGATGAGTTCAAGAGACAGGCAGATAGCCCACCTAATGGGAAGCGGTTACCATCGCCTGTGGACATTTCTAACACCAAAGGTGCCACCAATGTGCTGCCGCCCTCTAAAGGGTCGCTGATACCTAGCCTTTAATGCTGAAACATATCTGTAGGTAGTGGCATACTCTAGACCAGGGGTGGTAGCCATCTAGGTGGGCAATTACCCGACCACCTGGCTGTGGGTTGTTTTGTCGCCTCTTACAACAGGGCACCCGGCCGCAAGAAATTGTATTCTTTCTCCGTTCCTGCACGGATAAAAATCTTTAGTCACCAAATTCTTAAGTAATCATACAATAATTATGTATACCACCATCGCCACTCCTAACCAGCAATATTTCTGCCACGGGCTGTCTGGTAGATATCGCTTTTTAGCGATAAGACCGCCTTTTGTACACAATTAAAATAGTACTAGCTCGTTGTAAGTTGTCTGTAATAGTGTACAATAAAGTGTTATCTATCTGCATAAATTATTTTTTTATTTCAGTTAGCGAAATCGCGGTAAATATTACGGGGAACCACCGGCCAGTGCCAGTAGTCAGTTTCAATTGTTTTTCAAATCCATCTTTTTTCCGTTACCAGAAAGCCTCATTAAATGTATATTGCCGGCATGAAATTAAGTTAAGTATTGCTCCGCCACAGTTGTAGAGCTTCAGACAGTTACAAGGGAAATAATTTCGAATAAGAACTTATTAGAACCATGAAACACATTTGTTACTTATAGATTTATGTTATTTTAATTTATTTATTTTGGCAGCAAACAAATATGTACATAGTAAAACTACGTTTTAACGGTTTGAAGCGCGGTAATTTATTCGATTTTTATTATTACGATGTTTTGGCCACTTTTCGTGTTTTTCTGCGCCGTGATCACAGAAGACAAAGATGTCAAGTATCAATAAGTATTGTCAAACTTTTATTTAGCCTACCGCCAACATATTCATTTTAATAATTTAGTTTTAATTTCGTTTATGGTTTTTATTTATTCTATGAGAGCCTAATTTAATTTACCACCGTTTCGGAACCTGTTGTGGCTTGAAGAGAAGAAGCGGGACAAAAAACTCTTCAGTAACATGCTAGTTCTAATAATTTTATTTTTGACATGGAGATATATACCTTTCAATATTAATTAAGGGTTACAATCAATTAGTTCTCATAATCTAATAATGCTTAAAAATTGTTATTTATAAAAATAAATGCTAAAAGTGCTTAGAACAGTGCGAATTATCTGTGCAGGAACGGAGAAAGAATACAATTTCCTACGGCCGGGCGGCCTGTCGTAAGAGGCGACAAAACAACCCACATCCAGGTGGTAGGGCATTTGCCCGACTGGATGGCTACCACCCCTGGTCTAAAACATGTCGACATAACAACCTTGAGTTGTGTTCCGGCATTAGTGACCAGGTTCCAGTCTCCCTTAAGAGAGCAGCAGCGCATTTGTAGCACCTTTGGTGTTGCAAATGTCCATAGGCGATGGTAACCGCTTTCCATCAAGTGGGTCCTCTGCTTGTCTGCTGAACTCCTGCAATAAAAAAAAAAGAATTTCTATGTTAAACAATTTTAAAAAATTGAGAAAACTAAACATTTTGAAGGTTACTGCAATATTTAATTAAGTTTAATTTTAAGTATATTTAAAGATATGTTAAATATGTCTGTCTATGTCGATAAAGTTGAGATTATATGTGCGTATTGGTACACCGAAAAATAAACAATTACGGGTATAATTTTTGTTATAACGAGGGAGAATCGAGGTAGTTTACGAGTGGGGTGCACGGGTAGGCGAATATTAACAAGAAAATAATTTTTTTGACAAAAGTTCATGAGAGTCAATTAAAGAATTAAGAATTTTATACAAAAATAATATATAACACATTTTACGCCTGTTACAGATACTGTATATCTACTGTATATTTTTGAATAGTTTGTATCTATTCAAAGATGCGTCATAGGATTCATTATCGATGCGGTTAAGGATTTTACTGAACTCTCTCTATTCTATTTATATGTATAGAATAACAAGAATTCCACACTGTACTACAGAAATCTAAAATGGAACGCACAAAAGAGATTAATTTCGTAACCGCTTTACTTATTGTAAGGATAAATCGTTATCTTCGGAACGCGCTGTTTATTATGTGGTCGACATGTATATTAAAAAATAAACTCGAAGCAATAATTATACGAAAATTTCAAATATTTGTGACTCTCTTAAGGACTGTGGTATCTAAAATATAATTGTAAGTTATAAGATTTATTTTACGTGTATAAGATTTTGATTAGGTTATAGTTTCGTTTTTAATTTGTTTGAATATTTGAATGTTTATTTCTCCAAACATAATGTGGTTCTTAAACTCATTAGTCTAAAGTATCCCATGTCTCAAAAATAAGATGTCGCGGCGGTAACAATACCGCACAAGTAAAAATTGGATATATTATGTATTATATGTCATTAGATAGCCACTGTTGGCGTGCATCTTGGATGCAAATTTTTGACTTTTCGGTGTTATTACCTAAGCGACGATATGGGGTATTTTAGATTAATGCGTTTTATGGGTCCGTAAGTAATGGAAGAAAACAGAAGATATCTGTCATTTCTACGGAACCCTTAAATCTTTCTGGACAAATATACACTTTCCCGCATTTTATAAAAAATTATAGAAGGCCATTTTCTTGCTTACTGGTAATCCATTATTTCTCAAAAGACAATGTTTAGAAATAAATATCTTAGCATGTTTTGTGTACAATATGGTACAATTTTATCGTGGTTTAGTTTAAATGCGGTTGTCTTATGCACGAGCGACGAAATGGAGCTCCAGGGGCCCATTCCTGCCGCGGGAAATCTTCACAAACATATTCCTACAATTTTAAGTTCTTGGCATACGACGCCAGCATTATTTAAAGTGTTTTGTATCGCGGCGAAGCGAAGCCGACTTTTGGGAACTCGTTTAGGCTTTTAGGCCCATACTCTAAGAACGGTAATCAGACTAAAGTAAAAGAATAAAGTGAAATATAGAGTTGTAAGCTCATTTATTTATTCTTTTTACTTTATTTAGTTTAATGGATGTACCATTATTGGGAAAAAATGTTGTGGTGACTCACTGATAAGGATTTTCGGGTCTCATTTTAATGGTGCGGCTTTGAGTCTTCGCAGAGGTAGTTTGTCGCTTAAGCGGTTTTTTCGGTTTAATAGGCTTCCATATTGTGACAATAACCACGTCACGTGACGTGACGATGAAAAAAAATATCCTAAGGAAACTTACGTATCGAGATTACCGTTATTTTAACTAGGCAACCCGTCGTGGGCTGGCGCGACGGGTGTATCATCTGTTCCTCTGAAATTACTTTTAAGAAGACTATATTATTATACTAATAAAAAATGTTATTAAAGATTATAAATATATATACATAACTTCACGCCAGTTCCCTTGCAGGGTAGGCACGAGCAACAGAGCGCCATTCAGGCTTATTCTTACACACCTCACTTGCTTGTTTGACATTCATAACTCTTGTCATGCACGCTCGTCTGTTCTTAAGGCTCCTGACATCACCTTCTGCTAGTATACGATCAATTTGATCATGGAAGGTGTGTCGTGGCCTTCCACGATTTCTGCATCCATCCACTTTTGCATTGTATATCTGTTTAGTCATTCTTTCATCATGCATTCTTTCCACATGCCCGAACCACCGGAGCATTCCTTTCCTTACCTTCACCCCGACACTCACCAAATTAAAGCAAAATAAAGAGTGGAAAGAATTTAGGAGCCTTTCGGAATTTTGATATATCTGGCCGATTAATAATTTTATAATTTCCAGTATTCTTCGACCATGATTTGGGCATTTCAAGCGTCAATTCTCAGTGAAATCAATAAGCAACTTCCTTCCAACTTATACGAGCGTAGTAAATTCTTAACTTAAAGCGCGACGTATTTGCCATGATAACATTGCAGATAATTTAAAGAAAGGTCAGGTAAAAGTACCTCAAAAAAACGAACATGTATGAAGAGAGGTGAGATCATTTGTGGGGTGATAATATGTATGGAATATATTCATTGCTGTTTAAATAGTAATTACAATTAATTTTATTAGGACATATAAGAATTAAGGTGATAACAAGGTACGTTTGCGCCGGATTTTTATATGAATGCAGGAATTTATTGCAAATTCGGTACCTATTCAATTTGCGCTTGAAAATTGACCTACAAAAGGATGATAATATTTTCGCTCACCCCTAACTGACGATAACACGATTCTTGTGCACTAATTATTTTTTTTAGAAAATACTTAAATATTTAAAATTAAATAAAACCAAAAAAACATTTAAAGAAAATATCATTTTTTAGGGAAATCCTACAATATATTTCATGTATATAATATAATATATTGTAGAATTTTCAATTGATGGAAAAGCTCGAAATTCTAGCATGGCACGTAACGTACGTCACGTCAATGCGCCAGGGGTTCAATGTTATTAACACCATTGTATGTTCTAACGTACATACAGAAAGAAAGAAAGTTAGAAGTGCATATATAAGTATATATAAAACCTCTACTCCACTGCTCCACATAGAGCGCGATCGTGGTCAAACGCGAACTTATACTATAATAAAATATAAAAAACCTTTTTGGACGAAGTTCGATATTCAAATTAAAGAGTATCAATTACACTTTTTTTTAAATTAAATCAGGGGTATACATTTCGTACACTGCTGGGTCGTTTGCTGGGGAATTAGTCCAAAGCGGCGAAAGTTAGACCACGCTAAGACTGGAAAATGTGGAATAACAGAATCGTCCGCCGCCATGTGTGGAGACTCGGCAAGGTAAAGTCCTTCCCCATGAGACACTACTCCACTAATATGCTCTCGTCCCATGTGCCCGCGTTTGTGTTTAGGAAAAGCGTGAGACTTAGAACGTAGTTACGCCCACGCTGATCCTGTGTATCAATGCCTGAGAGTGCCCCGGGAAGCAGAGCAAACTTACATCGTCAACAAAGGTTAGTTCTACCGCATCCTCAGATGCTGGAGGACCCCTGTAGCGGAATCACGGGAGAAGATTCTGCGCATGTCTGCGACTCCGGAGACCCGACTGACGTCGGTACTCGTGAGTCGTATGCGCTTCTCTACCTTTCTTGTTCAGCGGCCTCCTTTTGAGATATCACTGCCTCGCATAAATTGGACGCTTCCCTCCAATGATTGTCGTTGTGCAGCATAGCTTGGACTAAACTATCCAGCGAATCAATCGGCTTTACGATAGCCTGGAGCTCAAATCTCTGCGGTGCCTCGACCAGCGCATGGAACGCAGTCTTATGTGCCACACTATCGACACTGAGGGGAAGGCAGACATCCGACAATCTGATGCAGATACTAATCAAAGCAACCATGCCCGGTAAGTATCCGCGTTATCCTGAAGGCAGGGTCCCATATTTTCGCGCAACCCATCGCAGCAGGTATGGGCGCATGGCCTCCACTGTATCAGTGCCAGCTGCAGGAAATTCTAAACCTCACGACCAGGATTAGATCATGGTCATAGTTTCTCGGTTCTTGATCGCCTCAGACTCGGCCCGGCAATAAACCAGGCCGCGGGTGAGGGCATCCTGTCAGGAGCGATGAACTTTGGTAAGTACGTCCGCCTGGAGAGACCAGGGCGGATCGCCTGTTAAGAGTGTCGCCGCCGTTCATGGCACTGTACGATATCCACGGATGGTGTTCAGCGCCAGGACCAGTTGTGCTCGGCACAAAAATGTCCTATTGTGGCGATAAAGTGCAACGGACCACACGGGTGCACCGTACAGGGAAATACTCCTAAGGATGCTCGAGTAGAGTTTCCGAGTCGTCCCGCCCGGTCCCCCCATGTTGGGAAGAAGCCGAGCAAGGGCGCCTGCAGACCTCACGACTTTGGGAACTAACAAGTCAAAGTGCGCTTTGAACAGCTATTTTCCGTCGAGAATGAGCCCAAGATATTTCATTTGGAACCCGACGCGAATATCCATCCTTGAACTGTAACGTTCAAGTCCGCAGGGGGATTCCGGTTTTATTGCGCAACGAGGTGCTAAAAGCGCAAAATTATGGATAAAAGTGAAGTACGTACGGTGATAAAATATCTCAGCTTGAAAAAAAATGTTTACGAAAGAAATTTTTTCGGACATTCAGGGAGTCAATAAGGGATGATGCTGTACCCTATTCTACGGTTGCGTATTGGGTGGCTGAATTTAAAAGAGGTAGATCAAACTGTAAAGATGACCCGCGTTCTGGGCGGCGTTCAACCTCCGTTACAGAAGAAAATGTCAAAAAGGTTGAGAATATGGTTTTGGAAGACAGAAGAATAACGAGAAAACATATTATAGCTCAAATCCTAAAGATATCTTTTGGTAGCGTTCAATCCATTTTAATCGATTCGTTGGGGTTCAAAATAATATCGGCCAGATGAGTGCCACGAATGTTAACCGTTTGGAAATTTCTAAGCGTAACTTCGAAATGTTCCAGCGTGATTCAGATCATTTTTGCCATCGTCTTGTCACCATGGATGAAACGTCGATCCACCATTTCAATGCTGAAACTTAGAGACAAAGCATGTCTTGGAAACGACCATCCTCTCCATCCATTAAGAAATTTCCAGTTGCTCCTACCGCTGGCAAAGTTATAGTCTCAGTGTTTTGGGATAGTGAAGGAATCCTTTTCATTGATTACAAGCCAAAAGGCTAGAGGATTACTGGAGCCTATTATGCAAATTTAGTTCCGAAAGTGCGTGAAGCGATTAAAGAAAAACGTCATGGAAAACTGTCGATGGGCGTGTTGTTTCCTTATGATAACGCTCATCGGAATTTGCGTTCAATGCAATCCACTGGGCTTCGATCTCCTTAACCACCCTCAGTGATGCTCACCCCACCTAGCCCTCAGTGATTTTCACTTATTCCAAATACTAAAATAGAAAATTCGTAGAACTAAATTTCACGATAATGACACGGTTATGGCTGCCGTAGAGGAGTTTTTCGAGACTGAAGAAAATTTTTTTTCGCAAGGAATAAGGAAGTTAGAAACGTGTTATTCTAAAGACAAAATATTTTGGTTTAAATTTATGCGTTTTTTAATATTGATTCCAAGAACGTTTTAATTCATTCGCGTATATGAAGCGTATTAAGACAGATTTTGTTTTTATATTAAGAACGCTTATATAGTATAATTTTCGATGAAATCAAGGTTACATTTGTTTTGTGCCTGAAGATGAGATTTCAATATAGATTATCCGCGCTATCGTGGGCATAAAATTAAGCGAAACAGAGCTTATTGTTCTAAAATAACACCACGCCGCAACGTTTATTCTAACAAGGAAAAGTTTTAATTATTCAAATTGTTTCACTAAACTTTTCTGGAATAAAAAGAAATTTGTGAATCCTTTATTTTAAAGAAAATTGGGTTGCCGTGACGTGTTCGCTTTCGTAGACTTGAATTTTAGTTGTAGGTTACGAAATAAAACGGCTAAGTGCTGGGTATAGCAAGTTGAATGGGGTCCCTCGGGATTGACGTCTAGCAAGCCCCTCCTTCGAATACGAAGCCTTCATTTTCAATTTCCGTTTAAATGTAATTGGATTTTAATATATTTTATCATTTTTCTTACATTATATAAGATCCTAATAAACAAAATTGAATTGCTGTTATGTGATATCAAATTCTATTTATCTTACCAGTAGATAATAGTATAAAATTCTAAACATACCATGTCTGTACATTGAAGCTATTTAAAAAAACCCACTGGAATAGTATGTAATAGTAATAATAATAATAGTAATAAATACTATATAAACGATGGAGTACACGATGCAATGGTTTTTAGATTTCTTGTTTGTGTATCTGTTTGTTTGGGATTAATGGAAAAACTACTGGACCGATCTCAATGCGGTTTTCTCTAATCGATAGAAAATTCTGAGAATTGAAATTTCCATCACTTTTTATCCCGGAAATCCCGCGGGAATTATCCCGCGATCGATTTAAATTTATTCGGTTGCTTAAAAATTAGCTTATTTCGACACAGTTTCCAACAAAACAATAGCTTCAATTTTTTTTTAATGCTGAGATATTTTGTGTCCCGAGAATTCCGCGGGAATTTCAAATCTAGTATAATTATAATAAAAGCCCATAAACGTCCCACTGTTGGATTCGGGCCTCCCATTTATAGGGACAGTATACTCGTCACGCTTATTCAGGGCGGATTAGCGTGTTTGACACATCGGTTATTTCGATATGCAGGTTTCATTACTGTTTTCCTTCACCGTTGCACGTGGTAGTATAACAGTATACACATTAGATCAGAAAATTGCCTATAACAGTACATGCTTTCCGACCGATTCTTTCACGCGCTTTTGAATTAGGGACGCGAGTGCTCTACACACTGCTTATATATATTACTTGGATATGCCGCGACTTCGTACATGCTTGACTTGAAATTCCCGCGGGATTCCCGGGACACAAAGTATCGCAAATTTTAAGTCTAAAAATTTAATGCCGATCAGCGAAAACAGCATCGAAATCGGACCAGCAGTTTTTACGTGAATCCCGAATAAACCGACAAACCAGCAAACAGACAAACAGACAAAAAGTTAAAAAAAAATGCAACGTGTTCTCCATCGTTTATCTATACTAATATTATAGAGAGGTAAAGTTTGTGAGTTTGTCACGTTGTAGGGGGTAATCTCTAGATCTACAAAACTGATTTAAAAAATTATTTTACTGTTCGAAAGCTACGTTAACAGGGAGTGTCATAGGCTAGCATATATAACATGACGCTATATTCCACGGGGGAGGGACATAGCGCGGGTGAAAGCGCGCCGAGCCGCTAGTGTAGTATTCCAGTTGTTTTTTTAAATAGCTTCAATGTACAGACACGGCATGTTTAGAATTTTATAATATAGATTGTAGATAGATTTATAGGATTTCAAATACTAAATGTATGTTTTTAGAATTTTTGTCTGTCAGCCTGTTTGAAAGTTTGTCCCAAATAGGCTCCGAAACAGTGTAGTGGATTTCAAAGACCCTTCCAAATATCGAAGTAGAAAAGACACGGAAGTTTAGGTTAAATTCCAGTTTTAATCCTTAAAAATTTTCATCAATATACGTTGAGCGCTTTCAGAGCACATTTCAGAGAAACTTTCAGACAGACAAACATTCTGAAACCGTCGTTTATGATTAAACATCGCATAAGAATCACAGAAGTTATTTTTTTATTAGTAAACACTAACCGTGAAAATATTTCCCTTACAAAAATATTTTTGAGTTCACTATCTCGTCTCTAAACACTTTACACCGTAAAAGCTGAAATTCTTGGTGTTGCGTAGATTTTATTTGACCGCGATGAAAAGGGTGCGGTGAAAGTAAGAAACCTTTGGGCCTTTTAAAGGAAACACCTGCCTTAATGCTTATTAAACTATTTTGCTCCGGAAAAGGTCTTTATCTTTCAATCTTAACCACGTACTTTACCTTCAAAACAGATATATTGTTTTTTATCGCCTTAATATAAGTTGAGACGTATTCTGCTTTTAGGACTATGGAAATATCTTTATGCAAATTATAATCTCAATACCTACTATAAATAAAGTTTATGAATGTCGTCCATTTTTTTATACAGGTTTTATGACGGGACGAACGATATTTTTCTGAATTGCCAGTTGCTAATAAATTCTAAAGACGAATAAAGTAAAAATACTGTTAATTAGAACCGCAATTTATGAGCTATCTGATCCACTTGTTAAAAACTTATGGAAAATGTCATGATCCCGTTTATTCGCGATTTCGAATGAATTGAATCTATAATATTATAAAAATGTAAAAATTCCGAATCTGTACATTGAAGCCATTAAAAAAACAACGGGGATAAACTACATATATCAACGATGGAAAATACGACGCATTTTTTTATATTTCTTGTATCTTATACTAATACTAGCTGTGCCCACGACGTCGTCCGCGTGGAATTTGTTTTCAAAACCCTCCGATTTTGAAATATTCTTTATTGGTGCTCCGCTTCTATTGGTCTTAGCGTGATGATATAAAGCCTATAGCATTTATCGATAAATGGGCTATCTAACACTGAAAGAATTTTTCAAATCAGATCAGTAGTTTCTGAGATTATGGCGTTCAATCAAACAAACAGACTCTTCAGCTTTATATTAGGTTGGGGAAAAAGTTTCTTCGCATTTTATATAAAAATTCAAAAGGTTTTTTATAAAGTTTATTTACATTTGACTAAAGTATGTAGGTGCCATTTTGTTGGATAACTTTTTGCCTTCTTGTAGCTAGGGACGTGATCCCATTGCTATAAAAATTTTGGGGCTTCTGATCAAAAAACTGCGACAAATGGTTTTGGCAGTCCTCTCGTGATGTTAACCTGACACTGCCTAAGGAATTCTGCAGAGACCGAAACAGGTGAAAATCTGAAGGTGCAAGGTCAGGACTATACGGCGTATGCATTAACACCTCCCAGCCAAACTCTCGTAATTTTTGCTGAGTGGCTAAATATGTGTGAGGTCTAGCGTTATCATGGTAAAAAACCACACACCTTCTGTTGATTAATTCCGGCCGCTTTCTCTCAACTTTTTGCTTTAATCTCATCAGTTGTTCGCAGTACAGTTCAGAATCGATGGTCCTGCCTGGCGGTAACAGCTCATAATGAATAATGCCCTTCCAATCTCACCATACACACAGCATCACCTTGTTGCGAGTTAACCCGGGTTTCGCCACAGTGAGGCCCTGGCCAGGGGCACCAGACCCGCGCCTCGCCAAATCGAGGCGTGCAGGTCAGAGCTCCGTCAGGTCGCCGTGGGAGTCTGGGAACATCGCCTCAGACGTCCCAGCGCGGGCCCCGCCACCACCGAGGCGTTGAGGCCCATCCTGCAAGAATGGATAGGACGAACCCACGGCACCGTGACGTTACGGCTGACGCAGGTCCTCTCGGGGCACAGCTGCTTCGGGAGGTACCTGTGTCGCCTCGGCCGCGAGCCGACGTCAGGGTGCCATCACTGCGACACAGGCGACGAGGATACCGCGCTGCATACCCTACAGGAATGTCCTGCATGGACGGAGCAGCGCCGAGAGCTCGTCGCCTTCACCGGATTGGACCTTTCGCTCCCGGCCGTGGTTCGCACCATGGTCGGGAGCCGCACCGGATGGGACGCCGTCTCCTCCTTCTGCGAGCACGTCGTGTTTGCGAAGGAGGAGGCGGAGCGGGAGCGTGAGCGTACGTCCTTGCTCCGCTCCCGCCAAAGGAGGACGCGCCGACGTCGGAAGTCGGAACTCGACCTTCGGCCTCCGTAAGCGGGCGGCGCAGGTGGGGCCCCTAGGGGTATAGGGGTTCTCACTCACCCGCACATGCCGTCGAGATGAGAGCGCGAGTGTTCCACGCGCGCTTATCTCTCTTCCCGTGGGACGCGTTACAGACCGCCCCACGCACGGATTACACCAAGAAGTAGCCGGGGGACACGTCCCCTGGCATAGGAAGAGGCTCAGTGAGGAGGGCCCACGCCTGCCTGGGCACTGCGGAGTTGGGCAGCCCATTTCCCGTAGCCCTGGCATAAGGCACAGGACGGAACACTCAGGGGTTTTAGTGGGTATCCCTAACTGGGGAGTGGCAATAGCGTAGCACCGGTTCGACCGGGCACGCTAGTGCCACCCCCGATCTGGTGAATCCCACACATTTACACAGGTAGCGAACATCCCCCCAGGCTTCTGTGCCTGTCGCGGCTTAGTCCTCAAACGGATCTTTTTCGCACGTTCTCGTCATACGTAATCCACTTTTCATCACCAGTTACCAGCTTCTTCAAAAATGGTTCAGTTTCATTATGTCGTAATAAAGAATCACAAATAAGTACACGGTTCATTAGGTTTCTTTCAGTGAGCTCATGAGGCACCCAAATATCGAGCTTTTTTGTGTACTCAGCTTTTTTCAAATGCGCCAAAACTGTTTTGTGGTCAATTCCCAGTTCTCCAGCTACATCTTTACTACTAATATGCCGATCTTGCTCCACTTTTTCAAAAATGGCATCAATTTTGTCCGTAACAGGGCGACCAGAGCGACGTGCATCTTTGATATCAAAATTTCCGGACTGAAAACGCTTAAACCAAATTTGCGCTACTCTCACAGATACTGCATTAGGTCCATAAACATCACAAATTTTTTTCGCGGCTTGTGTTGCATTTTTACCTTTTTTTTAGTAAAATTTTAAAATGTATCGAATTTCTTCATTAGATTCACTCATTTTAACAATAAGAAAAACAAATGAAAATCACACATTCTCCTAATTTGAATTGTCTTCTTTAAAATTAAAACTTTTTAATGATACCAAAACCAGCCAGATACAAATGGTATAGCCAAAGAAATCTTATTACAAGTTCATACATACTATATACGAAAAGACTTTTTCCCCAACCTATTATATTAGTATAAGATATAAATAAAGCTGAAGAATCTGTTTGTTTGATTGAACGCCATAATCTCAGGAACTACTGATCTGATTTGAAAAATTCTTTCAGTGTTAGATAGCCCATTTATCGAGGAAGGCTATAGGCTACATATCATCAGGCTAAGACCAGTAGGAGCGGAGCACCAATAAAGAATGTTTCAAAATCGGGGGGTTTTGAATACAAATTCCACGTGGACGACGTCGCGGGCACAGCTAGTTATATAATATACGGATTCAATCGTTGAGTGGGTTGAACTTTTGCTGGCCGCGGTCACTGGAACGTAGAAATTCCAGGTTCGATTACTGGCATGGTAAAATTCGTAAACGAATTCCGTTTGATAGATTATTGTTCTATTTTAACGAGTTTATTTACTGACAGAATAATTATAGGGGATAGTTTGTATCCATTAACGCACTATGCGGCGCGTTCCGTCATCGCTCGAATATAGAAGCGTACGGACGGAACGATGAGACAACATTCTCTCTCCAACTTTGGTCGCATACAGAGTCGCACTCCGGTTGTGGTCCGATGCACTTTTCGTAGTAGCGCTCTAGGGTAACTAATTATTGTGCGAGAAGTGAGACTTAATTAAATCCGCTAATATGTAATTTGTTATGGTTTGGTCGTCTGGGATCGGCCCCAGTGATGTCCATTGTATATTATTCATAACATAAGCGTTCCATTCTTAGTTTTATTGCTGTGATTAAAGCGGTTAACTCTTAAAATATTTGTTGAAAGGATTGTGTGGTGTGATGGAGGGCTACAGGTGAGGGCGCGCAGCGGGCGTGGCGCCCTTCCAGCGCCCGCCCATGGCATCAACACTCACTCTCAGGTTAGTTTGAAATGTAACTAATTTTGTAAATAATCTGTTAGATTATATTTAGATTCGAAATAGAATATTTTAATATAGTATCCGTCTATTAAAACTGCGTTTTAACGGATTTAAACGCACTATTTTATTTTAATTTCTAATAAAAATCAAATTAAATACCGCGCTTAAAACCGTTAAAGCGTAGTGTACTAGACGCGAAAACTTACTAAAATACTAGTGTCCGTTTGTTTTACAGTTCTTGTTTCGGTGGGACGTAAACTAGAATTTTATGTTCATATCTTTTAAACTATGGGAGATATCAACATACAAAAATTGAAGATAAAATTCTTGTTTTAATGCCTAAAGTTTTTATTGAAATCCGATAAAACTTCCAGAGCGACTCAAAGAGAAATATTCTAAAAACAGTAATTTATTATCGTATCATTGGCAATTTTCACTGAATTTTACATTTATTTTGAATTCATAGAGTTATTTATATCAGGTTTATTATGCTTATTTTGAGGTGCAATACAGAGCAGTTATAAAACCTTGGAGATACTCGCTTACTTCTTCTTTCTCATATTATTCTTTCGATCGATTACATGACGAGGATACGAACGCTCGGGACCGAATTGTTATTCGACGATGTTAAGTGAAGTATCCAATAGCCATTTTATTGACGTTGCTTATTTCACCAATGCCGGGTTCTTATATTGTACTATTCATTAATTTGCCTTACTACTAATTAAAATTTGGCATAAACTCCATTCAAGGACATAGTTTTTTATTTTCTACCAGTAGTATTTATATGCAATAGGTACTAATGTTATTGGATTGTAGTGAAACGACAATCATTCCTAATATCTCTACAATAAAATGCACTGAAGGAGAGATAAGTCATAATACGGTACCCCGTGAGCCGTTAAAAACCTCTAATAACAGCGAAGCACAAGACAGCTGCTTTCAGAGGCTGTTTCAAGTATGCTGCCACTCATTGCTGGAACGATATTCGTCCATCCATCAGAGATCTGAAATCGATAAATTCGTTTAAGTTCCATTATAAAAGACATTTACTTACATTACAAAAAGAAGATCCTGCATATTTATTGATAATTTGAATAATTAAAGTATATTTGAGTTAAGTGACTTACCTTGATATGAGTACAAGTTCTTGAATAGAAGGCTGAGTACAAGGTAATGTAGCGTTGGATGGGTTATTCTGATTCAAAATTACACTTTCAACTCCTCTTCTGAAAATTGCACTTTATATTTTTGTTGTCATTATTTGATAAGTTATGAATGTCAAAGAAGCAAGTGAGGTGTGTAAGAATAAGCCTAAATGGCGCTCTGTTGTTCGTGCCTACCCCGCAAAGGAAATGGCGTGAAGTTATGTATGTATGTATGTGTTATTTGATAAATTTACATGAAATAGACATTATCACAACCTGATAACTTACCTGTAAAACGAATCATTTCTGGGTATGTTTATATAGTGGGAAAGTAGAACAATTTCTAATGTTTATGATACAGTAAGATATCATATGAAACATTTATAGGTTATACCAAAGAGAATTGTTGTCTTATGTCAGTGACGTAGAAATAGTAGGCAATCGCTGTATCCGATCATATTCAGTTAGAATTAGATGAATCTATACACGTTGTTATGCGCAATATACCTATACATACAAGCATGTTACAATATAGACAAGCATGAGTTATATCTTTATTTTTTATTTAAATCATAAAGCTAATAATTATCCGTGCAGGAACGGAGAAAGAATACAATTTCCTGCGGCCTGGCGGCCTGTCGTAAGAGGCGACTAAACAACCCACAGCCAGGTGGTAGGGTATTTTCTCGACTGGATGGCAACCACCCCTGGTCTAGAGTATGCCGCCATAAAAACCTTGTGTTGTGTTCCGGCATTAGTGACTAGGTTCCAGTCTCTTTTAAGAGAGCAGCAGCGCATTTGTAGCACCTTTGGTGTTGCAAATGTCCATAGGCGATGGTAACTGCTTTCCATCAAGTGGGCCGTCTGCCTGTCTGCTGAACTCCTGCAATAAAAAAAAAAGAAAATATTTATACTGTTTATTCTATGTAGGTGTATATTATAATTCACAAATTAAATAGTTTTTAAATGAAACTCATTAAAATATTCGGGTCGTTTTAGTATGACGCCAAAAGGAAGGTTTGCACTGAAAATCAACTTTGTGTTAGATATTATATCGGCACAGCAATATGTTGAGGGCACATTTTTAACGAACCTTGTTTGTTAAAAATGTGGCGTACACATTCTCAAAATATGTTTTTATTTTTAAGATACATGTTTGCAATGTAAGTACGTCGCTATTTCATATTGATATGTGTCGCGTTTTAGCGAGAACTTGAAGGGCGTTCTTTTGCTGTGTAGTTTTATTTGCTAAAAATGTATGGTTTTGGTTAAAAATAAACAATAGTTGCAAAATATTACATAATGCTAATCGTTTTTAAGCAACCATTGTGTGTTTATGTTGAAAATTTCAACTGTTTAGTGAAATAAACTGTGTAGTGAAAAGCCTTTTTAAGCTGGCACAAAAAGTCTTTCATTATGTGTCAGTCAAAGACAATTTGAATGAGGCCTTATATCAGTTTTACTTATTGGCTATTAGCTTAGATTAAATCCTAAATACTCATGAAGACTACATTGGCTAGCTACGTAACAGTATGAGGCCCTATAAAAAATGGCAAGAAATATTTTGACCACCAAAAAATACTTTGAGACTCTATTTGAAAACGAAACACGTATCAATAAAAAAGTCAAATACAAAAATTAAATTAATCATAGCTGTTTGAGTCTTGACTGCATTTCAAAATCTTCAATTCAAGTATTCAACGACCAAATATAGTAAATGATCACCACGAGCAAATGCGTATTCGCTATTATTACCTAAATACATCCCTTTAAACGGAGTTATAATTTTGGTTTTCATTTATAGTCAAGGTGGCGAAGTTCGTATACCTCTCGTTTTTTACCTTTTTTAAACGGAATTTAACGTCAACTATAATTTGAAAATAGTATTAAATGGTTCTCAGCTTTACTAAACATTTGTTGTCGTCGTTGCTATCCAAACACGGAAATAACGAAAGGTATATGAAGTTCCTCCACTGACGGATTTCCCTACCTTGACTATACTATTTTTATTAGTATAAAGTATATCTGACTTTATATTTTACTATCTGAGGATCAGTTAATCATAAGTCTTAAAAAAAAGAAAATGTTCACAAGGTACATTATTTCTTTATAAGATTATACTCTTTCATAGTCATAGTTTTATAGTCTTGATCCAATTAAAAATTTTGAACAACTGCCCTAAAATGAATTCTTAGTTATTGCGTTTTGTTCAAAACTTTGTTCTTTATTTGTATAAACTCGTCTTTCATCCCTATTAATATTATAAATGCGAAAGTAACTCTGTCTGTCTGTCTGTCTGTCTGTCTCTCTGTCTGTCTGTCAGTTCCGTTTTCACGTAAAAACTACTGGACCGATTTGGCTGAAACTCAGTATATATATATATTTTCGATGCCGAGAATGAACATAGGATACTTTTTATCCCGAAAAATGGGATAGTTTCCGGGATAAAAATATATTTGTCTGTTTGTTTGTTATGCTTTTACGGGAAAACTACTGGACGGATTTGGCTGAAAATCGGTATATATGTAATTTTCATACCGAGGGTGGACAAGGGATATTTTTCATCCCCGATAATGGGATAGATTTTGGGATAGATTTATGAAAAGGTTATCCCAAAATTGGGACAGGTTTTGGTAGGTTTTGTGATTTGCCATTTTCATCATTTTGTTAATTTTGTCCGTTTTGCTCTTTCTGTCCTTTTTGCTCTTTATGTTCTTTTTGTCCTTTTTTGTACATTTTGCTCTTTTTGTTGTTTTGCTCTTTTTTGTCCTTTCTGCTCTTTGGCTCTTTTGCTCTTTTGCTCTTTTGCTCTTTTGCTCTTTTGCTCTTTTGCTCTTTTGCTCTTTTGCTCTTTTTGACAATTTCGCTCTTTTGCTCTTTTTGACAATTTCGCTCTTTTTGTCCTTTTTGATTTTTTGTCCTTTTTGTCTTTTTTGTAGTTTTCATTGACGGGTATAGATAAATAAAACTAGGACTGTTTGTAATAGAGGATGAAAGTTTGGATGAGACCAATCATTTCTCAAGTTCATAGATATAAAAATTCATCGTCTATAAAAATGCGATAGTAACTCGATATGTCTTTCTGTTAAGTTTTCGGAAAACACTGGGAATACTGCATCGTTTTAATTGTAATTTTGTTTAAA
Source organism: Dendrolimus kikuchii (assembly GCA_019925095.2). Classification (NCBI taxonomy): domain Eukaryota; kingdom Metazoa; phylum Arthropoda; class Insecta; order Lepidoptera; family Lasiocampidae; genus Dendrolimus; species Dendrolimus kikuchii. The sequence goes on from CM034394.1 coordinate 14,362,348, forward strand.
TGTTGTTTTGAAGCCGAAAATGGACATATATACTCATGCCAGGAGATCGGATAGTTTGCGATATAAAATTAAGTGAATTTTTCGGGTGCAAATGGCACTAACATAAAAATGTTGTATAATGTAACCTGTATTAACGCCTGCTCTTTAAACAAGAAGCAGGAACTAGAGGTTAATCCGCGGCGGAGCCGCGGGGTAAACTCTAGTTTATATATATAAAAGAAATATTATAATACCGTTTACAATATTAAGCTACTGTTTTTAATTTTAGTTTTGACGATATTTCCTTATTTTTCCTATTTATTCAATAATTTTTGTGGCTTATATCAAATGCCTTGGGGAAGAGAACTGTTCCGTTAAATAAATATGAATTTGTTTTCCTTTAATTAAATTTGGGAAGCAGCTCGACTGTTGAAATTTGGTTGTAGAAATGACAGCGTTTCGTATTTATACGCTAATGTTTTGTTAAAGTTCCTTGACATTAATTCAAAGTTTATGTAACGATTTGTCTGTCATCATGGATTATACATATTAGAACTGTTTATCAACTTTAGAAGTTGTATATTCGGTTTGTAAGGCTTTAATATTTGATAGTTTTATTTTAAGGGGTTTATTTTCACGAAATGTTTTATATTGTCTAACAAAAAAGGAAAATATAGAATGTGTTAGAAATATGCTAGATTAATATTATTTTTATTTAATTAGGGTATATTTTTGACTATAAACTATATCAAACTAGTATTAATCCCTATTAATATTATAAATGCGAAAGTAACTCTGTCTGTCTGTCTGTTCCGTTTTCACGGAAAAACTACTGGACCGATTTGGCTGAAACTCAGTATATATATATTTTCGATGCCGAGGATGAACATAGGATACTTTTTATTCCGAAAAGTGGGATAGTTTCCGGGACAAAAATATATTTGTCTGTTTGTTTGTTATGCTTTTACGGAAAAACTACTGGACCGATTTGGCTGATAATCGGTATATATGTAATTTTCATACCGAGGGTGGACAAGGAATGTTTTTCATCCCGGATAATGGGATAGATTTTGGAATAGATTTATGTAAAGGTTATCCCAAAATTGGGATAGGTTTTGGTTGGTTTTGTGATTTGCCATTTTCGTCTTTTTGATTATTTTGTCATTTTTGTCCGTTTTGCTTTTTTTGTCCTTTTTGCTCTTTTTCTACTTTTTGATCTTTTTATCCTTTTTGCTTTTTTTGTCCTTTTTGATTTTTTCACCTTTTTGTTCTTTCTGTCCTTTTTGCTCTTTTTGTCCTTTTTGATCTTTTTGTCCATTTGGCTCTTCCTTCCCTTTTGCTCTCTTTTCTCTTTTTTGTCCATTTTGCTCTTTTTTTCAATTTTGATTTTTTTGTCCTTTTTGACAATTTCGCTCTTTTTGCCCTTTTTGTCCATTTTGATCTTTTTTCTCCTTTGATTCTTTTGTTTTTTTTATCCTTTTAGCTCTTTTTGTCATTTTTAATTTTTTGCCCTTTTTGCTGTTTTTGTCTTTTTTGTAGTTTGCATTGACGGGGGATAGATAAATAAAACTAGGACGGTTTGAAATAGAGGATGAAAGTTTGGATGAGACCAATCATTTCTCAAGTTCATAGATATAAAAATTCATCGTCTATAAAAATGTGATAGTAACGCGATATGTCTTTCTGTTAAGTTTTCGGAAAACACTGGGAATACTGGATTGTTTTTATTGTAATTTTGTTTAAATGTAGTTTTAATGCCGAAAATGGACATATATACTCATGCTAGGAGATCGGATAGTTTGCGATATAAAATTAAGTGAATTTTCGGGTGCAAATGGCACTAACATAAAAATGTTGTACAATTTAACCTGTATTAACACCTGCTCTTTAAACAAGAAGAAGGAACCAGAGGTTAATCCGTGGTGCAGCCGCGGGTTAAACTCTAGTTATTTTATAATCGATGGTATTTCTAAATATCTTTATTGATATGATTGTATTAGTCGTTTGTTCTATCTCATATCATCATCCTAGGGTCAGATCGTGGTTGTATACTAAATATCTATTTTGAAGCTTAGGGTCCGCTCACTTATTTCCCTCGACTACATGTTCTAACGTTATATTTAATACCAAGAGCAATTGCATACATATCATCGTTTAGAATAACAACCCTTCAGCATATTTGTAACCTTTTAAAAGGACTTGGCACTGATTGCATTACTGGGATATTATTTTTCTACCAATAGCCGTTTCCAATATTAGTATTTATTCAGTTATCTTACTATTGGTTAAAATTTTATATAAACTCTATACAAGTATGACACGACACGACATGACATGACATGTCAATTTTCTTCCAATAGGCGAAAATACAATACATAATAAATCTGCCTCCACGTTAGTATAACTTATATGTATTATAGGTTACATTTTATTCAAATTAACGCCGCGATGATCCGATAGATGAAACTATATATACCTATCGCCTCTTTACTTCATTAAAGTAATAAGTCCGACAACTTATAGTCTTATTTCATAATTAAAACTGTCGTTTGCGATTTTATTTTTCTAATACAAACCTGGTTTCTTTTATATTAACTACTAGAGTTTACCCCGCGGCTCCGCCGCGCGTCAAGCTCTAGTGCGTACGATCCGTCGTAAAGACATTCACGCATCGCGCGCGCATTTGAGATATCCACCCAATTGCAATACTAATCGGGTTCCAAGAGCTTGGTGATAAGTGGCAAGTGAATCTAGTTGTGAAGCGGGAGATATATAACAAGAGAACACGCACTGCTGCTCCTGTATCGCAGACGCTCCGGTTACTCAGCTCATATTATTACGGGTGAGTCCATTTATCTCCATTCCCTCTTACCCTTGCACCCTTGAAATCTGGCAATCGGCCAGATCATATGGTCTTTCGAACCGAATATTCCAACTGGCGACCTATTTATACAGTCTGCAACAACCGTATTTTGCCATTTTATGGTTAATTCAAACCAAATTGTAAATTTTCGCATACCTAAAAAGTTAAATAAACAATCATTATCAATCTGCCCATTTACCCGTTTTCTGCCCTTGTTTTTTCTTTTTTGTTTTCTTATAAACATATTACTTCTGCCCTTATATATTTGAATACCCATTCCACATTCCTCAGATAATTACGCAAATTGCTACACGATAACTATTTTTTGGTACGTAGGTAGGTTAATATAACCTCGAGTACGTATTCTGTACTTTATTCAGCACACCTATTCTCGAATACTTGCACTAAACGTGATATCGGATCGATATAATAATATTGAATATTATATTCGTTTCACTCGGTGTGGTTAGCTTGCCGTGCAACTTTTATAGCTTATATATAGCTTCGTGTTTATTAAGACTCAGCGCACACGACAGTTTGATATATATTTTTTTTCCTAATCATTTTTATTTATTTCGTATTTCTTACGTTTCTCTGGCTGCTTTCTTGCGTGTTCTTTATTAGCATTAGTAAAAAAAATTTTTTTTTTTTTTTTTTTTTTTTTTTTTTTTCTCGTTTGCCTTTCCTTTTCTTATTGTGCACTTCTCATCGTCATGCCTACCAAATCGCAATCTGCCATCTTTATGCAAACCCATAAGTACATAACTTTCCTATTAGAGATAGCTAACCTTATATTAAAAGGAGACAAAAAGTATAGTGTAAACGATTTCATAGGGCGCTTTACAAAATTGGACGATATAAAGGGCAAGTTGGATACAGTATATTATGAGATCTTGGACTCTAAAGACCTTGACGACAAAGTGGAAAAATGGTACTTTGACTACTACACCTCGGCTATAGAAGCATATGAAAAAATTTTGGTGGCAAACATCACCATCAGCTCAAGCATCAAACCAAGCTCGCCCACATTCTCCACGTCTACTGTTCTGCCCAAAATAGATCTACCCAAATTTTCTTCCAAGCTTGAGGATTGGCCATCTTTCATAACTATTTTCAAAAGCCTTACGGACACTGCCGGTAATTTGTCAGGTGCAGTTAAATTACACTATTTATTTTCTTGCCTCTCCGGAGAAGCTCTCAGTATGGTATCACACCTCAAGGTTACCGATGAGAACTACGATGTAGCGATGACAACACTTGCCAATCGCTACGAAAATCGCCGAGTTCTCATTGATAGGTTTATAGATATGATACTAGAGTTACCCCACATCACCACCCGCTCACAAATCAGACAGTTATTTTTAGCCCCTCTTATTTCAACCCAATCGGCGCTTAAAAACCTAAACTTACCACTACATGACTCAGACTACGTCCTAGTGTCAATAGTAGTGCGGAAGTTAAAGGGCGAGCTTCGCACATTATTTGAACGAACGCATGGGTCTTCAGACACTCTGCCCACCTTAAAGGATGTAATCACATTCTTAGAAGACCATGCACGTTGCACAGAAACTGAGACATATAACCCACCCCCCCCTCCCCTCAGCCCGACATACAGACAAACTGAACGTGCTTCTCCCTCAGCACGGTACCAACCACGCGCTTCTGCACCCAGACCAGAAATTCGGCACGTTCGTTTTCAGCCCACTACTTCCGTCCGCCCACCTTTAACGCGCCCTGCATATCCTCTACAAAGTCAAGCGTACCCTGTACAGTACGCTCAAGGATACCCACAGTCTACACAATATTTCGAGCCCATAGCACAAGATTCCGCCCACCCACCAGCACCGACCAATAATTATTACTGCCCTTGGTGTCACGTTAGAGGACACAGGTTGCTGAACTGCGGTGAATACCTAAGACAGCCTACGCAAGGGCGCTGGGATTTTATCCAAGCTCATGAACGGTGCCGTAAGTGTCTAGGACCCCATTACTCTGACGAGTGCAGATCCACAGGACGGTGTAGAGAATGTGATAGCGAGAAACACCATACCACCTTACATCGCAGTGGCTTTGAATCACCCACATATGACAATTCTCACCTCTTGCCCCCACAACTAAGAGGACAAGAACACACCCGCCCAACCACGGAATCAAGAAACTCTTCTCGTCGTAATTCACCTATTAATTCACAACAATGACTACCTGCTACTCACTTACACAATACTACACTACACCCACCCATACCATCGCTACAATATACACCATCCACTACATCACGTAAACAAAATAAATCCCAGTTTCATACTCAGCACTATGATAATAAAGTTTATCATAATAATCACTTGCCCGGCAGCCCTGTTACTTCCTCTGATAAAGCTAACCAAAATGACAGTCATATTTCAGCACATACTCAGCACATTACAGTACACGATCCACCAGTTTTATTACCCACTGTGTCCCTAGAACTAGCAGACAACGCTGGAGTATTTCATAAGGCAAGAGCATTATTAGACAGCGGTTCCATGCTAACCTTGTTAACTAAAACTATGACACAAAAATTACGTTTGCCTGTCGAGCACACAGAACTAAAAATTACAGGAGTCGGTAATCAACAGACTCAAAACTCTAGTTCTTCAACTACCATCACATTCCGCCCTATTCACACCGAAGTCCCAGTAATTAGCGCAAAGGCATACATTCTACCAGATTTGACAGGTCTTTTACCATTAACAATGTTACCTGACGTTGTTCCACTCCTCGACTCGACACAGCTTCCCCTAGCAGACTCGTCTTATCGTTTTCCAGCCGCTATTGACTTGATTTTAGGTTCTGATGTCTTGGGCCAAATTTTGGATGGTAACAAAATTTTTTTGGGCCCCGGCAGGCCAATAGCCTTCGGCACGATCTTCAATTTCGCTCTTTTAGGTCCTATCAATCCAAACTACACAAAGCCTGAGCCTCAAGTTAATTCAGCACTAGTAAATATTGACTGTTTACAACCCCAACACTCAAATAAAGAAATACACTCCGCTCTGGAGAGATTCTGGGAAGTCGAAGAAGTGCAATCAAAGGACAACTCAACCTCTGACGAGTGTGAGGAGAACTTTCGTTCTACCACCACACGTGATCCCACAGGGCGATACATAGTATCCCTTCCCTTTCTTACAAAGGCACCTAAGCTCGGTGCAACCCACGCTATTGCACTACGACGATTCCTTAATTTGGAGCGCAAACTCCAAAGAGATCCTACCCTCCGCTCAAAATATATCGACTTCATGAAGGAATACATTGACATGGGCCACATGGCTCTTTGTCACCCCAGCACATTCAAAGGAAAAGACCATTTTTACGTCCCGCATCATGGCATCTTCAAAGCCAACTCTGAAAAACTTCGCACGGTTTTTGATGGCAGCTGTAAGAGCTCTAATGGTGTCAGTCTTAATGACTGTCTGCACACTGGCCCACCGCTCCAACGTGATATTACTGACATCATTCTAAATTTTCGTACTCACAAAGTGGTCTTTAGTACAGACATCCAGATGATGTTTAGAAATATACTAGTTCACCCAGACCACAGACGGTTCCAACTCATTCTATGGCGCTCTTCTCCAGATCAACCTCTGCTCACTTACGCCCTGTCCACTGTCACGTATGGCCTACGACCCAGCCCCTTCCTCGCCAATCGATCTATTATACAGCTGGTCACTGATGAAGGTCACCGTTTTCCCCAGGCTGCACAGGTTCTTACGCACTCCATATTCGTGGATGACATTCTGACTGGGCATGATTCAGTTGACAAGGCAATAGCTCTGCAGACTGAACTCATTGAGTTACTAGCCCTAGGGGGATTTCATTTGCGAAAGTGGACCTCAAACTCTCGTCAGCTTTTAGAACGCTTCCCGGATGATCAATGTGACATACCCAAGGATTTTGATGTTGTACCCGACTCCAATGCAATCAAGGTACTTGGTATGCAATGGATACCACAAACGGACGAATTTACATATCACATTTCGGTACCTACACTGGAAAAATTTACCAAAAGGTCAATACTCAGTACCATCGCTCGTTTATACGATCCTAGTGGATGGATCAGCCCAGTTATTTTCCGCGCAAAACTGCTCATTCAGCACCTATGGACTCTAAAGTTAGACTGGGATGAATCGGCTCCCAATGATGTCACATTTCAATTTCAGCACATTTTTGAAGACTTACCTCTACTCTCTGCTCTTCGACTCCCCAGAACAATTTGCACCAGCAAAGATTCCACCTACACCCTACACGGTTTTGCCGATGCATCCGAATCCGGATATGCAGCCGCAGTCTATCTTCATGAAACGAATATCACGGGTCAGGTACACGTCAGACTACTTGTTTCTAAATCCAAGGTAGCCCCCATTAAAACCCGACAGACTATACCAAAGCTGGAACTTTCAGCTGCACACCTCACTTCGCTGCTCATTTCTCGCGTCTCTGTTCAACTTTCTGCCCACATTACCATTCAGCAACACTTTTGTTGGTCAGACAGTACTATCGTACTCGCCTGGCTTAAAACTCCTTCTCAATCCCTACAGGTCTTTGAGGCCAATCGAGTCTCTGCCATTGCAGCCAATCCATGTAACCCTACTTGGAGACATGTACCCTCAGCTCTTAACCCTGCCGACTGTGCTAGCAGGGGAATATCAGCACAGGAACTCTTAGCCTATGACCTATGGTGGTCGCCTACTTGGCTCAAGGCCCCACCTGATACCTGGCCCACGATGCCCCCTGCTTTGGGTCATCACGTACTGCCTGGTCTAAAACCAAGAAAAATGGTAGCTCACATCGCGGTTCCTGATCTAGACACGGATTTACTCACGAGATTCAGCTCCTTAGACACACTTGTAGGCGTAACCGCATGTATTAAACGTTTTGCACACAATTGCTTGGTATCTTCTCACTCTCGCATCGTTGGTCCCATTACCGTAGACGAACGTAAGAAAGCGCTCTTACACTGGGTACGCTCAGTCCAACAAAATATGTTCGCTGAAGACATCCACCGACTGCAAACTAACAAATTATGTACAGTGCGAATACAACGCCTCTCGCCCTTTCTCAAGGATGGTCTTCTTAGAGTAGGAGGGCGCTTGTCCAACTCAGCCCTTAGATATGACACACAACATCCCCTCATCTTACCCAGTTCAAGCCCCCTTGTGGACCTAATTATAGATCATTTCCACACTATACACTGCCACCCGGGCGCAGATACACTACACGCACTACTCCGTCAACAATACTGGATTTTATCTGGAAGGCGAGTCATTCGTCACCGTGTCTTTAAATGTGTACGCTGTTTTAGGCATCGAGCTCAGCCGAATCCCCCTTTTATGGCCGACCTACCGGCTGATCGAGTCAGCCCACAACCGGTGTTTAGTCAAGTGTCCACGGATTTTGCCGGACCATTCCTAATTAAATCAAGTACTCTACGCAATGCCAAACTTCTCAAAGGCTACTTTTGTGTTTTCGTTTGTCTCGCCACCAAGGCAGTGCACTTAGAGGCTGTCTCGGAACTTTCTACGGACGCCTTTTTTGCGGCACTGCAAAGGTTCGTTAGTCGGCGCGGAATCCCTACCCTAATTCGCTCTGATTGCGGTACAAACTATGTCGGCGCAAGAAATCAGCTCATAGAAGTACAAAACTTCTTAAAGGCCAATGATGATAGAATTACGCACAAGCTAGCCACACAGCAGATCACATGGTTGCTCAATCCGCCCTCAGCTCCTTCTTTTGGCGGTCTGCACGAGGCAGCCGTGAAATCTACTAAGCAATTACTCTATCGCGTATTAGGTGAGCAGCATCTGACCTTTGAAGAATTTTCTACACTCTTAGCCCGTATTGAGGCCGTTCTCAACTCTCGACCACTCTGCCCTCTGTCTTCAGACCCTACAGACTTCGAAGTCCTAACCGCTGGTCATTTCCTTATAGGTCGCCCACTTACCGCATTACCCGAACATTCCCATGAATCCTCTCCTCCATCAACCCTACGACGTTTTCGCTTAGTGCAAGCGTTGGCTCAGCGATTTTGGACCTTGTGGTCGAAATCCTACCTGCACACTCTCCAATCCCGATCTAAATGGACTACGGAAACCAGTCGACCCAAGATTGGTGAGCTGGTACTCATAAAGGAGGATAATCTTCCCAGACTCCAGTGGAAGATGGGAAGAATAAAGAAGATTCTGCCCGGAAAGGATGACGTCGTCCGAGTCGTAGAACTCAGCACCAAGGATGGCAGCTTAACGAGACCAGTCACAAAGATTGCTCGTCTTCCCCTCGACGACAACAGCACTATAAACGGGAGCCGTCACCTTTTCCCCGGGCCCCAGGATGTTCACGCCACCGCGTAACGAACGATGATTCCCCGAAAAAGTAATTTACCCCGCACTTCCGCGTCTCAACGATCAGTCTGAATCGATCCGTCGTAAAGACATTCACGCATCGCGCGCGCATTTGAGATATCCACCCAATTGCAATACTAATCGGGTTCCAAGAGCTTGGTGATAAGTGGCAAGTGAATCTAGTTGTGAAGCGGGAGATATATAACAAGAGAACACGCACTGCTGCTCCTGTATCGCAGACGCTCCGGTTACTCAGCTCATATTATTACGGGTGAGTCCATTTATCTCCATTCCCTCTTACCCTTGCACCCTTGAAATCTGGCAATCGGCCAGATCAACTACCAAAACTACCACAACTACCAAAACTACCACCACTACTAAAACTACCACAACTATCAAAACTACCGCAACTACCAAAACAACCGAATATACCAAATCGACCAACCAAAATTACCAAATCTACAAACTAAAACTACCACAACTATCAAAACTACCACAACTACCAATACTACCACTACTACCAAAACTACCACAACTACCGAAACTACCAAATCTACAAACCAAAACTACCACAACTACCAATACTACCGAAACTACCTAATCTACAAAACAAAACTACCACAATTACCACAACTACCAAAACTACCAGCATAAACTACCAACCAAAACTACCACAACTACCAAAACTGCCAAACAAAACTACCTAAACGACCAAATTGATCAAAATAAACAAAATGACGAAAATGGCAAACCACAAATAAAAAACCTATCCTAGTTTCCGGGATAAACTTTACATAAATCAATCCCAGTATCCGGGATAAAAAGTATCCCTTGGCCACGCTCGGTATTCAAATTACATATCGAGGGTTGAAAGCCTATTTGTTTTAAGCGACATTTTGTGTGAGAATTAACACTATGGGTTTTTATATCCTAATGTCTCAACTTAAAGAAATATAAAGAACCTGATGTCTAGTTTCAATCTATAGATGTTCTTTTTTTTTAAGTACGGTACATAATTCGTTGGTGATGTGTTTTTCTGGGTCATTTGTAACTACCAACTTTTCTCCCGACAATTTTTAAAAATGTCGTTTAAAACATATAGCCTTTCACCCATCGATATGTACCGAGTATCAGCCAAATCGGTCCAATAGTCTTTCCATAAAAGGATAACAAACAGAGAGACAAATATACTTTTATTCTGGAAACTATCCCATTTTCCGGGATAAAAAGTATCCTATGTTCATTCTCGGCATCGAAAATATACTGAGTTTCAGCCAAATCGGTCCAGTAGTTTTTACGTGAAAACGGAACAGACAGACAAACAGAGTTACTTTCGCATTTATAATATTAATAGGGATTATAGATCGATAGTAAAATTAATTATTTGTTTCGACAAATTGTTCTCTGAAGATTTAAAAACTATTGTCTTTTAAAAAAAGTTAATTTTCAAGATAACACGTTATTAAAGCAAAGAGGCGACATGAAGATGCACCGTATTATGCTGAATTCGTTTAATATGTTTAATAAATGCAGATGGTTGGTGCGATGGCTAATAATGGCCGGTGCGTGGGCGCTGTGCGGCGGCAGTCTGGCGCACTCACCGGCCCTGACGACTCCACTTGCGCCGCCCTGTCCCACGCACTGCATTTGCCTCTCACAGTCACAGGTACATTCAGTTTAAATTATCCAATTCGGAATACGCGTGTAGTATTTTTGTATTTTTAATCTATTGTTTAGATTACAGTCGTAAAAACATAACGTCGAATCAATAGCTTTACCAGCAGGCTCAGTAGGCTGGAAGCCTAGCTCACCTTCGAGGTCATTTTTATGTCGTACAGAAATTAAAACGTTCATGTTGATGTTATTAGGTTCAAACAAATAAACAAAGAACAAAAAAACAAAGAATTCAACATATATTGTTTCACTACGTAGTTAACAATAGTTATTCAAATGTATTTCTTCTTTCTTTCATAAATAAATGGGACGATAGTGCACAAATCACAAAGTTAGTCTTTCTTGTAAAAAAATATTCAAGAATTAAGTTATCGAATTGTAATGTTTGTTTGGGGCGACAAAATTTCAATATCAATCCGCCCCTGCTCCAAATAAATTATAATTTAGCATCAAATAAAATATTTTAAACTGCAATCCACCGAGTGTAGTGTGTTGTGTTCCACCGATACCAAAACTAGACGTAGGAAACTATCCAGAAAAATTATTTATACTGGAATTATAAATACGCTCTAGTTCTAGTATTTAATTTAAACTCATTATGCTTTTAATGGATACTAATAACAAAATTATGGATTCGATACAGGTTATAATTTATTGGTAGAGATTAAATGCGTAGATAAGCTTACGTGCGTACACTGCCGTGTACAGGTTACTGTATTAAATTTGGAGGCTATCTACGAAATTGAATTGGAGCTTAACCATCGGCGCTCTATATGATTGTACCTACCGGACTGAATCAAATTGATATTTGTTCTGGTCGATTATTTGCGAAGCTTAAGTTTGGAGCAATTCAATCATAATATGAGTACATATGTCTGTATGGGACCACGATGATATTTTATTGTACCTTTGTTGACAGCTCGGAAAATAGTAATAATAGGCTTAGATGTATTGTCCAGGCGAAGTTACTTATGAGTTAAAATTGTTACAAAAGCAATAATTATTATAGTTTTCTTGAATGATTTTTTTTTTATTTCAGGTGGTTTGCAACAGCGCAACACTACGTGGAGTGCCATCCGCACTAAGTTCATCTGTAACCCAACTGTCACTATCGCGTGCGGATTTACGCGTGTTGCGTTCAGATGCTTTCGCACATCTGCGTCAACTACGAAGATTAGCTCTCGATGCGTGTAACCTTACTCGAATACGTCCCTTTGCCTTTCGTGGGCTACCACGACTACGTGAACTGTACATCCAACATACACCACTGGCTACTGTGGATGCGTTCGCATTTGCCGCTCTACAGAACATCACTTCTATTGTTTTGACACACAATCGGATTGCACAGATTGAAGCCTATGCCTTTGCTGGAACGAATTTCATAAAGTTAATTTCTCTCCGGAATAATCCTATTAAACGTATATTGGCTCATGCTTTTTCTGGCCTCAATGATGTTGGTCAAATAGAACTACCTTCTGGAATAAGATCGATAGAACCATTGGCGTTTTCTGGTTTAGAAGGTGTCGGAGTATTAGAGCTTGCATACATGGATCTTCCAGCTTTATTATCTGATATATTTCGGGGCTTGATTCGTGTTGGACGTCTTGCTCTACGAGAATCTGACCTCGGTATTATCCGAGTCGGTGCATTTGATGGATTACAACGTGTTGATATTTTAGAAATATGTAACAATAAAATTGACGGCGTAGAAGAACTTTCATTGGTGCAAAATAACAGTGTTCGCACCTTCAAATTGACTGGTAACCATATGCTAGAGTCACCGGAGGCGGTCATTCTGGAAGTCGAAAACATAGTTATAAAAGGAAATCATCTTCCATGCGAATGTGGTCGTGACCCTCTCGCAAATACACTGGCTTTGACTCAAGACTTTGCCGAGGAGAATTTTTGTATTTCGCCCCTTAAAGTGCGTGGTCGAAGCTTAGCTAGTGCTGTTGGAGGGGGAGCTGGTTGTAGAGGTGAGGTCGGCGGCAGCGCCAGGGCCCGGGCAGCGGCTGGTGCGGGCGCACCGCTCACTGACCAAACTTTGAAGTCAGTGCGGTTGCTTTTCTACACGACAGTTCTTGCCTTAGTCGCGAGCTACTAACCGCCCTCGGTGTTCAATCTTTGTATGATGTATCAGTTTGTAAATATTGTAATATATTCGACTATTTAAGTGTAATGCGAAATTTTACATTGAAAAGGTCCGTTCATTGTGTATACGTTGGACCATGAATAAAATTTGCCTTTGGAAATACAAAGCCTTTTATTTGCTATAGTTCCTTTGTAATATTCATAGCTACAAGAGCAATGATAATGTGCGAATCGATGTGAAAATTACGGTTAGGTATCGAAGATTAATGGATGAATAAAAATAGCGTTTATCTGTATTTCTAGTCAATTAGTAGACGACATCAGATATCGTTTGACTAATGTCCTTGTCGGAGGGAGTGCGAGAAACGCCGGCAGTGGCGCGGAGCCGTCGCGTCGTCCGTTGTCCGCCCGTTCAATCCAGAGAAATATCGCCTGTCCTCCGATCCACCCGATAGCGAGTTCAAACCGGAAGTCAGTACCAAACATACACCACATGATAAGTTTTTACTGAATCAGCAAATTTTATTGAGTTTATCTTACTATGTGGAGTAGGTTAATTGTTACATTATCTAGGTATAGTCTACCTGAAATGGGTACTAATTAAGAATTTTAATTTTTGTTTTAAATAATAAAATATATAAAAACTCCAAAAGTCATTTGTCTTTTTTGTATTTTTATTAATTAAAACATTTTATGAAAATTCAGTCACAAATTGTAAGTTTTGATCATTTTATTTTCAATTTTTGATTATTTTGTTGGTGTAAACAATATATTTTAAAAGTCAAAAATCAGTTCCCGTATCTTACCGACAGTTCATTTGCCTGACTATCGTTTAAAATTTGACGTAAGCTATGGTATAAGTAACGCAACAATTCAACCGATGGTAAAAGAAGCGATTGAATAGTAAGATATAGAAACCAGCCAAATGTCATATCATGGAGTTATGTGTAATCTTGGACAATTATCATTTCTAGTATTTTTTAAAATGGTGGTTACGTTCTTTCATCTATGCATAATATAATGTATTAAAATTGGGTATTTTTTTGTTGGGCAGATATTATTCTGAGCTTTAATTTACGACTAACCGTTGTTTTAAAATAAAACACCTGGTTGTATAAGTGTCAATAGGTACAAATCACGTAAGAGAATACTGTCAAATATTGCGATGTCATGGCTCATTAGTGCGCTATCGATCGGACAGGCGTGAAAACGGAACTCCAACAAAGCGGACTCGCAACACGTTCACAACTCTCACGTCACCGCAATACGATTGAATGAACTCAAACCTTTGTTGAGATATACAACAAACAATCGGCTTTACCAATTTTACATCTAACTTTCAATTATTTACGCATCAAAGTGATTTTCCGTCCCATTTCGCTGAAACCTGCCTGTAATGCCATTGTGAAAACTGAAAGAAAGGAAAGAAGTTTCGCGAGGTTTTTTTAATCAGAATACAATTTTGGTATCGATTATGTTAAGTGGCTTTTGGATATCAACGATAGTAATGATAGGTATAAATATAATAATTTCAATCGACAGCTATAATGAGACGTAGATCTAACATTTCAATCGCAGATAAGATATTGGTATGTTAACTAAGTACTTTACATACATACATACATAACTTCACGCCAGTTCCCTTGCGGGGAACTAAGTACTTTATTTATTAAAATAAGACATTATAAACGAATACAAGAAAATATAACTTGGTTATATTGTATTCTAACAATAATTACTCAAGGCTATACTCGTAAATCAAAGTAAGTCGTGGTAGCGTAATGGTTAGCGCACGCGTCCCAAACTCAAAGGGCGCGGGTTCGATCCTGGCCGGGACGCATGCACCACTTAGGGAGTTTTCTGACCTAATGTGCATATTGTTACAATTACCATGTGCTAATAACGGTGAAGGAAAACATCGTGATGCACCCTGCACATCGAGATAACCGATGTGTCAAACCTGCCAAGCCGCCTTGGACAAGCGTGGCCGGTATACTGTCCGTTCCCCCCTATAATGGGAGGCCCGAGCCCAGCAGTGGGACATTTATGGGCTGATATTATATAATATAATACTCGTAAATAGAATACTGAGTCTAGGTCACTATGGGTAACGTATCCAAAAGGCCGGTTCCGTTTTCTCGCTGGATAATCTCACTGATCCGTTTTCAGTTGTTCAGGCGGCTTCCTCCTTCCGGGAGTCAGTAATAACTCAAAAGGAGGCCGCCGAGAGAGAGGGGGAGGAGACGGTGCAAGCGGTCTTCGTCCGCCACCGACAGACGGGGGCTCGGAGACGCCGTTACGCACAAGATCTACTCCCATAATTCCGTAGCAGAGGGCTGCTGTATACGGGGGTATCAGTGGACCTTTACCTCTGCTACGTACGCAGTGGTCCAATCAGGCTTCCTTGGGTCTTTATTATTCTCGCACACTAGGACGTCACGGTGCCAGTAACTCTGTCCTAGATCCCGTAGCATCCTAAAAAGTGTATCTTCGTCGGGACACAGGTAGGTTTATTGGGTAGTAAGTCGGCTTTCTTTTATGAGTTGAGTACCGATATCATACGTGAGAGCGACACACACTCGTGCAGGCGGTACTTGGCGCTACAACTGGCCTCTCCCCGTATCCATGGCTCGAGTGTCTGTTGCAGGAAAGGACATTCCCCTGCGTTATCAAAAAAAGCCCTCTAATCACCTAAAGAGTTGATGAGTAATCTTAACAACTATAGTTATATCAGAGAAAAACAATAGATTCTTAATATTCAAATGAAATGTTCTTATCTTTAAGCGTTTAATGAATGCCTTGTTTATTAACTTTGAATATTTATTTGATAATAGTGCTCGATTTATTTCGAAATGTATTATTTATTAGGTTATGCCCGCGGCTTCGTACACGCTTGTCTTGAGATTTGCGTGGGATTCCTGACATAAAGTAACGCAGCATTTTAAAAAAAGAATGTAGACTATAGTTTTAGAGAAAACTGTGTCGGAATAAGCCAATTTTTATGCATCCGAACCACTTGAAACCGCTCCCAGGAAAATTGCCACGTGATTCCCGGAATAACAAATTTCACACAATTTATCACATTAAATTTTGCTATCGATCAGTAAAAACATCACATTGAAATATTTTTTTTTAATCTGGCCATTTTAATAATTCCTAGAAATTTTCCCGCGGGATTCCCAGGATAAAAAGTAGGGCAGAGTAAGTTAAGTCTAAGAACTTGCTATCGATTAGCGAAAACCGCATCGAAATGGGCCCAGTAGTTTTTATGTGAATCCCGAGCAAACAGACAGACCGACCAACAGACAAGAAATCTAAAAAAAATTGCCTCTTGTTCTCCATCGTTTATATAGTCTATTCCAGTTTTTTTTAATAGTTTTAATGTACAGATACGGCATGTTGAGTATTTTATAAAAAAATGTGTGTTTGTGCAGCTCACACAAGGTAGAAGTGAAACTTCAGAGTATATACTCATAGATAATTCTCTAACTTTCATTAATATAAATATAATAATTCCTTTAGCCTACATCCTTCAACATATTCATACTAAACTTCTTAAGTATCAATTTAATGTTTTACTGTTATAGTCTAAAAAATATTATTATCAGTTTTATTTCCATCCAAATTGGACCTATGTTTAATCATCGGTCTTATAGACTCTCTAATCTGTGCTGCAAAGTGTAAAACTGGTAGCTCATTCTCTCACAGGCTTAGTCCTACAATAGATATATGTGTTTATCTCTTTTTAGTGTCGCTTTTTCGTTTCATCGTCTTTCAAATCACAACGATTCTAAAGAAGTTTCACTTCAATAATATTATAGATAGAAGATAATAGAATACGCATATAAGAGGTTTCCATTAATCGAGCATTTCTGAAATTATATCCTATAACGTGTATATTCTATAGAAATGTAGTAGGAAAAGTAATAATTTTGAAGGAGAGCAACATTTTTATTTACCATTTAATTAATTGCTGTTGATGGTAACTAGTGGTGATTAGGAAAACGCTCCCTTACAAGTCGTAACCAAGCATATCGGCGCGGCAACGTCGAGGCCTCGCAGTTCTACGAATTCTCCTAATGACCCACGGGCTTACCTGCAACTGACGGCTACGAACCGTAAAAAGGGAGTGAATAAAAGGAAGTATGACTGTGATGACTCTTTATCCTTTATTTACGAGAAATGTACACTTTGGTGAATCCGTAATTAATGGGTGAACAATTTGTTTGACTTTCCAGAATGTTTAGTTGTTGTAAGTTTTTGGTATACAGACGTATACCAAATTGATGATTCTAGCCTGCTCAGGTATACATACATATGGAAAAATATGTAATACAGATGTTATGATCTGGCAATGAATGCGCACTCAGAACTTTCTAATGAACATTGTGAGGTGTTCAAATCTATATGCTGGGGCTTCATGCGCGTTATTGTCAAAGGTTAAGGGCCGCTTGCATAACGTTCCTTAAATTGATTTAAGAAACACTAAACGCATTCAACACCCTTAAATACGATTAGCGTCTTGCACAACGCAAAATTTACCGGTAAATATGTTTAAAGAACTGTCAAAGTTAATCATCCAAAAATGGGTATTTAACTGCCTTAATCGCGTTTAAGGACAAAAAGATGTTGAGTAACCTCTTTTCATAAATTAATATTTACTATTCTTTATGAAATTGTCACTTATTAAAAAGTCAATTACAGATTGTCAATCGTATATTATTTGCTTTAATTATTTTTCTCAATTCTAAGACCCGCTTGCACAACGATCGTATTTAAATCAAATTTAGTTAATCACATTAAATTGCCTAAACACGTTTTACACAAAACGTACTTAAGATGTCTTGCATGAGGCGGTCTCCCATGTTATTTAGCTAAATGTATTTATGCCGTCGGTAAAACAGACAGATGTGTTCCGTTTCACGCGGCGATCCATATAATATAATGTTATAATATATAATGTTAGTTATTTCTTGCGTAAAAAGGGATTATAGTTGGCCAATGTCAACTTGACATTTGAAATTTCGTTCGTTCGGTTAGGTTTACTTCGGAATTTTTGGCGGCAACCTGAAGAATGATTTTTTGCTGTGTTGTTTTATTTTCGATTTTATGCGTATTTAGCATTGAGATAAATAATTAAAGCAAATAATACACAAGTGATAATATGTAATTGACTTTTTAATAACTTACAATTTCATAAAGAATAATAAATATTAATTTATGAAAACAGTTGTTGTTCTTTAATGCAGATATATTATGCTTTCCCATCTCTTGTTTAGGGTCCTTTTTATAATCAAAGAATTTTAGATAAAGATCACAGATTTGTCTTCGCTGCTTCCATTATATAGGCGTTCTAGCTCATCACATACTTCGTTAGCACTTTTATATCGTATAATTTGTTCTAGAATCTCATCCATCATGTTTGTCGTCATCAGAGTTAAAACGACACAGTCAATTTTTAGAAATTGTTGTAAATTTATTTCATATTTTGCTTTAGCATCTGCACCATCAGATGCTACAGGCTCGTCGAGCTTTTGAAGTTTTCCTTGCAAAATTTTTTCAGCGCCGGGTATTGCCCTACACACTGTCTCAATACGATACCACCAATGCTTATAGTTTTTACCATCTAGGTGCATAATTTGTACCTTAGAAGCCCCTGCGATCGCCTTATCCATGGTGAACGCCAGGCCGAGTACAATGCTAGAATATTGTATTTATCCTTTCCAAGTTAAAATATCTTTACCGCATCCAAATCCTTAACTTTATCACTCTGCTACCATGTTAAAGTTTGTACGAATAATGGGTATTTAGAATTGAGAAAAATAATTAAAGCAAATAATATACAAGTGACAATCAGTAATTGACTTTTTAATAAGTGACAATTTCATAAAGAATAGTAAATATCAATTTATGAAAAGAGGTTACTCAACATTTTTTTGTCCTTAAACGCGTTTAAGGCAGTTAAATACCCATTTTTGGATGATTAACTTTGACAGTTCTTTAAACGTATTTACCGGTAAATTTTGCGTTGTGCAAGACGCTAATCGTATTTAAGGGTGTTGAATGCGTTTAGTGTTTCTTAAATCAATATAAGGAACGTCATGCAAGCGGCCCAAAATTGACAAAATACGAAATAATTAGCTCTACTCCTTACAAATACAGGCAATTTATATATACGAAGAAACGAATTCTATTACAAAGCCGATCAGAGTAGCTTATAAAGATAAATTATTAGAACGTGATTTGACTGTTTCTAACAAACCCTACAAGTCTATTTACTATTATAACAAAAGTATATAATAGTTGTTTGTATATTTGATTTAATTTTATTGCATGAATTCAGCAGACAGGCAGACGGCCCACCTGATGGAAAGCGGTTACCATCGCTTATAGACATTTGTAACACTAAAGGTGCTACGAATGTGCTGTCCCTCTCTAAAGGGTAGACTGGAACCTTTTCACTAATACCGGAACACAACTTAAGGTTATGGCAGCATACCCTAGACTAGGGGTGGTAACCATCAAGACGGGTAAATACACTATCATCTAGCAGTGAGTAGTTTGTTCGACCTCTTCTTTCACCGCAGGAGTAACGGTTTGTCGTTTGACACAAAATTTCTGTACGCATATGACGCAGGCGGCACTAGCTTTTGTTTTTGCTCTTCCCCCGTATCCAGATCCATGTGTGTGTCGCAAGAAAAGACATT
The DNA here is from genome assembly GCA_019925095.2 of Dendrolimus kikuchii. Taxonomy (NCBI): domain Eukaryota; kingdom Metazoa; phylum Arthropoda; class Insecta; order Lepidoptera; family Lasiocampidae; genus Dendrolimus; species Dendrolimus kikuchii. The sequence continues at coordinate 14,382,036 of CM034394.1, forward strand.
TCCCTGCGTTAACAAACAAAAGCCCAGTGGCTAAGTAGGCTAGTAGCTCAGTAGCTACAACTACTTTATACTTTTCATTATTAGATATGAATAGATTTGTATAGGGTAATTGAATAGAATATTTTCCACCCAAGTTGTGGGTCATATAGTGTACCTAAACATACGAGTGGACTTGTAACAATACAAACATTAATTCAAGTATGCACATCGTATACATTGTTCAGATAAGAAGTGAATTTACGTTTTATACCGTGATAAACTTCGCTTTATATTTCTTGTCATCATCGACGACTTGATCCTCAATTTACTGCTGTGATAAAAATCTTGAGATAAGGACTTTATTGTGAGTTTTTTTGAGACCCGACTTTCTTTTGTTATTCATATACTGCATTGTTGGTCGATCTCAACATTTATAGATATACCATCTTGCCATTATATATAATAACAGCCAATAAATGTCCCACTGCTGGGCTCGGGAATTCTATTTTTATAAGAAACGTACAGTACTATACCCGCTACGCTTGTCCAAGGCGAATTGGCGGGTTTAACATATCGCTTATATCGATGTCCAGGTTTCATCACCTTGTTTTCCTTCACCGTTAGACAGTGGTAAATAAAACAATATGTATCATGATATGGTCAGAGACATAATATTCTGGCCAGGATGCGAACACGCGCCATTCGAGTTTGGCACGCATGCACTAAGCTACGAAGGGTTTTTACACGGAAAACTATGGTGAAAAATAATAATTCATAAGAAATTCCTCTTAGAAAGATTGTCTTCAAAAGAGTGAGAATGCGTGAACTCAATGGCATGTGAAGTGATGCCGGACGGAGTAAGTAGTGGTTTTAGGGGTCGTCCGACGGCGGGGATAATCGATGACAAGACGAGATGAGGGTCCGACTAGTCATACGATAAAACAAATGAGAGTAGGGTGAAGCACGACGAATACACTTTTTACTTGCAAGAACATTGGTTATGGCCCTTATTTATCCTAAAATATCATATAGGTGCTAATGTGTTTCCGCCTGCGCTTACATATCTGAAGGAACGATTATCTTAAAGTTATTTTGAGACAACAGCTTTCTGTATTGCGAGAGGAGAAGAAACAAGCAGTCCCAAGCTACCAAGATTTATATTTCCCAAAAAATGAAATTTGACTGTCTTCAAGTCTCGTATGAATAGATAAACTTATATCTTCGAGCGCATCATCGCTTACATGGAGCTAACAAAAGGGTTTGCTGGCCTTTGCCTTTCAAATAGAAAAAAAAGAAACAAAAACGATTTTTGAAGAAATGTATCTATCCATACCTTTTACTGATGTTACTGGTACGCAGTGGATTTCCAGCGAACTTTTGTTGGCTCAACGTGTACGCGGCATAACATCAAGCGTGATCGTGGTTAAACGGGAACTTATATAATAATAAAAATAGCACAGACAATATAATATACGTCACGCTAAAATTTTGGCTCTTTATTTAATCCTAAAATTATTTTTAAGCAATAAAACGCTGTTTGAAACTTTTAATGATGTTTTCCTAGATCCAAAATCTAGACGACAATCAGTTGTAACGCCCTTTAGTCAACAGTAAAAATACAGAATTTATAAGCTTTTTCAAAACTTTTCTTTTCAATGGCCATAAGTACCTAATATTCGTCTTCCATGATTAAAATAAGCAGAGCATTAACGTACTCTGAAGACAGCAGTACATCATTAACTTAACAACCATTAAATATTACACAAATGTTCACGTGAAGTCACGTAAATAAGCCGGCACTGCCGTAATGATTAAAAGACCTTCCAGGAAAATTCAATTATCGTTCAAAAGGGAACTTATACGTTTATGTATAAAGGTCTAACAACACTTCATTTGAGAGGTTTGCAATCGTGAGCTTGGCGAATTAATATTATAACAGGGTCGCACTGTCACCTGGTTTTAAGAAGATCAAATTAGAAAGGAGAGGTAAATTATATAAAAATGAAGCCGTTGCGTAATATTAATATAATAATACCCAATTTCTTTGAGGGTGTAACGTTTATTGAAATAAAAAGGGAGAGTAGCGGGTGGCGATGAGAGTGACAAAATTGTGGACATTATTCATGGAATTTCTGGGTGTCACATTGATCGCAGGTTGCTTACTTGATAAACTCATTTTCCAGGTGCTTATGTGATACGCACAAAATAAAATAGCATTTTTAGACAATGTTTTATTCGTTACTTTATGTATCTAATTCTATATAGCAACTTATTAGGGTTTTGTAGCCATTTTTGGTAAAAATGGAGCCAGGTCTAATTTATAGATAATTTGTGGCAGAAAGGTATACACCTATTTATATAGATTTATTAGACACATTTACATAGATTTTTTTCACTGTACGTAGGTAGTCGCTGGAGCAGCATTAATTAGATCTTAAAAATATAACGATGTTTCTTCATGGTTTTTGTTTATATTTATTTTGTTCAACCAATGTGTTGTGAGATATTTGCTTTCAAATACATAAAAATTGTGTCCCCCATATCTAACTTTTCTAATAGGTAATAGAACAGTCTGGAATATAAATCAAATGAACATTTTGTTTGAACAAAATCTTTTCAGTGGCTTTTGAGATATGAGTATTTTAAATTAAAAAGATTTTTAGATTAGAATTTTTTAACGATTCTACGGCCTACGGGTAATATAAATCCAAAAGTTGACTTTCATCACTTCTACGAAATCCTGCATTGTGCATGACCGGGCCCACTCACTTGTTGAATTTAGAAATAATTAAATCCATTTCTCACACAGGTATTTACAAGGTTAGTGTCTGTTATAAACAGATCAATGATCAGACTAGGTAACATTGCTAATCTAGAGAGGAGGTACTTTCAATTTAATTTAAAATTTATTTATTGCGTAAATATATATATAAATTATTTATTCAGCCTTTTGCTATGCGTATAATAGTACTTACAAATAATCAAAAATGAAAATGACTCCAGAAATGTTATCACTCATTTTTGTCAATCTGATGAATCGGAACCCTTCACCTGAACAAGATAGGCTCTATAATAATAGATTGAAGAGTAGACTGAAAAGATAATATAGTGAACTAATCTATACATTGCAGCTTGGGCAAGCTTAGTGGATCTACCGTACATTCCAAGTTCAGTGGGATATTTCTGGTTTTATGACAGAAACACTATACAAATAAAATGCCAGTAAAAATCGCAAGATCCATATTTATTTGAATAAAAGAACGAAGCGGCGTACCTAATAAAGGGAAAAAAACTCGTGTGAAACAATAGCTCTCTTTGTGGAGGGTAGTTATATTCGTTGCAATAGCCGGTGGGAAGGCTACGTTCTGTAAGCCCCACGAGATTACCGATTCGTTGACAAAGCGAACAGAAAAAAGATACTTTCACACGGCTGCTCGTGACTGTTACAAGTCGCCCAATTTTACGCCTTGTCTAAATATACTAACATAGAACAGATTTCTCACTCATCATCATCATCAGCCGAGCGTTTAATCCCGGTTGCGTTCGGAGTGAACGCACTTCGACGCCCAGGGTCCGCTTATAACAGCATCCGCAGTCCGGAGAACAGATATCTCACTATCTGTCTATAAGTGAATGGTCAGTGATATATTCCGGTTTGAGTCACTACGTATATTACCTACGTACACTACTACAAACGAAAATTCGTCTTTAGACTGATTTATGTATGTATACATTTACGTACTGTACAGTCAAAAGCACATTTTTTTGTACTTATTAGGCACTAAAGTATTCCCCGCGGCTGCTCCGCGGGCCGAAACCTAGTGCGTGGCTCTAGTTTAAAGAGCAAGCTTTAATACAGATTACATTGTATAAAATTTAATTAGTGCTATTTGCTTCCGGAAGATTCAATTCATTTTATATCGCAAACTATCCCATCTCCCAGGATAAAAAGTATCTATGTCCATTATTGATATTAAAACTACATCGTATGTACAAATTTACAGCAAAACCGATCCGATAGACAGACGGAGTCACTATCGCATTATATTATAGATAATGGATTTTTATATCTATAAATTGGAGAAATGTTAGGTCTCTAATACAAACTGTCATCCCCTATTTCCACTCGTTCTAGTTTTCAATTGATTCAATGACTCAATGACAGAATTAATCAATGAGTCAATGACTCATGACTTCATGAGTCGTAATAAATCAAACGACTATACGACCAAAATCACAAAGATACAAAATTACTTTCCTCCCTCCCTCTCTGGGAAACTCCCTACTTTCTGGGATAACCTTTACATAAATCTATCCATTTTTCGGGGATGAAAAGTATCCTATATCTATCCTAGATATTGAACTTTCATATATATTGATTATCAGCCAAGTTTTTCCGTGAAAGCCTCACAGGGGTCTCCCTGTTACGCTTTCACGGACTGTCTGACTGTCTGTCTAGATAGTGTTACTTTCGCAGTTATAATATTAATAGGGATTTATTGTATAAATATGTAATAAGTACGCGTTTAAAATTTTATTAATTGTAAAACAATAATACTTACTCATTCGGATAGCGACGTTGGCGGTAACTATTATGGGGAGCCACCGCCGGCCAGTACCAGTAGTCAGTTTCCATTGTCTTTCAATTACATCTTTTTGCGTTACGATTACGAGAGGGCCTCGCAAAATGTATGTTACCCACATGAAATTTAGTTGTTACTCCGCCACTCCTCTATTATACATAAAGCCATTCACGCTACAATGTGATACTTGGTAAATGTAGACAATATTAAAAACAACAAAAAATGTAGAAGTAAAACTTAAAGTATATACTCACACATAATTCTTCTCTAACTTTTATTAATATAAATATAATTCCTTTAGCCTACATCCGTCAACATATAGATAGAGATCCCAGTCACCCCAGACTTACGTGATTTTAGGAAAGATTAAATTTTTAGGATCGGTAGATTAATATAAACTTGGAAAGGAATGGATACTCGCTAAGCTGAAAGCGGGGCCGTTTTTTAGATAGCAGGTATCAACAAAGGTGGAAAAAAAACATGCTAACTTACGTCAAAGTAGCAAGGCTAGTTTTTACATATGTCATATATGATATTGTTGTAAACAAAGATATACAGTTGCCAGACACTTCCTGTGGGCCATAACTTTTGACAGACACTTTAAAAAAAAGTGAGAACTTACGTCATTTTAGGAAGGTTGAATTTTATATATTGTTATCAAGTATAATATTTTAAAATATTTTCCAATGAGCCAGACAAATCTAAAGGCCAAACATCCTCCCAGACTCGTTAAGAGTTCCGCTGTGCGAGGAAGTGCAAGAGAATTATTCAAGTCAATTCAATATTATTTACATTTAAATTTTATATATATAGTATATATACTAGCTGTGCCCGCGACGGCGTCCGCGTGGAATTTGTTTTCAAAACCCCCGATTTTGAAACATTTTTAATTGGTTCTCTGCTCCTATTAGTCTTAGCGTGATTGTATGTAGCCTATCTCGATAAATGGGCTATCTAACACTGAAAGAATTTTTTTAAATCAGATCAGAGTAGTTCCTGAGATTAGCGCGTTCAATCAAACAAACAAACTCTTCAGCTTTATATATTAGTACAAGATTCACGCGTCAGAGTGAATCTCACTTGTACTTATACGCTCGAATAGTGCTCTAATGTTCTCGCGCTTCCTCATACAGCTGAACTCTTAACGAGTCTGGGAAGATGTTTGGCCCGTCAGATTTGTCTGGCTCATTGAAAAATATTTTAAAATATTATACTTGATAATATATGTAAAATTCAGTCTTCCTAAAATTACGTAAATTCCCACATTTTTTTAAAAGTGTCTGTCAAAAGTTATGGCCCACAGGAAGTGTCTGGCAACTGTATATCTTCGTTTATAACAATATCATATATGTAAAAATTAGTCTTGCTACTTTGACGTAAGTTAGCATGGTTATTTTCCACCTTTGATACCTGCTACCTGAAAAACGGCCCCGCTTTCAACTTATCGAGTATCCACTCCTTTCTAAGTTAATGTTAAACTACCGATCCTGAAAATTTCATCTTTCCTAAAATCACGTAAGTCTGGGGTGACTGGGATCTCAATCTAATATTATAATTCAAAAAAACGTCTAAAGTATGACATTCAATTGTTCACTGTTTCAGTCTAAAAAAACAACGATTCTAAAGAAGTTTCACTTCAAAAATATTATTATTAGTTTTATTTTAGTTTAAATTGGACCTATATTTAATCATCGGTCTTATTTACTCTCTAATTTGTGCTGCACAATATAAAACTTGTCCATTCTTTCGCAGGACTAGTCCTATAAATTTATATGTTTATTTCTTTTTAGTGTCGCTTTTGAATTTCATCAAGTTTCAAATCACAACGATTCTAAAGAAGTTTCACTTTAAAATCTTGATTTGAGTTAAATATACATTACATGATTATAGTAGTAAACATGATGACATCGAAATTTCGCATAATAAATAAATAAACACATATATCGTAATCACAGAAACATCCTCCCCTTCTAATCTCGTAAGCCTCGCAATTAGAGTTCTAATAACATCTCAATTTTACACGTTTAAAAACATTTGTCAAATCATACAAGGACATTTCTATAAATAAACATTTAACTTACTCAATTTACCGACGAGCGCAGCGCCTGGCGAATGATAGAACAACTGCGTCTGCCTGGCTTCATGCACCGCTTAAATAAATTACTTGAATGTACCGTCAATTAAATGTTCGCAATCTAAAATGTCCAGCAACTTGTTAATACCTGTTACAAATGCCACCAAAACATTTAGTAAATATGACGCTATCGTATTTAATAACTAATCCTTTATTCACTGTAACAGATCAATAAACATTTGCCTTAAGGTAGCTATTGTTTCGTGATACCTAATATAATCTATTAAATTATGACATTATTATACGAGTAATTACTACAATTGTAGCTTCATAATATCTCCTATAAACGTATATTAGCTGCCATAAATTTAGGTGGCCTACACTTGTGTAATGATCGATACATAATAGGGTATTTGACAGTCAAATAAATGAAGACAATTTTTATAATTTTACAAAATGTCTCAACATCGTTGCTAAATATAAGTTTGTTACGAAGAACTTTTGAGTATTTCGATCCTTTAGCAGTGCTGAGTTAGCAGTCTGTTATTGATTAGCAGAGTGTATATACCACGAAGTTGCAGGTGAGACTTTTGTAGGGACTAAATGTTAGTGGTGTTATACTTAACAACACCAATGAAACTTAAGTAACGATGATTGATTGAAAAATTGACAAATCAATTGAATCTAAGTTTATGATACGAGAATACACCCTACGCCCTAATAGACAATGACTAAGGAAAATGCCAATGGACACATTCTTAAATATAATTTATTTTGTAGAATATTTCGTTATAATTGAATTACTTATTACTCTATAGACTAGATCGTAATATTTAGTAAAGTAATTGATAAATAATTACTTTTACACATACAAAAATATCTACTGGAAGTTGACGATGTAGGTTTAGATCGTTTGTATATTATCACTTACAGAGAAAAATAAGGGTAAGGCTTTAAATATATACAAATACACCGAGCTAGATATATTCTAATAAACAATCTATCTTTATAGATATATCTTGAAAATACAATTTTGGATTTGGTATTTCTCCGTTTATCTGGTTTTATTTGCTTGTTATATTATTAAAACTAAAAATATCAACAACATCTTAATAATTACATAAAGAGCGAAAGATTATATTAGTATTAATTAACAGTTTAACTATCAACTAATAACAAGAGTAATTTGTTTGTTTAAAAATAACTCTTCTCGAGCGATTGACTTTTCCATTCCTACGCCTTTTTCAACAGTAGGGGAGGCCAAGCGGGGATTTTAGGATTTACTCGAGCGTGGCAGAATAACATAAGGGGAAAAACCTTGCACCCTATTATGTACCCCCACCATATATGAACCCTTCATATACGGTGGGGGTGTTTTTTATTCTTAATTTTTTTTTCAAACCGTCGGTTTAAGGAAATTCCTCCACATAATTGACAGATTATGGGTCAGCATGACAAGGACATCAAGCTAAACCGTCTGTATATTAATCTGACGCGCTCGAGTATTTCAATGATATGTTCATTTTTGCATTTTCAAAAATCGGCCATGACTTTTGATCGCGTCCAAATCGTCAGTCTTTTGAATATGAGTTCCTTTGGGGTTTACTTAACATCCCTTTTGAATATCTGACGCGCTTGAGTATTTCTGTGTGACTCTTTTTTTTTAAATCTGTACACGCTCCCCCCACCAGTGAAAGGGCATACATCGTATAACCTTTTTTTCCTTTTAGCATCTAATCTCCACAATCCAAAAGGTCCCCGCGACGCTCGAGTAACTCCACATTTAGCATCTTGGGCTCCCCTACTACAATAACAACAAAAACTTTCTTACTTTTTATTTTAGGTATAAATTAACATTTTGTTTTTAAAACTACAAGTACTTATATAATAACTACGTAAGTAAACTACAAGTACAACTACTCTTTCGAAAACAAATTGCTGTGGTATTAAAATAAAAACCTACAAGAAATTACTAGATACTAATTTGCAGCTGGAGTCGAATGAGCATTTGTGAAATGACACTGTGCCACGCCGATGCAAAAGTCAAAGTAGGGAGCAGACTTTAGCAACAACAAGGATAAATACCTGTCACGCAGAAAGAAAGGGCAGAAAAGTCAGAAATTGCTTAGAGTAAAGACAATAGGTAAAAAAATGAAATACCTACTGCTTAAATCTTTGAAATGCAAATAATCAAATACGGAAATCTGAATGAAGTACATGAGGTGACAGGGATAGGTCAGAGACGACCCGTAACAAGATGACATATGACATACTTACTTATTTTTTAGGAAACAAAAAATAAGTATCTCATTTTCCCTTTGAGAGATGAGCGTTATAATAATATCAATATATACAGTTGACACAACTTTGAAACTTTTCGGAGCTTATTCAAGACAAACTTTCAGACAGAGTGCTATACAAAGAATTCTAAAAAATATTTTGACATTTGTTTTGATATCAGAGACATACATATATCAATACTTGGCATAAAAGATTGATTAGTGGCGTATTTACCGACAGGATGAGTAGGCTGGAGCTTCTAAGGTGGCAGATTTTAGAAGAGGCAATTTTGGGGCCAATTTGTTTGTCTTACAGATATCAAAAGATTAAGGTCTTAATCATATTTAGTTAAAGTAAGTTTGAAGGATTTTTTATCATTTTTAAAGAAGCCTTCAAACTTGCTCTAACTCAATATGAATAAGACCGTTAATATTTATAAATCTAAATGTTGTTATAACCTAACAAACAGTTCAACAAGTAATATGCTTCACCACTCAGATAAATTTTTCACAGGAAAAAGTTACTGTAATTAAGACGGTACTGAACAGTTTATAAAATTACAATTATATTGTCAAAAATTGTAATATATATTCATTGTGAACTAGAGAATTGAATTCTATAGGTAGATATTGACGGCAAAATTGAATCTACTACAGGCAGAGAAGCTTATTCAAATTAAAAAAAAAAATCAAAAGTATAAATCCGCTTCTGGATAGATTATTATACTACAGTATTCGATACACCTTCATTATTTCGAGCTAGCGAAACCTATAACATACACATATAACAAATATACACATTTTATAATAAATAGTACATACAACATGCTTCGACACAAGATCAAGCGTTAAATTCTCTCACCTCGGTGTCTTTATCGAATCACAAACAATATTGAGGTGCAAAATAAAACCCCACTTGTATGTATTATATTTATGTTTTCCCAGAAAAAAATGAAACACCAAATAATTTTCGGCCACATTCCAAAGTTTTATTTGGTAATACCCTAGAGCAATTCCTACTTTGTTTACAAATAAACCTGGCGTTGAAATTGGGAAAGAAAAAGCTTTTTGAAGGAGGATAGGTAAATCGATTTATGCAAAACAGATAGCGCTTTTTGTATGCAAATTTTTGTTGATTTCCGAAAGATTGAAATCGTGGTATTGTGTAATGGTTAAATATTGATTACCCGCCCGCAATAAACATTAGACCAAGCGAATTATCATCGAAATTTTTAATACCTTGCTTACATAAAAGCCACTATTGAACAACCGTCATCTCGTATTTTGTTTTTCAGTCCAGTATATAGGTATATAGATATTTTTTTATTACAATTTATGTTGCGATTTAACAGTAGCTGTAAAAAAGTTGCGACATGAGTCGCATATATCTATGGTTCGCATAGTTTTCTAAATGTTTTGACAGCAGTTTCCAGGGTCGAAAAGTGGTGTGTTTATCCCTGTGATTAGGCAACTCCTAGGGTACTTTCAGAATATGATAAACTAGCTTCTGTCCGCGACTTCGTCCGCGTTGAATAGTTAAAAAAAATTGGTCTTAGCGTGATAATATATCACCTATGGCCTTCATCAAAAAATGGGCTATCTAACACTGAAAGAATTATTCAAATCAGACCAGTAGTTCCTGAGATTAGCGCGTTCAAACAAATAAAATCTTCAGCTTTATATATTAGTATAAGATAAGATGAAAAGAACTTTATTCTCAAAAGAACATTACAGTTTACTTATATGAGATACAATAGTTTATATTCTAACATAGGTCCTATAATCTAAGAGCCAGCAAATACATAAACAAATTAGGTGAAGAAAGAAAAAGAAAAATATCTTTGTCTCTGGTCTTTATCTATTTCATTATATTTTGTTTATTTAAGTCATGAGTTGGTGACAAACTTCCCAAGGATTTTAAATATCTGTCCACAAATCTTTTCAAACAAAAACTACATAAATGGCTGTTGGATAAAATGTTTTTACTCCGTTAAGGAATTTTTAGGGTAATTTTTTGACAAATTGCATATGATTGACATTAATGTATATATATAGATTTTTTGTTCTTGTTAATTTTGTAAAGTATTTGTGATAACGTGTTTTATCAAAAACATATCTTAAAGAAAATTTGCACGCCTCATAGGCAAAACATGTGAATCTAGTATTCTAATGCCACCTCAAATTTATGTACCATGTTTTAAGCAAATAAATGAATTTGAATTTTGAATTTGACTAATGCGCTTCTAAAGTCATAGAATCGTGTCCAAACAGCTATGCGGTGGAAAATGTAGTAATATTAAATTTGATGGTAAGTAAGTACAATACAAAAAACAATTTTGACGAAAACTAGTTTGAACAAATTATGTCAAGTACTTTTTAAGAATATACACATCATGTTCATGGTTACACGATATTTTTGGACTATCATAGTTAATAATCACGGACGTAGGTACATCACTTCTACGAATCGTAATACGTGTACCTACGTGGGGTGATAAGCACTTGGTTGATTTTTTAAATTATACATTGCCTAGAAATTGTTTTGTAATGATTTTATAGCTAAGTTCAATTTGCGACATTGTGAAGAAAAAGAATATTCAAAAATAAATTATACCTAGTCTTTTATACGCCTTCGTTTTAGGTAAATTAGTTACCGCTAAAACCTCACGAAGGTGATAAATCTCTGTCGAATTCGTCAGCCAACAGTTTTATTTCTTTCTTTTTGTAGCGAATTTTCTTTGGAAAAAGTTATGCGGCCACAAAACGGACGCTAGCTCGAGATTTAAATAAAGAAGAATGATATTTTTACGATGGTAAAAATACGCGAATATAAAGTTTGACATTCATATCAATTACCTACTTGTAAATCAAAACAGTTATTAAAAATAATTTCTTAATAACATCTTGATGATTCCTTTGACTGAATTGATGACATTAATTGGAATTGATAATATGTTAACGAACCATTCTTTAAGATGTAATGCACATTTTAGATAAATACTACCGGTCTTATTCATATTGAGTTAGCTACTCTAACTCAGTATAAATAAGACTAATTATATATTGATTTTCTTTATGATTAGTTTATTTTTAGGGTCATGTTTGAACAACTTGATATTTATCATTTTAAAATTAACTAAAAGATTTAACGTTCTGTTTTCAGTAAACAATGGCATCCTAAGCAATGCCATATTTTTAAGATAAATAGGAAGTCTCAAACTAATATTTATTTTAGGAAATAAAGATTAGATACGAATATATGGAATTTAGCGCACGTGTGAAAGTTTTGTGTGTCTTAATTTTGGTAATAAAAAGTCCGAGAAGGTAAATTTTAAGTTAAAAGTTAAGCAATATTACCGAGGAGTTAAAAAAAGAATTTCATTTTGCATTTCAACATTTTTTACCTTGCAGTGTATTTAGGTATAAAGAAATACTGTACTTGCTAGTTTCATAGAAGGTATCTAGTTTATGTACCTATCTGATAGGCTCTATACGCCACAATTTCATGTAGTCGTTATTGTGAGACGAAGCATACACTCTAGAATATTGTTGATTAATATTTGTTTAAAACAACACTATTTTGGAAATCGGAATAACACAATCAAATTCATTGTTCAGATGGATTTATATTCAAATGCATAGGATATCCCTCGGCGTAGGTATCAGTTGGCTGTCAATCGACTGAGTAGAAAAGGCGACGTGTTGCAGTGAGCAGGCGGGCTGCGACAGTGCTTTCTCGTACAGACGACGCGATTTGTTCACAGAATTGCATTGTTCGCCGACACCTGGAATCTGGATTCGGTTAGTCGAACATTTTCCAAAGAAGATTTGTTAGTACGTATGTCTGAACATACGTATAAAATCGTCTGGCTTGCAGCGCTCACAACGAATTCTCAAGGAGCAAATATTTCAGTGTTTTTCAATTTTGCAGTAAGGGTTTTCGAGTTTTATAATTCTGTTGTATTTTTCTGTTTATTCTGACTAGGATTTTCTGCGTCTTTTCATCCATAGTATGTGTATTCAGTGGAAACGTTCCTATTTTCTTGGATAAAAATATCTTTTGTTTATTTCTGTTATCGAAAATATGTATTATTATACGTATATCCTATATTTTATGATAATAATCGGTTCTTGCTTAATATCGTGAAGAAGAAACAAATATATTTTTATGTAGATATTAATGAATATGAATAGAATTAAGAATTTTTCGTATGTGTCTGTCTTTCTGTCTGCGTATCTATCTATTAGAGCATAACGTGAAACTACTGAACGGATTTAAATGAAACTCGACATAGAGCTAGCTTATATCCCGGGACGTAACTTAGGATACTTTTTATTCCTTTAAATAAGGTCGTTTTCGTGAGATAGACGAAAATAGCGAAAAAGATAAATGTAGCAATCGCATTTTTTTGAAAACTATTGAAAGTATATAATTAATGTAATGAAACTGGACATAGTGCTGCCTTTTAACCCGAGTTAATACTTAAGGTTACATTTTAACCCGATAAATTTCATTCCCTCGTTTCGTTTCGTTCCCGTTTCCTAGAATAAACGGATTAGCTAAATAGATGGCGGAGCAATCGCGTTTTTTCAATTCACTAACAAATACATTGTCTTAAACAACATGTCATTCATTGTATTACTTCAAATTAGGTTGCTATACGACTCGCCTCTATGTTTTGCTGGGCAGGTGTGTAGACTATAATATATGGGCTTAGTTTCATTGTTATTATTATAAGTAGAGAGGGAATGAATATTTGTATTAATTAATAAAATAAAGGTTTTCTGTATTATAGTGTATTATTATGAATGACTTTTCTTAATATGATATGACATGTTACTATATTTAAAATATTCGAATTAAAAGTACAACAAAATAAAACCTTTTTTGAAACATTTTTCATTGCTGCTCCGCTCCTATTGATCTTAGCGTGATGATATATAGCCTATAGCCTTCATCGATAATTGGGCTATCCAACACCGAAAGAATTTTTCAAATCAGACTAGCAGTTCCTGAGATTAGCGCGTTTAAACAAACAAACAAACTGTACAGCTTTATATATTATTTTTATTAATAAATTCTGAACGGATAAAGATGCGAATCTTTGAGGAATCCTTGAATAAAATACAACTAGATACTCATCGTCTTAAATTATATAATCATTTGTTTTTCTTTGTTTAAAAAAAAATACATTTTTATTTATATCATGTAAACATTTTTTATAATAGAGTACAAAATATACCTATTTTTTTTTACAAAATATACAAAAATAATAAAAGTTGGGATCATTATATGATCATTATTTTTATTAACTGATTAGCCTGCTCTAGAGACGGGGTTTGCATGGAAGAGATTACGACGTACTATTGTTCTATAGCATCTACAACAGCCAGGTTTAAATTTATGAACTATTAAATAGTTCTATTCAGTCGTTCACAAAACTTAAGGCTTAGACATTAAAAATATATACTCATATTCCTAATGATTATCCACCGATAAGGTAATGACTGTAATAAATAAGAATCGTTGCTATAATACTTAGATCAGTCATGAATTCTGGATCAATATTTATGGCGCCCAATCGCGATGCACATCACGTAAGAGAGGATCAATTTATGTTTATGCTCTAATGCAGATACTTCTTTTGTTTTCCGATACTTCGAGTGGTATGATATGCGTGTATACTGTAATATTCCAACCACCATACACAATAGTGGCCCCGGCAAATGTTGTCCTGCCCTGAAGAAATAGCACGTGATTGCAACTCCATCTATCGGGTCCAATTGTAAATCTGAACTATCCAGAGACCTAACTCAAACACACACTAAAAATAAAAATAAAAATTTGGCTTCAGATTTCAGCGTCACCTACCGGTTTCAATTGTGAATCTAAACCATCACGGTACCCACTCAAACACACATACACACAGTTTCATCAAAATCGGTCAACCATTTTTGAGTTTTAGCCAGACTAAGAAACAGCATTTTATATATAAGAAAGAAAAAGAAGAAGATTGTGGCCATCGAATTTCTCAAGTTATACTCGTATATATAGGTACTGACTTGATTCCCTCGTGGCCGGCAGCCTATCAATAATACATATAGTTTTTTAAATGTGCATAGAAAACGGTATTTAGGTACTATATATCAGGTGGACCGTCAGCCTGCCTGCTGTAAATACTTTAGCTATAAAAAAAATGTGAATCAGTTAAAAAGCAAAGGTAAGTGTGGGCGCGGGCGGGAGGGATGCGGGAATAGGAGGAAAGAAAGTACTTACAGCATAAGTCGCCACACCAGACACGCTACGACCGATGCGAGCTTCACAGCGCTAGGTAGGCACGTCTTCCTCGTAATCCTTTCTTCACGTCTTGCGGTTCCTTCCAGCATGCAGGTTAATAAATGCGGCATACACAAGACGCGGCGAGGTTTCGTGAAAGCAACGGCTCGTGCAGGGGTCGATCGTAGACTATGTCACAATAACATATTGACAGATGCGGCGAAAGAAAAAAAAACAAAAGACGCGGTGACCAAATAGGTCGGCGTTAATATTAAGTATAGAATATATGTTTTTTTTACCTCGCCTATGGACGTTTGCAACACCAGGGGCGTTGCCAACGCGTTGCCGGCCTCTAAGAAATTGTATAACGCCCTTTTTAAATGACCCCATGTCGTAGCGCAGAGGGCAAACTTCGGCGGGGAGTTCCATCCAGATCATTGTTGTACGCGGAATAAACGTTCTAGAGAACCGTTGCGTAGTTGAGCGTGGGAGCTCCAGGAAATGGGGGTGAACACCCCGCCGATGGCGAGCGGTGCGGTTGTAAAAATGGGGCGTTGGCACCAAATCAAACAGTTCCTCGGAACACTCTCCGTTGTACAGGCGGTAGAATACGCAGAGGGACGCAAAGTCTCTCCGAAGGCTAAGAAGGCTAAGGCTGTGAACGTCACATTTGCTTATTAAATTTACTGAATGCGTTCGTAAATCATACGGTGTAATAATTAAATTATTTTACATGTTTATTAAACTAAAACATTATAAACTAACAATAAAAGAAAACTTAACTTAGTTATATTGTATTCTAGCTATAATGTCTCAAGACAAGTAGAATATTGAGCCTAATTCACCGTCATCAGTGGGTAAGGTGCCCAGAAGGCTGACTAAGTTTCCTCGCTGCATTGCCATTCTGATTGTTTATTGTAAAATGCTTATTTGAGATTTGTTAATTTTATTACAATAATTTTAAGACGGATTTTGCTAGTCATCGGGTAATCGGACGAATAATACTTGTCCGATAACCAGACGACTAGCCACTTAAAAAGGATCTTGCTAGTCGTTCGTTAAAACTAAGTTTGTAATAATTTTATATATGATCTTGACACGGTGAAATGCGTGAAATCTATGAACGGAATAATCAAGAGCATGTTATCCATGGACTTTTTTTTGTTAACGCATGGGAATGTCTTTTCTTGCGACGCCATACCCGGGCATTATGGAAGATAGTCGAACATGTGTGGGACTTTCAGCGAACGGTCCTGCACGATTGCTTGGCCGGGGCAAACAAGGGGCACGATTTGCGAACTATCCACTAAACCTAAGCTTGCGCCCCATTTTCCGGACTGTCGCTATACGCCACGGGATCTATAACAGAATTACTGCATCGGGATGTCCTTGTGGACGGAATCCATAGACTTGACGGAAACGGTCAAATGGGCTTTTATGGACTGTAACAGACACAATTTTGTACGTGTGGCTCTACCCATGTTGGAATCGTGATGTAGATTTTTTTATTGCTGGAGTACAACAGACAGGCTGACAGTGGAAAGTGGTTACCGTCGCCTATAGACATTTGTAACACTCAAGGTGCTAGCAATGCGCTGCCGGACTCGTAGGAGATATTGAAACCTGGCCAATGCTAGAAAACAGCTCAAGATTATTTTGGCGGCATGATCTAGGTAGGTGGTAGCCATCCAGACGGGCAAATACCCTACCACTTGGCTGTGAGTTGTTTTGACGCCTCTTACGAGAGGCCGCCTGGTCGCAGGAATTAGTATTCTTTCTCCGTTCTTCGCTATAACAGCACGGATTAAATCTCTTTGGGCTAGCTCTATCGGTATGATACCACGCTCTTACAGAATATCGGCGCGAAACGGTTAGCTTTTAGCTTATTCCTTTATCCCCCCCTCTCCCTATCTCGTTTTACTTATCTCATCCCCGTATTCCATTTCTCTATCTCATCCGTTCTATCCTATTTCTCCTGCCTGATATCTATCTCACCCCTTTATCCCATCCTAAACACATTGGTTTCGCTATTGGTGTTACAAACGCCTATTGGCGACAGTAACCATTTTCCATAAGCTGGGACGTCTATCTGATTGCCAGCTTTGTAACTCAAAATACAATGTTCCTTCCCACATCTGAACATACAACATGTATGTTCAGATGTGCGAAGGAGAATAAAACAAGGTAGTTTAAAAGTTAGTGGTTGAGTGCTAGGGAAAAACGAGCACTACGCACCACTATGACAAGTCTTTATAACCCAGCCTATCCACTCAATTATCATGTATGTACTATTCAACAGATATGTGGGAGTGATATATACTAGTCCAAAATTATCGGATGATTAGCAAGTTACTTATAGGATTGTCTAGTCGTCCAGTTACCGGACGATTATTATTCATCCGGTTACGGATAACTAGACACTTCGTTTTATGACAACCTATATGTTTTATATATTAAAATAGAACTAAGAGGCATACATCATTCTTAGTACTATTTTAATAGATAAAACATTTAAAATGAAAATGAGAAGGATGTACGAGTACAGGTCACAGACGATCCAGATTAGTTTGCTTTCATTTTCTCTAGATTCCTTTTTATAGGTAGATAATTCATATAACTTGAGTAAGTACGTACATTCAAACTCAGTATTGTACCATAAAAGGCCGTTTTCATAAAGTTAAAACAGCTTTCGAAGCGAAATTAAAACAGTTGCAGAGTTTTATAATACCTGCTTTTGGAGAGATAAGCATTATATTGTTTGCAGTATTATGGGTATGGATACATCAAATAAAAGAGGCAGATAACAATATATTTTAACAAAAAAATACTTACCCGACTAGCAATAGAGACATAAACTGACAGAATAAAATGATTGCCTTCTATTACGAAATGAAATAGCTGATGTATCAGGAAAATACTTATAGTATTTTTATATTGATATACCACGATAGTTTGTTGTTCAATTATATTTTTTATTTATGCTATTTTCTTAAGCGGACTATTTTTGATATATTATGATATTTAGATTTCCTACCAGTTACATCCCTCGTGTAAAAATTCAACATAATATAATGATTTGAAAGGTTACGGAATATTTGGATATTTATTTCCTCTATTTAATCAAGGTTCGGGACATTTTTTGTTAATGTAGGAACGCTTTATGCTCATTCTAGTCTCCGGAGACAAACAGTAGCACAGGACTCGTAGTGACTGCCGAATACAGCCTATTAAAAACACTCCGATCACCCAAGTCAGGGTTTCAGGACATTAGCTGAGTTAACGCCGTGAACCTTGCAACTTTAGGTCCGCCTGAGGCCAGAATTACTGTGAGATTAATTTTCTCACGGAAAGCTGCCTAACAAGAGCGATGAGCACAGCACACGCCAGCCTCGGCTGACGACATTGGCACTGTTTTCTTCCCACTGCCCGCGTCCCTGGAAACGGGGTAACTATCGCATGTTTTAGTGAGTGTAGCGGCATAGACCGAGAGTTTTATGCTACCCCACTGTAAGTCCCATAGCAATGGGGATGTGTAGTGTGATCTTCCTAAAATTTACCCATAGTCCCACTCGAGACTCATTTCTAGGCGGTGTAAAACTTTAGGAAATTTAAAAGAATTTTAGAGATACACACGTTGATGTACCGAAAAGCTAACTCTATAATGCGATGATTCTTCGTGCAACAGCTGAAATAATAGTTTAAGCCTATTTTTTGTATATATTTGCACACAGCAGATAAATTGACTGATGTACAACCTATCCTGTATTTATCTTTGGTCTCTGAGAGACTATTATTTCAATGTAAACCGATTCAACTGCAAGGGGTCAATAAATAAAATATAATCAAACAACTTAGGAATCTACTTATATATTATGAGTTATAGGCCTAGCTATAAGATAGCGTAAAAAGAACTTGTTCAGGTTTTATTTAATTTCGAGTTAAGATTTTCTGCTAGAAAGGTTTCCAGGTTCTCCAGTAAGATAAAGTGTGCTCGAATATAAAGTTTCAATTTCCCCGCGTACGCGAGACGTGCGGTGCTTCCCGAAATGAATGCCCCTTTGAACTGTCCCTTTGCCCGTAATATAAGTACAGACACGTATAACGTGTATTCCACAAGCTTCATTAGAAACCACTGAGTAACACCTCAAGAAATAACAATCGAAATCTTGTAGTAAGATATATATCTAACAGCGTTCTAGTTTTTTGGTTTCTAATATCGTGAAAATTGTCCTATTGTCTAGTTCACGCGGCGGAAGTATTTTATACTAGTAGGTATTGTTTTTGTTTTCGTTTACCTTTGGAGATATAGATATACAATGTGAGTGTTTGTCTGCTGGTTATTATTTATTTTATTTAGCCGAGGCAGGTGAGTGCCCTTAATCTCTTCTCTTTTCTTTCACCATATCCCAATTAATTGGGGTCAGCACAATGTGTCTTTTCCTTTCACACTCCTCTATTCTGACATACATCTTCTGTCACATCACAAATCATCACATCATCCTTCACACAATCCATCCATCTTTTTTTTTGGTCTACCTTTACATCTGTACCTATCCATATTGTAGTTTAACATTCTTTTTGTCACGTGACTTTCATCCCTCCTCATTATATGCCCATACCAACTTAGTCTTCTTCCTCTCAATTTTTCAGTTACGGGTGCAACTTTCAAAGATCCCCTTATATACTTATTTCTCACCTTATCCATCCTCATCAATCAAGCAATAAAATTTTATTTGAAAATACCTTAAATTGCTAAACTCAACTACGTATATCCATTTTAAACTACAAATTTTGGTAGCAGGTTCGTTTGTGTCTCATTGGTATTTAAAGAAATCATAACCTGTCATTTACAATTCTAAAGAATGATAACCCGAAAATTCAATCTCCGAACAATGGGATCGTATTAGCATACAAAAGGTTTCACATATTTTACGCAAATCCGTTATATTTCGAGTTATCTTTTTATGCAAAGGCAATGTTTTCTGCTTGACCTGAGAAATAAATTTAATTCAAGACACGACTTGTTAACAAGTGGAAGTTGGAGTTCACCAATTATTAAAGTTTAATTGAGTGAGGAATACGGATGAGGCGAATGTAATTTCTATCACTTTGATTTTAGACATAATCTTATTATAATACATAATTTAAACGTTGACTAGAGATAATATCTTGTTAATAGCTGAATTTATAATAGTGCAATTACTATATTATCCTATAATTCATAATTTCATAATACTGTTACGAGTTAGCGGGACACGAATTAAAATGCCGTTAGAATTATTATGGAGTTTATTAGAACTATACAAACACGTATAACACAGGTAGAAATATAACCGAACACAACAAATCCAAACATAATGCAGAAGGTCGTAATTCAATAAAACGCGCAAAGTCCGTCACTATTAGATTCCCGAAAGTACATACGTCACGCCCGTATCGTAGTCATAGCTTAACTGCCTCCTCTCTCAGTCAGGCCGTCGTTTTATACTTCAAAAATGCGAATGTCCGGAAACGTCCACACAATTTCTTAGTAATCGTAATCCGCATACCTGGCTAATGATGCAGCCGCAAGCGGCCGTAAACGAGTACAATAGAACAATAGGCTGTTCTCCACAATAACAAGAGACGCATGCCAATAAATAAGTAAACAAAACAAGACGATCATAAAAGGATTACAATCAGTTCAAATGCCGACAAGTAATAAAATGTGTTTTTACAGATTTCTACGTGGAATTTATCTTTGTCGGGGCCTAAGTTGTAACAATTCAATATACTTTCCATCGAAAGGTTATCACAATTACATTTCTCTACCGTAACATGTTTGATGAATGGAGTATGTCCTGTTGGTAATTCATGTATAATTCCAAACAATAAGAATACATTGAAAAAAAAAATATATATTTTGGAAATAATTCGGACAAAACTTTGATTTTGAGAATTATCCCATTCTTCGTTAAAAGTACACGGACTTTATAACATAAAAAAATATTTTATGGCCTTGTAGAGAAAGCTTGAAATTCATATTATTTGCTTAATTTAGCATTCGTAAAAATCTAAACTTAACCAAATAGTGGACCTTTTACTGACGCCAAATTACGCAAGCATTACGGCAGCTTAAAAGTTAGTAACAAATGAAGATTTTCCACACAACACAATTCTTGCCTATAAATAAGAAATATCAAATTTTCCAAATATTTCGGATTAAACCAACACGTTTTTGAAGCAGTAGGTACCTTGCCAATTAAACCAGCTGTGTAGATGCTGTGTACCACACAAGATAAAGTAAAAGACTTGTTCCGCGAGTGGAGGTTTGATTATTGTAATTTTCATTAAATCTGTGTATATAAAAATCAATTGCTGTTCGTTAGTCTCGCTAAAACTCGAGAACGGCTGGACTGATTTGGCTAATTTTTGTTTTGGATTATTTGTGGAAGTCTAGGGAAGGTTTAAAATGTGAGTAAATATAAAAAGA
Organism: Dendrolimus kikuchii; assembly: GCA_019925095.2. Lineage (NCBI taxonomy): Eukaryota > Metazoa > Arthropoda > Insecta > Lepidoptera > Lasiocampidae > Dendrolimus > Dendrolimus kikuchii. The sequence continues at coordinate 14,403,700 of CM034394.1, forward strand.
ATGCTTGGAATATAGTAAAAACAACCATTTCGTTTTCCCTTAGAAACTATTCCTACCTGTCAAACATTTGATGTTCGTCCGTCATTTAGAAATAAATTAAATTTAAAAGTCGTTCAGAAATCAAATTAAATTTAAAAGTGAAGTTTTTTTTTTCATTTATTTGGTTTTGAATGTCAAACGTTTGATGTTCGTTCCGGTTAAGTTTTACTAAATTTTTTACTACAGTTGAAACATTCTGCAATTATCATTCAGCTTTTTTATTGATTGAACCTGAGGCGGTACGAATTTTGCCAAGTCAGCTAGTATAATATATATAATATAGGTATTTGTTCTATCAACACCAGTTAATAAAACAAATTATCCATTTTTTTGTGTTGCACTCTCTGGTAATATTTTTAGCAATTATTTAATTTTATGTTCACCGGACCCTGAATCAGCTTCGCATTTTGACCAATCATTCACATTCGACATGTACAACATAATTGATGGTTACGTATTACACGTCTCGTTAGCGTTTTTCGCTGATTGTGGGTTGTGAGTTCTGATGAGTATTCAATTATATTTAATTCTACAAGTGAATTGTTGTTGCGTTGGCAAGTTAAACATGCTGCGTCTGTACACTGAAGATATTTAAAAGAAAACAACTGGAATAGACTATATAAACGACGGAGAACACGATGCATTGTATAGATTTCTTGTCTGTTTGTTCGGATTTTATGTAAAAACTACTGGGCCGATTACGATACGGTTTTCGCAGATCGACAGCAAATTCTTAAGACTTAAAATCTGCACTACTTTTATCCTGGGAATTCCACAGGATTTTTTCTGGGAATGATTTAGAAAAGGCCAGATTTAAAAAAAAATAGAATTCCATTGCGATTTTTCACTGTTCGATAGCAAATTTTATGTAATTAAAATATGTGATATTTTTCACCACAGGAATCCCGCGGGAATTTTTCCGGAAGCGGTTTGTAGTTATCCAGGTGCATAATAATTAGCTTATTCCGACACACTTTTACTAAAACGATAGCTTACATTCTTTTTTTTAACGCTGCGATCCTTTGTGTCCCGGGAATCCCGAGGGAATTTCGATTCAAGCGTGGAAGAAGTGGCGGGCATACTCTAGTATTATATATTATTTTATTTATATTCTATATTCTTGTACCTAAGATTAAAAGGAACTCTTAAGGTCTCACCCCCATGTCTGTCTGATAGATACATCAGCGATTATCTCCAACGTCATCTGCATATATCAAATTTAGTTAGTACTCATCATATCTAACTAATTGCTACATAGTCCGCAAGAACCTAGACAATATGTAAAGACTTGTGGTCACTAGCAAACTTGAAAGCAAAAGACCTCGTGGTAGTTTTTCAAATATAACCGTGCTCAAAACCGAGCTTTCTGTAGGAGAGTAACGATTGACTGTCATCAAAGTCACGACCCTCAGCAGTGAGAAAAAGGCTTAGAAGAATATACGTAATTCAGCTTGGCGACGTTTCACGCCTCTAAATCCGGGTTGCTATATGTATCATTCTCCTACGTGATATTTGATCATCGTTAAGGTTCTGTCTAATATAGGCGATTGTTGATTCCATATTTCCTTTTCTTATTATCTAATAAAAGTACCTATTCTTCAGCCAAGACTATATCCACATCTGGATGTAGGCCTCCCCAAGTCTGCGCCATATATCCCAGTCTCCCGTCTTCACAAAATTGTATACAATTGTTACGTATTATACCTTATATAGAAGATAAGTCAATACAGATACTTGGCTTCATTACAGCAAAATTTATACAGCTTGAGAAGACAGTGCACATAAGTGTGACACGAGGAGGGTTCACCTCTGAGAGAGTTGCTAACTTAATTCATTATAGTGCGCCGTGTTTGAGTTCCGTGAGCGCTCGCCGGTTTCGGCCTTGTTTCGGCAAACGGATGCCTCCCGCGTCTCCCCACTTTGCCGGATGCCATCCCACACCTCTGTATAAACAACCACTTGATTGACACCTATACCATGCAAATTACTTGCGGGAAATTTTAAAGGTAGCATTACACACTGCTCGTATTTTCAAAGAAAGAACAATAAATATTGCTGGCTTCTTTTTTTTAAGTATAGCTTTGCACGATTTGTACATCTGGCAAATCTCTAAGCAGACATGCAACAGGAAAAATCCGGCCCCATTTAAAAGAAGCTTCATCCAAGTGTAAGATTTCGTCATAGGTGTGTGCCTGATGCCAAACGAAGGAGTTCTGGTGGCAGCTCGTGAAGGCAAATTTACGTTAAATAATAAATGACATTGATTTTTCATTATTTTTATTAAAAAAAACTTATAAAAAAGGTAAGCGTGCTCCATCCTAGATTGCATTGTAACTTACCATCAGGTGAGCGTTCAAAAGCGAACGGAGACCGCAATAAAGAAAATAAAACTCGTTAATTACAAAGCAGACAAGCAGCAAAAGAATTATCTACACTGGTACCTACGACTGACTACCTTTAAGAAAAAAATAGTTTAGCCATGCCGCCCTCGCCAGTCATGGTGGAAAGGGTAAAAAGAATTATCCTAGCTAGACGTCGTCAAGGATGAAATGCCAGCCAATAATCTTACAATTTGCAAATTAATTAGCAATTAATATTATATCGTGCAATGTTGAGAAGAATGCTCTGAAGGCAACTGTGATTTGATGCTTGGATGATAATGAAATTTTAATTGAAAAAACATTTGTTGATATTTATGTTAAAATTGAACAAGAAATAAATAAAATAATTAATATCTATATTATGTATCTTACCAAAGAATTTAAGAAACGGAGGCAAATTCTGCGTTCCCGAACAAATTGCGACTCACTGAGCAAATAGCTTTATAAAACAAATCTTCAACTTAAATTGACTACCGAATCAAAGTGTTCGCGTCTTGAAATTATATTTAAAGTAAAAAATGTTATACGACTATTCTATAAGAATGTGCTCGATGAACAAATTATGTGAATACTCTGCTTAAATATATCAACATGAGACTTGCAAATTTTAAATTGACTTTTAATCCCAAAAGATAGCGTAACAAAGGTTTATTTAAAATGAATTCTGTGAATGAAATGAATTTCCTAACATTTTGAATGCGGTAACAAGCGAGCGGTTACTTTTTATTTTTATGTTTTATATTCCTCAATACATAAATAAGTAATTATTCTTTATTTCTATATTTCAGGAAAACATATCCAATAATTACCGGACATAAAAATTATACTAAAACAATTACAATTAAAATTACATACTCAAACATATTACATGCACACATATTTAAACATTCACACAAGTTTCACTTACGCATGCCGACATCACAGCGATACGAGTACGTGAGAGATATTAAGTATAATATAAGAAAGTTCGGAAAGGAAAAGACAAAGATAGATAGATGTTTAGAAAGCGACAGATAGTAAATAAAAGAATAACGAAAAGAAGATTGAAATTATGGTTTCCAGAAAATTCTTCCAGGTATAATAACCAGAAGCGAGCTACACGCGGTAATAACGGATGTGAGCACTGCAGTAGCCAGTCTACGCAATATCGGCGACGGTATTGTGAGTGCATCGTTAGTCGTGCGCATAGAGGCAACCCTGCGGACAGGTATTACGCGCGGCTGTGTAAGTCAATAAAGCTTTTAGTTAAAAACTGGTGTTTTTTTCTAATCCTAAGTGCGTACCCCCGCTCGTACCTATCAATATATATTTTTCAGCAGCTCAAATAAGCTCCATCGATGTTGTATTATAATCAGTACAAAGTTGTAATAGGTTAATCATGGAAGTAAATGAAGCCAAACACCATTTGTGGCGCGCACGATTTTTCACGGCTGACGAGCCAATAATTCATTCTTTGTGTACAGTGATTTAAATAATGCGATTCAAAATATTTTCAGTGCCATGAGATAAAAGTGTAGCCTCCCGGGAAATTACTGCCGAAATCTCACCACCCGCCTATAGACAGTTTGTTCGCCTCCTTTGTGCCTTGAATCAATTCCCGTAACTTATCTGCATATTTTATAATGCGATCCGAAGTGACGGTGCAGCATTCCCTGCTCTTTAGGGTGGGGGACGGGGGACGGGGGGGGGGGGACTTTGCTTTGTTTCCTAAATATACAGCGTAGCATATTCAGTTATCAATATCGAGCTTTTAAACATTAGCTAATTCGAGGACGGAGTTCGGCCTTGGTGCGAGAATCGGTTAATGTTGTCCCCAAGGCCTGATTCTACGGCGGATTGAAATAGTAGGTGTTCTAAGGAGCTTTTGAATCCGGAATCGTGTTTGCACGTGAGAAATGTGCCCCTACCACCTTATTGGACAAAGTTGCTCTGGCAATACATTAAGTTAAAATTATTCATTATGCTCATTCTTTATTTCTTTTCTCATTATATATTTCAAACAGAGCCAGGATTGCTTGTGTTAACACAGTAGTATGGATATTCGACGTATATGCTTGCTAAAGAAATTCAACACAAAATAAAATGAATGAATATGGTTTTCACATCGCTTAGAACACCACTCTATTGCATGAAACGGAACGCGCGATTCAAACTATATTGACAGCTTTAACTGTTACGGTTCATCACTGTCTCCACAAAAATCAATACACGTAAATAGCTTTCCAGTTTTTTATTTAAAACAACTAGGGTTTGTTCGCGACTTCGTCCACGTTTGGCGGGTAACGGAGGTTAGTTATTTCACCAGTGTTTAAAATCAAACAATATTTTCAGCAGGGCAACAGATTTTTTAGTACGAAAATACGTGTGAATTTCGAAGATTACCGGAAAAACACGGTACAAGTAATGTTACTAAAGGCTTACAACTAAATTTACTAAATATTTCTAATAAACATAGAAACAAGTCCTAAACATCACCCTGGTTTCGAAGTTAGGAAATCCCGGGGAATATAAAAAGTCCCGGATTACATTGTTTTAGTATCACTTGAATCCGAACTCGCTCATTTTTATGAAAAATACCCACTTCAAAACACTCCCTATAAAGCATTGCTTCACTTGAAAAAGGACTTAAGCTTAAGTTTTAGTAAAGCCCTATCCAAATTAGCTAATTTTTATGCACATAAACCACTCACGGGTAAATTCCCGCGGGATTCCCGTAACACAAAGAATTGCAGCATTTAAAAAATAATATAAGCTATCTTTTTAGTGAAAACTGTGTCGTAATATGCCAATTTTTGTGCACCCGAACAACTTCAAACCGCTCCCAGGAAAATACCCGCGGGATTCCAGAGCTTTTTTTTTCAATTTATTTTCAATAAAAAGTTACAAGATTATAATAACAATTACATTGCCAAACTGCAGCGCAGTTTGTCGGCAGCTTTCTCGTGGATTGCATTAAATTACACCTTATAACTTCTACTTTATATACTGAAGTACATTTTTTTTAAAAATAATATAAATATAAATTGAAATTTTTGAGTAAACCATTTTTTGTATTATACCTTGCTTTGATTACCACCGTTATCTAAAGTACATATACGCCAAACCCCTTTAAAATCGTTTAAAACGTCTGCATTGATTCCTTGATAACAGTACCATATCTCACCGCGCACATACACCACCACTCATCATACACATATATACATACACACACACACACACACACACACACACACACACACACACACACACACACACACACACACACACACACACACACACACACACACACTCACTCACACACACATACATACACATACATACATACATATATATATATATATATATATATATATATATATATATATATATATACACATACGCATACATACACACACACACACATATATATATACACATCCAAAACAAGCAATAGTATATACACGCAACGAAACACGGCACCATCATCAAGGACACAATGCTAAATAATGCTTACGTAATATACATTTTAAACTCTGTTTGGACATATTTTCCGTTAGCATATCTTTGGGTATCTCATTATATATCTTAGGACATACCCATCTCCTGGTCTGTAGCCCGTAATAATTATTTACTTTAGGTAGTTCATATTTCAGTTTATTAGACACTTGTCGGGTTGGATATTTCCGCGATATTAATTTCTTAAGTTCAGTGTTCTCGTATTGTTCTAAAATGATATTTAGTTTATACTTATACTGTATAGGTAGTATTTTACAAATTTTAAATAATTTTTCGTAATCATTTTTAAAATCTTCCTTTACTTTTCTGTCAACTAAATTTTTCAATATTCTTACTTGTAAATTTTTAACTTTATTCAAATGAGTCGGAAAAGCAGAACCATATCCACCCAACCCGTAATTAATTGTAGCATCGGCTAATGCGTAATATAGTATAAATAGTAAACTTCTACTAACTGTCCATTTCAGGTTACTTATTTTTCCTAAGATAGATCGTAATTTTTTACAAACTGAGTCGATGTGTATGTCCCAAGAAAAGCGATTGTCTATCGTTAAACCTAAATACTTATAACTACTAACATACTTATATAATAATAGATAAAAAGTATCAGTGTAAAAATCGCATTGCAATTCGATTTTTTTTCTATCTGGCTATTTTAAATTATGCCCAGAAAAAACCTCGCGGTATTCGTAGGTTTACAAGTAGCGCGGATTTTAAATCTAAGAATTTGCTGAAATCGGCCCAGTAGTTTTTACGTGAATCTCGAACAAACAGACAAACAAGAAATCTAAAACAAATGCACTGTGTTCTCCATCGTTTATATAGACTATTGCAGTTGTTTTTTTTTAATAGCTTCAATGTACAGATATGGCATGTTTAGGATGTTTTAATATTGTTACAATTTAGGCCCCGATAAAGACAAGTACAGATTTGTAGAAGCACATTTATTACCCGTCGGCATTTGAACTAATAACTAATAACATTGAAACTATTGTAATTCTTTTATGATCGTCTTCTTTTGTTTACTTATTTATTGGCATACGTTTCTAGTATTGTGAAGAACAGTCTATTGTTCTATTGTACTCATTTACGGCCGCTTGAGGCCGGTTCATTAGCCAGGTGTTATGGATTATAAGATACAAGCTGATTCTAGGAAATTCGGTCCACGTTGACGGGCGGGCATATTGCATTTGTGCAGTATAAAACGTTGGCCTGATTGAGGAAGGAGGCAGTCGAGCGAGAACCTCGATCAAAGCGAGACGTGTGTACTATAATCGGGAATCTAAGAGTGACGGACTTTGCGCGTTTTATTTAAATACGACCTTCTGCATTACGTTTGGACTTGTAGTGTTCGATTATATTTGTACCTGTGTTATACGTGTTTGTATAGTTCTAATAAACTCTATAGTAATTCTAACGGCATTTTAAATCGAGTCTCGCAACTCGTAACAATATCTTAGAAGAGTATAGCTATATATAGCTATAGCTACATTACCTTCACATGCTTTATTGTGTATTAAAAGATACAGTTACCAAAAATGATAGAATATTTGTGTGAAATGTAGTAACTACCCTCTTATCGATTACATTGGTATTACAGATGGTGCACAAGTCCCGGGCCTCGTAAGGCGTTAGCGGCGGTTTGTTGGTAAAGCGCACCCTAACTTTTAGGAGCAACTGGGTCGAGTCTACACCGCAATAGGATTACCGACAAACCTAGAAAGCCTGCTCGTGTTGGCTAATTCAATTTCATTGTAAATATATAAAACGAAATAAAAACTTTTATTCAACTTTGCTCTTAGTGATAATCTGTTTAAATTCGGAAACATTTTCCCCACTTTCTTTTGTAACGTTTAGTATTGGAGAGACCGTTCCGCTTTGCGTACAATGTAAGTCGAAAGAATTGGGTTTTTTGAATGAACGATTTCGATGGTGGCTTGGATGGGCCTTTGAATATCGTGCGGTATCGAATCGAGTCGGTTTATTCCAGTTGTGACGGAAGCCAATCAAAGCTTTTTCAGATAGTACGTACATAGCTACTGCGAATAGTGGACGAGTGAGACAATGATGGAATCGTCGGAGTGTTTGTGAATGTCGGTCAAAAGCAACTATCTTTTTTATTGATTTCAAACTATAAAGACATTGAACGTGACACAATCCCTTCACATCACAAGCCTTTTATCATTACAATCCATTTCTATATAGAATGGCTTTAACTGAAGTATAATAATATTTCGTAAGGATTATTAGGGTTTCGTAGACATGGTTTGGCGGAACGGAACCCTTATGAAAGCGTAATGTCCGCCCATTTGTCAGTCTATATATGTCACTGTAATTTTGAACAAAAACTGACGTCTATAAAGATGTCTTGAAAAATCATAAAAAATATTTTTATATCTTTTGATGCTGGTACACGTCCAGTCATAAAATCTGTGCAGCCCTCTAATTTTTGAATCATGAACACTACTGTGAAGTACTCAACACAGTTTTTCGAAATTTCTGCTTTTAAAATTAAAATATTATAAAGTTAAAAAGAAAAGAAAAAAATTATATTATTATTGGAAACTTACGAAACTTCCGATTAGATAATAGACAAAAAAAATTGTGAAAGAATAGTTTGCGATATACCTAATATCGATATGATGCGACATTATACCGACCTGTTCCGTAATATTAGCACAATCAATTTTTCCGCGTATTTCATAACTTCCAATTTTAGTATATTAAAAACAAATGCATCGTTACCCCGTGTGAGCTATCGACGCCGATGCTGCCCTCACGCGGACAGTCAATGCAACTCTCTACACCGCACGCGCCGCATCGACCTTCCTGTTTTTTCGTCCATTTTCAAGTGTTTTTAAATATACAATTAGCTAATCCTCTAGCCAATCAAGAAATCGTGCCAATGAATGTGATTTACAATCCACGATCGAAGGGTTCCCGCAGCACAGCAAGCAAGGTAAGTGGTTGTGCATTTGGCGTTTTCCAAATTCCGCATTCTAAACCGTACATACCGGTACCGTACCGTATTTTATCTATCATACATATAGTACCTTCAGGTTGCCTGGAAGAGATCGCTTTTAGCGATAAGGCCGCCTTTTTTTGTACCAAGTAACTATTGTCTTTTTGTGCATTTTGTAATTTTTATTTCGGTGAACAATAAAGTGTTGTCTATGTCTATGTCTACCTATCAAGCTCTTGCCATGAAATATATTGTAACGTGAACCTTAATATTTGGACCTATTCCGGAATACGTGAAAATGTAGTTTCGTCTATGGTTATATCCTGAATAATTCCACCTATTTAGAATTTTCCCATCAATTAATTCCACTCGACACAAGCGGTTTTCATTTAGGATTAAAATGGATCTATTTGTTCAATTATTTTCGTTTAAAGAAATTCAGTTAAATACAAAGCTTCAAATTAAACTTTATTTTACGACTGTTTTAACGACTTTGTATAAGATTGCTGATAAAACTCTTAACCGCATCGTCTTATCGCGAGCTTGCAGATAGTATACGAATTTTCGAAATGATTTTACAAGATTAGTTGGGAAAATTTTGATTGAAGGCGAACTTTGATGTTGGACTACTTGTTTTTGAATAATGAAGCTAACTCCATTTAGAAGATATTTAAACCGTTATAAATCACTTAATAGGTTTTTCAAAAGCATGTCTTGTGCTTTTCAATTTGATTTTATATGTTTTTAAGGCCCTTCAAGCCAGGCCTGAGCCCTAACGCGGTCAGGGACTAAAGCACCTATTTTAGGATTAGCCATTCTTTTCAAATTCCTATATTACGATCATTTGGCGGGTGTTCTTTTCTGGATCTTGTCTTTTTTATTTAAAATTTCTTATATTTGTATTTTATTTTTATTTTTTTTATTGCAGATCAGCAGACAGGTAGACGGCCCACTTGTTGGAAAGCGGTTACCATCGCCTGTGGACATTTGCAACACCAAAGGTGCTACAAATGAGCTGCTGCTCTCTTAATGGAGACTGGAACCTGGTCACTAATGCCGGAACACAACTCAAGGTTGTTATGGCGACATACTTTAGACCAGGGGTGGTAGCCATCCAGTCGGGCAAATGCCCTACTACCTGGAAAATAATATCCTAGTATAATTAATTGTATAATAATATCCTAGATTCTACATGTTAAAAAGTGAGTATCAAGTAAACTGTTCTAGCTTCCAGGGTTTGTAGTGGAATACTAACATACTTGAGAATTATATAATTCATTGCTTGATTACAAAGTTGTCGGTAACTCGAAGCTGTTGAAATTGTTCAAAGTTATATAGTGTTCTTATTTTTGTGTAATGTTATGCTACCATGTTGACATTTTTGAAGTTAGGTAGGGTGGACTACAACTAAGAAGGTATTTAGAGAAATCTGAATAAGTTTCTGTTCGGTTTTGATTAATTTGGTTTAAAAGCATTGTTTTAAATATAAGAACTCCAATGTGATTTTTTCACTTTACTTATGAAATAAAATGTGTGATAATTTTTATCCCGGGAATCCCGCCGAAATTTTCCCAGGACCAGTTTGTATTTGTTGTGGTGCATAAAAATTAGCTTAAACACAGTTTTCGCTCAAACGATAGCTTACATTCATTTGTAAATGGTACCTTGTGTTCCGGGAATCCCGCGGGAATTTTAAGTCAAGCGTGGACAAGTTCTAGTATAATTATAAAAATAAATTGCTGTTCGTTACTCTGGCTAAAAACTACTTGACCGATTTTAACAAAATTTTGTGTGTGTGTTTGAGTGGGTTCCGAGATAATTAAGATTTACAATTGGACCCGGGAAGTGGCGTTGCAATCCACTTCTAGATTTTTATTCTTTCAGGGCAGGTCAACTTTTCTTTTTGAAATTACATTTTAATATGTATCCACTTTATAAATGAATATAATTATATAACTTAACCAAAACTATGAAAACAGTCGGTCAAATGAGCTTGAGACGTTGAATATTTAAGAGAATGAGATCCGGAACTACGCCGACCTTTCTAATCACGGGATTAGCCCTCTAAGTCCCGTTATGCGGCGGCACTTAAGCCTAAATCTCCATTTAGTTGCCGAAAAAACTGCTACCTATATCACATTAGTACTTTCTGTTGAAATAACTTCAATGTATAACATATTTGAGTTTTATTCTAATAGGGATGCGCTTGTATAAAAGAACAATCCTTAAAATAACGTCCTATTATGTAACTTTTAAAATATCATGATAGTAAATAATTTTAATTTTTCAAACAATAATTAATGCGCTATTTAACTCCTTTTACTTGTATAAATACCTACTTATGGCGTCATAAGTACGTACATTCATACAAAATTTATGAGGCTGTGAGTTCTCTTAAGTGTATAAAGGTTTAATATAAAGTTTTTCAGTTAAGTTACTAACTGCCCGCTCCCGTATTGTATAATGTAAAATTGCGAAATTAAAAATATAATTTAATTTAATTATATTTTAAATGTCGTGATATTAAAATAGCTATTTAATATAACAATGCAAATAATATAAGAATAAAGTTTTTTATGTAACTACTACGCAATGAAGATATTTTCAGACCCAGTGGTAGTTTAAACGAGTTGACACCTTTTCTAACGGCTAATTAAGTGTACTTGAATACAAGATTTTATCTACAGTCAGACACATTTAAGAAGTACATTTTTTTAAGACTGACATGGAACTTGTATCTTCAATATATAAATTAAGCAAAAGCAATCACCACCATTGGTCTATGTACATTTCAATACTGCATCGAGGGTATGTATTATCAGTTCAAAGTTACATAACGCGGTTATTTTTTACACTTTAGTAATATTTTCGATTCGACATGACAAAAACAAAAGGTTATGGCGTGCAAATGGTTTATTGTTCTCGGCCCGATAAAATAATTCTGACTTTCGTTCCATTCCGTTTTTATTATAATATGACGAAACAGGTACACAGCACAAAGCCTGGGTAAACATTAAACCGTATTTTCCTGTTTCCTGTTGTACGGCGTAATTACAATGTCGGATATTGACTTTTGGTGTATTTCTGGCTCAAAATAACTTATTAAAATATATCAGTTGGAAAGAATCTCTTTCATGAAAGCCATATTGTGAATGGTAAAGCAGTAACTAGAATCTTAAGAATCATAAGATTCTTTAACCTTTTAAATACGACGTATACCTATAATAAGGGCTTATAAACGTCCCGCTACTAGATTTGGGCCTCCCATTTTTATAAGGAATCGAATATATACCCTCTACACTTGTCTAAAGCAGATTGGCGGGTTTAACACATCGACTGTCTCGTTGAACAGGTTTCACCATGATGATTTCTTTCATCGTTAGCAGGTGATAATTATAACAATGCACACGTTAGGTCAGATAACTGCCGAAGTGATACATGCTTTCCGGCCCGATGCATGCGTTAATCACTAAGCTACCACGGCTCTTAAATACGACGTATATTGTGGAATAAATTATTTTAAATTCTAGCGATCCTTAAATATATAGTATTAAATATCAAAAAGGAGCTTTTAACTAATGAATGAATGAAAACTCTTTATTATTCACCATAAACTTAAATCTAGATAATTGATAGATGGATACATTTACATTAAAACAGTGGGCGGCCTTATCGCTTATAGCGATCTCGTCCAGGCAGCCTAATGTCTATGGAGATTTTAAAGCAAATTTAAATATACGATTTTTGGTGGTGTACTAAACTAAAATAAAAATAATATAATCACAATGAAATACGATTAAAAATAAAATATAAATAAACTACTATATACTTATATATACAGATATACATATATAATTAGATATACGATGATATTATAAGTAATTGTTTAATTAAGCAGTGAAGTAGAAACGTCACAGCAACTGAGCACATTTATATCTACTTTTAGATTCTACGGAAATATTGGAAGGCTAGATGTATTCAGACGCTTTGCTGTAAGCTTTTCCATTTTAAATGTATTAGTAAAGTAGACGGAGGAGTTTCTAATTTATTTTTGTTAAGTTCTGTTATGTTACACCAACGATAGATATTACTTTACTTTAGTTAAACAAGATCGTGACCAATTATATTGTAATTTATTATTATATGTGAGTAATATTAGCTAATTTTCAGGGATACGGGCGGTGTATCTGTCAAACTTATCCAAGGCGGATTGACGACGAGTATATAGGCAATATCAATGTGCAAGTTTACTCGCAATATTTTTCTTTACTGTCAACATTGTGATGATTAGAACAACACACTGCACAAAATCTGCCCAAGCGGTAATTTAGAAACAAAATCGCTCGTTTAACTAACTAAAACACCGAGCATTTGGATCCTGCCACCCACTCTTACTAGTAAATTACCTAAATAATTTACTCGTAAGAGGCGACAAAATAACCCACAGTCAGGTGGTAGGGTATTTGCCCGTCTGGGTGGCTACCACTCCTGGTCAAAAGTATGCCGCCATAACAACCTTGAGTTGTGTCGTCGTGTTGTCGGCATTAGTGGCCAGTTTCCAGACTCCCTTTAGAGAGCGGCAGCACATTGGTACCACCTTTGGTGTAACAAATGTCCATAGGCGATAGTAGCCGCTTTCCATCAAGTGGGCCGTCTGCCTGTATGCTGAACTCACGCATTAAAAATAGAATTTCGTTACTAAACAAAGTTAAAGATTTTTAATTATTCGGCAAACGGACGTACTTAATTTATGCTGGACTACAGCAGACAGACAGACGACCCACCTGATGGAAAGTGGTTATTGTTACCTATGGACATTTGCAACACAACACCTTCTGCCGGTCTCATAGAGGGGACTGGAATCTGGTGCTACCGAAACAATTCAAGGTTGTTATAGCGGCATACCTATACCAAAGCTAGCTATCTAGACGGGCATATTATGCCCTAGCACCTGACCTGTATTGCAAGTTCTTACGACAGACTGCCTGGCTGCAGTAATTGATATTTTTACCCCGTTCATGGACGGATAAATTTTATATTTGATATATTTTACCACAGTAGCCATAAGGAAAGTTATAGATAACGTATAATAGAATTTTTCACGCCGAGCAAATATCAAGTCTGTTCAACGCTATCTTGTTGCCAATATAGATTTCTGATAAACGTTAGGATTTAGACAGCGCTCAATTATAGTATTAAATCAGAGACTTTTTCAGGTATTAGACGGATCAGTCAAATTGAATCAATTGTTGAAAGGTATACAATTGAAAGGACTCAACGTTATTCAATGACTTTGAACGATACAAGTTTATGTTTATGTGGATCACTTTGGTTGATTCATCCAAATTGGCAGACAGAAATGAACCGTCGAATATTGGGTTAGGCTGTTTTATTCTCTTGTGACTGTTGCCTATATATACTTGTATGGTGCTTGATAAATATATTTAGATCAATGTATTTATGCACATCAACAGTAGAAACTTATGACAGCTCTATTTTAAGGAATATTTGTCAGATAAACAGCTTATTTATTAAGGAAGTTGACCTTGTTAAAGGTGAAGAGTTGGAACTTTATGTTGACGAACAGTAATTTTTAGTATATGAACAATAAAAACGCCCTGAGTAAATTTGAAATAAAGCCGTATAGCTACCAGTAGCTAGGAATCTTGGAACTGATATCGCTGTCTCCATTTGTGTTAGCTACAAGTTTGGAAGTAATCCATTTAAAAGTGTCAGATTAGAGGGGGCCGGGAATTTGCTTAGGCGGGTTCGGTCAGCAATTTATGTCGGCATGCCGCCGCAGATGTGGTTGGTGCCCTAGCGCCGGCTTGTGGCACTGTTTATAACAACAAAGGCGGAGTAATTAAACACTTAGATATAGGAGCTGGGGTCCTCTTGGATAATAGGAATGGCTGCGAAACTTTAACTTGGTACCTATTGCACTTGGATAGTGCCTAATTTTCACAGGGGAAACTTAGTTGTTCAGTCTTACGAAACTGTCTTGAGTATGAAGTTGCGTAGAATTACATTAGTATATAGGTACGTATTCTATGATTATATAGTGTAAGTTAAGCTCAACGTATTAATCATAGACAATTGATAGAATTATTAATCTTTCAGTTATCTATTTAAGCCCAGCCTAATAAGTTTTGCTCGCGTAAAGCTAAGCGCGCCATAACTGGGTCCAAGCGGCAAGGGAATGTACCCATACTACGTGAGCCATTTTTTCATGTAGTAATTCATAAATATGGGTTTAAATCATATATGCACACAGAAAGTTAAAAAATAAATAATTTGGGTCACATTTGTCTTTAAGCCGTATAAAAAGCGCTAAACGCTGCGCGCCATATTTGAATATAGCTCGAAAAAGCTCGAGTTTTCTAGAGGATATTGACTACGTGACGAAAACCTAACTCCTGTTTCCGCCCCTGTGACCAAATGTGGTATTTTGTAGACCACCCTCTCCCAAACGGGTCACGTAGTGTGAGTACGTTCCCTAATAATAAATCGCATAACAGTACGCCGCTTACCCGTAGAAGCTTACACGAACAAAATTTACAGATGTAAGAAAGGCTTAGTATATTTTGTTAGAACTTAACAATTTTTCAATTAATCGCCCTTTGAGAACATAATTTTGATCAATTACAAAATTTAGTATGTACCTAGTTATTGCTTTCAGATTGCTGACCAGAGATTAACTTGTGTCGAAGCTCTTATTTAGACAGCCAAATGATGGTGATGGCTTGCTCAATTACGCAGTCTGAAGTGAAGCTATGTATTCCATCCTGTGTTTGTAACAATTATTTTTCTCAAGTGGACCCCAGATAATATTTTCTTAAGTTTTCGCGATTAGTATACATAGTAGTCGTAACAAAAAGTCGTGGTAGCGTAATGGCTAGCACACGCGTCCCAAACTCAAAGGGCGCGAAGGGGGGAAAGGGTTCGAACCTGGCCGAAACGCATGCACCACTAAGGCAGTTTTCTGACCTAATGTGCATATTGTTACATTTACCACGTGCTAACAACGGTGAAGGAAAACATCGTGATGCAACCTGCACATCGATTTAACGGATATGTCAACCCTGCCAAGCCGCCTTGGAAAAGCGTGACGGGTATACTGTCCGTTCCCCTATAACGGGAGGCCCGAGCCCAGCAGTAGGACATTTATGGGCTGTTATTATAACTATATATTATATTATTATACATAATAGAACTACGTTTTAACGGTTTTAAGCGCGACAATTTATTTGATTTTTATTATTTCGACGTTTCTGCCACTTTTAAGTAGCCGTGATCCCGGAAGACCAAGATGTCAAGTGTCAATGAGTATTGTTAAAGTTTTATTTAGCCTATCACCAACTTGTTCATTATAATAAATAATAAAAATCAAATAAATTACCGCGCTTAAAACCATTAAAATGTAGTTTTATTATGGACCCCAAATGTTTTTGCTGCCTGCTGTTACTTTGTCCTGTAATATCGTAATATCTAAAAAGTTTATGTAACGCATTTCGGTCTATAAAGTAACTAACTACTTACTTATTAAATATACTTATTCCAAATTTCTCTACAGAAGTGTGGTACAAAACAAGGTTTAAGTTATTATTATTTGAATAAAGTTCACGAAGAACTCTGACAATAACCAGAGTCGTCGAGAGGCCGTCGTCACTCGTCCTCGCCAGTCTCCACCCGTACTTTGTACGTGATCCTATTTGCACTGAGTATCTGTACTTTAATAGACCACCAACAATGTACTACGGCGCCGCCACGTTACTATACTATACCACTACACAATACGTCTATGTGTAACACGTCCTTGTATTACTTGTTGTTCTGTTATAAAAGAAACTAAAGGGTTATGATTCTTGAAGTACACGAAGACCAGCAGGCTTTTCTCGACGTTTAATGTGTACATACACATTGCGTTAGTGTGCGTATCTGACGGAAAGGTCAATTGCGCGTGTGCCATACTCGCTTTTGATCACACGCACACTTTGACACGTGTTTACCACAAGTAAAGTCCGCCAGCCTACGTAAATTGCAAGAATATAACCGATGTATTAAATGATATATTTGTTGTTGTGTTACCTAGTCTAATCGACTTAGCAACGGTTGAATTACATATAAATGTGGAGAGAGGTTTTTATTAGGGCTTCGTAGCCATTTCGGTAACAACGTATCTCTTGTAAAATAGTCATCCAAATGTCTGTCAGTCTGTCCATGTAGCTCAGTAATTTTTTTAGAAACTACGGATGATATTTGGCCCTACGACGTATTATTCTAAGTATCGCTACACAAAATACTAGGGATATCCATCGTACAAGTAACTGAGGGATACACAGAATTAATTCTAGTGTTCAAGCCGAAGTTACACGGGTTCATTCAGTCGTTCAATTTCGATATAGAAATGGAACAAAAAAATATAAAGGAATTTAATCATTACAATATTTGTATTTTTCATACATCGATATATTATACTTTCTGAGCAAAATCTTAGGCCGCCAGAAGTCTCTTCAAAGCAACCCAATGTCTGGTTGAATTTGAAAATCGTAATATAAGTAGATAAGAGTTATAATGAATTTGTCTCTCATAATAACCGATTATTTAAAATTTTAAAGGATAGTTTTTACGCTATTATGTTAAGTCCAAAACATAAAATCAAAAGAATGGTTTTTGAACATTATACTAATTTAACTTCTGGTGACCTAAAATAAATAAATTACTCTAGTTTTAGTGAAAATGTCTCGTCAGGGACCCGTTATTGTTTATAATTTTGTAGCTTGTTTACAAATGAACTTAAAGAACAATAATTTTATGTCAAACTTTTCTATAATACTGTTACAAACTTATACGATTCTGTGACATTTCATAAAGTGATGAATTATAGCTTAAATTAGATTGTTTTCGTAGGATATTTTAAAAGCTGTTAGATTTTTTCTTGGGGACTTGAATGGTTAAAGTTTTCTGTGTAATTTTATTATTGGAAATGTTTTGGTTAAAAATTAATCTTACTGAAAGGAAATTCTTAGCTAGTTTGACGATTTAGATGGTACACAAAATGGGATTAAGACTAATCATCTATGTCAACAAACAAAGTGTATGTGTTTGTCTGTGTCACAAATATAAAGCTATACCTAACTTAAGTGAAAACTGTTATTAATATGATATATACATAGGTACATATTGTCACGTCTGTTTCTTTCTGTCTTTTTGCTTTATCTAGTTTGATTAATATCTTTATACACACAAGTTTATATGATACCTAATCATAAATTATTGTTTTTAAGATTTATTTCTTATGGCTTGTCTAAAACTGTCTCGAATAGGCTTCGAAATGAATTAACGGATTTCATTGAAAATTTTAGGAAATTTATCTTATATTTGCGTATATATTGAATTTCGATATCTTGCAGGGTTCATGAATATAAATATTTTTAATTATTAATGCAAGTACGAGTATTATGACTAATATGCCATATCTAATTCTGTGCGCATGAAGTAGGGGCTACAGTAAGTTTCAAATATAGGTACGTTACCTTAAAAAGGAATGATTATATTATTATGTAGTGTCCTAATTCTGTGTTTCTCAATTGATCGTTTGAATTCCGACTGTTATAGCCCGATTAGTGGCAGGTAACGACGTAATTAGTGATTCAATTATCCAATTAGCAGAGATTGTCGTAACACTAGAGACTAACTGGTAGTTGGTACCTACTAGAGCTTCGTTTCGTACTGTTTACAAGTCTAATTAATTATTGCTATTATAATCTACTTTATTATAATATAATCAATGCATACTTAATTTTTTTCGTGTATTATTACACTTTCAATACGAAACAGTATTACCTACATTACAAATACAGTATTTAGTATTCAATTAGGCACAAACAAATACATATTGTATATTTCCCAAGCAAATAACGATTGATTTATGGGTAATATACATTAAACAACTTTGGGGATATTTAGACACCCAGACTAGAGTAAATCATCGAAAGTTGGTTTACAAAATTAAACTTGCCAGGAACCCAATCCCGGAGAAAGAATAAAAACAGTAGTATTGTACCTAGAAAATAGTAAAAGATAGTATAAAAACTAAAAGAATTAGATTAAAAGAACTACTACTTACTAACTAGATAGGTAAAATATACAAAAATATATAAATGTATATATAATATAACTATAGATATTTATCCGCAATAACATATGTATAAGTAGTAGCCAAATGTAAATTTTTGAGAAAGTATAAATAAGTAGATAAAAATTAAAGAAATGAGAACTCTGCCTGACCAGTGGTAGAGAAGCCTGCATAATAAAAAAAAAACCCAATCCGGGATCTCTGCGTTACAGCGAACTAGGCGGGCCGACGCTTGGACTGTTAGAGGTCCTCAAAATCTTTATTTATTTTAGTACCTATTGATAACGGCGAAACAAATAAGAAAATTTTATCCCGCAAAATGGTACAGTTTCTATTGGATAAAGATATAAATTTCATGCGAATACATCTGAATAAACCTATTGACGTATACGTTTGGTATGCATAATTTCATTAATTTCCATACAGAGGATGACTAGGAGATGGATGCTTTTTATCTTGAAAAAGACGAACATTTTACAGAAGACCTAAATCCAGCAGTAGGACGTTTATAGGCTGAAATAGATGTAAATATTTTATCGTTGCTTTACTTTTTCAAACTCGAATCTTAAATAACGTGATTTTTCACGAGACACAAAAAACGTAGTTTAATTTTATCCGTGCCGAAACGGAGAAAGAATAAAATTTCCTGCGGTCGCGCGGTCTGTCGTAAGAAGCGACAAAACAACGCACAGCCAGGTGGTATGGTAATTGCCCGACTGGATGGCTACCACCCCGGGTCTAGAGTATGCCGCCATAACAACCTTGAATTGTGTTCCGGCATTAGTGACCAGGTTCCAACCTCCCCTAAGAGAGCAGCAGCGCATTTGTAGCAACTTTGGTGTTGTAAATGTCTATAGGCGATGGAAACCGCTTCCCATAAAGTGGACCATCTGCCTGTCTGCTGCACTGCTGCTATAAAATATATATATATATATATATATATATATATATATATATATATATATATATATATATATATATAGTAAAACTCAATATGGTATTATGTTTCAGATGTTAAATCAAATTGTGGGTATGATTTTATAGATTGTTTTAAGTTCTAGACGTAGGTAAGATAATTTATAAAGTAGTCGTTTTATATATGTATAAAATTAGAATTTCAAGATAGGAATTTCAGAAATTAAGGCTCTCATATTGATTTTTGACAAATGTATAATAAATAGTCTCGAAGCTCCGGCGAAGGCAAAGGAAACCACCCAGCCTTCATACATTTTCGGGCTAATTTTGAAAGTGCCGGCCACTTAAATTAAACTAATTTTATTATAGGGTATAACAAAATAAATAGGTACTTTTTATTATGTTACTAAAGTTTTAAGTCAAGTCTGTGAGATAATATTCAATACTCAAAACATCTATTCTATTTGTGGAATAAAACCCAATTATTGTCTATCATATTTTTCGTAATAATGTGCAAGTCAGAATGATAAAAGGTAGCAGTATTTTTTTTTTGTTTTTCCTCTGAGCCTCTTTATAATGCACGTGAGACTATAAAGCAATTTACTACCATTATTCGACTTTACATAACACTTTTGAGAAAACAAAACTGGTATAGTAATAAAAAAATATTATAATGTTGAGTTCTATTTAAAAATGCGTTTATATTTGTGGGCCGGCAAATAAAAATCACTCCAATCTGGGTAATCTATTTTATTTTTAAACTTTGCAAGACCTTGTTGGTTTCACGTCACAATGTGTTTATAGTACTAGAACGTTTATTATAAAATAAAATGAAACAAATATCGTTACACAAGGTAGTTGGTCTCATGTGGCCCAGTTGGATAAAAGTTTAATAATGGAAGAAGCCGATAGCTGAACTTTGCTCGCGTAACGACGTTTATTTGCTAACTCGGACAGTAGTGAAACAAAATCAACTGACTTCACGACTAACTGCACTTCCGCCGTTCTATATCAATAATGTTTTTCGTCTGATCTCCATCTTTGGATTCTTTGCGGATTATCCATTTTAAGACGCATGCCGTGCTTTGTAGAAAGATGAAAGAAAATAGTTGGAGTGAAGCATCCTAAAATCTTATATTATTGTATTGATACATCTTTTGTATATAAACAAACATACACACTCACATTACACACATACACACTCACATTATACACAAACACACTCACATTACACACACACACACACACACACACACACACACACACACACACACACACACACACACACACAATTTAAATAATAAGTGTAACTGTAAACAATCATTTCACGAAAAGAATTGTACCAATTAGGATGGCGGTTCCCAAGGTTTAGGTCGACCTGTTGAGGGTCAATGTATTTAAATAATGTGAATTAGGTTTTACACAATAAATGATTTTATTATTATAAATAGATTCGGCCACAACTTCATCCAAGTTGGACGACTACCAAAGGTTACATTTTTAAACGGGCCATTTTAAACCGCTCCCGAGATGATTGATGATGATTCTCGTGGAATTCGTGGAACATAACGTACCGAAGAATTTTAGGTCCGGGAATTTGCGATCGATCAGCGAAACCGCATATAAATTGGTTCCGTAGTTTTTACGTGAATCCCGAACAAACAGACAAACACATAACTCTGAAAAAGTAGAGATTACACTTTTACAATTTTATAATATTATAGATTACTAGAATATATCCGCGACTTCATCCAAGCTTGACTTGAAATTCCCACGGGATTCCCGGGATAAAAAATATCACACAATTTATTACATTAAATTTGCTACCGATCAATAAAAAAATCACATTGGAATTCAATTGTTTAAATCTGGCTATTTTAAATTATTTCCAGAAAAATTCCCGCGGGATCCTCATGATTAAGAGTAGCGTAGAGTTTAAGTTTAAGAATTAGCTGTCGATCAGCGGAAACCGCATCGAAATCGGCCATGTATTTTTTACTTGAATCACGAACACACAGACAAAAAACCTAAAAACAAAATTGCAGTGTGTTCTCCGTCGTTTAGTGTAGTTTTTTTAAATAGTTTTAATGTAAAGACACGGCATTATTAGAATTTTATATTACTATACATAGATTATAGCGAAAGCTATTTACTGCTGCTGAAAGAATGTAATAAAAACGTCGATCGGGCATTATTTAAATGGAGTTCGCTATCTCGCTCGCGTCTAATCACATTAAGTGACAAGTCTATTTATACATTTAAATCATTATGTATTTAGGTATCCGATTACAAATCAAAATGTTTTGTTACTACAGACATTTTCTACGAAACATTTTCCTTTATCTCAAATTGTCCGCTCGAGTTGCGAAACTAACAAAAGCTGAATTTACAGGTCGAAGTAATAATTAGGCGAAAAGATCGGGCAGGTAGGTGGTGATTGTACATTCGCAACACGCGCAAGGTGCACGGACCTGGCTGAATCGGCTCGCGCCGGCCACCAAATGGGATCACTTAAATTCCAGCCCCGTAGCCTTACGCCCAGATAGCACTACCAGTTACTCCTGTTACGTATATGAAGCCCCACACACGCCGTAATTACACAAAAGGAACGGAACTGAGAAACCGTTTAAACATTGCCTTCGGTGGCGTACGATGCTGCTAAATAAACTTGGAATTGCTTAAATATACTATTCCTTCTAGCTACGTTATTAAGTTTCGCAGCCGTTAGGGCAATGAAGGCCGAGCCCACGTTTTGTGGACGAACTTGGGTACGTGCTCTTAACTATTACTGTCAGTCTACATTGGTAATGACTAATTCAGCCCCATTTGACACGAAAGTAAAACTAAGACCTTTTGTATTTTGTATATAGACCTTATTACTGGCTGGGAGAAGTTAAAACATTTACGTCTTTCGTATCTATTTTATTATTCTTATAGCTAGTACCTATCACACGCGAACAATCAGATTAGAGGGTAACTTTACCCATTGACTTTTCCTATTGTCGAAGTTGGGTGTTAAATCAGTTCATCAGTAATCTTACATTTTTTATATTTTATTTAAGAGATACTTATAAGTTTTAGGACCGACTTTTCAATCACCAGATAAAAGTTATTTTATAGAATAAAAAAACATGGGAAAATTAAAAATGACAATTGTATAATTAAAAGAGTTGAATTGTTTCACTTTTGAATTTAGGTCAGTTATAATTTATTCGACTGGTAACTTATATCTGGTGATTGAAAAATCGGCTCTTAATGTATTAAATGCACTTTGCTTGTCTGATGCGGATTATAGGAAATATATTAACAGACATATAATTTATATCTTCGATAAACTTTACAACAAGAGATATATAAGAGATATCATAAATTTATTTTAATAATGCCGTGTCTTTACATTATAGCCAAAAAAATCCAACTGCAATACAATATAAACGATGGAGAATACGGTGCAATATTTTTAAAAATTCTTGTGTGTTTGTCAGATTGTCTGTTTGTTCGGGATTCACGTAAAAAAATTCTGAGATGATTTCGATGCGGTTTTCGTTGGTTGCAGCAAGTTTTTAGACTTAAAATCTGCGCTACTTTTTATCCTGGGAAGTCCGCAGGAATTTTTCTGGGAATGTTTTATAATGGTAAGATTAAAAAAAAATCCTATTCCAATGTAATTTTTTCACTGATCGATAGCAAATTTTATATAATAAAATGTGTAATTTTTTATCCTGGGATTCCCTCGGGAATTTTTCCGGGAGCTGTTTGTAGTAGTAGGTGCATAAAAATTAGCTTATTCCGACACAGTTTTCATTAAAACGATAGCTTAGATTCTTTTTTGCTACGATATTTTGTGTCCCGGGAATCCCGTAGGAATTTCAATTCAAGCGTGGACGAAGTTGCGGGCATATTATCCTAGTTATATTATATGTATTTGTTTTATATCTTTGTGATTCTATTATTATTTATATTCTATACATATCTAACAACTTGTTATCCACACGTGTTATATTTCTGTTTAAATGAATTATTTATTAATTTCAATTTATTTCAATTGTTGATAATTTTACACAATGTATTCCCAGACATCTTTAATGTTTATGAACTAGAAATTTATCTCAAAATGCAAGATATTTGAGCTATTCATATTAAATTAAATATCTCTTCACCATTTAGCGTAAATGCGAATTATCATTGAAAGAAATAATTATAATCATCATCAATCATTTACAGCATGCTTTTTAACATTTTTAATAGATTAATAGTTTTATTTTGTTACAAACTTTTATATATATATACAAATTCACTTCTTATATATTTTACAAGAAACGCGTTGCAGCTAGCTCCTTGTGATTCTAAACGCTCGACTTTTACAACGGACTTTTCAGGTTTATTGTCTTCTTTGAATTAAAAAAGTTTCAAGTTTGTTTCTGCCACTTAGAAGTCATTCTCGTACACCTGTGTAATATTTAATTTAATTGTTAATTTTGTGTTTATATAAGATGCCTTCTTGCGATGTTACATTTTTTAATATAACTTATTAGAGTTTCCCACGCAGTATTGCTTCCGTAAATTTGACTAAACAAATATCGTATATCCATTCCAATTCTTGAAATCAGATATATACCAAATTTAAACTATCATAATTACATGGCCTTCCACATGTCGTGGAAGGCCACGACACACTTTCCATGATCAAATTGATCGTGTACTAGCAGAAGGTGATGTTAGGAGCCTTAAGAACAGACGAGCGTGCATGACAAGAGTTATGAATGTCAAAGAAGCAAGTGAGGTGTGTAAGAATAAGCCTAAATGGCGCTCTGTTGTTCGTGCCTACCCCGCAAGGGAACTGGCGTGAAGTTATGTATGTATGTATAATTACATATCATCATGTTTTATAAAGACATTATTAAATCCTTTCATTGTCAAAAATTATATTATCATAATAAAACTATGTTTTAAAGGTTTTAAGCGCGGTAATGACGGAATAACCAAAATCAAATAAATTACCGCGCTTAAAACCGTTAAAACGTAGTTTTATTATGTATACAAGTCGCGAAAACTTAAGAAAATATTACATTATCATATTATTCAAAGCTACGAGTATGAATACAAATTACCAAGCTATATAAGGAAACAATGAATACTCTTCAAATTGTCCGGTAAATGTAATGATTGTGGTCTGCAAAGGATTTATAAGTGGCATTTTGTCATGGACGCATCAGCGGCGCACCGCGACATAACGCGACAAACAATGCTTTGTTCTGTCGCGCGCAACAAACCGCGGTCGTCGCTTATGGCACATTGTTTTAGCTACGTTCATTTAAAATGTTGCGTGCGGTTTTTCAAGCACTAAGTGAATGCTGTGGGCGGCGAACGCAATTACCTAACAGATAAAAACTATTGTGCTTAGTGGAGGTAAACTCGTTTGTATAAAATGAAGCGCTTAATTTTATAAGATTTTTAGTGGACATGTGTACGAGCGAATTATCGAAATGTAAATATTACAAAAGCAAATAAATTATACGTATTTCAAAAAAATAAATACCTATATAATAAATAACCACAGTCCAAAGGTGTGATAATGGGTTAAAAATAAACCCAATAAATTGATAAAAATTAGTGAATTGTTTTGTGTTTACTATAGCGTATGGCTATAAATCCAAATGCCTACTTTTTAGTATTACGTTCAATCTACAGACACGGTAGGTACTTTTAGACTTTAATATTCTAATACAAGAGATATCTTTTATTCTAAATTACGACCTGCAGTTCTCAGGATGTTACAGAGTCGAATGCGCTTCATTTACATACTCCTCGGCTTGGAAAACCCGTCACAAGTGCTGGTTGATTGTCTTGAGATGTAGGTTTCCTCCCGATGTTCTTAGTGTAAAAATTGCATATTAGTTATAGGAGATCTACTTGAATAATGCTTGCTCTCTAGCCAGGATTGGAACTCGTGTCTTTGAAATAACAGGCTGTGACTTACCTACTCAACTAGTACGGCTTGTAAATAACACTTAGCAATTTTTAAACCATATTTATAAATATAAAAGTATTATATATAGTTGATTTTAAATATATTTATCTACAACTCTTAACAGTGTAGCTTTGGCAAAGGAGTACAAAAAAACCAGTCGTACTTTTTGCTCTATTCGTTGCATTACTATCTTCAAAGTGGAGCTCGCCGTCTTTGCGGTCCAGTTAATGATCATTAATATTCTTATAACTCCGGCTTGGTTTTTACTACATACTAATCTCTTTGTTAGAACATCTGGTTGCTCCCGTTAAATAATTTAATCATTATTTGACATGAATGTTTTAAATATATAAATTAAAATTAGATACTTTTAAACGGATTAATCATATAAAGGTTTTCTTACGTTTTCTGTTTTATAATTATAATTTTCAAAGCACACATGGAAAATTGAACTAAACAGTGGTGAAAATATACAGAAATATAGATAGATAGATAGATAACACTTTATTGTACACCATTACAGAAAACAAAAAAAATCTTATAGCCTAAAAATATTCTAAATATGCACAATGGGCGGTCTTATCGCTAAGAAGCGATCTCTTCCAGACAACCCGAAATATATTTAATTATCACCGCTAAAGAGACTGAAAAATATTCACATCACACAATCTTACAAGATAGTAAGTACATGGTTTAATCTTAATTTGATGGTTTAATCAATAACACAATGGACGGTCTTACTGAGAAGTAATCATCAGAAAACTATAACCAATAAACCTAATGTGACATTCAGCTATTAAAAGCACCAATATCTACTAATTAATTATATCCGGGATTCTAGAGGGTGATTTAATAATCATTAGTATTTTGATAATTTTTAACCACTCTATGTTTATATCCTCTCTAATTATCTCTACTTTTTCTATCTCTGTTGCTAAGTGATTTTTTAGGGATATCCTTAATGGATTGAACAAGATAGATTCGATTATTTGAATGAAGGTTAAATTACATACTTAAAAGTAGGACTCGGGATCAATTACAGCAAGACCGAGTATTTCCACATGACATGCTATAAGAACACTCGTGTGAACAGAGAGGACTTGCATGTTGGAGATACCAGCTACATAGAAGTGTCCAAATTTAATTACCTGGGCTGTAATCTAAGAGACACTAACACCCGCGAAGAAGATATAGATATTCGTATTCAAAATGCCCTACGATGTACTGCGGCGCTTCGTAAAGTGTTGGTATCCAAGCTTCTTAGCCGTAAGACCAAGATACGTATATATAAAACTGTTATACGCCCAATATTGATGTACGGATGTGAGGCTTATACCCTCTAAGACTTAAGGAGAACAAGATATTGGTAGTTGAAAGAAAGATCCTGGGTCCGACACGAGGAAGCGGTGGCAACTAGCGGATCCGAAAAAAATGCCGGAATCGGAGAGCTAGTGGACGAGCCTAATATAATAGGCGAGAGTAAGGCACATCGCTTGCACTGTCTTGGCTACCTACATAGAATGGGGGCAGATCGCGTGGTGAAACGAGCCTATCTGGGCAGACCAACGGGACGGCGATCAGTAGGTCGGCCCAGATATCGCTGGAGTGACGTATGGAGGCTGATCTGCACGAGCTTCAAGCCTATGACTGACAGGAGACAGCGCTGAACAGAAAAGAGTGGAGTATTCTCATTTTGGAGGCCAGGACTCATTTTGGGTCGTTGAGTTAGTTAGTTAGTTAAATTATATATACTACAATCTTGAAACCACATTAAAAATTAAAATATTTTTATAGAGAATCTATTACTCTGGAATAAACTACAAAAGTAAAGTTTTAATTAAGGGTAAATGACGAAAAACATTCACTAAATCAAGCTACTATCTAAATGCGGGAGTTGGTACGACTCTCATTATTAGTTCGTTGAGAACATTTTGATTACACATTCGTAGTTTGCTGAAAATGCATCTTCGTATGCAGTTTTAGCTTTTAAGCAGTGAATTCCACTTCATTTTGAGTGGTTCAACTCCTCGTAAGCCTTGCATCTCATCGCATGCGATACCAAGCTATTCTTCAAACTCATATCGCTAGATAAATTTCACTCAAGTGTCCTCTTACTACACTACTGGCGCAGTTGAGTGTGATTTGAAATTGATGTAAATCTCACAGCGGAATTAGCGTTCGAATTAATGAAATAAGTTTACCGAATATAATATTATGAAATATGGATTAATAGCAAAATTATGCCTACCGGAAAAAAAGTTAGCTAGAGTATGGCTTCCCTACATACAGCACATTATGACATATGCAGTATTATATTAGGTTGGGGAAAAAGTTTCTTCGCATTTTATATAAAAATTCAAAAGGTTTTTTATAAAGTTTATTTATATTTGACTAAAGTATGTAGGTGCAATTTTGTTGGATAACTTTTTGCCATCTTGTAGGTAGGGACGTGATCCCATTGCTATAAAAATTTTGGGGCTTCTGATCAAAAAACTGCGACAAGTAGTTTTGTCAGTCCTCTCGCGATGTTAACCTGACACTGCCTAAGGAATTCTGCAGAGGCCGAAACAGGTGAAAATCTGAAGGTGCAAGGTCAGGACTATACGGCGGATGCATTAACACCTCCCAGCCAAACTCTCGTAATTTTTGCTGAGTGGCTAAATATGTGTGAGGTCTAGCGTTATCATGGTGAAAAACCACACCCCTTCTGTTGATTAGTTCCGGCCGCTTTCTCTCAATTGTTTGCTTTAGTTTCATTAGTTGTTCGCAGTACAGTTCAGAATCGATGGTCCTGCCTGGTGGTAACTGCTCATAATGAATAATGCCCTTCCAATCCCACCATACACACAGCATCACCTTGTGCGAGTTAGCCCGGGTTTCGCCACAGTCTGTGAAGCCTGACCGGCCTTTGACCACGATCTTTTTCACACGTTCTTGTCGTACGTGATCCACTTTTAATCCCAGTTATCAGCTTACGTCGTAATAAAGAATCACAAATGAGTACACGGTTCATTAAGTTTCTTTCAGTGAGCTCATGAGGCACCCAAATATCGAGCTTCTTTTTTACCCAGCTTTTTTCAAATGCGCCAAAACCGTTTTGTGGTCAATTCCCAGTTCTCCAGCTACATCGTAACTACTATGTAGCTGGTATATATAATATGCCGATGTTGGTCCACTTTTTCAAAAATGGCAACAATTTTGTCCATAACAGGGCGACCAGAGCGACGTGCATCTTTGATATCAAAATTTCCGGATTAAAAACGCTTAAACCAAATTTGCGCTACTCTCACAGATACTGCATTAGGTCCATAAACAACACAATTTTTTTTCGCGGCTTGTGTTGCATTTTAACTTTTTTGTAGTAAAATTTTAAAATGTATTGAATTTCTTCATTAGATTCACTCATTTCAATAAGAAAAACAAATGAAAATCACACATTTTTCCAATTTTAATTTGGAATTGTCTTCTTTAAAATTAAAACTTTTTAATGATACCAAAACCAGCCAGATACAAATGGTATAGCCAAAGAGATCTTATTACAAGTTTATACATACTATATGCGAAAAGACTTTTTCCCCAACCTATTATTAGGATTTTGTTCGACGTGCGAAAAGAATTCTCAACAGTGCAAATTAATTACATTTAAAAAAAATGTACCTAATATTTTTATCAACAATCAATATTACTGTAGATACGATTACAACTTGTAACATGTAGATACGTTTTGTGCCAAATGGCTTAGATAAGCTAAGAAGAATATAATTTTAACATTGTTCCACAGAACAGTATAAAATACTTCGGTAACAGGGGGTATATTCACTTAAGTTATTATGACCACTTTTGCCAATTTGTATTATAATGTGCTAAGTATGAAGGTGACTCAGAATCGAGCAATACTTTGTGCCTACACAGTCAGAATCAAATTCGTGTCAGAATCACAATACTGTCATCTAAGTGGCTGGTTTAAAGCTACACCACTTTCATATAGTCCATTGAAACGTTACATTTAGGGTTGTGTTTTTCAGAGGATGTAATTTTAATTTTTGATGTAAGGGGGGTTAGTATAAGCTTTAGTTTCTAGTTTGTGGTGTCGTCACCCTTGTCCCCTTGTCATCTTGGAAAAAAGGGCACAAAAGGTTTTCGCGCTATATCTCGTGAACTAGCAACCCTACAGAAAATTTTATAACACTCTATTTGTAGCAAATTAAATTACCTACAACTTTATTCTTATTACTTTTTATCATAAAATGGAAAATAAAAAAGTTACAAACAAAACAGTTTTTTTTTCTTTTGAGCGTTATGACTTTTTCTGGTCATTTAACAATAAAATGACATCGGAGCAATACAAATTTGTTTATGGGTTTTACAGCGCTCCGAAGTTGACCGGGTACAAAGACTAACGACACAACACCTGCGTGTGTTCTCTTGTCAGAGTGCTAGCCACTTGGAAATTTCGTGCAAGAAGCAATTTGAATTTCGAATTTGGGATATCACAGTATATGATAAACTCCTTATTGCTGCATATTGGAAAGACGTATTAGTAAAGTTCCTCTAGATGATATTGCTTTGTAATGGTGTTTGAGTATTGTGTAGAATTGGCTACTTCATCTTAAGTTTAACAAGCAAAATGTAATAACGTCTCTATGTAGAAGAAAACCTCAACTGAGTAATACCTTTAAGCAACTTCATAATGGTTGTTTAGTGATAAATAAAGTCTTATAAAATGAACTAGGTGCTTCAATAGAATAATGATATTTTTGAAAAGACTTCAATAAACACAGCCGTATTTTTTTGACCTTGCTATATGTGATGTTTGCTTTAAAAAAAAAGATTTAATTTTAATTCCCCGAGGTTATTTAATGAGCCGAGAGCAAACATAAGAACAACCCAAAAATGTAAGTCTCAAGAGTTTTACGTTACACATACGTAAATATTAGATAGATAATCAAACAAACAAAAACAAATCATTTACTTTTACTTTATTTTTTTAGGCAATATAATAGTAGACAGTATAATAGGTACCTACTAAGACTTGCAATAATACCGCTTTGCTCGCGCAAACATTGGACTTATATGTATTTTGCAAAATAGTTGCATTTTCTGAGACACAACATTAGATGTAATTTAATAAAAGGAGTTTTTATGTGAAGGGCTTGTTCAATCATGTTTGTAATTTAGGATGCATTCAATTAGAGATCAAATAACAATAAACCGAAATTTAATGAACATGATATATTAACATATACTACAACTTAATGTGTTTGGCAAATTTGAATGTCTGCTACAATATCATTGTTGGATATTAACATGTTGTGTGTATTAACATGGTTCAGTAAGCAAATTTCTGTTCAAATAAATGAATGCTGTATTATGAGGGATGTATACAGGGCACTGATTACTGTATATAACCGCTTATTAGATGTGGCGTATTATCGATTTCAAATATTCGGAGAAATAGAATGTACAACACAAAGATTATCGAGTAGATATACATAGATTTACACTTTATTCAAAATATAATTTATCAATATTTTAAGGTAAATAGACTCGGTAAATAGGTCTTCTTCTATACAAAGTAATTTAAAAAAATATTTTTATCTAATCTGGCCATGTAGTTAATCTAATGGATTTAGATGATTATTGAGAAACAGAAAATATAACAAACTTTATGTTATATTGTAAATCATGTATTGCATTTGCTTCTTTAAAGTTATGAGATAGTTTGTACGAAAGTCAACCGCCCTCCGTTGCTAGATTACGACTCACAAGACACTTTATAGTCTAGATATCCAGGACAAATGAAATACTTTATAACAGACTTCAAAAAGGAGGAAGTTCTCAATTCATCTGTATGTTGTTTATTTTATATGTTCCTTACTCGGTTTCTCCGTCAATTGTGAACCGTTCACGTTTATTTGTGAATTTTATCCGTGTAGGAACGGAGAAAGAATACAATTTCCTGCGGCCGGGCAGCCTGTCCTAAGAGGCGACAAAACAACCCACAGCCAGGTGGTAGGGTATTTGCCCGACTGAATGGTGGCACCTTTAGTGTTACAAATATCCGTAGGCGATGGTAATCGCTTTTCATCAAGTGGGCTGTCTGCCTGTCTGCTGAACTCCTGTAATAAAAAAAATCAAGTTTCAAATTTTTCTTTTAACCGAAAGGTTATAATTGGTTCCATTGTCACCACGTCAGGATCTGATGAGTAGATTCCAAGGAATTAGAGAAACTCACGAAAATTGGTAACAGATTTTTTTGTAAGATGATATATCTTTGTCAATACTAAACCGATTTTTTTTCTTTCCTCTTTATAGTCACCAAGTCAGGATCTGATGAGTGGTTCTTGGAGAAATCGAGAGTAACCCTTATTAAAAAGCCGAGATCCTACATTTTTCCAAAACAAAGCTTGTATACGCGTGCCAATATTACACTTTCTACAGGCGCTTATTTTTTTTCTAGGCATATTATGCGATTTCTCCGTCAATTGTGGACCGAATTTCAGATTGCTTTTTTTAACTCCCGCAATGGTTACATAGTCACCGAGTTAGGATCTGATTTGTGGACCGCAAGGAAATCGAGAGCAACCCTTGTTGAAGAGCATAAACACCGAAGAGTGAGATGGCGTATACGCGTGTCAGTTTTATAATTTCTACAGTGCTTGATATATTATTTCTAAAGATATTGAAGTATTTTCGCAACTAAAAAGTAAGAAATGTTTTTTTAACAAAACAAAATCGTCTTCACACTAAAAACTGTTGTTCTTTTATGTTTTATTTGACACTGACTTCAAGATGTTGTAGAAAGAAGTCTGTTAAATATTTATTTTTTGGTTTTTAGTGTGAAGTCTGTTTTTTGTTAAAAAAAAATTACATATAAATTATGACGGTAACAGTAATATATTATATTTTAATAAACATTTGAGAAGATTGCGTAACAACTACTATTTAGTATTATCAAACATTTTTAGCTTAAATGCATGAGTCTATCCATGATCAATGGAATACATTCAGAAATCACAGACG
Organism: Dendrolimus kikuchii; assembly: GCA_019925095.2. Classification (NCBI taxonomy): domain Eukaryota; kingdom Metazoa; phylum Arthropoda; class Insecta; order Lepidoptera; family Lasiocampidae; genus Dendrolimus; species Dendrolimus kikuchii. The sequence continues at coordinate 14,436,624 of CM034394.1, forward strand.
GCCTCGGGTGTGCCCGCCGGCAATCGCATTACCTAAATTACAATATTGCTCCGCTGAGGGCAGTTTGTGTACAGCCTTAATGGAGTTGCACTATGCACCTATTTTACCTGAATCTACCATGAATTTGGGCTTCGGATCTAATTTTCTTTCATTCTTCTGTTGTATAACTCTAGAGTCTCATAAACATACGTTTACGATGACCCTAGAGATCTCTTTCTGTATAGAAAGCTTACAGACTGGTACTATACTAGAGAAGAATAGGAGGGGAGTCAATAATAACAGCACGATAAAGCTCAAACATTGCAATGGAAGGCATGCAATTCTTCGATTGGCGGATTAACGGGTATCACAGATCCTATGATATTTGTAGTAATAATCAAACCAGATTAGTAGACAGTTTTCGTTGTTACATTAATTTATAATCATAAATCTATTTCTAGTATAGTAAACGCTATGTATTGATCATTGGTGCTTTGAATACCGAGTCTGTCGTGGGCTCGTATGTGGATTGTATAGCTTATTTTTGCCATAAATACATTATCACACTTTGGGTAGGTTAAACTACCACAACAGTTATATGCCATGACAATAAGAGGAGGGCCTTTATTTCGTCCGGTTTGGAATCAAATTTTGTTCTTTGCTTGTGTTTAAAGCTGTGATTTTTTTTGTATGATGAGAAGGCTCCGCTCAAACTTATGCGTGGATCAAACCGATGTTGCAACCTTAACTCTAATGTGACACGTTTAAAACAGTCTATTCCAATTATTTAAGTAGTGCCTACTAAAGTATGCCATGTTTAACAAGCTGTATCCCAAAGCTCATTAGAATAAAGTTAAATGTAAATATAAAATATCGTTTATAAATGTCACAGTATTTGATCAGTGTAACACAAAGCAGGTTTATTAGCGATCGGGGCCAGAAGCCCTTCAAATTACACTTCAATAATTCATAAGGCAGATAGTAATGTTCGTTGCCAGAGAAAATTTATTCGCTGTTTTGAATAATTTGAATCATCTGATAAAGCATTTGAAATAACGTCTCGAGGCCGCCTGCAATTAGCAGGAAATTTCTTTAAGCTCTGCAACTTTGTTCCGGCTCTCTTCCAAACTGATCAAGTCGGTGGTGGCACGTCGTGAGTTTCCTAACACTCATTAATTTCTTTGAAGTCTCGCCGCGGACCGACAACTTGCTCGCCTCTTTTCCACCAACAATTATTAAGAAATTACTTCTGGTTCATTATTGTACACACGTGCTGAACTCTCGATAACGATGTTTTCGACCGAACCCATCGGGGGTTGACTGAATGTTGCTGTTTGTATACCAGCCGGCGACGGACAAATTAACGCACCATTCAATGACTGTGTATAGTTACGTATTTTATTTAAGACACTTTAGTCCTACACACGTAGGACATCATTCTCTACCAGCAGAATTGTAACAAGTATTTTCTGAATTAAACAGTACTGCGCAAATGAAAATGGCGTCATGACAACATTCAGAACTTTCTGCATATTCATTATAATAGTTTATGCAAGTCATTAGTATACTCAAAAAACTAAACTAATAGAAACAAATAATTCATTTTATATAAACGTGAAAGTATCCTTGTTTAATAGGAAATTAATATACATATTTTTTATTCTCAAAGTAAGTGACACAACCCTTCTGATGGAAAATAGTCATTTTTGCTTATTGCTTATTGGTAGCGCCCCTGGTCTTATAAACATGCCTATGTTTATAAGACCAGGGGCGTCACTAGCGCATTACAGACCGTAAATATTTTTTTACATCCTCTTAAATGACACTATATTGTAGTGTAAAGGGAAAACCGAGGCAAAAAATTCCCTCCAAGTCGTTATTATATTTCAATGGTTTTGAAAAAGTTACTCAGTTACACATAGTGGCTCATGTAAATGAAAATATGTATATGTCTATCCTTGACCACGAGGGTGACCGTAAGATAGTTCATATCTTGGATTATATAATAGTTTCCACGTTACACAAATATTAGATACACGAAGTTACATAGTCTGACTTTTATGAAATTAAATTTTATCATTTTAGTACTTTTGTTAAAAGGGTAAAAGCATTTTTACCGAAGAAATTTATAACTTCCGCAAGATATATCTTCAAAGCTTCCGTTATTAAAGCCGCGTGTAAAACTTTATAATAAAATATAAATAAAAACAAAATAAATACTTGATTCTTCCAAACTATTATCCGGGGAAATGTCCAAATGGGAGAATTCGAAGTCAAAGTTTCAGTTTGAACCGCGCTCGTAGGCAACGTTGTTAGCAGCGTTATGCAATAAACTTTTAATCGTATCAACTCCACTTTCCAATCAGGCCAAACATGTATCACATAACGAAGCAACGGGTAAAACTTATTTTGAAATTCATTTTCTATTTAATTAAACTAACAGTCAATTAATTAAAATATCTCAATACAGGGGTAAAGTAAATTTATTAATTGAAATCGTTATAATTATATATTTTAGAAATGTTATCAAATAAGCATATTCTCAACTAGGATATGCCCGCGACTTCGTCCAGGCTAGACTTGAAATTCCCGCGGGATTCCTGGGTCACGAAGTACCGCAGCATTTAAAACAGCATGTAAGCTACACTGTACATATGTAGCGCGGTGTCGGACTACGACACAGCAAAATGCTGAGTGCCAACCTCATTTCAAATTACGGCATATATATATATATATATATATATATATATATATGTATAATTTTATCTATACTTTGTTATATTAATACTATTTTGTGTTGTATGTCACTATTGTAAATAAATATTTTTCTTTCTTTCTTCTTTCTGAGCTATCATTTTAGTGAAAACTGTGTCGGAATAAGCTAATTTTTATGCACCGAAAAACTACAAACCGCTCCCGGGAAAATTCCTGGAGTTCCCGGGATAAAAAGTCGCACATCTTATTACGTACAGTTTGCTATCAATCAGTGAAAAAATTGCATTGGTTTTTTTATCAGTCCATTTTATTGCATTCCCAGAAAATTTCCCGCGGGATTCCCAGAATAAAAAGTAGCGCATTTTAGGTCTAAGAATCCGCTGTAGATCAGCGAAAACCACATCGAAATCGGCCTAGTAGTTTTTACGTGAATCCCAAACACACAGACAAACCAACAAACAGACAAGAAAACAAAAAAAAACAATCTTGTTTCAATCGTTTATATAGTGTAATTTAGTCTTTTTTTTTAATAACTTCAATGTACAGACACGGCATGTTTAGAATGTTATAATATTATAGATTTCTAGGCAAAATGCGTGTACCAGTCGGTCCGCGCAAGCTGAAATTTTCCGTAGACGACGGTAGAGGTGGCGAACATCCATTTGGCTAAATCCTTTTAAAAAAATTAATCAAAAATACTACCCCATATATCAAAACTAATGAACAGAACCTGTAGAAACCAATATTCGTTGAATGTACATAGTTTTTTTTATTTTCTACCTCTACCACCTTGACTTATTCTGAATTTTTCATCCCGCAGCTCATAAGTAGAGAAGAGATACCTCTTAACAACCTGAAAACCTATACGATTATAGGTACATATTTATTACACAGAGTGATTTTCTCAAATGGGTCTCTACGGTCAAATCCGAGACTATACGAAATAATGAAAGATATCGAAAGAAGTCACGGGCCGATTTTAAAGAAAACTAAAATCAATTAATTATCTTAGCTAGGACTCGAATCACATTATTTCAGAAAAAATAATACCTGTATTATTACATCATAACCACTTATATATAATTGACATATAAAAACGTAATACAGCACTGGTAGATAAGTATATTACAAGCACACTCAAGATAGACAGATCTGTGAGTATAAAACAGCGGAGACCACGAACTCATAGCAGAGGGAATACACATAGTGGGAAGCAAATTAATTACACAAACAGTGTTGTATACGCACTGTATGAGAAACATAATGGCTCACCGACTTCGCAACTACTTACCGTATGCATGACAGAGTTTGAGCAATGAAGTTGAACATAATTGAGACGTCGCCATGCCCCGCGGGCGCATATTGCGGCGGTAACGAGTATCTATCACACCTCGCATACGAAACACAAACCTCCTCAGCTTTTGTTGCCAAAGACACCTCCAATCTGTATTCTCAGTTCATACGGTTCTCTCTTTTTCCTAAATAACTTCTTATTATAAACAAAATTAGATCGCACTACCCACGTCATTTTATCAACTTTTCATTACTGAACTTTTATATTATTGGCATCTATTTGTAAGTATTATTAAGTAGAGTTTTCTAAGGGAGTTCAATATAGAAGTTTTGGGTTTACACTCTGCAAAAACTATCCAATTTTCCAAAATAAAATATGGTACATATTTATCTCTGTTATTAGAATTATAATTAACCAAATTCAAAGTAAAAACTAGAATGATTGTAAAAAAGACGTAACGATACACATAAGTTATATTAACTTGTAAATAAATTTAAATTATTTATTGTTCATTATAAACATGACTTTCACTATAAACTTTGTCAGGTGGTAGGGTATTTGCCCGTCTGGATGGCTACCACCCCTGGTTTAGAGTATGCCACTATAACAAACATTAGTACATTAGTAGCTCCTTTGGTGTTACAAATGTTTATAGGCGATGGTAACAGCTTTCCATCTAATGGTCTGTCTGCCTGTCTTCTGAACTCATGAAATAAAGAAAAATGTTCTAGACATATAAATTTAAAAAAAAATCTCAAACTGTGGGCGGATACGCTCACAACAAACTCTTCTAAGTAATTCCCTGCCGAAGGAGATTCATGTAGAATCAAAATAAAACAAAAATGTGATGTACTAAAGATGACTAAATTATTAGGTACTCTGTGAATCATAAAACAATAATAGAAATAAAATATACTGATAAAAATCAGTTATAAAACATATATATATATATATATATATATATATATATATATATATATATATATATATATATATATATATATATATATATATATATATATATATATATATATATATATATATATATAAATGAATCCCTATTTCCCTTGGTGACGCCATCACGCGTGAATGGCTGGACCGATTTCGCTAATTTTTTGTTGTTTTTGTTATTATCGGGAGAAGGTTCTTATGAAAGAAAAAAATAAGAAAATTGCGCGGAAAATTTAAGAATACTTAACCACCATATAAAATTTAGCTCTTTGGACAATTTAAACTTTTTTAATGTAACCTTATGACGTTTGACATAGAATTGACATAATGCGTACTGCAAATATCGTCAAAGAGGATGTAAAAAAACTGGATATCGTTTAAAACAGATGTTTCGGTCGGAGTTATTTAGTTGATAAAATACATGTAAAATAATTTATTTATTATTACTTAGAAAAAGGATGTAAAAAAACTGAATTTCTTAGTTACCTTTCTTCTTTCTTAATTACCGATTTTGATGAAATTTTTTGTGTGTTTGAGTGGGTCCCCGGATTACTTAATTGCAACCGGTATGTAGCGCTGGGATCGGGTTCTAGAATCCTACTAATCCTCTGAACCGTTTTTGTTGATTTTTTTTGTGTGTTTGAGTGGGTGTCCCAGAATGGTTTAGATTCACAATTAGGATCGGTAGGTGGCGCTGAGATCGGGTCCTAGATTTTTATTTTTTCAGAGCAGGATAACATCTACATCAGTATGCAATAAAAATATATCGCAATGACCAAAATAACAAATGTACTACATACATAACAAATACACAACAACAAAGAGTTAGGTGAAATGATAGAGAATAAAAACACATATACTCAGCATACACCGTGCAGAACAAATAGAGGGATTTAGGTATAATTCTTCCTTCGTAAACAATAAGATTATAAAAATATTGAATGAACTCTATAGGATATTTTTAACACTATTTACATATTATAAAGTATTTGTTTTTGTTTATCATATTAATTAATTAATATATGTACTTCTAAACTCTCTAGTAATGAGAAAGTGAACTCAAATTTCATTGTTAGTGCACGTATCCAAGAGCGGTAGTAGTTATTTCAAACCGGGGTGAATTATAAATTTGGTAGGAGAATAATAGTTTCTTACTATTGACATTAAGCTTCTACGTACGTTCATACACAACTTATGTTTCTTAATATTATTATTCATGAAGGACTGTGTCATAAAACCACCAGGGAAAAGTGTTAGACTCCATTGTCGTATCATATCTTAACGCTACATTAGTCAACTTAGTTTATGTGTTAATCTCAATTATGTTGCGAGGACGAATTCAGTTGGGTTTCACGAGTTGAAATGTTGGTACACAAGTAGGTATATTAGGGGGCAGGGGACGCGCGCGGTGGTTGTGCGCCAATCTCGCCGGCTGTTTGCATGCCACTCGCATCCCACCAGATTATAAATTGAGCCGCACGCTACGCATTCCACCCATTAGCCTGTTATTTTCGCATTTCGAACTATAAAACTATACTAATTTAAGCGAAATATCGGTTAAAAAAGAAATACGGAAACGGGAAATTTATTTTTATAACTGATATAAAAAACGAGGTTCTCAATTCGTCTGTATGATTTTTTATGTGTGTTCGACCATACGTTTTTGTTTAGGAACGGGTTTTAAATATTCTTTTTGCTTTGGATTTAGTATGGTCTATCTCGTGGTCCCATTTTTAATCATTGGTGTCGAACCATGGAAATTGAACTCCTCGATAACAAAAAATACGAATGTGTATTTTATTTATTATTACTGTAGTTTCCTTATTATAGAAATAACGCTTTTATTTATAATCCTTTGAATATTTCTGATTCGAAATTATAACCATAACATAAAATTGTACAATAAACACGACTTTTCTGAACATTTTATAGGGCGATTGTCATCACTAATATTTTCTTTCCCTGTATAAAGATAAAAGAAACTCTTGCAGTCTTACTGTGGTGTCTGTCTGTCATTATTTTTTAAATTGCAAAGTTCTATTTTTTATTTTTTATTTTCAGTAAAGGTATAGCTTTTTTTTTGTTTAAAATAATCAATTAATATAGGATATTGTTTGTTAGATGCAGTGCTTCTATGGAATATCTAAACTGTTTAGTTAAATATGATTTTCTTATTGCTATAAGAATTCCGATGTTTAGCTTGAGTCAAAAACCTACAATTTGGCTGAAGCTTAAGGGTTAAAGTTAAGACTGGCGTCTATTTTGCTCAAAGGCTAAGTATCGCTATTCAATGTGGTAACGCCGCCAGCCTTTTGGGAACGTTCCCGATAAGTGACAGCGGTTTGGAACCAATATTTTATCTATAATTTTTTACTTAGTTCTAGTTTTTAATTTTAGGTTTATTTTTCATACTACAGTTTAGTTTTAGTATTTAATTGTATTTTTCTATTAAATTAGTGTTAAAGTTCCACTTTAACCTGATGCTTGTTATCAGATTATTCTAATAATTTAATAGTCATGAATATTTGAAACTGACTAAATATAATAACCAAATACAGTGCAGTTATATTGAAAACAGAAGAGGAAATATCTAAAATATCTTTCCATAATTAAATAACTGAACACCTGTTTATAAAATTTGACAAGGATATAGAGATTCTGCGGCAAGACAATCTAATATATTGATAATCAAAAATAATATTGATGGGTGTGAAATAGCGATAGATTTATATCTAATAGGCCGCCCATCATGGCATTCTTCGATTTAATGATATGAAGAATATTTAGGCATTTGAAACATAATACGTCTTTCAATATTACTATTGCCTTTTTACTTCTTTCAGTATCTGAAAATATAAATGGTCCAAATCGCGAGCGATAGCTAATACCCAGTTTACGATGAGAATGGTTCATTGTAACAAAGTAAATCGTGTAGTTTCTTAGAAAATAATAACACGACAACAATGATCTTACCTGCTAATTAGAGACATCATTTCATAGCTCCGAGCAATAAAACGCGAGGTACAAACACCGAGGTTAAACAGAGAAGCTTTCCAAGCAGAATTATTTGGTATAAAGTTTCCTAAGTCTTTAGCTGATTACAGTCTGTTTTGTTGTAAAATTGAGAATTTATGTTCAAAATTCTGTTTGATTTAGTTTAATTTTCGTTTGTTAAAGTTTCGTAGGTATTCCCGTAAAAAGGGAATTCTTATGAAATCATCGAGTCTGTGTCTGTCTATGTAAGAGATGAGAAATTGGTGTAAATAGTTTTGTGGGATATCAATAGACAAGTCTTGAAATCATAAAGATATTCCTTAAGGACTTTTTTGATTCAGCCATCAAAAGTGTGTCTCTACGTCTATAACTTTAGAACTAAGGATTACAAAAGCATAAGAAATACTTTGAAAAAATTGTCTCAAACAAAATTATATTGATTCCTGACAGGATAGATTAGTTAAATGTATTATTCCTTACTACTTACTTTAGTCTAGGTGCTTGAGATCGGTTCCAAGTTATTCACCATAAAGTACTTATAAAGGCAAACGTAAGTTGCTTAGAGTGGGATTATACAATTTATTTGTTTTGGTACCATCCTGAAAGCCTAAGCTTTCGCATAGACATAAAGCTGACAGTCAACTAATTTCACTTCACAGACATACATAAGTGAAACCAAACAGGATTATGCTATAACGGCAATCTGACAATGCGGCTGTGTATGGAGTTCGTAATACGTAATTGATAGGAAAAGTTGTAAATTAATCAGTGGGGGATACATATCAAGTCAGATTTCATGCGCTCACTCAGGATAAACTTCACAACCTGTTAAATTAATAACATCATAGCATCACCGACCTTGTATCCACCCAAACATTCAAATTAATATCAAAGCCATCCCCACCGTTGGATTTAATCCACTACAACAATAATATTGTTAACATTTCATAGTCTTCGGTTAGCTGTGTGTCTACAATATTTAGTACTGCTTAATTAATTAAATTAAGCCGCCCGTTGAGGGGATGCCATTATTATGATTAATAATGTACACACACTCGTGTGCTAGATGGGCTCGGTTCTCAACATTTCCAGAGCCTTGCTGAGGTGCACATGTCAACCGGCAAACGCTTAACGGTCTTTGTAAACATCAAAATATATTAAAAATTGTAATATATATTCTTGAAGCTAGCATAAAGTGCATACTTGATATAAATTAATATTAAACACAAAATCATTCATATTATAATATGTATGTAGGTTTAAAAAATTACAGAATATTAACATAAGATAAATATGATCCATGAGAACTTGGTCGATAATATGCTTCGCTGGTATAGAAATTGTATTATAATTTTATTCATATAAATACATTAGAAATCGGATGTTAAATATGTCTCTATTTCCTCCTCCTTCCTATTTCTGCTTCGACACGCTACAAGCCGACATTTATCTATAGTTCTATACTAATATTATATAGAGATACATTTTGTGAGTTTATTTGTAGAATGTAATTAATCTCTTGAACTACTGAACCGATTTTGAAAATTCTTTCGCTAATAGAAACCTACATTGTTCCTGAGTGACATATGATTTGATTGTGATTAATGGCACAATTAAATGTAGCATCGGATAACACACATGGCACTAGTTAGGATAATATATATAGGTATAGACATAAGGAACACACCGCACATGCACTTCCTCACAACACCAGCATGTAACAGATACACTCTACATTAGTATAAGTTTAGTATTAAAATTAGAATAAATTAATATAATAAGTTATTCGTAAGGTACTTACACCACAACACAAATATCATTGAATAAATGTCACACACAAAAACAAAAATAACCAAGAAGCGTGTATAAATTCTAATAATTTTCTTCGAATGTTGTGAAATAGGGTATGGAACTCGAGTCCGTAGACTTGTTAATAAAAAAAAGGTATTCTGTGATATCAATACACAATTTTCTTACACCAAGAGTTCCAAATAAACATAAAATTTTACAATAATTTGAATGTCAAGCTTAGTTATGCATAAAATATAATCGTCTTACATATCAATTTATGGTATAATAAACTTTATATATAAATGTTCGTATATGGTTATTTTATTTTATGTGTGGATGTGGAGGAGGAAGTGAGAAAGAAAGTAGGTTGAAAATTAAGGATTGTATACCAACAATGAACAAAATATGCATTACTCGGATCAGCTGGAGCGATATAGAAATTTGGAAAGCTTTGATGTGCGGTTTTATTAATTAGTTTGTTAATAATGTGTGTGTGATTTATTTTGATTAAAATATATTTATAGGACACAATTTTCTGTTTATATAACATAATGGTTTAATAACATCCCAGCTTTACTTTTATATTAAAATTAGTTTGGGCCCAAATTCGTTTTACATTCGGTATGACCGAATTTCGGCAGCTTGAGCCAAACTTCGCATTCGGCCACAAAAGTAAAATACCACTTCCACTATTTTGACTGAAATGAATAGAAATCATATCTATCATAACCGTAAAATAAAAGGGGGTTATGGTGTAAAACCGCCAAAGATTCGGCATTATCAAGTCACGACGTCAACAAATCTTGACGTGTCGCTCTCGAGGAAGCGCGGCGAAATTGAACCGAAGTTTGGCCGCCCAATAAATAAGCATCGCCATACAGCGCGGCAATGCAGCCAACCTTCTGGGCACGCTCCCATCTAGCAGCGATTTGTTACACAGTCTATAATCGCTTGTACTGTATATTAAATAACAAGTACATAATATTTTCTTAAGTTTTCGCGACTTGTATACATAATAAAACTACGTTTTATTATAACAAGTACATTTTAAAGTATAAAAAATATGTGAAATACAATTCACACGCAGTAGAAGTCAAACTTCAGAGCGATTTACAGGCGAACATAATTATATCTACAACGCTTAGTAGACAAGAGTGAGGAGAGGCTGCGAAGTACTACGAGTAGTATGAATCGCTGTATAATGTATTCTATCTCATTCTCTCGCACTGTGTGAACTGCACACACATTCATTTTTTATAGATGATAAATTTTTATATCTATAAACCTGAGGAATGTTTGGTCTGGCAATTTTTTTTTTTTATTTTTTTATTGCAGGAGTTCAGCAGACAGGCAGATGGCCCACTTGATGGAAAGCGGTTACCATCGCCTATGGACATTTGCAACACCAGAGGTGCTACAAATGCCCTGCTGCTCTCTTAAGGGATACTGGAATGTGGTTACTAATGCCGGAACATAACTCAAGGTTGTTATGGCGACACACTTAAGACCAGGGGTGGTAGCCATCCAGTCGGGCAAATGCCCTACCACCTGGCTGTGGGTTGTTTAGTCGCCTCTTACGACAGGCCGCCCGGCCGCAGGAAATTGTATTCTTTTTCCGTTCCTGCGCGGATAAAAATCCTTTATTCCCTATTGCAACCCGTTCTAGTTTTATTTATCTATCCTCCGTCTCTATCTATCTGTATACTACAAAAATGACCGAAATGACCAAAGTGACTTAAGTTAAAATTATTTAATACAAACAATACAAAATTACCAAAATGATTAGCTAATGGTTAGTGTCGCTTTTTCGTTTCATTGAGTTTCAAATCACAACGATTCTAAAGAAGTTCCACTTCGAAAGTTTCGTTCATAAAGCTCTTTTATAAACATAATAAATATATGAAAAAATAAAACTATAGCGTGCAAACATAGCTTAGGTTGTAAAATAACAAATATACACAAGCATTGCTAAACATATACACACGCTCTCTAACATAGTAAACTCTGCACATACCAGTTTAAATATTGTTATATCAACATATTGAAACATACATATACAGATATTGACATATTGTTATACTTATAAAAACGACCAAGAATTTTTTTAATTATGTTGCAAAATAAATTGATAATAATATTGTTACAACTCGGGTCCCGACAAAAACAAAATCCACCTGCAGCTTTGAAACAAAGCACATTTATTACCCATCGGTATTTGAACTAATAACATTGAAATTCTTTTATGATCGTCTTCTTTTGTTTACTTATTGTCATGGCCTATTGTTGTATTGTAATCATTACCTAGGTGTTACGGATTGTAAAATAAAAGTTGATTCTAGGAAATTTGGTCCACGCTGCCGGGCGGACATAAAGCATTTGTGCAGTATAAAACAATGACCTGATGGAGGGGGGTGGCAGTCGAGCGAAAACCACGAGCGAAGCGAAGCGTGTGTACTACAATCGGGAATCTAATAAGCGACGGACTTTGCGCGTTTTATTGAATTACGACCTTCTGCATTACGTTTGGACTTGTTGTGTACGGTTATATTTGTACCTGTGTTATACGTGTTTGCATAGTTCTAATAAACTCTATAATAATTCCAACGGCGGTAGACACCTCATTGGGCTTGCTGGTTGGTAGGCCATATGGAGGTGTTGCATTGTTGTGGAGAAAAAGTGCCTTTGAATCAGTTTCTGTGATTAATTGTGATAACTCTCGGATTGCGGCAATAAAAGTATCCGTAAGTCATAGGACTATAGTAATTTTTAGCGTATATATGCCCATTAACAGTGAGAAGAACATTTCTTTGTTTACTGAATGTTTAGATGTGATCCAATCAATTATTGAAATAGAAAAGACTAACAGTGTGGAAGCATTTTATATACTGGGGGATTTTAATGCCCATCCTAATGAAATATTTTATAAGGAACTAATGAATTTTTGTAATGATAATCTGTGGTGTTGTGCGGATGAGCTTAAATTAGGACTTCATTCGAATACATTTACATTTCGTAGTGATGCTCACGGGTGTCTCAGGTGGTTAGACCACTGTATTGTGACTCAGTCAGCCTTAGCAACTATCAGAAACATATGGGTTCAGCATGACGTATATTGGTCTGACCACTTCCCACTAATAATAGAGTGTAATCTTTTTAGGCTTAACGAGAAAGTTTCTCCTGTCATATATGATGATTTTATAAAACGTATTATGTGGGGGGATAGGCAAATTAAGCAGATTGAAAAATATCACGAAATGTGTCACATGGGTCTTCGAAAAGTAGACTTTCCCTCGGAATTACAGCTATGTGGCAATGGTTTCTGCCAAAATACTGATCACCATGTAATCATAGATCAATTGTACAGTAGTATAATAAGTATATTATCCAATGCAGCTATACAGAGCTATATCGTGAAAAAAACTCATAGGAAGAAAAAACATGTAATTGGTTGGAATAAGTATGTTGCTGATACTCATAGGGAGGCTAGACTTAAATTTTTAACATGGGTAACAGCGGGGAAGCCCTCTGGTGGTATATTTTATAATGAAATGCTTGAAAGTCGTAGGACTTTTAAAAGAAAATTAAAGTGGTGTCAAGATAGAGAAGAACAGCTAAAAATGGACACTCTTGCATTAAATCATTCTAAAAAAATGTTTAAGAGCTTTTGGAAAAATACAAATAAAGTAAACTGTAAGTCTAGCCTTCCTGCGGCTGTGGGCGGTATCCAAGATCACAAAATGATTGCAGAGTTATTTAGGGAGCACTTTAGTGTATCGTCGCCCTTAGGTTCGTCGTCTGGGAAGATGTCGGACGGTGGGGCCGTCGGGACTAGTGGTGTTTTGATCTCTGCGAAGAATATTTCAGAAGTTCTAAAAAACATGAAAAGAGGTAAATCCCCGGGTCACGATGGTCTCAGCACTTCAAGTACGCTGGTGTGCATTTGCCTCGAGCATTGGCGATGCTTTTTAATCTGTGCCTTGCTCACTCTTATTTACCCAAGAGTTTGATGCGCACAGTAGTGGTGCCTATCATTAAAAACAAGACAGGGGATTCCTCAGATAAGAATAATTATCGGCCAATCTCACTTGCGACTATAACAGCAAAGGTACTTGACAGTGTGATTAACAGCAAACTCACACGTAAATTGAATTTAATTGATGCGCAGTTTGGATTTAGGGCTGACCTGTCAACTGAGAGCGCTATACTGAGTTTAAAACATACTATCAGGTACTATACTAAGAGGAGGACGTCGGTATACGCGTGCTTCCTTGACTTGTCTAAAGCGTTCGATCTTGTTGCATATGACCTTCTGTGGAACAAGTTGGGAGATGCGGGTGTGCCGACCGACCTTGTTTCTATTCTTAAATTCTGGTACTCAAACCAGACAAACCAGGTGAGATGGGCCGGTACACTATCGGATGAATATAGGTTAGAATGTGGAGTGAGGCAGGGGGGAATCAGCTCGCCATTGCTGTTCAACCTTTACATCAACCAGCTTATTGAGCGACTCAGCAGCACTCACGTCGGATGCTATATAGATGGAATTTGTTTTAATAATATTAGTTACGCGGATGACATGGTGTTGCTGGGTCCGTCTATCAGCGCCGTAAGGACATTGTTGTCTATATGCGAGAACTACGCGGAGGAGCATGGGCTGAAGTACAACTCTAAGAAGAGTGAAATATTAGTTTTTAAAACACAAAAGACACAGAAGCGTTCACCTACCCATGTCCCTCCTGTGTTTCTCAATGGCGTAGCTCTTAAGATGGTTGATAGGTTCAAGTACTTGGGGCATATTGTAACGAGTGACCTTAGGGATGACGAGGATATAGAGAGGGAACGTAGGGCGATGGCGGTTCGGGGCAACATGTTGGCTCGCAGGTTCGCTCGAAGCACAGTTGAAGTAAAAACTACTCTTTTCAAAGCTTATTGCCAGTCATTTTACTCGAGCGGCCTGTGGGTAGACTATACGCAACGAGCCATTAACGCCCTACAAGTACAATATAATAATGTTTTCAGAATGCTGTTGGGATTGCCGCGGCACTGTAGTGCATCTGGGATGTTTGCGGAGGCCCGCACAGATGGTTTTAAGGCGATTATCCGAAAAAAATCTGCTTCGCTGATGCAACGCTTGCGCGGCAGCACCAACAGCCTTCTGAAGGCTATGGCGGTCAGATTTGACTGCCCCTTCCAAGAACATTGGATAGGGGTAGTCATCGGATTAAAATAAGTGGCATAAAAAAAAAAAAAAAAAAGTCTTAAATACTTGGAAAATAAATATTACTAACACTACTAACATTATTTTAGAAGATATTGTAACTAACACACTAACGAAATATGGACCCCGGTCTGAATTAAAGTTTGTATTATTATTATTATTATTAATTCAAGTCCCTCGCGGCACGTAACAATATTTTTAATACTTATTTTTAAAGTGAAACGTTTTGTGTTATATTTATTATTAATTCAGCTTCTTACTGAATACTATAAGGCTGTGTACACAAAGTATTAATTTACTTGGCTGAAAAGTGTAGAACCGAGCACAGATGGAGAGCAAACACGAGCTTAACTGCACTAGACGAGTAGATTCCCTTTTAATTAAACGAGTTCTAGACTTCGTACTATCTAGGGCAAGTGGTCGACTTATGGCGTAATTGACATGTTATGTGTTAAAGTTTTTATGCATAAAGATTTAACAAACCTATGTGTTACTAAATTTTAAAATATTTTAGGTGATTTATCAATGTGGTTTTCGCCGAAATCGGAGCACCATTGACCGGATCTTTTTGCTCAAACAATTAATGGAGAAAAAATGGGAATATGCTCAAAGCATTCTATTATTGTTTGTGGATTTCAAAAAAGCATATGACAGCATAGACCGTAGCTCCCTAAGAACTATTGTGGCGGAATTCGAAATCCCAAAAAACTCACAGATATGATCGTCGTAGCCACAGGAAATAGCCAAATGTGTGTAAGAGTAGGTGCAGAATTTAGTGACGACTTTGAGGTTATTACCGGATTAAAGCAAGGCGATGCCCTTTCGCCTATGCTCTTCAATTTAGTTCTAGAACTTGTAATCAGAAAAATACTTGTACTTCAAACTGGGGTCGAACTGAATGGAAAGCATATGGTTATAGGCTATGCGGATGACCTAGCCTTATTGGGAACTTGCCGGAGAGACGTCACTGAAGCCGCCATGCTTCTGGCAAAAGAAGCGTTAAAAGTTGGGCTCAGGATAAATCACGACAAGACCGAGTATTTCCACATGAGACGCTATAAGAACACTCGTGTGAACAGAGAGGACTTGCATGTTGGAGATACCAGCTACATAGAAGTGTCCAAATTTAAATACCTGGGCTGTGCTCTAACAGACACTAACACCCGCGAGGAAGACATAGACATTCGAATTCAAAATACTGTGTTGTATCCAAGTGTTCATATCGTTCGTATCCAGGTATCCAAGCTTCTCAGCCGTAAGACCAAGATACACATATATAAAACTGTCATACGTCCAATATTGATGTACAGATGTGAGGCTTGGACCCTAACACTGAAGGAGAAGAACAAGCTGTTGGTGACTGAAAGAAAGATCCTAAGAAAGATCCTGGGTCCGACATGGGGAAGCGATGGCAACTGGCGGATCCGTAAAAATGCGGATATCGAAGAACTGGTGGATGAGCCCAACATAATAGCCGAGAGCAAGGCACATCGCTTGCGCTGGCTTGTCCATCTACATAGAATGGGGGAGAATCGTGCGGTGAAAAGAGCCTATCTGGGCAGACCAACGGGACGGCGACCAGTTGGTAGCCCCAGATATCGCTGGAGGGACGTAGTGGAGGCTGATCTGCGCGAGCTTCATGCCGATGACTGGCAGGAGACAGCGCTGAACAGGAAGGAGTGGAGTATTCTCATTTCGGAGGTCAGGTCTCATTTTGGGTCGGTGAGCCGCATCAGTTAGTTAGTTATGTGTTACTGAGTTGTATCGTAAATCGTAAAGTATTATTGAAGTGAAACTTCTATATAGACGGGGTCTTACGATTTTTCTGTCACGAAAAAGCGTCACGGCCGCGTGTTCTAATACTTACATTTTTAAACTCGTGATATCTTTCGAATGGAATGTCCGAATTGAATAATTCAAAAAGTTATATAAAGGTATTGAAGCAGTATTGAATATGAAGTAATTTATTTTGATAAGGATGAATACCAAGATACAAATAAAGAGCCTTTTCTAGCGGCGGCATTTTAATTAAAATTTTAAAATAAAAGAACACTTATTGTGGCATAACTATAATAGTTAGAAATATGCTGTCGCGACACTTTTTGTAAATAATGATGTGTTCTGCAAAGTCGTAGTACATTATTTTATTCTATCATCAATAGTTTTCGCAGCGCACGCAATTTTAGGTATTTTTTTACACCTTGGGTTGCATTATTGGAGTTTTAGTAAGGATCCTTAATTTTTTGTAAATATAATATAGCCTATGTCACTCTGGAATAGTGTAGCTAGCCAACAGTGAAAGAATTTTTCAAATCGGTTCAGTAGTTTCGGAGCCTCTTCAATGCAAACAAACAATCTAATCTTTCCTCTTTATTATATTAGTATAGATATTCATATATATTTATTATAAAATTAATTAGATATTTGCATATTATAAAAAGCGCAAGATTTTGCGTTGGAAGTTATTTAATAAAATTGGGAGCTGGTTTGCCCTAAAAAGCGCTATAGCTAGCTCTGAAAGCGCTAAATTGGCAGCCCTGGTGAGCCGAGCGCCGGGGAAGTCCCGTAAACGAGAAAGTGAGCGAGAGAGCGAGCGAGGACGTAGATAGATAGATGGATAGATAACACTTTATTGTACACCATTACAGAAAACTTACGAACTAGGTATATTCTAATTGGGTACAAAGGGCGGTCTTATCGCTAAAAAGCGATCTCTTCCAGACAACCCGTGGCAAGAATGTTCTGATTAGGAGTGGCGATGGTGGTATACACAATTATTGTACGATTACTTACATTTTAATAATAAATCTATATATACATACCTCGTCCTCCGACGACCTCGTCCCTCTAATACCTAAAATCGCGTTCTGCGCATCGGTAAGTGCGATGTTCCGAGCCGCCATTAATGGAGGCAAACTTAAGTTTGCATCGAACTATACCTCTGCTCTCCACGTCTGGGCATCACTGCCTCTATTTGTAGTCTGTGTAAAAAAATATTAATAAATAATTGTAGAGTAGACTATGAATGTTTTTTTGGTTCCGGATCGAATTCAGTTTTTTGTTTGATAAAATAAAATATGTTTAAATAAAAAATGCATTCATTAAAATGTACCTAACCTAACCAAATCATAATTTGCAGTAAACCTGCGAAAAATCGAAATGTGTGCTGGGACACATATTAGAAGTGAAACTTCAACGGACAAGTGGAAAAACGAATCGCAACGGAAAAGTGGAAAAACTTCAACTGACAAGTGACAAAATGAATCGCAACGAAATTTTAACTAGAAGTTTTACCGGTAGGTTTTCAAATTGGACAAGTACATTAACAATCTGCCCGTAAAACTTCAAGTTAAAATTTTGTTGCGATTCATTTTGTCACTTGTCAGTTGAAGTTTCACTTCTAATATGTGTCCCAGCACACAATTCGATTTTTCTTTAAATATACCAATTGATTTAATGTTAGACGAAATTATTATTAATAGTTAATTGTTTGTTATACACGTTATACGTAAAAAGTTTTTAAATACATAAAAATAGTAATTATTTAAATGTAATAATATTGATTAAGAAACCACCTAATCTGATCTTTATAAAGTTAGGCAATCTAGATTTTCAATTATTATTATTTATTTAATAGGGCCTAGTTAGCCCTGCTATTTCCCTTGACTAAGGCTAGTGTGCATGGACATTTAACCGATGGTTTAAATAAAATAAACACTAAAACTATATGGCTAAACACTGATAATTTTATTCGTCTATGCACACCAGCTTTAATCAAGAACTATATGAACAGTTATTTATTTAGTATAACTTTATATTATTTATTTACTATATGTATGTATCTACTTCCTTAAGACTACTTGTAAATATAGTATAGTTATGTTTATACAGTTCTTTGTCTTATCCATCCCTATTAATATTATAAATGCGAAAGTAACTCTGTCTGTCTGTCTGTTCCGTTTTCACGTAAAAACTACTGGACCGATTTGGCTGAAACTCAGTATATATATATTTTCGATGCCGAGAATGAACATAGGATACTTTTTATCCCGGAAAATGGAATAGTTTCCGGGATAAAAATATATTTGTCTGTTTGTTTGTTATGCTTTTACGGAAAAAGTAATGGGCCGATTTGGCTGAAATTCGGCACGTATGTCAATTAAATACCGAGGGTGGACATGGGATACTTTTCATTTTGGCCTTTTCGGTCATTTTGGCCATTTAGGCCATTTTATTTATTTTGGTTAATTTTGGTCATTTTGGCCATTTCGGTCATTTGGCCTTTTTGGTCATTTCAGTCATTTTGGCCTTTTTGTTCATTTTGGCCTTTTTGGTCATTTTGGTGATTTTAGTCATTTTGGTCATTTTAGCCATTTCGGTTATTGTGGCCATTTTGGTCATTTTGGCCATTTCGGTCATTTGGCCTTTTTGGTCATTTCAGTCATTTTGGCCATTTTGGTCATTTTGGCCATTTCGGTCAATTGGCCTTTTTGGTCATTTCAGTGATTTTGATCATGTCGGTCATTTTAGCCTTTTTGGTCATTTTGGGCATTTTAGTAATTTTGGCCTTTTTGGTCATTTTGGCCTTTTTGGCCATTTTGGCCTTTTTGGCCATTTCGGCCATTTTGGCCTTTATGGTCATTTTAGTCATTTTGGCCATGTCGGTAATTTTGGCCTTTTTGATCATTTTGGCTGTCGGTCATTTTGACCTTTTTCATCATTTTGGCCATGTCGGTCATTTTGGCCTTTTTGGCCATTTTGGCCTTTTTGGCCATTTTGGCCTTTTTGGCCATTTTGGCCTTTTTGGTCATTTTGGCCTTTTTGGCCATTTTGGCCTTTTTGGCCATTTCGGCCATTTTGGCCTTTTTGATCATTTTGGCTGTCGGTAATTTTGACCTTTTTCATCATTTTGGCCATGTCGGTCATTTTGGCCTTTTTGGTCATTATGGCCTTTTTGGTCATTTTGGCCTTTTTGATCATTTTGGCCATTTCAGTCAATTCGGTAATTTTGGGTCATTTAGGCCATTTTGGTCACTTTGGCCATACTTTTTATCCCAAAAATAAAACTAAAATGAAAGTGTTAGTGAGAAACTAATCATTTCTCAAGTTTGTAGGTATAATAAAAATTAACCCCTATCCCTATTAATATTTAATGTCCGTATTAATATTATAAATGCGCAAGTAACTGTCTGTCTGTCTGTCTGTTCCGTTTTCACGGAAAAAGTACTGGACCGATTTGGCTGAAACTCAGTATATATATATTTTCGATGCCGAGAATGAACATAGGATATTTTTTATCCCGAAAAATGGGATAGTATCCGGGATAAAAATATATTTGTCTTTTTGTTTGTTATCCTTTTATGGAAAGACTATTGGACCGATTTGGCTGAAACTCGGTACATATATAATTTGAATACCGAGAGTGGCCAAGGGATACTTTTTATCCCGTTTACTGGGTCCACTGGGCCCACTGGGTCCACTTAGACTACTGGGTCCACTGTTCCCACTGGATCCACAGGTCCCACTGGGTCCACTGGGTCCACTTGAACCACTGGGTCCACTGAGTTTACTGGGTCCACTGGGTCCATTTGGAACACTTAGCCTACTGGGTCAACTGGGTCCACTGGGCCCACTGGAGCCACTTAGAGTACTGGGTCCACTTGGTCCAATAGGTCCACTTGGTCCATTGGGTCCACTTGGTCCACTGGATCCACTTGGTCCACTGAGTCCACTTGGTCCATTTGGTCCACTGGGTCCACTTGATCCACTGAGTTTACTGGGTTCGCTGGGTCCATTTGGAACACTTAGCCTACTGGGTCAACTGGGTCCACTGGGTCCACTTAGACTACTGGGTCCACTGGGTCCACTGGGTCTACTTGGTCCAGTGGACCCACTGGACCCACTGGGTCCACTTGGTCCACTAGGTCCGTTGGGTCCACTGGGTCCACTTTGTCCACTGGATCCACTGGGTCCAGTTGGTCCACTGGGTCCACTGGGTCCACTTGGTCCATGTTATCTATTTTGTAATTTTTGTCAAGTTTTGTCATTTACGTAGTTTACATATAGACGGGGGTGGTATAGTTTGCGATATAAAATTAAGTGAATCTTTCGGGGGCAAATACATAAAAAATTAATATAATGTAACCTGTACTACTTGCTCTTTAAACAAGAGACACGCACTAGAGGTTGACCCGCGGCGCAGCCGCGGGGTAAACTCTAGTATAATATATATTATTACGAGCTACATAGGACTCGAATTAAAATGCCGTTGGAATTACTATAGAGTATATTAGAACTGTACAAACACGTATAGAACAGGTACAAATATAACTGAATACAAACAGTATACACTGCACGATTCAATAACACGCGCAAAGTTCGTCACTATATCACTTGTCGAATGTACACACGTCTTGCTAGTATCGTAATTGTCGCTTGACTGCTGATCTCTCCGTTCGGGCATCGCTTTATACTCAGCTTACAATGTGTCACGACGAGGTAAACAATGACTTCCAGAATCACACCTGCGCTTCTGTCGACGCAATTCCCAGGAAACATAATTTTGCACACCTGCCTAATTATGCCTGTGAACGGCCATAAACCAGTACAATAACAATAGGCTATTGTATAATTTGCAATTTTTAAACACGAAGTAAACAAAAGAACTCCAAATGCGGAGGGCCATAAAACTGTGTTTTATGACCGACCGGTGTGCTTCGTGGAATTTTGGCTAAGTTGTAACACTATAATAAATTTTATTGTGTCAGCCTCAATTTATCTCGTCTTATTCCTAATGGCCGATTTTTCTAAATATTCACATAAAAAGATTTTCAGATTACAGTTATCAGTCGTATAGATTATACTGACTAAATTCAAAACTGAAACAACTTAACTATTTTATTTAAGCAACTGTCAATTTTAATTTTCCCTTGTTGTGTTTTGTTCTATAGAATAATTGTTATCTGGTGATTAAAAAATCTGCCTTTTAATTGCATTATTCGCATTTTTTTTTTGATTTTCAAATATTTAAAATCCATAAGTATAATATTTAGACTAAACAAACTTCATTTTAAACTTAAATCATTCGAATATTTTGATTTTACAAGATACTTTTGTTTGTTAAAAAAAAACTTGCTTTGATTCACTTTTACGTTAAGTTTTATACTGATAATTTTTGCTTGGTTTTGCATTTGTTGTTTTTTTGGAATACGATAAAGAATGATTAAATTATCTCATTCTCCTACAAAAATATAACTTTAAAAATTAACACTTTTGAATTTTGTTTATTTATTTATTTAACAAATAAATAAATAACTCGTTGTTCGTGCCTACCCCGCAAGGGAACTGGCGTGAAGTTATGTATGTATGTATGTATGTATTTATTTAACAGTGATCACACAGCATTACACAGTAGGTACATTTGAAAGTCGGTATTTAACTGACCCCATACAACGGCGTTAGATAGGCTGGCAAAGGCTGAGCCCAATCAACCATAGAGTCTATTTGGTTGTTAACCATGTCTAGAAGTTCTTGTTGAAACATTCTTCAGTATAAAATCACATAAATGCAATAACTTGGTCCCACAGAAATTTAGGCTTAGCGTATTGTAATGAATTTTATTTATTTGGATATTCAGAGTAGAAAAACCACGGATTAAATTATAACGAGACTCTTGCCTGGCGATTGTCAGGCTTAGTTAAATTCATTATTCAAACACGTTTATTATTTTAAACTGGAAAATAAAACATTACAAGTATTTTTTTATTGCATGAGTTCAGCAGACAGGCAGATGGCCCATTTGATGGAAAGTGGTTGCCATCGCCTATGGACATTAGCAACACAAAAGGCTACAAATGCGCTGCTGCTCTCTTAAGGGAGACTGGAACCTGGTCACTAATGCCGGAACACAACTCAAAGTTGTTATAGCGGCATACTCTAAACCAGGGGTGGTTGCCATCCAGTCGGGCAAATACCCTACCACCTGGCTGTGGGTTGTTTTGTCGCCTCTTACGACAGGCCGCCCGGCCGCAGGAAATTGTATTCTTTCTCCGTTCCTGCATTCCTGGATAAAAAGTATAATAATTTTGGTGTTTCGGTCAGGAATATAGGTATATTGTATGGTATAACTGCAAGCATACTGTGGTTTACCATAGAAATCAATAATTTTAATTCAAGTACGTATACATCTACGACTTAAGAAGTCATGGTATTCCAGAGGCGTGGGTTCTAATAGCCGGATATTCCGCATATTGTTACTATCACCTGCTGATGAAAATATGATGATTGATATTATGAGAATGGAAATGTGCAGATTGCACATCGAAATAACTGATGCGGGAAACCTGCCTCTTCACTTTGCAGAAGCATGGCTAGCATATCAGGCGGTTCTTTAAAAATAAGGAAAACCTGAACCAGCATTAAGGAATTTAAGGGCTTATATTATTTGGATTTCTAAATCAGTTATACAAAATGTATTAGTAATTTATCACTCCAAACAACGATACAATCATACCGTTACTTTTAATCCAAAAAGGGTCATTTTTATAATTGAAAAAGAAATAAAACCGAGAAACGCAATTTATATTTCTACCTACGCATGTAGACGAGGTAAATTGATTTGAATCAATTCTAGAAGGGAAAATAATCACTGAATTACACTGCTGTTGCTCGATCACAAAACAGTATATAAACGTTGCTATAAATTATACGATAAAATGAACCTATTCGTTTTACAGTGCCGGTGTCGGGCCGTAATGCCTGCCTCATAAAACTCCACACACTCTAGAGACTGTTGAATCTTTTGGGAGTTGCTTAATTTTCACGTGTTGTACTGATTTCCAATAATTCCAATTACTACGCGATGTTTATGGGAGTGTTTAATGGTAAAGAGTAACAATTGTTACTTTTGTATTAGCTTTGAGAATTACATTTGTAGAGTTTAAAGCCTAAAATGTTTTTGACGCCTGTCACTGTTACACAATAGTGAAGTAACAATTTTGCGAATTATGCTTACGCTGATGTCTCTGCTCCATCTGGGATTATGTTAGTGTTAATAACTGTCTCCAAATGCGTCTTGTTTATAGCGTTAAAAATAACGCTATTAAAATTTGACAACATTAGTGAATATACATACTGTTACAACTCAGATCCCGACATACACAAAACCCACCTGCATATCTGAAACAAAGCACATTTATTACCCGTCGGCATTTGAACTAATAACATTGGAATTCTTTTATTGTCGTCTTCTTTTGTTTATTGATTTCCATACGGCCTATTGTTGTATTGTGATCATTACCCAGGTGTTACGGATTTAAAGTACAAGCTGATTCTAGGAAATTCGGTCACGCGGCCGGGCGAACATATTACATCTGTGCAGTATAAAGCAATGGCCCGATTGAGGGACGAGGCAGTCGAGCGAGAACCACCAGCGAAGCGAGACGTGTGTACTACAATCGGGAATCTAATAAGTGACTGAATTACGGCCTTTTCCATTACGTTTGGACTTGTTGTATTTGGTTATATTTGTACCTGTATTTGCATAGTTATAATAAACTCTATAATAATTCCAACGACATTTTAATTCGAGTCCTTCAACTCGTAACAATACATATGTCATCGGTCAAAAATTAATAACAATATCGCATCACAAATAGTCATTAAATCCATCGCTACATCTGCTTGAAACTGTCACTAATACTAAAATTATCCTAGATGTAGTAGTAGTAACATCAGGGTTAAATAATTTTATAATTTGTATAAAGTAATAGAAAATAATCATCTTCCCTTAAATGCATAAGCATTTTGTCATTAGGTTTACCATTGATATTCTTGTACATATTTTTATAAAAGTATAACTATTGATTGTGGTTATAACCTGTACAAAAATGTACAGGTATCAAAATAGTACAAGTAAATTCAACCTTTAAAATAGATTTATACATCTGTGACATCACTAAACCATGTCTATCCATATATTTCTTTCTCTATAGCAATTATTAAAAGCTGCACTAACGAAGATTTGTGATCTTACCCAAGGCTATTCTTGAACTTCAATATTTTTAAATGGGCAACCCACTAGCTGTCATGTCTTGCTTTATTTCGTCCAGCCATCACTTTAGCACCTGGCAGATATTGGAGAAAGTCATACAGTTTGGCGTTAAAGAACTTCAGACGACGCTTTCGAAATTTATAGGCCACGTAATAAAACATACTATACTTAAAGCAATCATTAATAAACCCAGTGGCATAAGGTATGTAATTTGTGTATAATTATGATTAATTATTTGCCGACAATCCCTTGAAGCGGCGTTGAATGTATATCATTATTCATTAGCTCTCACAGAACTGACTAGTATTAGATGTATTAAACTAAAAGGGATGTTTGCAAAACGTATTACTCGAGCCATTTCACTCAACAAGGCAATTTGAACTACAGTAATCTAGAAGCGAATTGTGTAAGATCTCGTTTACGTGTTAGTACTATTCTATAGGGGTCTATATTTAGTTATATGTTTCAGACGGCCAAGTCGCGTAATAGCTAAGTCTGCGGAGCCAGGCAGCTAACTTAAGCTGAACGGCGAACTTAATGTAACTTCCCGTAGAGCCACCACTAGGCCCAATAATAAAGTCATTATTTCACTTCACTTAAGCAACTGGTTAATCATCGCAGATTGAAATTTTGCGGTAAGCCAAGACAAAACCCCCGCTTTGGGGTCTAACCATCCGCTATTCATGTTAGCAAAAGACTTTCAACTTTACTTCTATACTATTGGACTTATTGGCAGCAAGATTTACGTCATAGTAGCTGTAAAGTTTTCTGCGCAACGCCATGACAGGTAACAACGATTGGCTGTTATGAACCTTGAGTCGTAGTAGCTTTGGCATTGTCATTTGACTACGGAATACTAAAAAAGCACTTAATCAAAAACGCCCCATATCTGAAAAATTACTAAACAGATCTTGTTCAAGCTAATTCTGGTTTAAGTATTCTTAAGATACTACTAAGTAAGTACTACTACCTTGAATTTTTTCAGAATTATCCACTGCACAGTTCAAAAGTTAGAATTTAATGCACCTTCCTTACTTGCTCCCTACCAATGCCACTACGGCTTTAGAGCCTCATGATAGGAAATTGTTGATACTTGTTATAGCATGTGTTGGCATCTTAAAATATATGGCATCTAATTTATAGGAGATGTCAGGAAACTATAGTTGTAGTAATTAGACATAATTATTTTAATAATATGTCATAATTTAATAGATTATATAAAATTATGTAAATATACCATGTATGTTGGTTTATGCGCAAAAATATAAAAACAACTAGCGTTTGTTGAGAAAGATTATTCGACCGCAATCCATGTAACTGTAAAAGTCAAAATTAAGTGTAAAGTCGATGATTGGAATTGTGTTTAGAGGCGGAAAGTGAGATAGTGTTGATATTGTGCATTGTATTATTCTGAAGTTCGGCACCCTAGACATGCATAAGTACAATTTCAGCTCGATGTATTATGACGTAAGTCTGGCTGTTTCTGGATCTAAATCTAGATTATTAACTTTCTTTACGAGGTATGTCGATCACTATCAGCCCATTGCCGTCCTAATGTTGGGCACCGATGTTTTAGGTGAACATAGGATATAACCGTCGCACTTGACCAAGGCGTATAAGTGGGTTTCATAAATCGAGAATTTTTATTTTGTACTTGAAAGTATATTTTACTTTTCTCACAATGCTTTCCTTTTTTACCGTAGCAGTACCAGAATGCATATTGCCCAGTATGCCAGGAAAAACCTAAAGTATCGGTAGGTAATAAACTCCTTCCATATTATCCTATCTACTTTAAAGCGGCTAGTCATTCTTTGCGAAAGAAACCCTCAAATTCGACCCAATGACATGTTTCTTCCGAACATTCACAGGAACTGATGCCGTTTCCCTAATAAAAGGTTAATTATTCAATGATTATCATTGCTTTAAGTTAGAGATGGTGCTTTTAGTGGTCGTGATCCAATATTGCACAAGCTTAACTTTCTTGTATAAAAGTGTAGCAAAAAAGAAACAATGGACTCGAGTGAGAATGCAGTGAAGTTGGAAACTTTAGTAACAGCCAGCGAATCGGGCAAACGGGCCGCAGCTGCAATTACCTAATGATGCGCGGCGGTTACCCAATTACTGCGACTGGTGCATTTACGTTTTTAGTTCCGCTGATTCCGAAGCTTTATTCGATAATTCTGTGAACTTGTTCACTGAAAACTATACCATTAGTGCATACTATTTAATAAAAATAAGCTTAATGACAACTGTTTTATCTTTCTGGATTTGTTTGAAATAATTAATTATGATACAGATTTTCACGTGCCTTTGCTCGTCTATCTTTTGTATTCGTATGGAAACTATCTCATTTTTCGAGGTAAGGTATATAGAACAGATCTATTGAACCGTTTTGGAGCACATTCGGGACAGTAATTTTTGATAAGACGTCGCACGAATAGCAATTTTCACTTAATTTCGTTGATGTCATTTATTTTGACATCAACGGCCTCTGTGATTGAGTGAGCTAAAACTTGGCCGACCTACCTTACCATAGCGCAGAGATTCCAGATTCGATTCCTGGCATGATAAATTTCGTCAACGAACTTTCGATATTTAGTATGTATGGTCTGTGTGTTTGGGATCGGCCTCAGAGTATACCTAGTAATAACTTGTATATTACCAATAACACAAGCGCAACTTGGTTAGAAAAACACTTAGAGGTACATATCTCCACTCTAAAGTGGAGATAGGTACTACAGTATTTTTCTGCCGATTATATAAAAAGATATAATCACAGACACGTACTTCAAATTCTTTATTGGTTTAGGATTCTTGATATTACCTTATTTATGCGCCTACCTTTTAGACGCTGCTTCTACTTGTGTCAGGTAATAAAAGGTTTTTATCAACTGAAATTAGGTTTTGTCGGTGTGGTGTCCACAAACAAAGTAAGAGAGATGTTAATTTAATGTACGAGGACGTCACTCGAAGCGGACCCGCTGCTCCGACTTTCAAAGGAGTAGCCACGGATTCTCTATTATGTAAATTTTCGCGTAATTTTCTCGTTGGAACTACGCGCCGGCTGGACTTTGTAACGGGAGCGGCCTCTCATTAATACGTACCTGGGCTCTTCAATTTTTGAAGGACATTATGAATATTTTCAAATGATAATAACGCTTTGAATGAGACGCTGCCGCTTAATTACAGTGTTATGTATAGATGTAAGTAATGATTACGTAACGTGCATTATTTTATTATATTTTTTTGAAGATTGCACTAAGTAATCGGTGTTACGTTTGTTTGTATGTTTGAAAAAATCTATTTTTCATAATAACGCTAAGTCTGAATTTAATTTAATCCTTAAAATATTTTCATTTGATATTGACTGTCCAAAACTATAATCTTGTTACGAGTGTGGGACTCGAATTAAAATGCCGTTGGAATTATTATAGAATTTATTAGAACTATACAAATACGTATAACATAGGTAAAAATATAACTAGACACTACTAGTACAAAACTGCACGATTCAATAACACGCGCAAAGTCTGTCACTATGTCGCTTGTCGAATGTACGTCTTACTTGTATCGTAATCGTCGCTTGACTACCTCACCCCTCCGTTCGGGCATTGTTTTATAGTAGTAAACTGTACAATACACAATGAAAGCTCGTGGGCTGGGTTCTTCCAAGAAAATGTAATTTGCACACCTGCGAACGTCCAACAAAGTTGAAAACAATAACAATAAGGATTAGTTCGACACTCACGACGGTCATAGAACAAGTAGAAAAACAATAGCATGTTTTTCTTAATTACAAATTATAAACACAAAGTAAACAAAAGAATTTATAAATCAGGCAGGTGTGCGCATTTCTGTGTCGGTGTGTAATAATATAAATAGAAAGTCAAACACATTTCGTATATTTACATAACTAAGAGAGTTCCGTTTTATTATATTAATTGCACTGTTAATTACGTATCAATACCTAATTAACAGTGCGATTAATAATTTTAGGGTGGATCCAAAAGCACCCATACCAGAGTAAATAATGGGAAGTTCATTGACAAAATTTACTCTAATAGGGATAGAACCTGCAACGTCTGCATTCTAATTAACAAATTAGTTAAGCAGGTTATCGCTTAGACCACTCATACTTTTAAATTTGTACATTTCAATGGACCATACTTACATACTATACTGGTTATTGTTGTGCTTGCGTTTTATGCTATTTGAATACAATTTAATAGGTACCTATTGAATAAAAGTAAAAATTAGTGGAGAAAATTAAACCTGAAAGCAACCTTTTTAAATAAGATTTCAAATGATAAAACTCTTTATGAAAAGTAAAATTCGATTCAACCAATTACCGTTTGATTAATCACAAAAAATCGTTTTCAGATATAAAAAATGAACTTGCTGTTTAAACGTCCATGGTTTTTATTCATAATTTAAATAAATATGTATTATATTTTTTGGTAAGTACTTCAGAAAGAAAATGATTACGTAAACGATATATGTATGTAAGACGTTCCATTTCCGTCTTTCAATTTTGATTATCCAACCAGTGATCAAAAACATAAAATTGAGTCATGTAATGTCAGTGTATGTCGTCGTAAACATTCAATTCTGTGCTTTTCAATAAAATTGATTCAATAAGTTTATACGTCTAATATCAGCATAAAAACGCGTTGACCAAAACAAGGTTTAAATCATACGTGACAAATATATCCAAGGGAAAGTTTGCATCGTAACTCGTAATGTAGGGCACATAATACGAAAACCTAACGGATACTAATCCGTAGATGAGCCGTCGCTTTCGTACGAACATCTGCGGCCGCCACAACAGCGCCGGGGAGCGAAACAAAAACGAAATGAGAAAGGTTTGGAAAGTCGTATTGTGCCAAGTTGCGATGAGGCAGAGTAGGCAGGCTTCGCGGTTCATTGTGCCTTTCGTAGTCTGCTCATATTTCCTTACTAAAGCTTAGCACACAGCTTCACTCATGTACATTTCGAAGCCGGAACCTATAGAAATTACTATCTGTTATAATTATATAAAATAATTCGTAAGACCTAATTTGAAACACCACCGTCGCCAGATAGGCTGAGTAAATGTTTTATCTTACGGCTGAGATCGGTAGACAAACACAGACATTATGTATTTTTTTTTTATTGCGGGAGTTCAGCAGACAGGCCGACGGCCCACCTAATTAGAAGCGGTTATCATCGCCTATGGACATTTGCAACACCAATGGTGGTACTAATGCGCTGCTGTACTTTAGAGGGAGACAAGCGCCTGACCATTAATGCTGGAACAAGGTTACTATGGCGGCATACTCTAGACCAGAGGTGGTAGCCATCCAGACGGGCAATTACCCTACCATCTGGTGGGTGGTGTATTCCCAAATTACATTATTGTTTTGCAAAAATGTTATAACTATGTATATTCTTGTGATAGTTCAGTTTGGGAATCAACTAATGACTAATTCTTATATCTTACCAACGGTTCATTTGCCTTACTGTCTGTTATAATTTGACATAAATTCAACCCCATCGGTTGTTAAGGCAAGTGGATGAGTCGTAAGATATAGGAACCAGCCATAAATGAGAGTACAGAGCACAGAGAGCACAGACACAGCATACCACCATGCTGTAAGGGAAAGATCCCGAAGGCTAAATGTGGATAAGGGACACAGTACGGATGACCCGCCATTTACGTTGACAGAACTGAAACGGGCAGCTCTGAGTTTTAACCCAAAAAAGGCTCCTGGGGATGATGGATTAACATCCGACATCAGTACGCAAGCAGTCTTCCGCGCACCGGATTTACGCCTGGCGCTGGCTAATAAGTGTTTGGATTTCGGTTACTTTCCCAAACGATGGAAGAGGGCAACCGTCGTCATACTCAGAAAGCCGGGGAAACAAAAGTACAATACGCCCAAATCGTACCGACTTATTGGTCTTTTGCCAGTGATGGGCAAAATATTCGAGAAGATGCTGATTGGAAGACTGCGGTGGCATCTTGTGCCGAAGTTCAGCTTCCGGCAGTACGGGTTCCTGCTCCAATATAGCACAGAGTACTCCCTCTATGATCTGATGGGCCATATACGCGAGAGGTTGTCCGAGAAGCGACTTATAAACTTAGTCTCATTGGACATAGAGGAAGCATTCGATAGCGCTTGGTGGCCAATGATTAGGACCCGGCTGGCTTAAAATAACTGCCCAGAAAATATCCAGAAGGTGTTGGGCAGTTACCTGCAGAACAGACTGGTCACACTTAGATACGCAGGAGAGTAAGTCACAAGAGCCACAGAAAAAGGATGCGTACAAGGCTTAATAGGAGGCCCGATTCTCTGGGATTTGTTATTAGATCCGTTGTTGCGTGAGTTGGAAGAGAGAGAAGTCTACTGCCAGGCCTATGCCGATGACGTAGTGCTTCTATTCGACGGTGATACCGGATTGGCAATAGAGCGCCAACGCCACGCTCGCCTTTATGCAGGAGTGGGGTGTGCGTAATAAACTGCGCTTCGCACCACATAAGACCTGCGCCATGACCCTGACGAGAAAACTCAAGTAAGACTGACGTTCAATGCTCATGTAACGAACGTCTGTGCCAAAGCTTTGACTATCTATAAGCAGCTAGCGCGCGATGCAAAAGTCAGCTGGGGGCTTCACCCTGAAGTCATCCGGTCCGTCTATACCGCCGTCGTCGAACCAATCATTATGTACGCAGCAAGCGCCTGGGCTCCGGCAAATGCCAAGCTAGGTGTACGGAAGCAAGTAGGCGTTGTACAGCGGGGCTTTGCCCAGAAGCTGTGCAAGGCCTACCGAATAGTCTCCCTAAACGCATCAATAGTGCTGGCAGGAATACTCCCTCTGGACATCCGTATACAGAAGTCAAAAGTCCTGTATGAAACGAAGAGAGGAGTAGTTCTGCCAGTGCTAGCGGATAAGGAGGTTGAGAGGAGAGTTGCCTACGTACACAAGCCCCACCCCACCGAACATATTATTATCGGAGCTGTAGTTCGTCTGCCTAGTAAACCAAAACGAGGTCGACGACCACTGCGCGCAGGCAGTAAGGATTTTTACGGACAGGAGCAAAATTGACGGGAAGGTGGGAGCATCATTGTCCGTTTGGGACAATGATGGCGAGACAACAAACCGTCGGTTGAAACTCTCGTCCTATTGCACGGTATACCAGGCTGAACTCTGTGCCTTATGCAAGGCCACGGAGGAGATACTAGCAAGCCCAAATGACAGCTTTGGCATCTACAGTGATTCGCGTTCGGCACTTCAAACCGTGGTGAATTGGAGCAGCACCCACCACCTTGCCGTCACGGCTAGGCGGAACATTATACAGAGTATGGCAGTAGGCAAGGGGGTATCTATGTTCTGGGTTAAGGCGCACGCTGAGGTAAGAGAAAATGATAGAGCGGACGCTCTTTGGCGAAAGCCGCTGCTCTCAAGCTAAAGATAAAGCCGCATTATGACCGGTGTCCGGTTTCATTTGTCAGGAGGATGATCCGAATGGAAACCCTTGACAAATAGAACCAGCGCTATAGCGAGGAGCCAACAGCGTCCGTCACTAAATGTTACTTCCCGTATACAGTATGCGCCTACAAGATCGTCAGAAGCTTTACCACGTCAAACCTGACAACCCAGATGTTCACAGGCCACGGAGGGTTCTCTGAATACTTGAACCGGTTCAAGTTGCAGGAGGACTCATCGACACCCCTTTACACGCAATTTTCGACTGCCCCCTCTTTGCCGTGGATCGGTATAACATCGGGTGTACCCTGAAGACTGTCATAGATAGGAAGAACATCAAAGAACTTTTGGGAAAGAAGCAGCGCGAGGTGCTCATCAATTACGCGAACAAAATTGTAAAAGTAGTCAATAAACGCAACGGATCAACAAGTAAAACTGGTAATATATAATTGTATATACCTACACAGTGTACGTAAAAATAGCATTAAGAAAGTAAATACCCCAACCAATGACAACAGAAATGTAATAGATAAATAGAAATAAATAAATAGAGTATAGATAAAATGTAACAGAAAAATAGAGTATAAATAAACACACTGTAATAAATATAATTAATTAATAAGATAGATACATAACTGTAATAGTAAATAAGAAAATGTAATAGAAAATAAGAAAAGACTCTGTCTTAGCATACGACGAAGGAGTTGGCGATAGTAATAATAATAAAAAATTGTTATCTATCTATCAAAATCAATTCGTGCAGTTTTGGTTCCGTAAAATTAGAATCCTTATTCTACAAAAGTTATCCCATTTTCAGGTAAAAATGATCTTATGTTCATTATCGGCATTAAATATACAAAGATAGATTTCGTTTCCATCAGGTTGTTTGCAAGGTTAAGAATAAGGGACAAACAAAAATACATATAACATCATAAACATCAATAAATTTATACATTAATATGGATACAACAGCTCGTATACAAATTCAGCTGAGTATTTATTCTAAAGCACTACGCCGCTGATGTATCATAGTCATGTTTTTAACATACATACGGTAGGAAATATCTAAATTATTCGAATTATAAAATTCACTGCTATATATTTATAGGAGATATTATGAAGCTACAGTTGTAGTAATTACTCGTATAGTAATATCATAATTTAATAGATTTTGTTAGGTATCACAAAACAGTAGCTATTTTAAGGCAGATGTTTATGGACCAGTTGCAGTAGATAACAAGGTTAATTAATGAATACGATAATGTTATATTTACTTAACGTTTTGGTGCCATTTGTTACAGGTATTAACAAGTTGCTGGACATTTTAGATTGCGAACATTTAATTGACGGTACTTTCAAGAAATTTATAGTGTATAAGCGGTGCGTGAAGCCAGGCAGACACAGATGTTCTACTATTCGCCAGGTTATTCGGTAACCTGAGTAAGTTAAATGTTTATTTATGGAAATATCCTTGTGTGATTTAATATTTATGTATAATTTGGAGCTTATATAAAGACTATGAAATAGTGTGTTGTTGAAATTGTGAGGAACGGGTTGACTGTAAGGGAAGATTGGAGGTCACCGGGCTAGGTTGGGCCCATTCTTTTGTCATCTTGGTAATATATCTAAATGTGTTGCTATCAATAGATTGAACAGACGTATTCTTCCTCATGTTTCTCTGATTATTGGTTTATTATGTAAAGTTAAGATGACGCTTATACTGCTATTCGTTTATATAGAAAAATAAATATAGTTCATCCACGTCTCTGTTTGTATACGAAATAGGGGTATTAAAGCGTCCTTAATTTTAGAAACTCGTATTTTATGTAAGAGCGTATAAACGGTTTACGAGGCGTACTAGACGTGAGTGGCTTAAATTCGATTCCAACGAAAATTCATTAAAAATGTATCACAGATACAAAGTCTTTAAAATAATATTTACGTTAATATAAATGTGAATATAGTTTCTAACTAATCATTTCTCAAGTTTATAGATATAATAAAATTAACCCCTATCCCTATTAATATTTAATATCCCTATTAATATTATAAATGCGAAAGTAACTCTGTCTGTCTGTTCCGTTGTCACGGAAAAACTACTGGACCGATTTGGCTGAAACTCAGTATATATATATTTTCGATGCCGAGAATGAACATAGGATATTTTTTATCCCGAAAAATGGGACAGTTTCCGGGATAAAAATATATTTGTCTTTTTGTTTGTTATCCTTTTATGGCAAGACTATTGGACCGATTTGGCTGAAACTCGGTACATATATAATTTGAATACCGAGTGGCCAAGGGATACTATTTCCGGATGATGGGATACATTTTGGGATAGATTTGTGTAAAGTTTATCCTGGAAACTAGGACTGGTTTTGTGATTTTGTTCATTTCGTCCACTTGGTCTACTGGGTCCACTGGGTCCACTTGGTCCACTGGGTCCACTTGGTCCCCTTAATCAACTGGGTCCACTTGGTCCACTGGGTCCACTTGGTCCACTGAGTTTACTGGGTCCACTGGGTCCATTTGGAACACTTAGCCTACAGACTCAACTGGGTCCACTGGATCCACTTAGACTACTGGGCCCACTGGGCCCACTGGGTCCACTTGAACCACTGGGTCTACTGGGTCTACTTGGTCCACTGGACTCACTGGACCCACTGGGTCCACTTGGTCCACTAGGGCCGTTGGGTCCACTGGGTCCACTTTGTCCACTGGCTCCACTGCGTCAAGTTGTTCCACTGGGTCCACTTGGTCCATGTTATCTATTTTGCCATTTTTGTCAAGTTTTGTCATTTATGCAGTTTAAATATAGACGGGGGTGGTATAGTTTGCGATATAAAATGAAGTGAATCTTTCGGGGGCAAATACATAAAAAAATAATACAACGTAACCTGTACTACTTGCTCTTTAAACAAGACACACGCACTAGAGGTTGACCCGCGGCGCAGCCGCGGGGTAAACTCTAGTATAAATATAAAATACATTACTTTATAAGAATAATTTAATCCGGACTAGGTCCATAATAATATTAAGATAATATGATTGTTACGATGTAGTTTCATTCCATGTTGTATCAATGGTCCATTAACTTGAAGCAGAGCAGCGGTTATTTTATTTTGGGAGTTATAAAATCTTTCTCTTGTGTTCGCGACTCTTTGTCGTATTAGTGTTGCAAAACCGGGGGGGATATGTCTTGTTTCTGTGAATATCTCTGAAGCGCTACAGAATTTAGGTAACCGTAACATTATACGTAGGGCATTATTATATTGTACTCTAAATGCACTATACTCCGCTTTTATGTATTTACACCAAACTCACATGTATAAATAGTGGTGCAGTATGTTTTGAACAGTAGCATTTTCACGTTGTCACTACATCTTGCAAACCTCTTAGCATGTTGGATCGCACGCTTAAAGCACGGCGTTGTCTATTCTAGGTCCATTCCGTCCGTTAAATTGCTTGTCACTAAATGTCCCAGATACTTAAAGCTGTCTAGGTATTATAATTTCTGACCATTTAATTCTGAACGTTTAATTAAGGTAATAATAATTAGCACACTAATACATTGAGGGTGTTATAATGTAACACTGAACATTTATGTCTTCTCAGTTATTAGACTATTATGGCCTGATAATCCGGCTGGAGGGGCTCATTAACATCAGTCGGCGGGTGGTTGAAGCGATCTGTGAACGACCCATCCCC
Source organism: Dendrolimus kikuchii (assembly GCA_019925095.2). Taxonomy (NCBI): domain Eukaryota; kingdom Metazoa; phylum Arthropoda; class Insecta; order Lepidoptera; family Lasiocampidae; genus Dendrolimus; species Dendrolimus kikuchii. The sequence continues at coordinate 14,472,792 of CM034394.1, forward strand.
GCCTCACCAGTCTGAATACAATTATCGCATAGTATAATTAAATTGCAAAGTTAGAACTCATGACTGCATACTAATAGGTGGAAAAGGCAGGTATATGAAGTTTAAATGGATAAGCTTGTGTGCATGTACAACTTGCACGCGGTATGTAGACAGTGCAACATAACCTTTTATTTTGATGACGCGGGGGAAATGTTTTTTGTTGGGACACTATCCTCGGGTTTGAGGGGGGAGGCTGACGGAGGGATGTGTGGGACTCCTGATCAGATATACCCCACTGTGGCCTCCGAACGGAGCTTTTACGGGGTGCCACAGCCACTGAACCATACGTGTTACATCTGTGACACCTCTACGCTTGACTCTCACTTAGGGCACTCTTGGGGAAGGGTACTCTTTTCACCAACAGGGGGGGAGGAAAGTCCACAGGATTCCTCACTGGTCCGCGTATACGACCTCTGGGCCGCCTCTTGCGGGTGGGGTCCGTATACCCGCTCTTCTCCTTCTCTCGCTCGGCCGCCTCCTTCTGGGCAATAACTTGCTTATAGGAGCAGGTCACGGCTTGCCATTAACGTTTGACCCGGAGCATGGCCACTACCAAGCCCAGGAGCGAGTCAACTTGGCCGACGACGTTTTCCAACTCAGACGTCTGAGGCCCCCAGGCGGCGCAGTGCAATAGTACCTGCTACGATCGCTTCTAATGTATTTCGAATGTTATAAAGCAAGGCCAATGTCTGAATTTCGTGTGTATTTCTAGAAACGTAGTTACAACATTAATAAGATTCATATACATAAAAAATCCAAGGTGATAAAAATAAAAGTATGAAAAAATGTACCGACTTGTTAATTAAACTGTACTTAGTTGGCTTCGTTAATGTAACTTTATAAGGGCTTCCTCAAGGAGCAGCATGGTTTAATGTATAATTTTCCAATCATATTTCTAATTATTATAGGACGTACGTTGATGTAATAAATTATGCATGGTATTTTTTTGGAGAGTTTTCTAATCTAATCTTAAGGTTTAGAAACTCAGTAATATACACTTGAATATCCTATAGCTGCAGTTGTCAATGTACTAAGTACTAAGATATATAAACAATTAATGTAAAGGCGCAACTATTAACCAACAATACCCATGAGCTCACTTTTGCGGTAGTAAAACCATTTTATTTGTCAACAGCCCTTTGGCTCACATAACTGGCTCGTTAGTTTCGAGAAAAACTTATTTTATACATTGAGTCAGAATTCCGATGTTTCTTACCCTTCCTATTCTACAAAGTATTCCCGTAGGTACTTTCAGTTATATCCCCATCTTTCTATCTTAACATGTTTGTAATACCAGTGGTATTGCACAAGTGGTGATTAGTAAACAATCATTGAAATTATTGCCAATACAGCGACTTTTAGCTAGATTAGATACGTGTATCTATCATAAAATTATCTCATAGTTCGAATTATGATTAAATAGAATTTCGGACTATATGAGAATATTTATTTAGAATTTAAGGATAGTCACGAGTGATTTACTGCATACCTATACAAATATATGTTTAATATAGCGAGCAAGTCACAATTAGCAGCGTCGAGTAATAGTTTTACCAATCAGGGACCCACTTCTGCTATTACAATCTCGTCGAAATCGCCAGACACTGTCACCTCAATTTGTCTGATTTCGGTGTTCTGTTATTTTCAATAGCGTGCCCATAGCACAACACTCTATTTTTATAAATATTTATGTAAGCGAATACTCGCAAAATAAATGTTCGAAATTTTGATAACTTTTCAATATTCATTTCGGCTAGAGCCATTTCTGCGAATGGTAATAATACAATTTTTTTTCTGCTATTACTCCGCCGCGACGAGATCGAAAAGATATTGTGGAATTAATAGAATACGAATATTTGACACTATTGCAGTGGAATCGTACTTTGAATATCTTCGCAACGTCAAGATATTGAAATAGAAGAATTGGGCCCCAGATCGTGTGCTACATTATAAGCAATAAATAAATTTCATTTTTGCCAGGTGGTAGGGCATTTGCCCGACTGGATGGCAACCATCCCTGGTCTAGAGTATGCCGCCAAAACAACCTTGAGTTGTGTTCCGGCATTAGTGACCAGGTTCCAGTCTCCCTTAAGAGAGCAGCAGCGCATTTGTGGCACCTTTGGTGTTGCTAATGTCTATAGGCGATGGTAACTGCTTTCCATTAAGTGGGCCGTCTGCCTGTCTGCTGAACTCCTGCAATAAAAAAAAAAATTTTTTTATTAAATTGCATGTAATTTCATTTGGAATATAAACACCGCGTTTGTGTGACACACGTATACCTCAGTTTAGTTAGAACATCACAAAATGGGATACACAAAGCCCAAGTACCTATCGTTGGTTGTTTTATGTGTGGGCAAGGACGGCACGGTGAAATAGGGATATTGAATTCTAAGCGCGTCCCGACGAGCGAGCGTACGTGCCACGCGACCAACTGTTCCAGAACCTCAACAAAAAGTCGAAATAGATGTGTCCCCGCAAAGAGGATAAGAAAAGGGGCCATTGTATTCGATGCACCACGCCCCTGCAAATCTCAAAACATCTCTAAAGGATATAACGAGAAAAGTTGTGCATGTTCACTAGTTCGCGCCATACGATTTTCATATTTTATTATTTGTTGTTTTATAACCATCCAGCCATTGTTATCCATACTAAACTTACTATTATTATAAATATGAAAGTTTGGATGGATATAACTATCCAATAAAATAGCTCAATCACGTTAGAACGGCTGTACAGATCTGGATGAAAGTTGGCATAGAGATAGATTATAGTCTGGAATAGCACATAGGCTACTTTTATCCTGAGAAGATATACGGTTCCCGTGGAATAGATTTCCTTTTGTTTGTTACAAAAGGCGTGTGGTTCTCCCAGCGACCGTTCCTCCAATCTGTCTACAAAATTAACATTAACACAAGGGAAGCCGCGGCCAAAGCTAGTAATGTTATAAATCCAAAAGTACCGTTGTTTGTTTATTACTGCTTACGACATTTATATTACTTCAAATTAAATAAATATTAAAAGCATAAACATAATTGAGGTCGCTGGTTCAAATCCGGCTCGAAGGGCCAATTATCTTCATGCTTTTAATATTTATTTAATTTTGAAGTAATATAAATTTCGTAAGCAGTTACCTATTCACGTTTAAATGGCTTAATCTGTCTCCTTGCCAAATTTCATCTTCTTGATCAAATTTGGCAAGGAGACAGACAGATTGAATTCTAGAGAAGGATATAATAAATACCGTTTGTCTTAAAAACCATTTTTAGCATGGGTGAATTAAGGGGTGGTATTCTAATTCTGAATCTAACCAAACGTAACCCATAATTCCTCAAATTCAGTATCTAAAAAAAAAAAAACTATATGAATATTTTTATTTCAACGCTGTTGGTAAAAAATAAAGAAAGCAGAGGCATAATATCATGAGGTATGTTCTTTAGATACTCTTATCTTACGTACAGAGTTAAGTAAGAAAGAAATGCAGAAGAAGTTGTAGATAACAATTAGTCATTTATATATGGACACTTATTTGTGTATAATATTGCCCGATAAATTTTACAAAAGCACATTACTAAGTCTTAAGTAGTTAATAAACGCATTCAAATTAAAAGCCTCGAGTTAATCTGATGAGGTTTTTATGCACGTCAGAGCGAAGTAAACAGGGTTACCTATGAGGAGAAAGTCAAATAGTCGACCACGTGAGAGCTGGGGAGGGTTATCGGCTAAAGGTATTTGTTCGCTCCCGGCGAGTGCTGGTGCCCCCGCTCACATTCACTTCGCTTCAGTCTCGGCGTTACTTGATCCCATCTGAATATGGCAACCTGCTTTCATATCGGTAATACTACTTATTTGTAAAAATTGCAACAATAATTTAATGGAAATAAAAAATCGGTGTAACTTAGTGACTGGAGTAATTGCGGCTCATATCGCTGTCGTAGGTTCATATTCTGGGTCAGGAGAATACATTTAGACAGCTCTTCTGAAGTTGCATAGAACACACTTTATTGTACAATAAAATTAATGAGTCGATGCACCAATAAAAAATTAACCATAAAATTTTTATACCACTAATGAGTTAAAGTTCAATATCTCAGAAAATATTGATTTAAGCAAATAAGTCTATGATACTTTTTTGTAGGAAATTAAATTCCCAACTAGTCTGCTATTTATATTTTTTTTTATAAAGTCTATTGCTCCTGAGATAACAGCAAAAATGGCGGACTTATAGCAGACAGCGATTTTTTCCAGGCAACCTTGTGATGGAGAGAGAAATATTTATAGCACAAAAGCTAGGGCAGCGTTTAGTTTAGCAAGACGTAATGTGCAGATCATAACAATTATCACTATAAGTGAAGGAATATACTGCGAGGAAACTTGCATATCGATAAATTTCATATATAAAACTCGCCAATATGAATTGGGTATACCATCCATTTGAAAAATCGGGAGGACCGCGAACAACAGTCGGCTTATTAGTGTATTTGAGTTATTTTGTATTGTTATCTGAAATAAAAATGTACAACTAATACGGCATACATGTGTTAATAGGTGCAGAACTAACTTACTGGGATTGAAAACTTTATGGGTCAGTAACTCTGTAACTCGGATACCAATAACGTTACAAATTGAATGCGAGCTCCGAATTTAGGAAAGCCGAAACTAGGAATGAGCCGAAGCCCATCAATTCCACTTATCTATACAATTATTCAACTACCATCATAATGTGGGTTTTCCTACCGAACCTTTGTCTGTAATCGAAACACTAAGCCGAAGTGATTTAAGATTATGGTGTGGGATAATGGCGTTCATTTTCGTTTCCTGCGTGGCACAGGTGCGATATCCAATTTTTCTTAAAATCGTGAAATTTATGTCCGCCGCAATTCCCTTTTTTAACTAAATTAGTCTTGTTAAGTACGTAACGGTATATAAAACAGATAAATTCGTTAAACTATAATCCGCTACTTTTTCTTCGAGTGTTTACTTCCATTTGGAGAGTTGTCAAAGGTACTTTTTATAAAAGAACCCGGAAAGCGAGTATCTTAGAGACTCACAAAGACGCTTCGTGTTTACATAAGGGTAATTTCCTGTTGTCTACCTCTCTAAATTATTTTATCTGTATATATATAATTTATGAATACGTATCTTATGTTTCCACGCTCTCCTGAAACCGCTTTTGACCCAGTAAGACAAAACTTTACGCATTATTGTAGGTACGGTCTGTAACAAAGGTTTATAAATATCGGAAAATGTTTAAATTTTATCTTTTCGAACTTTACTCATTTGCAAAACAATTCGCATTTAATATGATTAATACTGGCAGATTTTACATTTCGAAAAAATGGAAGCACAAAATCAATCATCGATAAACTTGTTGTAATATTGTGTCAAACTGTACCCCAACTTTCTACCTACGAGTATGAGTTATATGACAAACATAAGATTACCACTTGCCCTTGAACCGCTATTACGAGTAGGGTCTTGTCGTTCCAATAACATCACCGAACCAAAAGCAAAACTTTCCATCGTTCTCCCAGTGTTTCGGGGTTTAAACGTTTTAAGTTATGTTCAAAGTCAACTGTTTTCGGTCACATCAAACTTTAACCCTTGCGAGGCGACATTTTGCCCTAGCAAACGTAAGTAATAAAGTCCCCTACGACTTTATTACTTACGATACTGTCATAGTGGAGTTAATGTTGTAACGTAAATAAATAACATATAAAAAAAAACATGGGATGAGTATTTAGGAAATTTTTGCCTCTCGACAATATATATATATATATATCCCGAATAGTGCCCTTTTATGATTATAGAGATATATTTTCTTTTTAAAGTATCTTAACCATTTTTTCAACCCTTTAAAGAATAAGGAACTGTTATAAACTGGCTTTGTGCATTACAGTGATTTTTCTCGTAAAAAATTGGAATTTTTTTTACAGGAACTTGTAGTCTATACAGAAGTCTATATGAGGCTACACAATAATATACTGAAGTTGCGAAAAAATATAAACATTAGTAGTGGTCGTCATACATGCAACGAAGGGATAAAAAACCCTTTAGTTATTTAAACAAGTTTTAAAATCTTAATGATGTTCCTTAACTATTTTTTATTAAAGCCAATAGACTGAGAGATATTTGCTTCAAAGTTGTAAAATGTGTCTGTATTGGTCTCCAACTCTTGAATGAAATGGCAGAATTTTATAGAAAAACCAAAATAAATAGACCTTAAAATACTTTCAATAAAAATTAGTTTGAATACGGTCCCAGATTAAGGTTTTCAGTTATGAGGATATTGAAAAACAATAAGGTTTAGTACCCAATAGACAAAAAATTGGACATATATCACCTCCACTGGACTCTAAGCTGTGCGTGGACATATTTTTTGGTCAATTTTTTAGCGTGACGTTATTTATAAATCAATTTAAATGTCATAACAATATTATAACACCGCAACTTGGGACGCAGTTCGCGCACGCATGATCCATCAACATCTACTATATACCGAAATGACAATAGATTGAACATGGAGTGGTGAAGTCATTCCCGAGGGTCGAAATTATCGCTGTCGTCGGTCGACTGGCACATTTCAGATATACGCTGAGGTTATGAAGCCTCGGTTCACTTCACTGTCGAATATTCTATGGGTAATGTATAAGTGATATTCATTCAAAATAAAAACATGGACATGAATTCAAAATAACAAACTAAAAAAAAACCTGTAGTACTGAACTCACAGATTACTGATCTGTAACCTAAAAATGAAGGTAAATTTCAATCAGGCAAATTCATTCAATATCAATGATAGGAATGAATTCAGAAAGATAGATTAATTAGAAAAATATAATTAAAACAATAAAATAAATTCAATCTTTCAATTTCTAAAATATAGAATAGAATATTGGGCTTCTGTATTTTTTGTGTTTAAAATAATGATATTAGCTTGTAAACCACTTTCACTCACTTTGCACTGCTTGCCTCGATCGTCTTCATTCTTTCGGAAAAAAAACAGGATTTGAACCCACTTCGTTGGATCTTAATTAGATTGCCCGGTGGTAGGGCATTTGCCCGACTGGATGGCTACTACCCCTGGTCTAGAGTATGCCGTCATAGCAACCTTGAGTTGTGTTCCGGCATTAGTGACCAGGTTCCAGTCTCCCTTATGAGAGCAGCAGCGCATTTGTAGCACCTTTGGTGTTGCAAATGTCCATAGGCGATGGTAACCGCTTTCCATCAAGTGGGCCGTCTGCCTGTCTGATGAACTCCTGCAATAAAAAAATAGATTATGTGGGGATTTTAGGACTTTTCCGGAGTATGCAAGAATTCCCCAACAGTGACGAGTTTAATATTTTATACATAAATCACACTTTAATTTTTATTAAACGCAAATTAATTAAAATGGAATATAGTGCAATGAGTGTATGAAGAGTCCTTTTTATTCACCATACACTTAATTTTAGACAACAAATTAATAAATATGAACAATAGGCGGAGTCTAAACAACGTGTACAAGGAGTTGTATTAGTAGTAATATTGAAAAATTGATTTTGCAAACACTTAAGACTTGTAACCTTCAAGTCTATTGACATTACACACCTATCTGGCATAGGGCATTTATAGCAACAAATACCAGGTATCCGCTCTGAATTCATGTCATGGTTGGCTGCTCTCGTCCCGAATTAACCTTTTTAAACTGTTTGTGATGCTTGTATACCTACCTTGTGAAAATAAATTGTGTTGGGACATTGTGACATATTATATTGTGGAACAGATTAATTTAAAGGTTTTTGTTATATATGTACACCTATAGTATATTTACATAAAGCGCCATCTATTTGCTTTAAAACGGGCAGGTATTTTCAACTCAGGAGTGCATGAACGCTTTTTTTTTATTTGACTTTCAAATCTCCAGCAGTATGTATGTAATACAAGTACTTCATCATCGTCAACCGACCGTTAAGTCCCGGTAGAGTTCGGAACGTTCGCTTCAACGCCCAGGGTCCGCTTTCCTACTTCTTATTTTCTTATTCTCCGCTTCGCGCGGTCTTCGATACTGCAAGTACATATTTATATGCTTGTATTATTTTTACTGGACTACAGCAGACGAGTTCTTGGTCCATCTAATGGTAAGTGGTCACTATTGTATATACACATCAGCCAGGAACGTTGAGAAGGTTCTGCCAGTATTAAAGATATTTGATAACACATCTTGTTTTTTGCAGATATGTAGGGGTGGCAATTGTCAATTTTTTAGATTTGCTTGTAGGCAACCTGGCAGACGGATCCACTTGATAGCAAGTGGTCACCGTCACCCATGGACATCTGCAACACCAAAAGAGCTGATGCGTAGCCTACCACGTTGAGACTATAAATATCTGTTTACGCCCTTTTTGAAGAGCCTTATATTGTTGCGCTCTGGGAAAACTCCAGGAGGGAGGGAGGGAGCTCATTCTATAGTTTGCTCACGTATGGCATAAAGGAGCGTGCGCCACATACAATGCATGACTTCTTGGTGTCGCAGAAGTGTGGATGAACTTCTAAACGTCGGCAAGCGGTGCGATGGTAAAATGGCGACGTAGGCATCAAATCAAATAACTCATCAGAACACTCCCTGTTGTACAGACGATAGAATACGCTTATAGTATCAACGGCTCTTCCGAGTCTTAGAGTGTCTAGACCGTCTGTAAGGTCGCCACCGTTGCCAATCTGGACCGCTCGACGCTGCAAGGATTCAAATGGGAGCAGCTGATATTGAGGAGTCCCAGCCCAGAGATGAGAGCAGTACTCCACATGAGGACGAACTTGAGCTTTATATAATAAAAGCCTATGTCCAAATGTGAAGCCCCTCTTAGCCTTGTTGAGCACCCAAAGCTTTTTTGAAGCAATTTTCGCGTTGCTCTCTAAATGATCCCGAAATTACACCTCGCTTCATATGTCGACGCCCAAGATCCCGATAATGTCGGACGGAGATCTTGAGGAAAGTGACCTGGAACTGTGGTGCATCAAAAATGGGGCTTTCTTAGCGCTGAACGCACAAACTTGTGTCTTTTTGGTGTTGAAAAGGATGAAATTTCGTCTACCCTATTCTAAGACGAGAGATGTTTGCGCGGCCAGTATAGAAAGCATCGCTAGTGGTGTCATCTGCAATGTAATAATGCAGTGAATGTTGCTGGTCTGCAACATGTCATTGATATGCACAATGAACAGTGTGGCCGACAACACTGACCCTTGGGGTACGCCAGTATTTATGGGCTCATTTACCATCAAATCCAGTATTATTACCTCATTTTGTTTTCATAATAAAAAAATACGTCAATTAAAAATTTAAAAAACGTGTTTTCTTGCAATATTCTTTCTCCAAGAAACAGTTTTGATAACCTTACAAAAGCAAATAAGGAATTTTATTAAAATTTGGTTTTTTCTCTTTTGCTTTTCTGGGAACAATGTTTGCAGAAAATTGCATTCTCTTTGCAACAAAAAGGGTGTCTAAGAATCTTCCAACCATATTAAATTCTAGGTTGATATACAACAAGTAACATAATTATAATCCCCCTTTATTTATATGCGTAATTTTCCTTTTTTAACCGACTCAAAAAGGAAGAGGTTCTCAATTCATCTATATGTTATTTTTTGTATGTTTTTTACTCGATGCTGAACGATTTTCAAGTTTTTTTTTACTCGAAAGGTTATATTCCCTAATACCTAACATATATACATAACATCCCTACACAATCCCTAATACATAACATAACCTTTCGAGTGAGTGGATTCCAAGGAATTAGAGAAACATACGAAAATTGATAACAAACTTCTTCGTAACACGATATCTCCGTCAATTCTAAACCGATTTCCAATTTTTTTCTTTACTCGTAGGTGTATGTAACAATTATATATTAAAGAACGCCTTGCGGCTAAATTGTTGGATGAAAGTTGTATACGCGTGTAGCTATGACATTTTCTAGAGGTGCTTAGTTTATTATATGTATGTTACGTAATTTCTCCCTCAATTGTAGATCGATTTTGAAAAAAAATCTTTAATCATAAGTAGGTATACTCATGAGGCGGTTCCATGGTCACCAAGTCAGAATCTCATGAGTGGATCCCAGAGAAATCGAGAGTAACCGTTATTATAAAACGCCGATTACCTACATATTCATATTCCTAAGATGATCCCATAGTCACTAAGTCAGGATCTGATTTGTCGATTGCAAGGAAATCGAGAGCAAACCTTGTTGGAGAGACACCGAAGAGTGAGATCGCAAATTTGTATACGCGTGCCAGTTGTACAATTTCTACAAGTGCTTAATAAATTATTTCTAAAGCTGTTGATATTTGCTCAACTAAAAAGTAAAATAAATAAATAACAAAAACAGGACGGTGCCAAGTGAAACATAAAAAAGAACAACAACTTAACAAAATATAGTAATTTTGCAAATTTGACATCGACTTCAAGATTTTGTAGAAAGAAGTCGGTTAAATATTTATTTTTTGGTTTTTAGTGTAAAGTTGTTTTTTTTTGTTAAAAAAGAAATTTTACGGACTTATCCGCTAAATAGTGACCGGTCTTTTCTCAGTAATAAATTATAAACAAATATTCTATCATTTATTTTACTTTGAAAAATTATTTATAATATAAAATAAATTATTTCGACATAAGCTAGTTATTCATGTGGATTAAATAAAATGTAGAACACTATTCAGTGTTTAACATTACGAAGAAACTATTCAGGTAAAAGGTTTCTAGAATAATTTCTGAGTAGTATAACAATAACTTGATTTCAAAGGTTCTAAGTACATTCTCTCATTGTGTTTTGTTGAAAACTTCATGTCTATTTCTGTTTCGTCTGGGACAGAATAAATGTAATGAAACCAGGTATTCACTTCATCTATAATAAATTAATAGGTATATCCTGAATAAGCTTGATGATGGAGGCTTACTTTAATCTTCCTTCGCTAATCAGCAGAAGAGGTCTTGCTTCGGATACATTACGGGAACACGGAGGCAACTTAAAAAACATCGAACAATTATCATTTCTAGCTCCCGGTTTGTATATTTTACCGACAGTTGTCTGTAATAGTAACTGATTGGTTTTGAAGCTACCAATAACCGTTTCACAAGCTCATTATCAGTTAGAAATACTGTCGGTTATCAGTTACCAATTCCCTTCCAAGCGTTTTGCTAACGCAACATAGTTCTGGTAGCAACACGCAACTTAATTCAATGAGTTGATGAATAACTACGAAAGAAATATATTTTTAAAAGAAGTGACTTTTGTGATATACGATTGTCATTAAAAATCAAGCTTTCAGTCAATCTGCTTTTTTTTATTGTAGGAGTTCAGCAGACAGGCACACGGCCCACTTGATGGAAAGCGGTTACCATCGCCTATGGACATTTGCAACACCAAATGCGCTGCTGCTCTCTTAAGGGAGACTGGAACCTGGTCACTAATGCCGGAACACAACACAAGGTTGTTATGGCGGCATACTCTAGACCAGGGGTGGTCGCCATCCAGTCGAGCAAATACCCTACCACCTGGCTGTGGGTTGTTTTGTCGCCTCTTACGACAGGCCACCTGGACGCAGGAAATTGTATTTTTTCTCCGTTCCTGCACGGATGAGATGATTTAAAAATACTTACAATTACAGAGCCATTTTATATGAATGTTGCATGAACAAAACGCAGTAATGTAAACAACATATAAACTTTTTAAATAATGATTGTTGCAATGTCATTGGATTTATTGTAAAAAAAAGGTGAAACAGTGTTGTCACTTCAGCAATTTTTCGCTAGTTATAGGGATTTGTGTTTTCGATTGCAATTTTTTTTTTATAAGTTAAGGCTAAAAAACGGTTTTTGTGGTTCCAGAGTCAAATGACGTAAACTTTGTGGGAACCTTGTCCGATTTTTTGTTTGTGTTTGTTTTTTAGGGAACTTTTTGTAACGCGACCGTTTCACACAGATGTAGCGATAGATTTAATGTGTTATTTGAAGCGACGTTGCAATTTATTGTTAATGAAGTTAAATATTGACAGTTAGTACGTACTAATATGTTATCTATTAATAATGTTATAATTATTCACGGTATTATTTTTAACGCTATATTTAAGACGCATTAGGTCACAATCGATAATTAAAACGTTATCACAGGTGAAGCTCAAGAATACTAAAAAACTGTAGTCTAATTAATGACTTTGGAACCTTTGACCTTATTATTAGAAAGGTGGCATTAACCATGTAAGTTTTATCTGTGTTGGCAACAACTGAGAACTGAGAACTTTGTTGTTATAAATATTTGTCGACGAAAATTACGAAAACGACATCACAAAAAACAAAACCTATCCTACATTCTGGGATAAATTACATAAATCTACCCCAAACTCTCTCTTTTCCGGAATGAAAAGTATTCTATGTTTCTCCTAGATTTTGAACTTACTTATTATATATACCAAGTTTCAGTCAAATCGGTTCAATAGTTTTTCGTGAAAGCATTACAGGCTAACAGAAAAATATACTTTTCTCCCCGAAACTATCCCATTTTTCGGGATAAAAAGAAGAAGTAGATCCTATGTTGATCCTCAGCATCAAAAAAGTATATATACTGAGTTTCAGATAAATCGGTCCAGTAGTTTTTCCGTGAAAGGGTAACAGACAGACTGACAAAGTTACTTTCGCATTTATAATATTAATAGGGATGAATGGTGAAGCAATACTGGAATTGGAATTAGAACTGTTAAAGGGATAAATAGCAAATTTGAAAAATATAAATAAGAATTAAATCCAAGTTAAAAGAAGACGTAAAAAATTAGACTTTAATTTAATTTAAAATCACCTAGTTATAATGAAAAATAAACTGGCAACCTCGACAAACAAACAAAACTGGCCGAAATCGGGTGGTAACAAAATTCCTACGAATAGTAGTGTTGACAACCGGCGGTTATAATATAGAAACACTTCATCTGTCGTTTCCATACAAAAAGTCTACTGATCGGTTAGAAAATCCGTCCCATCGGTAGTTGGTACTTTCATGAGTAACTAGCTACGAACAGTTCATTATAACCTGGTAACTCTACTGATGTTTCCATTAGTAAAGTTACCAGGTGGTAATATTCTAACCGTCGGTATCAAAAACGAATCGTTTTTGTAATATTGAAAACGGGCATAAGTCAATGAAAGGATCGGTAGAAGTGTCCAACGCCCACTATTTTCGCCACTTGGTCCTTATCGAAATTACTTCATGAAGGGTTTTAATGCTTGCAATATACAATAAATCGCTCACCGGAACGTATCAGGGTTGCATGTGACAAATGACATTAGTGACATTGGCTCCACCAAACCAATTGTACAAACTTTCAAAATCGAGTACGGAACGAGCGATGAGTTTTTAAAATAATTTAATTGCAAGCCTGTTTTATTGTCAATATTTGTTGTTGAGAATGCATTGAAACTTAACGAAAGTTTAAATAAAACGGAAAATGAATATAGTGAACAAAATGGTGGAAATAAGCGGCGGGTTACCTGAAATTTAACTATTTAAATTCGACGGTAAAGTAGAAAACTGGACTACTTTTCGTGATATATTTAAAAGTCTTATACACGATAATTCTAGTATTTGCGATATTAAGAAATATTACTATTTATTGTCTGGTGTTAGCGGGCCAGCGCTATCCATAGTGACATCGATGCAGGTGAACGCGAATAATTATGCGATAGTGTGGAGCGCGCTTATGAAGCGCTACGAAAATAAGCGCACGCTAGCTACTGCTTATTTAGATAAGTTGTTTAATTTCAAACCGATTGTTTACGAGTCGACTTCCAGTTTTAATATATTTTTAAACACTTTTCAAGAAAATATCAAGGCTCTAGAAATTCTTGGCATACATACGCATGTTGGATATGACAAGAATTTAGTCAAGTTTTATATTATTTTATATTTCATTGCATAATCTCGAACCGGTCACTAGACGAGCATTTGAAAAATCCGTGCCTCCGAGAAACTTACCAACAATAACGGAATTATTAGCATTTGTTGAGAGACAGGCGCGTGTAATTGAGATGACGGAGTGAAAGACACTATCAGAAAAAAAAATTAGGGCCTGTCAAGCAAGACCTTTCCAAATCGCCCCCTCTCGCGATGTCAAAATATTCTGAAAGTAATAAAAGTAAAGTAACAAAACTCACCCTCACAAGCTCACGTTCACCTCGACTGTGGCCAATATAAAAAAGAGTGATACAAAACTGTTATGTTTATAATGTCAAAAGCCACATTCGATATATAGATTCACCGACTACAACGATTTTACACCTGTGTTACGAACTGCTAAATTCAAATAGCTCAGTCTGTGTGAGAATTGTTTGTGTGACAATCACACCACGGAGGATTGTACTTCTAAATTCAGTTGTAAGGTCTGCAAAAAAAGGCACCATATTACTCTCCACACAGATTCGACTAAGTCCAAAGATAGTGTAGTAACACTCACATGCTTCAATGAGCAAACAGTTCTGCTGAGTACCACGGTCATCCACGTCGCAAATGCTTGGAGTCAATACCACACCGTACGTCCACTTATCGACAGCGGCGCTATATCCAGTTATAAAAATTATGCAGCAAAGCTAGGTTTATTGCGTCGCAAATGTGAATTCGAACCCATTGGTCTAGATGGTAATCGAGTTTAACATATTGGTATAATAAAACCACGTAATAACAATTCACCAGTTTTGACAACTGATGTTGTGATCGTATCTAACACTGCTGGCGATTTACCAACAATTTCTTTACCACATAAGATATTCCAGGAATATCAAAATCTTGTGTTGGCTGATCCTTCGTTTCATATACCGCCACCCATTAATTATTACTTACAGCTGGTGACCTGTTTCCATTCATTTACAGCGGCAGGAAAGTAATATGTTCAAATGGGGACGCCAATGGCTTTTGAATCTATATTTAGCTATGTTATAACAGATCCAGTAAGTTTAGGCCAGCTAGTACAAAGAAATGTTGCAATGGCGACCGATAGCAGCAGTAAGACAGATCAAGCCTTTTGTAGTTTGAACAGTAACGTAAGTCTTTATCGAGTTATGGAGACTTTCTATTGAGAATACACAGTCAGAAAAGTCGGTAAAACTGGACAATATATTGATAGAAGAGCAGTTTGTGGCTGATAATAGCCGCGATTAAAGCGGAAGGTATACTGTCAAGTACCCATTTCGTTCATACCACAGTTCTCGGTGATTTTTGACAGATGGCCATACGTAGGCTGATTAATTTGGAGAAGAAACTTGATAAAGACCCTCTGCTCAAACCTGAATGCAAAAAGTTAATGTCGGAGTATGAGTCACTGGGTCACATGACTCGTTTAGGAAAAATGCAAAATATCGAATCAAAGTATTTGATTTCACATTTTTGTATTTTCAGACCACGGAGTACCACCACAAAATTGCGGACTGTATTTGATGCATCGTACAAAATAAATCAGAAATTTAAAAAAATATGTTGTTTTCCCCAATCCGAAACTTCAGGCAGATATTAATAAATAATAAAGTATTAATTAATTTTCATTTGAATGATACTCAATAAACAACTGTATGTGTATGTACAAAGAAGTACGGTTGTATTATAGTGCAGACGTGTCGATTACTATGAGCTTAGCATAATGTAAAGGGAATATAGTAACATGGCTTGTCTCTCTCTATGACGACGCTCAGTGCCTTATCGCTTAACCGGTGATGCATGAGCGAGTGGCCGATGAAATATGAAGCTGACTGACCATTGAGCAACAAATAATCTTAGACGTTATTCCGCATGTTTGTTTGCATGAAAGCAATAAATTGTTTAAGACATATTACACTAATTATTGCTGTATTCCTACATTGGAAGGTAATAAACAGTAATAGGTAACGAATTAAGTGTAGAGCATTATTTATGTCAGTAAATAGATAATTTGTGTAAAATACGTGGTAAATCGTCAGCTTTTTCAAGTTGTACGATTTGTCAAATAACAAATCGTCTTTACTGTTTAAGTATCTTGTGAATGCGTAGATTTTTTTTAAATTATTATAATTAATTTTAACATGAATAAAACTACAATAATTATAAAATAAATTATAAACTACAGACTGTACAATATAAAAACAAAAACTAAATAAAAAAGAGGAAAATATCTAAAGATAAGTTATTGGTCCCAAACCACTGTCACTCACCAGAAACGTTCCCAGAATGCTGGCAGCGTTGCCACGTTATATAGCAATGCTTAATGTTTGAGCTTAATCGTCTATTTCAGACGCCAGCCTTCTGGTCGCGTGTAACGTCTACCAAACGTTTGGCGACGTCACGGTAGACCTTTAGAGCGTTAGGACCCCACGGACCCAGAGTTTCCACCCCAAATGCCGCAAATGTGTAACCATTTCCAATGGCGGCATATTTGCGGCGCTTGAGGGCCTCCTGTTCGGCTGCAGCAGAACCGGCGGTAGTGCACGTACTTGAAAGATGGGACGCCGCCAGAGTGTCAACACAAGTAGCATCCCACACTAAAGGGCGGCCCATCTTCCAGGGAATCAGCGTCATCCCATCCGGTCTCCTGTCATCGTCGCGGCACAAGCTGTTTGGTTCCAAAATGGAAGGTATCCCGGTGGTGACAAGAGCCCGGCGGATGATATCGTTGAGTGACGCGTGTCGGGAAATTCTACTGGCGCTTCTGCTGCAGGATAGTCCGTGGTGTAGATTTTTATTATTGTCAAAAAATACTTTTCTTAGATTTTCACAACAAATGTTCGTCTTCACAGAACATGAGATCTGCCAAAGCGTACAGAATTATTACAGTGTCAGGTCGAATCAAAAGGTTTCTTTTAAATTGGGGAAAACAAGCGAGCAAGAGAAGCGTGCTACATTTATGTTTTCGTAATATATAATGGCCAACTTTAAGCCTAAGCCAAGACCAAACTTAATAGCGGAAAGTTCAATTGCAAGATCTATCCTCCCGGTAATCTAACCCTGAAGCTCTGCGTCAACGCTTACACCACTAGACTACAATTTGTGTGAATGTTTGTTTGCTTATTGCTCCTTGACGATCTTGGAAATGGGTAATTATTATGAAATTTAGTATTATATACATACATACCTACTGTTACGTCACGTACATGGAATAGTTTATTGCTACATGATTAGCAAGGTTAAAATTGAGTAGTCCATGTACGTGCCAAAAGCTGTAATACAGAAAACCTTCGGAGATGCATCTACGAAAATGTTTTTACATAGTTTCATTTTATTCCATGTACGTGACGTAACACCTACTATTGATAACGGGGTAAACCCTATATGTATGTTCAATTAAGAAAAAAAAGGATAAATATCAGCGGTACAAAGATTCAATTCCCACGTCAATGAAGCCGCGTGGAAAACTTTAGAAACGTAGAAACCTACAAAATGTTTATACTTGGGATAATGTTTTTTATTATTTTAATATTTCATTTATCAGTGACTTGTAACATTAATATGTTATTGATTATGCTGTGATATACATACACCTACAAGCCAAGTTAAACTTTCGTTCAACACTGTGCCGGCCACTTCGATTTCGTGTGACTTGTATTTTATGTTCATATCTTCTGAACGCTGCAAAATATCTAAATAATTCCTAGTATCTAAATTCATTCTAAGCCACTTCGAATCATCTCTAAGAAAATCTTTCAGATTGGGAGACAAAATTCTAAAAAGCGTAAAATATGATTAAGCATCGTATAATTAGCAATTTTCACTTTAATATTTGAATTTATTTTGAAATCGGACAGACAATTCAATTTTATTATAGAAAATAAATTAGTAGAACTAGGATGTTGCCTGTATTAAAAATTGATTGAATAAAGTCATTAAAACACCTTCTTTATAACGTTTCATCTTGTAATTTATACTCACCTGTATAAAAATGAAACGTCTGTATAAACCACGAAAGTAATGACACTGGAAATTCAGAGGCAATTTACAATGTCTACGAAATTGACTTGCCGGGAACTGGAGTTCAGTAAATTGAGGTGGCCATGAATAATGTGGTGTATAATACATAAAAGACCCGCAATATAAATAATTTTGTATAATGACAACGTTGATGCAGGTATTAGAATATTTTACATGGAAGTCACAGCCTCGTTTTGTTGTAATATTATTCATTAACTAAGGGATCTAAAAGCAAAATCACATTATTTTGGTTAACGTTTCTTTCATAAAAATTACTCGGTGAAAATATAAAATAAAGGTAGTAAGGTGTACTACCAATGGTGCAGGTATACCAACTCTCAATGATAAGTAAAATCACGAAGACTATAACTTAGGGATGACTGCCAGCCATACATGATGAATTATTTTCTTTGTACCTAAGCATGTGAGTACCTTTAGATAGTTTCTTAATTAAGAAACAGCACTAAATAAAAAGTTACTATTTAAAGTGGACAGATATATTGTCTGCCGATTATTTTTATTTTTTATATGCGCTTTTAAAGACAAAAAATATATATAGCCCAGCTCTCAATTTTATAAGAGGCGAAAATGTCTTAAAAATTTAGTGATCGCACATACAAGTCATACTTTCAATGGTAATTGATTTTAATCAAGTACCATTGAAAGTATGACTTGTAAGTGACTTTTAATTCGATTCTGTTTATAAAAAATCGAATTTAAAATTAATCATCGATAATCGAGGGTATTTTCCATGTTTTTTTCAATTTTGCAGCCAAATGACAGAACAATTGAACATTCGTCACTTTTACAGAATTCTACTCTTACTGTGCATGGTCTGAGAGGAACTTAGCCGAATTATACTGTCAATTATATGATAAACAAACAGAAATTAGAGTTCTTTAAACAAATGTACTTATTTTGTATCTAGACACACGGTAGCGTATCAAGCCAAGTTCAAGCATGACGAGCATATATAATTACATGGACATAGCTAAATTTTGTATGAAAACGGAAAACGAAACGCAAACTTAAAATATTTATACTAATTAATAAAATTCTTCATAGCACACACACACACACGTTCAATCAATACAGACACAAAACTTCAGCGAGAATTTCAGAATAGCTATGCTAATAATATTTCCCACAATATACACTTGGAGTCCGTATTTGGAACTTTTCACATTTGCCCGTCGCAATTTCCGTTCTGCGGGCGAGTAAATTACTAAACCTGTATTCACTTCTTTGTATCTTGGAATTGTTTTATGATGTTTGCAAAGGATCTTCGTACCGAAGCCGATATGTTGATGTAGTCCGGTCCAGCGTGTTTGTGTAAACTAATACAGAATAAGACGTAGGTTCAATACGGTTGAAAAGTCAACGCAATCTTGGCAAAGGGCCCCCTGTGATTTTCACCAAAGAAATTACCCGAGATTTGCATAAAGGAGACTCGAGGGGATCGTCTTTGAAACTCGCCTTCCAAGTTTGTGGACATACGAACATGCTTTGTATTAAGTTACGCTCTCCTCTGTTGTAAGCCAGGCACTATAACACTAAACAACCAACATTCATACAGAGATAGCAGAGCTCTTAGCGAAATACCGCATTTGGCTCGCTTGCCCAACGTGTATAAAACCCCATTGTTTACTAAGTCTTTCTCCAAATATGGCTGTACAGTTATATTCAAGATGTTATATTGCATTTAAATTGATTCTAGAAGGAGCAATAATTTTCGAATTGGGGTAATAATTGGGTGTGTCCGTAGCAATTTAAGATTATCTCTCGGGCTAATGGCCGCAGTTAGAGTGACTATCTGGCGCACGTTGGACAGCACATTTGTTAAGCCGACAGCTACAATTACCGGGCTATACTGGTCCCATTCGTCCAAACACCTCGGCGATTTACCTTCAACTGGAGCTCATATATTGTTATTATTTTTAATATCGCTATCACAACAGTCGTTGGCTATAAAAATGTACAATAAATCGTCGGCTCTCATCTAATGAGAATCTGGATTTTTATACAGTTTTCAGGGAAGTTCTACTAAAAGTTTACAAGATATGTAAACACGTACAATGTTTCTAATTTCCCCGGAGATACCTAAGGCCTCTAGTTAAATTAGCTTGACTAAACATTCCTTAATGAGCTATATTTTTCAACCGTAGACGCTTCTTGAATGTTTTCGTCTTCATATTTTTCATTTCATAAAGTTCATTTCAGCAGGGCCTGTTTCGGAGTATTAATATTTAAATTCTATCTAAATTGGCTTGCTCTTCCCGTTCTTGAAAAAAGTGTTTCTTATTTGAAAATATGAAGTTATCATAGTATCGTTTTTATATAAATAAGGCTTCGAGCTAATAAATTGAAAACTTTATAACTTTATTGAAAACATTGTATAATTTGTTTTGAATGTAAATACGTATATTACACATAATGTTGCGAACCGATCATTTGCAGATGTTTTATTCCCCCTTTGAATTTGAGTGATCTATTGTTCGCGTTAATCCATTTATACGCCTCCCGGTAAGATGTCATAAATCCTCCTGTATATTGTTTGTATTTCACGAGCATTCTTAAAAGCCATTAAGCTGACAATAATTCCAAGGACCAGTGGGCACGTTGCTGGGCTATTTTACAAGTATATATGGTCGGTCAGTTGTCTTACAACTGCGATCGAGACGTTACCTATTTTATTTTCACAGCGAGTATTTTATAACGACGGACTTTGCGATTTATGTGTTTATAATTTTCTGCTCTAGGGTTTGGTGTTGTTGTATTTGGTGATTAGTAAGAAATATGAATTACCTGTGTATACTTCTAATGAGCTTTGTGATAATTCCAGCGGCACTTTGAATCCACACCCCACAAAATCGTAACAATAATAAATGCTGTTCAAAACACTTGAATGAAAATCAAGTCTTTTGATGTGAATTATTGTTGTTAGAATTTTGTATGGTTCCACTAGGTACGTACGGGTAACAAGGAACCCCTATGGTCTCAGTCTAATGTCTCTTTGTCAGAATGCCATAGCTTATTATTGCATGAATTATACTAAACTTAAAAATAATGACATATTATAAGTTATGTATATAGAAATATTTAAAAGTAAATTATTTTTGAATTATAAATAATCAAAAACGTGCAAATTTTACTGATCGAAAAATTAATAAAATAAAAAATATTTGCATTTGAACTGTATTTTTGATGAAAAATAAAGTATTTTCCATATTAATTATAGTAACGGATTTGAAACAGTAAGTTATTTTTAATCATTAAATTAAAGACCAAAGAAAAATCCTAAGGAACTGAAAATACAATTAAGTATATTTACAGATTTTACGGATTTATGAATGAATACAGTAATTTATGGAATTTAACTCAAAACATATAAAACCTAAATGAATGCTTGACTAAATACATTCGTACATAAATGCGATTGGTGGGCGAGTGTTGAACGAAAAAACAAAACTAAAATTATTATTAAAGTTCTACAAAATAAAGCTTTCAATATAATATACCTGTTTCATTTTATAAAAACACCATCCAAACTTAAGTCCGACTCGAACCCAGCCACTTGTTTTACTGCAATAAGTGATTTGAAATACGGAAAAAACACTATGAATGTCAGTGACGTGGATATGTAGCATGTAATTTCTTTAGAAATAAGGGTCACGATAATAAGAAACTAGACAGATGTCCAATGTCACATCGACGTCCCTTGATTGACACATGTCGCGGACAACTGGGGTAGCGTTTTAACTTAACCACCCACGTTAACAAAAAATAGAGACGGACAGAAACCAACGGCCTCTTTTTTATTTTTATTTTTATTGCACGAGTTCAGCAGACAGGCAGACGGCCCACCTGATGGAAAGTGGTTACCATCGCCTATGGACATTTGTAACACCAAAGATGTTACCAATGTGCTGCGGTTCTCTAAAGGGAACAGTTTCCCTGACCACTTATGTCGGAACACAACTCAAGCTTGTTATGGCGGCATACTCTAGACCAAGGGTGGTAGCCATCCAGACGGGCAAATGCTCTACCATTTGGCTGTGGGTTGTTTTTTCGCCTCTTCCTTCCTTCCTTCCGTCGCCCGGTCACAGGAAATTGTATTCTTTCTCCGTTCCTGCATGGATAATTTAGATATAGTAAAAATATGTTTTGATATTCATATGATTTATTTATATATTAGAAAACACCTCGATAATAATTCTACGAAGTTTAAATTTTTTACGATTATCGGATTACTTATTATCTATTAGAGTAGTAATGTACAGCTGTCAGTTGTCAATGTCAGTCTGACACAACTCCGAGCGCTTGTGTGATTTATGTAATGTTATAGACATAGATTTATAATTTACTGGCGCATTACATGTCTAACTACATAAGCGGATTTCCCACCCTGGATTCAAATCCACGTCATGTTCATAAGACAAGATAGGTAGGTATGTACATATATTTATATGATAAATCTATAGTTTCCGGTGCATGAATTTTAAGTAGCGGGGTGGTGTAATGGGGAAGGGGGAGGCATACTTACCCCCACTACAACCCCTATGGTCCGGAGATCTTCAGTTTTTTTAATAAACATAACCTCACTTATTTTTTCATTAATATTGCCCTTACAAAGTTGAAAAATTCTTTTGAAGTAAAAAAACCCAGTAATCAACAGGAAAAGAACCAAAAACAGTGTATATCGTCAAAAAATTAAGAAGAAACACAACAGAGCACTTCCACATACGCTACAAGAGTAACCATGAAAATATTCAAAATAGCGGCCAATAAAGACGAAATTATAAAACGTGTATATAAAATAAATGGTTATCAGTCGGTTCTGGCACTCGCCGACTCGTGAGCTTTAGTCTGAAGCTAACCTAACCGAACCTAAATCACTGTTTTAGTGACTGGTCGCGACCTTTCACCACTCAACACAAGTGTTAGTGAAAAAAATAAGTGAGGTTATGTTTACCAAAAATAAATATTTTAAGAACTCCGGATCCTAGGAGTAGCAGAAAGGGTAAGTATACCTTCCTCCCTATACACTACGCCCACCCGCTACCTAAAATTTGTGCACCGGCTAGCTGAGTAGCAGCCATTTATATAATATGTACTTTAATAAGGGACACGAATACAATAATAATAATAATTTTCATTCATCTAGATTAATCTCTTCAGGTAGCTACAATAATTGATTTATTTTGATTTATTTTTTATGAATACCATTTTTAGTTTTAAAAATAGTATGCGCATGAGTTGAGTATTATTAATATAATGAAATAAATGTCGTTTTAAGTGTTAGCAATGTCTGTACTTATATGAAAAAATAATGTTAAAAGTACAAAAAAAACGAGTTTTGACTCCATTTTCTTACGAGTATAATAAGAACTTATTGTGCACACAAAGCAACCGGGATGGTTGCCAAATCTCAGACACTACTTTTTTACGTCATCACTAAATGTGATATTCTTTATCTATTACCATATAAATGCCTTAGTACACATACTTGTGGCCGAATAAGTAAGAATATACAAGATATTATGAAATACGTAGTCGTTCTAGGTGAATCACTTATATGTTATTTCGTGCTAAAGCAAAGAAAATTCCTCTCCTGGAATTTCTTTATTGTGAGTTCACAGTATATTTGGACCCGAACTTTCTACTATTTCAACTTTTTATTCAGTCACTATTGTTAAAATATCTACCTCTCTAGCCGGAGACTATTTTATGACACAATAAGGTTATTCCCGGGGCACAATCCCGCACTTGCAATTTCTTAGAATTTAGAGTACGTGAGACTTCTTTTGTTATACATTTGGAATATTAACAAAAATGTATGGGTAAAAAAGATAGGCTTTCTGAGTTAAAATATGTTTGGATAACTATTTGATTTCAGATAAAATAAAAAATATCAGTTCTGTGTTAGTACATGTGTAATAAGAGTTCCGTAGAGGTGATAAAAGTCCACGGATTTCGTTATTCAGCTACAGAACCACTAAAAAAAATGTATACGGAAATGCCCTATATCCCAAAAACTTATTAATAATCAAAGCCCATAAATGTCCCACTGCTGGGCTCGGGCCTCCCATTATAGGGGGAGCGGATAGTATACCCGCAACGCTTGTCCAAGGCGGCTTGGCAGGTAAACTTAAACAACAAAACATTACTAACCAAAACTTATTACTTTCAAAAATTTCTAAAATAGAGTTGAAATAAAGATGAGGCACATTTTTCTAACTATGGAAGCGAGAATCTCCCCACTTAATACTTACTTAAGTAAAATAGTCATGAGGAATCATTATCAACACCTATTTTTCAGGACAGATGACGTGTATCAACCATAGATGTTGTCTGTACTGTATAACAATTCCACCCCCTCCCTCCCCCTAGTTACATGTATGGCCGCCTAACGTTTTAGATTTCTCACGATTTTCTAATAATGCGGAACCTAACCTGCGAAAACTTTATTTATCGATGAAAATCTTTTGTTACTCTTCTAAAGCAAATTCAAATGTGGTGGGTTTTAATAAAGTTAGCTCATGATTACAAATCTTCTTTTTATACAAAATGTTTCTAAATTCCTGAGTACTTGTCTTACGACAATTTATGCCAACTTGTTATTATTCAGGCGTTTTGTGATTATAAAGCAAAAGCGTGAAATTTTCCAAGCTTATCAGGGAGACCTCATCTGCATTTCGTCGCCAGTCGCCGCGAGATAAATGAATAGAGGATGGCAGTTTGATTACTATTCATAAAATACCGGGATCGGTGCACGTAAAATTATTTCGACGCCTATCAGCGCCGTTTCGTACTTCAGCTACGGAACCTTGCGCCCTTGTAATTGTACCGAATACATATAAAGGGCTCTCAAAATCCAATGTTATTTTTTTTTAATCATTCTTTATTTAGAATTCTCTACCCGTGCTGAAACGGAGAAATAATACAATTCTCTAAGGCCGGGCGGCCTGTTGTAAGAGGCGACAAACTAACCCACAGCCAGACGGTAGAGTATTTGCCCGTCTGGATAGACCCTTATTCAATTAATTTCAAAATATTTATTTATTTACCAAAACATGGTACGTTTACAATGACAATACATTAATGAGTTTTCACATGTTTTTGCCTGTATTAGCGTGCAAATTTACAAGATACGTCTATTTCAAAATTTATGGAAATTTAGCATTACACAATATTGTATTTTATATTACAAAATTCATCAATTTAAATTAACATTCATAATATCCCACTTAATATATCGCCATATACGTAAGAATAATTACTAAATTTAATATTTCATATCTAATTACATGGATACAATCATTAATCTATACTATAATAAATCTGTAAATTTTGAGTTTGTACATTGCGTTTAAAAATGTGAAAAATTATTAATATTGGCTAATTCGGACCAGCAGATTTCGAAAATACAGTTTTAGAATTTTTGTCTGTTTCTCGATCTGTCTGTTAGATCATCACGTGTAAACTACTTAACAGATTTAAAAGAAGCTGGACACAGAGCCAGCACATATCCTGGGGCGTAACTTAGGATTCTTTTATCCCAATAAATGACGTCGTTTCCGTGGGATAAATGAAAATAGCACAAAAGATGGCGCTACAATCGTGTCTTTTTGGAAACTACTGAACGTATATGAATGAAACTGGACATATTTCTGGCTTATAACCCGATTTAACACTTACATTTTATCCCGATTAATTACGATGTTTCCTTAAAATGGACGTATTAGCAAATTAGATGGCGATGCCATCACGATGTAGACAACCATAGTAGCTGTTATTCAATAATAAATACGTTGTCATGTTTCCCACATGTCATTTATTACGTATTAGGTACTTTAAATCAGGTTGGTTGCGATTTATCTTTATGTTTTGCTGTGCAGTTATGAATAAGTGAAATAAGACTTGCTATAGAATTTTTCAAAAATATATAGTTTATGCGATTTTATACATTCAGAGTCTTAGGTCTTAGCATACTGGGCGTCGGGAAACGAAAATTGCGACAACGAAATTTTTTTATTACCGACAGAGACCGGTAAGAAAAAATGTTGAGTGATCAAGTTAAGTTCCGACTTCCAAAAGTATATTCCCGGATTGATCCCATAATCACCATGTCAGGATCTGATGAGTGAATGTCAAGGAAAGCGAGAGAAATCCTCGAAAATTGTTTGTAACACGATTTCTCCATCAATTTTGAATCGATTTTTTTATTCGTAAATTTATACTCCCGAGGTGGTTCCATGGTCACTAAGTCAGGATCTGATGAGTGGATCGAAAAGAAATCTAGAGTAACGCTTATTGAAGAGCGTCGAACGTCTACAGTGCCAGTATTACAATTTCTACGATTTCTCTGTCAATTACTGACCGATTTTCAAATTATTATTTTTATTCGAAAGAGGGTACTCCCGAAGTATTCTCAATTGTCACCAAGTCAAGATATGGTGAGTGGTGCCCAGGAAATTCGAGAGATATGGTCGAATTGTTAACCGACTTCTTTATTGCACGATATCTCCGCTAATTTTGGACCGATTTTCATTTTTATTTATCGAAAGCATACTATACTCTCCCAGATAAAGTCCAGACAAGCATGGAATAAGTTAGAGGAGGCCTTTACCCGAGATGGGGCCTTAAAAAAGATTTAAAAACCATTTTAATACATTGTGTGTTTTTTAAAGAAATAAAAATGCTTTTTTACATAAACAAAACCGACTTCAAACCAAAAAGCAAAAAATAAATATTGAACCGACTTCTTCGTACAACATCTTGAAGTCGGTGCGAAGTAACTCATAAAAATTACTATATTTTGCAAATTTGTTGTTGCTTCTTCATGTTTTACTTGGTACCGACTTCAAGATATTGTAGAAATAAATCGGTTAAATATTTATATTTTGCTTTTTAGTTTGAAGTCAGTTTTGTTTTTGCCACAAATTTTATTTCAAAACTAGTAGATTATGCATACTGTGTATAGGGATAAGGCTTGCGCACCTTAGGTCTCCACGCCCAGCTGCCATGCATCCCTTGCACGTTCGGGAAAAAAACGGACCTGCATAAATCCAAATCGCCAATGCTTGTCTATAGTTTTATTAATTATTAGGATAAGCCCGCGACTTCGTCCACGATTGACTTGAAATTCTCACTGGACTCCCTGGACATAAAGTGCCGAAGCATTTAAAAAACAATGTAGGCTCATCATTTTAGTGAATACTGTGTCGGAATAAGCGAATTTTTTGCACCCGAACAACTAAAAACCGCTCCCGAGAAAATTCCCGCAGGATTCCCAGGATAAAAAATCACATATTTTATTACATAAAATTTGCTATAAATCAGTGAAAAATCACATTGGAATTCATTTTTTTTAAATCTGGCCATTTTAAAACATTCTCAAAAAATTGCTGCGAGATTCCCAGGATAAAAAGTAGCGCAGATTTTGATTCTAAGAATTTGCCGTCGATCAGCAAAAATCGCATCGAAATCGACCCAGTAGTTTTTACGTGAATCTCGAACAAACAGACAAAAAAATCTAAAAAAATTGCATCGTGTTCTCTATCGTTTATATAGTCTATTACAATAATTTTTTTTAAATACCTTCAATGTACAGACACGGTATGTTTAGAATTTTATAATATTATAGAAAAGAAAATATGAATGCCGCATCTGTCTAGAAGATGCTTAATACTGTAAAGTGAAAGTGTGTCTAACACGAAACTTATTTTCCGGTTCCGCGATTTTTCATATTTACATAACAGATTTCAACACCCCGTTAAGTCAGTCACAAATCTTTTTTGAATTTTTAGAGTTACCTTAATTTATTACTAATTTTCTGCCCTTTTTAATAAAAGCGCTTTTGATAAAGTTATATTTAGAAATAAATAAAGAAATCTTTACTCATTTTTCTATATAAACATACTATACTGAGTTCTGCAAATATTTAGAACAAAAAGAATTATCAGTTTCAAAGATATTAATTATTATTAAAATACTTGAATAGACCTTTGCTAATTTATATGCTGGCGAAGAGGCATTCCATTTTAGCAAAAATTGCTATGGAATCTTAAAAAACAAATAGCTACAATTCTATGTTTAGGTGGAAAACCTTAATATATTATAATAGAAAGTTGGGTATTAAAATTTAGTATACAATACATAAATAAATAAAACTATACTATGAATAAATCCCTAACAAATATGTACTCTAAAAAGAATAGAAAACACTATAAATTGCAATCAATCCAGTCCGACCAGACCGCTGTCGCTGGGCAGTGTACCTAGAAGGCTGGCAGCATTACCTCGCTGAATACATACACTAATCCTTTGAGCGAGGTAAGCTCAAGCCTTCAGGTCGCCTGTGGCCTCGACCAGCCGTTTTTTAATATCAATAAAAAGTCTGGCTGTTTTTCATATATCTTAACTGTTTAGCAAAATATGACATTGCTAAAAAGACACAATTCGGTTGACCAATGAGTTTTTTTATAGTGGGTATGGGTATGGTATGGGTTCGCGTTTGACCATGATCTCACCCGATTGGATCAAAGATATGTTCTGAGATGGGGCACGCTTACCTAGAAGGTACCATTCACACGGGTCTTGTAGACACCCTGGTTGTAAGTATTGGGAAAGACAGTTTGTGGTCTTATATTACACTAAAAAAATTTACAAACTTCAATGGACAGTTTCAAATCAACACTAATCTTTTACGGACGAAATGTGCATTGCAGTTCCAATGTACTGTTTGGTATAGACTATCGATTCACTAACAATAAGTGTTAATGCGATTTCGCTTGACTATTTCAGTGGGGCCAACGAACAAGTTAATTCACACACACAGTCAATCAATTTGCATACAAAACACTAACTCAAAGCAGGTAGTCGGTTGAATAGCTAATCTAAAATTATCTTATATTTTCGGTTTAATAGAAACTAAACGAAATGTATGTACCTACTAGATATTATAATATGTTATTCATCCGTGCAGGAACGAAGAAAGAATACAATTTCCTGCGGCCAGGCGGCCTGTCGTAAGAGGCGACAAAACAACCCACAGCCAGGTGTTAGGGTATTTGCCCAACTGGATGGCGACTATCCCTGGCCTAGAGTATGACGCCATAACAACCTTGTGTTGTGTTCCGGCATTAGTGACCAGGTTCCAGTCTCCCTTAAGAGAGCAGCAGCGCATTTGGTGTTGCAAATGTCCATAGGCGATGGTAACCGCTTTCCATCAAGTGGGCCGTCTGCCTGTCTGCTGAACTCCTGCAATAAAAAAATAAAAAATGTACCTGCATACATAATGAGAATACATAGGCGTAATTTAGTAAAGCATTTAGTAGTATAGCTCATTTGCAGTTGCAATGAAGTGCCATATCAACACGCTTTGAGTATTATGCTTTTTTTTTTTAAGGCGGGGGAAATGCATTTCGCACAGTACCGGGTCCTTTGCTAGGGATTAGACCATAGTCGATTATGGAGGCATTCCCCTGGAGGCAATCCAAACACTAATCGTCCGGCTTGTGTGGAGACTCGAATACTCAATACTCCACTAAAACCACCCTTCTCCCATGTACCCCACGCTTATGGCAGGAAGAGCGTGAGACTTAGAACGTAGTTAAGCCCACGCTGATCCTAGCGCACCAGTGCTTGAGAATGCCCTGGGAGAGGCAAACTCACTTCGTCAACAGGGGTGAAGACTCCTCTGCTCCCTAGATGCTAGAGGGTATTTTCCAGGAGGGAAATCATGCGCATATCTGCGCCTCCGGGACCCTGACTGGCGTCGGTACCCGAGAGTCGCATGCGCACTTGTACCTCTCTCCCTATCTCGTTCTGCGGCCTCCTTTTGCGACATAACAGCCTCGTAGAAATTGGACGCACCCACCCAATGATCATCACTCTGCAGCATGGCTTGCACCAGACTGCCGAGCAAATCGATCGGACCTACTAATGTCTTGAGTTCAAACTTCTGTGGTGCCCATGCTGCGCACTCGACTAGCGTATGAAACGCCGTGTCTTGTGCGCCACACTGGCGACACTGGGGTGAAGGCAGGCAGCCCACCATATGATTCAGATACTTATCGAAGCACTCATGACCGGTAAGTATCTGCATCATCCTGAAGGTCAGGGTCCCGCGTTTCCGCGAGAGCCATCGCAACAAGTGCGGACGCACCGCTTCCACCGTATCAATGCCAGCCACAGGGAATTCCAAGTCTACTGACCAAGATTGGATCATGGTCGCGGTTTCCCGCGTCCTGATCGCCTGAAACTCAGCCTGGCAGTAAACCAGGCCACGTGCGAGGGCGTCCTGTCGGGAGCGCCGAACTTTGGCAAGTACGTCCGCCTAGAGAGGCCAGGGCGGATCGCCTGCCAACAGTGTTGACGCCGTCCACAACACTGTACGGTATCCACGAATGGCCCTCACCGCCAGGACCCGTTGTGCGCGGCATAACAGAGTCCTATGGTGGCGGTGAAGTGCAGTGGACCAAACGGGTGCACCGTGCAGGGCCATACTGCTAAGGATGCACGAGTAGAGTTTCCTAGTCGTCGTCCCTGGTCCCCCCACGTTGGGAAGAAGCCGAGAGCGGGCGCCTGCGGACCCCACAAGTTTGGGAACTAACTGCTCTAAGTGCGCTTTAAACAGCCATTTCCCGTCGAGAATTAGCCCCAGATATTTCATCTGGAGGCCTACACGACTGTCCACCCGTAGAATTGTAATGGTCAAGTCGTCTAGGACGAAAATCGTCTTCGGCGCCAATCTGCAAACGGCAGCCCTAACGGCGTCCAAGGCAAGCTCGAACTCCGCTAGAGGGCGGTTCCGCGAAAAGTACACGCCTATAACGACGCAACTTCCGCTTTTCGACACCGCATAGCCCTTTCCTCTTTCGAGACTGGTGAGCGGTGTGCCAGACCCGGCCCTGGCGACCACGGCTACCACATCGTCGAGATCCCCCAGCCAGGAACTGGGTACGTAATAAGGTTCGCTTATTACGGCCAAGTACGCTTGTAGGCACAAGTCCTGATCGGTAGGGGAGTGGTTTACGTTGGCATGAAAAATTGTTAGGGGTGTACTGGGCATTTAGATGTCTATTGGCACCCCTTCACTCGCTGGTCGTGGGTTCATCCTCAGTTGGATGAACTTACCCTTGACGTGTGGAGGATGGCAATACCTCGCTAACGTCGGATGGGTAGCGGTTTCTCCCCCCGCCGCGCAGAGAGCGCAGTGGGGAACGCGGGCCGTGTAGGCCGGCTGCTTGTGTCCGCTGTTACCGCAGCGGAGACACAAGCCGGTCCGGTCCGGGCACGAGTCCGGGCAGGTCTAGGTGCCGTGACCGACGTTGAAACATCTGTAGCAACGTATCGGTCGGGCTTCCAAAGCCTCCACCTTTGCAGAGGTAAAGCCTACCAAAAGGTAGCCCCTCTCCACAATGGTTTTGGCTGCAGTGACAGGGCACATCACGTACGACGCGCCCATACCGCCCGCTCCAACACCTATGTGCTTCGCCCTGACATCGTCGCACGGGCAGTTGCCGGCGCTGGCGATGGCAATGCTAAGCCCCTCTACCGTGGCCGACTCATACAGGCCCGAGACGTAACGCTCGCCACGGTTTACGGGGCGGATGACCTCGGCCACACCATTGAGGGTCCCTCGAAGGGTCTCGGCGACACGATCGTACCAACCTCGTTATGCAAACTGCTAGGTGATTCCTTAGTCACTGAGCCGCTATTATGACAATTTCCTTTTTAGACGTTGTATGTATATTATCAATTGGATAAATATGTGAAGTAAATTACATTATAAATTATATATATAATATAATCAACGACCATTAGTTGGCAACGTTTTGGCCGGAAATTATAGGTGATAGAAAAAAAAACACATTATTTTTTACATACTGTTCCCCATTTTTAAAAAAGTGAAGAAATTCGTGGGTTATATTTTGATAAGATTTAGGGAAGAACCTGATAAAAAAAAATATAAAAATAATTTTATAGATTGGCTTTTTATTTGAGAATTATAACAAAAGTATTTTTTCATGCCTTTTACTCCTGACCTATTTTGGTAAAAAAACTCCATGTATATATATATATATATACACATATATTAATTAATACTTTTACTAAAAAAATAGAATAAAAACGAATAAATAGGTTATAAAAAACTGAAAATTTTGTCGATAAAATGATCCCCTCGTTAAAAACAGTAAACGCCGCAGGGCAGATATCTCTTAGAAACCTGGCTATACCCTTTATATATATTCCCCCAAATCTAGATAAATATTTCAGACATAAAATTAGACCTTAAGGTTACGCAAACCTTAGTTTCTTAGGTCAGCAACCGGCGCGAGTGATCAAAGGAATATTGGTTCTATTAACAAAATTATTAATTATAACTAGATTTCATATTAATTTTATCAAATAATACCATTTAAATATTTGCCCAGAACTATAGTCTTTATTTAAACACTTCGGATTTAATATAAGAGCTAAGTGATATGAATCATCCCTTTATCTTCCCGAGGGTGCCGTGTTAGGCAATTAAGTGAATGTCGTGTACATGCGCAGTCCAGAAAGGCTTGAGTATGTATGGCTCGCATTTAGTGTTGGGTAGAACATGATTTTAAATTGGGGTTATAAGAGTAACATGACATATTGTGCTGAACCGCGGTAGTATATTTGAAGCGATGAAGACGGCGAGGCTGTGAGCCTCATTTCCTCATTTGTCCAGTTCAAAACTTCTAGTTCGGAAATGTTCGTTTAAATCGGATGTAATTGGCATCGATCACCACCTTTTGAGTCCTTCAAATTTAAGGCGTGCGTTGTGAGAGACATTTTCAAATTTTGAACCTTAACAGTACAAATGGATTTTGTACTGGGACAAATGTACTGACTCACATGTGTACTACTCATCCCTGAAATCACTGTCTGGAATACGTATCCATATTTATTTGTACTTATTTAATTAAAACTACATTTTACCGGTTCTATTTCGACGTTTTGACCACTTTTCAGTAATATAGTGTCATTAAGACCGATTACAGATTCCATGTTTACAGAACCGAAGTTAAATGAGCCGGTTACGTATCATAAAATTTGATATTTATGTACATACATTTAATATGTACTTTCGAAAGAGAGAATGAACATGTACACTTTTATCAAGCAACGGGGATATTTTCCTCGATAAACATGTATCATATCGAGCTAATGTAATCATCCCTAGTCTTCTTATATATGTATATAAAAATCAATTGCTGTTCGTTAGCCTGGCTAAAATGACTTGACTGGTTTGACGAAATTTTGGGTGTGTTTGAGTTCGTCCCGGTACGGTTATATTAAAAAGTGAAACCGGTAGGCGGTGCTGCAATCGGGTTCTAGATTTTTATTCTTTCAGGGCACGACAAGGTCTACCGAGCTTACTCATAATTTATAAATGTGTGTGTGAATAAGATTTCCATAACTTTAATACTTACATTTATAATGTAGTAGTAGCATAGAAGATTAGTGTACGTATTCGAACGTGAAGGTGTTTCTGAGAATTGATAGCATTCTCTTTTTAGCTTTGGTAACAGTAACAGAAATGAGAGAGAGGCGCATCGAACCCGATAACGAGATTTCCGCACAAATAGCAACACGTGTATAGTGCTTAATGGAGCGGCTGCCGCGCCTGTCGCTTGCAACCCCACGCTTGTGTTACCCGGGTGGTCGCCGTTCTTTACAATCATTTTCACACTGACAGTTTACAAGTAATTATATAACGCAGTTCGAGCACTCTGATGTTACTTTAAGTTCAGGACGATATCGTTTTTAAAATTCCGAAAAAGGAACTATTTTGGTCTCATTACGGTGTCTGTCTGTTTGTCATAGCTAATTATATCAGGAACTACTAGGATTAGATTAGTTTATTCTTGTTCTCCGACCTCTAAAATACATTTACAGGTAGGTACCAAATTTTAAAGAATCGATCATATCAAACTAGAAACATAAATAAAAATAATTAAATAACGTATAATTGATAAGTTTAAATAGTTTACAATTATTTTCATAAGCAAAATAATAGCCATAACTGGAAAACTCTAGCGGATGGAAGAGGTGCGAGTAATGGCACATTTCATTTGTCTTACTATCGTTTAAAATTTGACATAAGCACCATACAAGTGATGTCGAAATAAAACCTAGGGTAGGGCAAGTGACTGAATAATAACATATAGGAACCGGCCATAAGTAGAAGCGGACTTACCGCTCGGTGGTAGATATGGTAATTGACATGAGAAAAAGGTCGTCGAGCCGTAAATAAGCGCATTTGCTGGCACGTCTGTCACACGCTTACGAAACAGTTTTATAGCCTTAAATTTCATATACGTATTGGTTGAATTTGGCAAATATATACTGCATACGAATATGTATACATAATAATTGTATGCTGTGTATGAGTAGTAGCTAGTGTTCGAGGCGTGTGGTCGCAGGACAACCGCAAACATGACAGGTAACGAGTCGCGTCGCATGATCGTATCGCTAGAGTAGTGTGCATAGACCTACCCCCTATACATTGTCACACGTGTCGTTACATACCATAGACAGATAGATAACTGTATATTGTAAACCACACAGAGTAATAAAAAATAAAAGGGCGCTTTTTATTAATAATTGTGTATACATAAAAAATAATTATGTATATTCAAAGAGTCTAACTGGAGAATCTCCCGAGCGCGTCATTCATTAAAAATGCAGTCCTTTTTTTCCTTTTTATTGTATAAAACACAGATTTGATACTAGTTTCCTTTTGTAATTTTGTATGACGTAAAACAGGTATAAATAAGATAATATATAGTTAATGTAAATAAACTTAAATCAGTTTTAAATATGCTTCTAAAGATATATAATGTTTAAACCTCTATACACTTTCTGTACAAATAAACTAAACACTTAAATTTGCCGTTCTGCAAAGATATCATAACATTGCCACGTTATTTAGTGAATAGGAGCGCGTTGTCGACCACTTAGCATATCTCAACCCCTTTTACACAAAGTGTCGTGTGTTGATAAACCATCTGTGTATCACGATATGAAAACGCATTTTGCACATAAAGGAAACCCAAAAATACGACTATTTATTTTGAATCTTCACAATGGCTACCTACCTATACTTTGCTTTATATTTATTTAGTTTCGTAGAGGAGACTGTTGAAGTAAGTTACATAGGTGAAATGTGGGCTAAACTTTTGCACAGAGTGGCATCAGATTAACGGAAAATAAATTTAGGGGTATACATACGCCTTATATATTGACACTAGACCTGTTATTTGGGCTAGGAAACATGTTTTTAGGATCCACCAACAAGTTTTGAATGAATAATGGGAAAAACAAAAATACGTTTGATAAACAAGGTTATGTCACTTTTGTTGAAAAAAAGTTTGATTTGTGTTTAGGAATACACTACACCTGATATATAAACACTAAAACTGTTTT
Source organism: Dendrolimus kikuchii (assembly GCA_019925095.2). Taxonomy (NCBI): domain Eukaryota; kingdom Metazoa; phylum Arthropoda; class Insecta; order Lepidoptera; family Lasiocampidae; genus Dendrolimus; species Dendrolimus kikuchii. The sequence goes on from CM034394.1 coordinate 14,508,242, forward strand.
TTAATTTAGTAAACAAGTTTTGAATTAGTTATTATAATTTTAAAGTTCATAAAATAATAAATCACAGTACTGTCACTTTTTTTATTTTACGACGATAATAGGCATAAGAAAGAGAAAAAAATGTTATCAATTTGATATGTCAATAACATCGGTTTTGAAATATGAAAATCATTCAATATGTTGTATGTCTTTAAACAATTTATTTTTATTAAAAAAATCGATGTATAATTTGCTATAATCTATTTGCCGCAGTTTTTATTCCATTTCTCTTTTAGTTATATGAATGTACTTTGTGTTTTGTTATGGATTTTTCGAGGACTTGCGTTGTTTCTGTTATATTGATTATTTTTATTTTGACTGGCTTTTTCACTGGACTTCGATTGCATTGCTTAACTTTGGATTTTGGCGAAATCCTCTATCTGAATTTTTAGGTGTGATATAGATAAGCGGGAGGTAAATTACTGGTAATTTGAGTTAGGGATATCCTTACAGTTTATTTATAGCCACTAAGGTTGTGAGGGGTGATCGAAAGTCACGACCAGCGACTAAAACGGTGAGTTGGTTAGGTTGGGTTAGTCTTTAGACCAAAGCGACTGATCACCATTTATTCATTGATAACTATTTAAATTATGGTTACAAATCGGTTGTGACATTTACTGACCGCTGTCATGGCACATTTGCTTTGCTCGTTCGGCTTGTGGGCTTTAGTCTGCGTTTTTAGACTGTTTTAAATATTTTTTACATGGACCACTACGTTTCTTCTGCAATTCTCGTCTTTAGACATAAGAAATCAGTACACGATTATGAAAAAAATTAGTAAAGTTATGTTTACAAAAAAATCATATCTCAAAAACTACATGTCTCCTAGACATGGGGGTTGCAGAAGGGAGAAGTACTCCTCCCCCCTTACCCTTCCGCTCCCCCACTACTTAAAATTCAGTGACCACTATTGTAAAGTTTAACCGAAACTTGTATGTTTTATAAAACGCAAACGTTTAAAAAGTATGTATTTATCGATAAGCATCGTAGCTTTTACTTTCTACATGTTAAAAACTTTTACATACATATTGTATATTTAAGTCAAAAGGAAATATATTATGGTAGGGCCGCACCTGCGATAAAGTAAAAGATATTGGCTGTGGCCGAATGCGTCTTAAATAGTCACATTAGTGTATATACGTACGTTGTTTGTAAATATTTAACGTCATTAACTAATATAGATGATACTCAAATCAACTAAGAGGCTTTTTATGATCTTACAGAATATTAAAGCCTTCTAGATTTTTGTACAAGCATGGATAAGTAGGTACCTACTTAAATAAGTTCAGAATTTATTGTCACATGGGTTATCTTCCCAATTGTAGTACCTTAAATCGGATACGATTGATCAAATGTCTTGTATGTACTGCCTTTGCGGTGTAAACCTGATCGAGGATTTATGTATGTGCGACGACGCATGGCACCCGCGGCACAGGCAACCTAGGACGGTTTGATTAACACACCCATTTGCAGCTAAACCATCGATAAACATGCATGTAGCCTAACATTCCTGTTCAAATAGCTCTATTGAGTAAACACAAATGGTATCCAAACACAAAAGATGTATGTAATGTGTGAAGTTCATTTAATTTTTGTTTAAGAAGTACGATTTTACGAAAGAATCACTAAACAGATATACAATGCAAAAGTGGATGGATGCAGAAGTCGTGGAAGGCCACGACACACCTTCCATGATCAAATTGATCGTGTACTAGCAGAAGGTGATGTCAGGAGCCTTAAGAACAGACGAGCGTGCATGACAAGAGTTATGAATGTCAAAGAAGCAAGTAAGGTGTGTAAGAATAAGCTTAAATGGCGCTCTGTTGTTCGTGCCTACCCCGCAAGGGAACTGGCGTAAAGTTATGTATGTATGTATGTAAGTACGATTTTCTTTTAAAATGCCTCGACTCAGTGTTCAGTTACGTGGTCTAATTTTCGTGTAAGTATTGATATGCAAGAAATATAATAGGAATGAAAATCGTCTTGTAAAAAATGTAACTGGGAAAAAGCTTAATAAAACTTCATACAGAAACACTAGAGAGTACGAAATACATACAATACATATAAAGCGCCCTGAGGTGTTATGCAGCTCTGCACAAAGTATGTCTTGGATTCTTAACAGAAAAACCAAACTCAGGATCTACAAAACCGTCATACGGCCCATCCTGATATATACGGGTGCGAAGCTTGGACGCTGTTGTAAGAACCAGTTGTTAGTATCGGAAATAGAGGTTCTCCGTAAGATTTTGGGTCCAACAAAAACCGAGGATGGAAACTGGAGGGTCCGAATCTACCTCGAAATCTAGACTCGTGACCGAGACCAACGTAAAAGGAGAAATCAAAGATCATCGCCTATGCTGACTCGGTCACGTAAAAAGGATGAGACAGGATCGCAGCGTGAGGAAAGCATATTTGGAATGGCCAGTCGGTGGACTTTCAGTCGGCCGTCCAAAATAACGCTGGACGGACAGAGTGGAGGCTGACCTGTGTACCTAAGCTTCGGGTCGATAATAATTGAAACTGAAAGCGTAAGAAATTTCGCAGTACAGGGAAAAATAGTGTGTGTTCATTATGGAGGCCAAGCCTCACTTTGGGTCGCTAAGCCAACGGAGTAAGTAAGTAAAAAGCTTCAAAATCCTACATTTGTAGAGGGCGCTAGTTATAGTTTTTGACATAGAAAAAAACCGCTAGATCGCAACCAACATCTTAAGATGTTATTTAAGACATATTTTTAGACTCATTAAGGCAGTACTTTAAAGTAAGCATTAACTGGATATTTGAAACGTAGTAAGTCTTGTATACTCACTTTGTTTCGATATTGCTAGGTATGTATGTTTTCCTTATAAAAGAATTGATTGTTATGAAGTTTATTTTCTATTATAGATAACACTTTATTGCTCACCAAGTATACAATTTCAAAAATACACAATTACAATATTGTCATGGTAGAAACAATAGGCGGCCTTATCGCTTAAAGCAATCTCTTCCAGGCAACCTAACTTAAGGAATAGTTTAACCTAATCTGGCGATGTAGGTGGTGCAGATTATTATGTACTTTTGTTAACAAAAATCGCTAATCAAAAAGGTTAATTCCGAAAAAACGGATATTATTTTGCTAGATAGGGTTAAAAATTTTCCTCGAAGCTCAATGATACTTTTGATACAGTCATAGGATGCCTTGTACGTATCGCAAAAACTGATAATTATATTGTCTGTAAAATATCGATTCAACACTTTCGCTATCGAAATCGCCAAAAGGTCCAATGATCTATTATTGTAATTGCTATACTTAGCTTAAATAACGTTAAAATAAAGTTACATTAAATACCATATAAAATAGTTGTAACTAAACACCATTTAGAATTAAAACTAAATAGCGTTTAAAATTTAAATACATTTGTTACTTATACAGTTATACGTAAGAATGTAAACATATATGTAAGTGCATTGAAAACTTGATGATTGCGGTTTTTTTTGTTATTTTCATAATTATAGAAAGCTACCTCGTCCACTAATAGGCCTCCAAAAATAGGCTTAAATAAATGCTAGTTTCAAGGAGCTCTATCTAATCTTTAAACAAGTCTAGTATGAACATTGATTGAGAAACTATCCTCTAAATCAGGTTTCCTGAAAGAGATCATTTTAAGCGATAAGGCCGCCTTTTGTTTTGCCGTAAAATTCTTCTAATCACTCATTTTGTAATAGTTGTTTATTTTGGTGAACAATAAGATGTTTTATATTCTATTCTATTGATTGTCTTGAAGGATAACTTACAGATGTTTGAGAAAACAAATAGTAATAAAATTCAAAGTTAGTGGGAGCGGCAGTGACTACAAAGCGTGGGTGAGCTAATTAAATTGGAACCTAGTTTACAAACAAAGTGACTCGTTAATGTGATAGTGTCGTTGATGTTCCTACCTGACCCAAAAGTTTGTTTTCCATCTCAAACGAAGTAGAATCCCTGTACGCCCGCGTTATGATAATTGTTTTACGAGTTTTTTTATTGAACTCAATTCGAAACGATACATTCAAACATACTATATAAAATATAATTCTTTTGTATGTGTGTTTGTCATTGATCTCTGCCTAAACGGCTGGATCCATTATTGTTCACAAGTTCTGCATATATTCCTCTTCATTGTTCCCGTGACCACAATATGATATTACAGAAAAGCAAAAAAAAACCCACTAAGTCTCCTCATAATTAGCGATAACTAGTGTTTGAAATCACAAACTACCTTGGGCAAATGTGGCGGATGTTATTTTTCTCTGGTATAAGTAACGTAAGTAAGTATAAACAATAAAAAATTAAAATAATAAATTTATTATAACAACTATTTATGTAAACTTTTTTGTCAAACCTAGTGATCCTCGACGCGCGACATCATGAGGCTATCGGCAAAACCTTCTGCGCACGGGTAGTACTGGCCCGAAGCTACTATTATCTATTATGTCAAATCTTCTGTAATAAGGGAATAAGTTAACTAGTACCTAAAAAAATGGTTATGGCCTACCTAAGCATAGCGATTCAACGACGTAACATTCTGAGCACCTTTGAAACACTATATGTGCTACTAATGCGCTGCCAGTCCCAGTGTCTTCATAGCTAAGATTAGAACAGCCACTTAATGACAGTGTTTTGCATCCCATTTAGTTAATTAAATATTATTTTCATTTCTCATATTCTGAAAGTACGCTTGAAGTTGCCTAGTAACAGGGACGAAAACCGCACTTTTTGTCGCTGGGAAGCGATTCTCCCTGCTGTCAAAATATTTAGAAAACTATGCTAACCATAGACAATACATGCGATTCATGTCCTAACTTTTTTACGAGCTTTTATTTAACTTGCAATGGTTGTACCTATGTATTGTATGTATGTATGTATATAAGTTCGGGTGGAATCTTGCAAGTTAAATTTGACCAATATTCCCGGTTTCCGATTGAGCTGAAATTTTGCACGCATATGTATATCGCGTGACAATGTAATAATATGGTACCATGGAGCTGATCTGATGACGGAGTCGGAAGGTGGCCATAGGAGGAACTTCTATAGGAATTCCTATACTAAACAAGATAGACCCCTCGTGTTTGGGCTCGTTTTACTTGTCTTGGCTAGCGCTTTGCTGTTACATGATATCCAGGATCTCAAAAGCTTGTATTTAAAAACGTTTTTAAAAAAGCTTATTTACAACCACTGTTAAATCGCGGCATAAAATCTAATAAACAAATATCAAGAATTAGGTAACATCATTTTATATTTATAAATTAATTTTCACTAAATTATTATTTAGTTTACATGAATTTGAGCTAAATATTTACTATCATCAGTGAGAAAAAAAATAGTGGCTGGGGAATGCCACAGAAAAAAAAATACTTGACGTTTCATATGTGACGAACGTGATGACATTTCATCAGATTTAGGTACTGATTCAGGCACTGAAGAACAAAAATAGATAGATAGATAGATAACTCTTTATTGTACACCAATACAAAATACTACTACTACTACTCGATTTAACGCCTAATTTTATAATATTAGAGAAGTAGTTGTCTGTTTAACTATTCAGTTTTTATATACTTTCCTCGTATTCGAAATGAAAAGCAGAGTGTTAACCTCGAGTGAAAGGCCTATTTCGGCACTCGAATTATTACCGCCCTCCATCCGCCAAACCATTTCGTACCTATATATGTCACTGTCATCTCTCATGTAACAATCTACTATTGGTCCAATTCTTTTTAAAAGAGTAAATAAATTACAATTTCTGCAATACGACATAAGAATTTTCTTTTGGGTTTAAACTAAAACAGAACGATACAAAGTACAACCGGTAACCGGTAAAATCACACAGATTGAACACTTGGTGGCTTGCTCAAGTGGGGGTCAGATCCTTTACAACATTCGATCAGATTTTACGACTTCTGCCAAGATTTGGCTCAGCCTTTGCATCCCCTGATTTGGAAGATAATAGAAACTCTGATGTGGCTTACAGACTATCCGCCTGTCAATGCAAGTCCTACACTGCTCTACTGTATGTGATCTAGCAATGGAGAGCGCGTATAGCATTCTCCCTACAACATTGACATTTTTTTACTTAAAATATTTTCTACCAACCTCTAATGAAAAGGTCAAAGAACAGAAGAACAATTCGCCCAAATACGCATGGGATTGCAAACGGTAAACTGTTCTGTACTACGATGAAGTTTAATTATTAATTGACTGCGGAACTTTAAACGGCGATTAATCTTACCACACATCGATTCTAAGCAATAATAAACCCGAATATATTTTTCTGACAAGTAAAAGAAATATTTATGAATCTTATTGTTTGATTGTTTACATTGACGACAAGCATAGGCTTATTTGTAATCCTTTTACATTATCTTCTGTGTCAGCTGTTATGCTGCAACCTGTTCCTGCATTTATTCTATACTTCAATAATTAGAGGTATAGACTCTTTTTACCTTAAAAAATCGTTATCTTCCAAAGTATCAACTTAAATAAAAGTCTATTTTTAAACATGGTTTTTGTTTTTTTTTAACAATAACCCACATGTCATGTGCACTGATTTTTTAAATTCCAGGTATGTGTAGTAGTCATATTTAAGTTTCAGTTTATTATCCCAATATCTCTATAGCATACAGTTTCGCTTCGTAAACAAGACACCTTCCTTCCAAATTTCACTTTCCAATAGTGATCGAGAAAAATGATTGTGATAGACAGACATATAGACCAACAAGCATGAACAAACGATAAGAGTTCGTTTTGATCTGTTTTAATCTTGTTGATGTTATATACTACGCTTTTACCAAAATATCATTAATTTATCCTTTTTCACTGATCAGAGTACATAAAACACAAATTAAATAAGCCCTTTTGCAAACGAATTAGGGTAATAATATCCGAAATATCATTAAATTCCCATATTATCATTATCACAATCAATTTATTCTAAAATTGTATCCCTGAAAAGAGGTGACGTAAAACTTTTTATATCGACATCGACTCATCGAGCAACTTCTCGTCGACGACTGATTTCTGATTCACTGGATTCATCTTCTGATAACAGTGGCCAATATGAAGAGTCCTACAGCTTTCATGAGTTTTGTGTTGACTTTGTCTCTGGCTCAATTAATTAATTATATATTACTATTTGATGCCTAGTTTGATCTTTGGACCCATAGTAGCTTTTCGAACTTCGCAAGATTATTATCTCCCTTTCGTCAGGAGAGCGTTTAGATTGTAAAGTTTTGTGGGAGACAAATGCGTTCGTGGTTTGCATGAAGCGCGACCAATCTCTTAGGAGGTCTGGGGACCATCATCGACATGGTCAAATATTCACTGATCTAATATCGGATATAATGCCCAAAGACAATGGCTTCAAACTATAATTTGTGTAATTTTAATCTTTAAGTCTAAATGCTTCATATAAGGAGGTCAGCTGGTGTTAGGGTCGGACTGTTTCAGTATTATGTATGTGAAACCTTTGACCACCTTGATTTTTTTGCATACCACGACGATTCTTGTTCATCTTAAAATTGCTGACTGTTTACATTTTTCTGTACAATTTGGAACTAGACATTTCATACGGCTTTTCTCGCGTATACTTCAAATTAGTTCTTGTGTCGTAAAAGTGTTCCATTTGCCAAAGTAAAATGGATCTTATTGTACATACATTTCTAATATTGAAAGAACATAATAATATTTTTTTTATAAATATCATAATAGTTAATTCATTTATTTGCGTAAAGTTTAGATCGGTTTGCCGTTGAAACGATCTTGTTTTCCAGAAAAAAGTGTCCTATATAGGACACTTTTTTCTGGAAAACAAGAATGAATATATAATAATACAAGATGAATATTCATCCCTGTTATTTAAATTACAAACATGTGCTTCATAATTTTTCTTGCTTAGAAATCGAGGCATTTTCCAGGTCATGAAGAAGGTACAAACAAACAAAGTTAATTTATAGGCAATTCACCACCGTTGTAACGACGATGAAGGGACCAGTGTAACTCCGTCGCTATATCTGGAAGAGATACAAGGTATAAGGCAGAAGGGAAGAAAGAAAGAAGGGATATAATACTTATAATATGATACAATATTTATTTCCAGACAACTTAATGATGCTATAAACACTACACATGGGAATTTTTAAAATAATCTAATATTGCATTGTTCTTGTTTAGATTTCTGTGCTAACAACGTATGATGTAATAAATAACGTGCGTTCCATTTTCAAAACCCCTTAATGATTCAATGACTGAATCTTTGGGTATTTGATTGTTGACTTGGTCCTTATAGACTTGTCGCAAGATGCAGATAGCAAGCAATTTCTAGTAGCTTGTTACAAATAGTTCATTAAAACTTTTTTTATTGCAGGAGTTCAACATACAGGCAGACGGCCCACTTGATGGAAAGCGGTTACCATCGCCTTTGGACATTTGCAACACTAAAGATGCTACAAATGCGCTGCTGCTCTTTTAAGGGAGACTGCAACCTGGTCACTAAAGCCGAAACACAACCCAAGGTTGTTATGGTGACATACTCTAGACCAGGGGTGGTAGCCATCCAGTCGAGCAAATGCCCTACCACCTGGCTATGAGCTGCTTTGTCGCCTCTTACGACAGGCCGCCCGGCCGCAGGAAATTGTATTCTTTCTCCGTTCCTGCACGGATAAAACTAGTCGCTATATTGGAAATCGGGCTTATAACTAAAGTCGCTTTAGCAAAATCATTTTTCTCTAAAGTATGCTTTATTTAAGGGACTTTATTCGCTATAACCGAAAAGTCGTTACAACCGAAATCGTTATAAATCCACTAGATTTTTATCCGTTTTTGCTGTAACAGAACCAACTAGGTATATATAGCTAATTGTTATTTGATTTTTCAACAATTTTAATTAATTTACCCCAATGTTTTGGACAATGTTCGTTCCCAATTGTCCAACTTTTTATGTAACACAATGTTTTTTAGTAATGGAAAAAAATATTATTTTCAATTTCATTTGAAACGAATTGTAAAACAATTCACTCAAACAATGCTAACGTTAATGAAAAAAAGAGTAAAATTGGAATTAAGTTAATAGTCGGCAACAGCCGGCTGTAACCGCAGCAGTAGCGTTAGGCTTTTACAAACGCGATTTTTTCATATAATATAATAATTTATTTTACTAACTCTGTTTATGTTTCAATAAAAAAGTGATCTTGAATTGACCCTTATGTTTTCATCACTGATTATGAACAAAAAAGTTAAATTGTTTCTTTGAAAAGAAAAATAAAAAAAAAACACTGAATTTGTAACTGGTCTGCACAAATTACTAGGTTATTAAATAATAAATCGTCGAACAACGGGAGAAGAATAACACTTGATGTCATTTAGTTATATAAGCTTTAGAAGCTTTTAAAATACCATTGTTTACGGGAGATTGTCATGACGGCCTGCGTGGCTGAGCGGGGTAAAACTTTACGGCCCACCTCACTACAACGCAGAGGCTCCAGGTTTGATTCCTGGCATAGTACATACACATACATACATAACTTCACGCCAGTTCCCTTGCGGGGTAGGTACGAACAACAGAGCGCCATTTAGGCTTATTCTTACACACCTCACTTGCTTCTTTGACATTCATAACTCTTGTCATGCACGCTCGTCTGTTCCTAAGGCTCCTGACATCACCTTCTGCTAGTACACGAACAATTTGATCATGGAAGGTGTGTCCTGGCCTTCCACGACTTCTGCATCCATCCACTTTTGCATTGTATATCTGTTTAGTCATTCTGTCATCATGCATTCTTTCCACATGCCCGAACCACCGGAGCATTCCTTTCCTTACCTTCACCCCGACACTATCTTTCAGACCAACTCTCTTTCTTAATTCGGTATTACGAACGCGGTCCGCGAGCGTCACTCCGCAGATTTTGCGCTGTGCTCGCATCTCGACCGCGTTTACTCTACTTTCATGCTCTCTCTTCCACACCCAACTCTTGCTTCCATACGTGAGCGTAGGTACCAGCACCGCCTTGTGTATGGCAAATTTCATTCCTGGCATGATAAATTTCGTAAATTAATTATCCGTTATTTACTATGGTCTGGTTGTTTGGGATTGTCCCTAGATTGGTCTGTTGTATATCACCCATGATACAAGCGAAGTTTGCTTTGCTTAGGGATATACAATGAGTGTGTTTGTCTGTCGATTTATTTTTTATAATGACTAGTATTCTTCTATGATACAATTGAAGAGGTATATGATATCTACTGGCCGTTCTGTTCGTGGCCATACATTAAAAATTAAATGTAGCATTGGTTGGGATCCGAGATCGCTGAGTTAGTGCCCCGTCCGCGGCCGGAAGCAGGTGCCGTCGCCCCCGACCTCTCTCGTAACTCACTAATTTTATAGAAACGACCATGCTCCTAAATGTAGCCTGTTTAACACAGAATCACTATGATATTTAATAATTTCAAGTGTAGCCTTAATTTTTTCAACTGTTAACAAAAATTACTAATAAATGATTTTGCATTTTAAAACTTGTTAGAATCTCCAACAACAATTCTTATTACAGTGCGGCTTTATCTGCGGTAATGTTAAAGGTTTACGGTCTTATTCATATTGAGTTAGAGGTAAGTTTGTAAGCTTCCCTAAAGTTGTTAAAGAAGCCTCAAAACTTTTTCTTACTCCATGAATAAGACCATTAGTCTGGGACCGAATGCATCTTATTTAAAGCGTTAAAACATAACGCTGTTAATGAATAGCCACATTAATATATATACATACGTTATCTGCCGATATTTAGTTATTAACAATGACGCATTTTACATAACGCAATAAACCTGTGCCGATCTTCGAACGCAACAATTAATTTTTGGTACTGACAACACTAGGTCGGCCATTTTAGGCAATACTAGAGGTCAATTCATATATTTGACAGCTGTTCACAAGTGTCGCTATACAAAACAATATTTTTTAAATTCGTAACATAAGAAGTAATTGTAAACTAATTGGAATACATTGCCATCAGTGATAAGTCCTTCATTTTCACGTAAAAACTACTGGCCCGATTTCGATGCAGTTGTCCCTGTTCGACAGCTAATTCTTAACCTTAAACTCTGCGCTACTTTTTATCCTGGGAAACCCGCAGGATTTTTTCTGGGAATGATTTATAACGGCTAAATAAAAAGAAAATCGAACGCCAATGTGATTTTTTACTGATCAATAGCAAATTTAATGTTATAAAATGTGTGATATATTTTATCCCGGAAATCCCGCGGGAATTTTCCTGGGAGCGGTTTAGTCGTTCGGACGCATAAATATTAGCTTATTCCGATACAGTTTCCACTAAGACGATAGCTTACATTATTTTTTTAAGTAGTGCGATAATTTGTGTCCCGGGAATCCCGCGAGAATTTCAAGTCTAGTGTAGACGAAGTCGCGGGCATATCCTAGTTATCAAATAAAAAATATTTGTGGGCTTTATCACGTTATTGTAGCAAAGAGGCGATATATGTTCTTTCGTTTTTCTGATCTCAATTTTTCTTTCCATATAAAATTTGTCAAATACTCCCACACGTGTAGATTTAAATACCTATTATTAAAATATTACAGTCCATTCAAATCATAAGTGTTTTACAAACTACTTACGAATTTCAAGATGTGTATGCATACATACCGATCCACTATTAAATATATAAAATTATCTCCAAAAGGTTGTCTGGAACAAATATCTATTAGCGATAAGATCGCCGATTCTACTAGTTGAATATATATATTGTTAATTCTGATGAGTACTGTTTTCTTGTGTGCAATACAGGATATAGTATTATGTTCTGTTCTGTTTTGTCCTATCCTATTTTGTTCTATTCTATTCTATTTTATCATTCGCGCCAAACATTCTCCTTCTAGATGTGCTGTAGAAAGTTGCATAATAACCTACTTCGTATAAAAAAGCGTATATTCCACAGGTGTCGCTGGACAGATTGTTTTATTAATTTTCATTAAACGTTAATAAAAATATAATTGTGTGGAAAAGATAGTTATTATAAATTTTTGATTTCAATTTTATCTCGTACACAGTAATGATGTTACGGTAGTATAATATGTATACTAGTTACGTTCGTCGTCATCCGTTGACGTGTCTGTTGATTTGATTCCTACTCACGATAAAATAATGGTATGTGTGTTGAGGTGTTACAACTGTACTAATATGATTTTTAATACAATTAAGCAACCAATATCCTACATATTATAAAATATACTTATTATACATGTTATAAATTTTAAATGAAACATTGTCACTTTTTGAATTTCATTCGAGTTTCAACGCTATGATGGAAATGAATAAAAAATAATAATCAGTCAAATGTCTGGTTGATTGTGGAAATTGTAATTTCTATAAAACTCTTCAGATTGAGTCCTTTATTACGTAATATCGAGACTATAATAAAAGCTTCGTTTTTCCCCCTTTTTCCACTGGATATTTCGGTGTACCAATCCTTTAGGAAACCGTATTTTAAAAGCTCGTTTATTCTGATTGGAGTTATTTTTATCATTAGTAATTATCCTATTAGGTACTTATATATATAATACATATTATATCGTTAATTAGCAATGAATTTTAATTTTTAGTATAAATATCTAATTATATGTCAGTATTAATTATGTCTATTATCTTACTATTATAAATCGTGGAAGCGTAATGACTAGCGCACGCGTCCCAAACTCAAGGGCGCGGGTTCGATCCTGGCCGGAACGCATGTACCACTTAGTCAGTTTTCTAATCTAATGTTCATATTGTTACAATTACAACGTGCTAACAACGGTGAAGGAAAACATCGTGATGAAACCTGCACATCGAGATAACCGATATGTCAAACTTGCCAAGCTGCCTTGGACAAGCGTGGCGGATATATTGTCCGTTCCCCCTATAATGGGAGGCCCAAGCCCAGCAGTGGGAAATTTATGGGCTGATATTATTTATTATTTTTATTCTATTGTTAAAAGTATTATATGTATATTACTCTAAATTAATAATTAGGTGAAGATTTATGTAATCATACTACCATAGTTGCACATATAATTTCAGATGTAGATTTAATTGTTTTAATACGGATAATAAATTGATATTGTAATAGAGTTTAATATAAATGACGAAAACATACACATATTTTATAAAGCGTATAAAAAAAACATAAAGTAGCCATTTAATAGTCATTATTGCAACCAGACAACCCCAAGAATGAATTGAACTGATAATGACGATGGTGGTATACGTAATAAACACATAATTATTGTAGGTATATACAGACGTAAATGTTACATTATGAAACAGAAGACGCGAGCAAATCCCTCTTAGCAATGAAAGGGAATTCCCTTTCATTGATAAGAAGAATGGAACATGTATGAATATGAGTATGTTGCGTCCGCAGATTGCAAGTCAGTGAGTGACCTTTGTACGATTGTTGTTTTTATGACGCAAATATTTATACGTTTTTCATTGATGTTGGCATACAGCGATGTAGGTTCGCACGCGTGTGCCCGGCTATTGATTTTTTATTTGGATGAACCCGTGGATAATGGACGCTTTTATGCAAATGCAGCGTCCGCACTGCATCATATCCCCGCTATCTGAGCAAGGAAATGGAAAAGAGTAAAATTTTATTTTAACCCTATAGGGAGAGTACTATGGCTATTAATTACTATCTCGTCAAAATCACCGGACACCATCGTCTCGATCTTAGTTTAGCGTGATTTCGGTGTTCTATTAATTACAATAGAAAGCTTGTGACACGCCAATTTGTCTTTATAAATATTTACAAGCAAAACCTCGCGAAAGCAACTTTTGTGGTTTCTTTTTTCTACTATTATTCTGCCGTGGCGATATCGATATGATATCCTGGATTTAGTAGAATAGAATTTATTGGCACCATTGCAAGGGAATCGTCCTTTAAATATCTTCGCAACGCCAAGATATAGAAATAGCAGAATTGAGCCCCAGACGCACCCGTTTGCGCCATCATTATATAGTGAACATTCCACTGGTTAGAACTAAACGTTTTGCCTCCATCTTTCTTGTGCGCACCACTGTTGAGTGGAACAATTTGGCGGAGTATGTGTTCCCCGATTCAAATAAACCGTCTTCGAGTCACGAGTGAATAGACGTACTACTAGGTAAGCGTAGTACGTCCTAGATCGCATCAAATAGCTATCAAACGCGAACTTGTACTATGATAAAAAAAAGAATTGGAACAAATATGTAAATATACTACAGTTTAGTGGTGAAATTACCCGCGTCTCATACCTACGACGTCGGATCAAATCCTGACCGGGGAGCACCGTCCAGAATGATTAGAAATACATACATATATAGCTTCAAGCCAGTTCCCTTGCGGGGTAGGCACGAACAACAGAGCGCCATTCAGGCTTATTTTTACACACCTCACTCGCTTCTTTGACATTCATAGCTCTTGTCATGCAGGCTCGTCTGTTCTCTGTCTGTTATGATTAGAAATATGCATATTGTTTTAATAGATCTGTGTTACCCGCCAATCGTCTTTTATTACGAGGTGAATCATTCGTTTGCGGACACCCCAACGCTCAGGGTCAAAGTGGGATAGTATGGGACTCCGGGCAGCTTGCCGGATACCCACTAAACGCCACGGTGTTCTTCCTGTCGTGGCCAACGCCGCGGCACTGGATGACGTAAGTTCACACCTTCCACTTCCTTGGGCCAGCGGATGTCTGGCCTTCATGTAATTCCAGATTGTTTTAGTTTTGCAAATGTCCATAGGCGACTGTAACCACGAACTATTAGGTAGGCCATAAACCTGTCCGCTGTACTCAAAATCAAAAACTTACTGATAGTGTATTAAATATACTTATTGAGACCTTTCAAAGCGATTGAAAGAAGTCTCGCGTGACCAAAGGGTTGGTCTATATTTAGGGCAACGAATAAACGTTGCCATATAACGGGGGAGTGCGGCCAGCATTTTGGGAACGCTCCCCACCGACAGCGATCTGGAACTACATCTTTTACTTGTAAATATGTTTATAGTAGTATTTAATTTCTAAGTTTTTGTTTGAAATGTAATTTATTTTTGAGTAATAATTATGTGTGTTTGAAGTAATAAAAACTTATACTAAAACTTTAATATCTTAGATATCAGACTTTGAAAGGTCATAATTACGTTTAATTAAACTTAAAATATTATATATCTCTATTAATATTATTATTCTAGTTAAAATAAAAACTAAAATATCCTATAAATAAAACTAACTTAAAAATATATACACAATAGTAAAAAACTAAAATTAAAATAAAAGCCTATATTAAAACCCGTCCAGCCCCACCAGACCACTGTCGCTGGGCATGGTACCTAGAAGCCTGGCAGCATTACCTCGCTGGATACAGAGGCTAATTCTTTAAGCGAGGTAAGCTCGAGTCTTCCGGTCTCCTGTTGTATCGACTAGGCGTTTTTTTAATATTTTGAAATAATTTGTAGGCACTTGGCCCCCATGGGCCCAAAGTCTCCACCCCAAACGGCTCAAATATGTAACCTGTTCCTAGGGTTGCATATTTGAGCCGTTTGAGGTTTTCGGTAGAGGTGGCAGTGCGACCGGCCCCAACTTTGGACTCCTGGAGATGAGAAGGCGCCAGTGTGTCGACACAGGTAATGTCACACACCAACGGCCTTCCCAAGCTCCAGGGAATCAAGGTCATACCGTCGGGCCTCTTGAACGGCTAGCACGCTGGCGCTGACAAGAGCCCGACGTATTATATCGTTGAGGCCGGCATGTCGCGGAATTCTGCCTGCGCTTCCGCCACACGATAGGCCATGATGGCCAAGCCAGTCGACACCCCGCCCGCAGCGACAGTTGTGTGGTTCACAGCAATTTGCCCCAAGCAGAAGGCAGATTGCTGACCTGAATGTGGCTGCATCCATTAACGTTCCTATAGAAGGTGACGGTAGGGACTGCAACCAAAGTCCTGATTCCCATACAGAGGTAGCTAAAAGACGGGCTCGATCTGCAGAACTAATCGACGTTTCCAATAGTTTTTTACGTCACAGTTCGCAGATCGGCCCGTCCCAGGACCTCTGTATGGAGGGGACAGTGGGCAGACTGCTACCCGGACAAGCTACCAGCCAAAAATTCCTGGCTTCAGTTGCTAGTGATGGCTCAAAATCGGTACGAAGTATGTCTTGAACAATTTTTTTGGTGTTATGGATTGAAGAAAGGAATGCTGGAAGGGCCGGGCCACACTCGAAATTTTGCGTACACCCAGACCACCAAACCTCACTGGTAGCGTGGCTCGGGTCCAGATGCGTTCTTGTAAGTCAATGTTCAAAACGTTGATGAGAGTATTTTTTACGATGTTGTCAAGTGTCTTTAAAATTGTTGGATGCTTCCAGAGTTGACAACATCGTAAAAAAATGTGTGAATTTTGGAACAAATAAACAAAATTTAATTATCCAAAATGCCATATGGCTGTTAAATTTCATGTAAGCGGTCCGAACAAGAATTAAAATTTTGAATTTTGTCGTTTATAAACGACGGAATCGATTCATCCTTAACTGGTGAACCTAGGAGGCGAAGAGAGCTATCGTCAATGATTGTGATATTTGGCGCTATAAGGTAAAATTTTTGGTTAATCTCATCCTTATTTAAGCACATAGGGGTATGTAAAGTTCAAATTTAGACAAATTAAGATGTAAGCCGATTGTTTCTATTCAGATATAATATATTTCAAATCTCTCATAACTGTATCTGCATCACCTCCCAGGGTTCCGTCGTCTAGGTACCACATTAAATTTTGAATTCAAACGGGTGATAATGGGGTGAATCCCGAAGCTGAAAATGGCTGGTCCGAGGGGATCGCTCTGTTGACAACCGACGGCCGAATCTATTAAATTATTTTTGTACATAAATTTAGTGGGTGTATTGCCATAGAAAACCAAACGGGTTGGGATTTTTTTCTTTAATTTGGGTCAAAAGGGCGCCCCTGTCTACGGAATTGAAGGCGTTTTCAACATCCACTTTCAGCAATATCTCTCCACTATTACTGTCAAGAAATGTACCTAGAACATGAACCGCTGCCTCGCACCCGCCTTGCGTGCCAAAACCGAGTTGGACTGACTTTTAAAAGACTTATTTATGCCTCCCTTTTAAGCTTAAACGGAAGAATTAAATAATTCATAAAATTGTGCCTTTCGCCTAAAGTACTGAAGCGGCATAAATGTATACTCGTATATTTTTCATAACTCCTACTTAAAAAAATTCAATTAAGAACCATCTCAGTTTTCTCATAATTTTCCCGTTCTTTGTAAATGATGTTTCAAATACAATACAGCTAGCGAATTACACTCGGGTATCGAAGGTTCTTTTATAAGTACAATGCGGAATAAAATATTTTCCCATTTACCAACAGACAACAAAAAAAGGTTGCCATAGTCACTATTTTAACTTATTAGATATTAGCTAAAATCTCTGTGGAACTTTAGAAGTGGTTTACAATAAACAACTATATAAGATACATACATACATACATAACTTCACGCCAGTTCCCTTGCGGGGTAGGCACGAACAACAGAGCGCCATTTAGGCTTATTCTTACACACCTCACTTGCTTCTTTGACATTCATAACTCTTGTCATGCACGCTCGTCTGTTCTTAAGGCTCCTAACATCACCTATATAAGATAATGGATTAAATCACCTTTCACAATCAATAATTAAAGTAAGAAGCAGATCAAGTAGTTATTTAATACAAACAAGCCCCCAATATTATGGTAGCATCAAATAACTATTAGATAACTCTCACTTTAAATGGAGTTTACAACTAAGTCTACGTAATAAACATGCTCGTCGCAGAAAATGGTATTCTTTTTAACTGACTTCCAAAAGAAGGAGGTTCTCAACTTGATGAGTATTTTTTTTTATATATGTACACCGATTACGCTGAGATTTATGATCCGATTTACGTGATTCTTTTTTAGTTCGACGCGGCATAGTTGCCATTTGGTCCCCTAAAAATTTAACATTTGGCCCAGTAGTTTTCATTTTATGAACATTTTTTATGAAAAAAATTTCCATTCCGTTCCGTATGTAAGCCGATTACGCTAATATTTATGATCCGATTTACGTGATTCTTTTTTAGTTCGATGCGGAATAGTTGCCATTTGGTCCCCTAAAAATTTAACATAGTTAGGCCCAGTAGTTTTCATTTTATAATTTTTTTTCCATTCCGTTCCGTATGTACACCGATTACGCTGAGATTTATGATCCGATTTACGTTATTCTTTTTTAGTTTGATGCGGAATAGTTGCCATTTGGTCCCCTAAAAATGTAACATAGTTTGGCCCCGTAGTTTTAATTTTATGATCATTTTTTTATGAAAAAAATTTCCGTTCCCGTTTCTTGGGACCTATATTTTTTAAGGCGCGTGGCACCTTTCGTAGCACTACCCATAGCTAGACATATACATTAAAAATAAGATATTATAATTAAAAATAGCTTTAGAAATAAGTTATTTTATACTTTTTAGTTTTTGAAGTCGGTTTTTTTAAACGAAGTTTTTTTTATTATTCTTCCGTATGACAGCATTAATTATTTTATTTCTATTTTATCATTCGACCTGAATTAATTTCATCAAAATGTTCGGTAGATGTGTTTTATTCATGCTTCCATTATCGTTATTATTTATGCTAAATGTTTAGTTAATTTCTTCAATTAGACTCAAAATAATAGCTTGAGAAAAAATATATTATTTATGCCGTCGAAGGTTCCAGCTATTTGATAAAGAATTAACCTTTACAAAATCATAATATTCGTTCGTTCGGGTATAAATATGTCCCAGCCACATTTATCAAAAACTTTTCTTTTTTTATCCATATAGACCCAAGGTGAATTCGCTTGCCAAGTTTTAATAAAGCGTTGTCCACTAACTTTGGAAAATTGGGTATTTGACAGTTTATAAAAGTGAGTCACTTTTAATCGCCATCATACGAAAACATCAGAGCCTCCTTGATTTTTTGTGGGTTGTACTGCCTTATTTATTATTATTTAAACAATAATTAAAATTACATTTATCGTGTAATTTGTAACGTGATTGAAAGCGTATTTAAACACGCGATATTTTTTAATATTGTTTTAGATTTTTTTGTAAAATTTGTCAAATACGTAATTGGGGAGCTTTTTAAAAATCTGTCTAAGCCCTGTGACCTAAGATGCAACTTGTTGTGTACAAGTGCCGCGGACGGTGATGTTGATAGGTCTGTTTTACTAAATAATTTATTATGTATTAATCTGTGTGTAGGAATAAGCCTAAATGGCGCTCTGTTGTTCGTGCCTACCCCGCAAGGGAACTGGCGTGATGTTATGTATGTATGAATATGTATTAATCTATGTATAAAAGGTAACATACGCTGTGTATAAGTTAAAATACGCTGTGCGAGCAATTTTGGCTCGTATAGAGTCGTACAATGTATAACTCTATACTTCAAAAATGAAAGTGGGGGACAATGACGAAACCATCGAGACAATTTTGAAGCTAATTTCGAATATTAAATTTAAAGTTTAATTAAAGCAATGAAAGAAATATACACATTATTATGATTTTTGAAAACCTGTCGAATTATTCCATGGACGCCTACGTACACTGAATTCTTGTTTAATCCTTTAGTTATGTATTAGATATGAAAGAAAGAAGAAAAGAAAGAATTATTATTATTAGATATATATGATATAGTATAATATTATATGATATGATATAGTATTAGATATGATGATCACTTTTTTATTTACAATTTTACTATATCAGTCTATCTATATAGTCTATAATGGTATAGTAAAATTATCTAAAGTATACGTCTAAGGTCAAATGTTGTTCATATATTAGGTTGGGGAAAAAGTTTCTTCGCATTTTATATAAAAATTCAAAAGGTTTTTTTATAAAGTTTATTTACATTTAACTAAAGTATGTAGGTGACATTTTGTTGGATAACTTTTTGCCATCTTGTAGGTAGGGACGTGATCCCATTGCTATAAAAAATTTGGGGCTTCTGATCAAAAAACTGCAACAAGTGGTTTTGGCAGTCCTCTCGTGCTGTTAATCTGACACTGCCTAAGGAATTCTGCAGAGACCGAAACAGGTGAAAATCTGAAGGTGTAAGGTCAGGACTATACGGCGGATGCATTAACACCTCCCAGCCAAACTCTCGTAATTTTTGCTGAGTGGCTAAAGATGTGTGAGGTCCAGCGTTATCATGGTGAAAAACCACATCCCTTCTGTTGATTAATTCCGGTCGCTTTCTCTCAACTTTTTGCTTTAATCTCATCAATTGTTCGCAGTACAGTTCAGAATCAATAGTCCTGCCTGGCGGTAACAGCTCATAATGAATAATGCCCTTCCAATCCCACCATACACACAGCATCACCTTGTTGCGAGTTAACCCGGGTTTCGCCACAGTCTGTGAAACCTGACCGGCCATTGACCACGATCTTTTTCGCACGTTCTTGTCGTACGTGATCCACTTTTCATCACCAGTTATCAGCTTCTTTAAAAATGGTTCGGTTTCATTACGTCGTAATAAAGAATCACAAATTAGTACACGATTCATTAGGTTTCTTTCAGTGAGCTCATGAGGCACCCAAATATCGAGCTTTTTTGTGTACCCAGCTTTTTTCAAATGCGCCAAAACCGTTTTGTGGTCAATTCCCAGTTATCCAGCTACATCGTAACTACTAATATGCCGATCTTGCTCCACGTTTTCAAAAATGGCATCAATTTAGTCCGTAACAGGGCGACCAGAGCGACGTGCATCTTTGATATCAAAATTTCCGGATTGAAAACGCTTAAACTAAATTTGGGCTACTCTCACAGATACTGCATTAGGTCCATAAACATCACAAATTTTTTTCGCGGCTTGTGTTGCACTTTTACCTTTTTTGTAGTAAAATTTTAAAATGTATCGAATTTCTTCGTTAGATTCATTCATTTTAACAATAAGAAAAACAAATGAAAATCACACATTTTCCTAATTTGAATTTGGAATTGTCTTCTATAAAATTAAAACTTTTTAATGATACTAAAACCAGCCAGATACAAATGGCATAGCCAAAGAGATCTTATTACAAGTTCATACATACTATATGCGAAAAGACTTTTTCCCCAACCTATTATCCAGAAGTTTTCCAAAATAGGATTATATCTATACAATGAGACGGGCAGACGATTTAGAAAGGTTCCGTTTTAGCCAAAATTGATACAAAATCTTTTAAAGGTTTATTTTTACCGTGAAATACGTGGGCGTTTATTCTGGTAAAATAATTCAGAAAATTTTCCTTACATTTTTCTTGGATACTTTTAGGTAGTAAGTTACGCATTTGAATATTTTCCTTCAAGTTCATTTTAATTTGATTGAGTTATAATTAAGTGAAACGTAATCGATTTTTCGTAATTTCGTAGAATCGTACACTATGCGCCAGATCAACTGCCAAAACCAAAGTCAGGCATTCGGATATTGCCGTGAGACATTTAATTTTCTACGTGAAAGGATAAGGCAAGTAGAATTTCCCGGAGCATCTAGAGCTGCTCAAATTGTGTTACGGCTCCATAAATAGGTGCGGGGCCATAGAGTAGGCATGACTTTACGCTTTTATCCAAACTCAGTCTTTTCAAACATAATTGATACTTGTAGTTTTACATATTATTTTAGGTTTATTTTTTCAAAATCAGTCGATTAAACTCCTGATCAGGGTAACTGATTTGTATTAAATCTAATGGTACAGTTTTAGTTTTTAATAAAATCGGCCCCGAGACTCCTTTGAAAATTTTTCGCTAGGTATATCTTATAGTTTCGGATTGGGCCACAGAAGCCCAATTGAAAAATTCAGCCTGTGCATACCAGAAAGCTGACATAGAAATTAATATAATCTTATATATAAAATTCTCGTGTCACAATGTTCGTTCCCATACTCCTACGAAACACCTTGACCGATTCTTATGAATCTTTTTATGCATATTCAGTAAGGTGTTTTTGTGTGTTTGAGTGGGTACCCGGATGGTTTACATTCGCAATTAGAACTGGTACGTGGCTCTGGCATCGGGTTCTAGAATTTTATTTTTAAAAGCAAGACAGTCTGCCGGGGCCGCTAGTTATGTTATATAAACACAATTTATTACACATATAAATTGCAAAAGAGTAAATACTGAATGTTAATGGCCACACAAATGATTAATGGCCAGAAACATAGACCTTTTAGGGTTCCGTAACCATTTTGGGAATAATGGAACCTTATAAAATCGTCATTTCCGTCCGCCTCTCCCAACAGACGAAATTTGGCAGTTAATTGCAATAAATTATATATACAATATAATACGCGCTCTGACAATTTATATTTTAATTAAAATGGCAAGAAATACTAAAAATTAAGGGTAAGCACTACCAAAGGTCTATTATTTTTTATTTGTAGCTAGGTGACCATTAGAACACTATAGTTTTTTTATGGGCAGCTACAACTCCAGCATACATTACCCCGATCTTTCATATTATACGATATTTCCAACAAGGTACTGCACCTTGCTTGCAATATTGACTCACTAACTCTATTATTAACCTAAACCCTGTCCAAAGGTTTGTTTGGCTTTTAACAACTCGATCATTGATTAATTATTAAGCCCTAAAGCGTTACCGATTTGATTTTATATGAAGATCGAGTTAGTATCTGAATTAATTTTAATCAATTCAGTGCACCTTGTGTACCATTTGCTAAAACATAGTTTTGCGTAATAAATAAGGCATGAAACCCACATGTTTATAGTTAAAAATGAGATAAGAGTAAAATCACGACTTTTTAAATCTAAATAAATGCCGTGTTATTTTCTTTCATTTCAAAATGATTAAATTTAGATAATAATATAATAATGATAGTTGATGACCTGTCTGTTACTATTACGTCATCTCGAACAATGAAGTACGATAATTGCCACATTTGCAGCATGTAAAGTATACGGTTACAAAATCGTTGGGCAGAGTATAGTTATTACATGTAAATGACAAGTAATCTTGTATTAATTTGAAGCGCCACTTGCGACAGTCTGTGGAATTAATATTACTATTTAGCTACTAATAATAAGTAACTTTTTAGTTCACCGATTATCTTGCACTCAACACATACTACCTGACTATCAGTACCAACATAGTGTCAGCTAAACAGACTTAAAAAGAAAATGACAGCAGCCTGCTCTGTGGTAATAACTAATATTAGAGGTCAGTATATTGACGCTAATGGTCCTAATGCTCTTGAAATATTTATATACCTAACTGTCTTGCTACTGAGAAGTTAATATAAAAGGTACTTCTACCATTTATACGGAACTCTTAATTTCACGTAGATTTAGAGGCACTTGGCCGATTTTTACTTCGTCAACGAATTAAATTAAAGTCAGGCACCTGATACCGGCCGTAACTTAATATTTAATTCTTCGGACTATTTTAAGGTAATTGGAATTATTTCGGAGCCGTTTCCTCCAGAGAGACGATCTGCTAACAAGGTATGTGTATTGTCCATTAATATAAGCGAGGAAAAGCCTGAACTGACTAGAGCCAGGTTTAGTAACCGTCTTACTATTTTTTATATTATTGTATATTCTTTATATTATTCGGTATTGTTCAGTGTAATCATTTACGTATGTTTCTCTTATTTACAAAACGATATCATTCAAAAAATAAAGAATGAAAATAATCCAGTAAATTATTTATAATAATCGGCAGACACACACACATATTGTATATCCCCAAATTAAGCAAGTTACGATTGTGTTATGGGTAATATACAACGGACTACTCTGGGGCCGATCCCAGACACCCAGACCATAGTAAATAACGGAGAAAATACGTTTTCCGAAATTTACTATATCAGGAATCGAACCTGGAACCTCTGCGTTGCAGTGAGGTACGCCGGCAAAGGCTTAGCCCGCTCAACCACAGAGGCCGTCAATTATTTAAAATATTACATTGTTTCTATCAATTAAATTAAAACTTTTTGAAAAAAAATTTGATAGATTTGGTGTATATATGTTTTAGATAGCAAACGGTCAAAAAGCGATAATAGTGACGCATGGCGGTTGTAGTCTGCTTTTGTGGCAATACCTATCATTAACCTAAGGATGAAATCTGGATACCCATATTACTATGAATAGAATAAAGAGTTTATAATATTTAGGTAATATCTAATTATATTGCATATCTTTATTAATTAAATATCCTATTTTTGTTATACACCACGGATATGTATTTTATATTTACACATGTCTGTGATGTACGTACATAACATTCTTACGTATGATGGGACGTAACTTCTGCTGCGGTGGCGTTAATACGTAAGTACAGGTACAAATATAACTGAACACAATCAGTTTAAACGTAATGCGCAATTCAATAACACGCGCAAAGTCCGTCACTATATAGGTTACCGAATGTACACAAGTCTCGCCTTGATCGTGGTTCTCGCTAGACTGACCATTTCTCCATTGGGAGATTGCTTTATAATGCACCGATGCAATATGTCTACTTAGCAAGCGTCGACGCCATTTCCCAGAAAACGTAATGCGCACACCTGCGTAATTATGCCTGCTAACGGCCATAAACGACTACAATACACAATGGACTGTTTTTCTAATTACAAATTTTAAACACAAAGTAAACAAAAGAAGTCAGTCATCAGTAGTTTCAATGTTACTAGGTCAAACGCCGCGGCAGGTAAAATAAATGCTTTGTCTACAGGTATGCAGATGGCCCAAATTGTAACAGTATATAGGTATACTACTATCGTAATATATATGTAGGTATGATGCCAAGATGGATATTATTAATCATTTTATCATTGTTCGGATTGTTTGACGATTATTATGAGATCGTTACATTTAATCCAAATTCCCACTAAACTTCGAGAAAAAATGGCTATGATATGCATATGCAAATGAACACATAATGACGATTATATTGCACTAATATTCTAAAAAAAAATCCTCAATTACGTACTATGGCGGCTAGATCTGAATTTTAGTTTTTTCATGATTATACTACGCACACTAGTGTAACGGTATATAAATTACATACACCTTTCAGGAAAATTTCATTTATATTGGCTCAGAATTTTTTAAGAACAATGGTTGTGATTTATAAGCATACTTACACATACAAACAGACGTAGGTACAGATATGAATATTGTTTAGGGGTCCGTTTTAGCCCAGGGCTGTCGTTACCATGGGTGCAATGGGGGTGTGGCACCTGGGCGCATGTCGATTAACTTCAATAAAAAGGCAATATAGAACATTGTCATGGTTTTTCAAGATCTGACTAACGAGACCCCACACGACTTTTATTATATTGAAAAAATAAATCAACGCCATTAGACTCGCATCTTTCTGCCAAATTTCATCCATATAAACTTAGTAGTTTCTGAGAAAAATGACTGTGACATTGTTGTGTGATGATTTGACCATTGCACAAGGGTTCCGTTTTTGTCAAAGTATCTAGGAATTATGGCGCCGAAAATGCTTTAGACGGCCCTGTTTTTTCCTAAATGGTTATGCTTGTAATTCTGTTATAAAACATTTCATTTTCATCGATTACCACCACCACGAGCATCTATTCCCGATAGTGTATTACAAGTGTCGTGTAGGATAGCTCTTAAGTCTTTATAACTAAACTATTCAAGCAACATGACGTTAGAACGTTCTAAAGCCGGAAGTTGAGACGCCTCACCGGAATGTAACCGGAACATTTCCGGATTTAAATTGAGTAGAGCTCCGTAAACATGTTTTGCTAAATTTACACGCAGCAAAACTTTTGAGGCACGATTGTTGTGCCTAATATTTTCCTTTCATGATATTAGTATAGTCTCTGTTGTTTTTGTGAGGACAGATATGAAATGGTAAAACAATATCATACAAATCAAACCAAACAAGCAAAATATGAGGGTCAAATATTCCTACTTGGTGAATCAATCGCAAATCTATGGTTCCGGTGAAAAATAACATTCTAAATAAATAAAAAATCATATTGCTAGCTAGCGTTTTCCCCACGGTTACACTGCGAAAATATCCTTAGCTAGTAGCTTATGTTACTTACAAACTTCATTAGGTTTTTTAGGTTTTTATAAACCTTCAATGAAAATTTATCTAACTGATGGTGAAAATCAAAGATCATAGTTACATTATTGTATGTATACACGCACGTTATCTGTCAATATTTAACGTCATTAACATTTAATAACAATATCTCATTACAAATAACACATTAAACTCATCTCATATCACTCAATCAGTCAATAACTATTACATTATACCAGATAAAAGATTAGCAAAGGTAAAAGTCCATGAACTAAGCTGACATTTTTACGTTTTAAAGATTGTATAGTAACAGGGAAAGGAACTATGAAAAACTTATGAAATATTAATGATGATTTCTAATAAGATTTTGTTACTACAAATAACATATTTGGCTAAAGGAGGTTATATTCTGTAATTATTTATCCCAAAAACTTTGTTTCTTGTTAAATTTACTTCAATAACAAAGAAAATAAATCCGTATGTCTAGACAACTACCCAGCCAAACATAGAGGTGAGTCGAAACCAACCTTATTTGAATTAATACAATGAATGATATGTTGTTTATGACAACGTAGGTATTTAATTTTGTTAGTGAATTGAAAAACGCGATTGCAGCGCCATCTATTTCGCTAAACCGTCATTCCATGAAACCGACGTCCTTTACTCGGATATAAAGTAGCCAAGTGTTAACTTGATTTATAAGTCAGCACTGTGTCAATTTTCGCAACGCCATCTTTTTGGCTATTTTCGTCTATCTCACGAAAACGACATCATTTATCGGGATAAAAACTATCCTAAGTTACGCCCCGTGACATAAGTTAGCTCCGTTTCGAATTTCATTTAAATCCGTTCAGTAGCTTTTACGTGATGCTTTAACAGATAGACAGACAGAAAGACGGACAAAAATTCTAAAAACTGCATTTTCGGAATCTGCTTGCCTGAATTAGCCCACGTGATTTTTTCATATTTTTTAACGCAATGTACAAACTCGAACCATTTACAGATTTATTATAATATAGATAGAAAGATAGATATTGCATTCGATGCATTTTTATACTGTTTAAACATTTTGATTATAAATGATTGATGTTTTATAATACCCCTGCTACACCTGCGTTGCTGTTAGAGTTAATGACTGTGACTCACCTTTATATGTTGAAGGGCAGTTATCTAGACTACATGGACTTAGTTTCTCTATTATTATTATATGTAACAAACCGACTTATGTGTAAGCAAAATAAAGCTACTTCCTAGGGTTTGACACGCTGCCGCGGGACAAACTCTAGTAATAATTAAATATACGCAATCTCGGATAGCGACATTAAAGTAAATATTATGAAGATCATTTAAAAAAATATATAAAGAGGCTGTAATACATTCCAAATAGAACTGATATTGCTTTAATTTTAGAACTCTGGCAGCTAAAAAACACTAAAAACCACTCGGTTGCAGTTTTTTCTCCTGAACCGACTGGTAAATTCCATTTCACCACTATTCGAAAGTGCTGTTAGCGTCCTGAAGCAAAATATTTTTGTAATGTCCATCATCGAATTAAAACTTCTTTAGCTTTTGTTATTTTGTGACTATCTAGACCAATGATTAAAATTGAAGTGTCCACCTGCTATTTAAAATAAGCGCTGGTGATGAAGTTTATTGCATGCCTAATCATAATTAACCGTTTTTATATAGAATTGTCGTCTATCTATGAATTAGTCTCGATAGGCTAAAGTAATATTTTCCCTATTTTCGTTTTCCAACATTTTAAAGGAAGTTTAGCCAGAGTATATATGTTTCTTCTACTCGTGTATTCATTATTTTATGATTAATAATAAATAATGATAAATAATTTTATCTATAATCAAGAAATATTTGTGAATTACGTTCATATAAATAATGCAATAAAAACCATTACGTCCTACGGTTCTGGCAACTTCATGTCAGGCTATTGGATAAATATGGGTAGTGTTCCAATATAGACAAGCTGATTTCAATCGTAGGTTATCTCAAAATATAGGTTGCTCACGACGTTTTCCTTGACGGTTAACATCTTCGATCAACAATAGTAAGTATTGGTGATCGAAGGTTAACATGGTCGAAATTGATGCTTTACTTAGATAAAGATTTAAGATACATAGGCGAGGCCACGTAAAAATTCCTATCACTATAATTATTATATATAGGTAGGTATATATAACAACTTTCAAAATGTTATGTCGGCATCTTTATGTACCTATTCGTATTGAATAAACGCAATGTATAAACGATATCAGATATTACGTATTTCGTTTATTCGACATGATATATATTAAAACGCGTCAAGACATCAATTCATGTCAAAGGTCAAAAGACACTTAGCTTTGGAGCTGCGGAAGTGAGGCGGGTCCTATATTGATCAAATTTTACACAATCTCTTCAAAGACACGCTACGATGAAAGCTTCAATAACTTTACATAAATAGATGTATGATATGTAGCAGTGTTATAAATTAGCTAATTAGTGTTCAATGTTAACGCTATTTACAAATGGTATGAGTAAATGTGTGATTATTTATGTGCAATAGCAAGGCCGGCCATACACGGACTGCACGAGCAGTTACCTAGTGATCAACATACACGAACCGCTCTTGCAGTCAAGAGTCAACAGCTTGAGGCTGCCATTGATAACTGCTTGAGCAGTTAGTTTAACTGCTCGAGCAGTTGCCAATTTCAAATTAGTAGCATCATGGATTTTGAGGAGGAAGCACTTCTGCTGCTTTTGCTCATACGACGACGACGGCGGCGTAAAAATAGAAAATTGTGTTGAATAAAGAGCGCCAGAGCGCGGGCGTAGGTAACTGCGCGAGAGCAGTCGACAGCTCGAGCAATCAGTGTATGCCTGGCGACTGATTGACTGCATGATGAAATTTTACCGTGCTGCCAACCGCCCGAAGCAGTTGCGACTGCTTGAGCGGTTCGTGTGTGTACGTACGTAAAAGTCTGCAGTTCACTATGCAGTCGCAGCTTGAAGCAGTCGATCTTGACTGCTTCAAGCTGCCGTGTATGGCCGGCCATAGACAGATATGGCCAAAGTATGCTAATAAAGGCCCCATTTTTTGGTTTAATTAGCAATGGAACTCTTAAAATTATGTCCGTTTGTCCGCTTGCCTGTTTATGTAAGTCTGTTGCTAAAAACTAATAGGTATATAAGTATTGATGGAATTTATTTACAAGAACGTTATATAGAGTGTTGTAGTAAAGTTATGAACAAATACTAATAATAATAAATTATTAGGGATGGCTGCAATACACTTAATTGAAGAATAAAAAGGTTTTTCAGCGTATATAGACAAACGGGCTTTTGTTACATACCTGTTTTAAAAATCATAGACAAAAAAAAATAATTTATCATAATATATGACGAGATATTCATCTCCTAAATCTCAAAGTCATTAGAAGCATCAGTTTGAATGAGATTTGGTTGTAAAGAATGAATAAACGAATGAGAATTGGTTTGTAAAAACGTTTTTTGTTAGTTTTAAAATACAGATTATTCGCGATAATACTTTTTATGGTTATTTATTTAATGGTCTCTGTGGTTGAGCGAGCTTAGCCGTAGTTGGCTGTTCTAAATGAAACGCCCAGGTATGTCCAGCCTGGGACAAGTAGCGCCGCGATCTCGTTGCGCCCATCGGGGCGGATTTCTCCCTCCCGGCTGTGGTGAAGGCCATGGTCGGGAACGCCAACGCGTGGGACGCAGCCGCCTCCTTCTGCGAAACCGTCATATCCGCGGAGGAGGCGGCGGAGCGAGAGAGGGAGCACTCCGCTACGCTCCCCTCCCGCCAGAGCCGGCGGAGGGTCACTCACGACGACCTCTAGCCGCCGTAGGCTACGACCGTGCGGGCGACCGGCGGGGAAAGCGGACCCCCCGCCCATAAAAGGCCGGAGAGGAGGGACATGCCCCGATCCGCGCGCTCCCTCTCAACTCGAGGTGAGTCCGAGGCAGCCGGAGAGACCTAGATCTCTAGCTAATATATGGTGAGGCCAGCCCGAAAGGGGCCGGCCGTCGTTCGTCCGGGCTGGAGATGAATGCACGAGCGAGTCAACAGCCCGGACGAAGGACGCTTGAGGTTCGGACAGATGTTTTAGTGGGTATCCCTAACCACGGCGTGGCAATAGCACTTCACACATGAGGTGCTAGCGCCACCCCGGCTTGGCGAATTCCACACACGGGCTGCGAACCTTTCCCCCTCGCGCAGCTCACGGTCCTCATACGGGATCATCATCAAAGATAATGAAACGAAGAGGCTCCGGGTTCGATTACTGGCAATCATCCGTGCAGGAACGGAGATAGAATACAATTTATTGCGGCCGGGCGGCCTGTCGTAAGAGGCGACAAAACAACCCACAGCTAGGTGGGAGGGCATTTTACTGGATGGCTACCACCCCTGGTCTAGAGTATGCCGTCATAACAATCTTGAGTTGTGTTCCGGCATCGGTGGCTAGGTTCCAGTCTCCTATAAGAGAGCAGCAGAGCATTTGTAACACCTTTTGTGTCTATAGGTGATAGTAACTGCTTTCCAGCAGGTGGGCCCTCTACCTGTCTGCTGAACTCTGTAATAAAAATAATAAAAAATGTTAAATTGACTTGAACGAACTTTCCGTTATTTATTATGGTCGGGGTGTCTGGGATAGGTGGCACCAGACTGGTCCGTTGTATATTATCAATAACACAAGCATAACTTACTAAGGTTAGGGATCGTTGTATAGCCAAATGACAAAAATGATATACGTCGGCGGTCACATCTATGAAATTCTTTATTGTAGGTACATGGATTAACCGCATTTGGCCAAAATGTTACTATTTACCTACGGAACCCTAAACATGACATACAGAACATTCATCATCATCATCACCAATTGTACGTTTATTTTCCATTTCTGTCTAGATTTACACCCGTGACAAAATAAATCCTGTGGTGCATGAGTAAATAACTTGTATTTGAGGAACTGGCATGGCAGTTAAGTTGTTATTGTTGTAGTAACGTTATAAATTCATACATTAGTCAATGGAAATTTTAACTCATTATAAAGCCAATGTTTTGAATTTGAAACATAGTCTATGGTTGGGCGCTTTGTGATGTACTTGTTTGTCGTACACAGTATACATATATTTTCCTAACGACGAGGTGCGACACACAATGTTCTTTTGTGTTGACGCTACCTACTAGCATTTTGTATGCATGCATGCACCATTTCCTTGGCATAATAATATTGCACGTTCCACTGTGTCCCCAATTAAAATCATTGTTAAAGAAAAATGTAATGATGTCGTTCTAAATACTGTCACAATGTAACTTTTATTATGTTAGCGATACTTTTACTTATCTTTGAAGATTCTAACTTTGAAATTGTTTAACTACTTTCTTATGGTCCAAGATCCCAGTCACCAGACTTACGTGATTTTAGGAAAGATGAAATTTTTAGGATCAGTAGTTTAACATAAACTTAGAAAGGAATGGATACTTGCTAAGCAGAAAGCCAGGTCGTTTTTCAGGTAGTAGGTATCAAAGATGGAAAAAATCCATGCTAACTTACGTCAAAGTAGCAAGGCTAGTTTTTACATATTATTATGTCATATATGATATTGTTATAAACAAAGATATACAGTTGCCAGACACTTCCTGTGGGCCATAACTTTTGACAGACACATTAAAAAAAATGTGGGACTTACGTCATTTTAGGAAGGCTGAATTTTATATATATTATCAAGTATATTTAAATGTTTTTCAATGAGCCAGACAAATCTGAAGGCCAAAACAACTTCCCTGACTCGTTAAAAGTTCCGCTGCGCGAGGAAGCGCGAGAGCATTATTCAAGTGAATTCGATATTGTTTATATTCAAATTTTATGTACATACATACATACATACATAACTTCACGCCAGTTCCCTCGCGGGGTAGGCACGAACAACAGAGTGCCATTTAGGCTTATTCTTACACACCTCACTTGCCTCTTTGACATTCATAACTCTTGTCAAATTTTACTTTTGCAAATTGCAAAGTGCAAATTTTATGTATGGTATATATACTATATATAATTACAATACTAGGTATATGTATCGTTCATGCCTACCCTGCAAGGGAACTGGCGTGAAGTTATGTATGTATGTATGTATATATACTAGCTGTGCCTGCGACGTCATCCGCGTGGAATTTGTTTTCAAAACCCCCCGATTTTGAAATATTCTTAATTGGTCCTATTGGTTTTGGAGTGATGATATGTAGCCTATAACCTTCCTCGATAAATGGGCTATCTAAAACTGAAATAAATTTTTAAATCAGACCATTAGTTCCTGAGATTAGCGTATTCAATCAAACAAACAAACTCTTCCACTTCATATATTAGTATAAAATTCATGCGTCAGAGTGCATCTTACTTGTACTTACCTAGATATGCTTGAATAATGCTCTAATGCTCTCGCGCTTCCTCACACAGCAGAACTCTTAACGAGACCGAGGAGATGTTCGGCCTGTCAGATTGTCTGGCTCATTAGAAAATATTTTAGAATATTACACTGGACAATATATATAATTCAGCTTTCCTAAAATGACGTAAGTTCCCACATTTTTTTTAATGTGTCTGTCAAAAGTTATGGCCCACAGGAAGTCTCTGGCAACTGTATATCTTTGTTTATAACAATATCATATATAACATATGTAAAGATTCGCCTTGCTACTTTGAAGTAAGTTAGGATGGTTTTTGCCACGCTTTCTGCTTAGCGAGTATCCATTCCTTTCTAAGTTTATGTTAAACCACCGATCCTAAAAATTTCACCTTTCCTAAAATCACGTAAGTCTGGGGTGACTGGGATCTCGCTCTATTAATTTACTTACAACATTCGTAAAATTCTGACTACACAATTACATTCTAATGTATACAAATTTAAGGTTTTGGGTAAGCAAAATTACTGAATCTGGGGGCCATGATCCTCTTCAAAGTTCTATCAAAACGACTGATTGACTCTTCAGAAGATCAGGGAGCTGGTTCCTATCTCGGACAACGGATCACTATGACAATCCAGCGAGGTAACGTAGCCAGCCTTCTGAGAACCTTATCCATTGACGTATTCTACTTATAATCTTAAGAGCTTAATACGTAGATAACAATAGAAGTTAAATTTCCTCCATTGTATGTATTACCTTACAGACATACCTTCCTAATGTCTCATTCATATCTGTCGACGCTTCGACAGTGAGCAGGAAAATGGGCAATGTGCATATGTTAACGCAACTTATTTGATACTCGCGCTACCAACTTCTCGCGCATAAACGAGAAGTTGAATTTATTCTGGCAATTTTGGCATTATTTCATGATGGAACGAAGTTCTTTTCAGCGGCTTGCAGTAGTAGAGTGAACTGGCAGAAATCGTCCCGTAAGGAAAAAGCGTTATGCTCCCTCCAGGCAAACTGTAACCTAAGGAACTTTTATTTTTTAACTTTAATACAAACAAAAAAGAACTTAAATATTATTAATAAGTGTAACATACAATGTTTTGAAAATAGAAATTGTTGTAACATGCTGAAAATAGTGTACCATTATGTGAACTTTGTACCCGACGGGGTTTCCCCTGACCGCGCAGTTCTTTTTTAATTGAAATAATATTACTTAGGTAATATTTAATTCCATGAAGAAATTTGGTTGCAAATAATAATCAATATATTACAGTATAGCAATAAAAAAAGTATACTAACAGTTTTTAACCAATTTTTTTTACATATTATATTTAACCTGGCCTTTTAGTCTAATTCAATCAAATAAAAACGCTTTACTGCGTTTTTATTTTATTGAATCAACGCCTTTAAGACGAATTACATCTAAAGCTGATATTAGTTATTAGACGGTCCAATTTTGTCTTTCAATTTGGATGAATATACCAAAGTGGTACCTAGATATAAACAAAAACTCGAACACAAAAACACAAGGTCATTGAATGACGTCGATTCCTTTCAGTTCTGTGTCTTTCAACGAAATTGATTTAATTTGGTTGATCCCTCTTAGGTATATGAGTTTAACAATCGTGAAAAGTTAAGGAAACAATGTAGATTGTATTATTATTATCAAAAACTGCGTATTATTTCTGAAAAAGAATTATTCACGTTATTGACAGTAACAAAAATTATTAACAATACCTCAACAGATGCATTGTAGAGATTCACATTTACGTAATCTGTTGTTCTAGAATGCGCAAATTGTGTTAAGGTCTGGAAATTGTTCGTCTATTAACCCAATGACAAGTCGTTTACCGAACTAGCCTTCAACTAATTTCTGAAAACAAATATTTGAAGAGGCAAAACCAAATTACCATAATTACTTTGAAATGTTATGTTTATTGTAATTACTAGGGCCTGCCCGCAGCTTCATCTGCGCTGCTTGAATGATATAGATCTTAATCAAATTGCTAATATTCTTAGTTGTTCAAAATCGCCAATAATTAATAAAAACTTCAGAAAACCATTTAATTTATTTTTAATTATATAATAACTTATTTTGGATAACTAGTTTCTTATAAAATTTTATACATATATACATAACTTCACGTCAGTTCCCTTGCGGGGTAGGCACGAACAACAGAGCGCCACTCAGGCTTATTCTTACACACCTAACTTGCTTCTTTGACATTCATAATTCTTGTCATGCACGCTCGTCTGTTCTTAAGGCTTCTGACAAATTTTATCATCGTTCTAACCAAATTCCCGTTGCACTCAGAGTCCAATCGTTACTTTCCTACTTTGTGTTCCAATTCGTGCGGTTTTCGGCCATCTTTACTGTTAGACCACTGCAACTGGCACCCATGTAGTCGTACGTGACGTCAAGCCAGTATTTCTCGAACCTATATCTTCTGCCGGGAACTTAGCGGAGGCCGCATAGCTATAATTTTATTTTCCACATAAATTGACGACTAGTTTTCTGCTATTATATAAGTATAGGTAGATATTCGGATTTAATAACACTTTAAATACATAATTTTTAAATTAAATATCTATTTATATGATGTCTGTATCAACCCTTTTAGGTGTCATTTTCCAGGATTATATAAACTACGGTTGTCCACGTGGCTGCCCTCGTATTTGTGAATTCATATCCCTGAATAAAAATTGGCCTTTGTTAATCTCTAGGCTTTATTGTAACTATTTACATTATTGAAACTTAGAGTAATTTCATTATTATTTATTTTGTTATAAGTATCTTACAGTATAAAATAACAGATGTTTCAAACCTGCTAAGCCGCCTTAGACAAGCGTGGCGGGTATACTGTCCAATCTTGCCTGAAGTGGGAGAACTGAGCCTAGCAGTGGGACGTTTATGGGCTGTTATTATATATTACAGTATATTCCATATACATAAGTCTAACCTAATACAAATATCATATTATTAGCGATAGAATAGGGCTTTTCTCTCGTATTCGTTAGCGATGTCTTGGACATTTTTTTAGATCTTCTAGGATAGTTAATCTCCTTTATGTAAAGCACCTTTATACACTTTTTATTAAAAATGTACACACATCCAAGATTGTGACGAAGGAATAATCAGATAGAGCCACTTTCATTTTTATGTATTGTTCTAGATAGATATACAAACTGCTTCATTGTAATTTCATAATATTAGATGATACTCAAATGCGTCATCTCAGAAAGACAAAACATTGGTATTAACTAGCATATATATAAGAATGAGTTGCATGCTTAAGACGACAGAAGTCTTGAAAAATGGCTCGTATTGACTTCAGAGTTTTGTTTGTTGTGGTATCTTTTGTGGCTTTAGAAGTCTCAGCGGCGGGCAATGCCACTGAAGCTTCGACGGTATCTTCTACCTCATCTTCTACTTCATCTTCTATCTCAACTTCTGTTACTACTACAACAACCATTAGCAGGCCTGGAGTAAGTCTTATTTAGTCTTAAAAATTTAACATCAAATTTATTAGAGGGATAAATTAAAAGGTTGCTAAAAGGGGGTGCGATATAGTTATAGGGCACATTTATTTATTATTTGAGATATAAGGTGAATTTTGAGTGGTTATAATTTTTTTCATATATATAAAAAAATAGCACTTCGCCCTCTAACCTATATTAAAAAAGTTAGGATCTGTTTATAATAGTTCATAATGAATAAATGTGCCCTATAACAATACCCCACCCCTAAAAGAATCCTATAAAAGTAGTTAGATACATTCTTAGAGCATTTCTTACGTCTTTTTACGGGTTAAGTTCTGTAATATTATCGTTGATATTCGTAGAATACAGTTTTAAATAAGTAAAATAAATAACAACCCATAAACGTACCGCAGCTAGGTTTGGGCCTCCCATTTTTACAGGGGAACGAGCAATATATCCACCACGTTTGTCCAAGATGGATTGGTGGGTTTGACACATCGGTTATCTAGATGTGCAGGTTTCATCACAATATTCTTCTTCACCGTTATCACGTGGTAATTATTACAATATGCATATCAGGTCAGAAAACTGCCTAGGTGAGCCATGCTCTTTCTGTTCAATATTCGAACCCGAGCCCTTTGAGTTGGGGACGTTTTGTTGTAAGTAAATTCTGTCAATTATATCTTTAAAAATGTGATAAATGTGCGGGTGAGAAAGCGAACTCTATTTAGGTAGCTTCCTAAACCAATTAAAAACAAAGTTATTAGCGTCTTTAATTTTCAGAGTTACATATGCCTAGAGGTGACTTCTGTCACTCTGAAAATTAAAAGTCATCTTGGGCTTAGGAGAAGTTTTATCTATGCTTAGGAACTTTGGAACTTTTCAAAGAAAAATATTTAGCGGGCGTATACAATATATATATTTTTTTAAACTACGAACCAAATTACTAGTTTAGCGTTTTACCTATTTATACTGCCTGACTTTTCTATACAAGACATTGGCAAAATCAAGGCATAAAAGGCATTGCAACAATTAAAAAATGCTATGTACATAATATATACTTTAAGGTGGTGTTATTTTTACATAATATTAATAAGATTTTTGTTTTTTCAGTTCATACAGCATATAACACAAGCACTTACTTCCATTCCAAAGGGTATGGCCATCGCATGTGAAAATGTAAGTAAGACTTAATTGTAATAATCATTTATGAATTACGAACATTATAAGTGTAAGCTAACTATCGGTCAGGCGATATTTATAAGTGACAAAATCCAATTTTAAGAAACCCATGGTAATTCACACCGATGTGTTTATTGTATTAATAAATAGCCAAAATTTTCTTGCAGTGTATTCGATTATATGTAATAGATTATAACAATAAAAAAAACAAAATTGATGTGAAGAATTCAAATAAAAAATAACCATTAAGCACACTATATATGTATTAGACAAACATTCAGGAAT
This sequence comes from Dendrolimus kikuchii, assembly GCA_019925095.2. NCBI lineage: Eukaryota > Metazoa > Arthropoda > Insecta > Lepidoptera > Lasiocampidae > Dendrolimus > Dendrolimus kikuchii. The sequence goes on from CM034394.1 coordinate 14,545,764, forward strand.
AACATTATAAGAAGTAAATTTCAGTACAACTTTGCAATCGAATATTTCACCACCTATTTACTTAGTAAAAAATTCACTAAAAAACATCGTTACTATTATAGATGACCTGTCTATCGATATTTCATAAACCTATGTACACTAAATTTTGTTTAAAACATCAATAACATGTTTAGTGGCCCCCTATATGCTCATCATTTTTGCGATTTCCTATCAAATTTCATCCATGCACTACTTTTAACGAAAATTAGCTGTAGTATGAATATATTATATAGACTGACAGATTGACGGACGTACATAACCATTTTATAAGGGTTCTGTTTTTACCAAAATTGTTACGAAATTCTAAAGGAAAATCTTTATATACTTTAGTCTAAATAACAAAATAAGGCAAGATATCGAATTCTTGATACCTAGCATTCGGTCCAGCTTAACGCTGCGAATGTGAATTGACGGGTTTAAAAATAACTCTTTATTCACATTTGGAGTGGGTCGAGATTGTTCCTGAAGCTAACTTAGATCGACGTCTTCACAAAAGGTTTATTAAGGGAAAAGAGGACAAACACAGTTGAATACATATCCTGAAAATATAGATGTGAAAATTGGATTGAATACTCGTATGCTGTTTTCTACATTAATATCTACTCTATCGTTCTACTTTAATCGTTTCAATTAGAATTTTCCAACGACTGTTTCTTGTAAACTGTGGGTCACAATATGGCAACTAGACGTAGTGTGGTCTAAAATGGACTGTATTTGGGACTGATATCTACACTTGTAAAGTAGAAGCTACTGACCATAAGATCCGCCCGTTCCTGAATTAGTTCAAGCTGCAGCTCACAGAATAACGCATCTCATCGCTTTCACATCACTATTAGCAGGTGACGGATACGTGAGCAACTACGTATAATAAGGCTCGACGCCTTTAGCGTGGTTACATTATATACATCTCCAGTAACGCATTAAACCATTATCTACATCTGTGTTACATAGTTACTAACACTAATAATATCCCAGATATAGCAGGGACATAACAGTAATGTAAATAACAGCAATGGAATAAAGCTTTCCCGAAGGATTCACTAGCTCTTACCATGGTATGTGTACTGCTTAGTAACTTATAAATTTAAACACATGTGAATTAGAATCCTGGCCGATAATCGCCCATCATTTAGACAGTTTTTGATGAGCTAATGTATCTAATTTTGTAATTGCTGTGTGCTGACGTTAAAGGGGAAAATTGTGATGAAATTTGCACGTGGAGATAATCAATATGTTCATAGGCGTCGAGGACCCCTTCATATTAGGAATACTAAAAATGTCAATAGCATAAAATAGTAATAATAATTTATTTTGATTTTTCAGAGTGCAAAAGCGCTGCAGGATATTTTAGGATCGTGGATGCCATTTGAAAGTAAATTAAGCTAATAATACATAAGTTACAATTAAACCTGTTGATAATAAGAATTACAATAAAGTTTTATGAATAACTTACATTTCCTTTTAACCTATTCTACTCTTCTTAAATAAGGATAAATCACAGACATAAAAAGTTCAATACCATAAAAGCCCTACACTTTACCAAAATAAACAAAATGCCTATTTGACACGTTTTATAATAAATTCTATATGCAATGTACATGAAAAAATGTGCTTTTAAATATTTTGCTATAAATCGTACTTTTAAAAATATCCTGTTTAAACAATAATACATAAGCTATTTGATTCGTTAAAATTATGACGTCATAACGTAGTACATGCCTAAAAAAACAAAGAAGGCTGTGACATTTCTTAATGGTGATAAAAAGCATCTCAGTTGATTTGACTGTCAAGTACAATTTAATTTCACACAATCAATAATTCATCCAGATGTATCTGCGTAGTAGATCAATTTTAGTAGAGCGCGACAGAGTACAAATCGTGTAATCGTGTACGAATGCATCCAGCCATTTCCGCTGGCGAATAAGTTCAATGTAGATTATTTCCATTTCGTTTTGTCAAATATGCCTTTTAAGGCTCCACAAATACTTCCTCCCTTTGGGTCAGTCACAGACCAAAGATTAGTTTAGGTTCTGTTACAGGGGGCTTTTGCCTAAAGCATATTATTTTTCATTATCTTTCAAAAAATACTTAAATATGCATGAATACTAGACACTAAATACACAAATCATGCAAAGCCAGAATTAAAAAAGAATTGGAATAACGGCAATGCAAACAACCTTAAATGCTTGACCACGGCGTAACGTTCTGAATTAAAAAATTTGAATATGACTAAGTTCTGAAATTGTACACAATAACACGACATGGAGCAAACCTATTTAAGATTGAGTTTGTTTCAACATGTAAACAGTATAGTAAAGGCTATGGCAACCGTGTATTGGATTGTGGTCATAATGCTAACTTGCAGTTTGGTCGTATTTGCTCAAAATATTACTATGCCAAGTGGACCTGCTGGGCCGCCCCCTCATGGACCCATGCCTGAAAGGAGACCTTTAGGAGTAAGTATAAAATATTTGTAACTCAATATTTAATTTATAAATTAAAAAGGATTTGTTAAACATTTTTTTAAATTATAAATAAGTAAAAGTTCTTGGAACTTGAACATTATTTTAATGATTTATTAGCTCATTCTTCACAGCTATGGGCATAAACCAATTATCATAAATTATATTTATGGTATTTATCACATACTTTACATAACTGAGCTAAAGATTAAGATAACATACTTTTTGTCCGCTTAGTTCTTGAAATGTAGAAGTTTCAAATTCGATTTCTTGCAGGGTAAATTTCGTTAATGAATAGCTTAAGAAGATACAATCTGTGAGAATCTCTATATAAATAATTTGTCTTACAGGCAATAGCGAGTTTTATCAAAATGATATTTGATTTACCAATGGGATTAGTAGAAGTTTTAAAAGACGTAAGTACAATAGTATCAAAATTTTACTTTAATTTTATTTTATCGCGTAGTACCTACTGCATATTTGATCTGTGGTTGACTTACAGTACGTCATGATAGTTGAATTAAACCTAAACCTAGCAAGAGCATTTTTAGACATTTTAAAGCAGAGCTCGAAATATATGAACTTCAACGATATGCCATTTCAAAACTATTTTAATCTAATTAGGAGTGATATCATATTTTGAAACAGTCTTTACATGTTTTGGCAAGCACGAAATATCAGCAAATGCCTAAGACAGTAAATGGACAGATATTTATTTGAAAATTAATGTCAGCTGCTAAGAGTTAAATTGCACAGCTCAGTTGCTTCGACACCTGTCTTTTTCGATGATATCGAACCTGGTGGAGCAGATGTATGTACAGTGCACTATTTGACGCATTCTTGACGGAATGTTTTTATTGTTAAGTGAAAGAAAACATCGTGGAAACCTGTACAACAAAATTACGGTTGTGTAATACCGACCAACCAGTTTTGGCCAAACGCAATGGGTATGCCGTCCATTCTGTGTCCAGTCACAAGGCTAATATTTATGTGGCGCTTTAAAGTGATTTCAAAGGATTTACGTTTCTTATGGGAAAAATACTAGAAATGATAATAACAGCTACAGAGAGAGAGAGCAATAGAGCTAACAGGTACCTAAATCCTATTCTAGCGGAGGAGAGTTCTTAACTCACTGCCAACATTTTATTTTTAAACCAAAACTTACAACATTCAATTGGTGGGAAAAACCTTCTAAAAATTAAAAAAAATTAACTGATATGATTTATTATCTCTAATATATAAAAATCAATTGCTGTTCGTTAGTCTCGCTGAAACTCGAGAACGGGTGGACTGATTTGGCTAATTTTGATTTTGAATTATTTGTGGAAGTCCAGGGAAGGTTTAAAAAGTGACTAAATATGAAAAAAAATGCTTGGAATATAGTAAAAACAACAATTTCACTTTCCCTTAGAAACTTCTAAGGCCGTACGAAGTTTGCCGCGTCAGCTAGTATTAGATAATGCTTTGAAAAATAAAATGTTGGTTGAAAGTCTATCGGTGCTTTGCTAGGTATGTTATCAAAACTCAAGAAATTAAAGACTTCTGGTGGCCCCTGGAAGAATAGAATTTCGGGACTTTTTCAGAGCTACCTACATTTTGTACTAGCTTAGATCGTTAATGTATAGACGGAACATACGTAAACAAAAACGTCAAATGAAGTGAAGCAATTTTTACAAACATATGCGCGTAAATCTGTGTAACACGTCTGCGTACTCGTAATGCACTGCAGCGCGATTGGCACGCGGCATCCGTTAAACCGGCCTCAATTTTAGGGTCCGAGACTCCGTTTTTCTATTAATAGTTTAAGACGAGAAGATTATTCCATGCTTATATTAAGATTGGAAACAATCCAATTGGTACCACAATACACATATATATTATTACAAACTAACCGAAATTAAATTAAAGTCTATATTAGACGGTGTTTAAATTTTGATGAATCAACTAAAATGATCTATATAAAAACATTGCCTTAAATCATTCAATTTCACTGAACATCGTCATGTCCTTTCAATTAAATTGATTCAATTTGTTTCATCCGTCTAATATCAGCATAATCAAGTCATTCTTAAATTTAACTCGTAAGTTGATAAGACATCATTCTTATCAACTTACGAGATAAGGGTAAAATTGCTTAAATTATTACCTAAACACTTCTTGATCCGTTTGATCTAGGCATGGAAAATGTATTTACATAAAATATATCTATTGTTTTACAGGGAGCTGATGCGCTTGAAGCCTTCGTTGTAGCATTAATGAGGGGCTTATTATAGCTTTATAGCAGACTTCTTCACTATGTATTAAGTTAAAGTAATATTGTTTAGTGATGTATATATAATAGGCGAGCTTAACCAAATAATTATAGAAACAGAAAACATTTAATTTGAAAACTCAAATAGCTCTGCTGAAAGTTTACTTTTTTGAGGTAATACCCTGTTCATGGAAACCTTTTGACATTGAAATCATGTAAACATTGTCAATGATAGTTCAGTAAAAAAACTTCATTATTACGTATAATAACAGTCTGGTTTAAACCCTGTTACGCTTTAACTAATCTGAAATATTTATTCAGTGCTAAGCACAGAAAGATATTGCAATTTTTTTCCTGTAACAAAAAACACGATCGGGAACCAAATTTAAATTAGTGTAGGAGATGGAAATATGCAAATGAAAAGACAACGATTCTTAATATCACGTAAATTTATTTCCTTCTGCTCAAGTTACGAAACATAATATGGCCTGTTATATTTTTACAACATATAATTATATTATACTTATTTTGAAAAAAAAAACGACGATACAGTATATACTAACAGCTAGACTAGACACGACTGCAAAACCATGCATTGGTAACGGTTACATTATTGAGTATCTATACTATTCAAATATTAAAATAAGTAACTCATACATAAAACGTTATAAATATATGCATTTGTAATTTTAAATAGGAATGATTTTAGACATAAAGTAAAACAATTCATAAAATATGAAAGAAATAATAGCTAAATCACGATATGTGAAATAAAGCTAATAATAAAAGTTAAAGTCAGTGCATTTTGTTATTTCGTGAGTTCAGCAGACGGGCAGAAGGCCCACTTGATGGAAAGCGGTTACCGTCACCTATTAACATTTGTAACACCAAAGATGCTCCCAATGTGCTGCCCCTCTCTAAAAGGAGACTGGAATCTGGTCACTAATGCCGGAACCATGGTAGCCATCAAGGCGGACAAATGCCCTACCATCTGGTATTGTAAATAAAATTTTATCAAACTTCATGGTTGTGTTTAGTTAATACAAACGAAATATGTAATAGATGGTTTTTATACAAAACCAGTTTAGTAGAGTATTAAAAGGATTTAAAAAAATTAATGATATAATAATATATTGTCAATAAGGTGAGGCCCAAGCCCAGCAATGTGATGTTCATATGCTGTTATTATTATTTATTATATGACACTAATAATTGCAAAGTTATTTCTGCTTTAATTTTCACATATTGTCATCCAGTTTTCATGGTGGGATTGTTTCCATTTATATGGTAATAAAATACATATTTTCTAGACATCCATCACCAAGCAATACATATCAAAATACTACTACGTTTTTATTTTCCCTAAAGAAAAATGGACATGTGTCTTTTGTAATTTCCGATAATTTTTCAACTATCTAAAATAACACGTGTAAGCTCCGTGAGAACAACGTGATATGTCAAATTTTTATGTTATATTCGATGATCAGAACGGTAACAATGAATTATATTTTGTATAAAAATACGGGTTTTTAATGATGAGTGAAAGGATACAATATTATTTATTAAAAAGATTTAAAGATTCTTTGGTGGTGTTTTAATATTACGTAACCTACATAAGCATTTATAGGTAATGATTTAGGCTCCCTTTCTCTGATGTACAAGCAATAATAAAAAAATTCTAATAAGAAAATGAAAATAAATTATTTTTAAATAAATTATAAAACAGTAAATAGTGTTAATTCAAATAGTTAATATATTTTTGACAATATTTTTGTTATTTAAGGCTACATTTTTTAATAAAACACGCCGCTCTCACACAGAAGCGACATCCAAATAAAAGTACGTGACAAAACAAACGCTGGAAAATATAAGTGTGCCCAGAATGTAGGCTTCTCAATTTGATTATAACATTGCTCACACTATTAAGCACACAGAAACCGCCAAACACATAAGTCGAAAATCGGTACCATGGAGATTTTTTCTTGATCGGTACACTAGCTCCTCGCGTGTGTTAGTTAGTGTTATGCAAGAAACAGGGGGCCAAAAGTGATCGACTTTTGAGAGTCGCATAGTGAATTTGACACGTCTCTAAATATACTGGTAGTTGCAACGCATAGCATAAAGTTCCACTTTATGTTGGTACTGGTCATGGTCATCATATGAATCTCCGCAAAAGATTTCTTTAGACCCTCCCTCAGACGACCAACCAAAGGTACAACGAATGGGTTTCTTAGGCCTTTGTTGCGCTATGTTTCGTTTCGTAAAATGGATCGATTCGTTTGATGTTACAAGTACGTGGTGGATTGCTGGCGAACGTTAACGAACGATCCCTGGCCTTCGTGAGTCCTGTGTGCACTAGGCCTGACTTTCACCCAAGTTTATGGTATAAGGTTCACAATTGTATTTTTAAAAAGTTTTACTCTTAATTTTCTATTATTGATTGATGAATGTTATTAATAATAAGACTTTTAATAAAATTTGAATTATTAACATGGTAGGTAATAATATTTTTCTTTGGTTTGTTATGTACAGAAATTCTGTATTACTGTTGTAACAACTGATATAGTCCTTTATACTATAGTATTGGTAAAATATAGACACTTAAGATTCCTTAAAAATTCAATATACACAATACAAATAAAAACTAAAATAAACTCTAATTAGGCTAAACATCGCCGTCGATTTTCCTGCTAATTGCATTTTAATTACCAAATTCAATAAAAAATTCTTTAAAAAAAGCTTTCTAATTTAAATCTAACCATTATAGAGGTGGTATATCGATGTTTTTGCAAAGATTCACAATCAATATAAGATATAATGAAAAAAAAAGAAAAAATAATATAAAAGCGTGCATAAAAACACAAAAAAGCATAATTTTATTTGTTGTAAATGTACTGCATTTATTTTGAAACTCTAGTTACGAAAGTTAGATTTGTTGTAAAGAAATCTTTATGGACTTCAACATTTAAGTCGACACAGTTTATATGAAAATCGGCACCAATACATCACCTTAAGCAATAATTCTTATTACACTTACACACCTAATAACATGAGAAAATATAGAATCTTACTAGAAAAGCTGAGTACACTTTTGATATCAACTCCTTAAGCACAATTTAAATCTAAATCTCGAATATTCTATAAACCAACGACGAAGATGATAGGCAGTTAAATTGAAATGCACTGTGACATTTCATGTATTCGAAGATACTTTTTCATTTACATGGATTATCATCTCAATCAGTTCACATATTAATATTGTGCATAAAGTCTTACAATTTTTACTCGTCTAGATAACTGAGAAAATCGCTTCTCATGACACGTATTAAACACTTAAATCAACAAGTAAATTTTAAGTGCAACTTATTACTAAAATCATCTATATGCTTTTAAGTCACTTAAAATTTACTTACTTACTTAAAACGTATAAGCAAACCACGTCACTTGGATCATACTATAATACCAGTACCTATTGTGCGAAAGTGAAATTGTATTTTTGCGTGTCATTGATTTATATTAGTTCGTGTAGACAAGTTTATGGCCTAAGGTGTCGATTACCTTATGCAGTAAGATTCTATAGGTTTTGAAAGTACACATAGAACGGGATTAGACATTGAGCTGATGTTCTATATAGTATCCTACTACATAATAACGTGACGGATAGCACATTTAACATGAAATATTATATTCGGGTACGTATAGAAATGAGAACATTTAACTGAAAACAGAGATCAAATACAAACACGTATCTATAGATAAATAAAGCACAATACACATAAAGAGGGATTTTCTATTACTGATATATTTGGAAACATAATTATATCACTTCTGTTTAAGTCCCCATTTAAAAACTTAAAAGGAAATCTTACCAAAATTTAGTAAACTTTCTATGAAAACAATGTAAACTTCAAGTCTTCTAAAAATAAGACACTAATAGGCTTAACTTCACCAAAAGTAATACATATTTCTAAAGACATCTGATCAACGCAATACATTTACAATCAATATAAAATATAGACTGAAAAAATGTTTTAGAGAATTGTATACAGAAACAGAAAAGATCATAAATTTGTTTGAAAACATATTGCATTTATTTCGAAACTATAATTCCATTACAGATTCAATTAAAAAGGTTGTTTTTATATAAATATGTTTATGCGCTTTCATATTTGAGTTGACGCAATTTACTATGAAAATCAGTCATTGCAACTTCGATGTCGCTTAGTCAAGTTTTCCTTTTAAAGTTTTTATATGTATACTTATATATGCACATAAATAGAGACACCATAATAAAATATTTCGAATAATATGGGTAATGACTCCTAAGAACAATGCATAAGAGGATTTAACCTCTAACGCCTTTCATCGTTAATTTCCGATGACGACTAAAGGCGTTTGAGAGTAAGCCAAGGTTCCATCTTCTCACAGTTGTGCTTTACATAAAAGATCCACAGGTGAATTGAAAAGTATTTATTCAACCATGCCATTAGGTACAGGTATATTGACATAATTGTTAATAATATCCTTGGGTTTCTTATCGAGGTCAAGATCGAATGTTATATAGGTGGGATTGGTGACAGCAGCTGGCTGTATATTCTTTTCATTGTTACGTTTTTCGAAAACGTCATCGGACTCTTCGTCGATTCGAGGACATCCGTTGGTAACTTGTGAATTGCTTTCAAGGCATTCTTGATCAGATTCGGACCCACTTCTCGTCGGTAGCCGATTTAAAGCGAGCATGGGTGTTAACTCCGACCCACTGCTGGCCTCTGAAACACGAGATCCGAATTTCCGCGCTTCAAAATCAAACGACGTGCCTGTAGGACGTGGACTGAATATCCTTTGAGGTGAAGCATTCATTTGTAGATATCCCTCTTCATCTGCAATAATATTTGATTGACGTATTTCATAATCGTGCTTACTAGGGCCTAAAATTAACTCGAATTATTACCTCATAAACACATCCTTTCAATAATTTGGCAGTTAATTCTGCTAAAACTAATTTAGACAAGGATTTGGTATCCTCGGGTTATGATATTTGTAAATATATAGGAACAATATAAAATAGTTGATAGTAAATAATATTTGTAAAAGTGATTCACATAAATATACTTATACTGTCTGGGGGTTTTATTAATTGTTTTTGTTTTACAGTTTCTATTGAATTGTGTTTATCTATGATATCACACATTATATAAGGATCTTGTTTACTTATATAGATATACCTACAATTATAGTTCATTAAAAAAATTAGAATATAAATTTCATTTTTGCCTTTTGTTTGATTCTATTTATGTATAATATATAGTTATATAAATATAGACTGATTTTGAAAGGAGATTACGACGTGATATTTAAAGACAAGGTTTGAGCGTAAGCAACTGTTACATAATTTCATTTAAAAACAATAATCCAACTGAGAGGCAATTGAGCTAATAGACAAAGTAAAAAATCATGCTATTTAAAGGATAGAGATAAAAATGTATGTAATAGAAATATCACAAACAATATATACTGTTAGTGACAACAAAACAGGACACCATTTGCGTGCGATTTCTTACTGTAATTTAAAGAGCATCCATCTTAGCGAATTCCGGAATTAAAACGCAGTAGTTTCCGTTTCTTCTGACAAAAGGAAAATCAATTTGGGTGGTTAATAATACAAATAAAATAAAAGTAAAAATTTACATAAATAATACCCATGGAAAATGAGAAGTTATGGTAAAATTTTAGCACTACGTCTAACTGCTAATTTTTAAAAGATTAAGCAAGTGTTTCTTTTTGTTATTCAAAAAGTACTATTAAATATTAGGAACTGGTACTAGTCTAAGATCAATTTTAGAATTATATATGTCTGTAATTCCTGGTACAACAATTTTGGCACTGGCACCAAGCGCATTAATAATACTTTTTTAATATATCAGATTTATTTATTTATTATTCTTAACTTTATTTTGAAAATGATTTATTTATTTTTCTCGTATATGTTACGGGGCGAAATCATGATCTGTGCCACGTATAAAATTTCAAAATCAAGTTATAATACCGATATATCGTTTAAGCTTTAGTGTTAAATTATATCTGTAACAGCTATTACTACTCATTTTCCACGGCGTTGTCCGTTTGTTTTACCTTGCTTAATTTCTGCAGCGTGAAATCACATAAATTATAGCAATTTTAATAAAAATTCACATGTAACAATGTAATGTATACATAATACTTTGTTAAGTAATAGTCCATTAAAATACTTTTTTTATAATTAGGCACTACTTAGGGTTCACCTTGGCCTATGCACGAGTGAAATGTCGGTATTTTTCCAAGTTCGAGGTGCTGTTTCTTCCAAGTAAAGGGACAAAACATAATAATATCGATATGTTGATATATCGCACATTGGTTATGCTCAATGCTGAAACCAACCTCTACAATAATAAGGAATAATGATACCAACCTTAAGTTTTCTGCATGGTGTACAATGGTGTACAAAGTGACTTATTTATAAATTCTTACCTAGTTTCGTGGGCGTGGTGGGGAAGAAACTCCTCGCGTTGACGTAATGATGTGGACTTGGCGTCACCAGATTGTTGTAGTCCGGTGCACATACCATTTCTAAGTAGTCTTGTTGATCCCCGGATTTCACATTCATGTCCATGTAAGCGGAGTTTAGATCAACGTAATGCTATAATTTGGAGGAATAAAAATATTCATTGTAATAACCGCACTATCAGAGAAAAAGAGCGTATCTACTCGCTAATCAAGCATATTTAAGGCGGGTACATACTAAAATTAAATATAAACCCGATACCCCGTGACCTGAGTGAAATCAATAAATCATAATGTACAATTTCCTATGATCAGCGACACATTATAAATACCCGATGCGACGCGACGCTCTCAAAAGCGTCACATTCACCTCACTCCACGTTAGCGTATTGACGCTAGTACTGCATGTAGGACACGATAGTCTGGACATTCCATGCCTCGCGTTAACATTTCGAAAACTGTTATGGAAAGCGTATTTTTTAGTTTTTTTTTTTTAAATTATGGTTACAACGCCTTTGGTGTTGATTTTGCCGATTTATTTAGATTTTTCATTTTTTTACTCACAAACACTGACATATTTTATTGTTGCTTTTTATGAAATTTATTTAATGTTTACTTATTATCTATACTAATATTATAAAGCTGAAGAGTTTGTTTGTTCAAACGCGCTAATCTCAAGAACCGCTGGTTCGATTTGAAAAAATTCTTTCAGTGTTGAATAGTACATTTATCGAGGAAGGCTATAGGCTATATTATACTTTAAAAAAAATTAGGGATCCTTACTAAAAGTCCAATAATGTAACCCAAGGTGTAAAAAAATGAGCAGAAAAAATCCTTACACGGCGTGCGCTGCAAAAACTATTGATTATAGAACAAAACAATGTACTACCACTTTGCAGAACACATAATTGTCTACAAAAAATATCGCATAACCATATGTCTAACTATTGTAGTTATCTCACAATAAGTGTTTTCTTTACTAATCTCAGGAACTACTCTGGTCTGATTTGAAACATTCTTTCAGTGTTGGATAGCCCATTTATCGAGGAAGGCTATAGGCTATATATCATCACGCTAAGACCAATAGGAGCGGAGCACCAATGAAGAACGTTTCAAAATTGGAGGGTTTTGAAAGCTAATTCCACGCGGATGACGTCGCGGACACAGCTAGTATTATATATTTGATAAGTAAAATTAATTTGTTTGTTTAGCAAAATACGGCGTACAAACTAAAAATATGTTAGTATATAATAATAATATGTAAGCAATGTAATAACGTCGCTATTTCTTCAAACAAATAAAGTCTTTTTGTTTCCTGATGAACAATCAGTTGAAATTGTCCAACGATATCTTAGATGTTTGAGTGTAGAAAGCATCATGGTGACGCGACATCATGTGTTGTTAATGTTTACCGTACACGTTGTATGTCGAAACGCTCTATCTGGCGGCGCGTCTATAATATGTTTCCGCCTGTAACAACTCTCCCTATTAAAAACAACTGAAGATAATAAGAAGGGGTTACACAAATACTCACATTTCGTACATTGTCTTCGAGGAATGTACCAAGTATTTCTTGCAGTTCCGAGAACGAGGGACGAACGGTCGGCTTCTGCTCCCAACACCTCCTCATCACTCCATACAACCGGTCGTCGGCATATGGAGGCTTGTCGAGGCGATTCCTTAAAATCAATAATAATTAAGTTTCTGACAGAAAAAAAATACGAAATAATTATTTATAATAATTAGAAGCTAAAAAATTCATCTTAATTAACTTATTGTCACGCCTGTTTCCCATACGGATAAGCAGAGACTAATTGACGTAAATAATGAAAATATATGATAAGTTAATGATCTATTTTAAGATTAACGGCCCATTAACTGATTTTAAGAGCGGACAATCGATTGACCTGTAAACACGGATTTACGTTTGTAGAAATTATGTTACTTTTGCTATAACTTTGGGAAAATTCCGAAAGTATTCATGGATTTATAAATATTTTCAATCAAAACATTTTTTAATAATATTTATTGGGTAGTTTTTGATTTTTTTTAGTTTGGTGTTAAATTTAAACGCCTGTAAGCAGAGCTCCCTATTTTACGGGAAGGATCGTGTATCCGCCACACTTGTGAAAAATAAAACACCAATTAGAAAATTTTAATTGATATGATAGCGTCTGTTCACTCGACACCACCACGGTGATTCTGTGAAATTCTGTGTACATGGTAGTGTTTATACGTAGTAGAGCCATGCTGGAATCAATGTCTTGATTACACCTCATAGGACCGGCTGGATCGGTGTGATACTACGCTCTCACAGAATATTGGCGTGAAATGGTTAGCCTTATTTCTAGTCTAGTAAACTACTACTATTCTAGTCTACTACGGTTAGTCGTGTTTTGTGCGATGAGTGTGACTACCGATGGCTTACTTTCCATTCCCCCTATTCCAATCTTATATGTCATCCCCTCTATCCTATTCCTTCTGTCTGATTCCTCTATTTTATCTGCCTATCCCATTCTTATCAGCCCATTTTAAAGGCAAGCCACTCCTTGTCGTCGCCCCTGGTGTTGCAAACGTTTGTCTGTTTGCTTAATTTACAATATAAAAAAACGGACAAACGTTGCCCGCTCTCCGATAACACCGTTCCACCGCTGATGCCTACTTGACGTTTGAGTGAAATAAAACCTGCTTCAGGACTCACCCGTCATTCAGCCATTGTACGAGACTCGTTGGACTAATATTAGGGTATGGTGTCTTTGCTAAAGAAAATAGTTCCCACAACACGACGCCGAAAGACCACACGTCGGACTGTGTTGAAAATATGCGGTCTGTCATGCTTTCGATGGCCAACCACTTGATTGGTAATGGACTCTGAAATAAAAAATAATATTTCTTTCAATAATTTTATAATAGGTACAAGTTGTTGCAACAAAAGTTTGTACGGATCGTGTTTCAATTATGTAAGGATGGCAGTCATAATTGTTTATAAAATAGTAAGTAGGTACTTAATGTAGTAAACATGATTAATTACAGATAGTACACCTTATTTTTAAATCCAACCCCTGTGTATGTCCACGGAAATGTAAAGTAACAGAGTTTTTATGGCAATTTGAAAATACACACTTCACTAAAACATTCACATATTCCACACAGACTAAAAGATTAAAAATAATCATTATCTTACAATTGAAGACATGAGTAGATGAAGGAGTTTTGTGACATAAAAAAAAATACGTTATAGGAAAATGTAATGTGTAAAATATGTAATGTAAACAGGCAAGGAAACCATATTGGAACTTAAAACAACGCTTTTTGAATTTGATTTTGAAAATAGTAAGTAATGAAGGAGTTATATGTGTAGCAAAGTGATAGTAAAAGAGCTTTGTAGGCCAATTTATCAATATTTACCTATTGTAACATATCCCTTTCATTCACTCATGTCTTCAATTATTATTGATTACTTTAACCAATATTACATGTATATGTATTTTTAAAATAAAACTGCATAGCAAAACATCACCCTTCTATTTCTCACCAAATAATCTCGACCAACCTGATTTGATGGAAAGCAGTGGCAGGCCATGACGCCTGGTTTCATACAGTCTCATTCATATTGAGTTAGAGTAAGCTTATAGCAAGTCTAACTCAATAAGAATAAGACCGTTAGTGAATTGCAACGACGCACGGCAGCGCCTTATAACGCAATCAGAACACCATCTGATTGACGATATTCATCTATTTACGGAAGCGACGTAATTTCTCGGGATAAAAACTATCCTAAATTCTGATCCGGGATGTAAGGTAATTCTGTATCGAGTTTCATCTAAACCAATTCAAGTAATTTTCACGTGAATCTTTAACGGGCAGGCGGATAAAAATTCTATATTGTATTTTTAAAATTTGCTGGTACGAATTAGCCTCCTTGATATATTTCTCTTTATTAAATTCATTATAAGTATAGTGTAAATCCTCTGTAAGTTGAACTTGAAGGGAGAAGCCAAAAAATTAGAGTTATAGAGTTTTCAAGTTATGGAGGATTTCGACTTAAGCGAATTTTGTACGGAAACATTCGACTTGTAGACGTATTATACTAGCTGTGCCCGCGACGTCGTCCGCGTGGAGTTTGTTTTCAAAACCCCCCGATTTTGAAACATTCTTCAATGGTGCTCCGCTCCTATTGGTCTTAGCGTGATGACATATAGCCTTCCTCGATAAATGGGCTATTTAACACTGAAAGAATTTTTCAAATCAGACCAGTAATTCCTGAGATTAGCGCGTTCAATTAACAAACACAACAAACAATAAGTTAAGAAAAAAACAAACAAACTCTTCAGCTTTATATATTAGTATAAGATTTATAGAGGTTGTAAAATCAAATATTGCTATGTTCAAGATACAGAGGTCCAATTGATTTTTTCGAGTTCTAGAGGGTTCAGATATCGAGCAACGGAGGTTTTGGGGGTTGAAGGGAACACAGTGTTTTTTTCGACTTTGGGAGGTTTTCGCCTTATCGAGGTTCGACTTAAAGAGGTTCTACTGTATTACATACAAACTCGACCGCTCATACATTCATTATATTTTAGATGATTAACTAATACAAAGAAGAAAACTTCACCTTACTTAAACCTAATTACATTAATATTGCTTGCATTGTATTCTACCTATAATATTTTAAACTATAAGTTATGTACTCACTCATAAGTCACTGACATCTATGGGTAATATAGATGGATTAAAAGGCTTTTTCTACGTCGCACTACAAGACCGCAGGGCAGTCCGGCGAGGTGTTACTGGCATCATGATAATACATGGCGTATTCAGTATTACTGGCATCTTACCCATAGATGACGGTGACCTAGGCTCAATATTCTTCGTACATTTTGTCACACCTGTTTCCCATTGGGGAAGGCAGAAACACTAGATCTCCACCTGCTACGTTCCTGACAAATACTATTCCCCTTTATTTTTATTTAAAGTGCTTTATCGTGGTCTTTCTTCAAAATATCCTCAATTTGATCGTGGTAGTACCTCGTCAACTGGCACTGACTGTACCAGTCGCATTTCCATAAAATTATTTGTTTTGTGACTCTGCTTTCATTCATTCTCTCTATAAGCCCAAACCACCTCAATTTCATAATATTCCCTTTACACCTCTTGTCACTACATCCTCTTTCAATCTACAATATTCCCTTATCATGCTATTTCTTATCATATCACTTACATTACCCTTACATGTACTTCTCAAAACTGTCATGTCAAATGTAAATTAAGGTTTTAAAAAAATACATTTAAGTCAAATAGGTGGCAAGTTGCTCTATTCTAGATGGACAGACGGGCATGACGATTTTATAAGCGTACCATTTGTTATAAAAATGATTACTTACATTTTCTTTCTTCTGATACTCATCATTCTTGTAAATGCTCTTAGCCAGCCCGAAGTCGCATATTTTCACTATATTATCATCTGCCAGCAGAACATTTCTAGCAGCTAGATCACCATGGAGTATCTGAAATATTTAAAAAACGACAACATATAGAAAAGTATATTTTAATAGTCCACAAGATATGACGATCAATTTATCACGTGTAATGATTGCACTGAATTAATTAAAAGTATATGCACATGTTATAATCCGCCTGGTCATTGAAATAAGAAATAACAGATGTGTGAAGGCTTTATTCCTTTTAACCGGCTGGGCTCCTACGGTTATGAGGATGGTGTAGTGTAATGAAATATCTACATTCAAATAATATTAAAAACACCCTTTTATATGTAAGTAATATCTATATTACTTACATATATTAATAAAAGGGTGTTTTAATATGATTTGAATAGTCGTATTGGTCTAAGATTTATGGCTAATGATTACTAAGGAATGTAATAACATCATACCCTTTTTATAACGGAGTGTATATATTTACAAATCCCTATCCCTATTAATATTATAAATGCGAAAGTAACTCTGTCTGTCTGTCTGTCTGTCTGTCTGTCTGTCTGTCTGTCTGTCTGTCTGTCTGTCTGTCTGTTCCGTTTTCACGTAAAAACTACTGGACCGATTTGGCTGAAACTCAGTATATATATATTTTCGATGCCGAGAATGAACATAGGATACTTTTTATCCCGGAAAATGGGATAGTTTCCGGGATAAAAGCATATTTGTCTCTCTGTTTGTTATCCTTTTATGGAAAGACTATTAGACCGATTTGGCTAATACTCGGTACATATGTAATTTGAATACCGAGGGTGGCCAAGGGATACTTTTCATCCCGGACACTGGGATAGATTTATGTAAAGTTTATCCCGGAAACTAGGATAGGTTTTTTATTTGTGGTTTGCCATTTTCATCATTTTGTTTATTTTGGTCAATTTGGTCGTTTAGGTAGTTTTGGTAGTTTTGTTTGGCTGTTTTGGTAGTTGTGGTAGTTTTGGTAGTTGTGGTAGTTTTGGTAGTTGTGGTAGTTTTATTTTGTAGATTTGGTAGTTTCGGTAGATTTGGTAGTTGTGGTAGCTTTGGTTTGTAGATTTGGTAGTTTCGGTAATTGTGGTAGTTTTGGTAGCTGTAGTAGTTTTGGTAGTTGTGGTAGTTTTGTTTTGTAGATTTGGTAGTTTCGGTAGATTTGGTAGTTGTGGTAGCTTTGGTTTGTAGATTTGGTAGTTTCGGGAGTTGTGGTAGTTTTGGTAGCTGTAATAGTTTTGGTAGTTGTGGTAGTTTTGTTTTGTAGATTTGGTAGTTTCGGTAGATTTGGTAGTTTTGGTTTGTAGATTTGGTAGTTGTGGTAGTTTTGGTAGTAGTGGTAGTATTGGTAGTTGTGGTAGTTTTGGTTTGTAGATTTGGTAGTTATGGTAGTTTTGGTTGGTAGATTTGGTAGATTCGGTTGTTTTGGTAGTTGCGGTAGTTTTGATAGTTTTGTTAGTTGTGGTAATATTGGTAGTTGTGGTAGTTTTGGTTTGTAGATTTGGTAGTTTTCGTTGGTAGATTTGTTAGATTCGGTTATTTTGGTAGTTGTGGTAGTTTTGATAGTCGTGATAGTTTTGGTTTGTAGATTTGGTAGTTTTGGTTGGTCGATTTGGTAGATTCGGTTATTTTGGTAGTTGTGGTAGATTTGATAGTTGTGGTAGTTTTGGTTTGTAGATTTGGTAGTTTCGGTAGTTGTGGTACTTTTGGTAATAGTGGTAGTATTGGTAGTTGTGGTAGTTTTGGTTTGTAGATTTGGTAGTTATGGTAGTTTAGGTAGCTGTAGTAGTTTTGTTAGTTGTGGTAGTTTTGTTTTGTAGATTTGGTAGTTTCGGTAGATTTGGTAGTTGTGGTAATTTTGGTTTGTAGATTTGGTAGTTGTGGTAGTTTTGGTAGTAGTGGTAGTATTGGTAGTTGTGGTAGTTTTGGTTTGTAGATTTGGTAGTTATGGTAGTTTTGGTTGGTAGATTTGGTTGTTTTGGTAGTTGCGGTAGTTTTGATAGTTGTGGTAGATTTGGTAGTTGTGGTAATTTTGGTTTGTAGATTTGGTAGTTGTGGTAGTTTTGGTTTGTAGATTTGGTAGTTATAGTAGTTGTGGTAGTTTTGGTAGCTGTAGTAGTTTTGGTAGTTGTGGTAGTTTTGTTTTGTAGATTTGGTAGTTGTGGTAGTTTTGGTTTGTAGATTTGGTAGTTTCGGCAGTTTTAGTACGTTTGGTAGTTTTGGTCGTTTGGGTAGTTTACACAATATTTAGTTATATAAATAAAACTAGAAGGGGTTGAAATAGGGTATTAAAGTTTGTAAGGAGGACCAATCATTTATCAAGTTTATAGATATAAAAATTCATAATCTAAAAAAAAAATGCGACTTTCACTCGATCTGTCTGTCTGAATACCGAAAACTGACATAGATACTATTCATCCCGGTAGATATGGATAGTTTGCGATATAAAATGAAGTAAATCTTCCGAGGGCAAATAGCACCAACATAAAAATACAATTCCTGTATTAACGCCTGCTCTTAAAACAAGAGGTACGCACTAGAGTTTGACGCGCGGCGGAGCCGCGGGGTAAACTCTAGTAAATATGTAATCTTAAAAATTAAAACTTTTGCATATAAAAACATAGTAAAAAATAAAAAGTACGAAATAAATATTAGGTTTATGTTATGTTTATTGACAGAGGCAAGAACCAGAAAAGAATAGTTGTCGAAAAAAATTGTATGTGCTTGAAAATCTATCAAAGGATGTCTACCTTTCTACTAGCCAGATACTCCATTCCTCTCGCGATCTGGAAGGCCCAAGCTAGCAAATCTCGAGATGTAAGCGGCCGTGGGCTGCGGCCGTCGAAACTGTAGTCGCTTTCGTAGTTAGAACGCCATTCCGGCTGCACGTACCCTTCAGACACTACAATAACAAAAAAATATTTTGACAACATTTATTCCTTTAATATAAATGTCAACATTACACACAATCAAGAATAACAAAAAATATATAATGACATTCAATATGTTGTGATAAATAGTGGCGATAACAACAGCAAGCAAAATATAATGTTTGGTTTAAAATGAATAAGCAGTGAAAAATAATTAATAAAATAATTCATTATAATATTTATTTAATTCATACTAATAAGGCCACTTTCTGATTCGCTCGATAGGTATCGGTGTGGAACGGCACACACTGAGCGAATCAGGAAACCCTCAGATATAATAGCCATCGGTAAGCTTTCGACACCGTGTATACCGATTCCGTACCGCAGCTGCACCGACAAATCAGAAAGCGGCCTAAGGTTGTCTGCAATAATCTGCTATAAGGCCGTCTCGGTGAAGCCTACATCCAGCAAGATACATTGATTGGCCGACGAAGAAGATAAAGCCGTGTATCCCTTTCTGACCAATTAAGTTTTTTCATAATGATATGCAATACAATAAAATATATTGTATTCTATGTTTAGATATGTCTCGTGTTACCTTTAATACGCTCTAAACGCTTGTTTTTCCTACGATCCTATTTGCATACATAATCGACACCAATATTTGCTGGTGTTCTGTTTTATTAATATTATGCAAGTATAAGAAAAGTTCGGACTATGAACAATTATTATAAGGTATCAGGTAAATACTAAACAAGTTACTTATGTAAATATATCTGTTACGCATAACGCTTATCGAAGTCGTCTGCTTATACAATAATTTAAATGTTTAGGTTTCCTCTTTATGTTTTCCCTCTCTGTTTGTCATTTTATTTCAATCTTTAAATACAATCTTTAATTTCTGCATCGTATTTCACGTTATTTAAGAACAAATAAAAAAATAATAATTTTTTTATTATATTATATTGTGCCAGGATGTTTTAAAGTATACAATTTTTTTTAAAGGCATGATGCATCAACTGTGATATATATAACGCATTGCAGAACTAATATGATCATAATTATATAAGGAAGGCCTTAATCACGATGACTTCAGTCAAGTTTTATGTGATGAAATTGGTCTGTTTTTACTGGGTATATGTTATATAACCAAGTTATCCAAACTACACCTTCGTGATGACTGATGTCTATGATCCTAAAATTAGTGCGGCTTTTACTTAATCCCAAATGCAACATGCTTATAAATAATAATAAAAAATCTTTTTATTATGCAATAAGTTCATAATGCAATTTTTTTATATTTATACGGGTAATATCTACAGCCAGTTCCAGATTTATGTATAAAATAGTAAGGACAAAAGCAAAACAAACATTTGTTTACAAGAAACATGCAATTGGTAATGTACCTTTCACAAACTCCACAACCTGTTGTTTCGCATCTTCTGACAAAATAAATATCATTGCATCATAAAATTGTAGAAAAATCTATATTTTTATCAAAAAAGTTGTATATAATTACATAATTTTTGTAATCTATCAGACTTTGTTGAGGTATAGCCATACGCCTGGTGGATGTCTCACGTGACCAAAAGACTGTTCTATACCTCGGGCAACGCATTAGCGTTGCCATTCAGCGAGGCAATGTGGCCAGTCTTTTGGACACGTTTCCAACTAACAGCGGTCTGGCATTAGATTTTTTTTGTTTAATTTTAATTTGTATATAGTTTATTTTTTAGTATAGTTTAATTTATAACATCTTAGGGGGCGTCCATTAATTACGTAAGGTGTTCTAGGGGGGGGAGGGATCAAGCTAAATCTTTCCAAATCTCACTTAGAGGGGAAGAGGGTCTGAGCAAATACGACGTAGAAAACGGTGTAAAATTCCGTGAAAAATTTATTTCTAGAATAAAATCATTTGCACCATTTTTAATTCGCCACTGCCTACCGATTCAACCGGTGCACGTCTTCATGAGCATGCAGTACGACCTCTATTGCCCAAGTTTATTTGATGATATAGACAACAGATGCAGTATCTATTTTGTATCCATCACAAAAGTCGCAGAACTTTGACGTGCGGCCCATCATGCACGTACTGTGCAAACGCGCAAATTGCGCCCCTAGCGGATTGTCACAAGACGAGCTACTGAGCTTCTGTGCGCAAGCGACAAAGGCTTAGAGTGGCTAATTCAGAGCGAAGTTGAAGTAATGACTCTAATTCCCTGGCAGCGTGGCAAACCTTTGGTGTGGGATCCGACTTGCGTAGACACGTTGGCCGCATCCCATTTACCAAACACGTCTAGATCAGCCGGTTCAGCGGCGGAAATAGCCGAATCACTCAAGCGGCGCAAATATGCAACCCTCAGTGAGAGTTATATGTTTGTGCCGTTTGCTGTCGAGACGCTTGGACCGTGGGGTCCTGAGGCCATGACCGTCTACCAAAATGTATCGAAACGACTCATTGACTCTTCAGGTGATCAGAGGGCTGGTGCTTACCTCGGCCAACGGATCAGTATGGCGATCCAGCGAGGAAACGTAGCCAGCCTTCTGGGCACCTTACCCATAGAAGACGGTGATCTAGGCTCAGTATTCTACTTATAGTCTTGAGGGACTATTAGTAGAATACAATACAAATAAGTTAAGTTTTCTTGCATTGTATTCGATTATATGTAATTTAATAAGCTTTTTGTATAAATGTAAAAAAAAGTAGCAGATGATTTTATTGAAAATCACTTGGATATGTTGGTTCCAGTAGTCACTCTTGAGGCCCTGTACGAGTCTCCTTGGACTGAATTAGAATAAAACTTTTCAAAATTTTTGTTTAAATAAATAAAATAAAAAGCCTTTTTATTTGGTCCATAATAAACATACAATATACAATAATTTTAAAATGTCGATTTATCATTATTTTTTATTTTTTATTATTCTATTTTTGGACCCCCCGTCCGGGTAAAGGCCTCCTCCAGCTGCGCCCAGTGCTCTCTGTTCGCAGCCACTCCGAGCCACCTTGGGTTCGCGACGGCACGAATGTCGTCATTCCAACGCTTGAGCGGGCGCCCCACACAACGTATGCCATACGTGGGGCCGCGCCATTCTGTCACTATTCTTGTCCATCTCTTGTCCGAGTATCGTACGATGTGTCCAGCCAGCCCACTTTCACTTGAGCTTTCTTACATGATATATGGCGTCTCTAAATTTAGTTTTATTTCTTACATTTAATTTTTTTGTCTATCTTTTAGTTTTATATTCAGCGCGCTTCGTTCCATTGCTCTTAGACAAACAGATTTTTTATATGGCATTTCTTTCTGTAAAAGCCCATGTCATTTAATTTAATATTTATAATTTAATTTTTTGATTGTGATTTTAAATTACGGTAATATTAACAAATACTAGTCTTTGCTAGTCGTCAATAAAAGTAATAAGTTGTGTTTTTGTTTTTTTTCTTAATAATCCAACACGTTTACAGCCAAAACATACATTTTGAAGAATCTCGCGTGAGATTAGGGGAGGGGGGAGCGAGTTGAGGAAAATCTTACGAAATCTCACCATTTGGATCCGAAAAATTCAAATCTAAATTTAAATTTTCTACCAGTGGTAAAATATAAGAATGGTTAGTAAGATATAAAACGCGGTATAAGGAAAAATAACCGAATAAACTGGGAGTGTTCCGAAGAATTGTTTGATCTGGTGCCAACATCTCATTTTCTCACTACGCGCTACGACATAGGGTTGTTTAAGGGCGTTACAAAATTTTTTAGAGTGTTACAAACTTCCATAGGCGACAGTCATCACCTTCCATCAAGTGCACCACTTGTCTGCCACAGGCAATAAAAAAGAATAAAGGACGTTTAACTCGTTTTCATTGAGCCCACTTACCACGACAGCAAACAGAAAAGTACCTAGGGAAGCGCGAGTAGCAAATTTTAAATTAAGTTGCGTTGACATACTCACGCTGCTCATTTTCCTCGTCATTGTCATCCCTACTGCCTAGGAAATGTAAACGAGGCATTAAGAGATTTTTACTAGGTATTTGTTATTATTCCTTGTAATCTTATCTATGCTCCTGCTTGGTAGCTGTTCCTACCTATTCTTGTGATCTACACATGTTCAAATAAAACACTACTCGTATATCTATAATAATATGTATGTTTCATAATAATTGTAAATTACCTTTTCTCACTGATCTATTTGTGTTTGCTGTGTTGAGGAATGTGTGGTCTGTATCTTGAGTGTTCGCGGAACCAAAGTAATCTGAGTGACCCCTGAAAGACACAAAGATATTTTTAAATGAATAAATAATTCATTTTATACACATAAAAACAAATTAGTTTTTTGCTTAGCCTCACAGAAGGAAAATACTAGGAAAGACCCAATAAAAATCATAACATTGAAAGATCCCAAATCTGCATGGCGACACATGCTATTCTTCTCGTGCTTTTAGTAGTTTTATTATTTAAAACATATTCATAGACTACATCGGTTAAATAAAATAAAACTGAAAAGAACATTAAGATTTTTTTATTTCAGACTGATGTCGTCTAAAAATAATAATAATGCCCCTGTCTCATATGGTACTTTTAGAGGCCTATGCAGGGAGTGGCGAGTCCACTTTTTCCATGTTCCCCGAACATTGCGACGGGCAAACGCCATAGTCCCCATATTCCCAGACCCCCTAGTACCACTAGCGGTTCACCCCAATAGCCCTGTACTTTTTGTTCTCATTTCCCACAATAGTCCTACACTGAACGGTTTTGAGTGCATTATTATATATTGTAGACAGGGATAATCGCCGGTCATTGTCACGCCACATATAAATTAAATTTGTCAAGGGGCCTCTATGTGCTGGTCTTCCCATGGCCTCACATAAGCCCTCCAAAATTCCGGGCCATTTTTATAGCCCGTGGTTTCTAGAGACATACAATATAATAATGTTATAAATACATACAAAATACCCTTAAGCCAGTTGCCGAAAACGGTCGTAGCACGCTCTAGTGGGATCGATCTACTATCACAGACGGGTATATTATTGCCATTAAGCCTGACATTGTGAAATAGATTGATCTGTGAGTCGTACGATGTTCATTGACAGGTATAAAGTATTCCACATGACTGTAATCTTGTAAAAACTAAAATTGAAAATTAACGAAATACCTAAACTTCGCGCATGAGTATTGGAATGGAGTCAACGACCACCCTACCGACGATAGTGGTGTCTATTAATGGTCTAATAGCGAAGAAACCCGATCGACATTTAGAGAGGCTGTTGCTCGGTAAATGGGTGAAAGGCCAGATACAGAAGGCGGCTTCGCTTAAGCACGGCACGCATTGTAAGGAGGTTCCTGACTCTGGAGCCCTAACCACCGGTAGTCTGGACCTTAGGTCCCGCTGCCGGCTGACGTATTTTTTTATTAAAATATGTATTTTTATATGTATGTATGAAAAAGCATAAAAAAGAATTAGTAATGTGAAATTATAAAAGATAAAATATCAAAAGATGTAAAGAATTTGGGATGCTTGAGCTATATTTTTACGGGGCTATTGTCATTGTTCGCATTCTTCTTTCAGTCTATTCAAAGACTAGTTTATTTTACTGTTAACGATAAAATATGTCATTACATACATACATACATACATAACTTCACGCCAGTTCCCTTGCGGGGTAGGCACGAACAACAGAGCGCCATTTAGGCTTATTCTTACATACCTCACTTGCTTCTTTGACATTCATAACTCTTGTCATGCACGCTCGTCTGTTCTTAAGGCTCCTGACATCACCTTCTGATAGTACACGATCAATTTGATCATGGAAGGTGTGTCGTGGCCTTCCACGACTTCTGCATCCATCCACTTTTGCATTGTATATCTGTTTATTCATTCTTTCATCATGCATTCTTTCCACATGCCCGAACCACCGGAGCATTCCTTTCCTTACCTTCACCCCGACACTCTCTTTCAGACCAACTCTCTTTCTTACTTCGGTATTACGAAGTATACGTATATGTCATTACACTGGTATGTATAACTTAACTATATGTATGTATACAATATTTCATTCTCAAATCAACCCAAATCTATTCCCAACTCAACCCAGTTGAAAACTAGCATAAAAAAATCAGAGAATTTGTGTACGGTTTTACCAAAAGTCATAGTTGAAAAATCTGAACACAGAAACTACATACTTATGCGGTACTTTTTATCCCGGGAATCCCGCGCAAACCATTCCTGGGAATGGTTAAGATTGACCGTGTAATTTTTTTTTAGAATCCGATGCGATTTTTTCATACAATATACAAAATTCCTTAATCGTTTAATTTAAATAAGAAACCCGACTTTTATTGGCGGAACCATAAAGGGTGCTAAGCTGTTTTATTTTTAATCTATACTAATATTATAAAGCTGAAGAGTTTGTTTATTTGTTTGTTTAAACGCGCTAATCTCAGGAACTGCTGGTCCAATTTGAAAAATTCTTTCAGTGTTGAATAGTACATTTATCGAGGAAGGCTATAGGCTATATTATATTTTCAAAAATATTAGGGATCCTTACTAAAAGTCCAATAATGTAACCCAAGGTGTAAAAAAATGACCTGAAAAAATCCTTACATGGCGTGCGCTGCGAAAACTATTGATTATAGAACAAAACAATGTACTACCACTTTGCAGAACATATAATTGTCTACAAAAAATATCGCGTAACCATATGTCTAACTATTGTAGTTATCTCACAATAAGTGTTTTCTTTTATTTTTTTAAATAATTAAAATGCCGTCGCCTCAAAAACTTTTTATTTTGTACCTTGGTATTAATCCTTATCAATATAAATTACTCCATATTCAAGACGAATTCAATACCTTTCTAGAACTTTTTGAATTATTCAATTCGGATGTTTCATTCAAAAGATATCGCGATATTTAAAATGTAAGTATTAGTGTTGTAGCCAAATATACTAATATTGTTTGATTGAACGCGCTAATCTCAGGAACTACTGGTCTGATTTGAAAAATTCTTTGAGTGTTGGATAGCCCATTTATCGAGGAAGGCTATAGGCTATATATCATCACGCTAAGACCAATAGGAGCGGAGCACCAATGAAGAATCTTTCAAAATCGGAGGGTTTTGAAAGCAAATTCCACGCGGACGACGTCGCGGACACAGCTAGTATGGATAATATTAGTTAAAAGTGAACTAGTTTAGTTAAGGGAAATGTGTTTCTTCGAGCTGCTACAAGACTTCTCTCGTTTAACGTCACTGTAAAGGTGGGGCTTCATCTGGGATAATGTAAAGATTTAGGCCGAGTCATGCAGATATGACGATGGGTTTAAGGCGTTAATTGAGATGCGACATTGGTAACGTTAAATATTGACAGATAACGTGTGTATATACACTAATGCTTTAAATAAAACGCATTCGGCCACCTTTGGCTACGGTTTCTATTTTAAGACTAGATATTCTAAAACCATGGAAAAACAATACTAATACTAAAACAATGGATATTTTATGAATACTTACTACGGACTAGATAAAATCTTTTTTCTAAATAAGTACTTTCCAAAACGGGGATAATCGTATTTAAAGAAATAAGAAGAAATAATAACGCCTTTTAAAAGAAGTTGAGGCCTAAGTATAGATGGTTTACTTGGCTTGTCGAATTCCGACAGTATAATCTCGAAAGTGATCTGACCGATATTTATTCTGCTGTTATCAATATTTATTACGGTCTGGATGGATCGACTTCAAACTTTACGTTGTGCCTTACCCATACTTGTAACTTATTTAGCTTGGGGATACACAATATGTGTTATCTGTCAACGTTATTAACACCAATCCGCACCCAAAGACCAAACTCCGCACCAATGGAGGAAACGCTTTTTCATAGAGCGTCAGGACTTGTTCAGCCATCTGCGGCTAATCTGGAGATGTTATAAAATTTGGCGCGATGTGTTTTTATGGCTAGTTCTTATATTTTACGAACCGTTCATTTGACTTACTGTGGGTTAAAATTTGACAAAAGCTCTATATGTCTAATGTCAATTTTTACTGAAGATAAAGCAAGTGAATGAATAGTAAGATAAAGGAACCGGGCATTAAAAAGTAGATTTTTTTAAATATTTGTTTTATACAAATACCAAGATACTTTTTATATATTATATAAACTATAAGTCTCAACGAAACTGTATTCCGTAAATTCATTTATTAGCAGCGTGTATTTACATATATATTTTCAAAGTTTACGTCGGTAAAGTGCAAGGGACTGATGGTATAGATGATTTCGATCAGATACGAAATTTAGAATGCAGTCTTAATTAGCAGGATAGAAACGGATGGCGTGTTCTCGTTTCGGAGGCCAAGACACATTTTGGGTCGCTGAGCCATCGGAGTTAGTTAGTTAGTCTTAATTAGCTAAACTATTGCTCTTCACTAAAACTTATATTTTAAATTCTTACTAGGTTGGCTTCACACCTGTTATAATAAGTTTTTTTTTACCCCTTTGTGGGTATAACTTATTTAAAAAAATCCGAGGACTGAATATTCTTATATACATTATTTTATAAACTTATTATTTTGTCATAACATTATACTACTATCTTTAATAGAGAGTTCGCAAGTTTTAGTAAGACCGTATTTTTAAATTAAAATCGTACTTACTACGTATAAATTTCCACATTCATAAAAGGTGTAGATAAACAAAAGTAGTGCAACATAATTTTATTTTGAAACTAAATCTACTCAATTTTGGCAGAAGCGCTCGAGTTGTAATTAAAACTTTTGCTTTTGTTTATACTGTAACAAAAGTTAAGAATTTATTTTGAGGCGTTAAAGCAGTCTTCGTTAAACGACAGGTGTGCCGCTTAACTTACACCATAATACCGCTGTCTTCTAATACGCTCGTAAATCAACATGCGCAAAAATGTAAAATGAGATTTAAAAGCATATGTTGGGAAACATATGTTGAAAAACAGTCATTATGTAAAACCATTCACATGAACTTAATTTCGCTGAATGAAACATAAAATATGTACAGTCGCGGTATGAAAAGTTTCGCCAGTTTTGAAATTGATTCATTTAACGTTCCGCGAGCGCATCTTACCTTTTCAAAGTAAGTGACAGAACAGACTATTCCACAAAAAATATGTTTAGTTGTTTGACAATAAAGATTGTTTAGTAGATAAGTAAAACCTTTTTATTGGTTTAAATATTATATCCTCTTTGTTTCTGATGATTACAACTCTTGTTAAGCTCAGTGTCTGTCATTTTCAACATTGTAATTTCCTTTTTTCACGTTTCTATATTTTATAAACGTCACAAAACGTAACATTAATTAAAATGTTAGCGATTCTGTTCTTTGTACTCGTGCAAAGACAAGCCGACTTTAATGTGACATACCGCGACTGTACCTACGCGTATGCATAAACTTCACTTATTTATGAATATTTGCTCAACGGTTACATGTAATGTGTAATTAAAAATCCAACCCAGGAATATTGGCTCAAAATCTATCTATTTTAAGTTATAATTTTTGTCATATCATAGTTGTATTTTTAGAGGTCCGTGATCACATTTACAAAAACAGAAAATATAAAAATCGTCATGTTCGTCTACAGCTACACTATGGTGGTATATACACACACTACAATATGTATATATTATAATAATTGCAATGTAATATATGTATGTATACATAGTAGTACACCGAGTAGAATACACTTTCGTGGCTTTCCGGTATGACACCGAGCTCACAAGTAGACACTCAGTTCAATTTTTGCGTCATTATATTGAAATATACTTTATTAACTTAAATTCATACATTTTAGTAGTAACACTCGATATTCTATATCTAAGGATAATAATGGAAGTTAGTTTTGCTGTAGTGTAGGTAAACACGTCATAAATGCGGCTATTACATTGGAACACATTTGAAAAAGATAAAATGTGGAATAAAAAATGTTAGCTAGACGTGTTGCTGGTGTTTGTTTTTTTGTCACTTATGTCTAAATATGTGCTCTGCGTGAATTAAGAATCAATCCACTGCCGAGTATTTATGAATATTTAAGTTATTATATTTAACCTGAGCCAAATTGAAGTGTTTGACTGACACAACATATTTTACTTACACAATTAACCAATAGTATACCTATATTTTTGAAAATAACATTGCACAGTGGAACATCATTCTCGAAGTTCTCCCCAAAAATTATTTCTTCTACTTATGATATCTATAACAAGTTGCAAAATAGACTAGGAATTTCACTCTAGTCCTATGTGTATTCATCGGACGTTCGACGACGGACCTAACGTCGGAAAATGCAATATTTACCATATTAAGCGTACGAAAACCTCGCGAAAAGCATATTATATGGTTTAGCTCACAAATATAATATTTTACGCAATCGTACTGTCTTAAATTTTCTAAAACGAACTGTGACAGTATTATTGCCTATTTTTCCTGATAAGGGGCTTGCGGTAAACACTCGACCTTATTATAAATTTAAATTATAAATTAGTTTCGAGAAGTTTTTTTCGTTTGTAGTACCTACTGTTTGTATGTTTACAGGAATTCTAAACTTGAAATTTAAATTACCTTGTACAGTCAGCAAAAAGAGATTCATTACATTTCCAAGAAAAAAAAATATTTACAATCAAAAGTCAATGGTGAAAGTCAAATAAATAATAATTATTTATGTTACTAATTGTTATGAGGTCTATTTGGTTTTAGTTTCATAATTAATGAATTCATTGATTAACTAATTCTGAAAAATAAGACGGAATTTGTAGATTATAAGATAGACGAAATATTATGACAGCACGGTCATACTGTGCTCTGTTTATCGCCATATCACCATCATCAGTTTAGTCTAATTAAAAATAAATGGGGAATAGTGAAACGTTACGTTGCAAAAAAAATGTCACAATGAACATGAATGCTACAATGACATTAGCTGAGAAAGAATTTAATAGCATAATTGTAGAGGAATGGATTTTTTTTTGTCTATATACTATTGAAGAGGAAAAGAAATCTTAGGGCAGGGCTGAGGCTTTAAATATAATATCAGAACCAATTAGAATTAACACAAATGATTCATCGGGATGAAAGTGAGGATGATGATAATTACGCAATATCTGGAGTTGAAGAAAATTTAGTATTAAAAATTATGTTTAATATTAATATTTATTATTTTAATGTCGTTTAATGTTATTAGTTTCATATTAAGTACTTGCCTAACTTGCTTAACCGTACACTACTACAAACGCAAAAACGTCTCGAAGCAAATTTATCTGTACTGAACCATATTATTTATTATATCAATATGTAGAGAGCTTGTATTGATAATTGTAAATTGGTTTATTAATTACTCACTCTCTCGGAAGTTAAACTATAAACGTGAATTTTGTTATACGTGTTTCATGGAAGAATAAACACCTATTAAAAATGACAATCGCTCAGAGAAATTTTGAAATAAAGGTATGTCCAAAATAAATAGTATCATACATACATACATAACTTCACGCCAGTTCCCTTGCGGGGTAGGCACGAACAACAGATAATAATATCAATGCAGTAAAACAAATGAAATATTTCTTTACTACAGCAGATGTATTTTATTGCTATCTTCACGAGAGTTATGGGAGCAGCTAACTGAACAATGCCAAACACATTCCAAAAATGTTTGAAATAATAAAAATGTAAAAAGTGACAAAATAATTACTTCTAACACTATGTATTTATATAGGATTTAGAAGCTTTTCAGCGTTATGATTGTTATTAGGCGATAGACGTACCTAATATTCTACTTCCAGAGTAGTAATGATATGTATAAGCCGCGCGCAAAAGATTTGCTGATGAGAATCCCTCGCACATCAATTACCGGGACTGGCCTAGTACGTAGTACTAATTAAAAGAGCGGCGTTCGTAGACTTGAAGTGGGACGGGTGGTCGTCGCCAAACCTGCCCACGGCTAATATATTCAAAATAGTTACGAACCCAGTACTTCCACCACTGCTACATGAAAAGGCCCTGTTAACTTTTCCGAGATTCTTGTCCTTATTATCAGATAACTGGTCTATGAACACATCTCTATGTCTTTGCATGTAGTTGTGTATGTTACCAAACTTGCAATATTCCACTATCACGATTAACTCCCCTGAAAATGAGATTACATATTATCTTCACAGTAAGCGCACTAAAACGGCCTTTTAAATCGTATACTAAAAATACATATACATGTGTCGGTTTATGGACAATGAAAGGTAACGAATGTAGCATCCAAGAACACCGACAGTTATACCATTTCGCTCCGAATCCTTAAAAACCCTTGTAACATTAAACATACCATAACAGAAACTACTATCACAACATATATTGTAAAAACCAATTTTCGTTGAGTGTGTTTCTCGATCCTACAATTACATATTCCGATCGTCACCCATTTTTCGCGATGTCTTTTTTCAAATCTACAGCGGATCATAGAAAAAAATCTTCCTTTAAATTTCATATAAAAGTGGACGAGCCTCTATGGCCAAATCTCAAAAATACTCAAAGGAGTCTCGGGGTCGATTTTTTTGAAAACTCAAGTAGTGTCATTCATTAAATTTTTGAAATATCAATTAGACATGAAGATATTGAAAAAAAGAACACAGGTACTTGTATTATTATTACACCAACGCATAATCTAGCTTGTAATTATAAATTTTTGTAATCGTTAAATTAAGGGAAATAATTGATTTTTGACAAAATATTCTGTTTTCCTTACATTGATTAATTGCGCCGGTCATTCACCAAAAAAATGTAAAAAATAATGAAAAATTCATTTGTATTGTGCCAATAATTTCTTGAATAAATTTTGGAACGGCTGTGATAGACTTAAAGAGACAGACCCGATGAAACTATAAAAGTTTTGTTTTTTACTCCTAAAAACTTACGTTTTCCAACATTCTTAGTGCAAGCTCCAAGTAAATTAACAATGTTGACGTGTTTCCCCAGATGTACCATAATCTTCAATTCAGACGCCAAAGCCTTTATGAACATGGTTTCCGCATTCTTCTTGACCATTTTTACTGCAACTGTTGTGGTTACTTCGGCATTTATAATACCGCGAGCTTCTGCTTTATAAACAACACCAAACGCACCAGCGCCAAGTTGTTTACCTGAAACAGAATTGAAATTTCAAATTCGAGGTCTTATCAATGAAATAAAGACTGATTTTTTAATAACCAGATAAAAATTTGTCGTATAATATACAAAAAAGTATAAACAATAATAGTACAATTGTTTCACTTTTGTATTTCGTCAGGGTATAATTTAATTGATACCAAAAATTTTGACAGAAATAGTGCCTAAGTTCTATAGGAAAACATTTTTTGAAAGTTATACACATTAGTTAAATATTAAGCCCACGGGCTACGTCATACTCTATATACACCGTTTCGCTACATGTTATCGATGTTTTAAGGAATAAAACATAAAGAAATTCCCCAGCAACACGTCTGCTCGCTGAGAATATTTTATTTCTGTTTTTTGGAAAAGTTCCGCTTGGCCAAAAACGAAACTATTATGCCCATCCGTCCGTCTTTGACATCTGAATCAAATTTGACAAAAAGCTGTAGTCTATATATAATTCGCTGCACAAAATCGGGAAAGGATTAAAAAATTAGCGGAGACTGAGAACTGAGAGTAAAAGAATATTTTTCAAAGTACCTACAGAGTTGTATATTTTCAATATATATAGTCGTATGGGGTATGATTGGTTAGACCTTGATAAATCATGATATTATGACGTAGATAATAGTTTTGAAAGTCGTTAAAATCTTCCTCTTTAACTTTTGGATTACAAAGTGGAAAGTTTTACGGAAACTTGAGATTATAGAGCTTCAAAAATAGTTTTAACAATATCTGTTGAGTAGTTATTAAGATATAATGTATTTTGATGCTTTTTTATGATTCTGTAGCCAAATAAGGAAGTAGAGGATCTTTATCACCTCTACGCGTAAAATTCAATAATTATTCAGTTACTATAAACTTTGTCGAAGACTGACTTTAGATTTACTAGGTGTCAAGTTTAATAAATAAACATTTACTGCCTTAAACATCTTGAATTTTTAATATGAATTTCCTTAGAAGGAAAAATTATGAATTTTATGAAAAAATGTACGTCCCCAAACTTTACTTGTTAATCGTGTGTAAAATGTACTCCAAGGAAAACTTAATTTGAACAACAAAAATGTCTTATAACTGAAATATTTTAACTTTTAGCAGCTGAATCCTTAACCAAATTATGTTAGTTCGTAGTTTTGGAGTATTTCATGTTAATCTGTAGGTGTCAGTTTATATGATGACTAGGATTTGCCCGGGACTTCGTCCACGCTTCACTTGAAATTCCCGCGGGATTCCCGGGACACAATGTATCGCAGCAATTAAAAAAAAGAATATAAGCTATCGTTTTATTAGAAACTGTGTCGGAATAAGCTAATTTGTATGCATCCGAACAACTTCAGACCGCTTCCGGCAAAATTCCCGCGGGATTCCTGGGATAAAAAATATCACATATTTTATAACAAAAAATTGCTACCGATCAGTAAAAAATCACATTAGAATTCGTTTTTTTTATCTGGCCATTTTAAATAATTCCCAGAATAATTTCCGAGGGATACCCAGGATAAAAAGTAGCGCTGAGTTTAAGTCTAGGAATTAGCTGTCGATCAACGAAAACCGTATAAAAGTCGGCCCAGTAATTATTACGTGAATCCCGAACAAACAGATAAACACATAAGAAACCTAAAAAAGACATCGTGTTCTTCATCGCTTATATAGTCTATTCCAGATGTTTTTTTTAATAGCTTCACTGTACAGACATTGCATGTTTAGAATTTTATAATATTATAGATATTTTATGTAATTAACCTCTAGTGCGTGCCTCTTGTTTAAAGAGCAGACGTAAATATAGGTTACATTGTATAAAAAATTATGTCAGTGCTATGTGTCCCCGGAAGATTCACTTCATTTTATATTGCAAACTATCCCATTTTCCGGCATGAAAAGTATTTATGTCCATTATCAGAATTAAAATTACATCAAAACCGATTCAGTACTCCTAGTAGTTTTTCCGTGAAAGCTTAGCAGATAGACAGATCTAGTTATTATCGTATTCTTTTGTAGGTAAAATAAAAAATATAGTTTTATTTATTTATCCCCCTTCTATCTATCTGTAAACTACATAAATGCCAAAATGACAAATCCCAAAATAACAAAACCCACTACTCTGTCAAAAAAGTTTTTTTTTTTTATTGCAGGAGATCAACAGACAGGCAGACGGCCCACTTGATGGAAAGCGGTTACCATCGCCTATGGATATTTGCAACAGCAAAATTGCTACAAATGCGCTGCTGCTCTCTTAAGGGAAACTGGAACCTGGTCACTAATGCCGGAACACCACTCAAGGTTGTTACGGCGACATACTTTAGACCAGGGGTGGTAGCCATCCAGTCGGGCAAATGCCCTACCACCTGGCTGTGGGTTGTTAAGTCGCCTCTTACGACAGACCGCCCGGCCTTGTATTGTATTTCTTTCTCCGTTCCTGCACGGATAAATTAAAAAAAAATTATATTTATAGTAGTCCGAATTAGGTTTTTAGTAGGTATAGGAAAATTAGAAAACTTTTTTTTACTCAAGTTTTATACAGTTATTACAACGATGAAGGAAAAATATAGTGATAAATCATGCAGAGCCAGATTAACAAAAATGTGTTGAATAGGTATAAATGGCTAACTATACCCAGCCACGTTGCGTTGTAGCTTAGTCCGATTATCGAAGTAAAAGAAAAGTATGGACGATGTCGCGAATAACACCTAGTATATGAAAATTTTATGTAAAAATTTCAAGTCAGTCTATTGACTACTCGAGTTTTGCAGCCACAAACATACGTACACTATTTTTTTATAAATAGGTGTACAAGGATTTTAATGTATTATATACAAGTATAGAAGGCTTACCTAGCTGCAATTTTTCCTGTGGGAACTCAAATTTCTTATCATAGGGCAGTAGTTCAGCTTGTTCGTCTATAGCAAGATCTGGATTAAGCGATTTTGTAGCACCTTCTTCAAAATACAAAAGACCAGCAGCTGCTAATTCCCTCTTAAATTGCTTCATTTTCTTTATTTTCCAAGTTAAATATGCCACCAGTAGAATTAAGAAAATTGTTATGAAGATAATTCCAATCAAATAGTTCATGTACGCGCGTTGATCTGCAAAATGTTATGAAATTTATTTGACAGTCACCTTTCATCATCTTCTCAACGCCAACGTCATTAAAATCCAACTCATCCTTAAAAACAACAAACTCCATTCATAACTAATATATTAATTTGTACCTAGTAGAAAAAATAGTTTTCAGATTTCTATACTTTTGTAGAGAAAGAATATCTACGTAGGGTTAGAGTGCGCGTTAAAAGTGCTATCTATCACCTTTATATCTGCGCATATTAATTCTTGTTTCGATATTCTACAATAAATATATTGCAAAACAATTTAATACCAGTCAAAATAGAAAAACCTTAATTCTTCTACATCATAACAAAGTATGATTGTTAACTGACTGCAACTCTTGGAACAGACCTACCCAGGGCACGCGGAGTTGGGAATCCCGCATTCACGTAGCCCTGGCATAAGGCGCAGGACGGAACACCCAGGGGTTTTAGTGGGTATCCCTAACTGGGGAGTGGCAATAGCGTGGCACCGGTTCTGACCGGGCACGCTAGTGCCACCCCCGATCTGGCGAATCCCACACTCACACGGGTCGCGAATATCCCCCCAGGCTTCTGTGCCTGTCGCGACTTAGTCCTCAAACGGATTTCCCCTGGCCAAAAAAAAAAAAAAAAGACCTATAGTATTATCCATTACTTTTTTGATATATGTGACTTTAACTTCATAACCCTACCTTGTTTTCAGACTTAAGTTAGTATTCTAAAACTATACTCGTATACCAAACTGCCGCTCGAGTTGACGATAATCCATGTAAATTATAAAGTATTTTTGCATACACAGGCCGTCGCAGAGCTAATTAACCGATAATCGGTATTTGTAATAACAAAATTAAATGTGACAACCTTTGATACGTGTCCCTAACCTGCGAGATTATTTATAGACTCATTGTGTCATTTGAACAAAACTAAAACTAAAAAATTATATAGTCTTAGATGTAGTTTTGGCGTAAACTATACTGAATATGTGAATCCAAAATCAAATCAATTTCTTGGAAGATATGGATCCAATAATTAGTATCACTCACACCAACTTCATATCCACTCAAATTTAGCAAAGAAAGGCTGCTTAACAGCAATGCTGTTTTTCATACAAAATTAATTATTGCGGAGTTTTTTGCAGCTAATCTAGAGAGAAGTCATTAAGTTTAATATGGACTACACTGAATTGCTTACAGTTTTTTTTACCTTTAATATTATTGTTTTTAATGCAGTTATTGGGGGCATTGTAAGTACAATCAATTAATAGTGGTTTTTCCTAGTAATTTTAACATAATATCCTTATTCTAGACAGTAATAATAAGAACCATACCTTGTATTGAGAGCATGTACGACCTCCTACTTTGTTCGCTGTCACTGAACGCAACACATTCATATTTACCTTTAATTTCCTCTTTCATTTTTCGTATTGTTAATGTAGAATTAACAATAGTTCTACTTATTTTTTGTGTGAATATATACACGTCACTATTATTTGAAAGAACAACTCCATCCTATAAATAAACGTTAATGTTTTATACGGGAATGTTCGTCTAAACACTAGATCTTACAATACCTTAGCACTATTTGTTCCTTAAGGCGATATACGCTCTAGGTTGTAATTTTTATATGACTCGTAGCACAAATAACGAACGACGCCGCACGAATCTGAAGATGCCGTGACATGACACAGAATAATAAAACTACGTTTTAACGGTTTTAAGCGCGGTAATTTTATTTGATTTTGGTTTTTCCGACGTTTCGGCCACTTTTCAGTGGCCGTGATCACGGAAGACAAAGATGTCAAGTGTCAACGAGTATTGTTAAAGTTTTATTTAGCCTACCGCCAACTTATTAATTTTAATTATTTAATTTTTAATTTTGTTTATGGTTATTATTTAATCTATGGGAGCCTAATCTAATTTACTACCGCTTCGCAACATGTTATGGCTTGAAGAGAAGAAGCGGCGCAAGAAACTCTTCGGCAAACATGCCTAGCTCTAATAATTTTATATAATATTAAAATGGGTGGAAGGAAAAATAAAAGTAATTATCAGTCAAGTTGGTTTGTGTTCCGTTGTACGCAGAAAGAGCTCACAGTGTCTTGAGGTCTGGCAGCTGGTTTTTGCTGGGTTTGGGTCTTAATAGTTTTGATAATTGGATCCCAAACAGGTGGTACTTGCCAACCATCTTCTCTATTGAAATTTGGGTGTTTTTTGATTTCAATAGCCTCACGCATCATTCTAGGTATGAACGATTCTCTTTCGCGAGGATTTGTGGGTTATCGAATCTGATGTAGTGGTTGGGTTTATCCAGCGTGTGTTCACTGATCGCAGACTTCGTAGACCTTGTGTGTTTCATGTCAGCAATGTGTTCTTTTACTCGTGTTTTTATGCTCCTCTTTGTTTGCCCAATGTATGACAATCCACACTCACAATCAAGCTTGTAAACCCCTGCATCCTGGAGTGGGATATTGCATTTCACAGGTCTCAGAAATTGGGTAATCTTTTTCTGCGGCTTGAAATATGTTTTGATTGAAGCTCGCCTGAGGATGTGACCAATTCTGTCTGTGACCCCCTTGATGTAGGGTAGGGTAGCAGGGCACCGCTCAACTGAAGGTGGCTTGGGGCCTTTGTGACGTTGGTGTGGAGTCTTCAGCTGATTGCGTTGTAGAACTCGCTTGACATGCTGAAGCTCTCCAGCTATGTGGTTCTCATCACAAATTTTCCGTGCTCTCTGAAACAAAGATTTGCCCACGGTAGCTAACTGACTAGGATGGTGGTGAGACGAACCATTAAGGTATTTATCTGTATGGGTAGGTTTCCTATACACCGTATGACCAAGAGTATTGTCAGGGTTCCTTAGGATGAGCACATCCAGAAAAGCTAATTTATTATTTGCCTCTAGTTCCATAGTAAATTTAATATTACTGCTAATGGAATTGAGATGATCTAGAAATGCAGAGACTTTATCGTTTGGGAGGACGGCAAAAGTATCGTCTACGTACCTTTTATACATCTTCGGCTTAGCCGGAGCGGTATCCAGTGCCTTCTGCTCGAAGTCTTCCATAAAAATGTCAGCTACGACAGGAGACACCGGTGAGCCCATGGCTACACCGTTGATTTGGTCGTAGAAGCCGTAGTCCCACACAAAATAGCCAGATGTGAGGCAATGTTTTAGTAGATCTGCATATTCCTCAGGCATGTTATTATCTATTAGCTTCCTTTTCACAATCTCAATGCAGTCTTCCACTGGTAAACTGGTAAATAAGGACTGGACATCAAAACTGACTAGTACTTCATCCTCAGCCAATGTCAAATTTTCAATTGCG
The DNA here is from genome assembly GCA_019925095.2 of Dendrolimus kikuchii. Classification (NCBI taxonomy): domain Eukaryota; kingdom Metazoa; phylum Arthropoda; class Insecta; order Lepidoptera; family Lasiocampidae; genus Dendrolimus; species Dendrolimus kikuchii. Next base: position 14,584,937 of record CM034394.1, read on the forward strand.
CTGATGAAGTCGAAGGAATCCTTGACATGGTAGGGTGTGTTGCCGCGGAGATTGTTGAGTGTCTTCGCGAGATGTTGTGCCAGTCTGTATGTTGGTGAGTCAAGCTGGCTAACTATAGGGCGCAAGGGGATGTTGTTTTTGTGAATTTTAGGTAACCCATACAGTTTAGGCGCTTTGGCGCAAGATGGTGTGAGTGCGGATACGTCTAAGCTTAATTTTTCGGAGTGTTTTTTCATAACCGCGATTGTTTGTTTGGTTACTTTATCCGTGGGGTAACGTAACGTGGGGTAAGTAACCAAACAAACAATCGCGGTTATGAAAAAACACTCCGAAAAATTAAGCTTAGACGTATCCGCACTCACACCATCTTGCGCCAAAGCGCCTAAACTGTATGGGTTACCTAAAATTCACAAAAACAACATCCCCTTGCGCCCTATAGTTAGCCAGCTTGACTCACCAACATACAGACTGGCACAACATCTCGCGAAGACACTCAACAATCTCCGCGGCAACACACCCTACCATGTCAAGGATTCCTTCGACTTCATCAGCGCAATTGAAAATTTGACATTGGCTGAGGATGAAGTACTAGTCAGTTTTGATGTCCAGTCCTTATTTACCAGTTTACCAGTGGAAGACTGCATTGAGATTGTGAAAAGGAAGCTAATAGATAATAACATGCCTGAGGAATATGCAGATCTACTAAAACATTGCCTCACATCTGGCTATTTTGTGTGGGACTACGGCTTCTACGACCAAATCAACGGTGTAGCCATGGGCTCACCGGTGTCTCCTGTCGTAGCTGACATTTTTATGGAAGACTTCGAGCAGAAGGCACTGGATACCGCTCCGGCTAAGCCGAAGATGTATAAAAGGTACGCACGGAAAATTTGTGATGAGAACCACATAGCTGGAGAGCTTCAGCATGTCAAGCGAGTTCTACAACGCAATCAGCTGAAGACTCCACACCAACGTCACAAAGGCCCCAAGCCACCTTCAGTTGAGCGGATCAAAACTATTAAGACCCAAACCCAGCAAAAACCAGCTGCCAGACCTCAAGACACTGTGAGCTCTTTCTGCGTACAACGGAACACAAACCAACTTGACTGATAATTACTTTTATTTTTCCTTCCACCCATTTTAATATTATATAAAATTATTAGAGCTAGGCATGTTTGCCGAAGAGTTTCTTGCGCCGCTTCTTCTCTTCAAGCCATAACATGTTGCGAAGCGGTAGTAAATTAGATTAGGCTCCCATAGATTAAATAATAACCATAAACAAAATTAAAAATTAAATAATTAAAATTAATAAGTTGGCGGTAGGCTAAATAAAACTTTAACAATACTCGTTGACACTTGACATCTTTGTCTTCCGTGATCACGGCCACTGAAAAGTGGCCGAAACGTCGGAAAAACCAAAATCAAATAAAATTACCGCGCTTAAAACCGTTAAAACGTAGTTTTATTATGTATACAAGTCGCGAAAACTTAAGAAAATATTATGACACAGAATGTTTTGTTCGGGTACTTATGTTATTTCAGGGAAGCCTACCCTTCGGGGACAGTAATAGGATAGTGTGGGACTCTCATTGGCATGATCGGCCTAGTAATTAAATGATCTCGATGCCCCATCACATTGCCATATAGCAGTCTTGGAAACCGAATATGCTTCTGATAATACGACTCGCATGAAACACAATGCCGTTTAAGCCAACATGTTTTCCAATGGACATAAAAATGCTCTTTCTTTTTACTTCATAATATAAAATAGTTAGATATTGGGTAAATTGAGCATTATCTTATTGCATTCGTTATATGATTCATGATCATGTTGAAATCTATATCATCTTTTATCTTAAAACGAATTCAACACGGCCTCTCTTCAGACGTTCAACTCACATTTTTTACAAATATACAAAGCTTTTTAGAGTTAAAAATATTTGAAAAGTTACATTTTACCTTTTCCCATTTTATTTTAGGTGGAGGTACACCATCCGCTTGACAATGTAAAAATATATTTTCCTGTGTCTTGTATACTTCCACGTTTCGGTTGGATTTCGGTATTTGTATAGTAGTCGGGTCCAGCTCTGTTATAAAAATGCATACATACATTATTACAATAATTTTATACATATTGAAATTTTCAAGTACGTTAATACTAGGAATGCCAATTCTAGTACTTTAATGTCTTGTCGTGACTTGTCCGCTTCCTTTTCTAGATGTCACTGGTATTGATTCATGGAAACTTATTAATTGTGATACCCAGTATATATGTAAAATTTGAAAACCTTTTAATTTTTGATTGATTTTGTATAAAATTTTAAAAAAAATAATTAAATAATAAAACCTCAAAAAATGAGAGAAGAGTGACTTGTGGTACCACCCAATAATGTAATATTTAGAAGCTAAATTATAATTTAATTTAAGGTAATTTAAGACAAGATTTATTTCGACGCAGGTAACGCTCCCTGTGCTGCAAACGTCCATAGGCGACGGTGACAACTTTCCATCACTTGGGCCGTTGTCCTGTTTGTAAGCTTTTGACAATAACAAAACGTTTTAAATATTTGCTTTTTTTACCGGGCGATTGTAATTCCTAACATTCTACTTCCATAGCGTAAATCAAAATAATAATTATATATGTTTAGGTTACACACTTAGCAACAACTTTGTCCTTTATTATTAATATTTAATTATGTAATAGTATAGTTAGTTAGTTATAGACGCATGGAGAGAATAAGTTGGAAAGAAACGAAGACCAATGAAGAAGTACTGGATATGATAAAGGAGAAACACACAATTTTAAAAAGTCTGGAGGAAAGAAGGTGGAAGATGTTTGGCCATTTGCTACGACACGATACCTTCTTATGCACGTTAATCGAAGACAAAGTGGAAGCAAGGAGAGGAAAGGGAAGACCGAGGCGAGCATTCATGAATCAAATAAAAGAAAAATTGGGTGTCGTATCTTACATAGAAGTAAAACAACTGGCCCATAATAGAGAAGATTGGAGAAGGCTCCACCGACAAGAGCATAGCTCTTAAATGCTAGATAGATAGATAGTTACCCTAAAAAAACCTGAAAAAAAAACTTAAATGCGTGCTTGAAGTTCGTACAGTTTATTACGTAGAATACAAACGTAAGGTACTCCTTCGGACTAAACACTTTTAAGTAAGATATATACGTGTTGAAGGGTAACTAGATTATACAATATACTCTGTGACCAAAGTCATCACACAGTCAGGGACTGTACCTCTTCCTAAACGCATTTTAGTTTTGTATGTCTTTACAACACGCTATTTACAGTTATGATACACACCCGTAACTGAAATGAGGACTAGGTGATCGTGTCGAATTCCATCTTTCGTAACAGCACGGCATGTATAGTTTCCAGCCTGTTCTAGAGTTATGTGATTTATTGTTAATTCGGCGATATATGAATATGAACTGTTCATGTAATGCACTGAAAACAGATTATATTATTAGCTTAAAAACCTAGCAGATAGACCCACCACAAACACCCTTAAAAACTCCTTATAAAAATTGTCTGTGTACGTAATAAAAAGTATCTTACAAGGCTTCTATAATGATCCCATAATAAAACATAGTTAATATATCCTTTGTAAGACATTTTGATATAATAGACAATATACCTATTATTATATATATTATTATTATTATATCCTGCCCCAGAGTTCAAACTTAAATAATAATATAAGTCCATAAACCGTTCCCTTGGTATCAGGAAATCCAAACCCAGCAGATCTCTAATTCGGATTTCCTGATATCAAGGGAACGGATGGTTTGTCCAAAATTTAGTAAAATATATCAAAAATATAATTATGTAAAGTACATCGGTAAAATATTTTCCTCTCAACCGCCATCATGTAATTATGCATATTTGGATAGATAATGCAAGTGTGATGCATGCTCCCCGATAAGGGGCTAATCCCACGTCATTTAAATTCGACTTGAGTGCTTTAGCAATTGATTAAAGTTGTATGTTCAATTGTTCATCATAAATTGACAATACATAAACTTAAATTGTGTAATTTCAATTTCACGTTCGCACACTATTTCACAATTTGTATAAAAATCAACAAAATATTGAATTTAATTAGTTGATCATTATTAACATACTATTTAGACATTGTTTATATCTTTATTATTATTATTATTTTAAGTTAATCTTCATTTAAGATCTCTGAGTGAAGATATAACAATTCAACGGTGGGTCACAATTTTTCTATCAATGCGATATTTCTCATACATAAAAAATTGGTAAGTTTAAATTCAAGGGCCTGTATTTTATAACCAGACCCATATACATAATGACTTAGTTCTAGAATAAACACTAAAATTACAAGTAGCTGGAGCATCTTACCCATACTGTGAAATGATTCGCCTCCTGGGTCTAACCAGGTGACAGAATCGTAGTCGTATTTCGAAGCATAACACTTTACGCGGATATTTTGAGTCTCCCAAAACCATAAATCATCTTCATCCTTCACACCGAATCCACCCGGCACTTCATAGAGATAAAGTGCTCGAGTTTCATTTCGCAGACTGTTATTTAAATCATTTTCCGCTTTACAAGTAACGTTAGCACTAGATCGAACTGGTATTGTCAACCTGGCAGTCACTTGATAAATAGAGTCAAATATCAGTTCTGTTGAATTCTATTGAAATACAAAATAAATTATTTGCACCTTGCATTAAAATAAAAGATTTAGTTAAGATATTGCCTCAACTCCACCTGCGTTAGTGCTAGTGTTAGTGACTGTGACAAAATGCGACTTACTTACAACGTAAAAAAACGCGTTAACAATTAGCTATATTAGTGTATACTTATATACATGAGCTATCTGTCAATGTTTAACGGCATTAACAATATCGCTTCTCAAATAATGCATGAAGCCCTTTGCTACATCTGCGTGATATAGTCACTAACACTAACATTAATATTTCTGAAAACAAAATAACATTTTCATAAAGGTATATAATAGGTTGGGGAAAAAGTCTTTTCGCATATAGTATGTATGAACTTGTAATAAGATCTCTTTGGCTATACCATTTGTATCTGGCTGGTTTTGGTATCATTAAAAAGTTTTAATTTTTAAAGAAGACAATTCCAAATTCAAATTAGGAAAATGTGTGATTTTCATTTGTTTTTCTTATTGTTAAAATGAGTGAATCTAATGAAGAAATTCGATACATTTTAAAATTTTACTACAAAAAAGGTAAAAATGCAACACAAGCCGCGAAAAAAATTTGTGATGTTTATGGACCTAATGCAGTATCTGTGAGAGTAGCGCAAATTTGGTTTAAGCGTTTTCAGTCCGGAAATTTTGATATCAAAGATGCACGTCGCTCTGGTCACCCTATTACGGACAAAATTGATGCCATTGTTTGAAATAGTGGAGCAATATCGGCATATTAGTAGTTACGATGTAGCTGGAGAACTGGGAATTAACCACAAAACGGTTATGGCGCATTTGAAAAAAGCTGGGTACACAAAAAAGCTCGATATTTGGGTGCCTCATGAGCTCACTGAAAGAAACCTAATGAACCGTGTACTCATTTGTTATTCTTTATTACGACGTAATGAAACCGAACAATTTTTGAAGAAGCTGAAAACTGGTGATGAAAAGTGTATCACGTACGACAAGAACGTGAGAAAAATATCGTGGTCAAAGGCCGGTCAGGCTTCACAGACTGTGGCGAAACCCGGGTTAACTCGCAACAAGGTGATGTTGTGTGTATGGTGGGATTGGAAGGGCATTATTCATTATGAGCTGTTACCGACAGGCAGGACCATCGATTCTGAACTGTACTGCGAACAACTGATGAGATTTTAAAGCAAAAAGTTGAGAGAAAGCGGCCGGAATTAATCAACAGAAGGGGTGTGGTTTTTCACCATGATAACGCTAGACCTCACACATCTTTAGCCACTCAGCAAAATTACGAGTTTGGCTGGGAGGTGTTAATGCATCCGCCGCATAGTCCTGGCCTTGCACCTTCAGATTTTCACCTGTTTCGGTCTCTGCAGAATTCCTTAGGCAGTGTCAGGTTAATATCACGAGAGGACTGCCAAAACCACTTGTCGCAGTTTTTTGATCAGAAGCCCCAAAATTTTTATAGCAATGGGATCACGTCCCTACCTACAAGATGGCAAAAAGTTATCCAACAAAATGGCACCTACATACTTTAGTCAAATGTAAATAAACTTTATAAAAAAACCTTTTGAATTTTTATATTTTTATATAAAATGCGAAGAAACTTTTTCCCCAACCTAATATTTTCATACATATCTTTATATATGTGTGTCAAATTTTATGGCCTCTCCAGTTCAGCTGTATTATATATAATGTCTGTTGCTAATTAAGAGCGGTCCTAAAGTTTAACGCGGTGTACACTTACACAAATTCTCATTACAGACTGCGGCAGTTGTTTCAAACGATTATAATCTCTGACACAAAAAGAGGTACCGTCCCGTTAAAAATTATCTTATTTATGGTCATCATTATCTCGTTGCCTAAAGAACCTGTATTGTACATACCTATACTATATCTATATAGGTAACTCGAATTTAAGCACCACCTCCAAGGCGTGATTGAAATAGACAAATCAATCCTAGAAAAAATAATGGAAATTTCTTTTGCGAAATTTACCTTACCAGGAGTCTAACCTGGGGCCTCAGTCTAGTCCAAAAAACGAGATATTCCCAAACGATTGTACTTCTGAAACTAGAACTGTAAAGGAGGAAGAATGAATAATTTGTTCTAGAAATCACCTTGTCTAACATATCGAGTTTTAAATGTTAAAACCCTTGTAATCTACTTGAGTAAAATTAAAATAGGTACTTAGCTCAGCCTTTATAAGTATTACTAGTGCAAGCTTCTAAGACTAGCCTTAGAAGTTTACGCGAACAAAATTCGTGTTAACGAATAATCCCTGTTAATATAATAAATGCGAAAGTAACTCTGTCTGTCTGTCTGTTGTGTGTCGTTCTGTCTGTCTGTTACGCTTTCACGGAAAAACTACTATATATATATATTCGATGCCGAGGATGCACATAGGATACTTTTTATCCCGAAAAATGGGATAGTTTCCGGGATAAAAATATATTTGTTTCTCTTTTTGTTATGCATTTACGGAAAAACTATTGGACCCTTTGGCTAAAATTCGGTATATATGTAATTTTAATACCGACGGTGGACAAGGGATACTTTTCATTCCGGATAATGGGATAGATTTATGTAAAGGTTATACCAGAAAGTAGAATAAGTTTTGCTTTTTTTGTGATTTGTCATTTTGGTCAACTTTACAGATGGATTTTTTTTCAGGAGTTCAGCAGACAGGCAGACGGCCCACTTGATGGAAAGCGGTTACCATCGCCTATGGACATTTGCAACACCAAAGGTGCTACAAATGCGCTGCTGCTCTCTTAAGCAAGACTGAAACCTGGTCACTAATGCCGGAACACAGCTCAAGGTTGTTATGGCGACATACTTTAGACCAGGGGTGGTAACCATCCAGTCGGGCAAATGCCCTACCACCTGGCAATATAAACGGGGGATAGATAAATAAAACTAGAACGGTTTGAAATAGAGGATGAAAGTTTGTATAAGAGCAATCATGGGACATAAATACTTTTCACGCCGGGAGATGGGATAGTTTTTGCGATATAAAATGAAGTGAATCTTCCAGGGGCAAATAGCACTAACATAGAAATTTGGTACAATGTAACCGGTATTAGTGCCTGCGCTTTAAACAAGAGGCACGCCCTAGAGGTTGTTGACCCGCGGCCACGCCGCGAGGTAAACTATAGTTTCTTCATTACTAAAAAGTAGTAATAGTATATAATTATAGTACATAATTATTTATTTATTTAAATATAACACGTAATACGTAATTTTTATTACCACCATCGCCACTATTAAAGAAATTTATTTGTGGGGTTGTCTGGAAGAGATCGCTTTTTAACTTTAGACCGCCCTTTGTCCATAATTGGATATAGTTTTCCCATTCACTTCAGTTATACGAGGTTTATCGGTTCATTAGAATTAAGTTAAAAAGTGTTTTTCAAAAAAGCATAATGTGATTACAGAAAACACTTTTCAAACTTTTTTTCGAGGAGATAAATCTCGTATTACTATAATGAATAAGGGATTCAGTAAGTTCGTTTTGTATTAGTGTACAATAAATAGTTATTTTCTAATTTAAGAGTATTATTAACATTGAGTATGAGCAAATTTGGACGGCCAAGTTAGTGGTTATGAATATGAAACTAAGTATTCAGCTCACCAGCTCATTATCGACCTCGCCATTTGAAAACCGCCAAGACACAGTTGGAAGCTTGTATCCCGTAACTTTGCATTCGAAAGTGACTGTTGTATTTTCCACGCATTTTTTATCCTTTCCAAAAGTTATTTTCGGAAATTCTGTGAAAAATATCAACTTATTAAAACAGAAATAAGAGTAGCAATTAGAGACTTAAAATACCTGCCTTTTGATAGATTCTCGGCCACCATAAGAATAATAATTTCCTAGAAAAGCTGGGTTAATTGAAATAACTAGCTATCTATCGGCACATTTAAAAAAGGCGTCAATAAACGTTTGTCTCCACAAATTTTGCACATTCCGTCCTTTATAACTATCGTGAGTAGTAGTCCCTCTAATTTTTAACTTGATAATAATTAGAGAAAATAACGCGACAGGTAATCCGTGAAGGGACGGAGAAAGAATACTTATTCCTGCGGCCGGGCGGCCTGTCGTAAGAGGCGACAAAAACTAACCACAGCCAGGTAGTAAAGTACCCACAGTCAGCCCCGTCTGGATGGCTACTACCTCTGGTTTGAGCATGTCGCACTAATAAGCTCGCGTTGTGTTCCGGCATTAGTGACCAGGTTCTAGTTCCCCTCTTTCCCGAAGTGAGTTATTTCCAGCGAAATTTGGACCAGGATCTGTGTTAAATATACTCCATCCCTGTAGGCGCGACAAGGTGGGGCGGGGGTCAGGGAGATCCGGCGAAACGGTTGCCCGCTAACAGCCCACCAGGTAATAGGGGTCCCGAAACCAGACTTTGCAGTCCAATGGAGTCTGCTACCTACCAACTGGCGCATAATCTTGGGGAGCATTGTCGTGTCGGTTGGTGGCCGGACGTAAAACCAGCAATGCTCTCCGGGAAGGACTGGGGACCTTCCGTACCACGCACTAGCTAATTACACTACCTGCAGCTTTCTGTGCATAAATGCACAATACCGCTTATTTTTTTGGACATGTCCAAGGCGTGCCCGACAGACTTTTCGGGCAGTACCCTTCCGCAGAATTAATTGTCCTTGGAGATTCTCCGAGGACTGATCTGCCGGGTACTATTGACCGCGACTTTGCTTTTGCATATAGCCTCAATCCATTGGTCACGGTATTTACCCGCATACCGGACAGAGTGAACCATGAGCCCTCTTTATTGAACCTTCTGCAGACTACACACCTGGAGATCTACAAAATCTCGGTCACAGCTCCTCTGGGATCATCATACCAGTGTTTGGTATACTCCGACTCGGAAACGGAAGGTTTGGCGATATCGGTCAACAGATTGTGATGGATTGCATGAGTTCTATGCATCTTACCTTTGGTTTTGTTTCTTTACGGTTGATCCTGACACTTGTTGCAGACTCAGTCATCGAAGTGCTATTACATGGGATGGAGTATTAAATTCCTAACTCTGTAATCCTTATCGAGGGCTCAAGCCAATAATGGTTCGATAAGCTGTGCGGTGAGGCTGTAAGCCAAAACCAGATATCGAGGGAAATTTCTGTAAGCCGTCTTTTTCATTGTTACGCACAGCGAACGGTGAACTGGCTCATATCTTAACAGATAAAGCCCAACTCCTGGGCAACATCTTTGCGGACAATTGAACACTTGATGGCGGAGGAGCAACCCCGCCTACTATTGCGCGATGTGGAAGCTTCATGATAGAAGTACGCTTTACTCGAAAGCGGTTCGTAGAGCTCTTAGCTCCCTCGACATCAAGACGTCGTCCAAGCCGGACGGTATACCTGCTATTGTGTTCAGGACTTATTATAAATAAAATACTGAGCCTAGGTCATCGAAGTCAATTGGTAAGGTTGGGTAAGGCTGGCTACGTTACCTCGCTGGATCGCCATAGTGATCCGTTGTCTGAGATATTTCAATAAGTCCTTTTGAAATATCTTTGTATAGGTTTATGGCCTCAGGACCCCAGGGTCAAAGCGTTTTAACAGTAAAAGGCACAAACATATAACTCTCACCGAGGGTTGCATATTTGCGCCGCTTGAGTGACTCATCAGCTGTTTCCGCCGCTGGACCGACCGATCTAGAGGTGTTTGGTAATTAATATATATATATATATATAAATATATATATATATATATATGTATGTATGTATGTATGTATACGAGTAGAATAATTAAAAGTTTTTATATTTACCTTTCCTGCGATAAAAGGCAGTGACGGTTTTCTTAAGGTATTTATTATAAACCACAAACGTATAATCTCCAGAATCCTCTACAGTAGTATTTGTTATGCTCAAGACTATACTTAAAGTGTTAATTCTTCGGCTCGATATATTATATTTCTTTCCGTCAATTGTTAAATTTTTACCATCCCGAAGACTGAAAGTATCATGAACCACATAAACTTGTGTGATTTTTTAAATATCACAAAGTCATCCATCAACTAATATATTGTAACCTGACTGAATACAGAAATGAAACAATTGAATTTTTTTATTCGTATAATTGTACTTCTTTATAGTACTTACATCAGTCCGGCCATAAGTTCTGTTACAAATGATAATTTATTTATTATTTATAAATTAATGTAATCTCTTAGATCATATAAATGTCTAGATAACGCATAAACTGCACAAAAACGCCCACAAAAAGTGCACTAAAATTTATGCACAAAATCGCAAAAAATCGTTATGCCATCCTGCGCTATTAAAATGTCTTGGAGCTATTTTAAAAGAGGAAAGGATAAGGATAACATCTCATTTCATCGGTAAGTTTAACACGTTCCTCATGATTTCTTTATAAAGACATGAAAATTCATTTCGACAAATCAAAGCTTATCATATTGAGAAATGGGAATAATTGCCCAAAATTTAGTGAAATTTTGTTGTTGTTGTGTTGGAGAAAAATACAAATGTTGGAACAATATGTTTATGTTTTGATTCGCAAACATGGATTGCTATATGAAAACTTGTATAATTTTGAAATGTTTCTATAATTAAAAAGTTTCTTTTTTGTTATTGGATTATTTTCCAACGCTACGAAGCTGAGGTATTCAGTATCCGAACACTCTACCATAGGAGACATTTTGGTTTAAACGAGAGCAAAACAAAAATAATTTATTTGTTAAAATACAAAAGACTGTTAAATCCAACATACCCACAACATAATCTTATATAATAAAACGAAATACATGAACAAATAATGTACATATGGAGTTTATGTAACTTGAACACTTTATCTTCCCTTTTTGTGTTTGACCCAGATATATTAAAATGTATATATGTATGTAATGTATGTATGTATGTGTTAAAATGCACTTCACTCGGCATAGGAATGACATTAAACATATTAATCACAAACTTGGGAAATCCGGGAAATTGACGCATGTTATGGGACCGCTAATATACAATAAACTACCGAGTAGGATAACGGAGTCACGATCCCTCGGCTCATTCAAAACACGGCTCAGGCAATGGTTATTCGAGCACATCTTTTATAACCATGAGGAGTTTATGTCCTATAATGTGATATAATTTTAATTTTATTTGTGACCATATATATATAACTAGAGTTTACCCCGCGGCTGCGCCGCGGGTCAACCTCTAGTACGTATCTCTTGTTTAAAAAGCAAGTGGTACAGGTTACATTGTATTAAATTTGTATGTATTTGCCCCCGAAAGACACTTAATTTTATATCGCAAACTACCACCCCCGTCTATATGTAAACTACATAAATGACAAAACTTGACAAAAATGACAAAATAGATATCTGGGTCCACATGGTCCAAGTGTCCAACTTTGTTATGAATAAAAGATTTCTGATTTCTGTATTATGAACTCATTTGTACATGTAATTTATTTTCTAAGGTTTGTTCCAAGACACACAACTTTTGTTGGTAATACTTTAAACTATTAAAAAAATAAAACCTCTGAGTAATATTAACGTAATAATAAAATTATGACACATATAAAGACCTTTCAAACTTTCATTTACATATTTTTTTTATAAAAAATAGGGAAATAGTTTTCGGCTGATATCCCCAAAACACGCATACATTGACAATTTCTGAAGAGTCAATATGGCAAAGCTTCGCTTATTGATGCCGTTTTTCGCGGTGTAGTTTGTTAGCAATGCTCTGCTCTCTCTAGGTATATTATACCTTTATATGTAATCTTAATAAAACTTATATGTACTCAATTTTCATCAAAATATAAAAAATAATTATATTTGAAATGGCCACCTTTGGCTTTGATACAGGTCTTGAATTTGCCTCGCCACAAATCTATGGGTGAACGCACTGTTTCCATGGAAAATTTCGCTACTACTTGCTCCCAAGATTTTTTAAGAGACTTAAGGACGGCGTATCTTTTATAGCAGGCCAATCACTCTAAAGTTGACTATATTTTGTAGTCTAAAAGGGTCCAGATCTGGTCAAGACGTGCCAGTCTTCAACTCTTATAAAGTCCGGAACGTTGATTTCGAGCGAAACTTACGCACTTCGTGCTTTGTGACTAGGTACAGAGTCCTGCTGGAAAGTACACGGTACATGTTTAAAAAGTGTAGTGCATTCCGACCACTTGCGCACCCACCTTATTTAGAACTGTGAGCATACCATACAGTTTGTTATTTTGACAGCACGCGGCCTCCCCGATCTTTTATGGTCTTCGACAGAGGAAGTGTTAGTATATATCAATAATAATATATTGAAACATGCAGATGATACCTACTTTGTACAAGACAGTCACAACAATCTTATTTTCTTTAGCACCTCATTCCATATTGTCATTTTATAAGAGACACGACAAAATCTTTTATTGTTGTGGTAATATCATTATGTTAATAATGATATTAACATAGTAAACGCGTTACAATTTCAAAATATTTAAAAAGTTAAATAAAGAAAAGTTTTTTGTAACAGTATTTATGGCCAGACTAGCTTTTTTATCTAAGAACGCTTTCAACAGCACGATCCCAATTCTGCTATTACAATGTCGTAATTATGGTCGACCACTGGCGTCGTAATAGTTGTTTTTGTATGGAAAGCAGCCATTATGAAGTCAGTTTTGACGGCCTCTGTGGTTGAGCGGGCTAAGCCTTTGCCGGCTTACCTCACTACAACGCAGAGGCTCCGGGTTCGATTCCTGGTATGGTAAATTTCGGAATCGAATTTTCCCCGTTATTTACTATGGTCTGGGTGTCTGGGATCGGCCCCAGAGTGGTCCGTTGTATATTACCCATAACACAAGCATAACTTGCTTAATTTGGGGATATACAGTGTGTGTGTGTTTGTCTGCCGATTTATTTATTTATGTATTTATAGTGGTCGGCCATTCTGAGGCTATTGTAATATCAGAATTGGAGCACGAGCGCTACTAACGGGTTATTAGTCTCGTACAATTCTCGGCGAGAACAGTCCTACGGGTCCTTATTGTAATGACCCTATTAATGTTGTAAATGCGAAAGTATATATATATCTATATCAGAAAAACTACTGGAACGATTTGGCTGAAACTATATATATACATATTCGATGCCGAGGGTAAACAAAGAATACTTTTTATCCCGAAAAATGAAATAGTTTCCGGGATAAAAATATATTAGTTTCTTTTTTTTATATTTTACGGAAAAACTATTGGACCGATTTGGCTAAAATCTCAAAAAAAATATGTAATTTTAATACCGACATTGGACGAGGGACTACTTTATATCCCGGATAATGCGATAGATTTATGTAAAGGTTATCCCAGAAAGTAGGATAGGTTTTGTTTTTTGTGATTTGTCATTTATGTAATTTATAGATAGATAGACGGGGGATAAATAAAACTAGAACGGTTTGAAATAGAGGATGAAAGTTTGTATGAGACCAATAATTTCTCAAGTTTATAGATATAAAAAATCATCATCTATAAAAACTGCAACAGTAACTCGATATGCCTATCTGTTAAGCTTTCACGGAAAAACTACTAGAAATACTGGTTCGGTTTTGCTGTAATTGTTTAAATGTAGTTTTAATACCGAAAATGGACATAAATACTTTTCATTCCGGGAGGTGGGATAATTTGCGATATAAAATGAACTGAATCTTCCGGGTTCAAATAACACTAACATAAAACTTGAGTATAATGCAACCTGTATTAACGCATGCTCTTTAAACAAGAAGCACGCGCTAGAGGTTGACCCGCGGCACAGCCGCGAGGTAGTCTGATATATTATAATAAAGTATTAAAACACAAATGTAATGTTCCAATATACATACACATAGTATTCTACCGCAGGGTATGCGTCTATATTTATGTTAATGTGGATAGAATTCTGCGCAGTTACAATAAATCCGTCTTTTGCCGCCCCTTCATTTGGATTTGAAAGATTTATAAAAGGTTCAGCTGAAAAAAAAAGTTGTTGTTACCGTATCACGTCGCATTAAATTAGATTTTTGGGAATAAGTAGGTATTACATACAACTTATAAATAAGTATTTCAAAGAAAATTTCCAGGGAGGTAATAAATATCCACTATTTTCATTATAACTATCAGACCATAAAAAAGCATTAAACCAAAATATTCCATATCTCAAACACTACTAACGGATTTTGTTCAAAACATTTTCACTGAATGTATTTTTTAAGATACACCATATTTTTTTATCAAAATTGTACACTTCATAAGTTTTTGATTCAGTAGAGTTTAATCAAACTAAAACTGAAATTCTTAAGACAAAAATATAGTAGTTTAAAATACCTTTTGTAACAAAAAATATGCTTAGGTCCAATGTCGCATTACAATAAAATGGTGGTAATGGCTCGATATTTTATATTTAATTTTAAAACAATGTTCCCGCTGCCGTACTTATAAAATATCACGTTAAAAATAACTTTAATCACTGTTCAAAAAATGATTAAAACCCTATTTGAATCGCTAAAGGTATGATTCGCATAAAATCTAGGAGGCTTAGGTGTTTTATAACGTGATAAAAAGTGTCTCAATTCACTTAACTGTCCATCACCCACTAGCGCTGTAGCGCATATACCAGGCCACACAAAGTATTGCGAAAAAAAGTTTTTATGTATGAAAGACTGGCCAGTTATAATCTATTTTAAAAATATGATTATGTAATAAAACTGCGTTTTATTACATAATCTGATTATGTATAACTAAAAATAGGTATGTTTCAATTTTAAAATGTCCCTCCACATTGTTTGCGAGCTAATTTAAATTATCGTGTCTCATTGAAAAATGGATCTTTTACGATTTCAAGTGTCGCCTGAAACCGGACGAATCATACGATAAACTTCAAATGACATTTATGGATGAAGGCCCTTCTAATGCAACCGTGTATCGTTGATACAACGAAATCAAGCGCGGTCCACTAACTTTGGGGAATGAAAAAAGAAGTGGTTGCCCTTTGACGACTGTTACGGAAGAAAACGTGCTAGCAGTGAAAAATTTAATCCAAGACAATAGGCGAGTTACGTATTAAGAGATTCAGCACGTACTGCTAATTGGATCGGGAAGCCTTCACGAGCTTCTACGCGTGCATCTTCGCATGAGGAGGATAGTTTCACACTGGGTGCCGCACAACCTCACCGATGCTCAGAAGCAGGCCGGGATGGAATGGTGCCGTGATATAAACAAATTTGAATCAGGCTCGTCTCGGCGTGTTTACGACATCATTTCAGGTGATGAGTCCTGGATTTATCAATACAATCCAGAATTGAGAAGTGCCATTCGACGGTTTGGGTGTTTCAAACGAATCAACGCCTACCAAAGTGAAGCAATCTAGAAGCGGGGGGAAGATTTTGATCGTGATTTTTTGCAATTTGACTGGCTACTTGGTGTCAATTCCTTTACGGAACCAAAGAAGCATCAACGCCGAGTGGTATACTACCAAATGCTTGACAGAAGTTTTCTCTGTTGTGAGCAACAAGCGTCCAAACACGGCCCCGCGGGCTACTGCTCCACCACGACAACGCGCCCACCCATACCGCGCTCAAAACAAGGGACTTCCTGGATAGCACGCCGGTCAAACTCCTGGGTCACCCTCCTTACAGCCTTGACCTAGCACCATGCGACTTCTTTTTATTCCCGAAAATAAAAAATCAGCTCAAAGGGATACAATTTTCGTCGCTGGAAGATGCGCTGTCAGCGTTTGAATAAGCTGTAAACAAGGTGTCTGCGGCGGACTGGAAAAAGTGTTTCGAAAATTGGTTCAGAGGTATGAAACTTTTGTATAGAAGCTGGTGGAGAGTATTTTGAAAAGACTTAATAAAAATATTTGCCTATAGAACTTTTTTTTCGCAAAACTTTCTGAGTGTCCCACGTATCAAGTTATTTGTGAAATGGCAGAAAATAATACTACAAACAGCCGCCATCGCCATAAATTCAATTTGGAGTTGTTTTTTATTTGCAATATTATTCAGTTCATACAGCTATAAACATTTTTATGCAATCTATTACTATTAATATTCAGAAATAATTGTCAATCGACATTAACTCGTGATATGCAGAATGTTACATATCTAGACTTAACCAAATCGATGTCATCTGCCAGGTGTCACCCATACCGTTCTGTTTGAAATAAACTACTAGGCATGAATTTGCGCAGTCCGTTGCAGTACGAATATTTGTTAATGTAATAACAGAACATTATTTATTTATGACATGATATGTCAACTGTCAATAGGGTAATGCCAATCGAAAGGGACATTAAATGGACAAAGAAAGACTAGGGATTAAAAAACACGATTGTATGATAATCTAGAAAATCAATGCCGAAGGCGTTAATGCCATAATTACAAGAAAAAGAAAATAAATATATGCTAATTATTAAAAATACTATGTGCATTCTTGTAAAATAAGAATAAATAAATAATATTGGAAAGAAAAGTAAGTATTAATTACGAAACAAAGATCATTAATTACTTGGCGCAGCCGGTAGGATTTGTTAGTTAGTTAGTTACTTTATTCGTTTGGGTCAAATCTTGCAAGCTACATTAGAACCAATTACTTTACACTTACGGCTTTGTAATTTTGCATGCTTGTTCTGTACTGATGACACGCGAAAATGAAAAAAATAATAATAAGTTAAAAATTTAGAGAAAAATATTTTTAGTTTTACGGTAAAACAGTATCATAATTATGTCCAGCCAAAACTAAAAAAAATAATAAATAGACTTATAAAAAAAGTTTTTAAAACAAGCTTTTATTTAAATACTCAAAAGGAAGAAATAAACCTTGAATTAAGTATAGGGCCAAATCCGGTTTGTTGCCCCATTTTTAAAAAGCTCTGTTATTAAAAATTAGCTTATTATTAAGAATAATCAACATGTGTATCAAAACATACGTCTTATGTAGTTTCATGTTAACCTATATTCGTAAACATAATTAATACAGTTTTTGAGTAAATTCTGTTGTATTAGACCTTTCAAAAAGGGATAGTAAGTTGTCTATTGTGGCGGACAGTAGTCTAACGTTAAGAATGCTTTAAGGGTTAATCAATAAACTATAGCAATATAAAAAAAATCAAAAACAAGATTTTATTTGAACGCTCTAAAAACGAAAAATATACTTGAAGTACATCAAAACCATTTTTCTATTACATTAAGGATGCAATTGTATAAATATACTATAAAACAGCGAATAACTTTACGCTTATATTTGTGAGGCATTTTGCTCACCTAGAGCAATTTTGGCAAGTTATACCTAGTCACAATAAGTTAGAAAAAACTGAAAAATCTGTCAGTTCTTACAATAATTTGTTGTTCAAATATATAGGACGACTATCCTTTTAAGATGCGGGAATGTGCTCTTTTATTTGCGAAACTATTTAAAGCGATTAGCCGCAAAAATAAAATAGGGCGACATTTTTTTTAATACGGATATTTGCCCCATTTATTTGCGAAATAAATATAAACTAATTAACAACAAAACGTAATAAATAGCATAACTTAAAGTCTTATACATGCGGAGAAACAAAAAGTTGACTGTCACAACCCGTAACAAAAACATTCAATAGAAATTGCACAAAAAAATAATATCGACGCCCGTTAAAGTCTCGCCGCGGAAATTTTTTGCTGATAAGAACAAAACGCGTGAACCTAATCCTATGAGTTACTTGGCATCAAGGCCTGCTGGAGAAGGCCTTTCAATTATAAAAGATCACAAACACCACCAACATCCCTAACATAGTTTTTTCGAAACCGGAGCAAGTATCATAATGAGGCAACTATCCGGGTTTACCCTACATAAAACCTACAATTTTATTACATTGTACAATACAATTTGATTTATTACGAAAGCTTGTCGCGTAATCTCTTTTCCACAAGAAAATGATGGATTTTCTAGTACTTCAGTGTATTTTCGTCTATTCTGAGCATTTAAACAAAAGCTTATTTTTACAAATATTTTTTAACATATTGATTTTTTACGTGTAGGTAAAAGTAGTGTACAAATAACTTGTAAGTATTCTTTTACGCCCGTTGTTCAATATTTTTCTTACAGATCTTATAATTATGATTCAGTAGTCAAAATAAATAACGAACAACAACAGTAAAAGACATAAGTAGATGAACGGGACGTAGATGTTGCAACTGGTAAACAAAGAACTTTGGAAACAAAGTTTTTATTTCGTATTTTTATTTACCTTTGTTTTCGCCAAAATTGCGTTGTTTTACGGCCTATTATAATTTGTCTGTATGCACGTCGTCTTATAATTCGAAAAAAAAGAAATCAAAGTGTTGCATAAACCTTCATCCACTCATGCCTTCAGTTAGAAATTGGTCAAAAATCAAATCAGTACCTAAGTATGTCTTCATGGCCACAGCACTTTTCTTCCCACAGCTGTTTTGTGAATAACAAATGTAATTTCCTTCGTGCTCTTTCGTAGCATTTAATACTGTCAAACTTCGATAAAGTAGTCTGCTGTATAATATGGACTCATCATATTCATTAGAATCCAGTACTATGGTATCCTAAAAATATAATTTTGCAGTTTTATTTCCAATGCAATGAATGAAGTGTACTGAAGATAGTAACCAAAAATTAGACTAAGTGCACAGCTTCCTAGCAGCGACACACAATTAAAGGTTCTTGTTCTCCTTAAACAGGGAGAACAGTTTCGAAGCGATGTAAGTACATAGAATAAGAAGTAAACTTGATTTCTAAGTTATTTATATGAATTTCAAAAACATGTATTCTGCAGTGGAACTTATTTTGAATAAACTTTTAGATTTATTTGAATTTAAGTTAACAGTTCAGTTTGTCACTTGACAAAGGCTAAAGGACCCTAAAAAATCTTTTTGTCTTTTAATAACGAATGAAGACAGACGAACAGGCGAACATGACGATTTCCATATATGTTCCGAAACGCTTTTAGCCCAATGGCATCCTTGTAAAATCATCATACCGGTTCCATAGTCAGCCAACTGTTATCCATTGCTAAACGTAAGCCTTGCCAAGTTTGCGCCACCTATTCCACATCTTAGATTTTTACGCAAGAGGTGAAAGTGACTTAATTAGGCTCAAGATGGTTTGGCGCACGAGCGTAGTGATGGCGCTAATAGTTCGAGTGCCTAAATTGGCCTTCCATCCAAGGTTAACACTACTTTTTATCTGTGCAGGAACGGAGAAAGAATACAATTTCCTGCGGCCCGGCGGCCTGTCGTAAGAGGCGACAAAACAACTCACAGCCAGGTGGTAGGGCATTTGCCCGACTGGATGGCTACCACCCCTGGTTTAAAGTATGTCGTCATAACAACCTTGAGTTGTGTTCCGGCATTAGTGACCAGGTTCCAGTCTCCGTTAAGAGAGCAGCAGCGCATTTGTAGCACCTTTCGTGTTGCAAATGTCTATAGGCGATGGTAACCGCTTTCCGTCAAGTGGGCCGTCTGCCTGTCTGCTGAACTCCTGCAATAAAAAAAAATAAAAAAACTATGCTTTTCATTGCGAATATGAGGAAAATAAATAAAAACTGATTAGTTAAACAAACAACTACTTCGCTAATAAAATCATGCCTTAAATTAATATCTTAATCTGATACATGCGACTCATGTCCCACCTATTTTTTAAACCATTGTGAAATCGCGGCATAAATTATAATAAAGAAATATCAACAATTTTGTCACATGTTTATAAATTACTTATAAATTACTTTTCACTAAATTTAATTTACATATATTTGAGCTATTTTTGTACTTTCATCAGTGACAAAAAAAAATATTGGCTGGAAGAATAAAATTTACTTGATGTTTCATATATGATGCCGTTTCATCAGACTAAATCTGATATGGATTTAACGCCTGATCTTATTAGTTAAGTAGTTGTTTGTTTAACTAATCAGTTTTATTTACTTTACTCACATTCGAAATGAAAAGCAGAGTGTTAACCTCGAGTGAAAAGGGCTATTGAGGCACTCGAACTATTAGCGCCCTCACTACGCTCGTGCGTCAAACTATCTTGAGCCTAAATAGGTCACTTCCACCTCTCGTGGAACAATCTACTATAAAGTTCCAACGAAACGCGCTAATACTCTAAATTATCTACGTAATTTTTAAGAAATACTAACATTAGGTACGTTTTGAGTATAATTCCAGTATAGATTTATTACCACCTGTTTTTCATAGTGTACTGTACAATTTAGGACAAAAGATTCCCCCCTAAGGAAATATTTAGACCCATTAGTAACAACCGGCACCGGTGGTGGTTTAATATCTGAAAATAAATTTATATAATTATCTTTTATTCACATTCACACTATATAACAATAATAATTATAAGTAATACAAAATATATTATATGTGTTCACAGTCGCAATTAAGTACGTAAAAAAGAACATAAACAACCACTAAAGTTTAACACCAAGAGTGAGACAGTTAATAATATAATTGTCTTCATTAATGCAATAATTGAGATAAGTACATTTAAAACATCTATGCAAACTTTGTGAAGTCACAAATCGATGCACATAAATATACGTATTTAATTAAATTATTTCATTCATACTATTAATCCATTTAAGATAATTTAGTAATATAAAACAGCTACAATTTTTTTATTAAACAAAATTAGAATACTTATAAAGTGTAATTTAGTAGTATTATGTTAGTGAGGTGGATATTATTAAATAAGAACAATACATGCAAACGCAATACAGAGCAAAACACCAAAGCAGTAGAAAATAAATCGAACCGAGGAGAGTAATAGCGACAAGCTTTAACACAAAACATGAAATATTAAAAATTGTTCCAGTGAATGAAACCATCACACCAGCGCTACCTTGTTATTTGACATCAAATTTACAGCGCTACTTACTACGTATTGACTTGGGTGGTGCGGTTTGATTTCCGCGATGTCCGATGCACTTGTAAACGGACTTACATTTTGTCATTATATACCCAATCTTCTTAGAAAACATTAAATAGTCTGCCGGCCTGTCACTCTGCGACTATTGCGTTTATACCAAATAAACAATGTTTGGTTAGTAGATCATATACCTTATACTCAGTATTTACGTCACTATGTTTTCCAATTTTAAATTGTCCAAGTTAAATGAATTATTTTATCTACAATTTTTGGCATTTCAGCATGAATTAAGTATAATACATTGATATAACAAAACTAACTACAATCCTTAAAACACGTTCATGCATGTAGTTTGTAGCAATCTTATATCCGTCAAAGAATTTTTTAATATTATAATTAGTATGAATATCAATAACACTACCTATTATGAAATATTTATTAGTCATTTAACAATCGAATATAATGTTAAATACAATGGTAATTTAACTAATCATAAAAAATATTAATTTTCTACAAATATTTATACCTGAACATCATTATACTTTAAACCAGTTTTTAAGGATTGTTCGTTTGGTTACTGACTACACAAGGTTGGGTGTTAAATTATGTACGTTAAAATTGGAAATCATTTATAGTGAATACCCCATTCACGAATGTTATAGATATTTTTATTAACAGGTTTACTATTAGATGCATTTTAAAGTACCATATGAATATACTTTCGTGAATGTGATATTCGAAATATTAACATAACGAAATTCACATATTGTCATATCACCTACGTTGTCCTAAAATTATATCTTTGTCTGTCTTTACATCTTGTTTCACAAACACGCACTTGACTACGCTTGGTTTAATATCAAAACGATCTTCTAAATGGAACCCAATCTTAGGACTATATCGCTCATTATATAATTCGGGAAATTCCTGGATATTAAAAATATTTGTCATGTCATTAATATAATGTATAAAGCATGATCACAATATAAAACCTTATGCCGTGCTCATGCTATAACTGATTTCAGCAAGAAGCTAAATTTCGATAGGCGCCTTTAAGAGGCAATGTTAATTATAGGGTGCAATGCAATATATCTCATTAATCAAGGTTAGCGATAAATACTTTTTTCTGGGATAAAGTAAATGTATTTACGTCATTAAGCTCCGCGGTTACCAGACCGTGATTAACTGTCTAAAATACATGCAGATGCAAGAAGCAATCACAATTACTCTTTAATTTAATTTGCAGATTGAATTTTGCTAGTTTTGAGAACGTAGATTATGTTTATTTCAAAATAATTATTATTAACTAATTATTAGTGACAATTTCTTCATCATTTATTACATTATTCATACATACATACCACAATAAGTGAAACTTCAATATCGGGAGTTGTAGGTCTACATTCAATCATAAACAAATTGCCTTTAGGTATTATCAATTCCGTCATGGGCGCAAAGAAGCTATCCGTGCCTAAAAGATTTACAAAGTTTTTATAGAAGTATCACTTCTATAAACCTAATATAATAATAAAATTGTAAACATCACTATTACGAAATTAAAATTTGAAACAATCTTTGATTCTATTGAGGTCTCACCATTAACGTAAACATAAATATATGAGATGTGAGCCGTATCTTTAGGTTCCTCAATGAGGTCTTTGAGGACCTCAAGTTTACTGACAGTGTCATCAAAACATGCGTAATAGCCAATAGCATATTCATCAATGTTATACAAATCTAAAACAGTCTCATACGGATAATCTATATCAGAAGATTCGTTCATTATCCTTTGTTCCTTTAAAAATGATGTGGTAGATACCACAGATATTTCTTGTTGCTTAAATTCCAATCTCGTTTTTCCTTTACATAGTATTGAAAATTTTTGTCCCTTTTCTAATACAATTTCACTTTGACAAGGTGTAATAATCGGACCATTTGATTGTTGAAAATCTGAAAACCATAATTTTGTATTCACTTTTTTTACATCGGATGCTTACTCATTTTGATTTACCTTAAAAATCAGCAGTCTCGTGTATACTATAAAAATATAAACGCATGTATTTTTATCACCATATAAAAATATAGCTGTTCGCAGAGCTGAATTGCTTATACCATTATAATAGAATAATTAGAAGAAATGATACATTATTTGTAAGAGAACTTATAAATTGCCATTAATCTTTATCGAAAGACAGCAACAAGGGTAAGTTTAGTGTTTCATAACTAATCGCAGACGCAATACATCACTCGGTAAAATGAGAGGAGCGGTAGTCGAGCTTGAGTAAGTGGATGGTTATCATCATGCTAATGGTGGCTGTAACATGAGACCATAACAACGTTACGTACAAAGCATCGTTTCGTACCGATTGTCTATCGAAAACACTATTAATTAGCTGTACTTGCGTACAGGGCGTGTTCAAGGTGCGGTCAACATTCGGAAAATTAATCCTGCCAGTAGGACAGAGAATGTGGCGCATCACGACGTCACGACCCGTCCAGTCCATCTGATGAGTTGCTGACAATTGATCGTATCAAGCTCTGGACAGGGCGACCAATTAAGTGATTAGGGCCCCGCAGTTCTACTTATCAACAAATTAATAGCCGTCATCATATTAAGTGCAAATTGTGACGTTGTTTTCGGTGTATAAGTTCTATGGATAAAAAATGTACTTGTATATATATAATTATACATAATAATCAGTCTTTGTCCCGCGGCTACGACTCCTATCAAACCTTAGGTGGGCTTTATTACAATTACATAAAAACTTTAATCGGTTTTTTACATATAATATGAAATATATAATAATAACAAAGAAACTAAGATAGTCTAGAAAACTGCCCGGCAAATCATAGAGGTGAGCCGAAGCTGACCTGATTTGAAGTAATACAATGAATGACATGTTGTTTATGACAACGTAGGTATTTGTAAGTGAATTGAAAAAACGCCATTGCAGCGCCATCTATTTTGCTAATCCGTTTATTTTAAGGAAACGACGTCGTTTGTTGGGATCAAATGTATTGTAAGTATTAACTCGGGTTACAAGCCAACACTATGTGAATTTCACTCATATAAGTTCAGTAGTTTAAAAAAAATGCGATCGCAGCGCCAATTTTTTAGCTATTACACGGAAACGATGTCACTTATCGGGATAAAAGTATTCTATATTACTTACTACCCGGGATATAAGCTAGCTCCGTTTCGAATTTCATTTAGATCCGTTCAGTAGTTTTCAAGTGATGCTCTAACAGACAGACAGACAGACAGATAGATAGACAGAGAGGCAAAAATTCTAAAAATTGTATGTTTAGAATCTGCTGGTCAAAATTAGCCCCCCTAATTTTTTTACATTTTTAAACGCATTGTACAAACTCGAACTATTTTCAGATTTATTATAGCATTTGCCCGCGACCTTGTGCACGTTGGACAGGTAACAGAAATTACAGTTATTTTGCTAAATATACAATCATAGGTTATTTTCAGCAGGGTAAGATTTTTTAGTATGAAAATACATGAATCCCGAAAGTTACTGTGAAAACTCGGGATAAGTAATTTTACTAAAGGCATACACAACTACAGTTGTTTTACTAAAGATTTTGTTGGTAAGTAAAAATTTCGTATCGAAATCAATTTCTTTTTTGACGCAGCC
Organism: Dendrolimus kikuchii; assembly: GCA_019925095.2. Lineage (NCBI taxonomy): Eukaryota > Metazoa > Arthropoda > Insecta > Lepidoptera > Lasiocampidae > Dendrolimus > Dendrolimus kikuchii. Next base: position 14,610,154 of record CM034394.1, read on the forward strand.
TCCTTAATCCTTCCCCAGGAAAATTCCCTTAGCATTTTCGGGATATAAAGTACCGCAGATTTTATGTTCGGGAATTTACTATTTACTATTGGCAGCACCTCTGGTATTGCTAATGTCCATTAGCGACGGTAACCACTTTCCATCACAGTTGGGAAGTCAGCCTGTCTGCTGTGCATCAGTAATTAAAAAAATATGAGTCCCTAACAAAATTTACACAATCTCAAGAATTTAAGAAACAAAAGACTACACTTGTACAATTTTATAATATTATAGATAGATAACCACAGTGTTGTGTGGGCGGCGAGTGCACAGTTTTGATGTTACCATTTACGAAAATTAGTGTTTATCATTTATTTGTACACTCTGTCAAAAAAGTATCGGCAATGGATGATTTGTTTATGGTTCCAAAGTCAATTTTTTTGTTGTTAAATTGGTACAACTGGTTTTCATTTTGACGCGGAGTCTGAGATGGTTTGAGATGCATCGATCATTTAGATTAAATAGAGTGCTGTTTTTAGTTAGATCATATATCGTGTGTATTGCGAATTTCATAATGGACAAAAACATCGAACAAAAAATTAGTCTTAAATTTTGCGTCACCAATGGCATTTCGTGTTCGGAGACACTGAAAATGTTACAGAAGGCTTACGGTGAATCGATTTTATCAAAAACACGTGCTTATGAGTGGAACAAAGTGTTCAAAAGCGGTCGAGATATGCTGGAAGATTTGCCTCGTCCTAGTAGGACATCAACGTCTTTAACTGAAGTTAACTTCGCAAAAGTGAAGGAAATAGTGACTGAAAATCCTCATACAAGTTTGAGAGAAATAGCCGCTGAACTTTCTGTGTCTCACGAGTCGATCCGTATCATTTTAAATAATCACTTGGATATAAAACATGTTGCCGCTCGGTTAGTCCCAAAAGACCTGAATTTTCTCCAAAAACTCAATCGCATAAGAGTCGCTGAGGACATGCTAGAACGAGTCAATTCCGACCCAACATTCATGAAACGCATTCTTACTGGTGACAAGTAGTAGTAAACTGGCCAGGTAAAAAATATTTTAAGGCAAAAAATAAAATTCAATATGTGTCTGTTACCGTGGGAGCATTATCTTGTACATACTAAAGTAGCTAGCGGAGATTGTTTATTATTTTACTTCTTATCAAAACGTCGATGATGTGAAACTCGTGATAAATCGAGATTTTCTGATCGTAAATATCTTCAATTACCAAAAAGTTGTTTGAATGCACAACGCAGAATTGATAAAAATGTAAAAAAAGGTCTTATACTTATGTAGTGAATTTCAATGTTTAAGATTATAGAAAACCGTTCCATTTAATTATTTTCACTTTCGTTAATCTATACTAATATTATAAAGCTGAAGAGTTTGTTTGTTTGTTTGTTGGTTTAAACGCGCTAATCTCAGGAACCGCTGGTCCGATTTGAAAAATTCTTTCAGTGTTGAATAGTACATTTATCGAGGAAGGCTATAGGCTATATTATATTTGCAAAAAAATTAGGGATCATTACTAAAAGTCCAATAATGTAACCCAAGGTGTAAAAAAATGACCCGAAAAAATCACGGCGTGCGCTGCGAAAACTATTGATTATAGAATAAAACAACGTACTACTACTTTGCAGAACATATAATTGTCTACAAAAAATATCACATAACCATATGTCTAACTATTGTAGTTATCTCACAATAAGTGTTGTCTTTTATTTTTTAAATAATTAAAATGCCGTCGCTTCAAAAACTCTTTATTTTGTACCTTGGTATTAAACCTTATCAAAATAAATTACTCCATATGCAAGACGAATTCAATACCTTTCTCGAACCTTTTGAATTATTCAATTCGGACGTTTCATTAAAAAAATATCGCGATATTTAAAATGTAAGTATTAGTGTTGTAGCCAAGAGATACCATGCCGCGCGGCCCACTCGCGCGGTCGGCTCCTTATGGAACGATTGTGCTCAGTGAACAAAATTTTTTTTAACACTTCTTAGACGAAAAATACTGAAATATAAAGCTGAAGAGTTTGTTTGTTTGATTGAACGCGCTAATCTCAGGAACTATTAGTCTGATATGAAAAACTCTTTCAGTGTTAGATAGCCCATTTATCGAGGAAGGCTATAGGCTATATATCATCACACTAAGACCAATAGGAGCGGAGCACCAATGAGGAATGTTTCAAAATCGGGGGGTTTTGAAAACAAATTCCACGCGGACGACGTCGCGGGCACAGCTAGTTTTTATATAAACACATTTTATATAAACAGGAAAAATCCTGTTGCAAGTGCTTTTATAAATTATATAAACCATACATATGCGTAGTAATTTTACAACATAGTATTTTTCCTGTTTTATACATGTATTAAAAGCACACAGTCCGGCAATACACATTTGATTGTAACGGATGTCTGCGTTAAGATATAAGACAGAATATCCTGTTGTTTAAATTATTTTAAAGCGTATTACTTCTCTGCTCGCCTGAGCAACCGTAGTCAAATAAATATGATATGACATGATATGGTACGATATGATATAATGATACTTTGTAACTGTGTCTTTAAAATATTTTACATACCAGGATTTTCCTTGTACCCGCGTAAATTTCAATTGTACATATACGATAAGCCGCAATAACTACTGTAGATCTTTAAATTACCTCGTAATATAATTTTCATAACAATCGGTTCTTATTCAAAAGTTTATAAGTAACAGTCATACTAACAGGATCACTTTTTATTGTTTCAACAATAGACAGGCTGATGGCCCAACTATGATGGAAAGTGGTTACCATCGCTTGGACATTAGCAATACCAGAGGTGCTGCCAATGTGCTTGACGGCCTTGAAGGACAAACTGGAGAAAATGAAAATCACTTCCACAGTTATGTATTATAAAGATATATAAATATATCTCTTGCGAACAACAATTTTGTCATTGTCAAAGAATAACTGTATCATTCATTGTAGGTGTTAGACCGATGATACCCAGAGTGGTCTATATTGACTCCTAGATTTCAACTGTGACCTTGTACTACTGTTAGAAGTTAAATCTTACAATGGTGCTTAACACAACGCTTACTGGCAAAAACACAACCGAAGTTGATGAATACCCATAAATTCACTGCTTGGCAAGGAAGTTTATTCAACATCAACATACGAGGCAAGATGTGATCTAGCAAACAAAAATAATTTGTGGACCATACATTTTGTGGTGTTTTAGATAAACCTGTTAAGACAAAGATCATTTATTTCTTAAATATGTGTTTTCACAGTTTTGCATAAAAAATACAATAATTATAGATACATAAAATGTCTTAAAAAGAATGTCATAGAAATTAAAATGATTACAAATTATTTCCAATTATTATTTTATTTATATTATCTAATAAGTGCCAAAACATTGTTTCACTTATTATTAAATATTGAAATATCCTACACAAACCTATGATTTAATTTGCTCGATATTTGGAGTCCTTAAGATAGTAAAACTCAGTTAGTGTCTAAAGTTAGTGATTTATATTTTACACAAGTCTCCAAGGATTGTGGCCTTAATAAAGTTAATTGAGTAAGTAAATGTCACACTAATGATTGCATATCAGGGCTTTAGACGGCGCGCTTCAATGCCTTAAATTTCTATCTTTAAAAAACTAACATATTAATAACACAAAACATTTTCATTCAACACAAACATTTCATTCGGCGAAGAGCCAGGAGGCTGGTTGGCAATGACCAGCTTTTCGACAACAAAGCTTAAATTTGTTTGACGCAGGTTTGCCGGTTTATCGGTTTTCTATCGAATACACTTTGGAGAGTATGCAGCCGAGCTTTTCGATCTGGTCCCGCCATCCCTTCCATCATCGGACAACCAGACGCACCGGCATGCGGCACCAACATATGGTGGATATTCCACCTATAAGAACGAAGTGCTTTGCGTCTACCTTCATCATGCGCACCGCAAAAGAGTGGAACTCATCGCCAGAATCTGTTTTTCCCGATACTTACCACCTGAGTGTTTTTTAGTCCCGTATGAATAGGTGCCTTATATATAAACGTGCTTAACCTTAGATCATATCTACGATTCCCATCGTCGAGATCGTGGTCATACGCGAACCTATACTATTATAAAAAAAATCATCACCGTTAACAAAAAATATCCAAATTTCATGATACTTGCTCCCAAGGATGGGAAGGACAATAACTTAGAAACATCCTAAAAGTCACTTTCAGGTTTATGCTAGGGAGGGAGGGTTTATACCTTTACCTTACCTTTATGGTTTGAAATTCTACGAGTCGTCTTTGTCTTAATATTAGTGTAACAGTTATATGGTATGTCAAAATATTATGTTTTTTTATTCTATATAGCCATACATGGCACAAACTCCGCTCACTATAACGATGTTATGGGGGACTTCAACGCCAAAGTGGGAGTACAAGAATGCGACGAACCGATAATCGGACCTTATGGATTGGAGCGCAGAAATCACAGGGGGCAAATGCTGGTCAACTTCCTAGAAATGCAGGGACTCTTCTTGATGAATTCCTTCTACAAGAAGAAGCCCCAGAGGAGATGGACCTGGCAGAGCCCCGACACTGTGACGAGGAACGAGAAAGATTTCATCATGGCGGATAAGAAGCATATATTTAGAGATGTCTCAGTGGACAACAGGTTCAATACCGGTAGCGACCACCGACTTGTACGAGACACTCTAAATATCAATTTTAAGGCTGTAAGACTCCGCCTGGTGAAATCTACTCTCCGACCCACGCCGCCTCAAATGATCCACGGGTCTGAAGAGTTCCAAATGCAACTTCACAATCGGTTCGAATCGCTGGAAACCACAGGCGATGTTGACGAGATAACCGACAACGTGGTGAAGACGTTGCAGGATTTGGGTCGCAGGCATTTTCCGTCTGTACGAAGAAACAGACGGTCCGAACTTTCTACCGAAACTTTGGATCTCATGAAAACGAGACGTGAAATGCCACCCGCTTTGTTTGGCTCGCCAGAGCATCGGGCTCTCTCCAAGCAAATAAGAAAACTTGTAAGGCGGGACCTCCGCTGCTCTAATACTCGTGCCATTGAGGCGGCTATAGGGCAGAACAGGGGGTGCAAAGTTTTCTCAAGAAGCTTGGGGAGGAGCCACATTGCAAAGCTGGGGACAGCGGATGGCAGAGAGCTTACGTCTCGCCCTGAGATCCTGACGGAGGTAGAAAAGTTCTACGGGCTACTGTATTCTTCGCAGGCGAAGAAGCCTGCGACGCAAAGCAACGAAGATCCACGTGCGCCACTCACGCACCATTATACGGAGGACATCCCGGAGCTCGATGTGGACGAGATTAGTGCGGCTCTCGGGCAACTTAAAAATGGCAGGGCTCCGGGGGATGACGGAATTACAACTGAGCTCCTTAAGGCTGGAGGAATGCCAATCCTCAAGGCCTTGGCTGAGTTCTTCAATTCCATTATCCATCGGGGCACTGTGCCAAAGGCGTGGAGCAAGAGTGTGGTGGTCTTGTTTTTCAAAAAGGGTGATAACACTCTCTTGAAAAACTTTAGGCCAATCTCACTCTTGAGCCACGTCTATAAGTTGTTTTCAAGGGTAGTCACGAATCGTCTCGCCAGAAGACTTGACGAGTTCCAACCACCAGAGCAGGCTGGGTTTCGAAAAGGCTACATCACCGTGGACCACATCCATACTGTTCGGCAGATTATACAAAAGACCGAAGAGTATAATCAGCCAATATGTATGGCATTCGTGGACTACGAGAAAGCCTTCGACTCTATCGAAACTTGGGCTGTTCTGGAGTCTTTGCAAAGATGCCGTATTGATTGACGATACATTGAGGTGCTGAGATGCCTGTATGACGCCGCAACAATGACCGTCCAGATCCAGGACCGGAGGGCGAAGCCTGTACCCCTACGTCGCGGGGTGAGACAGGGGGAGGTTATTTCCCCAAAACTGTTCACCAATACGATGGAGGATGTCTTCAAAACTTTGGACTGGGCTGGACTGGGCATTAACATCAACGGCGAACACATCTCTCACCTCCGTTTCGCCGACGATATCGTTGTCTTTGCAGAGACTTTGGAGGAACTTGCCGAAATGCTGGGCAGCTTAAATGAATCTTCCCGACGGGTCGGTCTCGACATGAATTTGGACAAGACGAAAGTCATGTTCAATGAACACGTCATGCCGAGACCGGTAAACGTCCATGGCGTCCCTCTGGAAGTTGTGCAGGAATATGTCTACCTTGGACATAAAATACAGGTAGGCAGGCACAACTTCGAGGGGGAAGCCAATAGGAGGATTCAGTTGGGCTGGGCAGCATTCGGTAAGCTTCGTCAAGTCTTCTCGTCGACTATTCCGCAATGCTTGAAGACAAAAGTCTTCGAGCAAAGAGCATCGTCAAAGGCCGGTCAGGCTTCACAGACTGTGGCGAAACCCGGGTTAACTCGCAACAAGGTGATGCTGTATGTATGGTGGGATTGGAAGGGCATTATTCATTATGAGCTGTTACCGCCAGGCAGGACCATCGATTCTGAACTGTACTGCGAACAACTGATGAGATTAAAGCAAAAAGTTGAGAGGAAGCGGCCAGAATTAATCAACAGAAGGGGTGTGGTTTTTCACCATGATAACGCTAGACCTCACACATCTTTAGCCACTCAGCAAAAATTATGAGTTTGGCTGGGAGGTGTTAATGCATCCGCCGTATAGTCCTGACCTTGCACCTTCAGATTTTCACCTGTTTCGGTCTCTGCAGAATTCCTTAGGTAGTGGCAGGTTAACATCACGAGAGGACTGCTAAAACCACTTGTCGCAGTTTTTTGATCAGAAGCCCCAAAATGTTTATAGCAATGGGATCACGTCCCTACCTACAAGATGGCAAAAAGTTATCCAACAAAATGGCACCTACATACTTTAGTCACATGTAAATAAACTTTATAAAAAAACCTTTTGAATTTTTATATAAAATGCGAAGAAACTTTTTCCCCAACCTAATATGATAATCCTAACTAATAATATTTTCTTAAGTTTTCGCGACTTGTATACATAATAAAACTACGTTTTAACGGTTTTAAGCGCGGTAATTTTATTTGATTTTGGTTTTTCTGACGTTTCGGCCACTTTTCAGTGGCCGTGATCACGGAAGACAAAGATGTCAAGTGTCAACGAGTATTGTTAAAGTTTTATTTAGCCTACCGCCAACTTGTTAATTTTAATTATTTAATTTTAATTTTGTTTATGGTTATTATTTACTCTATGGGAGCCTAATCTAATTTACTACCGCTTCGCAACATGTTATGGCTTGAAGAGATGAAGCGGCGCAAGAAACTCTTCAGCAAACATGCCTAGCTCTAATAATTTTATATAATATTAAAATGGGTGGAAGGAAAAATAAAAGTAATTATCAGTCAAGTTGGTTTGTGTTCCGTTGTACGCAGAAAGAGCTCACAGTGTCTTGAGGTCTGGCAGCTGGTTTTTGCTGGGTTTGGGTCTTAATAGTTTTGATGATTGGATCCCAAACAGGTGGTACTTGCCAACCATCTTCTCTATTGAAATTTGGGTGTTTTTTTATTTCAATAGCCTCACGCATCATTCTAGGTATGAAACGATTCTCTTTCGCGAGGATTTGTGGGTTAGCGAATCTGATGTAGTGGTTGGGTTTATCCAGCGTGTGTTCACTGATCGCAGACTTCGTAGACCTTGTGTGTTTCATATCAGCAATGTGTTCTTTTACTCGTGTTTTTATGCTCCTCTTTGTTTGCCTAATGTATGACAATCCACACTCACAATCAAGCTTGTAGTCTTTTATTTTTCCTTCCACCCATTTTAATATTATATAAAATTATTAGAGCTAGGCATGTTTGCTGACGAGTTTCATGCGCCGCTTCTTCTCTTCAAGCCATAACATGTTGCGAAGCGGTAGTAAATTAGATTAGGCTCCCATAGAGTAAATAATAACCATAAACAAAATTAAAATGAAATAATTAAAATTAACAAGTTGGCTGTAGGCTAAATAAAACTTTTACAATGCTCGTTGACACTTGACATCTTTGTCTTCCGTGATCACGGCCACTGAAAAGTGGCCGAAACGTCGGAAATACCAAAATCAAATAAAATTACCGCGCTTAAAACCGTTAAAACGTAGTTTTATTATCCTAACTAATATTATAAACGCGAATGTGAGTTTGTTTGTGACGTTTGCAAGGATTAACTACGCAACAGATCGCCACGAAATGTGCATAAATGTTGTCGGGAATATAGATTAGGACATAGGATACCTTTCATCCAGAAAAGAGTACTGCTCCTGAAGGATACATTAATATAGCGGAAAACATGACGCTCCGATCGCGTTTTATTCACGCAATCGTTGAAATTCACTAATAAGTATTTTCCATCGGCAACAACAATGATAACGACAATTTTAATGTATTGCCATGGTCAGTTTCAACTTCGTCAGATGTCCTTACGGGTATTTATGACTAGGTATTTCGAACTAAAAATTAATGTCGACATTTCAAAGAATTGTAACATGCCCGCATCATGATATAGGTATCCCGTTTTAACGCGAGCGAAGCGGCGGGCAGAAGCTAGTGATGTACAAAGGCGAGTTTTCTTCCAAACCTATAAATATTACCAATAATGTCCAATTTTATATTTTAAATACGTAATACGAGAATAACTTTTGTATTATATCTGAATATGTTCTAACAATCTTATTTTTGGAACAAGCGACCAGCAGTTTAGATAAATCAATCCATTAAGATTCCGAAATAAAGCAGTCATAATAAAACATAAAATACGGTCAGACAAAATCATAAAGAACTCGGATAGTTAATATCACTAAACCAATATTATAGGTGCATAAATATAATGTTTCAGTTGTACATACATACAGTTATACCTTTTTTTAAGTCTTCCATCTACAGACGCGGTAATTTTACAATTCTATAATATTATAGACTAGTTCATGCCCGCGACTTCCTCCGCGTGGTATTTATTATTCCTTCAAAGCTGTTTAAGTAATTAAAGTTTATTTAACTATCCCCCGGGGACTCTTTAATTTTTCGGGATCAAAAGTATCCTATATGTTGACCAGGAATATAAGCTACCACCATACAAAATTTTATTTAAATCATTTCGGAGATTGGCCCGTACAAACAGAGAAACAAAAATTTGGAAAAAAATCTAAATTAGTTTTATTTCACTTCTTACATCCCCCCGATTCGGTTTTTAGTATTTTTTTTTCATTGTACCGAAATTCGACCTATACAGTTTTATTATATAGTATAGATGTGTTTAGCAACTATACTATATAATACTGGCAGACGCTCCACTTGTGATATCTGAGTTACTAAAGGAGCCGATGAGTCACTTGCCTCATTGGGACTTTAAAGATTTGTTTACGGCTTTTTCGAGAAACCCAGACTATAGCATTCTGGAAAAACCACGAGAAGGAGGTATTCCACAGCTTTACAGGTTAATGACATGTAGCAATGAGATCCAAGAGTCGGGATAGAGTGAATGAAATCCATACGCATGGCGACTTATGCACCAACTCATTCATTACATGGGATTAGCGCTTGTATGTATGCAGTCAAACAATTCACCAATAAAACTTATTTAAATCTCCAAACAATGTTTCTATATTTAAATACATCAAAAGACTAAAAACATCGACTGTGTGAAATTTTTAGCCCCTAATTAGCATTTTTATAGTGTTAATTCCGAAACAAAGTTTTATATTTAATTTTAATATTACCTATTGGGAAACATTAGCATCATTCAATTTTCAAATCCGAGTCTGTTCAGTGTCATTTATAACTATAAAAGCTTATAAGTAAATATTCCATGACCATAAAGGATGATAAATACATTACAATCCTATAGTGTATTGCATTTTGGTACCATTTTTAGTGTATTTTACTAAACCTTAATTCAATAACTGTCGCCATCGGTCTTTATGTTCAGATTATGAATCACAAAGCACTTTACAACTTACGTAATCGCAGTGTAAATGATTCTTCACAAATAAATGAAAATAAAATACATATGTTACACGCGAATTCTTTCTAAGGATTTATGCGGATATGGTTCTAGAAAGTGTTTAAGTATAATCAACACTTAATTAATTCTTGCTAATAATTACGCACCGAATAATATTCCATGTAGCGGTTAATTTTTCATGTGTGATTTTAGTTTTTGTGTCTTACTGAGTATGCACTGTTTGCTACAACTCCATTAATTCTTCGAAAAGCAATTGTGTAACACATTTCTGTATAAAATTTATAAAAAAAAAGTTTGAGCTAAAAAAATGAGAAGAAAAACAATTTTTACTCAAACGTGTTGCTGGGAAGTTTCTTGCCGCTGACAGCAATAACACGTTGTAAAGCAGTATATATACATAGACTAAAAAGTCTAATTAAATTTTAACTTATATATATATGACCTTCATAAAGTGTTCTCCGGTGGAACTTATTTTGAATAAAAATATTTGAATTTAGTTAGCATAAACCAATTTTTAATGTAGATATGGGACACCATACCTACATGTTTACCGATTGATACTAGCAATAAAGATCTACGCGTTACATTTTATTAGTCGTTAAATGTGTTTCGGCAATTATCTTAGGGGAATTGTTTATTAGAGTGTGATGTTTGGTTGTAATCATTTTTGATACTCGGAATATTAAATGGAATTAAGCCTTGAGAATAGTTTATTACTTGAATCAGTTCGTCTCGACTTTAATTACAGCATTTCGATGTTTCAGAAAAGATTTCTGTCAAAAACAACTTATATTTTCTTAAATAGGCATTATGTAAAATATATTAGATACTAGCGGGCCCAACATACGTCCTGCTTTGAAAAAATATAAATATAGAGCCTAATTGCAACGCCACTTACTGGGTTCAATTGTTAATCTAAATCCCGTGATCCACTCACACTCACAAAAATTTTCAACAGCATCCTCAAACCTGAGTGCAGCGCCACCTATCAGGTCAAATTGTGAAAGTCAACCATTCTCGAATGCACTTGGATACGCATAAAAGATTTCATCAAAATCGGTTCAACCGTTTAGGAGGAATTCAGCAATGCCATGCTATCGAGTCCAATAATAAATCTAAAGTTCTAATTCTAAACCATTCTCAAATCCACTTAAACACACACAAAAAATCTCATCAAAATTGGTCCAACACCATACGCACGAATAAAAGAATTGAATATAGGTACATATAAAGATATTTTGTATATAAACGATTTTTCTAAATTTCGATCACGATACTTGTGGTTACTTATAAGCATTTCACCGGACTGTAACATAAACATATCACAACTATATTTCTCATAAGTAATGTATCAAAATAATAACATCTAGCTGGAAGGTATATCTATATATTCCGCAACACGATAGTATAGTGAAAACACCAAAAATCTAAATTCAGGGAGTCGCCATACATGTACTACATGGGTCTGAGGGATGTATTTATGCACTGTTAGATGTGAACTTCCAAAACGTATTACATCATGAGCGGATAAAGAAGTATGTAATACTTTTAATTTTTTACATTCAGTTAAAGTGTAATGTATGTATACAAACCATATTAGACCTTAAAACTACTGCATTCGAGCATATTTTACAAATACTAATGCGTGAGTTAAACAAAGATCAAGTGTCTTTTATCCACTCACATCTTCATTTCCTTCTTTTATATCTAAAAAACTAATTACTATTGTCGTAATAACAATTAAGGTAAGATTCGACCTAGGAAGGTCGACATGGTTTGTTACGTCTGACGCTACGCGAGTAGAAGTCGACATTTAAGGTTAATAGCATCCGATTTACCTTAAACAGATGGCACAAGGAAAAACACGGCATCTTACAAATTACTTGCAATCAAGGTTCATTTGAACGATATTGATAATGGTGTGGTTACTATTTTGGTTGAAAAATATCTAAATTATATACTGGGAATGTAACTCAATATATACCACTGTCAAATAGCATGTTTCTAGATATTTTTTTTTGTAAATAATTACCATTTCTTGCTAATTACACATTTTTTGTGAAAATCCGTGAATAGGGACCAAAATTTCACCAAAAATTATGGATAATCCTTTAAGACCATTTTGGTGTAGCCTCAACGGTTGAGGTGCTTACTGCCCGGCTGACAGTTTCTACCCTGTATAATAAGGTAATTACAAATAGATATTGCATGTAAAAAATGAGTCATACTAGAACTTCAATTAAACATTACAATGTTTAATTATATGCATATTACTACACCTGTTTACGCAAAAGCTAGACAGACAATGATTTTATCACTTCATTTACTTTCATAAATCTCTTCACACATATACTTTACACGCTGATCTGAAGTGCTTTTATAGTTTATCTGAAGCATGAATAATATATAAGTAATTCGCGATACGGAATTAAAAATTAACGTACCGCGCTGACCCCATTTTTTTCACCCACGTCGACGAACTAACGTCACGACCGCTATCCCATTACCCCAAAGATAAGGTAGAAATACGCTATTGTCCATCAGCACTACCTTTGACGTCATAAAAGTGCCACCAGAAAAATATGCGATTATTAGAAAAGTGCATTACTATCAAATTTACGATTTCTGTAAAACTTTATTTCTTTTACAACTACAGATATCACAAATATTCGATTCTTATTCGGTATTCGGTCGAATACTGCGTACTGTTCAACTGAATACCCGATATCAAATAATGACATGAACGCACATAAATAAAAAAACAAACAAATCAAAAAATAACGCCTCCGCTTAGATCATATAGACATGTTATATATATCTCAATGCGCCTCCGCGAGATAGCGAATTTTAACAGGAGTGGATGTTTAATGAAACTACGTTTTAACAGTTTTAAGCACGGTATTTTATTTTATTTATATTCTGACGTTTCGGCAAACTTTTGTCTTCCGTGATAATGGCTACTGACAAAGATCAAATAAAATACGCGCTTAAAACCGTTAAAACTAGTTTAATTATCTGTCCTAGGGGCGAAAACTTGAGAAAATACTATAGGAGTGGATATTTCTGTGTCGTAAATTGTAAATGTCAGGAACCTTAAGAACAGACGAGCGTACATGACAAGAGTTATGAATGTCAAAGAAGCAAGTGAGATGTGTAAGAATAAGCTTGAATGGCACTCTGTTGTTCGTGCCTACCCCGCAAGGGAACTGGCGTGAAGTTATGTATGTATGTATGTAAATTGTTCACACAAAATGTCCCCACATCTTACGCCAAATATTCAGCGTTTCGTATTCGCCTTAACACTATTTATGGTATCTCTATTTCAAACAAAAGTGTAAATACTGTTCGAATATAATGCTGATATTAGACACATCAGCCAAATTAATTCACTTTGGTTGAAAAGCACAGAACTTTAATGACATGACGGTGTTTAATGACATTGAATGATTAAAGTTTATTGTAATTAATACAATCGAAAGCCAGAAATGAATCGTCTAAAATCGGCTTTAATGTTAAGGATCAATTTGAAATACAAAAAGGAAAAAAATGTTTTGAAACACGCAACTTAATTGATTCACTTTCGATATCAAAGTGCAGATTATTATTCAAAAATAATATTATTCTTTCATTACCAAATCAAATGATATTCTGCCATGTTTTTAAATACAAATCGACCTTGAGAGCTGTTGTCTCGAATTGCTTTGAGGCCGCGGCTACGCGAATATACCTAATAGGAATTTACAATTTACAGTTGAAATAATGATAAGTATAAAGTATTTATAATATTACAAGTATTCATTACAAAATTATTACGTATCTTTTTTATTGTCATTAACATGTTAGGCCGAGACATGAATGATAACTGTCTGATTAATTGACGCCCGGCTCCAACTGATTAAATTTGTTATTTAAATTTAGTGATATATTACACTACACAATTGTTCAAGCAAAGTAATTTATTGTAGCATTTACAAAGATTAACTGACCAAATTATGTCTCATACTAATCAGGGCATGCTCCATTTTAACACTGAGATATAGACGCCGTAAATTTTACAATACACAAATATCATCTGATGATAGGTATACAGCATCTTTAACGCAGTACATTTGTTTTCGGTTACAAGGTCCTTGTCGCTTTTATTCAGGGACAAAAGCATTTTCCCTTTTTCACCTTTTACTTCATTCACGGAACGTCTCACAAAAAAGTACCTACTTAGTAATGACAAAATTTTCTACGTATCAAAAGTATATTCTGCAATACTCAGGGGAAATAATATTTTGCAAGATGACAAGGAAATGTTTACGCACAATAAAATGAAAAACTTGAACACTAATTTTAATTACTCGGAAGCTTTTGGTTCAATGCCTACTGAGAAACTAGGTATAAAATTAACAAAAAGATTAAAGAGAATACGAAAGCACTTATCATATTATAATATAATAATAATACGGATACGGGTACAATTTTTACAATAAATTCTAAAACTTTTATGATATATACAAAAAAAGGCGCTAAAGTAACAATTTAATATGTAATTTTTAAAATATTATCACCGACATAATTCTAAATAGTTTTCAAAGAATAATTTAATACGCTATTTAACTTCTTTTACTTGTACCTATTTATGACGTCATAACTAGGTACCTACGCTCGTGCAAAATCTATGAGGCTACGACGTTCTGTAATAGATATAGATCCCAGTCACCCCAGACTTGCGTGATTTTAGGAAAGATGAAATTTTTAGGATTGGTAGTTTAATATAAACTTAGAAAGGAATGGATACTCGTTAAGCTGAAAGCGGGGCCGTTTTTCAGATAGCAGCTATCAAAGGTGGAAAATAACCATGGGAAGATGTTTGGCCCGTCAGATTTGTCTGGCTTATTGGAAAATATTTTAAAATATTATACTTGATAATATTTACTAAAAATTCACCCTTCCTAAAATGACGTAAGTTCCCCTTTTTTTCTAAGTGTCTGTCAAAAGTTATGGCCCACAGGAAGTGTCTGGCAACTGTATATCTTTCTTTATAACAATATCATATATGAAATATGTAAAAACTAGCCTTACTACTTTGACGTAAGTTAGCATGGTTATTTTCCACCTTTGATACCTGCTACCTGAAAAACGGCCCCGCTTTCAGCTTAGCGAGTATCCATTCCTTTCTAAATTTATGTTAAACTACCGATACTGAAAATTTCATCTTTCCTAAAATCACGTAAGTCTAGGGTGACTGGGATCTCAATCTATAAGTTTATAAAAAGTATATCAATATGTTAATTGATTTGCCTGTCCTCTCCCGTTCGTAGAAGAGGAAAAAATAAGAGCATTCAGTTTTTGAAATGTTCACAAATACACAGGTCAACAAAATTTAAAAAAATATTTGTTACTCTAGATATGTTTGCAGCGTTTTATTATTTCCAGTACACAATTTGCGAATATATTGATGGAAGTTCTGAATTGGCTTTGGTTCTAAGATTTTTAGAGTGTAATATGAGCATAAAGTTACACTTTCTCCACAGTTACATGGTTTAGATTTCTTGATAATCTTAAGAATTTGAGTGGGGAACAGGGTGAACAGTTATACCAACACGTAATAGTGATGGTGGAAAGGTACTAGGGTAGTCGGGACCGTTACACGACGGCAGGTTACTATTGGTCTTTACAACGGCAATTTTCCCCAAAATTATTAGAAGAAAATTTTATAGAAGGTGTCTCTCTGAAGTAAAATACAGAATTCATCAGATTTTTTCTTTTTACGTCTACATACTTTTAATTTAATATAAAACAAAACGATTCGTAGTATTTCTCAATAAACATTAGGTATTAATGTATATAATTGTAATGTTTTATTTCATACTTACTGGTTTTTAGTGTTGTATAAAAATGGAAATAAAAAAGAACTATAGACAATATTCCAAAATAATTCAGTTTTATTAATCATTGAGATAAAATTATTCGAAGCGATTATAATATCCAAGGCAACAAAACTACTGTTTACATATTATAATATGTAACGAGAAGAACCTACAACAAAGAGTATTTCATGACATGTAAGGAGAATATTCGGATTAATGCTCCCCTAATAAAAAACGTTTCAATTTTTACCTATAGTTCTGGGAACCCGAATAAAGAACATAACTCATAAAAGCTCCCCTAGATCGCAGATGGCCTCACACACCATGCCGTTTATTATTCTCTTGCTTTTTAACATTTATTCTTTAAAGCATATACTTTAGATCCAACCAGGAAAAAAATGTGTGCGCAGTTCACACGCAGTAGAAGTCAAACTTCAAAGAATATACTCACAGATAATTCTTCTCTAACTTTTATTAATATAAATATAATTCCTTTAGCCTATATCCGGCAACATATTATAATTCAAAATAAACTTCTTAAGTATCACTTTCAATTGTCACTGTTCTAGTATAAAACATATTGTTATCAGTTTTACCTCGGTCCAAATTGGGCCTATGTTTTGACTACGATTGACCATCATCGGTCTTATTAACTCTCTAAACTGTGCTGCACAATGTAAAACTCGTATCTCATTCTGTCACAGGCTTAGTCCTATAGATTTATCTGTTTATCTCTTTTTATTGTCCCTTTTTCGTTTAATCGAGTTTCAATTCACGATTCTAAAAGTTTCACTTTAAAAAAACATTAAAATCTTAATAAGTGTCTTTTCAATTTCATATCTTAAACAGAGTATCAGATCTAAATCAATAAGTTTCTAATGATGTTACGTACTTGAAAATTACGAAGAATCGATACTAGCGAACACAGTGAACCTAAATATCAAAGGAACATACAAAAGTACCGAGATCGTTATCTCTAGAGTTCTTTTTTCATGTTCATACTGGCATAACACAGCATGTTCTACTATGTCCCGAATGGGTGTCTGTTGTTCAAAAAATTATAATAAATAACAGCTGTTAAACACATACGATTATACTGTCAGTTTTATTTGCAGACGCATGACATATTATAACATTATCTTATCATAGCATATCGAACGTATTTAAATAACAGTATATCTCTTAAATTTGTACCACTGCTTTTTTGTCTTTAATAATAAAAGTCCCATCAAAATCGATCCAGTCGTTTCAGAGATTAGCCGCAATATCCAGACAGACAGCCAAAATGTTAAAAATCGATCTTTTGATCTAATGTTTTAACATTACAAACAGACCCTTCAATTTTAATGCACAAATGTTGCTCTTGTACCTAATTTGGATAACGAATCAAAAGTAAATATTTGGTATAGTAAATAATCAATAGATAGTTTTAAATGATTAAGTGTCCTATCCTTTACAAACTGTGATTCACATAATAACATATTTAAAGCTATAGTTGAATCGGATACGAGATAAATGTCAAATGAATCAACACATTAGTTCAATAAAACTGCATATGTGTAATTATCAATTTAAAACAAATATGTATTGCAAATGCGCATTATCTGTTAAGGTGTTCTTAAATGAATCATAAATGGTTTCTCGTAAAACATTGTGAATTTATCTGATACGTTCATTGATGACTCATTTGGTCCGGTACTGGCGTACTCACTCCAATGGAGACCGCCATACTTTGTATCAACCCTAAGTACCTACAAACTTAGCAAAATAGCACTGACTCAGATATTGTTCTATATTCTACTCATATCCATTGGCTAAAATGTAAACGGATGGCGATAATGTTACCAATACTCTTTGTCTCTATTATGTCTCGATAAAAACATCTTAGAGATCCATATCAAGTAGACGTATAGCCGCTAATGGTCAGTCCTTTTCAAATTAATATTTCACACGTGATTGCGTACCGCTTAGACTGTCAGTGACTATACCACTATCAGCGATCGGAATAAGGCAAAAGAACAATGATTAAAAGCACCAAAACTCAATAAATTTAATTTTTCCGGGATGCAAAAATTTTTAATCAAAAAGTACATTTTGGTGATAAAAAGTTAGTACCACCAATTCGCAAAGGCAACTCCCTACTTTTCCGAGTATTGCCACTATAAAAAAAATCAATGTTACTAAGTTGCGACCTCGTTGATAATAATATCTAAATTGATTTCGAATATAAGCTAGCTGCTATGAGCAATTGAGGCCAAAATTTTAAGTCGCCTCATACTTTCCTACATCGACCTCGTAACGCATTCTTCTCGCATTCCCGTATCAAATAAAATCTTCAATTATACTTAAAATAATTAAAAACTATACTATAATAATATAAGAAGAATATCAATAAAAAAAATGTTTTCAACAATTCTTTACCGTTTCACGCACGCCGCACGCCATCGTTTGCGGTTAATGCCTTAGTGGAAAAGGGCCTTTATTAACCTATTTATTGAAATTAAAACCACATGTGGATAAAATAACCTACAAATTATTCTTAGACTGGTCATATATATGTAAAAACAATGTAAGTATTGTTCTTTATACCAATTATACAAAATATACGATAATGGGGATTGTTCAAAAAAAATTACCCTCTGATTTTATATTTTTATTATGTAAAATAGGGTATTTTAAGATACTAATTTGAATATTTTTGTGTTTTAAGAGTTAGTTTTTTTTTAATTCGATTTTTAAACAAATTATCCGATGACGTCATTGGGGACAACTTTACATTAATTCCTTTGCCTATAAAAAGAAAATAATCATATTAATCTGTGCTACTATTTAAATGTTACTGTCATTATTCATTATGACACATCGTGATCATTTTAGTGTGGCCAGCTTAGCAATTTTATCGGTAGATTTATTTTATATATTTTGGTGTTCAACATTTATTATTTTCTAAAGTTACCGTTAAGTTATTTAAAGTGACCTTTAGTGAAAAATCAATATAATATAACTTAAACTGAATAATGTACAGTTAGACTGAATACCATTAATTGATAATCAGGCATAAATTACCTATTAGACACCATTGCGATGTCATTACTTTTCTTAATTTGTAATAAAGTATTCTTTCGGCGATTGCAACAGATAAAGCTCATTCGACCACTAAAATACTTTGATTTGGTATCACATTTGGGTTATCATTTTTAATGTCTGATACCTAGACATAGTCTCATTATCCAATGATGTTGTTAATCCAGTTAAAATAAAAAGGTTGTATTGTCAGTTTCAATTGAGGGGGAGGGGGGGGGGAGTATTATTAGTCAGACCTTTAAAAAAAATATCAGTCGTTAGGACTGCACTTCAGAGATAAAAATTTGGTATCTGAGCGTGACGGTCGTGCGAATTCAGTGCATTTTCCCCATCCTAGAAGTATCTACCGAAGTTTTCAATTTAAAAATCATGGCGATGGTCGATAAGGTCTTTTTTAAGTCAATATGTTGGGAGTTACTTTCCTACACACACGTGTGTACCTACAAGAATTACAAATTTTAGTAATTTCACTATTATCAACCTGGCAACATTGGGTATTTAGGCTTTAGGTCGGCGGTTAATGCAGCATTTCTAAATTCTATGAATACATTACAATTAATTTCGTCCTTAGAAAAATCTTCTAAAGTCATCCGACAAGAAAGTGAACTGTTTTATTAATGAAAATGTATTAAATATTTTCTCTTTCTAAACATGGCCGGATCTTCAAATAGGAGTGTTAATTTTGTAAAGGCTGATACGCTAAACCTACCTAACATGTAATGTTATTAGAGTACATAGCTATACTCGTAGTACATATTGGAGAAATAAGAGGAGCTAAAATCCTGATGTAAGTAGTTTTGTGAAGGTTTCTAAATTCAACATGTTCGTCCATAGATCTTCCTTCCTTCTTTCCTTTTATAACCTGTGTAGTATATTACTATTCCTGTCTGTAAATTTCATCCATATAAGAAATCAGTAATGTTAATTATTAGTTAATATATGATTGATGTAAGTATACTTTGTGTTGAAGTCAAAATTCATCTAAAATGTGCACCTATTTATAGAAAAATAGCTACATGTCTCACTCATTTATTAGAAACTGATTAAAATAATATTAATTACTTATTTGATAATTTGGTACATACATACATGCATACATAGCTTCACGCCAGTTCCCTTGCGGGGTAGGCACGAACAACAGAGTGTCATTTAGGCTTATTCTTACACACCTCACTTGCCTCTTTGACATTCATAACTCTTGTCATGCAAGCTCGTCTGTTCTTAAGGCTCCTCACATCACTAGCCTTTGATAATTTGGTACAATCAATAAAAAAAATTACTTTCTTAATAATCTATAATACAAGTAAAGTATCTCATATAAATACATACAAATAAAGGAACAGACATTGCACCACTGTCCTGGCGGTGAGATAGTGTGTTTGATTGCTAATGTATGTTATGGATCTGATCTTATACAACAAATTACCGGAAAATATGAAACTCTCCAGTAGTTTTAAATATATTCACTTGCCGGCTTAAAAGTGATTAATTAAGCACATCTATGGCTTGAAGGATTTCATGGAATATGAAGATTTGTGACAAATAGCTTAATGATTGTAAATCTCTTAATAATATGATTTTGATGTGTAACATAGTTACTAATATGAAAATTTATGAGTTAAATAAGGACTATGCGAGTAATTAAATAGACACTTTATATCTTTTTTTTTTCAGGTTCAGGAAAAATTCACAACAACTTTTCTGCATAAGCAAGGGTTATGCTTGATCATAGAATTTTATGAATTATCCACTGCAGTTTACATGAAAACTTTATGTATAGAAAAAACCAAATGCTAGCCTGCAGAAAAAAGAAAAAGATAAAACTGAACATTTCTGAAAAGATTATATAATATGTCCTAAATTATTATTAATAAGTGTTTAAGTAAATAAACAAGTTTAACTGCTAAAAGTTATTTATTATTTCATCTTGCAAAATAATAAGTCAAAAGATATATTTTATTAATCAATTCATATAAATATATGGCACATACAAATTTATAACTCACAATAGTTTGCTTTCAGTATAGAAACCATCTTATTCTTATAACTCTTAATGTGAACTCTTAAGATAGTCAAATCTTCAGACAAAGTAAAGCTAAAATATTTTTGGAGGAATGTTAAATATTCATATATTGTTTACATGAATTATAACTAATAACATCTAGATTTATGTATATATAAAAATAAGTTATTTAAAATAGCCATCCTTGTTTTCAATTAATTAAGCTTTAAAGATATAGGCCATTCTTCTATGGTGGTACTAATCTTTTCAATCACTTTTCATTTATTGATTTGGGCTCGCTTGAGATAAATTCAGGTTCTGGTGAACTTTTTGTATGCCATTAGCTCCAATGCAGTTCATAAAGAATACTCCAAAGAATTCAAGTCAGAATTCGACGAAGGCCAACCTATGCTCTGAACAAAGTCTGACAAATTGGCTTGCAACCAATGTTGGATTGAATTAGCTTCATGGGAGGGTACAGAGCCCTGTTGGAAAATCCACTGCTATCCAGCGAATAAAGTATCACTTAATGCTTAAATCATTGTTTCCAATATGTGATTTTGGACGTCCTTCTAACTTCTGGCGCAAGGTGTATTGTTTTGCCAGTTAAATTTTCTTCCACCGTGATGATTTTCTCATCAGTAAACAGGTTATTTTTTGGATCGTATCTTTGAAAAGATTTCGATATCGCTCCAATCGCCATTTACGAAGACGCTCGTTTATATAATGCACTTTTCTTTGACTTTTAGTTAGAGACCATATGTAAGTATTCTCTTTACAGATATTTAAGAAATATTGGTCTGAAGAGATAATATATACATAATTTAATTCTGGAGTACGTCGAATAAAATGTTTGTTTATGTTGATGTTGTATGACATAACAATGACATAAAAAGGAAAATGTCGGTCCTTGTGTATTTTGAAACTGAATGGCTACGGTATTCATATGCATTTCACCAGACGTAAATGACGTCATAGGATTTAGTAAGGTCAAATAAAGGTCAAACGCATTTCTTTCAAAATACAAGGGGATTGTATGTTTTTTGGAATTTTAACTAGACAGAAATGATTAGGAACACTATTCCTCGAAATGGTTTTTCAAAAAGCTAAATTGAAAAAAAGTGAACAATCCCCATTATGTGACAAGAATAATCCGCTTGAACTACGATAATTATTATTATCAGTAATCTTAAAAATACCGCTACTAAATAAATCATCTTTTAATCACGTTACTTATGACCTTTATATTCTGCTATGCCTATAATTTATTATTAGCCAAAAATATCTTGTTCCACGTAATTTGAGAACAATAGTGTTAAAAAAACCCGATTCCAAAAACTAAAAAGTATAAAATAACTTATTTCTAAAGCTATTATTATTAATATATATTATCTAAAACATCTTAAAGTCAGTGCTTAGTAATTTTCAAAATATAGTAATTTTTATGTTTTACTTTGCACCGACTTCAAGATGTTTTAAATAATATATATTAATAATAATAGCTTTAGAAATAAGTTATTTTATACTTTTTAGTTTTTTAGTTTTTGAAGTCAGTTTTTTTAAACGAAGTTTTTTTATTTTTTTGTTACTTTTTAGTGTCTAGCTATGTATGGGTAGACCTACGAAAGGTGCCGCGCTCCTTAAAAAATATAGGTCCCAAGAAACAGGAACAATAAAATGTTCGTAAAATGAAAACTACTGGGCCAAACTATGTTAATTTTTTAGGGGACCAAATGGCAACTATTCCGCATCAAACTAAACAAGAATCACGTAAATCGGATCATAAATCTCAGCGTAATCGGTGTACATATGGAATGGAATGGAAAATTTTTCATAAAAAATGTTCATAAAATGAAAACTACTGGGCCAAACTATGTCAAATTTTTGGGGGACCAAATGGCAGCTATTCCGCGTCGAACAAATACAGAATCACGTAAATCGGATCATAAATCTCGGAGTAATCGGTGAACATACATAAAAAACAAAACATCCCGACGAATTGAGAACCTCCTCCTTTTTTGAAGTCGGTTAAAAATAGCTAAACTGTTTATTAAGGTAATCCTATAGTACTTTATATTATAAACTTTTCATCTTATAATGTCTTTAGCACATATTTAAACCTAATTGTTTTTGAAATTTTGCCAAGAATGGAATCCGCAGTCTAAACACACAATTTTACGGCTATTTTGACAGACTGCACATTAAACCAAAACAATCACTTTTTCATCTGACGATCATCAGTTTTTCAAATCCAATAATCGTAAAGAATTATAAAAAGAATAAGTCACGGGTTTCTACTAGCTAAATCTACCATCATTATTTCAATTTATACCTTCATCCATAATAATAATAATATAATAAGCTTCAGGTGTATGGTTTCATACATACCAATTTTAGTTACAAAGTTTGTTAAACACAGTGCGTATTGTTAGCACAACCATGAGTTATCCACATTGCATCAATGATGCTTGCGAAGCATTTTGCATACAAACCCCCATTAGCAAAGCTGTGTCCACCATCAACGATTCAACATCCCAGCCGCGTTACCGCTCATCTCGCATTGCGAATTAAAAAGCTTTATTAATTAAGACATTAGTTACCACTTGAACATAAAAATGAGATTTTGAAAGAGTATGCTGTTATGTATACTTGGAAGAAAACATCATATACCGTGCGCTTCATGCTAATCAGATTAGAGAAAATTAACTACTATCAGGGGTATTTTTCTCCCGGAAAATGGTAATTTAGTATAAGAACAAAGGCAGGGCCGTCTTAACCATATTGGGCACCGGAGTGCTAAAATGCCTGACCTCTTTTGAACAACGACAAATAAAATTAATAAAACAATATACCTACTCAATAAATTTCAATATATTTGTGATTGATTATGTTTTCACTGATAGAGATGATGTTAAGTAATTTTCAAAACTAGCAGATTATACACATGATGTGTCGTATGTGGTCGTCGGCTTGCGCCCCTTAGGTTTCAGCGGTCGAGTACCACGCACCCCTTGTACCCCCGATAAAGACGGCCCTAAACAAAGGATAGATAGATGTCAGCGCTTTGCCTAAGTCCATTCCAACTTGCATTATAAAGGAAGATAATAAAAAAATAACTTTTTATTATTTTAATGTGTCTGCAAAAAATGTACGCGGTGTTCATTATCGTATATTTAACAATGAAATACTAAGAACCAGTTTTAACAATAGTTTGCAAATTCATGCAAGAAAACAGTCAGACTTGAACAGTATAAACACGTATGGATTATTTACATGCTAGTCTAGTACAGTCGAACAGAATGTTTATTGCTGTTGTTAATTATTTGCATATCTGGTACGTAGAATTAATTAGCGGCACACCCAACACCGGCATTTGAGTCGTCTGCGGTGTTATTAAGTAGTTGTGACTTACTGTACCTAGATGTGTGTTTGAAACAATGACCAGGTAAATAGTGTATAATGAATTTTTCATACCTAGTCTTTGTTCATTTTCTGTAGTTATTTATATCTAATGGGGGGACTTCATCTGCGTTAATGTTGCAGATATAGGTCCTTTCACGCTGGTGTGGCGATGGGTTTAACACGTTATTTGGTATGCAAGATTATTAATAACGTCAATATTGGCAGATAACATATGTATATCGTATATAAAATAATGTGGCTACTCGTCAACTGCGTTATTTTTAACGCTTCAGATAAGACGCATTCGGCCAGTGTAAATCTTTAACATTATAGCAGGTGTGGCTTCATCTGCCACAATGTTAAATATATAAGACTGTGGCTGAATGCGTCTTATTTAAAGTGTTATAAAATAATATAACAATAACCCAACACTAACAATACATTAATTTACAATCATACGTTATCTGTCAATATTTAACATCATTATCGTTAACAATGTCGCATCTCAAATAACGCATTAAACCCATCGCCATATTTGAGTGATACGGTCTATATCTGTAACATTATCACCATAAGAATAGGTCAAGGTTTAATAAATATATAATTATTGTCGTTGAAAATTGAACGCTTTATATCATTTCAGATGATAAAGGGAAAGTTGGAAAGGGCTTTGACTATCACCGACCCAAAAAAGGTTCGAAAGATAGCGGATAGAGATTAATTCTGATACACTTGAAGTATAATCACGGCATCGCAATGTCACGCGTTTAGATAATAAACCCGGGGTTCATAAAGGCGGATCCACATGGACATTCTTATCACTAGTACTACTAAATGCAACAATAGTATGTTATTCTCTTACGTCATCGAATGCGAAAATTCCAATAAAGTTATTCGTATGTATTATTACAATTTGCGTGTAGACTGTAGGTATATATAGTGTGAAACCGGCTTTATAACTATTCTTATCAAACTAAATTTCCTGCCTTATGCAAGTATCTCAACTGGGAAGTAAACAAAAATAGGTATGTGATAGTTATTTCTGGGTATTTACTTAGCCGAGTTAATTATCAAACGCCGACTGTTGTCAGCTGTTGCATGTATCAAGAGAGTTGTACTCGCACCAACATTTACAAATTAGCAATCAAACCTGTGCAATTTTCATTTTCCGCCATGACTATAGTGGCCACAACCAAGCCAACCACGGCAATAAGCCAATAAACGCTCGGATTTTTCAACATTTTCTTCGATGTATTTCCGTGATATTTTAAAAATAAACATTTAATTTTGTGGTCACTCCCATATCAAATGATTCCTTATTCCATAACATGGGAATCTTAACACAATTCTATTTTTAATCTTTCGACCCCAATTTGAGCGTAGCTATAGAGCACACATTCCACGGGTTACGAGTCCACACCACTGTTGCTATATAAACACTTTAAAAATTTAAGAAACACTGACTCATATGAACTAGAAGCGTAAAATACACGATTTATTTATAAACAGAAACTGATATTTCCATAAACATCTTCAAATTTCATAAACCACTGCAGTAAAACTTTCTTGCTTTCTAGCAGAAAGCGACGTATTACTTAGATGGTATAACAAGCCTTTAACAAGGTCACTATGAAATTAGAAAAGTATTTTTTGCGTGACAACGTTTAAAGTATGAACTTAAAAGGTGACACGAGTGTTTCGCGCCATCAACTCCGACGGAATGTCAAATGCTCAAATACGAACGGAACGGAACGAATAACGTTCGCGTCGTGTCTAGACGCAGTCGCGCATGGCCACGCGCTCGTATATTGCTGTAGCCTCGTACACGAACAAGATAACACCATATAAGCACCATGCGAAAGAGCGAGACCAATGCGATAGAAAAAGGTTTTATTTAATGTGATCTGTATAGTAATTTACAATCAAATTGGAAATTAGATCTTGCATTATAAAACAACTCAGATTGAATGGGAAGTCCGGTAAAACTACGATGTAAACTAGGACCGCTTAAATTATCTCTTACTTACCTATTTACCTATTGGATAACGTATGTAACATTAAGTCAGTTACTGAGTTCAAATTCGAAGTAAGTCAGATCTGCTGACCCATTACTGTACTGACCAATTATCGTATAAATTTATTTGGAGTCAGTACTCCCGATTAAATGGTTTGGAGTCAGTTTGTTCTCCCAGCATCTGCACCACTCTCCTCATTACCCGCGCCAGCAATACTGACTTCGTCGTTTAGAGTTTAGAAGAAGTCAACAACGCTGACATTGTCTTGTATGCTGACATTGCGTCTTATCGGAAATTGAACCAGCTGAGATTTAAGACATAAATAATACTTATACCTAAATATATTTGAGATTACTTCGTTGTTTGTTCTGTTCTTTTTGTTCGTTGTTTTTATTCTGTTCGTTGCTTTGACCATTGATAAACGATTATATTTAAATGGCTTCATCTGCAATAAAGTTATAGACCATATCACGCAAATCTGGCAATGGGTGTAATGCGCACTTTAAAATGCGACATTGTTAATAACGTTAAATATTAACAGACAACTTATGTACATATATTACTTATATATACACTAATGTGGCCATGTGTTAATGACATTTTTTAACGCTTTAAAATTGCTTTTTGCGCTTTGAAATTCAAAAGTTTAGTTTAGTTTAAATAAGACGCATTCGGCCACTCTCTAACGGTCTTAATTATATTGAGTTAAGTAACTTTGTAGGCTTTTTAAGGCTTTTAAACAAGCCTATAAATTTACTCTAAATCGATATGAATAAGACCGTAATCTTAAACACTAAAGCAGATGAAGCTCCTACATTTGAAAAAAAGTCTATCGCTAAAGTTATGATATACTACATGCCAGTAATCAGTCAGTAACTAAAAGTGATATGGCTTAAGATTAGACTTTAACAGATTTTTGGAAAAGATCAAAATATAGGCATTGCAAAATATCTCGAAATGCAATTCATTATAATTTATGGACTTTGAAATAAATTACATACATACATACATACATAACTTCACGCCAGTTCTCTTGCGGGGTAGGCACGAACAACTGAGCGCCATTTAGGCTTATTCTTACACATCTCACTTGCTTCTTTGACATTCATAACTCTTGAAATAAATTGTTAGGAAATATGTAATATGTTTTGCTAGGTGGTAGGGCATTTGCCCGAATGGATGGCTACCACCCCTGATCTAAAGTATGTCGCCATAACAACCTTGAGTTGTGTTCCGGCATTAGTGACCAGGTTCCAGTTTCCCTTAAGAGAGCAGCAGCGCATTTGTAGCAACTTTGGTGTTGCAAATGTCCATAGGCGATGGTAACCGCTTTCCATCAAGTGGGCCGTCTGCCTGTCTGCTGATCTCCTGCAATAAAAAAAAAATAAAAAAATGTAAAAATGTAATAATTACGTGACAGTTAATTAAATAACTTTTTATAAAAATAAACAGCTCATAATTATCGATCATTATAAATCACATCTACAGCGTCGTACAAAAGTCGCCCGTGTGGAGTGTTGGTCTCGTTGAAAAATGCATATCAAGCGATTAAATGAACCGATTACAAAGTAGGTTTTAACTTTCAAGAAGTGCTAGATATCGAAGCGAATTTCGTAGAACTGAATGTAATCTATAATATCTGTAATAAATCCGTAGACGAGTCGAATTTCTGCAATGAATTTAAAAATGAGAAAAATATCAAAAGGCTACTTAGAACTAGCAGAATACGAAAATACAAGATTTAGAATGTTTGTTTGTCGGTCTGTTAAAGCATCACGTAAATACTACTGAACGGATTTAAATGAAACTCGACACAGATATAGTATTATATCCTGGGGTTAATACTTAGAATACTTTCTATCTGTCGTTGATCGGGACAAACGTTTGACAGAGGGTGTTTTTGGCGGGAACTGAAAGGAAATGTTGTACTGTGCAGTTTTATTTTCTAAAAATGTGTAAAATTACTCTAAAATGAAGAATAGTTGTCGGATATTGATAGTTTTTGAGTAGTAATTATGTGTTTTGTGAGTAATGTGAACTGTATAGTCAAATGTGACCTTTTGAGTTGTCACAAGAACTCCGTTGAATGGCACGAGCTGATAACCTTACAGTTCAGCTGTGCTACACATAGGCTTAAGAAAATGAAGAAACTACATTGTAATCTAAGATCTGGCTTAAAGGCCTAGCTGCCAAGCCATAAACCTAAATAAATAAATATTAACGTTTGACGGGATAGTTTTTGGCGGGAACTGAAAGGAGATGTTGTGCTGTGCAGTTTTATTTTCTAAAAATGTATAAAATTACTCTAAAATTAACAATAGTTGTAGGATATTGCCAGTTTTTGAGTAGTAATTATGTGTTTTGTGAGAAATGTGAACTGTATAGTTAAATGTGGCCTATTGAGTTGTCACAAGAACTCTGGTGAATGGCACTAGCTGATTACCTACAGTTCAGCTGTGCTACACATAGGCTTAAGAAAATGAAGAAACTATATTGTAAACTAAGATCTGGCTTAAAGGCCTAGCTGCCAAGTCATAAACCTAAATTTAAAAAAAACCGTTTGACGGCTTACCTCATTGCAACGCAGAGGCTCCGGGTTGAATTTCTGGCATGGTAAATTTCGGAAACGAATTTTCCTTCATTTACTTATACCCTAGGTGTCTGGGATCGACCCCATTGTAGTTAATGACTAACTACCTGTCCAGCCATAAGTTCTGTTAAAAATGAAAATGCATTTTTTTATGAAGTTATGTAATATTATTAAAATTTATACCTACATATTTATTTATTATTAAAATCTCAGCAAAAAATAAAAAATATTCTATTCGAAATGGCCACCTTTGGCCTTTAATCTGTTTGGCCACGAATCTATGGATTTACGCAGTTTCCAAGGGGAATTTCGCCACTGCTTGCTCCAAAGATATTTTAAGAGACTCAATATCACCGTGTCGTTTAGAGCAGGCCATGCCCTCTAAAACTGTTGTTGAGGTCTGGGCTAGATGAGGGCCAGTCTTCAGCAAGTCCGGAACGTTGGTTTCAAGCCAGGTTTGGGTAGATCGTGCCTTGTGACCAGGTGCAGAGTCCTGCTGGAAAGTCCACAGTATATTTTTAAAAAGTGTATTGCTGAGAAGGTTTTACAACATAATCCAAAACTGTATCTTGATACACTTTGGCTGAAGTTTTCACTCCTTTTTCACAAAAAAGTAGTTTTGTGACTCCTTGATAAGACACGCCCCACCAAACCATCACTGACGCAGGAGGATGACCACGTTGTACCTTTCCGACCACTTGAGCAGCTTCTTTAGAACTGTGAGCGTACACTTTATCATTTTGCTTATTGAAGTGTTCTTCAATCGTGAAAATTTTTTCATCGGTAAAGAGGATATTTCTGTGCCTTTCACGTGCGTATCGCCGACAGAAGGCCTTTTGATCGATGCACTCTCTTGAATTGTAAAGATTGATTTAGGGCATGTCTTGTATATCGACGATAAGCACCGAGCTTCAGGTCTTGTAATACGCGACAGAGTCCTAGCGCGAATTTTCATTTCTCGCGATAAGATTTTTTGCGTCCTAATGGGGTTTCGACGAATTCTGGCTTTAACAGCATTAACAAACTTTGTAGTTTTAACAGCACGCGGCCGCCTCGATCTTTTCTGGTCTTCGACAGATGAAGTGTTGTTGTATCTGTTGATAGTATGATATACGAACATACGGCTCATACCAAGCTTTTGAAGTGTCTGGAACATGACCGACGGTTCCATACCCACTTTGTGCAAGGCGATCACTGCAATCCTATTTTTTTAAACACCCCATTGCATATTGTAATTTGATATGTAGTGGAACACTTACAAGCCAATAGATGGCGCTGTGCAATAATGGATGTCACAAACGTTTCCCGAACCATACAAAAAATATATACAAATTTTCATCTATAACAGACGGGCCTAGGCCTGCGAGGAACAAGATTAGCCTCGCTGGAAGATCTTCCTTTGAGATGGAGAAGCATTCCATCTCGCTCCTCCACCCCCCACCTAATCGGGTCACTCCTACAGATAATGAACCACTGAAGTAGGAAACCTATGGAAATGAAACGTCAATAAAAAATGCGTGCCACTGTGACGTCATCTGGCCACTAAACATGGCGGTTTTAATGCTGCCCAGATTTTAATGTTATTAGGTTTTATCGATAAACGTCCTTGGCTCATTTTATTTTAAATATTATTGAGTATTAATTATTTGTAGAATTTATACTTTAATAGGAAGTAAGTATATTGTTATGTGCAAAGATACTTTGATTTAGATGTGTGAAATCTAAGACAAGTTCGTGTTTCAAATTTATCAAGTAAACGATATGACGATTTTTAAAAGTTGCTACACTGATTTGATAAAGTTGTCGTTTGACAACTCAGTAACCACAAAACAAACATATGGCGTAGTACAGTGCCATCTGCCCATTTCTAGCATGCTAAATTTTATCGTCGTTTCGTATGTTGCCGTCTCGCTCGCACTTGCGTATATGCCGGAAAGGGATGGAAGCTTTATGTCGGCGATAAAACGTTAGCATGCTAGCTAGCTATGCTGTTTTGGATATCAAAATAAGAGTACGTGTTTTTCCTAAGAAAAACACATACTCTTATCTTGATATCCAAAACAGATTAATTAGATTGTAATAGAGAGGTAAGTAGTCTAAATTACTTACCTCTCTATTACAATCTATTTTAATTGTGTTGCTGACTCTAAAGTCCGTAACACATTACCGCAACGCACCTCAAGATAGGTGTGCTGCACCATAAGTGAGAGTGATTCAAATTTTAAACTTATCAAGGGACCGCGTGATAAAAAAAACAAAACACCTTCAGAACATTTATTTAATTACAAACGTTATTCCTTATGACTTCCGCTCTAAAATCACTTAATTATTAAAAAATTAACGAATTTACAATAGTTTTTATTAAAATAAAACTAATAAAGGCATAAGTTTATAATATGAGTTTTATTTGTACCTTAGATGTTTTACATGGAATACAAAATTCAAAGAAGTGACACCATTAGTTTTGGTTTATTCCTCTAAAGATGTCAAAGCATATTACTTTTATCTAAGTAGGTTCAATAGCTTCACTATAAAGAGTCTGTATATACAAAATCTAACATCTTCTCTTGAAGCTAAGGAACAGCAGAGTCCTTAAATGTGCAGCATTTACCAAGGCAGAGGTGTCAGGACCGGCCAAAACAGGAATTGTTTCCAACTGGTTTTCTTTTAATATGCCAGTTTTATGTTGGCTGGCATGTCGCTGCAAAATATTGAAATATTAGTTTAGAATAATTGTGTCCACAGTATTTTTTTCATAAAATTTGCTTAAATTATGACATTATCATTCAAATTGGGCAAATACATTTCTTGGATGGAATCACAGCCACAAAACCCATAAGTTTTTCTAAAATACTTATATAGAATGAGAATGACATAGACTACAACTAGTCGTAACTAGCATATCAGTAATAATATAGCAGCAACAAGTATATCAAAGGCTAAAACTAAAAAGTACAAATTTCAATTATACGAGGAGTCTCCATGAGGGTGAGAGGCACGAGAAGACATATCAAGGCCTTTGATTGCGAAGACGGAGCAGGAATTATATAATAAGCCGACAGTCCAACGACTATCCTGCTGATCATCGTCCCACCATACAAAACTTGTATATTAATTTTGATCCTTTTATAGCACGTTTTGTTGTAAAATAATATGTATGTATTAAAATATGTATATAATAAAGAAAAAGTATATCAATACTAACTATAAAAGTATATACAGTATTAACTTACTCTTACAAATTTGAAGGGCACGGCATCATCTCGTAGTCGAGTCACATCCAGAGTTTTGTTGAAACATTTATCATCAAAATGTAGCGAGCAAATATAAATATATTTTGCATTTGGCTTTATATTTTCCATTCCAATGGCTTCCAGCCAGTTTTTCTTTATACGCTCATTTCTTGGGATCCTATAAAATATGTTTTAATTATTATTTTTGTATGTTTTAAGCGGGATAGCATGATAAAATAAGAAATTTTATATAAGCAATCATATTATATCGATATCAAAGTCGATAAATAATGTACAACCCCAGCCAATAAATTAACATTATTTAAGCGTAAAAATATAGTTAAATAAGTTAAATCCATTCATGACCTATAACTGCACATAAGAACCTTGCTAATTATAATGAAAATCTTCCTTTATTTTCCCGGCAACATTAACAATAAGCAATATTTTTAATGTTATTTATAGCGTACCTGTGTATGGTTAAAGATGACTGATTTGGTGTTTTTCTTATGCCGCACCCTATTACACTGCACACGGGCATATCTGCGACGTAATTATATATATTTGGCTTCAATTATTTTAAATCACAAGCAAAATATTGAAAGATAATTAGTTATTTTTATTTATACCACGACTTTTTGACAAGACAAGTACCGGCTGCACTGACTGATAATGACATTTGGTGCGCTAAACATGGCGGATTTTCGGCCTCATTAGGTATTTACGTATATTCATGTTCCACTTTATGTACGCACTGAAATACTGTTATGTTGTTTTCCTGCGAGTTACAGTGCTGAGTAAGAACGAGATAGATATATGTTTATGTGTGTGCCTTCAAAATGGATGCTATTTGTATAAGCAATTGTACGTATAGAACAATATGTCGCGTCCCTATTATAATCAAAAGCATTCAAATTTACTCTAACTCTCTATGAATAAGACCAAAGTTGTTTCAGAAGGCCTAATGTGGCTGCGGTCGAAGATTCGTATTACGAACATGACAAATAAATTATTTATCTATACTATAATAAATCCGTAAATGGTTCGAGTTTGTATATTACGTTTAAAAATGTAAAAAAATCAAGGGGGGCTAATCGGACCAAGAAATTCTGAAAATGCAATTTTTAACATTTTTGTCTGTCTGTCTATCTGCTAATTGAACGGATGTAAATATAATTCGGCACAGAACTATTTCATGTCCCAGCGAGTAACTTAGGATATTTTTTATTTCGATAAAAATCGTAATTTACTTGAAATAGACAGATTAGCAAAATAGATGGCGCTGCAGTTGTGATGTAGACAACCATCGCTGTAATTCACTAACAAATACGTTGTCTGGTTGCCTACATATCATTCATTACGTATTAAGTACTTCAAATCAGGTTGGCTGGGACTTTTCTTTATGTTTTGCTTTATGTTGTGCAACTATTTTGATTTAGTTTCTTTGTAATGTTAGTGAATACAACAAGAAAGTTAAGTATCGAAAGTTTTTTATATAAAACATCTAATTAATTTTTTAGGGACGTGTCATAGAGCTACCTAGGGTTTCTTACGCAGCATAGCCGCGGGGAAAACTCTAGTATCAATATAAATTGGAACAGTGCTATGTCTTACAACTATCAGTAGGTATATCTGAATCTCAGAATACAGAAATATACCTGAGATCTGAATATGTACAATTTTACTAAACGATTTTAGAAAAGCGGACGCATTAGCCCTTATATCTTAGGATCCGTGCTGGAACTTAGAAATAATACAATTTCCTGCGGCCGGGCGGACTGTCGTAAGAGGCGACAAAACAACACACAGTCAGGTAGGTGGTAGGGTATTTCCCCGTCTGGATGGCTACCACACCTGGCCTAGAGTATGTCGCCATAACAACCTTGAAATGTTGTATTCCAGCATTCGTGGCCACATTACAGTCAACCTTTAAAGAGCGGCAGCACATTGGTAGGGCCTTTTGTGTTACCAATGTCCATAGGCGACGGTTACTGCTTCCCATCAAGTCGGCCGTCTGCCTGTTTGCTGAACTCATGCAATAAAAAAGTAAGAAAAGCTCCAATTTTGTTTTCTTACAGAAAAAGACTATTTGTCTTACAATCCCATTGTATTATCGGTTGTAAATAGTATAGTTTCCATTAGTTGAAACAAATCAATATATAGGAAAACTCGATTCTAGACGTACCCATATATTATAATAATACGTACCATATGAACTATTTATATTAATTCGCACGTGCAAAACAGGAAAATTAATTCAGATGTTATATAGCAGGTTTTAAACTGAACTAGAACTTTCCCCGCGGCTACACCACGTGAAAAACCCTAGCTAGTAGCTCTAAATTACATATATACAAATTTAATTACATGTTTTACCTAAAACTGTACTGTTTCTTATTATTAAGTTGACTACAATAACAAAGAAACTAAGTCCATATAGTCTACAAAACTGCGCAGTGAAACAGGCGAGTCCCATCCAACCTGATTTGAAGTAATACAATGAATGAAATGTTGTTTATGACAACGTAGGGGTTTGTTAGCAAATTGCAAAACGCAATTGCAGCGCCATCTATTTTGCTAATCCATTTATTCCATGTAAATGACGTAATTTGTCGGAATAATATGTATCACACATGTTAGCTCTGATTATAAGCCAGCACTATGTCAAGTTTAAATAATATACGTTCAGTAGTTTCCAATTTCTTTTTCTATTTTCGTCTATCCCATGAGAATATCGTCATTTATCGGAATACATGGTATTCTAAGTTACGCCCCGGGATATAAGCTAGCTCTATATCGAGTTTCATTCAAATTCGTTTAGTTTTAATGGGATGCTGTAACAGACAGACAGCCAAAAATTCAAAAATTGCATTTTCGGAATCTCCTGGTCCGAATTATGATTTTTTCACATTTTTAAACGCATTCTAGAAACTCGAACTATTTACAAATTTATTATATAGACAGATAGCTGCAGTGAAACTTGGCATATACCTACCATTGGATAGTTTTCTTTCCCTTGATTTAACGTTGGGTATTCCTTTATAGACTACAGTATGAATTGGAGTACTAATGCACTATATTTTTGTTTCAAAATCAGTTGATTTCCCCGCCAAGGGTAATTAGTTTTTCGAAAATCTAATAATAACACTTTATTTTTCATCAAAATCATAATATACATTCAATACTCTCTCTCTCTCTCTCTCTCTCTCTCCAAATGGCTTCAAGATTGTGTAATCTTTATCTATGTTTTCACATTATTCAATACAATGTATTCTACACTAGTAATCATAAAACAAAATTTAGATAAAAAGTAGGAGAACAAAGTTATCGCCAACAGATAGTGCAACCAGAAATAAATATACTATGTATACAACTTGATATGACATCTCGCAAAATGTTGTTATCTCCGGATTTGTGTTTGCATAACGATAATGATAACAATATCTGAGATAGTGCTTTGGGTTTGTATTTTTTTAGTAAATCTGTACATTGTACACTCTTTAACAAATAGTCGTCAGTGAATTGTAATGCGTTGTCTACGCCACTTATCCCGATCTCTTTTCTAATTACACGTGATCTGTGTTCCTCATTCGCCGTTTTTTTTTATGTTTATGGCTTGGCAACTAGGCCTTTAAGCCAGGCGCAAGTGTATTGTAGGCTACAATCGACGCCGTATAACGGAGTTCTTGTGAAAACTCGAAAGGCCACATTTGACTATACAGATCACATTTCTCACAATAAAACATAATTACTACTCAAAAACTATTAATATCCTACAACTATTGTTCATTTTAAAGTGATTTTACACATTTTTAGAAAATAAAACAGCACAGCACAACGTCGTCGTCCCCCCCCCCCCCTTCAGTTCCTGCCAAAAACTCCCCTTATTCATCGTCTACCTAAACCGATCAAGACTAAACAAAAAACAGCGATATGTTTTAAGGGGTTATCTATTGTTTGCCCCAAAAATATAAGCAATAATACTCATATGCCCGAATTTTACTTGCCCGAATTTCATTTGCCCGAATTGTTTGTTTACCATAAAACTTATGTGACATTCTCTTGTTTGCCCGTACATTAGATTCCATAATGACACGAGTGTCATACGTATTGTTATCCATTTTATTAATTGCAATAATATTATTTAACAGAATATTTCAACGCCATACTAAATTAATTTCACCGTAGAAAATTAACCTAACGCCTTTGTCCTAAAAGCGATTGGCTTTCTAGCACCACGCCGGCCGCCGCCGCGGCACGCTCGCTTCGCTCGCTCGGCTCGTGCGTTGTTTTTCATTTTTTTTTTTTTTTTGGCCAGGGGAAATCCGTTTGAGGACTAAGCCGCGACAGGCACAGAAGCCTGGGGGGATGTTCGCGACCCGTGTGAGTGTGGGATTCGCCAGATCGGGGGTGACACTAGCGTGCCCGGTCAGAACCGGTGCCACGCTATTGCCACGCCCCAGTTAGGGATACCCACTAAAACCCCTGGGTGTTCCGTCCTGCGCCTTATGCCAGGGCTACGTGAATGCGGGATTCCCAACTCCGCG
The DNA here is from genome assembly GCA_019925095.2 of Dendrolimus kikuchii. NCBI lineage: Eukaryota > Metazoa > Arthropoda > Insecta > Lepidoptera > Lasiocampidae > Dendrolimus > Dendrolimus kikuchii. The sequence goes on from CM034394.1 coordinate 14,646,907, forward strand.
TGCCCTGGCAGGCGTGGGCCCCCCTCACTGGGCCTCTTTCTATGCCGGAGGACGTATTCCCCGGCTACTGCTAAATCTGGTCCATGCGTGGGGCGGTCTGTAACGCGCCCCACGGGAAGAGAGATGAGCGCGCGCGGAACACTCGCGCTCTCATCTCGACGGCATGTGCGGGTGAGTGAGAACCCCTATACCCCTAGGGGCCCCACCCGCGCCGCCCGCTTACGGCGGCCGAAGGTCACTGTCTGACCTCCGGCGTCGGCGCGTCCTCCTTTGGCGGGAGCGGAGCAGGGAATTACGCTCACGCTCCCGTTCCGCCTCCTCCTTCGCGAACATGACTTGCTCGCAGAAGGAGGAGACGGCGTCCCATCCGGTGGAGCTCCCGACCATGGTGCGTACCACGGCCGGGAGCGAGGTGTCAAGTCCGGTATGGGCGACGAGCTCCCGGCGCTGCTCCGTCCAGGCTGGACATTCCTGGAGAGTGTGCAGCGCCGTGTCCTCGTCGCCCGTGTCACAATGATGGCACCCTGACGTGGCCTCGCGGCCGAGGCGACACAGGTACCTTCCGAAGCAACCATGCCCCGTCAGGACCTGCGTCAGCCTGAACGTCAGGGTGCCGTGACTTCGTCTTATCCAGTCGTGCAGGACGGGCCTCACCGCCTCAATGGTGGCGGGGCCTGCGCTGGGGCGTCGTAGGCGATCTTCCCAGATCTCGCGAGGCGCGGGTCTGGTGCCCCTAGCCAGGGCCTCTTTGCGCCACACATACAGTGACGCCAGGACCCTGGCTTCCAGGTCCCATGGGGGGGATCCGGCCAGTAGCGAGGCCACTTCGAAGGACACCGTACGGTATCTTCTTATTGCCCTGACGGCCAATATGCGTTGCGCTTGACGCAACAGCGCCGCGTTTTTGGCCGTCAGGCGGTCTGACCACACAGGGGCCCCGTAAAGGGCCATCGAACGTACGATGCCTTCGAAGAATTTCCGGCACGTGGCGTTGGGCCCCCAGACGTTGGGGAGCAGGCGCGAGAGCGCACCGGCTGCCCCCTTGAGTCTGGGGAGCAGCTGCCGAAAGTGTGCCGAAAAATCCCATCGGCTATCGAGGACCAATCCCAAGTATTTCATGGTTCCACCGATGCCGATGCGGATGCCTCCTACTATGATGCAACTGTCCGGAGGTGGACGATTACGAGGACCGTGAAACATCACGGCCTCGGTCTTCTGTAACGCCACCTCCAGACCGAGACGCCGGATCCTGCCTACTATTGTTGACACCCCAGCCGTGCCTAGAAGGCACGCCTGCCGATGGGTCCTCCCGCACGCGGCGATCAGCGTGTCGTCTGCGTAACATACGACGCTGACGCCCGGGAGGACCCGTGCGTTGTTTTTCATGTTCTAACCTAATCTAACCTAACCAAACCTAAACCTATTGATTGTTTAGTTTAAACCGATTTTATGATTTTTTCTAGAAGCAATTTCGATGGCAAATGATGTTATGGCATATGATAATTACGCCTTGATGATGATAACAAATGATGTTATTGAAATTGACTTTATGGGAAACAAAGTTTCTAGCACGTGACTAATATAGTAAACAATGAGTATGACATATAACATTATGAGAAACAATATTATGTCTGTTGACCAGTATAGCAGATTAAATTATGGTAAATGAATTTCTGGCAAGTGGGTGTAGCCGGTTTTAAGTATGCATGCTGTCACACATTGCTGGAATGATATTCCACCACCGACTAGAGACGTGAAATCAATAAATTATTTTAAGTTTCGCTATAAACAATACTTAGACTACAAAAAGAAAATCCCACATATAATAGACTTTTTTTTTATTATTATTATAGATAGGTTTGCGTTTGACCACGATCACGTCCAGTGCCGGACCATGATGCGGTCGAAGATGGAGCACGCTTACCTAGATAATGCCTATTCACACGAGACTTGAAGATTCCCGGATTGTACTTTTCTGGAAACACGGACTCTGGTAGTGCATTCCACAATTCTGCCGTACGCAGATGGAACGTGGAGGCGAAACATTTAGTACGCACTGGTAGCGTTTCCACTGTGAAACGATGGCGCAAACCAGAGCGTCTTGTGGTCCGAAGATGGAATGGTGTAGGGGGAATCAGGTCAAACAGTTCAACCGCACACTCGCCGAAATGAATCCTATAAAAAACCGACAGACTAGCTACCCGGCGTCGATGCTCTAAGCTTTGAAGCCTTGTATTGACAAGCTGGTCGCTACCAATCAACCTCTTGGCTCTTCTCTCAATTGACTCCAGCGCCTCAAGCTGGTATTTGGCTGAGCCGTCCCAAAGGTGAGAGCAGTACTCCATGCAAGGTCTTACTTGAGCACAGTAAAGATTAAGTAGTTGCTCTGCAGTGAAGTAGCGACTCACCTTTGTAAGTATACTCAGCTTTTTAGCAGCCAGCTGAGCTACACTTTCAATATAGGAGCCGAAATTGAGAGTGGATGTTAAAGAAATGCCAAGAAGTTGAAGTTGGTCGGTTATCGGAATAGGTACATCTCGAAAAATGGGAGACATCGATAAGCTAATTAATTAAAATAATTTTTCTACTTATGTCACCTTATAGCCATCAGTTACCGTCCGGCGACCGTTCATTTGCTTTATTATCGGTTAAAATTTGATATAAGCACCATACAAGTAATGTCAAAATCAGCCGATAGTAGGCCAAGTGAATGGTAAGTTATAGGAACCGGTCATGAATTATGTGGCGTACAACACCCTTTTTTTAATATTTCTTATTTTTATACATAAAAATAAGCTGATCGGATCCAATTAGTACTAGAACAATATAATCCCAGAATTTTTATATTTCCCGAGATTTCCTAACTTCGAAATCACGTGATATTAAGATTTGCTTCACATGATAGTTTCTATATTTATTAGACGTCTTTAGTAGAACTTATGTAGTTTTATATGCCTTTATTGACATTACTTATCCCGGGTTTTTACAAATCTTCGGAATTCATCATTCGTTTACTATGTTCATACAAAAAAATCAGTTGCCCAGATGATATATTTTTTGAATTTAAAATACTAGCAAAATAATTGTAATCTTACTTAACCGTGCAGGAACAGAGAAAGAATACAATTTCCTACGGACGAGCGGCCGGTCGTGAGAGGCGACAAAACAACGCACAGCCAGGTGGTAGGGTATTTGCCTGTCTGGATGGCTACCACCCCTGGTCTAGAGTATACCGCCATAACAATCTTGAGTTATGTTTCGGCACTAGTGGCTAGGTTCCAGTCTCCCTTTGAGAGTGGCAGCACATTGGTAACACTTTTGGTGTTACAAATATCCATAGTCGATGGAAATCGCTTTTCATTAGGGCCGTCAGCCTGTCTGCTGAACTCATGGCATAAAAAAACAAAAAATCTATATTACCTGTCAAGCGTGGACGAAGTCTTGACTTTGTTACTATCTTATGTACAAAAATTACCTGTATTTCTACAAATAAAAATTCATTTATTCATTCGACGTATATGCGTTTTTTTAACTTAACGAAATTTATAGCAAACGAATTTGAATCCTATTAAAAAAAAAATTAAACCACTGGATTATTCTGTTCCACGCCTGCCATTTGGTTGAACCTTTCACAGTTGCGTTGCATAACTTCGTAGCTAGATAACGATGCACATAATGAGACAAACAAAATCACAGCAGAATAAGGTAATAAATTAATAAATAATAAATTCTTTTTTGGATTCCGTAGGCAAATGGCAAAAATGGAACCCTTACAATAGGGATGCAGATAATAATTGGACTTTCTACGTTTGCTTGTGTGCAAACTGGCAAACGGGTGATGCAATAAATTCTAATATGTTTACAAGTAAAAGGCTTTACATTTTATCGTACAACTTTTAAAGTACAACATATGTAATGTTGTATTTTAAAAGTTGTATGATAAAATGTATATTTTTTTTAAACATTTAAATTTTTTAACCATTTAAGTGTGCAACTAAAGCAATCAGTTAATTAAGGATAAACTTCTTCACAGTATATAATTAAGGCGCGAGGTTACCCCGTAGGTATGTTATGTAATAAAATAAATGTTTCAATTAAACAATACTAACGATAACAATTTTACATTTAATAAGTTTAATGAACTGTTATTTTATGTGCGTTGGTATTGTTGGCATTATTGCCATGGTGTGCTAAAATTAGATCAATGACTCAATTAGTGTTTACAATACCAGTCCACAGAACTCTTATTGTCAAGCTCGAGCTTTCCTTTTTGTAGGAACGACGGTATACTTGCCAACGTTTGTCATCTTAATCATGAAGAAAACCTCATGGTAAAAATAGTACGATGTTATTAGTTATAGTCATTAGTCACAGATTTATAAAATTCAAAAAATACTGTAAATGTACAATGAAATTATTTAAAGAAAAACAACTGTAATAGACGATATAAACTATGGAGAACACGTTGCAATTTTGGAAGTGAAATTTCTATATAGACGAGGGGTCTTAGGATTTTTCTGTCAAGAAAAAGCGTTAAGGCCGCGTGGAGGAGCGGCATAAATTTAAACTAGACGTGGTGAGAGGCGGCATAAGTTTAGAGTAGATTATGGATGCGTTTTTTGGTTCCGAATCGAATTCAGTTTTTTTGTTTGATAAAATATAATATGTTTAAATATAAAATGCATTTATTAAAATGTACCTAACCAAACCATAATTTGCAGTAAACCTGCGAAAAATCAAAATGTGTGCTGGGACACATAGTAGAAGTGCAAGCAGGTTGTTAGTGTACTTGTCCAATTTGCAAACCTGCCCGTAAAACTTCAAGTTAAAATTTTGTTGCGATTCGTTTTGCCATTTATCCGTTGCCATTCCTTTTTCCACTTGTCCGTTGAAGTTTCACTACTACTATGTGTCCCAGACCACATTTCGTTTTTTTTTAATCCTTGTCTGTTTGATTTTGATTTTAAATATTGGAAAAATAACTGTAATCTTCGTTACCTGTCCGACGTTGACGAAGTCGCGGGCAAATCCTAGTGAATTTATATTTAGATAAAGAATTCTGTGGAGAGCACGTAGACTGTCTATATTTTAACTTGGACGTGAAGTAATTCCTTTTAGGTTACGTTAGATTACTTTTAACGATGACATATTTTTTTGCGAAGAAAGCGAACCTATAATCATTGGTATGAGATGCGATTGCCTAAGCCGTATATCCACCGAGAAATATTTGTTTATAATTTTTATTTCAAAAACAAGGTCTACATGTCTTTGAAACATTAAAACTGTTTCTTCTTATTCGTAATAATTTGTATATGAGTTTATAGACTAGTTAAAAATCCTATACATAATCATATTCAGAATACTTTTATGAAAATAACACTCTTCAATGATCTTATAAAGCTCGTAAAACGAATATGAATAAGGGGTGATTATCACAAGTTATAGCGGCCGTGGACGGCAAAATCTCCGAAACTCTGTCTCGTAAACCTAGTGTTTCAGAAACATTGATTCTCGTCAAATGGCTTTAGCTACTAAGTTATCACGACTTGTATGCTACTTAGCATTGGGTATATATATAGTATTGTGGATCTGGCGTACTATGTTTACGGGCTCTGCAGGCGAAACGGAACCCTTCACCTTGACCTGTCGCGTGCTGATGTTATATGTCGCTCGAAAATTTAACCGCACCGCATTCCTTGAGTTCGCTGAAATCTACATTTTACACGAAAACAAAGAAACGAATAAATTAAAATAATATAGCATGTGGCTACTTTCTATCGTTTCTCGCCTTATAAAAATATCTACAAAACAATTAAAGATTATTTTTATATTGATAAATGAGAACATAATTACGTATTACACAAAGTTTTATACGTATTATTTTGTCGCTATTTTTGAGGTGATAGACAAAATCGACTAGAAATACTGTATTCATCGATGCTGCACTGTCACCTGCTACTGTTTTATATCAAAACATATAAGATTCTCATTCATAAGATTCTTCTCCAATATAATTCTTCAAACAGATTTCTCCCCCATTACCGCAACTCAAGATCCCAATGAAGCTGCAGGGATGCTTATTGATAACATTACACGTATAATAAAATCACACACAAACACCTCTAATGTCCCTCGGTCTAGACTAATCATTAAACCTTGGATAACACCTAGGTTACTCCGTTGTATACGAAACCGAGATGCAATGCACCTAAAACTTAAAAGAGACCCCAATAACAATATATTACGAATCAGTTACTTACGCTATAGAAATTTCTTAAACAAACTCCTTAACATCTTAAAAGAACACATCGAAATTCATCACTTGAAAAAGCGAAAAATAGCAAAGCTGTCTGGAAAATCATTAAAAATGTATCAAATCTTACTACTAGTACATCTTCGTCATCAATCTCAGTATTAAAATTAAATGCTACCCCCAGTGAATCTGTAAACACAGTCAATCGTTTTTTCGTGAACATTGGCCAAGATTTAGCTTCTAAATTTAATAATTTACAACAACCAGAATTCAACTCTAATACGCCACCATCCAACTCATTTGTTATACTACCTACTGACCTTGATGAAATTAAAACCAAAATTATGAATCTTCGAAATGATTGCGCTGGTTGGGATAATATTTATACGTCTGTCTTAAAGTCTGCAGTTGATGTTATATCACCTATTGTAACCCATATCTGTAATATATCTCTCGCTAAAGGTTTTTTTCCTGATGTTTATAAAAAAGCAGTTGTTCACCCAATTTTCAAAAGTGGGGATCCGGCCTCGGTCAATAACTATCGACCGATATCAGTTCTCCCAGTCATGTCAAAGATTCTTGAGAAAGTCCTTAACGTTCGTCTGGTCAATTATCTCGAGACAAAAAACCTCCTTGCTGCTAACCAGTGTGGTTTTAGACGTGCCAAATCCACTAATGATGCCGTTACTTCCTTAGTCAATCATATAGTCGAAAATCTTGACCAAGGCCATAAATGCCTTGGTATATTCCTTAACTTATCCAAGGCATTTGATACCGTCACAATTTCAATACTTTTGACCAAGTTAGAAAGATTGGGTGTTAGAGGATTAGCATTAGAGATTTTTAAAGATTATTTATCAAAACGCAGTCAAGTTGTAAAAATCTCTGATGTTTTAAGTGATGCTGAAAGTCTTGTTATCTGCGTACCTCAGGGAAGCATACTCGGCCCAACCTTGTTTAATGTATATTTAAATGACCTGTGTCTTTTAAACTTACCCAATTGTAGAATTATCACTTACGCAAACGACACTGCACTTCTCATTCGTGGCACGACCTGGACTGAAACTAAAAAAAATGCTGAACTAGCCTTCACCCATATTATGCATTGGTTGTCTTTTAATCGCCTTACCTTAAATATGTCCAAAACTTTCTTTATCCCTTTTTCAATTAGTTCTACCTCTTTACCATCCAATGATTTTCATATCAGAGCTCATTCCTCTATTAATCCTACTTCTAACTGTAACTGCCCAACTTTATCTAGCACACCACAAATAAAATATTTAGGAATTCATATTACCAGCAGCCTTAAATGGGATCTGCATATTAATACCCTTACAAGCCGTATTAGGAAACTTATTTACGGTTTCAAAAAATTAATAAATGTTGCAAACCCACATATTACAAGAATGACCTATTTTGCCTTATGCGAATCTTTAGTAACCTATTGCATAACTTCTTGGGGAGGAGCCTGCAAAACTCATCTTTTAAAAATTGAACGAGCCCAAAGAGCTGTTCTAAAAGTTTTATACAAAAAACCTTTCCGTTACTCCACTCACCAGCTGCATCAAGGCGCAAATCTTCTATCTGTAAGACAATTATATATTCTATACGTCATTGTAAGAACGCATTGTAACGTTAATTACGATCCTACCATGTATTCTCGAAAACGACGCCACGATAGGGTTTGTCCTACAGTATCCTGTAGAACATCATTTGCTAAACGCCACTTCAAGTTCTTACACGGCTATCTCTACAATAAAATTAACAGACATTTAAAAATATATTCACTCAAAAGGTATGAAGTAACGAATAAATTAATTAAATGGTTCCACTCCCTTGGTTATGACAATACAGAACGGCTTATTACTGAATGAGCAATCTTGATGCAAGTATTTATTTTAATATTTAATATACGTGTACCCACTATTTGTTTGATTAATTTGGCGGTTTCTACTCTTGGTACCATACACTCTGTAATTATCGTAACACACTCACACCCATGTGTACACACACACCCACACACATACAGGCACACATACCCCACACGTACACACCCACCCTATACTATGCAGACACTTAAATAAATAACAAAATATAAATATTATTTCATCTGAATCCTAATATTTTACAGTTTTACTAGTTTAGGATTCAGAATTTTCTCTGTATGTGACAAATTAGCCTTTAAATACAAGAAATTTCTTGCAGTCGGATGGCTGCCAATGCTAACTGTAACACAGGTTTGTTCCTAGTCCGGGGTCTTGGCAACCACCTAACTTCACAGCTTGCGTTTCTTTGGATAATTCTGTCTTTTTTGTACTTTTTACTTGTATGTAACACAATAATGTTGTTGTTGGCTATGTAATAAAGATTTTGTATTTGTATTTGAAATAATTAAATAAAAATTCAGATGTCGTTTTTTTAATAGTTACGCTGTTTTCTTAAACCTTATTTGTTAAATTCAAATTGCATACAAAAACAATTGTAGATTTTATAACTAAGCGCAGGGTACTCAAAATAAATATAGGTACTAACCAACTATGTCAGGAGCCTTAAGAACAGACGAGCGTGCATGACAAGAGCTATGAATGTCAAAGAAGCAAGTGAGGTGTGTAAGAATAAGCCTGAATGGCGCTCTGTTGTTCGTGCCTAACTAACCAACTATAATTTTTACTTGTTAAATTATATTATAATTATAATATAAAGTCCTAGAGCGTCTTGTCCACAAACAACTAAGTATATTCCTCAATAAAAATTGTCTCCTTAATCCTCATCAGTCCGGTTTTCGCCCTAGCCATAGCACTATCACTGCACTAGTTAAAATCACAGAGGATATAAGACTAGCAATGAATGATGGCAAAGTAACCATACTCACCTTGCTGGATTTCAGTAATGCATGATTACGACATTCTGCTTGGTGTGCTATGCTCTCTCAACATATCTCCAACGGTAATTGAGTGGTTTCGTACTTACCTGTATGGTCGCCGGCAAAGAATCCGTATCGACGACTTGTTTTCATCTTGGTCGTATACAACAGCTGGTGTACCGCAGGGTGGCGTTCTTTGTCTTCTACCTTTCACTATTTTTATTAATACTATTTCCAAACAACTTCAAAGCTCCTACCACTTTTATGCTGATAATCTACAAATCTGCAGTCATACATCCATCGAGGGACTTGTTAGTGCCATAGACACAACAAATACAAATTTGCCATCCATAGCTGACTGGAGTAGATCTTATGGATTAACTGTCAATCCAAAGAAGACACAAGCTATTATTGTAGGAAGCTCCCGAATGATGTCGAAAATCCAATGGTCTACTTTACCCTTTGTTGTGTTTGATGGGGTCTCAATTCCTTTCAGTGACACTATAAAAAACTTGTGCATTTATTTTGATAAATTCTTATCGTGGGGACCACAGGTGCAAGAGGTCAGTCGGAAAGTGTTTTCGTCGGCTGCTAGTTTGAGGCGCTTACGGAACTTTTTACCGTTTACCACCAAGATCTCACTTGCTCAGTCTCTTCTCCTTCCCACCCTCGACTACGCTGATGTCAGCTATCTTGATCTCACAGAATATCAACTTGATAAACTTGAGCGGCTTCAAAACCTTTGCATTCATTTCATATTTGGGCTACGCAAATATGATCATATATCTGAATTTCGCATTAAAGTCAAGTGGCTTCCCATCCGCCTACGCCGGAATGCGCATATCCTGTCTCTTCTTCATAACATTTTGTTTAATCCCAAGTCCCCTGATTATCTCAAGGAATGCTTTCAGTTCCTTAATTACAGTGATTCGAGATTCTTTAGATTATCAGAGAATTTGAATCTGAAAACGCCTGTCAACAGAACCAGTTTTTACTACAAGTCTTTTACCGTCCAGGCCATTCAACTCTGGAATGCACTACCACTAAACATCAAGCAGACACGATCGTTACCTTCTTTTAACATATTAGTTAAAGATTACTACCTCAAGCTATAGTGTTATTGTTTACTTTTGTATGTATATAATATAATATGTGTATTTATTTATGTATATATATTATCATATTTTATTATGAATTATGAATATATATTATAATGAATATTTATTATGAATAAACTAAATTATTGTACAAGTGCTGGTTCAGCAACTACCGAGTTTTTGTTGCCCTTCTATACTCCATCCAAAGGTTGTCTGGAAGAAATTTGAAATTGACGTGTAACTTTGTTATGAATAAATGATTTCTGATTTCTGAAATCACCATGGGCGATAAGACCGCCAATTGTACTTGTATATTAATGGTCTTGATTTTATGTTGCATTTTTGTACAATAAAGTATATTCTATTCTATTCTATTCTATATTTACTTATGAATTAACATCACATTAGCTTTGCTGCGCTGTTTATTCAAGGCCGCAAAGAATAGGAGGATATGCGTGAAAACGGTCTCACAGTAAATTATGCCGAACTTAATACATGCATGCGTAATGAATGGTGAAAAAAATAAAACAACAGATTGTTGGCTCCGAAGCAGACGCTCCAAATGCGTACGAGATTATACGAGTTGATTATGTTGTCACACTCCCGGCGTGAGGCGTTGACTAGACTTTTTTTACTCATTAGTTCAGCAGATAGGTAAACGGCGCACCTGATGAAAATCGGTTTCCGTCGCATCGATAGATATTTGTAACATCAAATGTGCTACCAATGTGCTGGCGCTCTCTTAAGCGACACTGGAACCTGGCTACTAATGCCAGAACACAACTCAAGGTCGTATGGCGGCATGCTCTAGACTAGGGGTGGTAGCCATACAGACATGCGAATACCCTACCACCTAGCTGTGGGTCCTTTTGTCACCTCTTATGACAGGTCACACGGCCGCAGAAAATTTTATTTCTTTTCCGTTCCTGTACGGATAGAATTATCTGAATTTATCTTGTGAGCCTGGTTTAGAATGATCAAAGAAACAATGTGGTGATATTAGTGGATATCCAGCAGCTGCTGCGACTTTCACACTGCCTTACTATTTGTCTCCGGACAGTGAGGTGTGTACGAGTATTCCCACCCATGAATCATCTCCAATCGTGATCCGTAGCTAACCGAAAAGTTTTATGAAAATCACATTAAAATAGTACCTACCCCGCAAGGGAACTGGCGTGAAGATATGTATGTATGTATGTACATTAAAATACTTCTTAGTTACACACATAAAGAATTGTATTTTTGTATAAATAGGCATTGTTCTAAATCACATAAAAAACAAGAAACTTACAAGAAAAACATTACGCTTTTTTATTAACTTTCTGTTTGCCACTTCGTTCGTTCGGGACTTGGAGTTTATTTTCATATCTTCTATAAGAATATCGCAATAAAACATTCTTTATATATTTATAATGTTGCTAATTGATTGATATAATATTAATAAGTCTAAATTACCTTTATACAATTATATATTTATCTGAAAAATTTCATATGTATTTTAAAAATCTATGACCATCTGAATTTACGTAACACCTACGTCGCCAGACTAGCTTAGAATATCCTGCCTGGAAGAGATCGCTCTAAGCGATAAGGCCGCCTATTGTTCAACCTAAAGATACTGTAATTAGTGTATATGTCTGCTATTTTGGTGAACAATAAAGTGTTGTCTATCTGATATTATATAATTATAAGAGTGCCGTATCTGTATTACATTAAAGCTATTAAAAAAATAATTGGGATAGATTATATAAACGATGAAGAGCATGGAACATTTTTTTACAAATTGTTGTCACATAATATTTAAATTGCTAAAATTTTCATAGAAATTCGCGGACCTAATTCGGCGCCTATTGGAGACAGATACCAAGGCAAAAATTATAAAAAGCAGTCATTTATATTAGATATAAATAGTAGATTTTACTTGAATTTTGGCAATAATTTCGAATTCATAAATAGGCACTTCGATTTTATTGTACCTATAGATAGATAAATGAGCTACATGTTAAGACACCCCTCCCAATGACATGGGTTAGTTACCAAAATACCTGTCTCTGTTCTTTGACCTTTTGCCAATTATTTGGGCCCTGCACAATATATCTTTTCCTACCATACTATTCTAGTCTGATATATAATACGTCCTCTGTCACATCACAAATTATCATATCATCCTTCTCTATGCAACCTTCACACAATCCATCCATCTTTTTTCTACCTTTACCTTTGCACCCATCAATCTTGCTGTGTAACATTATCTTTGTCACGTGACTTTCATCCCTCCTTATTACATGCCCATACTATCTTAATCTTATTCCTCACAGTTTTTCAGTCACCCCCTTATGTAAGGGGATCTTTGTAAGTTGCAGTCGAGTACATACACGTTTCTCACCTAATCCATTCTTGTGACACCACACCTTCATCTCAATATTCTCATCTCAGCTGAGTGTAGACGTTTGTGGTCTATCACTTTAGTGGCCTAACATTCCGAGATGTGTAACATGACCGGTCGTATGATGGATTTATATATCTAACCTTTTTCAGTGGCATTACATTCTCGCATGTCACACCGGTCACCTGTCTCCACCTTAGCCATGCTACATTTATTCTTCTTCTTACATCCTTCTCTATATCACAATTACTCTGCAGCAATAAACCGAGGTACCAGAATTCAGGGTTTCACGATAGTGATTCTGTTACCAAAATACAGTGAAAAAAATTATTGGTAATAAAAATCGCCCAGTAAAAATTTAACCCTGAAAAGCTTCTAAATCTTCCATGACTAAATGGCTCCACAGAACCTTCTTCTCAAGTATTTTGACATTTTATTTAAAACCTTATTATTTATAATTAATTATATAATTAAAATATTAATAATTTAAATGACGGTATATAAACAATTTGAGAAAATCTACACATTACACAAATAGTGACATAGTTTTACTGGAGGTATTTTCTCTTTTTGTTTGCAACTTCTCAACTGATAGTTGTTGTTCAAAATTTTTTTAAATGTTACAAAATAATATACACCTATAAGGAGATCGCCGTGGCGTCGTCAACAGTATGGCTGCAATGCAATCCGGCAGTGAACGGAGCTTGCACGACTCAAGATGCATTCTGCTCGGTGTTGCAGGACGCAATGAAAGCTGCAACAACATTCACAGTCTTGCATTAATTACACGGAGGACGCCTAGAGGACACTACGCTAGGAGGACTGCAATGCGGAACCGTGAACGGGTCTTGTTATACCGTCCGTGCAACCAGAGCCGTTTATCCCGGATTTTATGATAAATAAAACCTTTTTCTAGAGAATGATGGATGGATAAGGGATCGTTTCTCAATGCACAAAGTTGCAATGGATAACACAATGTTTATGTTAAAAAATTATCTGTTTTATACAAAACTAAAAATTGTCGGCTAATGTTCTGATAAGCCTCCTAACGTGCAATGTTCACAAAACACGTACTTATCGGGGACAAACATTAATTTGGTTTATTATAGGGTGGCAGTGAGGCGAGCGGGGTTGGAGTCCGCTGTATTACGTCAATCAGTCGCCCAGGGCGTCGCGTGATGTGGCCTTTGCTTCGTTACCTTTTACACTTTTTGTGTCGCTTTTACGCTTTAATTTTGGCTTTTTTTCTGTAATGAAGGAATTCATAACGTCATCGGTGATGTTCCACAACATTACTAGCCAGGGATGTATAATTAAAAAAGGAAACCGGAAAAGAACTACAACCATCTACCTTCTGTAATATAATAAATGCGTAAATGGTTCGAGTTTGTAAATTGTGTTTAAAAATGTAAAAAAAACAGGTGAGAGAATTCGGACTAGGAGATTGCGAAAATGGAATCTTTAGAATTTTTGTCTGTCTGTCTGTTAGAACATCACGTGAAAATCACTGAACGATTGAAATGAAACTCGACATAGGCCTAGCTTATATCCCGGCTAGCTTATATCGTAACTTAGGATACTTTTTATCCCGATAAATTACGTCGTTTCCGTGGGATAGACGGAAATAGTGAAAAAGATGGCAGTCCGGTGCTACTCTCAATCAGAAATAACCGCATCGAAATCGGCCCAGTAATTTTTACGTTAATCCCGTACAGATGACAGATGGCTACCACCCCTGGTCTAGAGTATGTCGCCATAACAACCTTGAGTTGTGTTCCGGCATTAGTGACCAGGTCTGGACTGGAGTCTCCGTTAAGAGAGCAGCAGCGCATTTGTAGCAACTTTGGTGTTGCAAATGTCCATAGGCGATGGTAACCGCTTTCCATCAAGTAGGCCGTCTGCCTGTCTGCTGATCTCCTGCAATAAAAAAAAAATACAGACAAACAGACAAGAAATCTAAAAAAATTACATCGTGTTCTCTATCGTTTATATAGTCTATTCCAGGTGTTTATTTAATTAGCTTCAATGTACAGACACGGCATATTTAGAATTTTATAATATTATAGATAAACCACGTAATAAGAAGGTGTAGTCGAAACACAAATTATACGAGAGGTCATAAAGTTCAATCTGACAGTGACACTTGTATCAGCGTCCTGGTAGTAAACTTATTCGGATGCAGTCAAGTACGTATATTTTAATTTTTCAATTAAACCCATAACGTTGATTTTAATCAATAATCAGGTATGTTATAAAATTCGTACTAATATATAAACGTACTAATATATATATATGAATGCCAAAGAAGCAAGTGAGGTGTGTAAGAATAAGCCTGAATGGCGCTCTGTTGTCCGTGCCTACCCCGCAAGGGAACTGGCGTGAAGTTATGTATGTATGTATATAAACGCGAAAGTACATTGTCATTTTCCAGATATGTTTCTTAGTTTCTATTTGAAAACTTTGTGGATGAGCTGATAATAATAACCACAGAGTATATCCCATGTTGCTCCTGTCTTCTATGGCATTTTTCGGGCCCATGCAGGGAGTGGCCAGTCACTGTCTGCCCATTTTTCCATGTTCCCCGAACATTGCGACGGGCAGACGCCATAGTCCCCATATTCCCAGACCCCTAGTACCACTATCACCCCACTAGCCCGGTACTTTCTGTTTTCATTTCCCACAATAGTCCTACACTAACCGGGACTTGTCCTTGGGTGCATTATTATATGGTGTAGACAGGGACAATCGCCGGTCAGTGTCACGCCACATTTACATTAAATTAATGAACGGGCCTCTACGTGTTGGCCTTCCCATGGCCCCACGCAAGCCCTCCAAAAGACCGGGCCATTTTTATGGCCCGTAGTCTTCAAAGACGTACAGTATAACCACAGAGTTCATTAATATAATAGGAGAATAATAACGTTTTCTTATATACCTAAGTATTATCGAGAAGTGTACTTTTATTTCTGAAAACAATATACATACTTTCCGTAAGTGGGAATTCAAAGTTTGCGTAAGTAAAGCGGCGTAGCATGTTCTAGTTTGAGCTAAATAGAGAAACGTTCGTTTAGAAATGGTAAAATAATAAACACTGCAACGTTTAATCTCATAAATTTCCACATTCCATATTCACATTCCAATAATTCTTTAATAATCATTGATAATAGGTATAGTAGCTCATTAATGTCCCATACAACCCATAACAAGGGAATTCCCTTTTCATTACAGTAATACGTTTGTTTAGCAACATTTTAAGTACTACTATAAGGCATTCTCAGAATTTCGCGAATTACGTCAGAGCTTTGTGTTACTTTCAATTCACGTCAGAACCTTATAATAGGTGATTAGTATCGGTTTTCACAAAAAAATATAAAAGTCAAGGAAACAACAAATGAACCAGCTTTTAATCCTTTCTCGCCATCATTATTCAACATAATTTCAGAATTAATGTCCATTTAAATGATAAAAATTTTAGAAAATAACGCCCTTTTGAATTAGTATTTATTGTTATGTATACAAAGTATTACAAAAGTTATTGTAGTACATATTCCTATATAATATAAACGTCTATATCGTTATGTATATATTATATTAAATACTGTAAAATTCCGTATAATAAACCTAAACTAAGTAACCTAAGACTTAGGTTTTTATTTTACGGACATGACTTAGTAAATATAATAATTTTACCAAAAAGAGACGATTTTCTCGGGCTATTACCATTAAAGTTTATTTAGTACATGTTAGTTACTGCTAATAACAGTTTGTAAGTACTAGTTTTGGGAATAAAACAATGAATATCTTTAAATCATTTATTTGAATTACTTATTATCAGTTAAAATCTTGTCATATTTTGCAGTCGAGTCGAATTATAGGTACCCTGACCGGTATGTAAAGTTTCAATACAATTTCCAATCATAATAATTTCTAATGTTTTGTTTCCAAAATATAATTTTAAGCTGTATTCGGCAACAGAATGTCAGCAAGGCGACCCTCTCGGGCCAGCTATGTTTTCACTTGTCATCTATCCCACCATAAAACAACTAAATCCAAATTTCAACGTATGGTATCTCGGCGATGGGACACCTTAGCAGGTATTATAGATACAGAAAAAGGATCTAATTCATTTTTATACAAGCGTTTGGAAAAATAGGTTTATCTTTAAATTCTTCCAAATGCGAACTTTTTCTTGCCTGTTTGACGAAGAATGACATACATATATCCGCTTTTATAGATTTGACTCCCAGTTTAAAAGTTGTTAATAAAACTAATTTAAGATGGGAAACCCAATGACATCATCTTTGAAAAATCCTTCTCATCTTTCATAGAAAACATAATTGACAATTTTCAGATAAAATTATTAAATTTAATAGAATTAAACACATTTACCTATTCCTTAATTTATTATCAGGCATTGAGTTTTCACTCCCAACTTTACGTATGTATTGCGATGTTCCCCTCTTTAGACACAATCAAATACATATTTTAAACAATTTGGGCAATATCATTCGGTAAACATTAACTTCCAATCTAAATATTTCTTTAGATGATCGATCGTGCACCCAATATTCCTTACTGATACAGTTAGGTGGCCTGAGGATACTCAAAATTTGCAACGTAGCTATAGCCTACCTGCCTTTCTATCCTCAGTCTATAGTACTGTGTACGTCATCGGTAATATAATAAATCTATCACTCAATGATTTTGACGTCTCATATTTGGCTGAGGCCAGAAATGCCTGGTGGGTTGGGCCGCTCTGTAAGCCAGTGTATGACAATCTCGTGTCATCTTGCACCAGCGAAACTAATCGGGCCAGCCTCCTGGCTGTTTCTAACTAGAAGTGTGGTCTGTGGCTTCAGATTCTGCCCTCGGCGAATCTAGGCACACTTGTGGATGATACTACATTCAGGATCGCTGCCGTATTCGCCTGGGGATAAATATCGTAGTCCCACATCGTTGTCGGTGCGGAGATAAAGTTGATAGACTGGGTCATCATGACTTGTCTTGTGTGAGGAGTGCCGGTAGAACGTCATGGCATGCGGCAATCAACGACATCATCCGCCGGTCTCTTGTCACCGTCGGGGTACCAACTGTTTTGAAGCCGAACGGGCTGTGTCGTGATGATCGCTGTATGGTTTGGGGCCATCCACAAATTACATCATACGAATTTCATGATTTTTGACAGCCCAGGACGGGGGTCCTTGTCACACCTGGTACTATTCGTGAGACTCCTCCCTGCCTAGTGCGACATCACATATTTTGCAATTTTACATCAAGAAATTATTAAATGAATACAGCAGTTCCGTAATTAATTTTATTACCATTTAAATTATTTGTTAATAATTGATACACTATAGTGTTGCAAATATTTAAAAAAAATCAATATTTCCAATTTCATGTTTTAAAGCTTAAATATAGGTTTTGAAAAGTGACGTCACGAAATTTAGGAACTCTCCCACCCCTTGTCACACAATATTGCACATCGTAGACCCCTCACTCCCCTTAAATGGTGACGTAATTTACGTAGCCCCTTATTTTAACGGCAATACAATTCATTTGTCATAATGTATCCAATACAGCCCCTTTGTAGACTGTCCAACCATCATTATATTGGCAAGATTATAAACTGTGATATAAGTTTAAAGTAGATAAATAAGGAAAAAAAAAAAAAAAAACAAAAAAAAAACAAAAAAACAAAAAAAAACCAAAAAAATAATATACTATATGTTAAACTTCAAATTAAAAAAGGTACGGAACTTTAGAGTCCGTAGAATTGTCACGCGGTTTTATCCGCCTTTAATTTAGATCATAGGTACATAATCCTTACCACCCTCTCTGGTTCCCGGGACCTCCTATCTAGGCTATAATTTTTCTCGACAAACAGCAAAGTATTTTCGTATTCCGATTTAGTGGACGGGATAACGAAGACTACTTACCGGAATAAAATATATATACATAGTCTGGGGTTAATGGCCTCTTATTTTGTGTCTGTCTTATTTTTTAGAGTATCGGCATTGTTTCCTAGTATATACGAATAACAATTGCCTAATCAAAAAAGGGAATTTAAGAAACTCCTAAATAGTAAATGAAAAATATGTTTTAAATTATTGTCGTGCCATTTAGACGTGTATTTAAGTGATGAGTGACAACCCACAGGTGGTAAGACATTTGCCCGACTGGATGGCTACCACCCCTGGTCTAGAGTATGCTGCCATAACAACCTTGTGTTGTGTTCCGGCATTAGTGACCAGGATCTAGTCTCCCTTTAGAGAGCAACAGCGCCTTTATAGCATCTTTAGTGTTGCAATTGTCTACAGGCGATGGTAACCGCTTTCCATTAAGTGGGCCGTCTGCCAGTCTGTTGAACTCCTGCAATGAAAAATAAAAAAAAGATGGGGATACAGACGTGTTTCTGCAAATTCTAACAAAATCTTCTTATAGCTGGTTTCTACCTATATATCTTACCGACCGTTGATTTACCTTACTATCGGCTAAAATTTAATATATACTCCATACATCATGGTAGAGAAAGAGAATGAATAGTAAGATATAGGAACCAACTATTATAAATGTACATATAGCAACCAATTGTTGTTCGTTAGTCTCGGTAAAACTCAAAAACGGCTTGACCAATTTCAATACTGTTTTTTTGTACGTGTTTGAGTGGGTCCCGGGATGGTTTAGGTTCACAATTAGATCCAATAGATGGCGCTAAAATCGAATTTCATATTTTTATTTTTTCAGGGCAGGACAACGACTGCCCGACGCGCTAATTTTATATATAAAAGTACAGGCATTCTTGCTGTTACAATATGATAGAAATAATTTTAATTACTGGTTAAACAATAACGAATGCGCTATTTTACTTTTACTTATACAAACTTATGACGTTATGAATTTGTGCGCTTGCAAAAAATGTATGAGGCTGCAACGCGACCTTTTGTAAAATGATAATTGAAAAAATGAATCTATTTAATTACCTGCTTATTAAAAAATCATGAGTCTACCACCGCTTTCGAAGTAGTTTTAGTTACTGTTAAAGGAGAAGAAGTATAAAAGTACATATACTCTGTCTCACTAAAAAGAAGTATTGCAGATGGGACCCTACAGTCGTGCAACGAAATTAGAAAGATAAAATAATTATAGAAAGAAGAAATTATAAAATATTTTTTAATTGTTGGCGACTAGTATACATAATAAATTTCCTATTTTATTTACTATTATTAGTAATAGTAAATAGAATAATAATATAAGTAATGTAATATTTACATTAAAAAACTTGATAAAAACAACATAACAACGTGGCTGATCTGTTATAATTAGTAACCGTTTTTTGCCGTAGGACTTGTTTCGTGAGACGCGTTCTATCTTATGGCCGGTTCCTCTATGTATTCATTCACTTGTCTTGCCGTCAGTTGAATATTGACATTACTTGTATGAAGCTTATGTCAGATTTTAACTCATAGTAAGGAAAATGCACAGTCGGTAAGATATAGGAACTGGCCATCAGTTGATTTGACTGTTTGTTACCCTTTGGCCATTCCGAGATATGTCTTTCAGTTTTTATTATATGTTTTGGTACACATACTCGCTACGTTGTGTATGTACAATTTCATACGTTTGTGTACCATCAGAGCACTGTGAAGCGAGCGTGGGCGAACAAAATGTTATGTATAATATAATATAATAGTTCAGTGCCCACTTATCTAAAGTCCATTCGTAAAACTTCCGTTACAAACACAGCATGACCGAACAACTTATCATTATCACACATCCGCCTCGGAGATTATGGGACCAGTTGATAAAATACACAGTAAATGTGATTATTTTCTTAAAATAAGACAAACAAAATACATATATACGCATTTTGTGGTTCGCATTCTACAATGGCAATCAGTTGAATCAAAGTGAGCCTAATATCGACAAAATTAAAAACTACTCATAGAAGGCATTCCACGAGCAATTATTTTTGTTACCAATTTTTTTCAATAACCAGACAACAGTCACCTCTTTGTAAATAAAAACTGCAAGATATAAAAACTACAGTTAGAGTAGTAGACTAAAATTATTAGTTTAATTATTTCATAATCAGACAGGTGATAATGAAATAGAATAATATATTTTATCTAATAAATTATTATATGTAAAAAAGGCCTAATTAATAAAAACAAACGATTTCACAAATAAAAGCCAAAAAATAAATATTTAACCGACTACTTTCTAAAACATCTAGAAGTCGGTGTTGTAACATAGAAGAACAACAACAAATTTATAAAGTACAGTAAATTTTATATTTTACTTGACACCGACTTCTGGATATTGTAGAAAGAAGTAGCTTAAATATTTATTTTTTGGTTTTTAATGTGAAGTCGGTTTTTTTTTAATATTTTTACTTTTTAGTTGCGCAAATACTTCAATAACTTTAGAAATAATATATTAAGTACCTATAGAAATTGTATAACTCGGACGCGCATACAAATTTGCCATCTCATATCATCATATCATATCATATCATATCATATTTATTTTGCATTAGACACGGTTACAAGATGTTACAATACATGGTGATAGTTTCACGTGTGCTAGCTAAATTGGCGTGCAAAATTATTCTTAAAGTACAATTTTATTATTCTAATTATCTTATTATATTACAATTAAATTATAAATGTCAATAAAAAATTAGTCAATATTGTATTTATCTCATATAATCCTGCATTGAATAGAAACATTTATCCACCAGCCAGTTAAAAAGCTTTATATTAAATAAGTTACCTTTATATTCTTTGATAATTGGAGGTATTTTGTTATAGATTTTTATAATCATAATATGGCTATTTCTACTATAGAGATGGCTGTTCACCGGGGGGTGTGCTAAACGATTTCCATGACGAGTGTTAAACCTGTAAACATCTTCAAATTTTAGAAATAGCTCTGGATTGCTTTTCACAAATTTACAAGCTTCAAGTATGTAAAGGCTGGAAAGCGTTAAGATTTTATATTTTCTAAAGAGGGGGGCACAAGAAGTCCACGGTGGTACATTAAATATTGCTCTTAAGCAGTTTTTTTGGGCGATAAATACTTTATTTACGTCAGCATTTAACAGCATTTCCCCATAATATAAGTCCGTATCTAATAAGACATCCCACGTAGCCATGGTAAGCCATAAGAGCAGTTTTAATATCTGTTATGTTAGAAATTTTCCATAATGAAATTTTTGAAATTTTCCTCACTCTTCGGTGTAAATATATGTGCTCTTCAACAAGGGTTGCTCTCGATTTCCTTCCGATACACAAATCAGATCCTGACTTGATGACAATGGGGCCTTCTCGGAAGTTAAAAAAAAAACAATTTGAAAATCGATCCACAATTGACGGAGAAATCGCGTAACATGCCTGTAAGAAAATTAAGCGCCTGTAGAATATGTAATACTAGCACGCATATACAAGCTTTTTTTTGTAAAATGATGGCTCTCAACATTTTTTAATAAGGATAACTCTCGAGATCAGATCCTGACTTGGTGACCATGTAACCGCCTCGGAACTATTTATACTTACGAATAAAGAAAAAAAATTCAAAATCGATCTACAATTAACGAAGGAATCGTCTAACATGCATATAAAAAATTAAGCGCCGATAAAAAAATAATAGCTATACGCGTATACCAGATTTTTTTTCCAAGAATTGAGGCGCACGGCGTTCTTTAATTAGGGTTATGCTCGATAGTCCTGGGAACCGATCCACTAATTAGATCCTGACTTGGTGACTATGGGACTACTTCGGGAGTACACAATAACGAGCAAAGGAAACATTTAGAAAATTGGTTTACAATTGACGAAGATGTCGTGTTACGAAAAAGTAGGCTAACAATTTTCGTGAGTTTCTAATTCCTTCGAATCTACTCATTAAATTCTCAAATGGTGACGATGGGATCAATTCGGGAGTATAAACTTTCGATTAAAAGAAAAATTTTGAAAATTGGTCCACAATTGAAGGAGAAAAAAATATACAAACGAATTGAGAACCTCCTCCTTTTTGTAGTCGGTTAAAAATATTTATCCATTTTAATATTTAAAACGACGCTACTTATCACGGAAATCGTCGGAACTGGAACATACCTTAAAAGTACATTTAGGATTAGATACAGATTTTAGTCTTCTTGTAGACGGCACCGCCGATGCACCTCTACCACGCGCGCTGCTTTTCTGTGAATTTCTGTGTATGCAAAAGTTGTTGACTCCCCAATTCCGCCACCATGCCGCTGATGCCCGCATGGCCACTTCTGTCAGCACGGCACTGTCGACGCGGCGGCGGTGTCGCTAAGGCTTCCATAGGTATAGAGACAACAACGGAAACCTTATTACCGTAGACCGTAAGATCAGAGTAGAAAGCCTTATAGTTTTAAGGTATCTTAATGTTTTCATGCGTAAGTATAGTTGTAAAGAAAATCATTCGTTCGTTTCTCTTGCGCACCGTGGGGATTTGGAATCAGGTCCCAGCCGTTTTCCCACGTCGCTAAAATATGGGGTTTTTGAAACATGGTGTCATAACATTTCTTCGAGGCCGGCAGCACGTTGTTGACATCTCCGGTGTTACAAACGTAGGCGACGGTGTCCGCTTTCCATCAGGTGGGCCGTCTACTTGTCAGCAGTACTCCAACTATAAAAAAGGCACTTTTTCCGTTTCCTTTCAACTCTTCTCAATGATTTCGGGTCAGTGCAGCATGTCTTCGCCCTCAGTATTCCTCTAATCAAGCACGTCTTCAGTCACAACTCATAATACCAATCGCATGTCATCCTCCACACAATTCGTCTACTTTTTTTCCAAAGACAGTCACTCTCATTTATTATATATTGTTAAGAATTATGTATTTATTTTGTTTACACATGTGATGGATGTAATAAATTTAGAAGCGTTTGTATTATTATAGTAAATAACTGTTCCACCTGTTCTATTTAGATGTTTTGTATAAAGAGATAGAGGGAGAAAGGAATAAAATATAGGCTACTAATAAAACTTTATTAATAACATTGTAAAACATCATTAGTTTTATATGTTAAATATTCTTAACATTAATTGGCCATTTTATGTTTAATATTAGTTAGACACTAATATTTTCTTTTAAAAATATTAAAGAAGATCCCACCATTCTATAATACACATAGAATGAGGAGCTAGAAAAAAGATTAGAAATTAATAAATTAAAATAGGATAGCACTTACAAACTATAAAGATTCTACCAAAGTAGTAACGCACAGTGGATTGTTACATTATGGCAAGTAAACGCCAATGCGTAAAGATTTTAGAGGTAGAAGTAGTATTAAAAAGCAAGGAAAGATTGTGAAGTTAGAAAAAGTAGCCTGAGTCAGCTTGTATTTATTGTCAATCGTGAATATATCTTGTAGCAAAAAAAAAATTATTTGACGCCAATGTCACGTGATGTTACAGCGGTAGATGTACGAGTGACAGTGCTCGTAGCGTTTGCAGTACGAGCTGCGCTTCCAACCTTGCGAACGGTAGTTGTGGTGGTTGTCTTAGCAACTCCACCATTGGGAAGGTATTTAACATCGGTGCCAGTTCTCACTTCCTCAGTCGCCGCTTGGCTATTCTCATGAGCGCTGGCATTCTTCACATGCTTATCCACATTCTGTGAATAACCATCTCTATTTATAACTTCACTGCTTCGTTCCTCGGTACAAACACCTCCTCTTTTACCACTCTCGGCTTTCCTAATAACACCGTTTTCAACCGGAATCACTTCTTTGTTTTGATAATTTTCATTGTATTCGTCATGTACAGGAATCGAGTCAATAGTATAAGAACCGCGACGTACCGGCTTTTCTGGTATCCAAACAATCTCTTGGGTTAGGGTCTCATGTATAGGTTCTGGACTAACAGTAGTACTTCTTACATCACTTTCATGTCTTACTTGTGTAACGTGGTTACGAGCGTATACTTCAGAGTTAGAGCCATAATCATCATAGTCATCATATGTTACAGTATCAGTATCTATATCATTTGGTATAGTTGTTTCATTAACATTTGTTTGAACCAATCGATTTTCAATTGTCCTGGATACTCTCCTATCAGGTGTAGTTGTTGCTGTTATTCTTTGCGTTATTTGTTTCTCTGTTTGTCGTAATGGCTCCACTGCCTTGAGTTGCCCTAACAACGGGGAATGTTTAATACCAAAAGTTATTTGTGGTGTTTTACTTATCTGCACCTGAAATTAAAGGAAAAAGCCATAATTTTAATTGATATGTATATTTAAATAAACGTAATAATACTTCATATTTCACGGTGTGTAGCGTTTAAAACTTGAAACTTATCCTTGTTCTATATCTGTAAAACTATGTTGTATATAATCCAAAAATGAGTTAGCCACGTCGCCATTGCAGATTTCAATATACACAATTACAGTACCTACATATTAAACAAAATTAAACCCATACTCCGTCTTACTTTATATAAATATGAAAGTTACTTTATTTCAATGTTTTTTGGACTTGCTTCGCGGCCTTGGGAATGAATCAACTATCATAAAATTTAATATCTTATGTAATTTTGGTAACCAGTATGAACGTGATAGATGTACTATTTAAACCAGAATATGTTAATGTTACCACATGATATTTAAAGTTTACGCTTAATGGTCTAAGGTTTCCACCAGCAAAACGGAACTAAGTAGTTACAATATATATACTTTCGACAACTGTGATGGACAGACGCTACTTTATATTTTGGAAAGTGAGAACGTTTTCCTGGAATGACTTGTTTGTTTGTTAAATTCTTAGTTTACGAGAACAAATCCAAATAACTGATTATAATGAACTTTGGTAGGTATATTACACTATACATATCAAGGATGAACATAATTATACTTTTTATTAAGGATAATGTGACCATTTTTTTACCGGAAACCTAAGTGAGTGGTATAAAAACCATCGATAATGATTATGAATATCACATACATAATATATTACAGAATATGGGGATGTTTTCCCGGAATACCTATTCTAAATTTATGCGAGTGGAAACCATATTAAAGAAAGTTCTAGTAATAATCAGTTTGTTCTTCGTGTAATATGAAATAACATTATGAAGAAGTTACTTGCCTTTTCCGGTGAGTAGGTGCCAGGCGCGGGCACTCGTACGCGGTCGTCCACTGGCACCTTGTGGCGGCCAGAGATCGTGTAAACTGGGGTGTCCAGAACGGACGGAATGCGGTAGGTGTTTGGTGCTGAAACCAATTATATATAAACAATCACATTTATTGTCGCTATTTATCTTATAGGAAGTTAAATAGCGACTTTATAATAGTTTTTCGACTTTTTCGGTACTTTAGAGCCCTGACTGACATAGGCAATAAAAAAATAAGACGTTTTAAGGCCAATTTGCTATTTTTGGTGGTATTTATTATTACGAGACTGCACTAGACCTATATATGTAAGTAAGTACTTATAATTTATTTTAGGGAGGTTGTTTCTTAACAGACTTTAATTTTTAAATTGTTTTGTATATTTGTTCTGTTTGATTTCCGATTATTAAAATCGAACTACATCCTGCTTTTAGACATGTAATTTATTTTTCACAGAAGATGATCGTTATATATTCAAGATGGTCGTAACAGGGTGATGAATATCGGTTAGATCTGACTAGATAGAAGATAGAACAGCCCATAAATGTCCCAGTTCTGGGCTCGGGCCTCCCATTATAGGAGAACGGACACTATACCGGCACGCTTGTCCAAGGCGGCTTTGCAGGTTTGACACATCGGCTATCTCGATGGGTAGTTGCATTACAATGTGTTCCTTCACCGTTGTTAGTACACAGTAATTGTAACAATACGCACATTATGTGAGAAAGCTGCCTAAGTCATGCATGCATGTGTTCCGGCTGGGATCGAACCCGTGGCTTTTAAGTTTGAGACGCGTGCCCTAGCCATTACGCTACCACTATTTATTATAATTATAATATTATCTATATTAATTCAATTAAAAATAGTAAATAGAAATGACTTTTTACTGTTTTTAATAAATAATATAGCGACACATTTGACCTTAATATGGATATTACTAAACCTTCACTTACCGGGTGTGTCAGCATATTTATTTGTTTGGAGTTTGATTCCAAAAGTATGTTGTGGTGAGTAGGTCAGTACAAATTTATAACCTTTTTCAGGGTTATAAGTCCCAGGAGCTGGGACTTTTAAACGCTCATCAATAGGTTCCTTATGCCTCCCAGATATAGTGTAGAGGGGAGTTTCAACTGGTGTCGGAAGATTATATGAATTAGGGGCTGGAAAAAAATAATAATAATATGACAAGAAAGAACTCCTCTGCATTAAATAAGGAAGATCTTCTATCAAATTTTAAAGGTAGATAAAAACACTTTTGCATTGTCCAAGCAAAGTTTGTTTAAATTTTAAAATATTTGTTTTTAATCAATACTAAAGTGAAGCTACTTACTTACCTGGAGTGTTCAGTGCTTTTATGGTGTCAGTTTTCACTCTAAATGTGTACTGCGGTGAATTCGGTAATAGTACTTTATCTGCCTTATCTGGGTTATAAGTATTGGGCGCAGGTATATCATCCGGTTTGCGTGGATTTGTCTTTATTCTGAAAGAATATCTAGGCGCATTATCCAATAACACTTTGTCAGCTGTTTCAGGATTATAGGAATTTGGCGCGGGCGTATCAGCTACTTTTACGTGGTCCATTTTTGGTCGGAATGTGTAAGCTGGTGAATTTTCATGAAGCATTTTTTCTACTGGATAATATGCATTTGGGGCTGGATTATTTGGTAGTTTGTCTGCAGGTCTTTTTACTCCAAAAGTATATTTTGGTGCTCCGTCCAACATATATTCATATTTACTGGGGTCATAAGTATTTGGTCCTGGTGTTTCTAAGAGCTTATTAATCGGTTGTTTTGTTCTAAATGTATAAGCAGGTGAACTCTCAAATAATACTTTATCTGCTTTATCTGGACAATATGCGTTAGGAGCTGGTGTGTCAATAATCTTTGCTGGTTGGTCTTTTCCCGCAATCGTAAATTTAGGAGTATTATCTAAAGCATGGGGACTGTATGCATTAGGAGCAGGAACATTCGATATCTTCGGATCAGTGCCTTTGCCTGATATTGTATATTTCGGTGCTCCGTATGGCAAATTAGGATCATAAGCATTAGGACCTGGTGTATTAAATGGCTTTCCGTCAATCCCCTTACCATACATAGAATATTGAGGGGAATTACTAGGTAAATGAGGATTGTAACAATTGGGCCCAGGTGTGTCAGATGGTTTTTCATTAAGGGCTCGTCCTGATAATGTAAACTTTGGTGAATTGTCAATAAGATGTGGATCATATGCATTTGGGGCTGGAACGTCTGCCGGTTTTCCTGTATGTCCTTTACCTGCAATGGTAAATTTTGGCGTTCCATCTAATAGATGCGGGTCGTAAGCATTAGGGCCTGGAGTATTTGACATCTTTGCATCATGACCTTTGCCATACAAACTAAATTTTGGTGTAGCGTCAAGTAATTTGGGATCATAAACGTTAGGTGCTGGTGTATCACTCGGTTTATCCAAAATATTCTTGGGGCGAAATGTGTAAGCTGGAGAAGATTCGTGTAAAAGTTTATCAGCTTTATCAGGACAATAAGAATTTGGTGCAGGTATGTTGTCGATTTTTGCTGATGGACCTTTTCCAGCTATAGTAAATTTTGGAGAACTATCCAAAATATGTATTGATTTTTCTGGTGCATACATATTTGGTGCTGGTGTATTGTCAACTATATTATTTTGATCTTTTATTCTAAACGTATATGAAGGGGATGACTCGTGTAAAATTTTATCAGCCTTGTCAGGGGAATAAGCGTTAGGCGCTGGTGTATTTGGAATTTTATTACATAGTCCTTTGCCGGCTATTGTAAATTTAGGTGTCGAATCCAGCATATGAATAGATTTTTCAGGAGCGTAAACATTGGGTGCGGGTGAGTCGCTTCTCATTGTTGTCTGTTCTTTAATTCTAAATGTGTAAGAAGGCGAATTTTCGTGTAAAACTTTATCAGCTTTTTGAGGTTCATAGCTATTAGGAGCAGGAGTGTCAGGTATTTTAGTGTTCCCTCCTTTACCCAATATCGTATATTTAGGACCATCATTAAGCATATGCATTGATTTTTCAGGAGTGTACGCATTAGGCGCTGGTGTTTGCTCTATTTTCTCCACAATTTCTTTGGAACGTATACTAAAAGCAGGTGGATTTTCGTGTAATATTTTATCGGCTTTTTGAGGACTATAATGGTTTGGTGCAGGAGTCACTTCGAGTTTCTCTGCAACGCCTTTTCCTGCTAATGTGTATTTAGGTCCATTTTTAAGCGAATGAATTGACTTTTCAGGAGAATATACATTTGGAGCAGGTGCGTCGTTTGTTTTAATTATTTCAGTTTTTGTTCTGAAGGAGAATGCTGGTGACTTTTCCCTCAGCATTCTATCTGCTTTTTCAGGACTATAAGCGTTAGGTGCTGGTACCTGTTCTACTTTTACCATTTTCATTCTACTTGATATAGTATATTTCGCAGACTTCTCCCTTATAACTGCATCTGCCTGAAATGTAAACAAATTTATAAGTAATTAGAGAACAGAATTATATTTAGATTAAATGGTAAACAGTAAAATGAATGAAATGAAAACTATTTTTTTTTTTCAATTAAATGATAGCAATGACTGCTAAACATAACAGCATGATTAACTAAAGGCTTACAATAAAATATATTCGTTTGAATAATTATTAAATTACCGGTTCTAAAAAGTGCAATTACCTTTCCATATTATTCTCAGAATAAAGTGACAAGTTGCATGCAAATAAAAGTTAATATGTCAGTAAAGTAAATCATTTTAACACATTATTAGAAAATACCAAGTAACATATAACAAAATTTTAAAATTTATTAATAAATTTTCAAGAACCATAAAATATTATAGAATCACTATTAATAGAAAGTTTTATTACTAAGCTCCATTAAAGCGAGATGTGAAATGTTACAAGTTGATGACGTCAATGGTAAAGCTTGTTACAGACAGGTAAGTGTTAGATGGCGGTTATTTCTTCTGGAGCGGGGTAGTGCACAGGCTGTCCAGCAAACTGCGAATGGCGGATCCCAAATGTATGCGCCGGCGCCCACGGCAAAGTCACGCACACCTGCAGTGGGTGCCTTTAGTTATAATACAATTTAATACGTATTCAGCTAATTTCCCTTAAGGATTAGGATAAAATAACAATAATTTTAACCCATAGCTTTATGGTTAATTGATATTTAACAAAAAATAAATATTTTTCAATCTATGATTACAGGACTTTATACTCCTACCAGGTGCTTTACTTCGAAAATTTTAGTGTAAGTCACAAACAGCGAGGTTAATTACAAAGATGTGGCTTTATCTTTAAATACCTAGTAGCATTATCAAATATTATTAAAACTGTTTTAAATAATGCTTCGAATGAATCGTTCCATTGAAATTTAAGGAAGTAATATAAACATCAATAAAGAGGTAGGCTAAAATCATTGTACTCCCACTATAAAATAATATATTTCCACTATTCTCCACCCACTTTTGTTTATAATTTGTTATCTTGTTTTGCACAAACATATACGTGTATATAACTACATATATATGCAAGAAGGCCATGCTTTTATAGCAATTACAATTCTGATTATAGAAATGAACAGTGAAACGATTAGTATTAGTTTTTACAACTAATACTTAAGAGGTCTCTCTTATTTTGGCCTCTAAATTGAAAACCTTGTTAGTAAAGCTTATAAAAAATAGATGAATATGAATGGTTTGATTTATGACATCATTCACAGGCAATGTTATTTTCAGCCTTTTCTTTGTAAAGCATTTCGTTACAATGAGTTCATATATTGCTATTTATTACCTTTTCGGGACAGTAGACACCTGGACCAGGCACTCCCGCAGAAGGGTGTTTAATTTCTCTTCTGGGTGCCATTGTGAATGCTGGAGGTCGCTTTATTAGTACTGAAGTTGCTTTGTCGGTTGTGTAAGTCCCGGGACCCGGGTTGGGGATTTTTGACTCCACAGGTTTCCCTCTGCCTGTTATACTGAACGCTGGTGCTGCTCTTTTACTACCTTCCTTTGCTTCGCCAAGAACAGGTGGCATAGAATATATGTTAGGTGCTGAAAATAATACGAATAAACGTATTTGAATTAATGTTTTTGTATTAATATTG
Source organism: Dendrolimus kikuchii (assembly GCA_019925095.2). Classification (NCBI taxonomy): domain Eukaryota; kingdom Metazoa; phylum Arthropoda; class Insecta; order Lepidoptera; family Lasiocampidae; genus Dendrolimus; species Dendrolimus kikuchii. The sequence continues at coordinate 14,677,752 of CM034394.1, forward strand.
CCCATAATCAGTAACACAATAAATAAAATGTGTTTCATGACTTGTTATTTTAATTCCAACTACATATGGACTACTAAAATGTCTAAGGTGGATCCATTTTAAGCGTAAGGTCATTATACACAGTGAATATAATTGTTTATTTAATTAAAACAAATTTACTTTAAATGGCAGGCAAACACGTAATTGATAGCGTAATTTACTACAGTTGTGGTTAAAATAACAAAAATGATTCGTAATAAAACAATGTCAAACAAGACAAGGTCTGAAATGGTTGAGCAGAGAATCGTCCGATATGAATGACATCATTCGCATAATATAGCTATAACTCAAGATGACTGAATAAAAGCTTGATGAATATTTTCTAGACATTGTTTACCTTCAATAAGCCTTTTACAGCGACAAACTAAATGGAACAGACAAATGTTATAAACAATACAAACTGAAATCAGCACCAAACCATAAACTTGCAATAAATCTTTGGAACTATTCAAAGAATTTATTCTGTGAGAGAAGGAAAAATAATGACTAGCTTGTAGTGTGGAACTGTAATGACAAATAACAAAATGCAGCAAACAGAAAAGTGACGACTTGTGTAAACAATAGTGACACCTGGCGTTTTGCTCCCGGGCTGCGGTGGACTTACACGGAGCCCTATTGAAAAGGCCGGGGCATGGTCAAGAACCGCCCTGGCAGCCTTGCTTGGTTCATAGTCACACGGTGCTGGAGTTGGTGCCACCCTTGGTGGAGGCCACCGGCCGTGCAGAGATACGGCAGGTCCAACCGCTCGTCCTAGAGATTCATCCTTATTTGTAAACTTAGCTAGGAGTCTTTTCTACTCTACGTTCTTAGTACGGCCTGTGGTTGATTCCAACCACGTTTAGAGTTCCACTGCCATTTTGGTAAAAATAAAACACTCGCAGAAATGTCATGTATCTGTCATCTGTCTTTGTATGTCACAGTAATTTCTTTTAGAATTGTATATATCTATAACGACGCACAATAGCATAGTGAAAAAATTAAATTACCTCCATACATGTAATTCAGGGATTAAATTGTTTCACATTGTAGATACATAGGTATGTGGGGCATGTAATGTTCCGTAATAACATTTTATTAAAACAATAGGTAAAGCGATATTATCTGCTGAAATGGCAAAAAAAAAATCTCTCTTCTAGCTATTATTAGAAAATTCTGAAAAAAAATTACGTGGTAGAGGCACCAAAATACTTTAAACGAAAATTACTTAGCTGAAGTTCCGTTTAAATAATTTTTGATAGTTGTTATTTCCAATCCGAAGCTTTTTTAATGCTTCTATAACGAAAGAAAGAAAGAATACAATTTCCTGCGGCCAGGCGGCCTGTCGTAAGAGGCGACAAAACAACCCACAGCCAGGTGGTAGGGCATTTACCCGATTGGATGGCTATCACCCCTGGTCTAAAGCATGTCGCCATAACAACCTTGAGTTATGTTCCGGCATTAGTGACCAGGTTCCAATGACCCTTAAGAGAGCAGCAGCGCATTTGTAACACCTTTGTTGTAAATGTCCATAGGCGATGGTAACCGCTTTCCATTAAGTGGGCCGTCTGGCAGTCTGCTGAACTCCTGCAATAAAAATAAATAAAAAGAAGGTGGACGTTTAACCTTTCTACGGAACCCTTCATTTTGCGTACACTGATACGTACTTACTCAATTGTTATTCTTTTAAAGTTCTTATTTGTGTATTCTGGTCCCTGCGACATCGACAACAATAGGATTGATTACAAGTCAAAAATAATATTTTAAGAAAATCCTCTAATTGTAATTATAAAACTTGGCAGTACCAATAGAGTTTTTAAATGATTAATAAAATAAAATAATAATAATAAATAAAACCAATAATAATAATAAATAAAACAATCATGTTCTAAGTTATTTTTGAGTTTCTTTTCAGTTAACTTTTTTATTATCACATCATTTTAAAAAGCCCTTATTCCGCGAAAACTAATCTATACTAATATTATAAAGAGGTAAAATTTGTGAGTTTGGGACGTTGTAGGCGGTAATCTCCGAAACTACTGAACCGATTTAAAAAATTCTTTCACTGTTGGCAAGCTGCACTATCCCCGGTAGATATAGCCTATATAATTTTTTTTTAAATTAGAAATCCTTACTAAAACTTCAATAGATTTTAGATCATTTTTTTACGCAAGGTGTAAAAAATTACCTAAGATCGCGTGCGCTGCGAAAACTATTGATTGACGATAGAATAAAATAATGTACTACGACTTTGCAGAACACATCATTATTTACAAAAAGTGTCGTGATAGCATATGTCTAACTATTATAGTTATGCAACAATAAGTGTTCTTTTATTTTAAAATTTTAATTGAAACGCCATCGCTAGAAAAGGCTCTTTATTTGTATCTTGGTAATCATCCTTATAAAAAAAATTACTTCATATTCAAGACTGCTTCAGTACCTTTATATAAATTTTTAAATTATTCAATTCGGACATTTCATTCGAAAGATATCACGAGTTTAAAAATGTAATTATAGATATACTTAACTGTTGTTTTATGACCCTTTAGCTACGCTATAATTACATTCGTTCCAATACTTACAATCAGGTCAAAATTATATTTTATAATTATTATCGCAATGTATGTAATGACTAGTATTTAAGAAGTGTATTTAACTAAGCCATTGTAAATCGAAAAAAAGATTTGTGTTTTTTTTTGTTTGTTACTAAGTTTGCTCATAAACTACTGGACCGATTTCGAAAACTCTTAGGAATCCCTTACTATAACTTCAATAACGTAACCCAAGATGTAAAAAAATTAGTACTTGAGTGGATCCCGGGATGGTTTAGCTTCACAATGCGGCGCTGGAATTAGGTTTTATATTTTTATTTTTTCAGGGCAGGACAACGTCTGCCGGAACCGCTAGTTATTAATATAAATATAGTACCTTATATTTTCTGCACTTATTAAGTTAAAACCGACACAACACTCGAATCACCTCTTAACACTAAATGACCGAATAATAACTTGCCCGCAACAAGCTCACGGCACTCTCAGAGTGATTAGTGAAGCGAGGTGGATGTGCGACTGAGCTTTGCCGTCGTTGTGTTGTGACCATACAATCTCAGGGTCCTACCAAAGCACCTACACGACATACGCACTGACTCACCGCTGCGATCACCTTCGTTTATACGGACTTATTTGGCGACATCGGCTAAAATGTAAGCAAAACATGCTCATGTAATCATCCATTGCCATTCACCAATATTATCCAACTCTGAAAAGTACCTACTGTGCTTACTAGATTGTTCATGGTACATACATTTGTATGTATAATAATCACTATTCAAGAATATAATTTAGTTCAGCGTGTTAAGCCTTGGTCCGCCTAGTTCACCGGAACGCAGAGGTCCCGAGTTAGATTTCCGGTACGTTAAATTTCATAAACTAATTTTCCGTAAGGTACTTCCGTGGCCTGGGTGTCCCGGGTTGCCTTCAGAGTTGTGTTGTATTAAGAAACGATCTTCTATTTTTCTGACGATTTATTTTTATTTTAAATATTTCTTTATCCTGATAATATGCTACATTACAGGAAAACAATAAATAATCTGAGTAAACACTATATATGTGAGGGTGGCGGCGTGGTTGATGAAAATTGGCTCGTCTTGAATAAAAACAGATCTTCGAATAATAAAGACTTTATTCTTCTTAATACACTTTTGTAAAAACACCTTAAAAACGACTTCGTCTCGGACACGCAGCCAACCACCCTCTTACGCTTTCAACTAACGACCCTCAGCAAACCATTCATACAATTCAATCAAATCTCCACCATTCATTCAATCTACACTTGCGTTCCGTTACACACCAAACATTCTTAACATTCCTACATATATATGTATGATTTCATATAAGTTTAGTGCAGATAATTTATTTTTAAGACATTGAAAGGAACTATTATAATAAAAGACAGTCTTTGTCTAGTTTAAGGTGTTAGTTATCCATATAAACTTCTGTTGCAAAATGTATATTTTCGTGTGTGAATTAATTAAGGACTATGTATTAGGTGTCAATAAAATATTATTAATAATATTATTACTGTCTTAACAATATCAATTTTACACTCATACATACACAACCAATGTTATTGAGGACCAACAATTTAATATTTTACCTTATTATATGCTTATGACATCTGTGAATTTTGGAACCACTAGAAAATATATTTTTAAGTTATAACTTCACTCATTTCAGTTTTAGTCTTCAAAGTGATTGCTAAAACATTGGTCTGATTTTCAGATTGGTTTAACTTTTTATAATATAGGATCCACTGCGTTATGAAATTGTCTTAAGGCAATAAAATTCACCTGATGCTCGCAGCTCAGCTGCGAGCCGTAACCGTTATTGTTGCAGTTACTGTAACCAAAACTCATGGTGTGTATATGACTCGCGAACTCGAGGCGAACGGAATGTGACGAGCTTGCACCGAGCCGACGAAGCGAAGATCAGTGTCGGCGTACGCATAAATTAGAATCGTTACTGTATCCGCTCGGTTACAGTTACGGTTCGCAGATGAGTACGCGGCGTTAGGAAATAAACAACAACATTACCTCCGCCACCCGTTGTTTTGTATTGTATTATTTTACTTCTGTGTCTATACTTTGGTGTACACTAAAGAGTTATCTGTCTATCTCTCTATTCACCTCTTAGAATTTTACATATTTTATGAAAATATCAAAGACAAATAGAACGATAAAAAATATACACCTAAATAACATAACAGATTTTGTAAACTTTAATGCTAATGAAGTACATTTATCTACACTTAGCATAATAACTTTATTTCTGCACGCGATATAGTAGTGTATTATTTTTTATGAAGGACTGGAAAAGAACAGTCTTATAAATGTTAGCTACACTTCTAAGAAAAGAGTATTATTAGAAAATAAATAAAAATAACATAGAACATGTATAAAAGCACAAAAAGATCTTAATACTTTTAACTAATATTATACTAAGTTTTATAACTGACGAATGCATAGGATTACTAGGTGAAAGAAACAAAAACTGAAAGTGCATAGATAATTCCAAATTCTATTGTAAAATAATAATATCTATTTAGTTAGATTATTATTATTCGTGAATCGATGAAATGGAATGTACCATAAAGTGACCCACATTTATATTATAACACATAAACACTTCATATTACATATAAAAATATTATAATAAACGTGTTGATCGTTAAGCAGGCTACATAAAAATATGTGTTTAATTTATAAGATTTTGATTCTTTTAGTTGATTTGTAGAAATTCCAAAGTCAAGTAGTAAAAATTAAGAAAATTTCTGTACACCGAAAAAAACTTAAATTGCCGGAAATGTATAATATACACATGTGGCTATTACTTATATGTCAAAAATCATTCTGCTCTATGTGTGAAACTAAAATAATCTACATCTCTTATGTAGGAGGGATAAATATTACAAGTCAATAAGGTAATTAAATTAAACAAAACATTACTTATTTAATTATTTCTAAATACCCTTCCAGATACCACACAGATGTAAAACTAATTTATGGTATTTCTGTCTAATAAAATTTGCAAAAAGCTGTGTGAGTGGGTGTTAGATTACATAATTGGCAAAAGAAACGATTTTGCTGCGTCAATAGGCAACAAGAATAATTATCCACTCATTGACAATTACTGATAACTACCCACGTCTGTATTGAACTTCTGGATTAATTCAATTGTTTGTTTTTAGTTAGTCTGAGATGCTCGACTGATCAATTTTTTTTTCTTTTTTTTTTTATTGCACGAGATCAGCAGACAGGCAGACGGCCCACTTGATGGTAAGCGGTTACCATCGCCTATGGACATTTGCAACAGCAAAGTTGCTACAAATGCGCTGCTGCTCTCTTAAGGGAGTCTGGAACCTGGTCACTAATGCCGGAACACAACTCGAGGTTGTTATGGCGACATACTTTAGACCAGGGGTGGTAGCCATCCAGCTGGGCAATTGCCCTACCACCTGGCTGTGGGTTGTTAGGTCGCCTCTTACCTAACAACTTAACTTTAACTTAATTTTGCTACTTAAGTGTACGGAATATGTTGATTTGTTGTTATGTGCATTGTCTTCAAAATAGGTATCAGTATCTATTTTGTCTATAATGTATAATATTATAAAATTGCAACACTGTAGTTCTTTGTTTTTTAGATTTTTTTGTTTGTCTTTTCGTTCGGGATTCACGTAAAAACTACGGGGCCGATTTCGATACGGTTCTCGTTTACCGACAGCAAATTCTCGAACTTAAAATCTGCGTACTTTTGATCCAGAAAATCCTGCGGGAATTTATTTGAAAGAGGTTTAAAGTGGCCCGATCGAATAAAAATTTGATTCAGAAGAAATATTTTCACTGATTCAAATTCTCTCTATAAAACAACCGTGACCTTTGCTACACAACCAAAGTGGATGAAGTCGCGGGCGAATCCTAGTAATTTATATAAGAAAACGTTAAACCTTGAACAAATCTGTACCATTGTAATTAATTAGAGAAACTACTAATGATGCTCTACACATTAGAAATTGGATATAAATAAAGGTAAACATAATCTCTCAAAGTTATGTCCTATCACACATAGTCACATAGATCTGATGTTTACTTGATTTAGCAATATACTGCCGTATTTATGGGCCTTAATAGCCATTACTATGCTTTTATAGGCATAGAAAACTGTTGGTTGACGATGAAATCATGTGTCTGTCGTAGGCAGCCAAATTGGCTAGACGATTTAGCGAAGAATTTTCGCTTAGCACGCGAATCCACTTATAATTTTATGAGCTAGTCATTTCGGGCAACAATTATTTTTATCATTTTGCTACTTATATCACTTAACGATTGTTATAACGATGAATATTGATTACCATAGTAAACAACAGGTATTGCTCTTTGACTTCCTTTCTCTTTAAACATCTTTACATGTTATGTTGGGGAAATACAAACAATAAGGGCCTTACTTATAATCGTTTCTTAAATTTAAATAAACTACTCAGCAACTCATTAGTGAAAATCTTACCCATAAACTCCTCTTTAGTCGAACATTTTGGGTACAATCTACGTTAATCATTCAAATTTCGTTTATCTGTGCTCTTCTTAGGTAAACAACAGGTAATACACGTGTGTAAGTGAAAAAAAAGACATTCATTGATTAGGGTCTGATTCTGATTCTTTTACTTAAGAGATGCCTAATCGTTTCTTAACGAGGTTATTATAAGTAAGGCCATATATGGTTAATTTTCTATGTGACTGAAAAATGCAGTGACTGACATATCGTAAAACACGGATATTTTTATACTGAAGGGATAAAAATTAAAATTTCCAGACGACTTCAATCTGGATTATTAAGGCTACCTGTGATGGCTGGAAGAAAGACGATACGTCAATAATATAACATATTAATTTGTATGCTATACTGAGAATAATGATGAATTATTACCTTTTGCAGTCATGCCTTCTGTATTATAGGAAGCAGGACCCGGGCCGGCTTTAGCAGTACTGCCAGGAGGGTCTAGTTTATGTCCGAAGGTAAACGCAGGAGCTCGTTGCTTACGTGATTCTTGTGTAGGTTTGCCTAAAGAAAAAAGTTTATGTATATGTAATATATCAAAAACTGAAATATTGAATTAAACGGCAGGTTTCAAATAATATTATTTGGCTTTATTTTATTTTACATTCATATGTCACGCCGTAAAGCGAAAGTTTAAATTTACTATTCCATTAAGTTTCTATTTTATACTTTTTGTACAAACCAGCATACCGAAGACCGTGCGAAATAGAAGAGAAAAAGCAAATTATGCCCGGGCTCTAAAGTGAAGTCTCATATCGTAAACTAAGTAAGCATAGTGCTTTGGTGTAATAATGACGATACGAGATAGATACATAAAATATGATACAATATTCTTTAAAATTATTATATAACAATTATTATGAATTAATTACCTAGTTGATTTGGTACAAATTGCATTTATTTAGGTTAAAAGTTAATGGCGGAGTTTATAAACAAACCTAACAACATGTAGTGTTGCGGCATAATATGATAGCGCGAGTTTTCAATGTCAAAATCGTACTCGGAACATTACACATACCCATCATATTATTGTTAATAGAAATCACCTTGAACAGAGTCAATGTTTTCGCTGACACTCGCCTATTTAAAGTGCAATATGCTTTACATTTTGGCAAATTTAGAAATTAGCTTGTGAGATTTGATTTAATAGATCTATTTATTTAAAATGAATTTAGGAAAGACTAGAAAAACAGAATGATAACTTGGAAAACTGATCAAAATCACTGTGTTAAAGTTCGGATAAACAATCCTTTGGCATTTAAAAGTATATGAAAAAACATGCCCATTTTATTCCGCAAATAACAGTATGATGTCACGTTGTGTACCAACATCGAGCGAGCAAGGACGATATTTGTGGTGTTGGCGATAATCTTGAATCTCAGAACGAAACTAAAATTGGTTTAATCCGGAGGCTGACGTCAGACCGAGCACACGAGAAATCGCTAACAACGCACAAGCGAAACTAACACGACAAAGAAATTACATTACATTATGTATGAAGAGGTGTTCAAACATTGCGTACATTGTATCATAATTGAAAAGAATTTTAAAATATGAACCATGGCTTGAAAAATATATCGCCATATATCTTTTCTCGTTACTTGATAACTGTTATGATTAACGTTATAATATAACGTTAAAAATCGTATGTATAACGTTATACGTATCGCTAAGTTTTACGTTATTTCAAGCGACGTTGTCATTTTTAAGAATTGGCTTTATTACGACTGCATGTTACCGAAACAATCGACAAACACAACTCTAAATATTACGCTCTTATACCCAGTGCTGTTTGAGAATCTTTGCGAGTGAAAGAGAGCGACGATGGTAACAAAACATAGTAATAACGATAAAATTACCAATAAAAATAATATTAACGTTATATTTTTTACCGGTAAAATAGCTAGAAATAACAGAAAGTTTTATAAATATATTTATTTTTTACCCTTATCTAAAATTAGCATAAATAACGATACCACATTTTTACCGGTATTTCAAGTCCTGATTTAAACGATAATAAACGAATTCTTTTACGACTGATATATCTATTTGAATTGAACCAATTTACATTTCAATACCGAAGGACATTTAAATCAAATATTGTGTTATTTTTTCATATTGTTCGATATTCTCATTAGCAGTTTGGCAAGAACTAATAACACTCAGGTGTCGACTAGTGATTCTTACACGTCTACATAATCTTTATATATCCAAGTCGACGTACCTATTAAAAGACGGAACTTGTTTTAATTTCAATCACCGTTGAGGCTATCACTAGAATATAAATAAATGCTTCACTTAATATTTTCTTAAGTTTTCGCAACTAGTACACAAAATTAAAACTAGGTTTTAACCGTTTTAAGCGCGGCATTTTATTACATTTTATTTTCGACGTTTCGGCCACTTTCCAGTAGCCGTGATCGCAGAAGACGAAGATGTCAAATGTCAAAAATTAATATTAAAGTTATTAAAACTGTTAAAACACAGTTTTAATCAATTACTTCACTGTTTGTAACAAAATTCTACATTTCACTTAAAATTGCACAATAATAGTAAAGACATACATGAACAAATGTTATAAAATATTAATTTTACGTCTAATTAGTCAATTTTGAGATAGCCACTAATAATACTAATAGGTTACCAATAAGTGTGGGCAAAGACACAACGGCTGGTCCAGGACTGGCAGCCTCTGCAGCAATTGGTCCACGGCGTTTGGTAGGTGTCCAGGGATTCTGTCGAATTCCCATCGGTGATTCACAGGGAAAAAGCTTCTTTGGCAGGGATGAAGAAGTTCGGGCTATAAATCCAGTTTTCTTTGGTCCCCCTAACACCTAGATAATGAAAATATTTTCATTAAACATTTCCTAAGTAGTTGAAAGAAGCCTAGCGAGTGTTAGGCAAATACTAGTATTCCCACTTGTAAATATGACAACTATGAAAGGGTTCAGAAGAATTACCGATCTTGCTGTACTGATGGTTGACTTTGTTGATTTCGATGCGTACATTTTGTAAGATATGATTAAATTCTAATACAAACAATACTAAAACAAAATATTTATAAAAGAAAGTTAGATAACCATATAATATACAAATATGTGATTATGTAACAAGCATCTTAATAAATTCATCAAAATAAACTAAAAAATCCAAAAAGCAATTGACAACAATAGTAAATTGTCATCAATGAAGAATTGTCATTATGATTAACATTTTTTTAAGTTGCTTTAGAATAGAGTTGAATAGTTTTGTAGGTCCTTTTCGCCTTATGAGGTAGGCTCTATCTACATCATTATGTTGAGATACAAGTAAGTGCCTTTCGAGAACGGGCCTGCGGCCTGCCCTGTTTAATCATGGTGATGTTCATCAATCTATATCTTCAAATATGTTATATGTATGTATACGAAACTATAATTATTATTATATTATATACTCTATTTATATAAGTATTATATTATATACTCTAAAATAAATACGCGATTTTCGATTTTCGACTTACATGTGAAACATAAAATAAAATACTGTCGTCTAATAATTTTATTTATCACATTTTTCAGCAAATCAAATATTTGATTAAAAATAATAGTTTATTAGTTTTGAGTTTCTGCTATTTTCTAGATGCAAAATGAATGAAATTCTGTAAAAATCACTGTATTTCCCAAGTGATGTCATTAATTTATTTTAGTAGGTACGTGGTGAACACGTTATGGCTATAGACATACTAATATAAGCATTGCAAAAAATAACTCGGAATGTTTATAAACAATGACTGCATATTCTGATAGCGTGAAGGACACAGTTCAGTGTAACAACAGTAACAACTACTGACTAACACTTCTAATTTAAATATTTCAATTGTCATAATATTCTCTTGATAGACCTCATTAATTCTGGTACATACAAAAATAACATACAAAAGAATAAATGTTATTCTTTTATTTACATGGATAAGTGAATAAATATATGCAATAACAGAAAACTACCTCACTTTTACCGCTGTGTTAGAGTAGTAGCATGAAAAAAGAATGGTAGTAGTTATTCGGATAACAACTCCAATACTTGTTTTTTTTTTCATCTTTATTTATTTGGGACTTTTGCCACATAAGCAGCCCCATCATCTCCTAAACATACAATAGCTTATCTATTAAACGTTAAATAATGAGTTGGCTAACAAACTAGCCTTCTTTGAGACTGGCTCTGCCAGAATTTCTATGAAAATACCTGTATCAAAACGATTCAGTCCTAACTCCCTCAACAGTTGTTCTATGCCATCTTTATTTTTACTGCACTCTATTAAAAGATGTTGGACATCCTCACGAGTTCCACACAGTAGGCAGTTGGGAGAATCAACTTTGCCCATAAGGAGGCTAAAACTTGTTGTTGGGAAATGATCTGTTCGGATCCTATTTAGCAGCTTTATATATGGCCTGTTGAATTTCCCAACAGAAAACCAGGGAATTTGGGGGGGTTGAGACTGTATCGTTTTGTACCATAAGCCTTTTTCTTTACTTCTCTCAACGAAGTATTCTTTTTATTAGAAAAACATAATTTTCTACATGTATAGAGATATTCTCTATAGTCTGGTTGTATAGAAGTTGGGTTCGATCATTGCTAACTCCTATTTTTAAAAATGAATAGTACTTAAATTGAGCAGGCAACTTGTAAAACAAGTAACAAAAAAACTGATCACACAAAAAGTTTTAATTGAATATTTTAGTCCGAATATCAAAAAGATAATCAGAATTTATGTCAAGAACTTACGATTGCATAGAAGACTGCCATTTCCGTTCGGTAATTTATTTATCGCTAGAAAGTATTTTAATCATTTTTTACATATTGTATCATCACGTCCAAGTTTGCGCTTTAGTCACTTAAGACTTCTATGAAACGACTTCATAGGTGTCGATAATCAACACATTACGTCTAGAAACATAATAAAACAATATTATGAATTATTTAGACATACATATTTCTTATTCCAATCCTCTACAGATGTTATTCATAACCATTTAAAGCAAAACTCAAGCGTTTCGCAAAAACTAGTGTTGGAAAGCTGTTTTGCCTTTTATTGCACGTGTGACATAATTTTCAAGAAACTGCGCATCGAATAGCTTAACCTAATGGTTAAGGTATCGTTTAAGATATATATTTAATTTTAATAATTTGTACTTCTGATAAGCTCCAGAAGGCTATGCAATATCGGTTTTGAGGGAAATAGGGTCTTTTGCGCAACCTTTTTTGCTAATTTTACTAATTGCCGCTATTAGAAATGAATAATGATTCCTCTCCCTTAAATTGCCACTACTGGATTTTTCGTTTTACTTTGATTTTTCGTGTTGCGTTTCATCTAAAGTAATACCTTCTATTAAATTATTCTTACTTAAAGTTCTCTCTGAATGCAAGAGTTTGGAAGCTCGTCAAGATTATGGATTTACAAAACTTTAACTTTCAGGGCAATTTATGTACAGATAATGACTATACTCTGATTTTTAATTACCTGGACTAAAATGGCAGCTACGATCGACTTTTTTTTATTCATAAGTAAGTGAGTTGAATCAACAGCTCATCACTGTTTCACATCATGTTTATAAAAGTTCTGTAGGATTCAACTCACAGTGGTGAATTGCCCCAAACTTGCAACATAAAAAAAGTTTGATCGCAGCTGTCATTTTAGTCCAGGTAATTAAAAATCAGAGTGTGTATACTTATGCCATCTCTAACGGCTCGCTGTAGGTGAGCTAAGAGCAACCAATGCTGTCTCGACGTCATAAGAAATGGGTCGAGTTCGAATACATTCACAATAAACAATGCCGAATGATCATAAGAAGCGGAAAGGAATACCTATCAAGAGGTAGAAGAAGTCGAAGCAATAAATTATCTCACTTGTAGCTGGCTTCATTGAATAGAAGTCTGGTTCATAAGAAACATTGCATGACCGCTTCTATGGCATAGCGGTCTCATCTGAGTATTAAATAATTATCTCACTAAACTTAAGTAAGTTTAAGTTTTGGGTTCGATTTCCTGAAAGATAAATTACACTGAAGAATTTTTAAATATTTATTTTGTCACAGGTGTCACTAGGATCAGTAAAAGAATTATAAATAGTCTATACTAGCATAACGCAGCTTGTAAATAGATTCAAAAAGTAAAAAAGACATGTGTGTTTATATCTAGTAGGGAAAGTTTGCACTCGTGCAGAAAGTGGAATGAATTTTAATTGGCTAATATTCGTTTTATTAAAATTATTTCATTTGCATTTACATGTATTAAAATTTATTAAAAGATGTGATGTAAAATCTTTAATTACAAAAAAACCTTTAAACAAAATTCTAAATCTTCGATAACAGCACACGCAGTTACTATATTATTTTTCAAAACAAGCAATTTCCATACAAACCATGCAAAAATGCGTATTCGAGTCATTAGAGAACAATAACATGATTATAATTGTTCGATCAATTGTGATCATCCCAAAGTAAATGGTAAAACTGGTTGGTTTATTCATTGAACCGCCCTCACACGTCGCCCACACCGGTAATGACATGAATGTGATTTATCGCACCTGTCTTTACTTATTTATTATTACATCACATATTTCAATGCGATTGTTTTAACACTTCCCGTAAATCAAATAGACGACAATTAATGCCGTCTATTTATATCTTACTTTCCATTACTTTATCTAAAGCCGATATTAGACGGTTCATTTCTGGTTTTCAATATGGATGAATCGAGCAAAGTGTTCGAGAATCATTCAATGTTATTGAATATCGTCGTGTCCTCTCAATTCGGTACCTTTCAACCAATTGATTACATTTGGTTGATCCATCTAATATCAGAATAACCATTAGCAGATAATTGCCGATACTTGAATGAAGTTTATGTCAAATTTGATCTACTGGTAAGGCAAATTAATAGGTGATAAGCTATAGTAACTTTTTGATTTTTTGATTTTGGGTATTGATAAACTAAATTAGAATTTTCAGGACACTGTACAGACAACGGTCATATCGAAACACATTTATTCAAAATGTAAAATGAATCTAGCAGCTACATATATAACTAAACGTTATTTATGTAGCTATACATAATATAAAGGTTACATGACTATAGAATTGTAAAAAGAACGAATTTCTAGATAACTAATAAATAAAAATTTCAAGTAAAAGCAATACTATCTATTGTTATTTATATGTTACCTATACGGTAAGGTCAATAGACAAATAATATTTGCTTACTACTATATTTAGTATCGAAATTATTATCGAGTTGAACGACAAAAGTATTATAAATTAGTCTGAAAAAGTTTACATAATTATGCCAATGCCATTTCCACAAACAACTTTGCAGTAATAAATTTATTATACTCTATCATGCAAGTCGAGACTACTGTTGCTGTAACGGTCTAGGTAGGTGGTTTTACAAAAATAAACGAATATTGCCGTCCCGTCACCAACTGAAAGAATAGCTAATCCTGTGCCAGGGCGTGCGAGTCACTGTTGTCGTGAAAAATGAATAAAATCGTATTTGGGCCATCGTTTCACTTAGAAACCTTCGCGAATACTTTAACTTTTATTGGAACTGTTTGACGAACCATTTTTTTTCATACTTGTGCTCATAAACTGATTTAACATTGGTTGTTTGGCATGTATTATAATTCATGTAGGTATATGTATGAGATACAAAAGGTAAATCATAAGTTACGTAGATCCCAGCAAGTGCCTGACTTCAAGGTTAATTATTTCGTTCCATAAAATAAATCAAAGGCACCAAGCTTAATTAATTCATTTGACCTATCCAAATTGTTAGATTGTCAATCTGCTGCACTTCTAACACTGAATTTTAGACAGCACAGAATAAAATTGAAAATATATTGTTTTGTTTCAATTTTGAAAATATGGTACATTAGTATGCGTTCTCGTGCATAACAGTAATAATAATTAAAAACTAATGGACAAAGTAATTATAACCAATTTATTATGTGATGCTAGTACGGAAAAATATTTATCATAGATTATAATAGGTAGTTGCCAAACAGTAGTAGCTTAGTGGTTAATACACTCGCGTCACAAACTCAAAGGACACGGCTTCGAATCCTGGCCGGAAATTTCGCGGAAAACATGTGTCTCTTAGGCAATTTTCTGACCAAATGGGTAGATAGTTACAATTACCACGTGCTAATGGTCAAGAAAAACATAGTGATGAAACCTTTACATCGATAAAACCGCTTTGTCAAACCCACCAATCAGTTGGACGTTTATGGGCTGTTATTATTATAATAGGTACTTTTATATGGCAAAATAACAGTATGCATTAATGGATAAAGTTATTGAATAATGCAATAAACTTATATGTTAATACGTACTACGATTTAAATAGAACATTGTTGTTCAAATGTTTTATTCACTTACAAAATTTATTGTTTCGGCATTGGACATAAATGTGCTCGCACTCTCAGTACCTAGACTATTTATTAAATTGCCGTTTATCAGAACAAAACGGTCTCTCAATTGAGCTCATTTGCCGATAACCTGTCCGGTAACTGGTTGACACACAACGTCGTCATCGACCATTTTGTGCATCTATTACGCATATTCTGATGGCTAGTGTACACGTAGATAGTAGAATAAGCAAGTTTTAACTTAATTTTAAATGCAACTGTGATGTAATATTCTTGTGTATGCGGAATCCGAAGGTAAAAAAACCTGTATGATCCGTCCGGATGGACTCACCCAAACTCCTCGTCCACAAAACACTTTCGCTTAGTATCAAATAAATACACACTGAAATCGTTTTAATTCACCATTAGCTTTATTCACATAGTTTACAGGCCGGCCGCCATTTAGTTTGTTTGTTTAAGCAAAACCCACTGCACTTGCAAAGTTGAGAAGAAGTATAAAAGTAATGTATGGAGATTTGAGCATGAGATACCAGCCACATGAAAGGTATGGTTCCGTATTAAATATTTTTCTTCTTCTCTATTAAATAATAAACAGTGCCCTTTGGTGTTAAGAAGCTTGGACTGTGGGTTTCTGAGGCCATGAGCCTCTACAAAGAATTATCAAAACGACTCAATAACTCTTCAAGTGATACGAGGGCTGGTGCTTACCTGGAACAACGGATCAGTATAACAACCTAACGAGGAAACGTAGCCATCCTTCAGGGCATCTTACCTATAACAATCGGTGATCTAGGCTCAGTATTTTAGTAGTAGTAAGTAGCTGTAATACAATATGTATAACTAAGTTAAGTTTTTTTTATTAGAATAAACGCGGTCGAGATACGAGCACTGCGCAAAATCTGCGGAGTGACGCTCGCGGACCGCGTTCGTAATACCGAAGTAAGAGAGAGAGTTGGTCTGAAAGAGAGTGTCGGGGTGAAGGTAAGGAAAAGAATGCTCCGGTGGTTCGGGCATGTGGAAAGAATGCATGATGAAAGAATTACTAAACAGATGATATACAATGCAAAAGTGGATGGATGCAGAAGTCGTGGAAGGCCACTACACACCTTCCATGATCAAATTGATCGTATACTAGCAGAAGGTGAAGTCAGGAGCCTTAAGAACAGACGAGCGTGCATGACAAGAGTTATGAATGTCAAAGAAACAAGTGAGGTGTGTAAGAATAAGCCTAAATGGCGCTCTGTTGTTCGTGCCTACCCCGCAAGGGAACTGGCGTGAAGTTATGTATGTATGTAAGTTTTTTTTGTTATATCAGTTTATATCTTACTTTAATAAAAAAAATGTTTAAATTATAGATAGATAGATAATGCAACTTATGTAGTACTAAAATTATCTCTTAAAATTTAATTAAAATGTGCCTACCTATACTTAACACGTTTAAACCAACCATTACGTAAACAACATACATCTCCACAACATAAGGCTAGGAAATATGTTTAAGGTCGAAAAGTTAAGGCCGCACTAACAGATAAGTCAATACATAAAAACAACCTGGGTCCATGATTGTATCGTTAAGCGTTAGTGATATTAGATTATATGCGTGCCAAACTGACGGTAGAATATCTATTGAATATCAATAGATAAAATCAGATTAGGTTGATTGATACGCGGAAGAACCTTCTGTCACGTTATGTGGCCTATAGCAGAGTATAGCTGTTAATTGTGCTAAGAGTATGTAGAATTGTAGATGGACTATTTTGTAAACATTCATAATTTTAAGTAGGTACGACTAATATACGATTTCTTTAATTGCCCAAATATAGAATGGACGAAAATTATTGGTAAAATACCATTAAAGACAGTTTACATGTAAATAAATAAATATAAATGAAACAAAATAAATAACTAAATGTAAAATAGACAGATAAAAAGGAATGGAGAAGTAATATATTTTATGTAAGTATATATTAAAAGTAATAGTTGGGTAATAAATATAAGGAACCATTAATTTGAATATTGTAAAAAAATGTAAAAGAAATTTATGTATGTAAAATAAAGAATAATAGATTTAGGACAAAAACAAAGTAAAATGGAAAATTTTATTTAAGATAAAATAAGTTATTAACACTTGAAAAGATAATGTGATAGCATAATTATAAAAGTTTTCAAACAATAAACAAAACAACAAGAATAAATGAAATGATTACGTGCTTGATAGTCTTTTAATCACAAATAAATTATTATTATTTTTGGCTTTTTCACGATTTCACTGTTTAATATCAAATTGTCATCATTATAGTTTTTAACAATATCCGTTCCGTGGTTTTTGATACATAGTCGACCCCGTAGGTCAGAAAGGGAGGACGCACTGCTCAAAAACTTTCGTCTTCAGGCATTGCGAGGTGTTACATGTTAGGATTATATTATTATAAAATTACAATAATTAAGGTGTTTGTCACATATTTTCACATTCCATGAACTCCTTCAAGCTATAGAAGGTGTAGTCGATTAGCGACTTTTTAAGCCTGCAAGTGAATATATTTAAACTACCGGAGACTTTGATATTTTGTGATAGTTTGTTGTAGGTAAATGATCGGACTCATAACGTGACCAGAATAGTAACTAAACATTCTGAGCACACAACAAACCTAGATTAAAAAAACAACTCAAAAAAACAATTTCAGTAACTGTTTTGTTATTTCGTCTCAATCAGATAAAAGTACTTAGGAATATAAACATGAAACATGTAATATTAGAACATTGCAACTTGTCGTATGAAATATTACACCCGTATACTGTACATTTGTATAACTATTCAGAGTATTGTAACGTTAGTTTACTTATATGTTGCGTAATGCAATAGAGTGTAACTGGTAAGTGGTATGGAACAGGATTCAGGTTTGTATGTAAATTATTTGCATGAAGGCCAAATAAATTTCACTCTGGCTATACTGATGGATATATGATGTATATTGTAAATAATATTTGTCACAAATATAACCGATTGAAATTTATGCTATAGTTTCTATCTGCTGGGCAATTATTTTGCCGAGTATTGGTGAGGTCTAGTTTCCTAGTCAAACCACTTTGCTTTTCGCTTTTTTTCAGCAGCTTGGATTTGACAGTTAAGTCTTCCGTCAAGGAGGCCAACATTCACTATTATCCTATGGTTAATTAAATCGATTATAATTCAATTCTCAGAAACTACTCATCAGATTTTTTTATTCCATGAGTTCAGCAGACAAGCAGACGGCCCATTTGATGGAAAGCTTTTACCGTCGTCTATGGACATTTGAAGCACCAAAGATGCTATACCAATGTGCTGTCACTCTCTAAAGGTAGACAAAAACTCAATATGTGTATATGCTCTTCAACAAGGGTTGACTCTCTCAACTTCCTTGTGATACACAAATCAGATCCTGACTTGGTGACTATGGGACCATCGCCGGAGTTAAAAAAACAATTTGAACATCGGTCCACAATTGTGTAAAATGCCTAGAAAAAAATTAAACGCTAGTAGAATGTGTAATACTAGCACGCGTATACAAGCTTCATTTGGAAAAATGTAGGCTCTCGGCATTTTTTAATAAGGGTAACTCTCGATTTCTCTGGGATCCACTCATCAGATCCTGACTTGGTGACAATGGGACCAATTTGGGAGTTATAACCTTTCGATTAAAATATAAATGTTGAAAATCGGTCCACAATTGACGGAGAAATCGAGTAACGAATATAAAAAAACATACAGATGAATTAAGGACCTTCTCCTTTTTGAAATCGGTTAAAAAAATGCCGTATTATATTAGAATTGCTATAAACCACATTTGAAATATAATATTTATCAGTAGGATGGAATCGAAGAGGTTAACATTTTGCGCACACTTCACAGAACAACATAATTCACTCGATTAATAAACAAAGTAATAGATCTATTGGAAACTTTGAATATTAAACAGCATTCCGGTTTTTATTTATACCTATATTTTAAATATGCAACTTGAAATTATCACCTACAAGTCGGTTTTAAGCTGTTTTCAAGTCTGCCAAAACCAATTTTTATCCTTCCGTACCTTCCATTTCCGTTTTCTACCTTGTTACTATTATATTAATAATAAAATATACTGCTAATGTTCCCTCCCCATTTTCTTCTCTGTACGTCTTCTTATTTTAACGCTTAATTGTCGGACAGAAAATATGGCATACTAAAAGTTGAATAATAACGAACTATTAATTTGGCAGGTCTTGAGGCCTTTTGTTTCTTTGTTTCTTCTTAGCTGCTGTTCTTCAATCTTTACTCTAAACAGATGTTTAAAACATTTGAGCGTACAAAAGCTATGAAGAAAAATGCAATTTGATTTCATCAAAGTTTTCTAAATCTTTATGTTCAGCGAGGTCTTTAAAAGTAACTTTAAAATAAAAATCTGGTTTTTATCTGGACCACATTCGATAGGAGGTCATTCACAGTCAACAAAAATGCGGACACTTAAATGCCTGTATATCTCATAACTTACTCATGTGTACATTATTCAACAAAACAAATGCCATAAAATGACCTGGACTTTTGAAAGGCTTAATGTAGGACTATTGCAGGAAATGCGAACAAGACAACTGGGCTATTGGACTGTAATACTAAAGGATTTTAAAGTTCTATGAAATTAAAGTAGCCTCTACTCTTCGCGATGGTCGAAAAACATGAATAAATTGAACAGATGCTGAATTTCCACTAATTGTAAGGGCCTCCAAAATGCTAAAATAAAACACCGAGAGGCATCTTAGATGCGAGTATTGATAATATAAGTGTATTTATATAATAACGGGTAAATATTAAATGTCTTGTTGATATGAATTGACCTTGTACACTATCTGCCTGAACTATCTGTAATCTAGTATTGAGTAAGGTATCAGGGCATTGTCCGCAGCTTTGCTCGAATATAGTTTGCTCT
Source organism: Dendrolimus kikuchii (assembly GCA_019925095.2). NCBI lineage: Eukaryota > Metazoa > Arthropoda > Insecta > Lepidoptera > Lasiocampidae > Dendrolimus > Dendrolimus kikuchii. The sequence goes on from CM034394.1 coordinate 14,698,223, forward strand.
GTATTCAATGAAATAAATTTAGGTCATTTTCCCGATTCCTAACACCTCCAGGACCGTAAACAGGAAAAAATATTACACGTCGTAGTCAGCCAACCATTGTCCACTGTTACACGTAGACCTCCTCAAAGCACCACTTATCCCGGTCCTCCCCTGTCTTCATCCAACCCCCACCTTGACCGGTATGATATTTAATATCTCATATAAGCTATTCCATTTCCAGAATGGAAAGTGAAGACTTAACTCACCTGCTTGAAAAGAAGTGAACTAGGATTAAGTTGTGATCGATGACACTGTTCAGTTGAACTTATAAAGTTAATTTTAGAACCAAATTGAAGAAAATTACTGTTTATGTTACAAATAATTGTTATGATTGTTAGTTTAAAATTAAATTGATGATCGCGATATTTCGTTTGGCTTAGCCGCCGTTTAGTCGGCGGTCGGTCGTCGCGGTGCACTGCGGTCGAATGTTGTGTTGTTTACCAGTTTCCCTGATTGTTGTAGTCCGCTAAACGCGCAAGTACTATCGCCTGATGAAGCGTAGCGTATGGGGCTTCGCGCCAAAACCGGTTACCTTGGTTACGAGACGCAAAAATGGCGTCATCAACCAATTAGGATAGTGATTGCAAAGTGACTTTTACTGTATTTATTCTCTTTTTGTTTATGGTTCCGTTCCATATGAGGCTCATAACGACCATGCTCATGACCGCGATTTTTTCGTTTCCACTTACTTGCGGGCGTTATAATCGGTAACTAAAGTGGAACGGATTATTCGAGCCACTTCTTGATATGGGTCGTTGCGAGCGCTGCATTAGCAAAAATCATGACGTCATTAGTGTCGTCTTCGCGGCAACCATAACCATCGTGGTCGCTAGGCGGAATGGTTAAAGGAGCATTTTGATAGCTGTAAGGTACAAGAGGAACGCGCCCTATGTAGTATATACATATACTTAGTCTGGCCATAAATAGTGTTACAATTAAAAAGAAACAAAATATTACATTTGAATTTGGAATCTGTCATTTTTATATGATTGTTCATTGTGTTTTCTCATTTTGGCGCCAATACATTGTACAACATTTTGCGATATTAAAAAGGAGTGGGGCGATAAAGAGAACCGAATCGCTGTGATTGCATTAAACCAAATAGGTATGGAGCCAAATGCAATTTTTAAAATTCTCCATACGCTTGGTATTAATCAAATGTTTGTGTACCGGGCTATTAATAGGTACCTACAATGAGACCGCCTCTGTTTGTGACAGAAAAAGATCTGGCCGTCCACGTAGTGTTGCACGAAAAAGGTGGTGAGAGCAGTAAGGGAAAGAATGCGAAGAAATCCTGTCCGAAAGCTAAGAATTTATCTCGGGAGATGAAGATATCACCTAGAACCATGTCGCGTATTTTAAAAGATGACTTAGGACTTGCAGCCTATAAGAGACGCACTGGTCATTTCTTAAATCATAATTTAAAAAAGAATAGGGTGGTAAAATCGAAACAACTACTGAAGCGGTACCGCAAAGGGAGGTCACAGAAAATTTTTATTTACGGATAAGAAAATTTTTACAATTGAGTAACATTTTAACAAACAAAATGACCGTTTTTTTTTTTTTTTTTTTTTTTATTGGACTTGACTTTATGTTGTTGGTCCGAAGACCTTACAACTTTACCGGGGTCTTTGGGGCGAGTGCCTTCGCGAAGCGAAGGCGCTCGAGCCCGGGGGGACAACTTGCTCGAGGGAGCTCCCTAAGGAGTTTTACCTCGGCTGGACTGTTGCCATGAATGGGGAATGAATTTACGTAATAACGTCGGCTCTGTCCGTCAGGACGTTACGCGGTCGTCGCACAAGAGCCTTTCGACGAGGCTTATAATCGGACGCGGACACGACGAGCGGATTTCGATGGTGCGGCGCGAGATCGAAATACTTACGCGAGAGCGACGTAATGTAGTTTTTGATGGAGGGAAGCTCCAGATCGCGGTGGAGGTCGACGTTACGCATATAGAGGGGAGCACCGACGGCTCTGCGCATGAATTTATTCTGTACGATTTGCAGTTTATCTAAAAGGGCAGGCTTGACATGGCCGAATACCACACTCGCGTATGTCATGATCGGGAGAATGCATGTTTTATACAGAGTAAGCTTGTGTCTGAGGGACATTTTGCTTCGTTTGTCTATCATGGGTGCTAAACGACCCATCACAAATCGCGCTCTATTTCGGACTATAGTGATATGCTCGTTGAAGCGCAAGTTCCGATCTAGGGTGACACCAAGATATTTGGTGTACTTTGCCCAGGGGATTTGTTGGTCATAGAGCGAAATGGTTTTTAGGCGAAGGCTAGCGCGTTTGGGGGAGCGAAGCGTGCCCGGGGAAAAGAACATTGCTGCGCTTTTCTCCGGGTTTACCTCTATCCTCCATTTGCGAAACCATTCGCCTAGTTCTGTGACAGCTGCCTGCAGCCGGACGCAAGCCATTTGTCGGTTTTGATCTGATGTATAGAGTGCGGTGTCATCCGCAAAGAGGGCCAACTCCACATCTGGAGTTTTTGGGATGTCGCTGGTGTACAGCGTGAAGAGTAGTGGCGACAGGGCCGAGCCCTGTGGTACACCGGCTGTGAGTGGGTGAGGGGACGAGCGCGTTCCCTCCACTCGAAAACGGAAGCTACGACCTAGGAGGAAGTCTCGCAAGATGAGCACGAGTCTGTCTGGCATACCGAACTGGTACAGCTTGTAAATCAAGCCGTTGTGCCAGACCTTGTCGAAGGCTTTTGCTACGTCTAGAAACAGTGCGGCTGTTCCTATAGGGCGGGGGCGATGGGCAAAGTGAGATAATATGTGCTCCGTGATGCGGTGCACCTGTTGGACGCATGAGTGTCTGGCACGGAAGCCAAATTGCTCATCGGGTATTAGATGTTTGCTGAAGGCAAAATCTCTAAGTCGAGAGAGGATGACCCTCTCGTAAAGCTTGCTGAGTGCGCTCAGTAGGCTGATTGGACGGTAGCTGGACGGTTTATTAGCCGGTTTTCCCGGCTTGTGAATACCGATGACATCTGCTTCCTTCCAGATCGCGGGAAAGGAGCAGTTTGTTATGGCGGCATTGAAGATGCTCACTAGAATTATAATTAGATGGGTGGGTAGAAGTTTTAAAACGCGATTGTTAATGCCATCGGTCCCTGGGGCCTTTCGCGGTTTGAGAGACTTGATCAGATCTTGCACTTCTTCGACCGTGACCGTGTCGAGTGTGGTTTCCGCTGGTAAGGAGGATCTACGTTCGACCTCGGAGTCTACCTCCGTCAGGTGTGACTGGTCGACGTTTTGCGTAGTGGGGGAGCATTGAAGCTCTAGACTCTGAGCAAGGCACTCGGCCTTCTCCTCGTCATCGAACGCCTCGGTGTTGTCGGCTCTTTCTAGCGCGGGTATGACAGTAAGGGTGTCTGATTTGAGAGCTCTAGCCAGCTTCCAGTACGCCTGGTGAGTTGGTTCGATATCCCTCAACGTTCTGTCCCAACGTTGTTCCCTGACTTCCCGGATACGTAGTTTGACCTCGCGCTCTAGTTCGCGGAGTCGGACTCTGTTATCCTCGGTGGGATATCTGTCGTGAGCTCTGGAGGCGGCTCTCTTTTCCCTCAGCAGTACCCTCACCTCGTCCGGCAGGCATAAGTGGCGGTCATCCTCCACTGGCACCTGCCTGGACGAGTTCCGCACTGCGGATTGAAGGTGGCTGGTGAGGGCCTCGATTGCCGTCTCCGTGTCTTGGCGGGACACGATGTGGTCCGGGATGCGGTCCAGGTCCTGTGAGCTGGTTGCCTTGAGGAGGGTCTCAAGTCTCAACCAATCCACAGAGGTCCTAGTTTCAGATGTCTGGTCTGTCTGTGGTCCTAATCTGAGGATAACCGGACGATGGTCCGAGTCGATATCGTCCATCGTTTCGATCGAATGGAACTGAAGGGTTACGCCCCTCAGTAATGCTAGGTCGAGAGTGTTTGGGGTCCCCCAGTCGCGGTTGGGGGGGTATCTTGTGGGGGTCATGGGAGTTAGTATATCAAACAAAAGATTGTCTGATATATTTATTAGGGCTCTGCCATTGGGGTTAGTGGTATTGCAATTCCACTGCTCGTGTTTGCAATTCAGATCTCCGGCTATAATAACAGCCGGGCCTAAGTTGAATAGGGTTTCTAGGTCTTTCTTAATGAGGGTTTTTTGGCATGCGAGGTATGCTGAAACTATGACTAGAGGTTGGTGGCCAGTCATTGCTAGTCTGCAGGCGGATACCTCCATACCTTCTAGTGGGGGGGTGACTACAGGCATGCAGTGTAGGGATCTTCTGAAATAGATCAGGGTGCCGCCACCACGGCCTACCCTGTCATGTCTAGTGATCCGATAGTTAGAGATCTTTGGATCTCTATTACTCGGTTTCAGGAAGGTCTCCTGTACTAGTAGTATATCTACTTGATTGGTAACCAGGAAGTCATGGACCAAGTCGCGCTGGTTTCGAAGACCATTGGCGTTATAAGTCGCCAGAGTCAATGAGCGTGGTTTATTTCTACCTACATGCGCCATTTGTTACCGGTAACAATAATTTGACTAGGTTGTTTAGTTACAACGATCTAAGTATTTGGAGGAGGTACGCGTGATCCATTTCGATCACGAGTTGATCCCGGAGGGAGGGTTGTGTTGACTCTGAAACTTGCCTCAGTTTCCGAGCCAAGAGTTGGACCTCTTGCAGGTCGAAGGGCAAGTTCTTGGCGAATTTAGTCGCCAAAGCTAAGTCCTCCGCTATAGAGTGGTGGGCCGATGGCCCTGAAGGTCCCTTAGAAATGGGGGCGAGGGCGGGGGCGGGGGTGGCCGAGGGTAGGCCGGCCATGACTGGGGCACGCGTCCTTAGCGGAGGGAACGCTTCCGTCGTGGGAAGACCCGTCCAGTGGTTTACCACTGGGGGGGGGGGGCCGCCACGAATGCGGGTTTGTTCGGCACTTTTCTAGTGCCTTTTTGGGCATTGCCCTTTCCGACCTTACGTTTGGGTCGGGGGGCGGCAGGGCAGCCTCTGTAGTTAGCGGGGTGACCCGCTTGGCCGCAGAGGATGCAGCTCGGTGGCTCCGGGGAGTCCCGGGTGCGAGTGCACTCCGAGGTCCCGTGGTCGCCCAGGCACTTGACGCACCTGGGACGGGATTGACAATGTAGGGCAGAGTGCCCATAAAGTTGGCAGCGATGACACTGCCGCAGTGTATGTTTTTCGTGTGGACGTTCCACACGAAGGCCAGAGAGGCCACAGACCTTCTCAAGTTCGAAGATCTTTTTCCCCTCTGGGGAGAGGTCGAGGACAACCAATACTAGGTTTAGAGGGGACTTTGTGGCGTCGCCTCTGTGCATACGGTGCACTTCGTGCACTGGTAGGGCTTGGGACTTAAGGTCCTCTAGAATATAGGAACTTTCAATTTCCTGAGGAAGTCCGCGGATTACAGCCCGAAGGCGTTTTTCTTCTGGCAGGGCGTAAGTGTAGTAACCGATTTTACGGTCACATAATAAAGTAGTTAGGGCGCGGTGGTCACTTGAAGACGTGACCATAACTTTGATGCCGTGTTGAGTATCACGGGCTTCTTTTATGGAGATTGCCTTACCTGGCAGTTCTTTAGCGAGTTGAAGCCAATGGGCTTTCTCGCGGATGGTCAGGGGTGGCGGCGGGCGTTGTGAAGGTGGCCCAGGGCGGCTGGAAGGTGCCGCTGTCGGTGTTGTGCCCGCTGTTGGGGCGAGGTTGGGGGGGATCTCCCTCTGGGTCTTACGTTTTTTAGTACGATTAACGGTTATAAAACCGTCATCGTCTTCGCGGTCTAAGGGGATGTTCGCGGGAGGCGCGACATCCATAGGGGTAATTTCATCGGCCGGTGGAAGAGGGGCATCCCTGAGGTTTTGCGGACCTTCAGAGGATAAGTCGATTTCTCGACGAGAATCGATTACGCGATGGATGGGCGAACGTGAACGCGATGTCGTCGAACTCGCAGAGCTCGAACGCGGTTTTGTCGATGCGGAACCGCGAGAAAAAGAGGCGCGCGACTTTGGTGCCACACGGTGGGCGTCGTTGAGCGGGGGTGCGGGCGGCGGGCGCACCGGTAACACGGCGGGTACGGACGCGGGGGGCGCGGGCGCTGCGGTAGAGCGCAGGTGGTCTGCGGCATGCGCGGCTGCGGGGGTCGCGGGGGGTGCGATGGTCGCGGCAGATGCGGGCGCGGGGAGGGGGGCCTGCGCGGGGGCCCTTTGCACGTGTGACTCGCGGGACACAGGTTTCTCGGAATTAAGTTCCGAGATAACAACGGACGCCATTGATTGGGACTCCGGAGTCCTCAAAAATTGGTCGAGTGCTTGAGGGAATTGCTGTCGTAAAAACGACAGCAAACCCTCTAACAGCGACGGAGAGGGCTCCACGCCGTCCATTGTCCCTGAGGGGGACGAACGATTTGGTGGAAAAACCACCTGATGATGCACTTTTCACTGCACTGTCACAGAAAAAACACAGATCGACCGGGTGAACGAACGAACACAACGAACACGAATAACGGACTGCCGAGGCGGAACGGGAGACGTGCGCGCGCGACGAACGACAGCGGACGCTTCTCAATTAGTCGACAGAGTGCAACGTGGGCATTATCCGTCTTCAGTGATGGTTTGGTGGGGTGTTAGCTATGAAGGAGTGACTGAACCATATTTTTGTGAAAAAGGTATCAAAACATCGGCACAAGTGTATCAAGATACCATTCTTGAGAAGGTAATTAAGCCCCTTAACAACACTACGTTCAATAACCAAGAATGGTCCTTCCAGCAAGACTCGACGCCGGGTCATAAAGCTCGGTCCACGCAGTCTTGGTTGGAAACGAACGTTTCGGACTTCATCAAAGCTGAAGACTGGCTGTCGTCTAGTCCCGATCTTAATCCGCTGGATTATTATTTATGGTCAGTTTTAGAGGTTACGGTTTGCTCTAAACGCCATGATACACAGCTAGTTTTAGAACGTAATTTAATACAAGTAGTGCGAAATTAGGTTTCTCTGTTACCAATAAGCAACACTTAAATATTTTAGAAACTGCGATCAAAAAATAATATCTGCAAATGTGCATTCAGTAAACCATAAAAATCCCACTACTAGGTATATAGATTCGAATTTCACCAATTTTGTATGATATAACACCACCATATTTGTTCAAGATGGATTTGCTGATTTCAGACATGGATATCTAATTCCGAAGTGCGGATTTCCTCACGATCGTTTCTTTCGCTGTTAGCACATGGTATTATGAACAATATGTATTGGAAAAATCGTCTAAGTGATGAATACCTACTATCTAGCCAGAAGTAAAACCCACGTTACTTAAACACGAGTGTGATGACCCCTAAGCTTCCATAGCTTTAAAAAAACATTTATTACTATTTATTTGATGCAGGCTAAATCTCTCAAAGCACACGATGCCATTATGTACAAAGTGTTTTTTTTTTTTCTCGAGTTTGTGTACTGTGTGTAATGTGTACATGAAATATTACATGATATACCTAATCTTTTGAAATTAAATTTTAATTTTGAAATTAAATATTAACAATAAAGTATCCATTAAAACCAAACACAAAGAAACCAGTCTGCTTTAGGATATGTGGCCTCTTCGCCTCCGCAAAAGCCCTACTATGGTAACTAGTTAAGGTTAATAACTTGTTTAATATAGAACAGTTTTAAGTTTGATAAAAAAGTAATTTTATGGTCAGTCGTTAAAATAACAAATTAAGGGTAGTCAGTCGCCTACACTTCTCTTAAGGTGAATGAAGTAAGTTACTTGAGTCAACTATGGCTAATGGATGAATAAGGCCATTCACCACTATGTCCTAAACTGTGTGGGCTTCACAGCATTCCACCTCCATCAGGTATAACGGATGACTCGAGAAATGCTAGCTTGACATCGTAAAGCGTAGATATTTGTGTAAGCCAATGATTTTACAATCAGGGATGCCGAAGATTGCGAAGTGGAGAAGAGAAAGTCAAAATGCAAAACGAGATTTAAATTCGAATATGCACACGCCTTACAGTAAGAGTCGTATTACTACTTTGCCTATATTTTAAATTTCATTATTATCTTCTATATGTTATGCGTTAATTGTATTTAATGTATTTGTAAGCCGGATAAATGAAGGAGATATCATAGACTGATTGAAAATATAACCACCAACTGGCATTAACTTTACGTTTCTATCTACGTAATTTCATGTCGTAGTTGAAGCATCAGCTTGAACAACCGCCTTGCTTTGATATTCATCAAACTTGATATACTTATACAAAGACCATAAACAAATATCTGAAGAACCGAAGATTGCGTTAGCAAAATCCCAATAATTAATTAAACAAAATTACTACCAATTAAAAGTGTAGGTATATTTAATTAAATATTTAAATGTCTAACATTTCTTCCATTCTAATAGAGTACGGTACATCATGAACCGAAGTCCAGTTGACGGTGTTGGAGCGAGACACCACATCATCCACCATTTGTTCGCGAAACTCCTGCCAACGACGTTCCAGGACGAAATCTTTGAAGAGTTGCTTCTTTGTTGGTATCTAGATATACAAGAGAATAAAATCGTTGTATTACAATATAACAGGATAACACCCAATGTATAGATGGAGCCTGAATTAATTACAATTTAATTAGAATATTCTCTTAAGTGTTACAGGACTACACGTTCATCTAGACATCAAAACTGAAATATTAATCAAGTACAAATAATAGGTACCAAATTTATCCCACGGGTACATTATTAGGGCAGCAAAAAACAGGATGCTCCTTACCCTCTAATAACTAATTGAACATATTTTCATTTTATTATGCCTCTCATCTAACTCTATGTAAAACCTTTTGATTGAGAGGAGTTACTTTCATTTTGTTAGTTACCTATTATAACATCGATTATGAACTTATATAAAAGCAACCAATGTGTAAATTATTATTTGCCACGATACTTCAATATTAAATCAATTTTTATTTTAAATGATCTAATAAAGTAATATAGCTTTGCATAATATGTAGTCTGCAATGACGTTCTACTTCGCGCCGTACATTAGCGACTGCGACGAAATATGCGACATTCAATTTTCTTTTCATATATAGAGTAATAGTAGATTGTTACACGAGAGGTGAAAGTGACATATTTAGGCACGAGATAATTTGGCGCACTAACGTAGCGAGGGCGCTAATAGTTCGAGTGATTAAATGAGCCTATCACCTGAGGTTAACCTTCTGCTTTTCATTTCGAATACGAGGAAAGTAAATAAGAAACGATAATGATAATAATAATAACAAACAACTACTCTTCTAAACAAATCATTCGTTAAATCCATATTTAAATCTGATTAACTCACTTAATACGTCATATATGAAACGTCAAGTAAATTTCTTTCTCTGTGGCATTCTACCAGCCGGTATTTTATAGTCATTAATGATAGTAAATATTTAGCTGTTTATGTAATTTAAGTAATAAGTGTTTATGTAAATTAAATTTAATGAAAAGTAATTTATAAGTATTAAATGATGTTACAAAATTATTGCTATTTTTTCATTACAATTTATGCCGTGATTTAATAAAGGCTGTAAAAAAAGTTAGGACATGTGTCGCATATATAATATTATGTATGGTTCGCATAGTTTTTTAAATTTTTTAACAGCAGGGAAAATCGTTTCTGAGGGACGAAAAGTGCTATTTTCATCCCTGTAATTCGGCAACTCTAAGGGTACTTTCAAAATAGGAGAAATGAAAAAGATATTTTTAAACGATTGTTGACCATAAAGCTGGTATATAGATAATCTTTGATTCATAAACATAGTATTTTCTTTAAATTCGAACTAACGCGCCTTGCCAACCATAGTCCTTATATTTATAAGGTAGAAATAATATAAAGATATATATTATTTCTCCCTTATTAATAGTATAATAGTACATTATGGTACTAGTGTGTAACATTGGTGATTACCGCCGAGGCGCCATTGAGACTCGAGCCGTAGGCGAGGGTCTTAAGAGAGCCGAGGACGGTAATCATCAATACACACGTGTATCATACGACGTTTTTCAACACACTTGTGAATAAAATAACAACAAAAACTCATTTTATTTAGTAGATAAAAAAAAGTTATATATGAGTGAAAGTTTTATTTATTAAACACGTACGAGTTAAAATTATCTATTTAAATAAGAAGTTGCATGAAATAAGCAAGCAATAGGAACATTAATTTATTTGTTCTATAGAACACGATCTTTTTTTTTAATAAAAACTTTTTTAAGAACAAAGCAACTCAACCAATAAAATTAAAAAAAAAAATCTATAACTCACTAGTGAGTTATAATGTTTTTTACTCACAGTTTGATAATGGGTGTCATTCTGTGCCTAATTGCGGTGACCATAGAGCCACTTTATGAGCAAGTGTGTTGAAAAGATATTTATCTATATTACCTTCTTCCCGAGATAATGCTGTATCCGCGTCCAAATATTCGCAGTGTTACGTTGCAGCAACCATATCTTTGGCAAAAGCATACAATCCACAGGTGTTAAGGCGACTATACGTCTATCTCGCATGTTTTCACCGAAACCGAAACTTGAACCTGGATTAAACTGACACACCTGTGAAAATAATCCATAACCCATACGATATATATAAGAATGCAAATTTGTGTTGATGTTTGTATGCTTTCGTTTTTACTTCACTTTGAGAACAAAATTAAAACTATATGTACACACCTACTTTTGATGATAAGATAAAAATAATATATGATACTGCAAGGTACGTATCCGAAGCTCACTGCAAAGTTGAGAGAAAGTCCAGTACCTCAGAAAACCCATACACAATTATATACGTCACCTATATCTATGAAAAATAATAAAATTATACAACCTTTTTCATGAAATTCGTTTTTCCTCTATACTTTGTAAGGCATACGATAGTATTATTTATGTAAACATTTAACGCAGTCTAACTCTGTAGACATGAGACCTTGATTTTTTAAAGTTAAAACAATATAAATTTATTTTATCAAAAGGAGAATCATCTTACGCTTAAAGAGTGAATAAAATATATACAAAAAAATGAGAAACTAATTAATAAACTGTACAAAATACTATTAATAGTTTAAACCTGCATGAAGTAAGTGCGAAGGTTCTCTGGTGGTCGTACTGTTTCAGGTAATTCCGGTACCACGCTTAGTCTGCAACAGAATAAATAATTAAATTTCACAATTATTGTGCAATAAGTATAAATTATGGTTCTAGTCCAAATGTTATTCTGGGATGGCTAGACTTCGCAATCTGCCCACTGTACAAACCAGTTTTTATTTTTCTTTAACAATTTCGTTACAGGTGACTACAATAACAACCTAGAATGTAATTTGGCACAATGTTCATTATACCTAAAAACTCACAATATTAAGCAACGTTAGGTAAGGGTACATTTACAGGACCAAATTTTTAATCACAAGATAAACGTTATTCCTAGAAAAAATACAAGATGAGAAAATTAATAATGACAAATTGTTTCACTTTTGAATTCAGTCAGGTTAAAATTTAATTCACTGATAACTTTTATTTGATTATTGAAAAATTAACCCTTAATATTGCAAATTTATTAGGAGCGGTATTGACTCCATGAAGTAAGCATCCGGAAATAACTCCAGATAGACCCAAATCATGTTTTAAAATTTGATAAAGTTACTAGTAACTGGCCGAGTTTCTAGTAGCTTGTGCAAAATGTCAAAGAAGCAAGTGAGGTGTGTAAGAATGGGCCTAAATGTCGCTCTGTTGTTCGTGCCTACCCCGCAAGGGAACTGGCGTGAAGTTATGTATGTATGTATGTATGTTAACACGCCTCTCATGTCAATGACATGGATTCGAATCCTGATTGGGAAGCATGTAACGCTTAGGCATTTTTTATGACTTAACAGGCAACGGCTATATTTATCACATGCGGTATCTACTGTGTGTGAACATCATGAGGCAGCCTGCATGTCAAATACGTCTATCGTCGTTGTGTTTTTATAAATTTTGACCCTCAGTCTTTTTAAATGTTTGTCTCTAATAGATTCCAAAACGGCTCACTAAATGAAAATTTTAAGAATTGTAATAGGATTTTTATGTTATATTCTCTTGTGTTTGATTTCGAAATCTCATATGGTTCAAAAGATATGAAAATAAAGACCAAAATACAGCGCATTATAACACGCACAGAGTGTGTGTACGTATACGTTACGGTAATATATATGTTCATTTGTGGATTTATCTAGTCTATTTGACAAATATTACATATTGATAAATAACCTGACAGACTCTCTGGTGTGCTCACGAGAAGATTCAGAGGGATGCAAATAAATTTCCGACTTTGCAGATGAGGTACGGCCTAGTTGACTTGTACTTAAGTCAAAACTGGTCATTTTTGAATCCGGCTTGGTGCCGGATACTCTTCCACGTGCCTCATCCGATTGTCTTGGCTGCTTAAGAATACTTGGAACTTTCAATGCTGATGATGGTTTGTCTTCATCATCTTTAGGCGGAAGCGATTCCTCTAAAACCGTTGATCGACTATCTTTACTGGTTTTTTGTAGGTTTTTGTATGCACCGAAATATTTTGTATCGAAATCTTGCTCGCTTTCTTGTTTCGGTATCTGAAATACAAATACTTAGTTGGAAATTTTGTAAACATAATAATTAACCCTATTATATTGAAAATTTTAGTATGATAACACACAGACAAGAAAACCATCAACTAAAATCTATGTATATAAATGTAAAAGTTTGGATACATTTTTGTTTATTCCTTGTTCACTATTTGTATATACTGATTTAAATTATCATAAAATTAACAACAGCTACACGGTGTATATTTTTTGCAAATATTAAGTTTATGTAGAAAATCTCAATTTTAACAAGTAAAATAACTTTTTGAGCTGTCACAAGAACTCATTTTTATCTGCTGAGGCTGCATTAGGGAGCTGTATGGGCCAGATTTCACCTAGTGCCTAATTGAATTGGCCTTGAGTAGATATTAGATACCTACTCAAACATGCAAATCCATATTTTGAAAAGAAGAAAGGTACACACATATGGGTCGTACAGAGTATAGAAACTGCGTCCCAGATGCGTGGTGACGACCACTTGGAGCGACTCAATCATCTGACAACGACCGGAAAGTATGAAGTAGACAAAATTGGCGACACCCACGCCGTCCCCGAGCAAGGTTTCGTTCGGCTCGTAAGACTTCATCTTTGCAACTATACAACCTTCACGACGTGCAACCTGGCAACAAAAGGATAACAAATTAATTTAAATGTGCGATTTTTCTCTTTATCTGTTCAATATTTGCACAGTTTATGTATCTAGCCAGTATTCACAAATATTTAAGTAAAATAATCCTCAAGGAAAAAGGCACCATATTGCAAATAAATAAAAAGTAACAGGTATATGTATATACGTTTAGTATTTGGTTACTGAATGTCGTGTGTGAAATAATACGTATTTAATGATTAATTAATTAATTTAAATACTTACTTTTCTTAGATATTTCTAATTATAGGTAAGTATTTCACACGTGACATACAGTAACTAAAAATCTACTTGTACATACTTCATCAAGAGCCTCGAAGTAGGTGAAAGCAGACATGGCGTGTCGGACTTCATCCCATTGCTTCTGTATCGACGCTTGAAGTACATTTTTAAAGTCCTCTTTCATTAGGGCTAGCAACTCACAATGGCCTAGAATAGATTCTCTTGTAAAGTGCTTGGATCTTCATTAATTTGATCAATGGTTACTATGATACGAACTTAGACTGGTTATGAATCAACACCATAGAAACGCAGGATTCGTATTATTTTCTTATTTCTTTCTGGTCGTTATTATTTTTGGGATCGTGGATAGGGTTAGCCTTCATACTTGTTCTTCGTCACATTGTTGTAACGAATTATTCTACCACTGACGATGGGCGGGCGGATATGATTCATAACTCTGCTATTTTAGCGAAAATTATAAAAAAAATATTTAGAGATATGCAACCCATTATCTATATGAATTACACAGTAACAAATATTTCTTTTCAGATTTAACAGATTAACTAGAAATTTCCTTTAATTTAAGTTGCCTAGTACAAATCGCCATAAGCGATAAGGCCATCTATTGTATTGCTTGGTAAGTATTGTAAATATGGATTTTTTGTTATTGTTTATTTTGATGTGAAATAGCGTTATCTATTTATCTCAACTTTAATGAGAGTTTGCTAGGATCTTTTTTATTCCTTATTAAATTTATTAAAATTAAGCATTAGGAATTAATCGACTTGACTACCATGAAATCTAGAAAATAACACAATGGGAATCAAATCAAAATACCTTGTGTCAGCACATGATCCTAAGTTTATAGATTCATTTATATTTATATACTCAGTTGCTTAGTTACTATTGATTTATTACTACTATTGATAATACAAACCTACTACAAAACTAAAACCCTACTAATAAGAATAAAACATTTTCTTCTAACCGACTGTAGTGACAGTCGCAGTTCTCGGTATGTTATGAAGCAAGGACACTTCGCCGAACATGTCTCCCGCATGCATTACACCCACATCCACAGACACATTCTGTTGAATCAGTTCGTCGAACACCATTTGGCTGACGATGACGTCACCGGTCAATATGAAGTACATGGCGTGAGCCTCGTGGTGTTGACGGACTATAGTGCGCCCGGGGCCGTAGTACTTGAAGTAAGTAAGAGCTGCTAACTTCTTTTTTACGTGCTGTAAGGAAAAGACAGGAACAGATGTTCATGATACATGCTAGCGGCCTAATACATTAGAACTTACGAGGTTCGATTCTCGACAGGATAAATTTTATAAGCGAAGGTTCTGTTATTTATCTACTCTCGTATGTCAGGGATCGGCCTTAGCATTGTCAGTTGCATTTTATGAAAGAGGATTGAACTTTACAAAATTAGTGCAAAGGATTCGAACCCTTTTTTTTTGGCCAGGGGAAATCCGTTTGAGGACTAAGCCGCGACAGGCACAGAAGCCTGGGGGGATAATTCGCGACCTGTGTGTGGGATTCGCCAGATCGGGGGTGGCACTAGCGCGCCCAGTCAAAGCTGGTGCCACGCTATTGCCACTCTCCAGTTAGGGATACCCACTAAAACTCCTGGGTGTTCCATCCTGCGCCTTATGCCAGGGCTACGGGTAATTGGGATTCCCGGCTCCGCATGCCCTGGCAGGCGTGGGCCTCCCAAAGGATTCGAACCCGGGACAACTACCTTCCTATAAACTAATCTAACGATTAAAATTTATTAAATTGTTTGACCACACAGACGTAGTTATTGTAAAACGCCGTTTTGGGTTTAAATTAAGATCAAAATTCATCAAACAACTGCCATAAGCTGCTAGCATGATTGGCTGATAGCTCGTACATAGTACATTATGACATTCCAATAAAGTCATAAATATTATAAGTACAACTCTAACGTAATACCTATCTATAGATACATTACAAACATACAGGTTTAGGTAAAACTAACAGTGTACGAATTGATTATGATAAGAAAAAAGATTCTGTTATCGATGACATAATATCAAGAAAAATTAATTTCTTACATTAGGATATCTTTTAAAACATTTCAGTCCACCGATAATACGGAAAATATATTTTTTTTCATGCTCTGTCCGCTCATCTGCTGGTTTGTTCAATAGCGCTTTATCCTGCATTCAAAAACAATTACATCACTAAAAGGTCATTTAGGTCGCAAATGTCATAAAAAATCAATCATTAATTCAATCGCAATTCCATAAGCTTAGCTGATTTTCAGCTTGTAAAACCGAGACCGAATTTTCTAGTATTTTTAACCTACTTTCAAAAGGAGAAGTTTCTCAATTCGACTGCATGTGTGTTTTTGTGTTTGGTACATAATATCTCCGTAAATTGTGGACCGATATTATTCTTTTTTCGAAAGAGAATACTCCTGAAGTGATCTCATTGTTACCAAGTAAGGATCTGATGAGTGGATCCTACTAAAATCGAGAATAACCCTTGTTGAAGAGCGCCGAGCGCCTAATACTCTTCGAAAGACAAATTTGTGAATATACGCGTCCAATTACTACAATTTCTACAGGCGCTTAAAATATTATTTCTAAATCAATTCAAGCAATTAATAAAGTTGAAATATTTTTTCCCCAAAAGCTAAACCGACTCCAAACTATAAAAAATATTTTCTACAGCATCTTGAAGTCAGTGCCAAGTAAAACAAAAAAAAACAACAAAATTCCAAGATGCACCGATTTCAAAATGTTGTAAAAAATATCTTATTTTTTGCTTTTTAGTTTAAAATCAGTTTCATTTTGTTATTTTTATTTATCAAAATGGCAAGAGTATAATAAAAAGAAATTCTAACTGTAATAGTAAGAAGCTGTTTCTTTTTAGCTTTACTACGGACAGCTTGTTGAACTCTGCGTTTTACATCATCCAACCCTTCATAATGGTCAACAGCTTCTATGAGCCAATAGGTATTTGCTATTACAAGACGACCCAAAGCACGAAATAGACATTTTGCGTGAAACTTCTTTCGCATCTGCTCCTCGGGGTCCTGGAAAGATTCAAAGTAAAATTAAAATTATTGCATAATATATTTTACAAGGTTCCGATTCAAAATAACTTCAAACTAACCAGCTCCTTTTTAGATTTTCCGCCTTTTACACGGCCTTTACTAGCCATCTTCAATTGTCTATATATTGATAGCAAAATAAATTAAAATTTTAATCAAAAAGATAATTTAAATCAACTGAATAAAATGACCTTAGCCTAAAGTCTCATAATATGATATGATAATTTAACATTTTGCAGTTAAAGATTAAATACCATAATTACTAAGGGTCAGCATACTGAGTGCTTTCTTAGCTAATTAATTAATCTTAATTTTGTTTTATTAATAAAAAAAGTGTATTCAGTGTCAAATAGAGTAAAATAAACATGAGTTTGTGTAAACTGGCTTTTCTGACTGTTTTTTTAAGGAGGGTATATGTAGGTAAGGAGTTCTATACTATATATATGTTATAGTCAAAGGCCGCAGTCTCTTCCCAGAATGACTGGTTTATCCTAAGCAAAACGCCACTGTAATAAAAAATGCTCTTCGAAATTGTATAAATGTAAAAGATCAACGTATTTTGCAATTCAAAATGCCATAACGCATCACCTTGTCAAAATAAAGACTAATGTTTTTTAAATTACTGTCATCAATCCTAATTCAAAATAAGAATAAAAAAATTAATTACTTTTTCGGATTTGTCAATTGATTATTATTATAATATTGAAGCAATAAACATTAGAATTTAAAAAAATCGTTTTATTATGCCTAATCCTTAGATCATATAAACGTCTATATCTCAATGGCCTAATCTTACAAACTAACACATTCCAATACCTAATTGAGATCCAAGTGATCAAATCCCGATTTCATGAAATTGAGTTTCGCCGTTTGACTGTATAAATTAGCCTCTCCTAGGTTAGACTAGACAAAAATTCGTTTGGTAAAGGTAGAAAAATGAAATTTGTTTGGACTAAAACTAAGGAGTACCATCTCTGTGTTGCACCTGATTATTCGCGTTTTGACGGACACTTTTTCAATACAGAGATAGTAGTCTTCTATTATATAAAGGTGGTCAGCCCCAAATTTAAAAACAAGGATTTGAAGTCGGAAAAACTAGGACAATTCAGTTTAAAAACAGGACGCAGAAATAGAATTGCAATAGTTAAATAAAAATAGGTTCAATAAAATTCAACGAATGATAATAATCAAAGTTTTTAATAATGAAAGTGTTTGAATAAAATTATACGAGTTGAAAACGTGTTATTAAGATATAAAACAAACACCTTAGTTTGTAACAAATTCTTTAAACTTAGGTCAGATATAGTATCTATTAATAAATTCTAATATTACAAACTTATTTATTTTTACTATACTTTTCAACTCCACCAATTTCCTTCAATATCGATCGAGTTAACAAATATCAAACAATTTGTCACACTTCATATAATATTTGTTGTAGATAGTTCTGATGGTTGCAACTACTGTTGTTGGCAGTAATCGATTTCTTTCTTTTGACCACTATCGAAAGTGGCGCGAGTTTTAAAATACAAGACCTTATCTTTAAAAACTCAAGACGCTGCTTAAAAACTATCCAAGGCATCCCAAGACACTACAAAAACTAGGACATGTCTTGGGAAAACAGAACGGTTGGCAACTCTATATTATATTAATGTACTCTATGCCTTAGTCTCTACCCTCCCTAAGTTTTTTTTAACTGTATAATTTTGTTTTTAAATTATGGCTTCAACCTTTTCGAAATTGATTTTACCAGTTATAAAATGAAAAAGACAGGTGCTTATGCAAAGTCAATCAACATACAAGATCTTAATCTGTGCTTTGTATTGGCATTGCCAAATGCGTGGATAACAGAAACGATAAGCTAAACATAAATATAATTATTTTCAAATATAACCCGACCATAAAGTCAAGTACAAAGGACATTTTTTCCTTCTAGAAATATTCTATTTTATCTGTAGTCAAGCTTAGTGAATCATAAATAAGGAGTTTTTGGCGGGAACTGAAAGGAAATGTTGTGCTGTGCAGTTTTATTTTCTAAAAATGTGTAAAATTACTCTAAAATGAACATAGTTGTAGGATATTGCTAGTTTTTTTAGTAGTAATTATGTGTTTTGTGAGAAATGTGAACTGTAAAGTCAGTGTGGCCTTTTGAGTTGTCACAAGAACTCCGTTGAATGGCACTAGCTGATAACCTACAGTTCAGCTGCGCTACACATAGGTTTAAGAAAATGAAGAAACTACATTGAGGCTAAGATCTGGCTTAAAGGCCTAGCTGCCAAGCCATAAAAAAATGTAAATCATAAATAAAGCATTAGCTTAATAAATTATTAATCAGGTTATTTTAATTTTAACATTGATATGAGTCTAAAATCCGCTAAAAATGACTAAATATGCAAGTAACAATACCACGTTTCACGTGAGCAGTGATTTTTAAAGTTTGCCAAGGATGTGTAGTGTAATTTAAAGCAAAAAAAATTTCTTCATAATTCGACGATATTTACCAAAAAAACAACCGACACACAACAGGTTTGTAATGGTTAGATTAGCTTTTTGTTCTCTTAATTATCACAAAGTGTTAAAGCTCTTGCTCACAAAATTATAGTAATTATTTTTTTAATTATTATTATCATTAAAGTAAACATCATATTATGGTAAAAATGATAGGCTATATTGATAAAATGCACGTCGTAACTAAAGCAACTTTATAATTGCACGATGTTTGATGTCATATTAAAAATCACTATAATAGTAATAATCAAAATTACTCTTGTCCTAATATTGGAGTTGCTAGTTTAGACAAATTTACGAAGTGGCGCCCCTATTAATTTCTACTTTATTTTGCCACTCTGTTATAAGTAACCTCAGATGATTTACAGTCTGTGCTTTACACCATCGTGTACGCGACTTACGAATGAGTTGACATTTTTTGACTTTGACAACTTAGTATTTGACAGATTGCAGGCTACAGGCAGGGCAAGAAAAAACTGAAAGCATCTACTTAATTTCGCTTCGCTTTCGGTATTTTAAATCAATTTAATTAGAGAGTTTCTTACTTTAAGAAATCTTTGAACAAATTTTACATTTAGAGCTATAAAGTTTACTACAAATAACAATGGCAAGTATCAGTGTGCTTGTTGTGCTCAAATGCTACAACATTAAACAAAATGATTCAACAATTTTTATTTTCTCCGGCTTGAGGCACTTTGTTCGCATTCAGGTATGATTGAAAGATATACACTCATTTGAAATACTATCTATTTTCTTATTCAGAGTTTCGGACTACCTTCTTTAAAAGTCAAGCCTGAACATGATATTAAAGGCATTCCTATACATGAGGGCGCGTTTGGAGTTCCTGATCCGTTGGTAGCTGGTTTAAGTGGAACAAAAGCTAAACTTGGAACAGCACATCCTTTGGAGTTATCAGAAAGAAATGTAAGTTGATAATAAAACATTTTTCATTCCTCCTATTGGAATTGTGATTCAATGATACCTATGTGATTTTCAAAGTATTTATGTGGTGCGGTATAGTCATATGGTACATTAATTTTTAATTGGAGATATAAAGTGAATTTTGAGTGGTTACAAAAAAATAACCATGAAGGCTAAGGTATGAGTGAAGCGAAGTGGAGCTCCTACCTAAACCTTGTAACCTATAATATAAAAGTTTGGATCTGTTCATAATATATAAATGTGCTCTATACCAGGGGTTCCCAAAGTGGGCGCCGCGGAGGCTAAAGAGTGGCACCGTGAGGCGCTGCAGTGTACCATTCTCCAAAAACTAAACTTAGGCATTTGCTGTTACAAAATATGTGGAGATCACCAAGCTCACGTGTAACATTGACTAAGATGCATTATATTTCCTTAAATAATAAGTGTTTTCTTGTGTATAAATATAAAAAGTCAGCTTTATATTGTTGATGTTTCCATTTTTGCACTTATCTACATAGTATCATTGTACCCTATTTCAACTAGCTAGAGCGCCGAGACAAAGTACAAAACCTGAAGTGCGCTGCAAACTGAAAAAGTTTGGGAACCCCTGCCTTATACTATACCCTATCCATTTATAGCAAAAATGTAATAATTATAATATTGTTCAACTTGGCCAAACATAGGCAATGAAAATTCAATGGTTAAGATATGTATACATTTGATTAAGTAAATGTTGATCATTTCAAATAAAAAAAAATTGTATGATGCCAGTGAAAAGCCAGATCTACTGCGGTCAAATGCCATAACACCAAATATGTAAGGATCACATTACCATATTTTAAGAAATTGTATGACAACCTTCCTAATGACGAATAACAAACCCGTGAAATAAAGGAAAAATCACACTACAAAGTTGCCTCTAGATCTTTATATTGAGAATATTCTATAAATAGTAGTGGAGTAAATTGTGAAAATCAAATGTTGGCATATAATTTTTATATACAATGAAAAATTAATGGTGTTTTAAACTAGAGCTTTCTATGTGGTTTAAACTATACACACCTCTGACCATTATTTGTCTTGTGTTTGTAGGTTAGAAACTATCATACTCAACTCCAGTCTTAACTAACTAACTGTACAGCAAATTTTTTATAAGATCTGTTCACAGTAAGGGTTATGAGAAAACAAAAACATACACACTTTCATATTGCAACAATTAGCTCAGCTACTCATAGTGATTATCAGGGCTTTTTTTGTGGGGGCATGCGGCATGCTCCACACGTCTCCACTATATAGAACTACTATAAAGCCCCTACTATAAAGAAAATATCCAAAAATTGCCATAAAAAATGAAACAACAACAAAAAATTATAGACTTACAATTTTCGAGAATTAGCATTCCCCCAAAAAAGAAGTGATAAAAAAAGGCCTGGTGATTACCAGGGTTTTAGTGCAACTTTAATAACACCTCTCCTTTATATTAAATTATATTTCCTTAATACTGTTTCAGTATCACATGAACGGAGACAGAATGAATATGGCCATGCTACGCAATATCCAAGGCCTACACGCTCCATTAAAACTAACAATGGAAAGGCAGTTTGCCAGTAAGGTATATATACAAAAGTAATATTAGTGGCTAAATATTAGCCTGTAAATATCCTACAACTGAGTGTAGCATACTCATTACAATGACAGGAATGACATAGTATCTACAAAGCTTGTCTAAGATTGATTACTAACTTACAAACATTGGTGTTCATTGATGTTTAGAAATTTTATAATCATTAAATTAGTAATTATTGTAATACATAATATTAGTTTGGTAGAAAATGCTGCCAATTCAGACTCCTCAGCTGGATTACAAATTCACATCATGGAATAAAGTAACATATGCTAACTATGCACATTTTATTTTACAATTTTTAAACCCTCCCCCTTTGGTGACCACCCATAGTATATGCCAATTCATCTGAATTGAGACCCAAGCCCAGCAGTGAGATGCTTAATAGCTGATATCTTATTATAGTCTGTGTAGGATACTAAGTACTCTATATTGTATTTCACAGGTTGGCCGTCTCCCATTCCTTCCAAGTTCAAACCTCCAGCATGATGTTCTTACTGGTAGATATTTAGACATTGGCTTTGAAGACATCTTAAATCCACTCGAGCTTTGTGAAGTAGCAGGTCAACCTCATGCTGTAGTAGAAAGGACAATTGGTTTATTGTAAAGAAATTTCTATAATTTGTCTTAATTATCGTCATTTATCTGTGGAATTTTTAAATAAAAACGTATGTAATTTTTTTTGTTTATATTTTGTAATAAACAGTTAAGGCAATGATGAATGCCTTACATACAAGTATGTAATTATTTAGGTATAACCTATCTAATATCTATAACATAATAAGATATTTGTAAAAAGGTCGAGCTTATACAAAAATTAAAAAGAGAAAAAATGAGGAAATATGCTGGTTGCAACTAGTGTTTCAACCAGCACATTTCGAAAATGAATCTTAATAATTTCCGTCTATCTATTAGCGTACTACGACAAGAATAGTGAAAGCATTTACGTGAAACTCGACACAGAGGTAGCTTATATCCCGGGTCAACACTTGGATTCTTTTTATACAGTATCCGTGGGTTAAATAAATATAGCCAAAAACATCTTTTTGGCTATATTCATCGCCCTGCGGTCGCGTTTCTCAGTGCGTGCGTTTTAATTCACTAACAAACACGTACATCTCAACGCAAAAGAAAATCTAGCACTGCTAATAATGGGAATATAACTAAGATCGAAGCTGTCTAGTGTCTTCACATTTTAATAGTCTTCTTTGACAATGTCGTATATCCTAAAGGTGCAAATTTTCTTAACTTCATCAATTCCAATGAAAATCTCTTGTTCCTTTGTGTTATTGTATCGCGCCTGCAGACCATCCATGATAGATTGCACTTTATTTTCTCTAGCGCAAATTACAAATGGGAAGTCGAATTTTATTTTGTACCTGAAAGCATTGAAAGTCGCTAAAACGCCACTTAGCGGTATAATGACGTTACTATAAACTATTGCCTAAAGTGACTTAACGTTTACTATTCATTAGCTTGTTTAATTTTTACATAGATGGCGCTAGATTGGTAATTTGGTAACTTGACAAGATTTGTAATAAATCAACAGCATAAGTAATATAGAAATAATTTCGTGATTAATTAATAAGCAGAATGTATAATTTATTTATTCATTGATTCCAACCTTGGCCTAGGTCCGACCATAGAAGAATACTAAATACTAAGAATGACAATGTGAGCTTTGTTGTTAGTTTCACTGTATTCACTAGATGTCTCTGGTATCGATGTTCCGTAATATTACCATGAAAAAGATCAATATCTACTTTTGACTTTACTATAGGAAGAGCTGCAAGGATATCATGTAGCTGATCATGGAAGATGAACCCTAAGAATGACTACATGACAGACTATAATCTCCTAAATGCGACATAAGGTGGCGCCACAGGCTACTTTCTTTCGGTTATCTCGAATCAGCTTTACTCCAAGAAATGACGTTACAAACAATTTGGAAAGTCGTGAGCCGTGACATAGTTATTATTATAGATATTTGAAAAATTCTTCTATATTTGTTTAAAACATTGTTTCTCAACAATTTTTTACGTCGTGACCGACGAAAAAACCAAAAAGTTAAGTCAAAAAAGCATGCAACTCCTTCACTGCAAAATTATAAGAATATTTTAATTAATAATAGTTTATACGTTTGATTGGTCAGACTTAAGATTAAATAGACAAAACACACGAGGTGAAACCATAACAAGGGTTTTTTTTACTGAAAACATGGTGCTAATCACAGGTAGGAACGTTATAATATAGATGTATAGGTAAGAGGGACATCAGAGTTCCTATGATATAAAGGGTCATTTCGATGGTTCTCAACGATTCCAAAATCCCAACATACCTTTCATTTCTCTCATTTATGATACCCTTCTGTTCTGGAGTAAGCTCATGTAAGCCTGCTGATCTTTGTTCACTAGTCGACTCACGAGTGAGCTGACCTCGATCAGCTAATCTACCAGCTAGGTCAGGATGAAGTTTTAGAATCACAAGTTTCTCTGAAAATAATAAATTCTTAATTCTATTAAGTATCCAATTTAAATGATTAAAGCCCGGTTCATATCTCTTATTACCTTACTATCGGTTAAAATTTGACATGAGCTCCATACATCCAATGTCAAAATTCAACCGATGGTAGGGCTAGTGTATGAATAGTAAGACATGCGAACCGGCCAAAAATCAGCAAGTGCCGTGCGGACCACGCACATTGAAGCGTTTTGTGAACTAGTCTAACTAGTGTTGTTACGAAACTGTCAAAAATATATTGAGTAATTACTTTGCAGTCCCCGCATAATAAAGGATTTCGAAGAGGTGACAAATTATAAGCGCTGTTTTCGTTATCTACAACTTTACGGAATCATAAAAAATCATTTAAAAGGAAGTAAAAGATATTGCTCGAAAGCAATTTCGTTGGAAGTATTTTTAAGCCCTGCTACCGAGGCTTTTAAAAAAAAATCATCTCACACTTTAAAATTTACAGGGAAATAATTTTCATGATTTCGGAAACTATCTCTCCACTATTGACTTTATTAAAGAAATATTGTTATATTTTTTCAAAATCTGATTAACGATACCCGACACTGCTAATGTAACTACACTGAAAACAAAACAAAAAAGAGCCGTAAGGTCAATCTACAACCTCGGCCCTCGGGAGTCTCTTAGAGAACGCTTTAAGGAAATCGGTATTTTGAATAAAAACTTTTGAATTTGAATTTGAATTTGAACAAGTTATTTAACCCTTAGTTAAAAGTATAGCGCTCTGTCCTTTATCGTTGTTTTTTCGCAATTTCATTGAAGTATTTTGTAGCAGAATATAAATTACACATTCGTACTAAATGTAATACTTAGAGACCTTTTACAAAATGACTGTAACATGCAGAAACAGACGGACAAACATGATGAAATTATGAATTCATATGGCTACAGGAACCTAGAAAGATATCGAAAGAATAAAAAATGTTGCGCACAAACCTTCTAAACTTAGATCGTCCAGGTACTTATGGAACGCATTGCACAAATCGGCCAAGCCTTTAAAGGGTCTTAACTTCTTCACTTTAACAGCAGCATCAGTGCATAATTCTATCACATTTATAAAAACCCATTCAAACTGATCGTCGTTTAGTGAATTAACTTCATTTATATTCATTTTAGACGTCATGATCACAAAAAGACTAAATACTTATATCGGTAGGAAAGTTAATTGTCACTGGACATTGTGGTAATTATTATCACTTTGTTATTGTCATAGGTCATTAACGGGTCACGAGTTGAGAATTGTTTGTCGAAGCTTATCAATTGTCATATTTCCATTTATTATATTTGGTACTAGTAGTGCCTAGCGACAATTCGTTCGCGCTACCGTGACGATGTATTGGTTAATGTATTGCAACAGCGCCAGCACAAAAAAGTCACCACCGAATCTTTTTGGCTACTGGTATATCCCACTGATACGACGTCATTTTTCGGTATAAAGAAGTATTCTAAATGTTGATATAAGCTAGGACTGTATTGAGTTTCATTTAAATACATTGAGTTTCACGTGATGCTCTAAGCTATAACAGATAGACGAGGATTAAAAATTCTAAAAATTGCATTTTCATGATCTGTCTGACTTTTACTAGTCAGATTGCAGAAAGCAAATGATTAGTGGATTAAAACTCGCTAACAGACAAACTACAATTGATTTAGACAGGTACTCAGAGCTTTGAACAAACATAGATATTTGATTGTGCTTAAAAATAATCGTTGAATTATACGACTCATATTAGGTACGTATATTGCACAGTAAAGACATAACTTTATTTTTATTAATCTTATATGAGAAGATGTGGAAGAAGTTATTATTTTTTTTACTTTTTAGTTACTCTGATGTCGGTTTCTCTTTTGCTAATTTTTTTTTTATTTAGTGGAGATCCATCATCTCTGCCTACGCCCATGGGAAACAGGCGGGAGAATATATAGTATTTTATTTAATAGATACTTAGATACTAATTCGTCGTCTATGGTTGGGTTTTTAAATCAGCAACCATCCTTGCGGGCTTATTTCAGAGTTAGCTATTGTCCCTTATCTCTAGGTACATACTCTACATATACTTATATATTATTATCTGGTAACCAAAACAAATTTATTTGTTACTAAGGTTTGACCCGAGGCGTATTCGTGGGTAAAACTCTAGGAAGTAGTAAATAAGTAGCTCTATTTCATTTACATGAAAACTTTATAAAAATCTAATAGATTCGCCCGCTATATATATGTATATATATACGGATTACACATGTGTAATTGGAATGTGCGAAGTACGACGGAGAGAGGGGCTGAACTGCAACTACTTAGATTACTTTAAAAAGAAAAAAAAATGAATGTGGCCTGTGTGCAAGAAACTAATTGGAATTTAAGCTAAGGAAATTGGGGGGGGGGGGGGGTTACAAATTACACTAAAGTGGTAGACATGGAAAACGAAATGGCGTGGGAGCTGTTTTAGATTTAGAATGGAAGAAGAATGTAGTAGATGTAATAGAGTGAGCGATATAATAATTTGTGTAAAGATCAAAGCTTATATCCGCATATGCGCCCGTTAAACTGGTTTAGACGAAAATACGAATGAAATTTTTGGGGCGATCTGGGTACAGTTCTGGTAAATAATCCGAATAATGAAGATGTGTTCGTCCGAGGTGATTTCAATGCGCATGTAGGTTATATGATGATTTCGAACGAATACACGAAAGAAAAGGTTTTGGCGCGAGACGACATAGTGAAGAAGGCCTACTGGAAATGGCTACTGCGTATGATTTGGCAATATTAATATTTTTTTAACCTCAAACCTGGCAATATTAATTGTATGTTTGTCTTTGATGCGCTCCTAAATCATTGATGAGATTCTGATGAAACTTTAGTAGGGTATTATAAGAACGCTCGCGATTCTGTTCGTGTGTATGTCTCAGTGACATACACACGAAGAGAATCGCGGGCGATCTTCCTAAACCATTAAACCGATTTTGATTTAAAAAGCGTGTTCAAGTGGGTACAGGGATGGTTTAAATTTAAAAATTAGACCCGGTAGGTGGCTCTGCAATGGGGTTCCAGGACTGACAAATTTTTTGTGTGTGTTTGAATGAGTCTCAGAATGATTTCGAGACACCAATGAACCAGGTAAGTGGCGCTGCAATCGGGTTTCAGGATTTAGGTGAAATTATTTTTGTATGTGTTTGAGTGTATTCCGGGATGGTTTAGATTCACAATTCGACCCGGTATATGGGTGCTGCAATCGGGTTTTAGATTTTTATGTTTTAAGGGCAGGGCAACGTCTGCCGGGTATAGTTAGTAACTTATAAAAGCGAAAATAATAAAGTACAAATTTTATTTTGACCAGCGTATCAAAATTAACACTTTTTTAAAAGAACAACACAGCACGAACGTAGCATCTTTCTTATTGCGAATGTAAAGTTAAATAAGCGATGGTAACCGCCTTTCATCAGGTGGGCCATCTGCCTGTCTGCTGAATTCATGCAATAAAAGAATGTACTTAATACAATGTGAGACGGCCTCTGTAGTCAAGCGGACTAAGCTGACCTACCTGCTTACAAGACAGAGGCTCCGGGATCGATTCCTAGTACGGTAAAATTCGAAAACGAATTTTGTCTGTTATTTACTTGGTCTGGATACCTGGGATCGGCCCCAGAGTAGTCCGTTGTATATTACCAATAACACAAGCGTAACTTGCTTAATTTGGGAATATATATTATGTGTGTTTGTCTATCGAATATTATTATATTATATAACTGTATGTCTTTCAAGATCACGGGCCATTAAAATGGCCCAGACTTTTGAAGAACTTGCGTGGGACCATAAGAAGGCCAACACATAGAGGCCCCTTGACAAATTTAATGTAAATGTGGCGTGACACTGACCGGCGATTATCCCTGTCTACACCATATAACTGTCTAATAATGCACCCAAGGATAATCCCCGGCCAGTGTAGGACTATTTTGGGAAATGAGGGCAAAAAGTACCGGACTATTGGGGTGAACTGTTCACTAACACTGTACTAAGGGTCTGGGAATATGGGAACTATGGCGTCTGCTCGTCATAATGTTCAGGAACATGGAAAAACAGGCAAACGGCGACTGGCCACTCCCGGCATGGGCCCGAAAAATGCCATAGAAGCCACAGGGGCAACATGGATGTGAGTGGCTAAAGGGTGTAAAGAGGTGGGCTGCAGGTTCACCGAAGCTACTTCTGACGTTATGCCATTATCACTTCCACCCCTGGAGCTTGAGTCTTAGCTCTACCGATATCCACTCCGTACCGGCTGGCCAAGACAAGCACGGCCTTGCCTTGGCTCCCGGAGTCAGGTCCAAGGTATCTCTACTCACCTAAGGCTTCGCCGTAAAGCCCCCTGCGGGTTTATATTATTATTGTTAGTGTAGGTATCTTTAGGATCACGAAATAAACATTTGTCTTTCCCTCGGCGGCAAAGGAGAACTAAATCGCGAGGTAAAGGGAAACAAAAGCGACGTTTATGTGTCACTTGTTTGTATCTGCGGCGGGTTGTGGGGAATAAATCAGACGCAGCGTTGACGGGAGTTGTTGGTAACGAGGCCGCGGGGAGGGCTGCGGATCGCTGCGACGCGCGACAAATTGCCGCTGGGGAGATGTCTTCTCGCTCACAAATTGTACAGCATCACCAACAAGGGTGACGTACATACACTCCGATGGAGGGATTTGCCTTACTTAATTGGGACTTTATTTAACAAACAAATTTTAAAATAAACTAACATAAAACAAAGTGAGCAAATTAAGGACTATGTACCATATGGCTACCAGAGGACAGCGTGCCCAGAAGGCTGGCAACATGGTCAAGCTAGATGGAAATGCTAATTCGACATTTTAAAATTATAATTAGTGGCAAACGAACTCGCGTTTCAATCAAAAGATGGATTCAAATCCTGGCCGGGAAATATGTAGCTACTAACTGCTTAGGTAATTACTCTGATCTTGTATTTTATGTATATTGTTATAATTACCAGGTGCTGACGGTGAAGGAAAACATCGCTACAATACCAAGCCAAGCCAATCCGCCCTGAACAAACGTAGCATGTATACCTTCCTTTCCTCTAATTGGTAACACGGTTTCCCAACCATGACTTGAAACAATGTCCCTTATTTATCAACCTTCTGAAATAGGTATTAATGTGACGTTACTTTGTTTAATCGGTACTCATTCATCTAAAAACAAAAGAACACAGATTGGATTTTTCTGAACTCTAGAAACCCCAACATTATGACTATTAAAATAACATGGATAAATTGGGTACTTGACAACCAAATCAAAATATTTTCAAATACGAGATATTTGAAGATTTTTTATAACGATTAATGTTATAAAAAAACTTAATAGTGTCGTTGGTTTTGTGTGTGTGAATTTTGGAAGTAAAATGATAGTAAGGTATTTAAAGGTACCTTCTTTATATATATATATATATATATATATATATATATATATATATATATATATATATATATATATATATATATATATATATATATATATATAAAAAGAAGGTACCTTTATTGTTCGCGAATTTATTGTAATACGTGACACGTATTGCCAACTAATTGAACTTTGTTTATAAATTCATTGACATACATAAAATATTTTCAGAAGGTAAAAAATACTTCATCTTCTAGATGTGATTGCTAGGTAATAAATATGCTTAAAAGCAGGCTTCAATCTAAGATTTCCATGCGTTGATATTCATGTATATAGGTAAGAAAGATCCCACAATGACATATACTGGGAATTTTTATATACAAAATAATTTCAGTAATAACTTCAATTGAATGTAAAGTTATGAAAGACTACAAAACATAATATACTTGTCTGGCCATAAATACTGTTACAATTAAAAAGAAACAAAATATTACATTTGAATTTGGAATCTGTCATTTTTATATGATTGTTCATTGTGTTTTCTCATTTTGGCGCCAATACCTTGTACAACATTTTGCGATATTAAAATGGAATGGGGCGATAAAGAGAACCGAATCGCTGTGATTGCATTACACAAAGTAGGTATGGAGCCAAATGCAATTTTTAAAACTCTCCATACGCTTGGTATTAGTCAAATGTTTGTGTACCGGGCTATTAATAGGTACAATGAGACCTCTGGTTGTGACAGAAAAAGATCTGGTCGTCCACGTAGTGTTCGTACGAAAAAGGTGGTCAAAGCAGCAAGGGAAAGAATTCGAATAAATCCTGTCCGAAAGCAAAAGATTTTATCTCGGGAGATGAAGATATCACCTAGCACCATGTCGCGTATTTTAAAAGATGACTTAGGACTTGCAGCCTATAAAAGACGCACTGGTCATTTCTTAAGTCATTATTTAAAAAAGAAAAGTGTGGTAAAATCGAAACAACTACAGAAGCGGTACACAAAGGGAGGTCACAGAAAAATTTTGTTTACGAATGAGAAAATGTTTACAATTAAGCAACATTTTAACAAAAAAAGTGACCGTATTTATGCTCAAAGCTCTAAGGAAGGTCCTTAATTAGTCGACAGAGTGCAACGTGGGCATTATCCGTCTTCAGTGATGGTTTGGTATTAGCTATGAAGGAGTGACTGAGCCATATTTTTGTAAATAAGGTATCAAAACATCGGCACAAGTATATCAAGATACCATTCTTGAGAAGGTAGTTAACACCCTTAACAACACCATGTTCAATAACCAAGAATGGTCTTTCCAGCAAGATTCGGCGCCGGGTCATAAAGCTCGGTCCACGCAGTCTTGGTTGGAAACGAACATTTCGAACTTCATCAGAGCTGAAGACTGACCGTCGTCTGTTCCCGATCTTAATCCGCTGGATTATGATTTATGGTCAGTTTTAGAGAGTACGGCTTGCTCTAAACGCCATGCTAATTTGGAGTCCCTAAAACAATCGATACGATTGGCAGTGAAGAATTTTCCCATGGAAAGAGTGCGTGCTTCTAGTGATAACTGGCCTCAATGTTTAAAGGACTGTATTGCAGCCAATGGAGACTACTTCGAATAAGCTTTTTATATTTTAAATTGTTTTATATTTATGTATTAAACTAACACACTGTAAAACTTATAAATGTTATTTGCAATAAAAAAAAATCTTTGTTACAATATTTATGGCAAGACTAAGTCTTCTTCTCCGTCGTCACATTCTTGGCAGAGTGGTCGTGGTCCTCATGACAGGGGTGGTGGCAAGCTTCACAATTCGTCGCCATTCCTCTCGTGCATTCGTGAAGTGGGCCATTTAGTGCGGATTTGATTTGGTCGGTCCAGCGCATTGGTGATCTACCGCGCGCCCTCGTGCCCTCCACTTTGCCCTGGACTACGAGTCGCTCCACCGACGTGTCCTCTCGTCGTGTAATATGTCCAAAGAAAGTGAGAATACGACCTTGAACGATGGAAGAGAGACGTTGTTTTATGTCGAGTTCTTCAAGGATTGAGACGTTGGTTCGGAACTGTGTCCAGGCTAAGCGAAGCATTCGTCTCCAACACCACATTTCTAAAGCGTCTATCTTCTTTCTCTCACTTTCTCTTATAGTCCACGCTTCGGCGCCATAAAGAAATATGGGAAACACTAGTGCCCTGACAAGTCGCATTTTAGTGGCCTTTGTGATGTTTCTGTTTCTCCATATCTTCCCAAGCCGATCCATGGCGGACCTGGTGATAGCCATGCGCCGTTTGATCTCTTCCGCGCATCCGCCATTGTTCGATATTAGCGCACCAAGGTAGATGTATGCTTGAATGACGTCACAATTCGCAATTTTAGTTACTTCGGGCGAGTTATTGTTGAGTCGATCAACAATCATAATCTTCGTTTTGCTGCGATTTATCTTTAGGCCGAAATCAAAGCAAGGCAAGACTAGGTAGAGACTTAATAATTATAGATGTGTAAAAACCAGAATATTGTTAGACTGTAGTCGATTCTTTAATAAGATTATATAGGCCCCAAAGAAAACCGGGGATAGACAGAAGATAAAAAAAGAAACCATAATTGAATAACAAATAAAAACAGACAGCAAGCAATAATATTTAAGGGGTTGCAGAAATGTTGGTCATCCTACTCCCTAACTCGTGAAATGTGAAAGCAAACTGTTATATCTAATTTGAAATTTGACTCTACTGCAGTTTGTCGCTTTGAATAATATTATTGCTATAGTTTAATGGTAATAAGACAAATCTTTCTTTCTCAACAAAAATTGCTTCAATATTTAATGAATACTTACTAATTTGCATATATGAAATTACCAATTTATATATAAGAAAAGTTTATCTTAAATAAATTGGAAATCAAAATGAGCTTATCTATAGACGTCTGTTATAATTATTGTAGGTACCTAGATATTAGCAAAGTATAACTTTTTTTCTTATTGAAACTTCTTTAGAATAGTTGTGATTTGAAACTCGATGAAACGAAAAAGCGACACTGAAACGAGATAAACACATAAATCTATAGGACTAAGCCTGCGAGAGAATGAGATAAAATATATTATATTAAATACTAGGACATGCCCGCGACTCCGTCCACGCTTGACTAGAAATTCCCGCGGTATTCCCGGGACACAAAATACCGGAGCATTTAAAACAAATGTAAGCAATCGTTTTAATGGAAACGGTGTAGAAATAAGCTAATTATTATATAAATTATTTATGCATCCGAACAACTTCAAACTTGTTCCGGGAAAATTTCCCACAGGATTCCCGGATAATAAAATATCACAGATTTTAACTCTAATAATTTGCTGTCGATCAGCGAAAACCGCATCGAAATCGGCACAATAGTTTTTACGTGAATCCCGAAGAAACAGACAGACAGACAAGAAATCTAAAAAAAATGGATCGTGATTTTATCGTTTACATAGTCCATTACCGTTGCTTTTTTTTAATTAGCTTCAATGTACAGACATGGCATGTTTAGAATGTTATAATTAGGTGTTATAGAATAGAATATAATTTATATGTGCAATACAAACAGATAGAGTTGGAAATGTTTTAATGTTTTTCGTTAATACTTCAAATTTCGTGTTTTAAAACTTAAATATATTATAACGATATAATATATGAAATGTGATGTCATGAAATTTAGAATCCCTTCCACCCCTTGTCACACTTTTTTTCACTTCTACTGCGTGTGAACTGCATACACACGATATTTTTAAAGCAATATGAAGTAGCTCAGTATTATAGAAAACGTCTTTTATTATAGTGCTTCTTCGTCTAGCTTTTGATGGTTATGTCTACATAAATAATTAGGTATATACAAAGTAGCTACCTATCGCATTTAGACACAGGGTTTGCACATTTCTAAGATTATAGAAAGCCGGCCCATAAAACAGTGCCGTCGGCCGTCTTTACCCGCAGGTGCAAGAGGTGCATAGCACCTGGCTGCATGGATCTAGGGGGTGCAAGCTGATCGTCGCAGATCCTATACCAATACATACCATGCAACAGACAGACGGGCGATCATGAGGATATCTAAGTTTTCACTTTTACTGAACTGGCTGGCGAAACCAAATGGAATAAACCTAAGTACCTATGTTTTATGTCTTATTGTCAAGAGAGCGCACGTTGATTTTAGCACCCTGGCGCCCAGTAAGACCGTCCTGCATTTATAGATATCTAATAATAAATTGATAAGTAGGTATATAAATTGGTATACCTACATCTATTTATATTGAGTTCAGTTACTCTAACCCAATATGAATAAGACCGTTCGTAACTAGTGTATAACGGATATTACAATAGCAAAGGTTATAAATTAAAAAATATTTTGATATTGGTTTTATTTGCTATGAAAGCAATTGCTTAGAGTAAACGATTTTAAATCTTAATTTCCCGATTGAAACTAAAAAGGTACATATCAAAATTCTTATTCTAAAAGTCAATTGCTGTTGTAAAATATTTTTTGACGCTTTGGGTCGTCGACAAAAACTTTAATCGACTTTCACTTCCTACCATACATGTTATTGTACATACGTGGTAATGCAAGGCATCATACTTTTTTGATACTTTATATCAGTAAGAAAAAGTACCTAGTTTGGCTTAGCTATTAATTGTTAATTTTGTCAATTACAACAGGTCAATGATCATTTAGCAAACATAACATTACGATCGTGTGACACTCTGGAGAAATCAAAATGTGGAGCTTTAAAATGATATAGAAACAATAAACATAAAAGCTTTGGTATGCATGGCGCATGTGATTGCTGTGAATTGTGAATTAATTAAAGTGGTTTTCATTAGGTCCATAAAAGTGCGTCGCGCCTGCCGGGCCGCCGCCATGTTTGATGCCGCCAGGGCGGGGCTTCGGTCGCGCGATCACAGATAACAAAGCTAAAATAACATGCACCATGCACTTCGACGGACCGCTGCGTGTACCTGACTCACGTAACCAATGCGGTGCCGATACCTTTTGAGCTGTTAAGAGGTTTAAAATGTTAAGCCGATAATCTTGGAACGTTCGATAATATTTCTTACTTATGTAGAGAATAGAACTGATCTGACCGTAATGTAGTGTATTTAATATATTTATTTACAGAACTATCATTATGTTCTCTTCAAATATTTAAATTGAGTAAACCCATGTAAATATTTTATATTCAGTGGATATAATTACATTCCAAGTTAGCATGCATATGTTTTGCTCTGATCTTCTTATATTTTTATATACAAAAGCACTAAAAATATATGACAGAAAGAAACTTTATAAGATATAGGTAAGTTACCTAATACAAAATTCCAAACTAGTAAAATTAAAAAATACAGTTAAAAACTATAGGTAGGTTATATATTATATTATAATGAAAAGACATTTACATCGTTAAATATATGGGCACTCATGTAGAATATGTAAGCTGTTGTCTACGATACTACAATTATGTAATATTATCGTAAGACTTTAGTGCGAATATTAGTTCTTTTAATGGCCAGTTTCTAAATCTTACCTACTTATCGTTCACGTGCCTTACCATCGATTACAATTTGACATAATCTCCAAGTATCTACCTAATGTCAAATTTCTAACGATGGTAAGGCAAATGAATGAACAGTAAGATATAGGAACCAACCATTAGTCGTACGGAATATTTCTTTCTGTGTGAATATTTTCTTTGAACAATTCTGTCTTTTTTGTATCTTTTATTTGTAACACGATTATGTTGTAATGGCTATGAAATAAATATTTATTATTATTTAATTACTGAATTGGCTTATTGGATTTTGCTCGTGATACCTATGTCCAATACCTATTACCTAGTCTTTATTTCAGCTAGGCTAAGTTTTATATAAATTTGAAATAGCATCATGTACATCATGATATTATTAACGTCGTGTTGTTCGAAGTTAATATTTTCCTGAAAAAATATTTTACGCTTATAGAGCAAGGTAAATCCTGCACTTAAAAAATACCAGATATTATTTATTAATGTAAGACCCAGATTGTTTTTCTTTTTAAAAACTAAAAATAAAAGTAAATCCACCTTGGTTATCGTCTCACGTTTTATGTACTCAATGCGTCCACATCGAAAATGTGTCGTGAGTGAATCATTACTGAGTGACATTTGAATGTCTTATCTCTCCAAAAGGGATAGAGGGCCCACCATAAACCCCTTTTACGTACTAACATGTGATGCGACGCTGAGTGATTTACGACGACGATCGCAGCCTTAATATTTCCAAGTTTACTTTACTCGCTCTAAGCGAACGATGCACAATACATTCAGATAATTTATTTACAGTGTAAACTAGGAACCTCAACCCTTTGTTGCGAGTTTACGCCAGATAAAGAAGATAATGTGTCCTTTTATGGGAATAATCGTAAAATCGAATCGCCGCAACACCGCGGGCTGATTTCGAAGAAACCTCTTTTTGCATATAAGTACATCGTGTGTGCAGCAATTTAATTTTTCATTTAAACTTTATTTACAAAGTATGAATTATATGATACTATAAAGTAACCGATTTACGTGAGGCTAGTTAAATATGCGCTATGCATAATATTATTTGATTAGAATCTTTTTAGATGCTAATACCTCGTAATAATTTTCCAGCGTGTGAATTGAAGAAAATATTAATATAATTTATTATAACCCAGGAATATTTTATTTTAATATTTTAATATTATCCTAAAATATCAATTAGTAAGCGGTCTCATCTCTTAAAGATACCTACATCTCTTGAAGGCAAGCTAACTTTAACACTTGATGCTTAAAACTTAGATCATTAAAATATAGTGTAATGCCTAATGCTTAAAGTAAGTAGAACAAGGAAAAGAAATGTTTTCTAAATACTATTTTCTGTTAATATAAATCATAGCCATGACTAATTGCGAACTACCATGAATTTTCTGCTTACAAGCATCGAAAAAAATGCAGTTATAAGTTCTTGGTCCAGCTGACTAATATAATTTTATCTTAACATAACATAACTAGACCAACACATAACATTAGCCTGTGACATTAAACCAAAAACGTTGGAATGAACATTAACGTAAACTGAAATAAAATTTAAATGAAAAAATAACAACTTCATTGATACTCAGTAGGTAATAACAATAATTAATTCTCTTGTTTTTAATTTAGAAATCTTAATTAAATAGTGCGTATATATCAACAATAAGAAATAAAATACACTTTATTGTAAAAATGCTCAGCATAATAAAGTAAATAGGTATCATAATTTTTCGTTTCGGAAAAGTTTAGGGTTACCTCGGGGAAGTACCTATGGTCAAGCTTCATTTAGATACGATATTTTATAACTACAAACAATAAGACAACGATAACAACGCAACGCAAGATAATGTTAAAATAGTATTGAAGATTATTTGATGTGATAAATACCTACATATACATTTTAGAACAAAAACAAAAATAAAACAATCTTTTTTGAGAAGTTTTTTTGAATAGGTACAACAAAATTATTTCACCTGGTGTTTTGTTTATTCTTTAATAGTATTTAAGCAAAATTAAACAGTAACGTATATGTACGTACTCTTAGGTATATACGTAGTCCAAATGTATAACTATTAATATTAGTAATTTTTTATATCGTCGTCAAACCACGGTACCTGTTTGTTTTTTCTTTGTCATATCGCCAACTGAGCTTATGTTAAGAGCGTAGGTAGGTAGGGAGGCGCATAGGTTTTAGACATCATGAGCGCTTAAATTTAAATGTCAGCAACAACACTGACCAACTGACCACGCAAAATTTACACAAATTAATAGTTAGGAAGGTACAGTTTGACATCTTAAAAAACTATGCATGCTCAAGCTCTACTTCCCTCTACTTATTGAAATTCTTCGTTTCCAGTGTTTTTTGAAAATGGTATTAATCACTAGAAGTATCAAAATAATGAGATATATGCACACGCTTTAGTGCACTGTATTAATTATGTTAAATGTTTGTAATGTCACGGGTTTCAACAAGTCTAATACTTAATGCATGTAAACGATGGTTTTAGTAAATAAACAGCTTCAATAAAACAATGATGATCGATTTATGCCCAAAATGGACAAGCTAACTTTCATTTTTTATAATAGATATAGCCAGAAAAGAAAGAAAGAAAAAGACTTTATTAGAAAAAATAAATTTGAAAGAGACCTATGTAAAGAAATAGCGACGTAATTAGATACATTCGTTTATTCATTCATTATTCAGATCCATTTTATTCGTGCAGGAACGAAGAAAGAATACAATTTCCTGTGGCCAAGTGGCCTGTCGTAAGAGGCGACAAATCAACCCACAGCCAGGTGATAGATTATTTGCCCGTATGGATGGCTACTACCCCTGGGCTAGAGTATGCCGCCATAACAGCCTTAAATTGTATTCCAGCATTAGTCACCAGGTTCCAGTCTCCCTTTAGAGAGCGGCATCACCTTTGGTGCTACAAATGTCCATAGGCGATGATAACTGCTTTCCATCTGCCTGTCTGCTGAAGTCATGCAATAAAAAAAAACCTTAAACATTATTATGTACATAGTAGTTTCAACATCTGTAATAGGTACCTAAGTCACATAAAGCTTAGAAAAGTATGTAGGTAGTACATACCTAACACGTTAAAATTTTATCAAGTCTAGTAGTCTATCTATAATGTTATTATATCTAGTAGTATCTAGTCTAGTCTATCTATAAGTATATTATTTTTTTATATTTCTTGTCTGTTTGTCTGTTTATATGGGATTCACGTAAAAACTACTGGGCCAATTTCGATGTAGCTTTCGCTGATCGACACCAAATTTCTAGACTTAAAATCTGCGCTACTTTTTATATTCTGGGAATCCCGCGCGAATTTCAAGTCAAGCGTGTTGCGGGAACATCCTAATTAAAAATAAATTTATTCCCTTGTAAAAAAAAATCGAAATGTATTAAAACTAAATGTTAAAATAGAATAAACTAAACTAACTTATAAATAAGTATTAAAACTAAATGTTAAAAATATATAAACTAAACTATAAATAAAGCTATACTTACAAAATAACATAAATCTATAAATAAAAAATTGACTCCAAATCGCTGTCGGCGGGGAGCGTGCCCAAAATGCTGGCCGCATTTCCGCGTTGGATGGCAACGCTAATTCGTTGCCCTAGGTGCAAGCCAGCCTTTTGGTCACGCGAGACCTCAATTAAACGCGTTGAGAGGTCTCGATAGAGGTGATGAGCTCCAGGCCCCCACGGCCCCAGGGTCTCGACCCCGAAAGCCACAAATACGTACCCACTACCAATGGACACATATTTGCGACATTTCAGGGCCTCCTGGTGTGCAGCAGCAGCCCCGGCTGTCACGGCTGTGTCTGGAAGATGGGACGCCGCCAAAGTATCGACACAAGTTGCGTCCCATACTAGGGGGCGTCCCATCTTCCATGGCACCAACGACACTCCATCTGGTCTCTTACCATAATCGCGGCACAGACCATTTGGTTCTAGAACCGCTGGTGCCCCGGCGGTGGCAAGAGACCGAAGGATAATGTCATTAAGTGCAGCATGCCGTGACATTCTGCCAGCGCTCCTTGCGCATGACAAACCATGGTGGCCTAACTTATCAACTCTATCTCCGCACCGACAGCGATGTGGCACTACAACACCTGCCCCCAGACGAATGCAAGCAGCAATCCTGAATGTAGTGTCATCCAAGAGAGTGCCTAGATTCGCCGAGGGCAGAGCTTGGAGCCACAAAAGGTCCTCATGTATTAGCTTGCTGAGCGGCCCGTCCCATAGCTTCTGCGACTTCGGTGCCATGGGTAAATTTTGCTTTGGGCAAGCCAAGGACCAAGCATTTCTGGCCTCAGTCAAGTATGGGACCTCAAAGCCACTAAGTGACGGATTTAATATTTGTCCTATGAGGTCCACAGTACTATAAACTGAAGACAGAAAGGCAGGTAGTGCTATGTCTGAGACTTTAATTTGTTTAGATTTTAATGATTACAACTCGTGATCGTGGAGATACCTAGTCATAGCTATTCAAGCAGTAAGACATCAGGTACGAGTTGATAATGATTTAGTCATATCACTTGTGTTCGAATCCCAGCAGAGATTATGTACCTACCTGCTTATGCAGATTATCTGGTCTAAAGTGGATATTGTTAGCCTCGATTGGTATGCTATCATGGTCTCACAGAATATTGACGTGAAATGATTAGCCTTGTGCTAATCGTGTTTTGTGCGTTGAGTAAGAGTTCCGACGGCCCTCTTCCCCCTCTCATACCCATTTTCGCTATTCCAATCCCCTCTATGCCATTTCTCTTGTCTGATCCCTCTTTTTCATCCCCTTCCGCTTTATTCCTTCCTAAAGGATGGCAATATGTTTCGCCTCTAATATTGTAGACGTCTACATGTGATGGTAAGCACTTTCCATTAGATGGCCCGTCCACCTGGTTGCCAGCTTCGTAATAAAAAAAGAAATCACATGCTGACGATATAGATACCTAAATATCATAAGGATACCTGCAAATTGCGATAAAAAATCTGTGGAAGGGGTCACTCCGTTCGGAGACGCATTGGGTGGCGAATTGGCGATATTATATTCATTAGTATATTCCCATTATATGTAAGTACAAATAATATATGTAATTGTATTTCACATGAAATTATTTTACAAATATTGTTTCAAAATGTTTCGTAATTGCAGAACTGAAATTGTAATGTTAATAATATGAGTAATTACTTTAATAAGCATTTCACTTATATTTTTAGTTTCACTGAATTTATTAAAACTCGCTTGTACACAATTAAATTTTATGCTGGATGTTCTTAAATACAGGATCAAAACATATGCAGTGTTCACACGAAGCTGTTGATTTATGCGTTGGGGGCCGGGACCGGTGGCGTGACGTGGCGCGGCCGGTGGAGCGGCGGCGGCTCGGGCGCGGCAGGTACGCGGCCGCCCCGCATTTATAGCGGAACTTTAATTTACAACCGCTCTAAATTACGTGGATTTACTGCGCGCCTTTATTGGCCCACTACCAACGCCCCCGCCACACTCCGCCCTTATGCGCCCCCCACTTTTGGCTCCTTCCTCGGCTCTACGAGGAACTTCTGCTCGTAACTTCATAACGTGCATCGCTTAAACTGCATAATTTAATACGCCATAAAACCGGTAACGAATTCTGGGCCGTCTTAAGCCGCGTACTCAACCGCGAGCCGTTACTGTAACCGAGTGGATACAGTAACGTGTCCTAGCGTGTATGCCCACATTAATCTTCGCTTTGTCGTTACGAACTTGCTGCAGCAGCTCACAAGCCACTTACACACTATGATTTTTGCTTATAGTAACTGAGGGCTTACTCCCAAACGCCTTTCGTCGTTCGTTTTCGCCCGTTCGACCCGAAAAATTCAATAAATCTTTAAAAAGCAGAAAGAAATAACAAAGATATCTTTAGAACTACAACAACAACGTGTATATAAAATAAATGGAACAATTGCTTTGTAAAATGCACTACAAAAACAAATGAACGTAGGTATTTCACGTTTGAGAGTAAGACTTTGCAACGGTTAAGTTATATCCTCGCAGGTGAGTAGGTACCGAGAAATGACGTGCGGTGTTCCACAGGGGTCGGTGCTGGGCCCGCTCCTGTGGAACATCGCATATGACTGGACCATACGCGGTGCGGTGTTAGCGTCACGTGTTACGCCGATGACACGTTGGTCGCGGCCCGTGGACGGACCCACCGGCAGGCGGGCCTACTGGCCACTGCTGGGGTTGCGCACGTAGTCGATAGGATCCGGCGACTCGGTCGGTTCGAGCGGCTGGCCCCCAGGCTCATGGGGGCAGCCGGCGCCCTATTACGGCTCGTGCCCAATGTGCCGGGCGCGCCGTGCCGAAAACTCTACGAGCGGGTCGTACGATCCATGGCCCTATACGGGGCCCCGATATGGGCGGAGTCCCTGACGGCCAAGAACGCCGCGTTGCTGCGACGTCCGCAGCGCGCGCTGGCCGTCAGGGCTATAAGGGGGTATCGTACGATCTCCTTCGAGGCGGCCTCCCTCCTAGCCGGATCCTCACCATGGGATCTAGAGGCGCGCGTCCTTGCGGCCGTGTACGACTGGCGCAAGGACGCCCTCAGTCGGGACTTCCGTCCTGCGCCTCGGGAAATCGAGGCTAAAAGGGCGGAGTTCCGGCAGGATCTCATGGTGGAATGGCAGAACCGACTTGCGCACCCCAGCGCCGGTCATAGGACCGTAGAGGCGGTTAGGCCCGTCCTGCCAAAATGGATAGACCGGAGGCACGGCACCCTGACGTCCCGCCAGACGCAGGTACTGACCGGGCACGGCTGCTTCGGTCGGTACCTGTGTCAGATAGGGCGTGAATCGTCGTCAGGGTGCAGTGCCAGCGTCGAGGACACGGCGCTGCATACTCTGCAGGAGTGTCCAGCCTGGGAAGAGGAGCGCCGTGTCCTCGGCGCCACCATCGGAAATGACCTGTCGCTCCCGGCCGTGGTCCAGGCCATGGTCGGGGGCCAACCCGAATGGGACGCCGTCGCCTCCTTTTGCGAGGCCGTCATGTCCACAAAGGAGGCGGCGGAGCGGGAGGGAGAGCGAGCAGCCGTGCTCCTCTCCCGCCGCAATAACCGGTCTCGGCGCCGAAAGAACACGGACCTCCGGCCGCCATGAACGCGCGGCGCGGGTGACGGTCAGGGGAGGCTATAAGGCCGTCGCCAGCATCTAAAGCCGCTGAGTAGGGGGGCGCGTCGGTGTTCGCGCGCGCCCCTCTCAAACATGAGCACGGAGAGGCCCGCCCCTTGCTGGGGTGGGCCCACGCCAGCCGGGGTCGCGGAAGAAAAGCTCACGCATATCCCGTGACCCCGGCTCATGGCATCAGGTGGCACCAAGGGGTTTTAGTGGGTATTCCGGCTTCTCTAGCCAGCGAGTCCCACACTCCCCCGCCGAAGTCTCCCCGGCGGGGGGTCCGCAATGGATTTCCCCTTGAAAAAAAAAGAAAAAGTGAGTAGGTACGCGGCTTTAGGCATATTAGGTGCCACGGTGCAAAAATTAGCTTGCGCCCACTTATCACAAATAAAAATAGTTTCACTATCGATTTTGGCAAAAAATAAACCCTTGTGCATTCCTCATTTTCGTCCATCAGTCTGTCATTGCATATCGTAGTCTTTTTCTAAAAAACTACTTGTTTCATATAAATTTTGACAGAAAGATGCTGTCTGTTGATGTCGTTAGTTCGATCTTTAAAAACCATGACGTCCTTTATCGAGTTCTTTTTATTGAAGTCAATCGGTTTGCGCCCCTTAGGTCCTTGCGCCCGGGTGCCACATACCCCTTGTACCCCTAGGTAAAGAAGGGCCTGAGCGAATTTGTGCCTGGTCAATAAAGTCCAGGGGCCCAATACTGCAATCACTATGTCATCAAAATCGCCGGACACTATCGTCTTAATCGTAAGTTACCTGATTTCGGTATTCTGTTAATTCCAATCGCGTGGGCACGCCACCCTATAAGTAAAACATGTGAAATAAAATGTTTAAATTTTTTGTAGCTTCTCAATATTCATTTTGGCTAAAGCAAATTCTGGTAATGATAATACCATTTATTTCTATCATTTTTCCGCCGCGATGCAAATTCGAGGAGATATTGTGGTTTTAGTAGAATACGAACTTTTGACACTATCGCAATGGAATCGTTCTTTGAATAACTTCACAACGCCTATATATTGAAATTACACAATTGGGCCCCTGGTGTAGATACAGTAGCATGAATTATTATTATGAATTAGCTACTTAGTAAAGGTTTGGAATGTAAGGCGTAGGCACGTATGAATAATAATGCACTGTTTAAATGTCCGGAAGGCAGTGCGCTTGGTAAATAATGTAAGGGAACAGCTAACAGTACTGGGCGACACCACGCTCAGAATTGTCCATTCATTAGATGACTCATTTTCCCGGTCCTGTCTTGTGCAAAGGGTTTTTATCCTGGCGTTGGAATTTCTCAAGCAATCGTGAAAAGCTCTATCGCTTACGGCGCGTACACAAGGCCACGTCACATCCGGTGTTATCTATGTGAAGAAAGCGGATGCTGGGCTGCCGGTGACTTCAAAGCCCGTAGCCCTTTTGTCAGTATTATTTCTTAATTATCTTGCAAAACTAAATGTTTATTACTCAGTAATAAAGGCAGACTCTCAGCAAATATAGTCGAGTACGCATTAAAAAAGAAAATAACGGTATATTGCAGTGATGTTTTGGATTTTTTTGTTTTAAATCTTTGCAAAATTACCTGCTAAGGTACGACGCAAACCGTTACATTTTTTTTTGTTGTATTTTAAGTTCTGGTTTGACCATGATCTCCTTTGATAATATCTAGCCAATAAACGTCTTTTTGCTAGGCACGAGTTTCCAGTACGATGATGAGAGATACGATGGCTCACTTATTCCCTTATTACACTTCCTCTAACCAACCCCTCGTCTGATCCCTCTAACTCGCCTCTTATAGAAGAGGCGAGAATATATAGAATAGTCTATTCTCTTTATTGCATCCCCCCTATTCTGTCCCCTTATCCCACCCTAAAGGCTGACAACAGCGTCACGCCGGCCACTTACTACGATACACGCAGAATATAATAAAACAGGTTAACAAATGGAACAAGGTAAAATAATTATGCTAATTGTCTATAGTATTTTAGTATATACAAAACTAGCAACAATAAATCATAGTTTTAGGCTAGATATAAGATAGAAATAAATAAATAGTGACAAATAAATGTAGCAACTAATAATAAAGCACCTCTAACCAGGGCTCTTCGGCTATTCAACCAGATTGGTGAAGTAAACACAGATTTAAATATTCTCATGTGTCCCTTAGGGAAATTTAAAGAAAGTGCATTGAAGTGTATTACTAACACAACAAGCTAAGGATAAGGTGCTAACATTGTCGGTTTAGTCGTAAGAC
Source organism: Dendrolimus kikuchii (assembly GCA_019925095.2). Classification (NCBI taxonomy): domain Eukaryota; kingdom Metazoa; phylum Arthropoda; class Insecta; order Lepidoptera; family Lasiocampidae; genus Dendrolimus; species Dendrolimus kikuchii. The sequence goes on from CM034394.1 coordinate 14,742,823, forward strand.
TGTTATCACATTGTAATTGAACGAAATAAATAAATAATAGAGATAAAAAGGCATCGCCTGTGGATATAAGAAAAAGGAATAAAGAAATGTAATGACACCCCAAATTTATTTTCTAAAAAGGATAAAGAAAAATTAGTAAATAAAATTTAAAAAGAGAATAAATACCCTCTGCCCTGACGCAAGACAGAGGAGCAGTGAATTATTAATAAAAACAAAAAAAAAAGGCTGGTAATGCTTAGCCCCTGCTGTTGCAAACGTCTATAGGCCGTTATAACCGAACCACTTTCTTCCTGTTTGCGAGCTTCGCTATAATAAAAAAGACGAACTCATAATATTATTTTAGTTTGAATTTACATTATTGGTCTAATGAGGACTATGACGTGTATCTTGTGTATTCAGAACCATTTAATGACCCTCCATCCCTCGGCTCGGCTTTTAACTTCTAATCTAAGCCTATTAAACATCACGAAAACCTCTCCGATTTCTCATGAATGCATTTCCAAGTAACCGAGCCGATATAATTGTAAAAAATAAAACTCCGGACGGACAACAAACACGTTTTACCTAAGCTTAATTTGCATGTACCACAGTCTGTCAGAGTAAGGGTATTAGATTCTCTTATTTAAAATACTGCTTTTGTGCCTAATGAATAGGGATCTGTATTGCATGGTTTATAGAGTTGTATAAGACGTACCGCTTTATATATAAATTTTATTGCGTTGGCGGCTGGCCAGTAATTGGAAGTGAGGATGCGCGGGCGCAGTAAAGCGGCAATTGACCAGAAAATAACGAGCCCTTTGAATTTATTCGTACTACGCATATGTCTCTTATATACAGCTGCCGATCTTAATAAGTTTATTTTGTTAAATTCTAAAACCATGTGATCGGAACATAGTCCGGGTATTTCACCATTTGAGATATTTAATCATTTATTTAAGCTCACACCATTTTAGTATATGAGAAAATGTTATGTGTTTAAATCAACATTGTTGGTGTTGCGAACATGTCAGAGCGCGGCGGTGAAATTAAGCACCATACCGAATAATATTGTACACAAAATAATTTTACTTTTAGTTTTTCATCCTTTTCGTACGATTTTTCAAACATAGGTATTAGATTCATAATTTTAATCTTTTGATTGGTTTTTGAGATGATTAAAGTGTTCCAACACTAGTTTCATAGCGGGTGTTCTTCAACGTTTATTATTTATTAAAGTTATTATAAAGAAGACTGCCTTTTAATTAATGACTATTTAAAATAGTAAGACTCATTACCTGAATTTATACATGTAATGAATGTGAGTCAGTAAAATAAAAGGCAATTAGTCGAAAAAGCTCGCGCCACCGACGTTGCTTTAACAAGTGTAAATAAGTGAGTATTAAAATACAATCAGTAATGGTTATGGAGCCACGCTGCGAGCAAATAGGAATCTATTGAGCTCGATGATGATTCCATAAATTTATACTGTGCGCAATAAAAGGCAGCTTGGAACAAAACGGAGTCACTCCGTTTTATGGACTGGCGTACGACCGCCGTACAACGTGTACGGCCCAATCATTGTTCTTGTGGACACAAACCTGATCACCTCTAAAACAATCAGCCGCTCCGGCGACAAAGCTAATTACCTGTCGTGAAATTGGTGAATGAACACAGTTTTATTGGGATTTAGCGACTCAATATTTAATTATTTAGCCCCGGTCGCATCGAGCAAACATCGTAAATAGACATTCGCCTTGACATAAATGTCTTGACGCTTCGTCCGTATGTCTAGGTATTTCGGTCCGGTTCTGTTAACGTAGTGGTGCTAATTAAACAGCAATAAGAACTTTATTAAAATTACCACATATATGTATACTTTAATAGGTACATTTACGGGTAGTCGTTACTTAATTACTTATAGAAAAATATTTAATAAAATAAAATGGCCAATATTTCAAAACTTTGCTGATGGTTGTTTAATAATTGCAAATACCTACATCATTTTAGCTGACACCTTAGCGGTTTTATTTTAAAGGCAGACTATAGGTACAATAATTATATTATATTACTTTTAGAATCATCTGGAATCGTTCCTTGAATAATGAAAAATTATATTTTCAATATTATAAATTCTAAACATGCCATGTCTGTACATTGAAGCTATTTAAAAAAAAACAACTGGAATAAAATAGACTATATAAACGACGGAGAATACGATGCAATTGTTTTTAGATTTTTGGGTTCGTCGTTTTGTCCGTTTGTTCGGGATGCACATGAAGACTACTGGGTCGATTTCGATTTAGTTTTTACTAGTAGATCGACAGATAATTCTTAGACTTAAACTTTACCCTTTTTTATCCTGAGAATCTTTCTCCTGAGAAAGGTTTTTCTGGGAAATAGTTAAAATGGTCAGTCAAAAAAAAAATTCAATGTGATTTCTTTACTATTCGATAGTACATTTCATGTAATAAAATGTGTGATTTCTTATCCCAGGAACGGTTTAAAGTGGTTCGGGTGAATAAAAATTGGCTTATTACCACACAATTATCACTAGAACGATAGCTTACAGTCTTTTTTAATGCTATGTTCCGGGAATCCTGTGGGAATTTCAAGTCAAGCGTGGACGAGGTCGCTGGCATATCCTAGTTTTCAATAAAATCTTGTAAGTATTATTGCCAAATAGTTTAATTGTTTCTACATTAGAAATTTAAGCTACATTCCTCGTCAAACAATTACAATTCACTGCCGGACATTGTTCTAAAATGCGCCGCACACTCCGGTCCTCGGCTGTCCTCGTTCATCTTAGGCAAGTCTCCAATCTAGGGCTCATTTGCTTAAGCCTTCGACAGGTGGAACTGGCTGCAAAGGCACTTCAGCAGACTAACGTATAATAATTATAATGCAGCTAATCTTAAGATTAGCATTTAATAAGATTAGATCAATCACATGCTAACCCACCATCCACAAGCTCCTTACATCCATTTTGTGAACAAAGTTATAAGATTATTTTTATAATAATATCATTTTGGCAAAACCAAAAATGGTGTATGGCTGAGTCACGTGGTACGAAGGAATTACTTCTCATTGACACAACTGCTAGCCAACAAGCCCGAGGGAACAGAACAAATCTCTCCGTTACCTGTATTATTGATTATAAAAAGGCGTATGACTCAGTGCCGCATACATGGTTGAAGAGAGTCTTAAAGTTATATAAAGTTGATGCAACTCTAAGAACCTTTCTTCACGCATGTATATGCGGCAATGGGTCACATACCTTAGACATCCAGGGGAAGGAGGGATTTCTTTGCCGGAGGGCGCAACAAATATAGAGCGTGGAATATTCCAGGCTGACAGCTTGAATCCCCTATGATTTTGCCTAGCATTGAACCCTCTTAGCAGCTTGCTAGAGTCTTCAAAGCGGGGCTATCGATTTCGGAGAGGGGGTAAGATCATGTCGCACTTGCTGTACATGGATGACCTCAAACTTTTCGCATCCAACAACCAGACTTTATTGAATTACTGCAGAAAACAGAACACTTCAGTAATTCAATTAATATAGAATTCGGGTTAGATACGTCTGCGGTCATGCATGTACGGCGAGGGAAAGTTGTGAAATTACCGAATTTACAACTTTCAGAGAACATGTCACTCAAAGCCTTCTTCGAAACCGAAACATACAAGGACCTAGGTATTTTAGTCTTTAGGTATAGCCTACGCGGATGTAAATAGACTGTGAAGAACCGATTCTTTTTCGGCCTGAGGAAAGGTTTTAACCAGTCTTCTGTCAGTTGGAAATAATGTCCTTCAACAGCTGAGTTATGCCCGTATTGGCATACTCAGGTGGACTTAAACGGAGTAGGACGCCCTGGATCGAAGTGTCCGTTGCCTGCTAACAAAACATCGTATGCATCACCCACGTTCATCAGTAATGAGATTGTACATCTCGCGAAGGTGTGGAGGCCTGCACAATCGCGAAGGGAACAATATCAGAAAATATTTCCTTAAGATGGACGTGTTCTTGCATAGAGATGTTGTGGTAGTAGACAAATGTTTTACCACGCTCTGGATGACTAAAGAGAATTGGTGCAATCTGGCAATACTGCGTGCTTCAGACCGCATCAACGTATGGAAGAGCAAGGTGCTGCATGGCTGGTTTTATCGGGTCTTAACAAGATCCGATGTAGACCTGTCTGCGTCGATAAACTGTCTACGGTTCGGTAACTTCTTTGGGAAAACTGAAGGCTTTGTCTTTGCAATTATGGACGAAGTTATTAAGATGTATGAAAGGTACGTAGACGATACTTTTGCCGTCCTCCCAAACGATAAAGTCTCTGCATTTCTAGATCATCTCAATTCCATTAGCAGTAATATTAAATTTACTATGGAATTAGAGGCAAACAATAAATTAGCTTTTCTGGGTGTGCTCATCCTAAGGAACCCTGACAATACTCTTGGTCATACGGTGTATAGGAAACCTACCCATACAGATAAATACCTTAATGGTTCGCCTCACCACCATCCTAGTCAGTTAGCTACCGTGGGCAAATCTTTGTTTCAGAGAGCACAGAAAATCTGTGACGAGAACCACATAGCTGGAGAGCTTCAACATGTCAAGCGAGTTCTACAACGCAATCAGCTGAAGACTCCACACCAACGTCACAAAGGCCCCAAACCACCTTCAGTTGAGCGGTGCCCTGCTACCCTACCCTACATCAAGGGGGTCACAGACAGAATTGGCCACATCCTCAGGCGAGCTTCAATCAAAACATATTTCAAGCCGCAGAAAAAGATTACCCGATTTCTGAGACCTGTGAAATGCAATATCCCACTCCAGGGTCCAGGGGTCTACAAGCTTGATTGTGAGTGTGGATTGTCATACATTGGGCAAACAAAGAGAAGCATAAAAACACGAGTAAAAGAACACATTGCTGACATGAAACACACAAGGTCTACGAAGTCTGCGATCAGTGAACACACGCTGGATAAACCCAACCACTACATCAGATTCGATAACCCACAAATCCTCGCGAAAGAGAATCGTTTCATACCTAGAATGATGCGTGAGGCTATTGAAATAAAAAAACACCCAAATTTCAATAGAGAAGATGGTTGGCAAGTACCACCTGTTTGGGATCCAATCATCAAAACTATTAAGACCCAAACCCATCAAAAACCAGCTGCCAGACCTCAAGACACTGTGAGCTCTTTCTGCGTACAACGGAACACAAACCAACTTGACTGATAATTACTTTTATTTTTCCTTCCACCCATTTTAATATTATATAAAATTATTAGAGCTAGGCATGTTTGCTGAAGAGTTTCTTGCGCCGCTTCTTCTCTTCAAGCCATAACATGTTGCGAAGCGGTAGTAAATTAGATTAGGCTCCCATAGAGTAAATAATAACCATAAACAAAATTAAAATTAAATAATTAAAATTAACAAGTTGGCGGTAGGCTAAATAAAACTTTAACAATACTCGTTGACACTCGACATCTTTGTCTTCCGTGATCACGGCCACTGAAAAGTGGCCGAAACGTCGGAAAAACCAAAATCAAATAAAATTGCCGCGCTTAAAACCGTTAAAACGTAGTTTTATTATGTATACAAGTCGCGAAAACTTAAGAAAATATTAAATAATTGTATGTATTTTTTTATAAAAAAATATATTTGTATCATGTGTTTGTAAGTATATATTTTGTAATGTAAAATATAAAACCTTTGAATAACAATAAATACATGTATAATAATAGTAATAACAGCCTACAAATGTCCTACTGATGGGCTCGGGCCTCCCATTATATGGGAACGGACCGTATACCCGACACGCTTGTCCAGTTTGGCAGATTTGACACATCGGTTATCTCGATGTGCAGGTTGTATGTTTTCGTTCACCGTTGTTAGCACGTGGTAATTGTGACAATATGCACATTAGGTCAGAAAACTTTCTAAGTGGTGCACACGTTCCGGCCAGGATCGAACCCGCGTCTTTTCAGTGTAGAACGTGTGCGCTAGCCATTACGCTACCGCAAACTAACCTTGCCGACTATTATAATTATGTTAAATGCTTTGGTACTGTTAAGTTCGCTCAAATTTTATTCATAAGAGAAACACCCAAAATTAAGTATACTCGCTTCATACCAGAGCAACGTTATATTCGTGAACTCGTATTGTTTCACTATCAGTGTCCTTGTAAGGTACGATAGAATTACAAGAAAATATTTTTTTATTTCATTAAAATCTGGATCTTGCCTCACTGAAATGAATAATGTTTATATTCAGCAAGGTAATGCTGCTAGCTACAGAAAAACTACCGCATGACCGATTTAAAACCCGTTTAAAATAAGTTGCAGTATCCTTGTATGTGTTATATAAAATACCGATTGAAAATTACACTTTTCCACAGAAATGGATCGCAGACTACGAGTAAGAGCGTAGCCATTGCGCGTAGGCGGAGCGTCGGCCGGGCGTAGGCGCGGCGCTGCGAAGGATGACGTGATAATGTGGTGGCGCGGCCGCAGCTCAGCCAAAGCCCGGGCGGCGGCGGATTAAACTCGGACAAAGGCGAAACATGAAACGAGCCGCCGAATCTGCTTATCACACCTTATTGTTTGTTGCCCGCTCGCGGGTGTTATAAACCCTCTATATATCAACGCTCACGTGGACATCGTACGTGTTTATGTAATGATAACTAACCTATGAGGTGATATCAAAGCCCTAACCAGTTCTAACTATATACATATATATGTAACTACAATCTCCGTAGGACATATCACCAATGATAAGATTTCTGAGTACAAATCTCTCCCATCCGCAGTATTCCCTATTGTGAGATTTAGTTTTGATAATTACTTATTGTGAGAATGGCATGCATGTCATTCGACACGACGCGCGACGTGAAACCTGTATTTCTTGGGCGTATTCTTTGTACCTGACGCAGGCAGCTATGCTGGACATTCATTACCCATATACATTATTATGGGTGTCCGTAAAACATAAGTGATTCTTTTGCAGTTTTCTGCTATGAACTTGCCGCTATTGCGAGAATTTCTTACCCAATAATTCTTTTGTGTACGGTCCGGTTCCTTACTAAGACATGAAATAATAAGTGTCTGTATATTGTAATGAATTTTTGACAAAGTTTTTTTAGAAATCAGTACAGAGGTAAGGTTTTAACATATCTTACGATCTACGCGATTTGGCGACATGGGATCATTTAAGAAGGTCTTCAAAATTACTTAAGGCCGGCAACGCTCGCGTTTGCAACACCCCTGTTATTCAAACCGTCCATAGGTGGCAGCTGACGATATACACTTTCAATTAAGTGTGCCGTGTGCTTGTTTCTTTCAATAAGAAAATCTAAGTTTTTATTTTTCAAAGTTTATTCACGTAACGGAAAATGTTCTAGTTATAGGTAGGTATAAGTTATTACGGAGATTATGTAAAAAAAAAGGATTCATTTACCGAGAAAAAATTTATTTCCGATACTAGTCGTGACGGTAGGGGGCTTACTTACAGGGGTATTTTTAGTTTGGGGAAATTGTGATAGACAGATGGGATTTACAGGCGAGTAACCTAAGGGGCCATCCACAAATTACGTTACACGAATTTCACGATTTTTTGACCCCTCCCCCGTCCTTGTGACAGCTGGTCACATTCGTGAGACTTCTCTCTACCTAGTGTGACATCACTTATTTAGCAATTTTACATCAATAAATTATTAATTTATAACAGCTAATGGAACTTCTTAAATTTATTTGATTTTGAAATGTGACGTCACGAAAGTTAGGACAACACTACCTCCTCCCACCCCGTATCACACAATGCCATATTTCGTCAACATGCTCCCCACGCTCTCTTCAACGCTGATGTAATTAGAGTATAGATGGCCCCTAATCAGTCAAAAATTCTGTCCAAATAAGATTCTGTCATAATAAGTCTCTTTTAAATTTTTACCTGATTTGGTCCAAAAATGTTAAAACTTTAAAACATAAGAGAAGTACGCGATCTAGGAATATAGAATTTATAAGCTGTCCAAACTTATGTCCTTTACCAAGCAATTGCCATTCCTAACATTTTTTTTAATGACATTCTATAAAAAGACTTATTTTTATTGCATAGCTGGTAAACAAGCAGACGGCACTTCCACCCATAGCCCGTTCTTATATCTTATCTTCCGTTCATTTGGCTTACTACCGTTTAAAATTTGTCATTAGCTACATACAAGTATGTGAAAATTCAACCGGTGATAAGTGAATGAATAGTAACATATAGGAACCGGCCACCAATGTAAAGTCCGTTGCCTGTAGACGTTTGCATAACCGGTAGTAGAATAGGATAGAGTTTTGAGACAGGAAGAATAAGAAGAAATAATGATGAGCCTATCCCATCATTCTTACCCCACCCCTTATTCTATTCCTAAGGAGCGGGATGTGACCAATCGAAATCGATCTCACTCACGTATGAAACACGATTAACTCCAGACTAACCGTTTTATGCCTATATTCTGTATGAGCGTGGTATCCCATTAATCAAGCCAGTCCAGAGAGCTGTAATCAAGAGCAGTGATTTTCAATCTTTTTGAATACGCGACCCCTTTACAGGTTGAAAAATTTTGGCGACCCTCTTGGGTCATAGACAGACAAAAAGTTAGTACCTAATTTAAAAGACTACGTTTATGTTTTACTCTACATTGTTACTCATATTCATTATTAGGACCTATTATACTCTATAAAAAGCTACTGAGCGTAGACAGTACGAGGTATAAATATAAATAGCCCTTTCCCTTTTGCCGGCGACCCCCGAGCAAGGCTTTGCGACCCCCCTAGAAGTCGCGACCTACAGATTGAAAACACTAATCAAGAGAATAATTCCAGGATGGCTCTACCACGTCAAAATTTTTAGATACATTTTTAAAGAATGAATTTCCTAAAATGTCTCAGTTTAAAGGATTTCTGTTAAAGATTAAAAACTTGCGACTTCCGGTCAAACTGAGTGTAGAGTCAATCAGTTTTGTTTGTAAATCTCGACAAATATCGAATTCAAGTTTACCTTACGACTTAAAAAGATTGTTAATTGTAACACATTATTACCTACTCTCACCTGTTCATAACAAATATTACACGTTTCGAGTAAACTACTTAAGATTAATCTTTTTCTTTATATATAGCTAGCGGCCTGGTGCAGTTTCACCCGCGCTCTGTCCCGCTCCCGTGGTATATAGCGTCATGTTATATAGCCTATGACACTCTCTGTTAACGTAGCTTTCTAACGGTAAAAGATTTATTTTAAAATGGTTTAGTAGATCCAAAGATTACCCCCTACAACGTCACAAACTTTACCTCTTTATAATATTAGTATAGACAAGACGATAGCTTTCAATATAAATGCCTAATTGAATTGCACTCTGAAATTCGTTACACAATGATTTATTTTAATTTAAATAATACAAAAAGAAGCAGATTATGAACAATCGAAATTTAAAGAAGACAAATCAGATGTAGATGCAGCGTGTAAACTTAAAGCCGTGGTTGGAGGGAAAGTAGATATCTTGAATATTGGTAATAGCGCATTTTACTGAATGAAAACTATCGGTAAAGGGTTGGTCCTAATGACCTATCCAATACAGAAGAGAGAGAGAGAGATAACATTTTACTGCACACCAAATTATACAATAGAAAAATAGACCATATTTACAATATTTTCTAGGTAATACAATAAGCGGCCTTACCGGTCAGCGATCTCTTCCAAACAACCTAAATCAAAGAAATTTGGATCAGGCGATGTAGGTGGTGCAGGAAAAAGGCAATACATACATAAATACTCAAAGTAATTTAAGAAATAAATATACAAATATATACATAGTCATATATACACATATACAATATATTTCAAAATACATAAGTTATTATAATAAATATATTAGCATGATTATATTGTGTTAATCAGACGTAGCTATTTGTGGATAAATGGTGTTTTCTGAGTAAATTTTTAAATGTTGGTAAGGATTGGGCCTCTTTGACAGTAAGAGGCAGCATATTCCAAAGTGTAACAGTATTACACTGTAAGTCAGCAATCTGCCTTCGTCTTGGGGCAAATTGCTGTGAACCACACAACTGTCGCTGCGGCCGGGCTGTCGACCGGCTTGGCCACCATGGCCTATCGTGTGGTAGAAGCGCAGGCAGAATTCCGCGACATGCCGGCCTCAACGATATAATACGTCGGGCTCTTGTCAGCGCCGACGTGCCAGCCGTTCTCGAACCGAACGGCCTGATCCGCGACGATGGCAAGAGGCCCGACGGTATGACTTTAATTCCCTGGAGCTTGGGAAGGCCGCTTGTGTGGGACGTTACCTGTGTCGACACACTGGCGCCTTCTCATCTCCAGGAGTCCAAAGTTGGGGCCGGTCGCACTGCCACTTCTGCCGAAAACCTCAAACGGCTTAAATATGTAACCCTTGGAACAGGTTACATATTTGAGCCGTTTGGGGTGGAGACTTTGGGCCCATGGTGGCCAAGTGCCCACAAATTATTTAAAATAATTAAAAAACGCCTAATGGACAAAACAGGAGACCACGGGCTTTAATATAGGTTTTATTTTAATATTAGGTTTTTTTTTTTTTTTTTTACTATTGTATATATATTTTTAAGTTAGGTTTATTTATAGGATATTTTAGATTTTTAATTAATATTAATTTGTACATATAAAATTGTATATATAGTTTACTATTTGACAATAAAGTATATCAAATACAAAAAAAAAAAAAACTTGAAATTTGGCATGGACCTTCCTTTCGCCAAGTAGAGGTCAGCTAAGAATGGATTTTAGGGAACGCGAAGCGGGTGGGTGGGTATCAGCTAGTAGGTTAGTGAGAATGGTGTTATAAATATACTGATTCCAATAGGTCTTATATTGAATGTTATATGTTCACATTTCACCGGTTCGATTTTCAGCTCATAGTGATTTGTCAAAAATCCTTTAATTCACTTTTATTCATTTTTGGAAATCAAGAACTTTTTCTTGTTAAATTAATGTTGTTTATTAAAACTGGATATCTTCACTATTTTATATTCTATTAATTTTACAAATTGATCACTAGATGACATTGCTTATCCGGGGATTGCTCTTTCATGTCGCTACTAAGTATCAACAATAAATAACACGTAGATTTATAATATTAGCATTATATTGTTTAGACACTTTAGGCTTTTAATTATTATATACAACTATCCAATATTAGAACGACTGCGGGCCCATAGGGGAGACTAGGAATTTAATAGGACTTACTATTGTATTTGCAGTTCACTTAAAGTATTTTCTACTTTCGATATTTATTCATCAATATTTTAATATAACCTTTAGATTAGACGGCTTCTGTGGTTGAATGGGCTAAACTCACTACAGACAGCGTAGAAGCTCTGGCTTAAATTTCTGGCATGGTAAATTTGATGCACGAGCTTCCTTTATTTACTATGGTCTGGGTGTCTGGGATCAGCCCTAAAGTGGTCCGTTGTAGATTATCCACAACACAAGCGTAACTTGCATAGCTTGGGGATATACAATGCGTCTTGGTCTGCCGATTAATTTATAAAGAACTATAACACCACAAATCATCATGTCATTCTTCATACAATCCTATCTACATTAATAATTAATTTAGATAGGTCTTGGAAATTATAAGGATCATCATTTAAGTTTTTATTTAAGTAAATATTTGATGAGGTATCTATGCACTACTAAAGTTGTACTTACTACCTCTATTTCTTCCCCCGTAACTTATTAAGTATGAGGCGGAAAATTTAAGATTATAGAATACCTACTTGTGTCGAAAATTAATTTGAACAAGATATGTACCTACGTCTAGCAGTTTTGGGGGATGTAAAATGTTTTCTGTTGGATGCATTTTTAATGAAAGCACTTCATCACTACAGAACCGTTTATTGCATATGAATTGCCACGCACTTGGCAGATCTGTAAGTAATTTTAGATACCGTTACTGAAAGTAAGTTTTTTTTTTTTTCATTTTAATAAATAGCAAGTAAGGCCTTTCTAAAGTAAGCTTATTGTTTATATAAACTAGAGTTTCTCAAAGTGGGTTACGCCACACGCATACATTATAAATAGACATTCGTGTACATAATAATATAAGAAGAAAGAAAATAAATAAATAAGTAATGAAAGTTACAATAAATAATCAACAAAGAGTGTGAAACTTCTTAATGTGCTTCTAACTATGTAAAATTTTACTAATCCTGTACGCTTTGTTGTTTGTTTGTTAGTATGTGTGACATTTGTTATGTTTCTTAGTATATTGTACATTGTACATTAGATTTAATATGTGTTAGTTATTGATTATTTGCTATAAGTTTTAGTATTTTAGGTACCCTATATTACTTATTAAATAACTTATATGTATACAAAATTCTAACGAAAAGTTACTAGTTTTTATGAGGTTTGCAATTGTCTTGAAAATGTTACCGTGAGCCATAACTTTGAGATACCGTGACATAAATGAAGGGTTAACAGTGATTCGTGCAGTGGGGGTTAATAAATAAGTACGCGGTGCAGCTCGGGGCCGAGTTCCCGCAAATTGCCCGCTGTCAGGAACCCGGCTAACTACATATTTACAGCTTTTTACGATGCATAATCACTGCTCTTATTAAAATTTAAGTGGTAGCCTTTCCTGACGTAACCCCGTATATGTTAATTAATCCATTTATTAACTAGGAAGACATTTTACGTAAATGATGTTCACATTCAAAAAAATATTTTCCAAATTTAATGACCTGTTCAAATCAGCTGCATGGTATTTTTTTTGTATTGCAAAACAAACAAACAAGGACTCAATTCTGCTATTTCAATATTTTGGCGTTGCGAAGATATTCAAAGTACGATTCCATTGTGCGTGTCAAAAATGTGTATTCTACGAAATGCACCATATCATCTCAATATGATCGGGGCAGAATAATAGTGAAAAAACATTGGTATCACCTACCATCAGCACAAAATGGCGTTAGCCAAAATGAATATTAAATAAGTAGCAAAATTTTAAACATTTACGTTGCGAATTTTCGCTTACAAATATTTACAAACCTACGATTAAGACGATAGTGGCCGGCGATTTTGACGAGATAGTAATAGCAGACTCGGGCCCCAGGCAAACGAACCAGCTCATGAAGAATGGTTACCGTCGCCCATAGGCGTTTACAACACCAGTAGCGAAGCAACCTGTCACCATCCTTTAGAATGGGATAGAGAATGATATAAATGGGTCAGACAGGAGGAACGGGGTAAAGGGAGTCCCATGATATGGGAGTGGATAGGGGGAGGGGGAAATGGGCCATCGGAATTCTCACACATCTTACGATACACGACTAGCTTAAGGTTAACCGTTTTACGCCAATATTCTGTGAGTATGTGCGCTTGGTATCACTTCGATCAAGCCGGCCCTAAGAGCTGTAATCAAGACAGTGATTTCAGCTTGGCTCTACCACGTCAAAAATTTGTATAAAAAGCCTTACCTTTTCGGTATATCAGAAGACAAACATTATTCAATGCTTTTGTGATGTGGGTAGGTAATATATGTATCTACAACGGACATACCTGGATTCGATCCTTGACAGCAAGACCAGAGAAGAGAATGAAAATATCCTTCCACGCTTTAATATGCAGCCAAAGATATTAAAAGAGTCCTCTAGAAGCTAATCCTTCCAATCAATGTATTTGTATGTCGCATTCTTAAACCAGTGATGCTAGGACATTATCTTCTAATCATCTATCTATATTATCTTAAAATTCTAAACATGCCGTGTCTTTACATTGAAGCTATTAAAAAAAAACAAATAGACTATATACGACGGAGAACACGATGCATTTTTTAGATCTCTTGTATGTTTGTCTGTTTGTTAGGGATTCACATAAAACTACTGGGCCCATTTCGATGCGGTTCTGATCACTGAATGATTTAAATTGGCCAACTTGAAAAAAAATCCAATTCCAATGTGATTTTTTTATTGATCGATAGCAAATTTTATGTAATAAAATGTGTGATTTTCTTATCCCGGGAATTTTCCCGACGGAGGTTTGTAGTTGTTCGGGTGCATAAAAAATTGCTTATTCCGACACAGTTTCCACTATAACGATAGTTTGAATCCTTTTTAAATGCTGCGGTACTTTGTGTCCCGGGAGTTCCACGGGAATTTCAGGTCGTGTGGATGAAGTCGCGGACATATCCTAGTATCATCTTAAAATTCTGAATATAATCATTAAGGAAACGATTTTTTCCTATTAAATATACCTACTTGTAGCCTGAATGCCGTAAGATTTCAATGTCAGATATAACAACTGCGTAAAAACATAAAATAATTGTATATGAACTTTATCTCGGGCAATAAAAATACACTTTTTATGTTTGATAAAGATAAATGAGAAACAAAGTACCTAGATATCAAAGTTGATACAAAACTTATATTTTAGGTATTTTTGTATGTACTATTCTAAGTTGGTTTATTTTTGCCATATAAATGTGTCGGTATGTAAATAGCGTTTAATTTACCGCCTCTGCTTTATAGTTGGCTTATTGCAATACGGGTACATCAACAATTTTGAACGTTCGTGTTAGCAAAGAACCTACTGCTAGCATTCATGAGCCGGCAACCCGCTTACCAGATTGACCCCTTCGATTCCATCCAGCTTCGCATCGTTCGTATAGTGGATGATCCTGTGTTAATAGACGGCTTTGAATCGCTTAGGCTTCGGAATCTATAACGTTTATACTTTGTACAATAATGATCTGAATAGAATTTCCTGCTTAGATTTTCCCTCTATGCAACGCATTAGGGTTGTTTGAGACGGTCGCCAAAAATAAAATTTATTTGTGGCCGGCAACACATTGGCGACGCCCATTGTTTTGCAAATTGTCTATGGTTGCAAACGCCCATAAATGACACGAAGTTTTTGGCGGGAACTGAAAGGAGACGTTATACTGTCCAGTTTTTTTTATGTGTAAAATTACTCTAAAATGAACAATAGTTGCAGGATATTGATAGTTTTTGAGTAGTAATTATGTCTTTTTATGAGAAATGTGAACTGTATAGCCAAATGTGGCCTTTCGAGTTTTTACGAGAAGTTCGTTGAATGGCGTTGTATGTAGCCTACAATACAACTGCGCTACTATACGAAGACTTATTATACACCAGAATTGGCTGTATGGACTAACGATTCCTTGACTGCCTTTGTGGCGAATTCTATTAGTACCATAAGCGACACCACAGGTAAAACTTATATAATACATAAAAGGCGACACAGCGGTGACTACAATCCACTAGGCCGTTTGCCTATTTGCCTCATCCAAATATACAAAAAACATCTCTATTACCTACTTAACGTAAAGTCAAGTATTAATATAGTATGCATCTCAGAATATAAAGATAGGATAAGTACAAAGTATTGAAACTCCTTTAGCTTTGAAAACTAAGTAGAATTTCTGAAATTTTGAACTGTACCAATATGTAAAAGTCTGCAAAATAAGTGTATTTTCATTAAATACCAAGTATTTATAGATAAACTAGCTGCGCCCCCGGTTTCACCAGCGAAGTGTAGGAAAATCGTTATATTTTGGATAATTAACACTATATTTTTATAAATTATAGCCTATGTGTTATTCTGATGTGTAACCTATAGTAAAGATTCATCAAAATCCATTCAGTAGTTTTGCATGAAGGAGCATTCTTACAAACTTTCGCGTTTATAATATTAGTAATAAGTAAGAATTACCTTCAACAAGTTTTTGCGTTTGTAGTAGTATTTGTATATTTACAGGAGTTCTAAACTTGCAATTTAAATTTCCTTGTACAATTAACAAAAAGAGGTCCGTTACATTTATTATATTCAAATAATATATTTACAATCAAAAGTCAATGGTGAAAGTCAAATAAATAATCATTATTTACATTGCTAAGTGTTGTGAGATCTGACTATTTGGTTTTAGTTTGATAATCAATTTATTGATATTTTTTGTGGTTAATTCTGGTTATTTATTGTTAAGTGTAACAATTTGTAGCTAATTGTTGTTATTTAATATTAAAGTTCTTAACTAAAATGGTTCCGATGTTGAAACGTGATCTAGGTAACCCTTTGAGTTCCCAAACTAAAGAAGTTTTGTATAATTTGTACAAATACTTCGAAAATGAATGCAATAGCAGTCCGAGCAGTATAATGACTCTCCCAAATCAGTTGCTAAATCAACCGGAATTTTATTAATAGAAAGATGCTATCAGAATGCAAATTTCATTCTTCAGAACAGGGACCAACCAAACTTTAAATCACCTAAAAAGAAACCAAATCGGAAGCCTACAATTATTATAGACGATTTTGATCAACAAATAATCCGGTGTACGATTCTCAACTTTCACATTACAAATAAAGAAATTCTCTTAATTCAAAGTTAAATGTCTTGATAAATTTTAGTATTAAAAATGATGTTTAATATTAATATTGGTTCTTTTAATATCGTTTAGTATTATTAGTTTCATATTAAGTACCTGCCTATAAAAATATATAAATATATATTTATGTGCGTATTTTTGACCGTACACTTCTACAAACGCAAAAACGTCTCGAAACTAATTGTAGGTATGTTTTTAACGATTAAGGAACAATTTCTTACGTTACATAAGCCCTTATAGATTCAAAATAATTGAAATAAAATAAATACTGTTTTATTGTTTGTGTTAGAAAGAATTCACAAAAGAAGCACTCACACAAAAAAATAACTTAGTATGTATTATTTTTAAGAACCAAGCTGTTGTATTAGTTTTAGCATAGATATATTTATTCATTATATTTTTTGGTCCCTAACGACTAATTAAATATTTTCCAGACATCGGACAGTTCACACTATACTATCTAGGCATCGTATAAAGTCACCCAATATCATTCAGTCAAAAACGATTAATTAGGTTACACAGTAGATAAACTTACCAAGACAGATCTACAGAGATACTCAGTATATATAAGGAGAGACTACTATTTCAAAGGTTTTTACTTCTGATTTTGTCATACCTACTGTTGGTAAAGAGCTTATCTGAATTACATACAATAGTTCAATTATCTATTTCAATGTTTATAGTAGAACTTCTTTGACTGACATTAGGTGTATTGTGTCGGCGCCTTTGCAGATTTAACACAATAGTTTTTTTTTTATTTCAAGGGATTTTCCTGTACTCTGCAGCCGGTACACAAAAGATCAGACCTTAGTTCAAAACGGACTTTTGACTTTTATTATGCTAAATTAATGCAGGTAGCTAAACGGGTTTGTTTATTTTACTATAGCATAATATAATAACGTTAAGTAATTTATCATTAATTAACAACGCAACTTACAATTAGACGATTTAACTAATCTAAAACATTGTAAAAATGCTGTGTCTGTATTGAAGCTATCAAGAAAGCAACTGGGATGGACTATTTCAACGATAGAGAACACGAAACCATTTTTTTATGTTTCTTATTTTTATATAAGATTCATTCATTCCATAAAATAAAATTTCCACTTACACATACAATTTGAGTATTTTATGTCTAACTGGAAATTTTATTATATAGATATAAGAGAAGAAAGTTGCTTCCAATGTGTTGAAATGTAGCGCGGCCTATAATACTTCACGTATTTGAAATCCCTTTTAAATTGAACGGTTATTATCACACATACATACGTTACTCCTTATGAATAAAACTACAATATGATACAAGTAAGAAATTATATGTCTTCGCCTCACCTCACCTTCTTGTTTTTAAATTAAAACTAGCTGACTTGGAAATGTTCATACCGCCTCAGAATTAATAAATAAAAAAGCTGAATGATAATTTCAGAACGTTCCAACTTTAG
This sequence comes from Dendrolimus kikuchii, assembly GCA_019925095.2. Lineage (NCBI taxonomy): Eukaryota > Metazoa > Arthropoda > Insecta > Lepidoptera > Lasiocampidae > Dendrolimus > Dendrolimus kikuchii. The sequence continues at coordinate 14,760,687 of CM034394.1, forward strand.
TAAAAAAATGTGGCCAAAACTTAACCTGAATGAACATCAAACGTTTGACATTCAAAACCAAAAAAATGAATATACAAACTTCACTTTTAAATTTAATTTGATTTCTGAACGACTTTTAAATTAAATTGATTTCTAACCGACGGGACGGACATCAAATGTTTGACAGGTAGGAATAGTTTCTAAGGGAAAGCGAAATTGTTGTTTTTACTATATTCCAAGCATTTTTTTCATATTTACTCACCTTTTAAACCTTCCCTGGACTTCCACAAATAATTAAAATCAAAATTAGCCAAATCAGGCCAGTCGTTCTCGAGTTTAGCGAGACTAACGAACAGCAATTGATATATATATATATATAGATATTTATACTTATAGTATGCTTCTAACATATATCGTAACTATAAACTATAATAATCAAGCTGATACATAACAAAAATCTGAAGTAAATTAATATTTTTCTAAATATAAAAGGTACATAAAACTGTGAGAAATGTAATTAAATAAGAGAAATATTTTAAGACGGATACGACCTCTACTACCTGATGTAAATAACCAAAACTCTAATTAAATTCAACGTCAAAGAAAAAGATACATTAAGTATAATATATCGATCGGTCTGATGTAGAACCGGCTGACGAGATTAATTTGGAGTTTCAAAAAACGAACCTAATTTTATATTCATTTGTGAGTAAGAGGGCAGCTCCGTGCTCCGCCGATCCTCGTTTATTGACCGAGTCGTGGACAAAGACGCTGGTTTTACGACGTCATAAAACTAACCATTGTTCGGAGCAGCCCCGCACGAAATGTACGCCCGCTTATTGTTAATACTTAAATAAGATATCCATTTTTTTATTGTTTAGCCCATTACGGTCTGCGTTTGTACATATTTTGACTGTTCTGAACGCTTTTCAGTAAGCTGTCCTTTGAATCGTGCCGCGTTTTTTTTGCTCTTTTTGCAAAATCATCACGTGTTATGTAGCCCTTATTTCAAAACTTATTTATTAAAACATAGGTAGTAAGTAGTATATATTAATGTTAATATAAGCGTATTACATACATATGTACGTTATAGAAGTGACAATCTCGGTACCTACTTTAAAGTGCTACCTTGATTATTAGTTTCTTCTCGTTTGCTATATGCCGCTAATATCGATTCTCTCTAATTTAACTTATATGTAACATATGTGAAAACCTATTTATGTATGTATGATATGCTGTTTAAATACGAAATTAATGATAAATATTTAAACTTTCTATTTTAAATTTATTTTGTCTAAAAAGATTTTAAAGTGATTTTACAGTATTTTTTGTTTTATTTCATACTAGCTTCTGCCCGCAACTTCTTCCTCGTGGAATAGTTATTTAACTATCCCACGGGAACTCTTTAATTTTTCAAGAACAAAAGTATCTAAAAGCTACCACCATACAAAATTTCATTTAAATCGGTCCAGTCGTTTCGGAGATTACCCGGTACAAACAGACAGACAAATAGTTTTATTATATGTATATAGATTATATTAGTTTTATCGAATAAGAAATGTTTATTTATAACATTTTATTTTATATTCAACACTAGTTTGTTTGCAATAAACTATTATTATTAGTTTAATTGTAGAGACTAAATTGTCAATTAAGAATGTCAAACTTGTGTCAAAATGCATAGGTACATTATTTTGAATTTAGACAGACACCTTGGTCGTTTTATTGATCTGAGACCGACATTTGCAAATTATTCGTTTAGTCTCTACAATTAAAAGACGTACTATAGATTGTTCTTGCTAGTATTATTTTTTCATAAATTAAAGCATTTCCTCGTTAGTTTTATAACTTACATATATTCAAAATAAGTAGGATGCCTAAACAAATTTAAATTAAAATCTCTTATAAAGTTTTTCAATTTTTATATAGATATACTACTATCATAAGTTTTCCCGGTAATTACGCTTATATACTACTAAAGTTTTCCCCACGGCTACGCCGCGTGAAAAATCCTAGGTAGTAACTCTTCAACACTTTAATTTCTTGTTCAATTCATTACAATTGCAAAGAAACCACCCATTACTAAAGAAACTAAGTCAATATAGAGTAGACAACTGCACAGCAAAACATAAAGAAAAATGTAATTTAAAGTACTTAATACGTAATGAATGACATGTGGACAACCCGACAACGTATTTGTTATTGAATTACAGCGACGGTGTCTACATCGCAATTACAACGTCATCAATTTTGCTAATCCGTATACTCCAAGTAAACGTAAGTTACTCCCCGTGATATAGGTTCGCTCCGGTTAGAATTTCATTTAAATCCGTTCGTAATTTCCACGTGATGTTCTAACAGACAGACAGACAAAAATTCCAAAAATTGCATTTTAATCTGATGGTCCGAATTAGCCCCTCTGATTCTTTTCACATTTTTACACGCAATGTACAAACTCGAACCATTAGCAGATTTATTATAAATATAGATAAATTTAACTAACTAAATTATTAAATTTGATTATTAAATTTTATATATTATTTCTATATATTAAAATCATTCATTTATCATTTATTAAACCCACATTTTGACGATTGTTTTATAAAAGGTCGAGTTGTATGTAGGTTTTTGGAATACGCCAAACTACAAAGTTGTTGCGGGAAGTCTGAAAATGTAATTTCACTCCACTGTTGTGATTTTCTACACAAACATTCATTCATTTCATTCTTGCAAAAAAACAATATCTATTACACTGGACAGACATTTTTAGAACATCTCGCCACTAGAATCTTATTACATTTTCCCTCCGACAATTCTACAGTTTAGAAAACCTAAATAAATTAGCGGATTTAAGTCAATGATAAAGTATTTTAATTTAAAAGATTATGAATGTAAAAATTTGTTACATTATTATTTGGAAACTTTAGGTAATTTTATATAAGATATAATAAAATATTATACTTATACTTGTATATGTCCGTGACTTCGTCCACAATTCCCGGGATAAAAAGTAACAGAGCATTTAAAAAAAGTTGTAAGCTATCTTTTTAGTGAAAACTGTGTCGGAATAAGCTAATTTTTATGCACCCGAACAACTACAAACCGCCCCTGGGAAATTCCCGCGGGATCACATTTATTATTTCATAAAAATTGCTATCAATCAGTAAAAAATCACTTTGGATATTTTTTTTTAAATTTGGCCATTTTAAATAATTCCTAGAAAAAATCCCGCGGGATTCCCGGAATAAAAGTAGCGCTGATTTTAATTCTAAGAAATTCGAAACCGCATCGAAATCGGCCCAGTAGTTTTCACGTGTATCCAGAACAAACAGACAATCTGACAAGAAATCTAAAAAAATGCATCGTGTTCTCTATCGTTTATATAGTGTGTTCCAATTGGGTTTTTTAAATAGCTTCAATGCATGTTTAAACGGACATACAGACACGGCATGTTTAGAATTTTATAATATTTATAGATGTTAGAAAATAATTCGAACACAGTAAAAATTTATGCTCTCATTCTTCTGTCAACATGAATATAAAATGTAGTGAATACCGTCTATATTCGATTATGAGATTTTAAATAATATCCTAGACAATTACCCTATCATATTATTATTATTAAAATTACCCTATCATGTTACGTATAATTTTATCATAAATTATAGAAAATTACTCTATACAAAACAGGAGTTAATCACTAAATAAAAATATACCTAAGTTATTATTTGACTAAGGAAATGGCGAATTGTATCGTTTAGAAAATCTTAAAAAGAAACATTACTATGCAAGTAATTAAGCTGAATTTAACAAATTATCATTTTAAACAAAAATTATGTATACCTACGTTGCTAAAATAAAACAATCTGCGTTTAAGTTGCGGCGAAAAACTCAAAGCTTAACTTGATTTTTCCTTTTTTATAGCGTGTTATAAATTAAGTTTTTTTTATATTTCCTCAAAATGGTAGAAATAGAATCTAAATTCATACAGTCTAATTAAATTATTTAATTACCACTATATAGATAATAAAGTCTGTATTTTTTCAATTCAGAATTTCTACACAGACACAATTATTACTCATAAACCAAAAATAGCCTACAAATATAGTTAATCTTAAATCATATTTCTATCTTCTTATTTTGAAAATAAAACTGATAGCAAAACATTAGATACACTTCAAGTTCCCGCCAAAATGTCTTAAGTAAATACATATATATGTTACCTGTACATAAATTAAATTAGTTAAAAATATAATGAGGACGCCATCTTCAGGTGTGGGTGCGCGACTATTGATCGACAAAGTTTCGACGCATTTTATAACGCCCAATAAATTAAAAGAGCAATAAACATAAATATTCGTCCACGTCAAATCGCATCACATATTCATGCCTGGGTGTTATTTAAAACCAAAACAAGCAATTCGAACATTTCTTGTGCATGCATAAATTAAATATAAAGAAAATTTTAAATATTTTATACAAATGTGACATCTTAAAAGCAGTGTTATGTTATATTACCGTATGTATCTATTTTAATAACTTTTTAATTGCTTTAGCAAAAGTACTACTATAAAGCCAGTAAAGTAGTAAGTCAGTACTTAAATTTTTATGTTACGAGGTAAATATGTAGGTATATATTAATTTATATTGTAGTTTGTACTAATTGAGTGGGTTCTTGAAGCTTGAATTTATTTCACTTGTATGATTATAACGGTGAAAATTCTCTTTGCCTTCAAAGATACTTCGCATATCTGCGTTTTCTACGATAACGGAGAGTATTCCTAAATGGTATTTATTACATTGCCTTCTGTTGCTTTCTACCACTTAACTTGTTGCTCGGCAAGGTGTTTCTCCTCATTTCTTTGAGTCTGTCTACTCGTGTATTCAAAAATTCTTAAGAACAATTACAGGTTTGGAATGATTTTATCGATCCAAGATCTTCCCAGTACAGAGTACAGAATTATGAGTGATTTAGAAAAAATCTTATAATACTTTACGTGTTGAAAACATCTCCAGTGTTGGAAATATCTATTATACTACATCCACTTCCCATCAAACGGGTCTTCAACCTATTTGCTGTTATCTAGCTATACAGGAGTGAATTTTTCAAGTGGACCTTCAAAGCCAAATCCTAAACCATATGAAATAGGGAAAAACACTCATAGGAGTCTCGAGGCCAATTTTGGCGAAAACTTAGTGGCGTCATTAGATTTTTGAAAAATCAATTACCCTTGTCAGTCAAATCAAATCGTAGTGTAATGTAGTGTCAGGATCAATTTCTACTGAGGGAATGTCAAACGGCAAACTAAAGGAAAAGGTTGTTTCTGAACAAAATGTTCTATCTTCCATACATTAATTAAACTCATCACATTTGATCCAATATGAAGATAATTAAAATTATTCTATTTTTAATGGGTATCTATAATTTAATATTCGAAACGCGCCTTATTTTACCGTAATCAATCAAATCAGTAAATGAGTAAACCTTGATTGCGTTCGAATGAGGTGCGGACAAAGACAGGCGCAATTTGATGTTTAAAAACTAAAGTGGTAGGTACCTTTAGGTTTCGTCAAAAGCGGCCTCGAGATTCTTTTCACTGTTTTTCGTTATTTAGCATAGTTTAGGATTTCCCTCTGAAGGCCCACATTAAAATCATATATAAAATTGTACTTGTATGCATGCAATGTAAATTGTATGTATTGCAATACTAAGCCATATCTAATACAAATATAACATCAAATTCATATACAATATAATGTTAATATGCATGGTATTCCTAAATGCAAATGCATCGTAGGTGTGAAATAAAGCAATAGAAAAATATTAGATATTAATTAGTTTTACCATATTATTCAAATTACACTTACTGAACGATTTACACACACAAAGGTTAGGTGACGAGTGATTTAGACAGAAATTAGAAGATTGTTTCATTACACGTAACTAACTTTTACTTGTGGAATTTGCAAAATGGTGTACTTAGGTACAACATTAATTACATAATCCAAGGAAAGATGAAGTGGCAGTGGGCCGGTCACGTCTGTGACAGGACCGACGGCCGATGGAGTGGACGGACTGGAGTGGAGACCACGATTCAGTAAACGTAGCGCAGAATGATCTGAACAATGTCGCCGACAGGGGCTGGATCAGGAGGACGGCTGATCCCAGCCGTGGTTCGCACCATGGTCGGGAGGAAACCCGGATAGGACGCCATCTCCTCCTTCTGCGAGCGCGTCATGCTTGCGAAGGAGGAGGCGGAGCGGGAGCATGAGCGGACGTCATTGCTCCGCTCCCGCCAAAGCAGGACGCGCCGACGCCGGAGGGCGGACTTCGACCTTCGGCCACCGTACGCGGGCCCCTTGGGGTATAGGGGTTCTCACTCACCCGCACATGCCGTCGAGATAAGAGCGCGAGTGTTCCACGCGCGCTCATTTCTCCTCCCGTGGGGCGCGTTACAAACGGCCCCACGCACGTACTAGACATGGACGACGCTGGGGATTTAATCCCACGGCAATGGAAGAGGCCTCGTGATTGAAGCCCACGCCTGCGAGGGCACGCGGAGCCGGGAATCCCAATTACCCGTAGCCCTGGCATAACGCGTAAGACGGAACACCCAGGGGTTTTAGTGGGTATCCCTGACTGGCAATAGCGTGGCACCAGTTTTGACTGGGCGCGCTAGTGCCACCCCCGATCTGGCGAATCCCACACACGGATCGCGAATTATCCCCCCAGGCTTCTGTGCCTGTCTGGCTTAGTCCTCAAACGGATTTCCCCTGGCCAAAAAAAAAAGGTGGACGGTCGACCGGGATATGTAATTGCAGACTTGAGGAAACCTACATTTATTTAAAGAACATTATAAAATTCTTTTGAATTCCACAGAACGCTGTAACATATCTGGTGTTGCAAATCTTGCTAATAGTTGTAAACCCTTTTCTGTAATTCAGTAATTAAAAAGAGTAATGATCATAAAGACCTTTGGTTTCTTCTTTATTAACGAAAAGGTAATTAACTCAAATCTCTTTTTAATTATGACACACAGCTTTAATTCTGTTAATTAAATTCGTATAAACAGAGTAATTAAGCGTTATGTACCTAATAATTAATTTTAATAAATGAAAATATCGTTACATATTTACAGATGAACTTCAAGAACCAAATCTCAAGTATAGGTAGGTACTTATTAACATGTACATTTATCCGTGCAGGAACGGAGAAAGAATACAATTTCCTGCGGCCCGGCGGCCTGTCGTAAGAGGCGACTAAACAACCCACAGCCAGGTGGTAGAGTATTTGCTCGACTGGATGGCGACCACCCCTGGTCTAAAGTATGCCGCCATAACAACCTTGTGTTGTGTTCCGGCATTAGTGACCAGGTTCCAGTCTCCCTTAAGAGGTCAGCAGCGCATTTGTAGCACCTTTGTTGTTGCAAATGTCCATAGGCGATGGTAACCGCTTTCCATCTAGTGGGCCGTCTGCCTGTCTGCTGAACTCCTGCAATAAAAAAAAATGTTTGTTCATTGGTAGTAGACTATCTTCTGAATCCTAGTTAAATATAATATAGGTATTCCAAGGACGTGTGTTGGGATAACTGGTATTATAGCAGGAGACAAAACATGCAGCCAGACTGTCTGGTCTAGACATACCTACAAACGTAGAATAAATAAGTACATTTAATCACACAATTTTTTTTGCTCTATTATAATAGAATAGACGAAGTTATAGCTTTATATCACTCTCGATGCGCCTCTGGTCACAGAGAAGTATCTACCAATAGCGTATGGTATTTTGGAAAAAAGTTCTATGCAGTGGTGACAAATAATGGTGACATTACAGTGGGTTCCAGCTTTTATATGTTTAAAGGATAACGAAGTAGTGGACTCTGTGGCCAAATTAGGAATCACGCACGGTGCACTAATCGATCAGTTACCTGACGACACATAAATACTCTGGAAATTTAAGTCATTATGCCATACTCAATAGAAATGAAATGGAACAACTATTTGTGCCAACAGTCTAAGGACAAAGGCATCTGGTATGCAACAATACAAAAGGGATCAATGTAAGTACTTCTCTCTCTTCTTCCCCTATTCCTCTTTCCTTCCCTCACTATTGAAGATGGTGACATTGGTGACGCCCTCATTCAATGTGATTGTTATAACCATAGTGGAGAGCCGGAACCTGGACAATTCACCTTTTTGGAAATCTACCTCTAGATCTGTTTCCTTTAACTTTACCTGTAAACAAATCTAGTAGATTAAGTCAATTTAACAAAATTAAAGATATAAGTATAACAACAAAAACCAGTCGGAAGGGAAAACAAAATTGATGCCAATAAATTACTACAGTATTAATAAACACTATATTTTTTTTAATAAAATATTCAGTAGTGAATGCCATGATAATTGTTGATTCTTTAAACAAATACATCCAAATTGAAAGATAGAAATCTTTCAATTTGGATGAATATTTAATGAGGAGCCGTCTAATATCGGCTTAAGGCACTATACTGATAAACGTTCTAGTTCCTTGTCCAATATTATGCTGATAAAGATAGAAATCTTTCAATTTGGATGAATATTTAACGAGGAGCCGTCTAATATCGGCGACTCTGTTTCTAGATAGCCTCTACAAGGTTGACGCCTGTAACGAGCTCTTGTCGGAGCCTTTATCAGAGGGGGCTGCCAAATTGTACAAACTCTTATTGTATCTGTATACATATAAGTAATTTGAAGTGTTTTTCTGTTTATCGTAGGAAGGTGACATACTCCTCTGGAGTTAACCCTGTTTGAAAATAAAGATCAAATAAAGTAAAACATTTTTGCTGAAAACGTCTCTGAGGTTGGCGTTGTACGGGCGGCGCGGTTACTTTGGTTGATGTCTTGATATCGCCCGGTACGGTATCAACGTCTTGTGTGCCTACGTAGAACCAAGATACGGCCAAGTAACGGATGGAAAGCTGGATTAAAAATTAATTTAGCCGCTTTCATGTTCGCCGATAATCCAGACTTTATCAAGATATCAAATCAAGAGGATTAAACCCACCTAGTTAAATATAATACACGCGATAACAACTGATTAGCTGTTATACTCATTTTAAGTACATACACCTTGGTAATATTTCTTTTATTAAGTGGATGGAATATAAAACACTTACCATTAATGGATTTTGAAGGGATCAATCAGCACTTTCCTGAATTACATATTAGTAAATATGTTATTATGTGTTTACATCCAAATCCGGACAATATAGACAAAAATATTATCAATATCATCAAGTCGCATAATTTCCATGTTTAAACTATACAAAGCATGCTCTTAACTTAGTATACGATAACATGTACCTATTATCTACATATATATCTCACAGATCTCACATTTTGGCCCATGCACAAATTTGACCCCTTATTCATAATAGTTATTAGAGAGTTATAAGCTTGTTGCGAAAAAAATATAATAAGACCATTATTGTTTAACGACCATACGATTACATTTCGTATCTTTAACGTATCGTAACTGTATATCGTATAATATTTATGTATACCACCTTTGACAAAATAAATCTATTTTATTCCTGCCACGGGTTTCTGGAAGAGATCGCTTCTTAGCGATAAGACCGCCCATTGTGCATGCCCATTTAGAATAGTTTTAGGCTATAAGTTGGTCTTTATTTTCTGTAATGGTGTACAATAAAGTGTTATCTCTCTCTTTATATTATGTTGATTTTTTTTGGCGTGTGTATGTCACTAAACTCCTCCTAAACGGCTGGACCGAATTTGATGATTTTTTTGTGTATTCAGGTGGTTTCGAGAATGGTTTAGATTCACAATTGGACCCTGTAGATGTCGCTGCAATTGGGTTCTAAATTCTAGTTCTTCAGGGCAGGACAACATCTGCCGGGACAGATAGTAGCTATTATAAATAAGGGAGTAACTAAATGTAAACTGACGGTCGGCCGGTCACGTATACCTATGAAGCAGACGAGTCCAGAAATGGAGACCGCGCCTTGATAAACATAATGTAGTACGCACTTTCTCGCGGTGGATTGATAAACTGCACAATGTTGCTGGTGGAGGCTGAATGAAGAAAACAAAATGTCTACCGGAATAAATAGAATTGGAGAAGCTTACGTCCAGTAACGAGCTGCGATTAACTGACGACGAACGACTACAATACCTTAGAAGAAGAACAACCGCACACATCAGCTTGATATAATTTCCGATGTATGTAAAATGCGTCTATGTTTGGATTACTTTATGACGCGTCTGATTATTTAATTCAATGAACGTTGTCTGTATTCTCCAGTTAGTCATGACGTGTTAATGACCTGTGAGACTGCTGTCAAAGGGCAAACAGACCCATGGAAAGGGTAAACAAGTGAAGCCGTGTTTGTCTTAAGCCGGGCCCCTGTGTTGGTGGAGAACAACGCGGTGGTCGCAGTCCTTTGATAATACACCATTTTTATTTATGTCAAATGTGCCTAATTTTATCTAAGTAGTAGAATCGCTGTTGATTATAGAAGGGTGTGAATTTCAAAGTATCTGTTTATCTCATATGCTGCTTCATCTGAGACAATGTTAATGTTAATGACTATACCAAATGTGTCTTGTTTGTAGCGTTAAAACTAGCGCCGTTAATAATTAGCTACATTAGTGTATAATATATATACTTCTGTCAAAGTTTAACGTCATTAACAAAATAATAAAATTAATAAAAATGTCACATCACAAATAACACATTAAACCCATTGCTTCATCTGTATGAAACGGTCACTTACACTAACATTATTCCAAATGGAGCAGAGGCATCAGAATAATATCTAGGTATGTATATATACCTGATTTCTACAGAAAATTGTTTTCTCATAGCAATTAGGAACTACTATAAAAGATAAATTAATTAATTATATTAGTAGTACTTAAATATGTTTTAGGAATTAAGTAACGTGACTTAATTGTTATGCTGTATCATGTAGTTTCGCCCTTTTTAATTTAAGTCCCGCACACGACGGTAACTCTTACACTTAGCAAAACAAATATTCTAAAATCATCTCCAATAGTATTTATGTATCCAATAAATATCTAGTGAAATTGAATTTTTTATATGCTATTGTTTACATTAAAGAATTTGATTTGTAATAATTATTGAGATATATATTTTTTTTTGCAAATTAAGTCTCTATTATTCAAGATACGTGTTAACTAAAGAGCACTAACTTGATTACTTTAATTATATATTTTTAAATTTATATACAGAATTTATTGCAGATTAATAAAATAAAGTAGGGGAAAAATTTTATCCCGCAAAAATTGAAAAGGTACTTTCCGAGGCATACGGATCTGAAATTCACCCGAAACAAACTGCGTAGAGTCCTAGTACATGTCATTGTAAGTTTTTGTATTTATTGTTGGTTATTTTTCTATTTATTCACGAAAGTGCACTATCAATCAATTTGAATGTGTGAATCAAGAAATGCAGTTTACTATGTTCTACGATGGATGGGCCTGTGGGCGGCAAGATGGGAAGCGGCGGCAGCTTTGATAATGCTCTCGAAATGCCCTCAATAAGCATCGGTTTACTCAACATTTAGCGCATTCACATTCCTTCCTGCGCCTACTGACTCAAATTTAGGGCTGAATATCGACGTAATTTAAAAAATAGGTCATCACTTATAATCTACCTGGTGTATATGTACGGGATAGCAACAGCCGTACATTGCCGTGTCAGCGGTTTACGCCGACACGTGCTGTTTAACATATTCGCATCAGTACTCGTTTAGCACTGTACTCGGTCAGTCGGCAAAACAGCCATTGATCTTAGAGCATAATCATAAGCACCATCATCATGGCTGTTTTGCCGACTGACCAAGTACAGTATATATCATACAAAACATACTTTTACCATACCACAAAAAGTTTATGTCAAATGGTAATCACTAGTAAAGGAAACTAATGAATAACAAGATATAGGAACTAGAGGCGTTAAGGAATCTTTTTTTTTTAGATAAGATACATTTACTCAAAAAACCTATTTGATTTCTTATTTTTATCATTCATATAATCTTCCGCAAATATCATTTGGATAGTATATATCATAGACTACGAACGCAAAATGCTTTGTGACCTTACTGACACAAAAAGCGCATTTGTTACAAAAATCATTGCACAAAAATGAATATTATATTTTTGAAAGGAAGTGTGTGCGCTGTTTAGTTTTTTATAAAGAATATACTTGTTCAGTTACCTATTTATTTATTATTCAACAAAGATCACACAGTTTTACGCTATACATTATAAAGGCGCTACATTTTAAAACAGCATATGAGCCAATAATGGATCTTATTTTGTTGGTAAAACTAAGAGAAAAAATTAATTTAAATGTCTTAATTATTTTTAACTAGCCAACTTTAAATATTTTCTGGGACTAATGATGGTTAAATGTGGAAAGAATTATTTAGATAGCGATGAAATTTATTTCTTATTCTACTGTTTCATTTGGGAAAATGTTATGGTTATTGACCGTTTCACTTAACGTTTCTGATGCGACATTGTCGTTAATTGTTAACGACGTTAAATATTGACAGATAAAGTACGTATATACACTAGTGTAGCTATTTGTCAACGGTGTCATTTTAAGACACATATAACAACAGTCAATAACTTTAACATTAGCCCGGATGAATCCCGAGCATTAATATGAAAGTAGTTTATATATAAATAAATGTAAGTGGAGTGGAGATTTCCTGGTGTTGCAACCCTGCCAATCCCGGAGTCTTTAGTGACGATTAGTCAGCAATATGACTCTAAACTCTTAAATCGATACTATAATATACATAAATAATTTTCTAAATGTTTTACTAACTTCCATTGGACCATATTAGCCACAGTTGTATAACTGACTATTCAACTATAGGAATAGACGATAGATAAATTAATCGCACAGTGATTATTAACACAAGAGATTATCGGACTGATTCATTAAAATATTTTAATAAAATTTAGTTAGATACATTGGTTATTAAAATAGGATAAGAGGAATTATTAAAATACAATATTTTAATAAAAACTGGATGTTGTAGTATACAAAATCTATAAATAATAAAATCGGTGAAGTGCGTGTTGGTATCCAATCTCAATGGAGGATTCCATATAATATGATCTTCATCCATTTGTCATTTGGCTACAGAACCCAAAAAATAATAATTAAGAAATACCCCTAACCCCACAACATATTCAGTAGATATTGTTCAAATAAATTTTTCGTCATAAGTATTTTCTGAAGCATGTAAACTTGATTTCTTCAAAATTGTCCACCTCATTGTTCAACAGTTAGAGCGGGGAATACACTTTTTACATTTGAGTTTACACGCTTATTTTAGTGAACTGCGTAAAAATCTCTCTCTCTCGTGCATTCTCTCAAAGGTGAGATTGCACTTCACACCGGAACAGCAGGTGATGCTGTACAAAGCATAAGTACGAGCATATAATTATGGACTACTGTTCTCACTTTTGAGATGGTTCAGCCAAATATCAACTTGAAGTATTAGAGTCTATTGAGAGGAGAGACGGACTGGTTGGCAATGACCAGCTTTTCGATGACAAAACCCAAATTCTTGAAAATTGACGCAGGGTTGCCAGCTTATCGGTTTTCTATCGGACACACTTTGGAGAGTGTGCAACGGAGCTCTTCATCTGATCTCACAGTTTCCCTTTCATCATTGGATAATCAGACACATTGGTATGCGGCACTTATATATGATGGATATTCCACCTATATGACCGAAGCTTTACGTCCAACTTCATCATGCGCACCGCAAAAGAATGGAAGTCATTGCCGGAGTATGTATGTCTTTCAGAATACTTAAAACCTGAATATCTAGAAGTCCCATATGAATTGGTACCTTTTAGGTGACCGTTTGACCGATAGTTTGAATGGAGCGTTAGGTAAACTTCTAGGCGCTAAGAACCTCAGCCAGAAGGCCCAGCTCGCCATACACAACGCGGTGCTGGTACCTACGCTCACGTATGGAAGCGAGAGTTGGGTATGGAAGAGAGAGCATGAAAGTAGAGTAAACGCGGTTGAGATGCGAGCACTGCGCAAAATCTGCGGAGTGACGCTCGCGGACCGCGTTTGTAATACCGAAGTAAGAAAGAGAGTTGGTCTGAAAGAGAGTGTCGGGGTGAAGGTAAGGAAAGGAATGCTCCGGTGGTTCGGGCATGTGGAAAGAATGCATGATGAAAGAATGACTAAACAGATATACAATGCAAAAGTGGATGGATGCAGAAGTCGTGGAAGGCCACGACACACCTTCCATGATCAAATTGATCGTGTACTAGCGGAGGGTGATGTCAGGAGCCTTAAGAACAGACGAGTGTGCATGACAAGAGTTATGAATGTCAAAGAAGCAAGTGAGGTGTGTAAGAATGGGCCTAAATGGCGCTCTGTTGTTCGTGCCTACCCCGCAAGGGAACTGGCGTGAAGTTATGTATGTATGTATGTAGGTGACCGTACTCAATCTTTGACCATATCTCCGCTCTGCATCGAGCGAAATCATGATCTCAAGTAGCATAGGTTCTCGTTTGACGATGGTCAGAAATTGAAGCTTTACAGCCTTAATTTATTTCAGAATATTCATACATTAAAAGTTAAAGGGGGACACAATTTTCATGAATTTGGAAGCTTATCTCATTTCGTAATTTCTTGGTTTAAATAAAAATTCAGTAATGTACATTTTTGTTTTTTGACTACCTGACTAACGATATGTACACCAGACGACTATGAACACTGATAACATTATTTCAACACATAGTTACATGTATGGCAGCCCAGTCTTTATTATTTACCAAATTCACTCCATAACTTTGTAGCGCTATACAAACTACACTTTCTGGTAAAACTGTATATAATTGTATTCATGTAGTTCAGTGCTTTCTGAGAAAAAATATTATGGCAAACAGACGATAACACATAAGGACGGACTTTCCGTTTTTGCCAAAATAGCTACGGAACCCTAAAAAATATTTAAATTCAATAATTCCCGTTTAAGGTTAAAAAGCACTTTATCCCACTTTGAGTGCGCCAAGAAGTCTTAGGGAGTCCCCATATTAGTCGGCACCGATTCGGCCAATACAAGTCAAAAAGAGCTTTACGCCTACGACTGAAGGTCCTCAGTGATAACGTTTGTGCCGGCTCGCTGCGAGTGTGCCGAATAATAGATATAGGGAATTCTTTTCCTCTATATTCTAAATTTAATTTAACAAGTTTTTTTTGCTTATTTGTATTGTTAATTACAAAGATTACCATACCATACCTTACCATTTGAAATCAAGATAGCCGTTGCCTAATTACATCTGCGCTGGTACTTAAACTAGCGAAGTAGGTATTATAAGTAAAAACTTTAAAATTGATTATTTTTTTATCTATTCCTTAACCAAGGATACACTAAAAAGTATGTAAAATCCAATAATATGAATATTAACTATTAGATGAATATGATTAACATTTTCGTCCTATGCACTTTGAAAATATTCGGTCCATTTTGCATAATTTTAAGATTTTGATATGTCTTGTATCAGCTAGAAAGATACCTAAACAAATACTAGTGACTAGTATAAGAATTTATTGTTAAATTCCAAAGATGTACTTTGCAAACAATAATAATTTATGTGACTGACATTGTGACAAAGCAAATTAAGGTGAGACTGGGCAGAAAACAAATACAAGATTTAATAGATTAACATGGATTTATTTAGTTTATCAATTGTGTTTCGTGATAGTGCTGCATACATTCTAACAACTCATGTGTTCACAAACGGTTCTCAAAACATTAACACAATATTTCTACACAACAAGCACATAATCTTACAAGCCCCGGATGTTTTCATTTCGATGTTATTTATCTTTCAACATACCAAAAATATTGTAACATAGCACCACTTTTCCTACATACATAATTGTTATCACAAAACGAAACGATAAACAATAATTACCTCACGTCCATGAGCTTCGAATCAATAAATAAAATATTGTAAAAACACCATTAACAAAATCAACTTAATGGTTACAATTCTAAATGAACCCCTCTCAATAATTCATCGGTATATAATTCTGAAGTCAATAATAATACATTATGTGTGAACATAGTGATTATTTTATAGAAATTGCCTTAATAATAATTTAATCTATAGTTTAAGCTATTATTTACAGAACAATTACAAGCTAAGGATAATCTCATTCAACGTAAAAAAAATATATGCGCCCACTTCTCAAGGCCACAAGTGCGATAAAAAAAGCCATATTCTATTGTTTTAACGTGTTATTATTACCATGTAGATGAATTTATGAGATTCTTAATGAATTTTTACACAAATTAAGCCATATAATTGATAGTTACTTTTTATTATCACTAAAATGTAGCGATGACGAGATATTTAAGTCAATTATTACCATTCACCAAATATTTCGATGACTCGATTATTTCCAATCGTAGTCGAAGATTTCAATTCCGACTCGGACGTCGTAATCAATGGAAGCGCCGAAGACTCGATGCGACTTACGAATATGAGTCCCGATTGGTCTAGTCCGTCTGCTGCCGAAACTATTGGAAAACATGTCAACTGTTCAGTCGAGGAACCGGTGGATTGTCGACTCGGTTGTAATTTTAAGCCGATTGCTATTCCTTTAATTATTTAAATATCTCGGAATTCTATCGCTACTTATTAAAACGTATATTTGAATAATTTATAACTATAACTATTTATTAATTTACACTTGGTCACTGGGTTCACTTTGAAAGTCAAGAGCACTCGTTGCTCTGAGAAGCATCGAAAACCATTTAAAAATTAACTGAATAATACTTAATTATTTATTAATAATATAAAAATATAGTAATCTATATTTACAATCGAATGACAAAATTTATTATATAAAAAAATTATCTAACAGTACTTTTTAAATAAAGTACCTACTAAAGATGGCTATTAAGGCGTGAACACTTAGGACGACAATATTAACATTAAAACAAATTATTATAAAAGCGGAACTGTTCTGAAAGTAAGAATGTTTCTTTAAATGGTAAAAATACTGTTTACTTAGAAAATAAAATAAGGTCCTCACCAAAGAAATATCCTGTTTTCAGAACTTGCTAATAGGACTAAGTGTCTGCGCTTACAGCTTATAAACACTACTATCAGTGTAGCGTGTGGAGTATTTATGTAATTTTAAATATTGATGTTTATCGACACGCATTCACAGTATTCTCACGAGATTGCACTAATATGTATCACACGTTTACAGTCATGTCGTAACTAATATATGTATGTTAATGCACTGGTACCGTAACTTTTTATTATACACGTAATTGTTCAATTGTCAATGTTTAACGCATCATGGTCACTACGCGTAGGTTTCGTGAGCACAATAGTCTTGTTGTGGTCACAGAAGAGATACCGGCGGCACGCCTGGCACCAGCGGCTCCGGCACGCCCTGCAGCACGCCTTGGTGGTAGTGATGATGATGCATCATGCCGTTCATCATCTGTTGGTGATGTAGCATCGTCGCGTGGTGCAATTGTGCATGTTGCAATGACGCATGGTCACCTTTATCTTTCATCACTACTTCTTCGCGTTTCTTCACCTGTTTCCGTTCTTTGGCTCGTCGATTTTGAAACCAAATTTTTACCTGGAACAGTATATATATATCATTTCTTTTGATTGTTGGCATCATAAAATTTGTATTAAGATTTTATGAATTAAAACATTAATCTTGTATTTATTTAAGTATAAAAAATATTGCTTTAAAACTTATACCTATCGCTATCGTTTTCATGAATTTAAACAGTCGATCAAAATAATGCAATGATAAAAATTATTAATTCCTAACGTGAGTAGGTAACTTACATGTTACATGATTGATTACTTTATTGACCGTTCAGAATTATAAATCCGAAAACTTTAGCAACATAGATGAATTATGTAGTTTTTTTTGTATAAGGTTTATTAAACATATTTGATGCGGTGTGGAGAATTACCTGTCGCTCGGAGAGGCCAAGGCTAGCAGCTAGTTCAGCCTTGCGCCGGATAGTGATATACCGACTGTAATGAAACTCTTTTTCCAATTCTAACCGTTGGTGATCGCTATATACTACTCGATATTTGTCCTTCGTACGTGTTTTACCTAAAACAAAATTATCTTTAATTATTATTTATATAATCACCAAAACTATTAAGATATGAAAACCACTTTGGGCAAGACTAGCCCACCTTCTGGATTACGAAGTATGTTATGCTTATTTCCGTAATGAAAAGCACATATCTATAAATACTATGTTCCATGGTTAACGGTAGTAAAAGAACAAACATATAAACTAAATTCTAATATAATTAATATACAAAGTACAAACTAATAAAAGAAATATGAAGCTCATCTCGCAAAATTTTTACATCGCTGTATCCCACGGGAATAATTGTGGATTCCGAAATGAAAAAAAAAAACTATCTATGTTTGTTCACGTTGTAGCAGGAATACACTCGCATGCATATTATATACAATAGTTGATGATAATTTTTTCCTCCTCAAGGTCATGAAGAAGAAACAAACTTTTACCTAAATATTCAAACAAAATCCTAGAATGAAACTATACCTAACTATTATTATGGATACCAGTAATCAAAACATGACTGCTATCTGCCCCTCACACTTGTGAGTGTCACTAAAGAAATTCAATAGTCTGTATTACTATCAAGATTCAGGCGTAGTAGCTATTGGTAGGTGTCTTGATTGGATGGGACCGGTGCACCATACTTGAGACCAGTGTTGCCGATTTGGCATTTTTAATGCTAAATTTGGAATATTTTTAAACCTGTTGGCATGAAAAAATGAGCTTTAGCATATTGCATATTTTAGCATTTTCTGAATTTTTTGTATCTTTCGAATTTTAAGTACTATTAATGGCAATTTTTTTATTTGATTGACTTATTGTTCATACCCCTGAAAGATATTTACTCTGTGCAAAAGATTGATAAGCCCATAGACAATATTTTTAAAATAATTAGTGGATATGGTAACTCTGTTATGAATTAGGGACTTTCCCGAATACAGAATAGTATAAGATTTTGTTTACATTCGGATTCAGATCTTAGAAGACTTTCAAGTGCAAGTTGGTACCGATACTTGTATTGTGATAGCTTTAAATTAAACG
Source organism: Dendrolimus kikuchii (assembly GCA_019925095.2). Classification (NCBI taxonomy): domain Eukaryota; kingdom Metazoa; phylum Arthropoda; class Insecta; order Lepidoptera; family Lasiocampidae; genus Dendrolimus; species Dendrolimus kikuchii. Next base: position 14,779,862 of record CM034394.1, read on the forward strand.
TTTGTTCTTATGTCCTGTGTGCGTGCTTGAAAAGTAGTTTCCGATTGACTCTGGAGAGATAATATGCCTCCAAGATATGAACAACATGATCGAGAAGAGTGGGAGAAGATGAGCGAGTTTAAACACTGGCTAACACGAGCTAAAGAAGATTCGACCAAAGCTTACTGCAAATACTGTAAGTGCAACATTATAGCCAAAGTATAGAGTTGTGATGCCAATGACTATTGATTTTGAAGTTGGCCCTTCAACATCACAAGCACAAGCTCACGACGATGATGATATTGATGATCTACAAATATTATTTGATTTATCTTCATGATTAAATATACTTAAAAATTGCACTGCGTTTTTAATTACACTACCTACTTACAATTATTTTCGTTTTTAATTCATTTAAACAAGAGTTGGTATTTGGCATTTTTATTAGCATATTAAAGTTTGATCTAGCACATTTTTAGCATTATTACCGCCAAAGTCTAGCATTTTTTCCATTTACAAAACTGCAACACTGCTTGAGACAACTCGTGGGTGCTTTGCCTTTAGTTCCCTACTTCACGGGAGGGACGCCGGACGTAATAAATACACGTATAGCAATACAAGGCTGTCCTTGTTTTTTCGAGATGTAATCCTTCATGAACACCCTACCGCTAGTGAACATAAATAGGGTAGTATTGGACTCCCGATGGCATGTTTGGTCCCTCATAATCTATTGTTCTACATTTGCGAAGCATGTAGCTTAAAAATGAAGTGGTAGTGTGTATACTTAAACATTTTTTGTCGACATTTATGTTTAATATTATCAGACCCACATTCAAATACTGTATCTATTTATTATTTCCTACTTAAAAAACTAAGACTATTTTTTTATGCAAAACAAGTTTTTACATTGTAGGTATGTTTAGCAAAATAAAAATTTAAAACTAAAATATTATCATCGGTTATCATATTTACATAATCGAAATTCTATTCTACTTTTAACACATATTTTTTTGTAAATGGCACTAGAGCGTAAAACAAAGTCATTTAACAATTTTGTCTTTTTAAATATTTTTAATTAAATTGCAACAGGAGATAAATAATGTATATGTTAGGGGCAATTTGATTAGGCAGTATTAATATGGATCGATCATTATCAATAATGACCAAAAGCGTCGGTCAATTTGATAAATTTATAACTTTGGCCGGCCTATATTAATAAAGCACAACGGCCCGTGGTCCATTTGAAAAATCACTAAACGAAGGCTAAGGCGAAGCCAAGCGGAGTTCCCGCCTTATATATTGTCCAAGATAAGATTGTTATTTTATTCATAGTGATCGGAAAAAGTGATTAATCATGTAATTTTATTTATAGTGCCCACTTAATACGGGCATTATGTATATAGACCGGTCATTGTTCATAGTGACCGGATTTATCAAATTGCCCGTAACAAATAAAACACCCATTACCCAACTTATGCAGCTATTTATTTGTTTATGATTTAAAAAAGTTTGAGAAACATTTTCGTCTCTGTTGGTAAAAGCAAACATTTTGGGGTAAGTTTAGTAGTGCGATAATTCGTCGGTTTACTGTTTGAAAAGTCTTTTATATTCTCGTAAGGAGGCGCGTAGTCGCCTGAGTGTAATGTGGGGAGAGTTGTGAGGGAACAAGTCTCTAGGGCTCGATAAGGTAAATCCGAGCGGTGAGCTTCAGACGCGCCGCGCGCGGTGGGTTTAGCCCGGGATTATTTTGGGACCACACCTGGCGATCCGCGCACATGAAAATATTTTGTTTTGTGTTATTAAAATATTTTTAATTATTATATTCAATGACGTGCAGTTTTACGAAAATTATAATTCTGATCGGTAGTTTTCGTTTGCGCATATAAGGCATACCGGTTTCCGACATGTAAATAATCTATATTGAACTTTATATGTAAGCATAAAAGGCTGAGTGTTGCCCCGCTTACACGATTCATTCACTGTGGTGCACTACTAAAATTATACCGCGCAGGTACATCTAGAAGATTTATTAGTTGTGTAAAATGTATGTGTCTATTACGTTTAATAATAATAAATATAATATTGGCTGTTATAAGCGAGAATTTGTTGAAATTGTGTTTGAGTTGCGAAACGTACAATTTGGCTGAGGCGTTTGTTACATAGGACCTGGTTGCTTATTTACTTTAAGTTTATTTTAAACTGAAATATTCAATTTTTAAAAATCATCAATCTCCATGATAAAGCACCGTTCCAGTTTTACCTTTTTTGATATATCTATCCTACGGAAACGACGTCCTCTTTAAGAATAAAAACGTTTGTCCCGGATATACCTACGCTAGAATTATGTTGAGTTTCATTTAAATCCGTCTAGTAGTTTTATCGTGATGTTCTGAGAGACAAACAGACAAAAATGGCAAAAATTGCATTTTGGAAATCTATTAGTCGGAATAACTCTGATATTTTTCTCATATTTAGATTCGTTATATAAACTCGATAACCCCAACAGATTCATTATCTTTTAGTAAAAGACTATCTGTGCCCGAAACTTCCATCTTGCAGAACTACTAAGTAGGTAAACTTTAAATTCATATTTTCTGAAGCCTGCACGAATATATAAGTACACATTTTAAGATAAAGTTCATGGTTTAATGTCTTAAATATTGGATGAAACCCGAGAAGCTTATTTGAAACAAACTTTGAGACACATAGACAAAAATTTTAAAAACGGTTACTTATTATGACTTAGGCGTTGTATTTATAAAACTAAACATTTTTCACTTAAATGTTGTTTTTTTTTAACCATGGAAAGACAATTTAATTTAAGAATATTGGATAAAAAGAATAAAATTATGTTACCCATTATAATGTCCGATGTTATAATGTTACTGCTCCATCTGGGATAATGGTATTGTTAGTGGCTGTGGCCAAATGTGTTTTGTTTACAGCATTAAAAATAACGCAGTTCATGATTAGCTACATTAGGGTATATATACTGTTGTTAACTCGCAATGTTTTGTCATTAGCAATTAATCCTATCACAAATAACGTATTAAACCCATCGCTACAACTTCGTGAAACGGTCACTAGTACTAACTAACATTATCCCACATGGAGCCGTCCGTGCTCCGTAAGGGATATAATGACACATTATTACGCCATTCTAGCAACATTGATCCTTTTATAGAATGGCTTTCATTACCAGACTTGCTTAGAATTACAAGGCTAAATTCAAAATTCATTATGACACAACTCTGGTTTTTTGGAGTGCTATACGCGAATTAACTTTACAACTTGAATGTGTACATACAGATTAATGCATACAAATTGTATCAAATACAGAATTTTTTGGAGTTTTCCCTCTTGTAGAAAATGATAATTTGTTGACATACTTTTATCTGTGTTGTAGAAGTCTCAAAGAGTAAAATTACGAAGATAGAGGTATATCTATGTACATAACACTAAGACAGAGGTGAGGTGTCTGTGTACCTAGTTGGAGTGTGTAAATATTTCTTATCTGAGTATTATGAACTTCATAAATTATGTTTGTCACATGCGAGAGAATCATAGTGGAATTAGATATTTTACGTAATTCAACATTTGACAGTCGTGGCAACTTGTTGTTACCGTACACGCGTCCCAAACTCAAATAACGCGTGTTCAAATTCTGACCGGATAAAGCATGAACTTCATAGGCAGAGTTTGTTGCCTAATGTGCATATTGTTACAATTATCATGTGCTGACGGTGAAGAAAAACATCGTGTTGAAACCGAGGGAAACATCGAGGTAACCGACGTGTGTAACCTGCCAAGCCGCCTTGGACAAATCTCTCCCTCTAAAAATTAGAAGGCTCGAACCCAGCAGTAGGACTTTTATGGGCTATTATTATTATAAAATTTTAAAGACTTTTTTACTTTTTAATATTATACTATTACAACTCAGGTCCCGACAAAAACAAAACCCACCTGCATTTCTGAAAGAAAGCACATTTATTACCCGTCGGTATTTGAACCAATAACATTGAAATTGTTTTATGGTCGTCTTCTTTTGTTTACTCATTGGCATACGGCCTATTTTTGTATTGTAATCATTAGCCAGATGTTACGGATTTTAAAGTAAAAACTGATTCTAGGAAATTCGGTCCACGTTGCCGCGCGGACATATTGCATTTGTGCAGTATAAAACAATGGCCCGATTGAGGGAGGAGTTGGTCGAGCGAAAACCACGAGCGAAGCGAGATGTGTGTACTACAAACGGTAATCTAATAAGTGACGGACTTTGCGAGGTTTATTAAATTACGACCTTCTACATTACGTTTGGACTTGTTGTGTTCGGTTATATTTGTACCTGTGTTATACGCGTTTGTATAGTTCTAATAAACTCTATAGTAATTCTAACGGCATTTTAATTCGAGTCTCACGACTCGTAACAATACCTAATTTACTAATACTATTGATTTTTTTCAAAGGTCGTATATTATTTTCTTTATTACCTACATCGGAAGGTTAGTTAAGAATATCTTTCATGTTAGGTCTGATTACCTGGAAGAGATCTCGACCGCCTAATACCTACATAGTACCAAGATGTTTTATAACTATGCATTTTGGTGATTGTTTATTTGGTTGAGCAATAAAGTGTTATTACGGAAAATCATTTTTCGATTAAAAGAAAATAAATAATTATAAACCTCGAATAAAAAATAAAAAGCAAGCACTAAGTATAAACTAAAAATCAGTCAAAAAATATTTGATTGAATTTTAATTTTTTCGTCCCTATTTACAATTGCAAAACCCTTTTGAAAAATAATTTCCGGTTAATCGTATTAGGGATTTAACATAATTGAAGTCTGACATGTAATCGCATGACGTGGTAACTCAGTTGGTAACACTTTCGAGAATCAAACTCGCGTTTCAAAAGAGACTGGTTCAAATCCTGACCGCAAAGCATGCAGCACTTAAGCAGTTTTATTTATTTATTTATGACCCAATGTACACATTGTGACAATTTCCAAGTCATGACGGTGAAAGATAACATCTTAATGAAACGTGCACATCTTAGGTAAGCGTGGCGAATACTAGCGTCCGGTACTGATAGGTATTGCCTGTTCCCCTTTAAAAAAATATAATGGACTCTTACTATTATTTCATTAATTTTGTATGTATTAGTATTATCTTAATGAGCTTTCTAATATTGGTTATGCTGTATCATCAATAGGATTTCCATGCGTTTACAAAGTTCGTATAAAATAGAGCCTTTATCTACACTTTATATTCTATACATAATAAACATTTACGCCTTTATTCATATTCACTTAGAGTAAGTTTGCAGGCTTCTTTAAAGTTCTTAAAGAAGCCTACAAACTTACTGTTACTCACTATGAATAACACCGATAATATATTTGATACATTTAAAATACAAAATTATGATTTTACTTCCTACAATTCAAAGTAATGAAATGACACCAAATCTTAACCAAAATACATTTCCTGTTAGGGAAGTAAACATAGTGAAATGGTTGAGAATAAGTTAGACAAACAGATTCATTCTGTCCATAGTGTGAGTGAAGTATTGGGCTTTGCAGCGTTTGATAAATGTTGTTAATGCGAAAAGTAAATATAAATAGATATTCAGAGACTAGCCGTGAAAACTTTAAAATGAGAGTAAAAAATATTAAAATATGGGTAGTAGATACCTACACATGTTACTCAAGCTCTTAAAATATCTCTCAAATATTGCAGGTAACTTAAAAATGATTGATTGTTAGTGTGTAATGAAATAAATGAAAAAGGTATAATTTGCGAAAAACGTACGTTTTTCGCTGTTTACTTTCCACAGAAAGTCGCGCGATACTTAGTTTATATCAAAACCGATTAACACGGGGGGGGGGGGGGGTTATTTTCAACTAATAGCGCGGCCTCAAAATGTAATGCGCTCTGTACTTAATTAAATTTCAATTTAAACTAAGATTCTAGTTATTTAACTAAACAGTTAAATAACTTTACGCATTACTGCGAATGCAAGTAGCTACTGTCGGTAATGTCATATATTATGTACCTATGTTGCAGTTTTTTGAATTTCAAAAAGCCATTATTTAGCCAAATTATAGATAATAAAATTAATATAAAGAGAAATGCCACCACGTGATATTCAAGAAAGCTTTTTGTTTTAGCGCTTTAGAAATTATTAATTTAGTTGAGAATACATCCATCCAATGTTGTAGGTGTCCTTGATGCTGATAACGTCATAATATTGGTAGATCTAATTTACGATGTCATTAATAAAATGAATAGCCCTAGTTTTATGCTGACTGCAGGTTATCATGGGTTTTCACAAAAAACTAAATTGTTTGTGGTGCGCAAACAGTGCGGGCGGGCGCGGGCGCAGGCGCAGGCGCGGCGTATAGTTAGTGTTTAGTCAGCGGTTATCATGGACAAATAGATGTACGCTTAGATAGGTGCCAGATAACTAAAACATGCAACAACTAAAGGATGAGCATGACACAAATACTAACTGCATAATAGTCATCTTATCAACTTATCATCTTTTAGCTTACGAGTACTTTTACAAGAAAGAAAAATATTTATTTCCAATAGTGACACGCAACACAAAATAGTACTTCGTTTCTGCATAAATAAAAAAAAACATGAGAATCATGCAAGAAAAAAGAATTGTGGTCGGATAATGATTGAAGTATTCGAAAATTAAAATATTCGAGCAAAAATTGTTTAATTAATTAAAATATAAATTCAATAAATATATTATTAAATTTTGAGCCCGTCGTCAACCGTCGTTATTCCTTATAAAGGAATACGAAACGTCAACGACCCTAGTTAATTAATAACTGGGTAATAAATATAAGAATTGTAATAAAAAAACTTCCTGAATCGCCAAGAGAGAGTTACAAATGAACGTAATAAGTAGGATACAAAAGTATCTTAGCTTTAATATAACGTTAAAAGATGATAAAAGTAGGGCCCCAAGTCTACTAAAGCAATCGTGTCCGAATAATCGTTTTCATTGACGTCATAGCGGACCAAGAATGACAAAAGCAAATATTATGCTTCCATTATCATACTAGTGGCCAATAATTCTGATATTATTGAAACAGTAGAATTAGGGCTCAGATAAAGCAGAATACATTGAGCCGGAACAGAAACTTCTGCAATAGTCAAGCCGAAGAAAATATGTAAGAAACATATACCTAATAATTACATATTTTGGTATGGTTTTACTATTGATGCAGTTTTATTAGAAACATATCGTTCCAATATTAGAAGGTTTGTCTAGTAGGTAATTTAAATAACACAAATAGACTAATATGTGCTGGTTATATTATCTACATCCGATTTCAGCAGCATTCTTATCTTTTAAATATAAGAATTATAATAATATAAAATATTTATAGGAAGAATATAATAAATCTAGAAAATAAAGTACTATAATTATAGTAATATATACCTATATTGTTTATTAAGTAAGTAGATACCTAATTCGTATAAGTTTATTTCAAGTAAATAGATGAAACGAAGATCCCACAACGATGATGATGAAACTAACGGTATATTATAAAACATTAAATATTAACAAAGACTAGCAAATGGGGATCCATGGTCTATACCTAGCCCTATGGAAATAAGGTTGATGCGATGTATAGATTTTGTATTAGTTACAAGCAAATTAAAGATTAACGGCCTTATTCACATTGACTTAAAGTAAGATTGAAGGATTCTTTACGGTTCTTAAGAAATTCAAACTTACTGTAACTCAATATGAATAAGAACGTAAATTGTGGACATTATACAGGCGAATTTTTCAAGTGGCCTGTAGGGCCAAATTGTAAACTATGGTAAATAACGAAAAATACTCAAAGGAGTCTCGAAGTCGATTTTGACGAAAACTAAAATGGTGTCATTAGATTATTGATAAATTAATTGATTACCTTTGTCATGGATCAAATCTGCTGATCTCGAAAAAATAAACACGTCTGTATTATTATATCAAATCATAGTGTAGGCTTTAAGGATCAATTTTTGTGAAAGAATATAAAAAGGAAAACCAACATAAAAGGTTGTTTTTGGACAAAATGTTCTATTTTCCATATATTTAGTTACCTACTTTAGTTTTCGTTAAAATAGGCCTCGAGCCTCTTGAGTGTTTTTCGATATTCAGTATAGTTCGAGATTTGGCCGTGAAAAATTCATCAAATACACAATAAATAATATTACTATCTACATTTTTTTATAAATTTCATAATAAATTTTATTACTACTTTAATCCGAGACAACTCGATTATAGACATTAGTCAAAAACGAAAATGTATAAGTTGGTTAAATCGATGTTATGGAATGAATAGGTATGGCCTAGCACGCATCAAATTAGGAACAATCTACAGAATTTAAATCTGGTGCGGAATGAAGTGCGCTCTCATAGGTTTAGCTTTGCAAAACAGAATCGCACCGCAAAAGTATTTATTGCGCGCAAGATCTAACAATAACTGTTTATAAACAATTATTCTTTTTATCATCCGTATACAATAAATTTGAAAGCTTAAAATAGTAAAATATCTCAATATAACTACCAGTAATTATGACTCATTAATGTAATGAAATTGATATGTAATCGTAAACATAATGTATGCACAATAAATTTTTATACAGGCAATCGTCTAATTACTATTACATAACAAACAGATTATCCTAATAAAAATAAAATACTAACAATCCCTATCTGTCCACTACGCAACTTTATATTAATGTATTCATGAAAACAAATAAATAATTACTCCAGTACATTGTTATTGTTATTATAATAAATCACTTCATAGTGCAATAAATTATACTTGTGTAATATAAAGAGATTTGCCTTAAGTAATATATAGGTTACACTCATTCCATTATTACAATATAGTAATAATGATAACGAACGTCATTCATTTTAGTCGTGAATGTAAAGATAAACTAATATCGCTTGTAAATATAATGCACTTACAAATTGGAAAATAATGTACACTACGCATGGGTGGTATATTATGACCGAAGTGTATAAAAATGCTATAACAAAACTGATGTGTTTTATTGCCTGAAGCAGACAGGCAAAAGCTTCATCTCATGGAAGGTGGTTGTCATCGCCTATGGACAGTTACAACACCAGGAGCCGTGCCAACGCGTTGCTAACCCTTTAACACCCTTCTTAAACAACCTCATGTAGCGCAGAAGGAAAACCTCGGCGGCAAGTTCCCTCCAGATTATTCTTCTAGGTGGAATAAACGTCGTGGACAACCGTTGCGTACACGAGCATAATAACTCAGGGAAATAGGAGAGAAAAATTGTTCATCCGTCGATGGTGAGCCGTACCGTTGTGAAAATGAGGCGTGGTTAAAACAGTCAACAAATTGGCGTCGGTCATAACTAATTGTAAATATTTATTGGGGCACTTTTTAGTGGATATTTTCCGTTCACGATAACTTCACGAGCAGGGTTACCAAATTCTAAAAATTAACATCACTTAAATATCCCTATTAATACTTATTATAAATGCGAAAGTAACTGTCTGTCTGTTACACTTTCATGAAAAAGCAACTGGATCGATTTGGTTGAAACTTATTACATATATATTTTCGATGCCGAGGATGAACATAGGATACTTTATATCCCGAAAAATAGGATAGTTTCCGGGATAAAAATATATTTGTCTCTGTTTGTTATGCTTCTATGGAAAGACTATTGGACCGATTTGGCTAAATTCGGTAACATATGTAACTTTAATACCGAGGGTAGCCAAGGGATACTTTTCATCCCGGATAATGGGATAGATTTATGTAAAGGTTATCCCGGAAAATAGGATAGATTTTGTAATTTTGTCTATTTTGTCCATTTTGTCATTTTTGTCAAGTTTTGTCGTTTATGTAGTTTACAGATAGACGATGGATGGGATAGTTTGCGATATAAAATGAAGTGAATCTTCCGGACGCAAGTACATAAAAGTTTAATACAATGTAATATTTTTGATTCTTGGTAACCCTGCGCGTCAAGATATCATGAATTGACTATAAATAAATGTTTGATGAACAATGAAAGTGAACAATTAAATGTTTCGTATAATTATGTCTAGTATGTTAGTGGTTTATGCTCGCGTCTCATTCGTACGATACGTATACGATAAGTCAGGTATCGCTTAAGCAGTATATTAGACGTAATGTGCATATTGATACAGTTACTATAATATCCCGAAAAAAACATCGTGAAGAAAAACATCAAGACATTATAGTACCTGTTATATAGTTTCTGACAAATTTTATACCTATCTCATTGTCTTTCTTCTTTTCTCTTATTGTTTTTTAAAAATAAGATAAAGAAAAGAAAGACCATACTTAGATATGAAAACTATGTATTAGGTTTCAGCACTAAACTGGTTTTTAGAAAACGCGAGTTGTCTTAACATTTTAATTCCACAATTAAATTGTATATGCACGATGTTGTAGATTAGATGATTACACGTGTACCGAGTTATTATCATCGCCGATTGCTTGTTGAACAAGGACTCCTACCAAGGCTTGAATTATGAAAGGAAAACTATCAATCGACCAGTTATCAGGTCCACTCGGGCTTTGTGGGCCTGCCGAAATCCTGCTTTCGGTTAACGCGCGATTATCGCAGCTAAACGTGATAGCGGTGTCTTTGAACTTGTTGACTCAACCGCGCGTCATATCATACGGTTAACTTCTTATAAGCATAGGTAATGTGTTTTTGATGGAGGGCGCGGCCGATACCACCTATCGCGACGATTATGTACTCACAGAGAAGGACTTGTCTATCATTTTCAAGATGAATCTGATCTAGATTTATATCTGTAAGAGGCTTTAATGAATCAAAACAATATTTTCTCTGAGTGTTCAATATTATTTCGTTTTATTTTTATTTTTAATAGTATCACACGGTTTGTAGATCGTCTGCCACGTTTCACAAATAGATATTTTGGACTTTTTATGCAATTAAGGCATTAAATTATCTGCTTGACTTTACTTACTTAAAATTGTTACAACTTAGTCTCCGACAAAGACAAATTGCAAGTACAGATCTGTAAAAGCACATTTTATTACGTGTTGGCATTTGAATTAATTATAATCCTTTTATGATCGTCTTCTTTTGTTCACTTATTTATTGGCATACATTTCTAGTTATTGAGGAGAACAGCCTATTTTACACGTTTACGGCCACTTAGGAGCATCATTAGCCATGTGTTGCGGATTATAAGTACAAGCTAATTCTAGGAAATTATGTCAACGTTGCCGGGCGGGCACATTTGCATTTGTGAAGTATAAAACGATGGCCTGATTAAGAGATGGGGTCAGTTGAGCTACAACTACGATCTAGGCGTGACGTGTATACATTCGGGAATCTAATAGTGATGGACTTTGCGGGTTATATTGAATTACGGCCTTCTGCATTACGTTTGGATTTGTTCCGTTCGGTTATATTTGTACCTGTATTTGTATAGTTCTAATAAACTCGTATAATAATTCTAACGTCATTTTAATTCGAGTCCCGTAAACTCGTAACAATATAATTGATGTTGTAGTCTGTAATTTGAATTAGTAAGATTTTAGCGCATACTTTGTGAGAAATGCCATTGATTTCTTATTAGTACGCATACATATAACAATATAAGAACAATAACTACTGCTTAGTTGGAAGTGTAAGTCAGTCGGATTCCCTTCAAATGATTTCAAAAATATTTCCAATTATTTTTCTATCAAGATAAATAAAAACAAACTCGAATGCCCGAATTACAATACATCTTGCCACACAATTTGAATACGAGTATTGAGCATGTTATATTTTCGAGAGTAAAATTGTCCTTTCTTTATCGCTAACCACTAAAGTATCTGTAAGCCAAATTATTGCCAAGAACAAAGTCCAAGGACTTAAAAGAGAACAACCACAAAATATGCAAACATTCGAACTAGTAGGCATTTGTAACACATAGTAGGCTTGTTATATTTCAAAAGTAGGTACAAGTCAAAGTAAATTATAGCAAATTGCTGCCAATTATCAAATTGAATTAGAAGAGAGTAATTATTCTCCTAATTATGTTTTATTATTAAACAAACATGGCGTAATGGTAACGATTTCATAATGCTAACTTTCAGAAACAGCGCAAATTGCCGACAATCGAGGATTGATCATGGTCAACACAACAGACGTCATAGTTACGTTTTGGTGTAATTTATTACCTCTGCTTGACGAAATTCTAAGTCATGCTCAGCGCGATAGATATTTTTCTAATTTTTAAACTTTCGTGAGCTTAGGTTTTAAGGCTCAGAAGCTTTAAATAGCATTATTTTTTTCAGTCTGACTATGTATGTTGCAACCATTTTTTACCTAGACAAAAATTACTATAAGTAGATCTGTATTGATGAAATTTGGCTGACAGGTGTAGAGGTACCTATATGTATATTATAACATTTTATATTGATACAATTTAGACATTAACATAGTAAAATAATTAGAAATATCCACCATACAATTTACTAAGTCATGAAAGTTTAGTGTACATACATACATAGATGTGTGGAATATTGTTAAATAGATTTTTTTTTATTGTAACTGTTTCTTAGTGAGTTTCTAGTTTAAATCAATTGGTAAGGGAGATATTGGCTTTGAAAATCGAAAAATAATTATATTTTCCTAGAACTTTTAAAGTATTAGATGAAAAATTATAAAAAAAAACTAGATAGAGTTTAAAAACATTTTTTTACTTTTAAATTGGTTTAAACAATTCCTATTGAGTCAATTTTAAGACAAAATATTTTTTAGGGTTCTGTAGAGCTAAATGACAAAAATAGACTATAAACGCCTTCCTTGTGCGTGGGCAGTCACGCACTTGACCAATTAAACAAATAAAACTACAATAAAACGCCGTCCTCCATGTTCTCATAAAAAATCTGCGCGACAATTTCTATGATAAACGTCTACATTACTAATTTTAAAAGTGTCAAAAAATTCTAAAGAGGAATTAGTTCTGAAAGCAGGTAATGATGCAAAATAATCCACTCCTACTGTTTGCTGACGATTTTGTATCAGCTCTCAGACCTCCCGAAGAGAGCCGCCCACAGTAACAAGTGAGAGCATTCAACATTCTCTTTATATTTCACAGCCCCTATATTATTCTTGTGTTAAGTCGATGAAATGCTATCCATTCTCGTCAAGCGTGAAATGTTGACATTGATATCCCGCTGTGCGTATCGTATCGTGCTTTGGGATTGGTGAATGTAGACAAATAGAGATTTATTTCTCCGAATGTCCCCGGGTTTGTGCAAACACGACACAAAGATAAATAGTGTCGGAAGGTTTTGTACACAAAAGCCGGTTGGGAAGGACATTGTGGACACATCAAACAATACAAACATTAGGCATGTTATATATTTATGTAACATGACTTGACATTGCATTTATGTAATCTAACATGACATAATTTATGCAATGATTTTGTTTCAACAGTTTTAGAAGCCAAAATATAACTATTCTTTACCTGTGCTTTCACTTTCATATGCTACTTTTTTTTATTGCAGGAGTTCAGCAGACAGGCAGACGGCCCACTTGATGGAAAGCGGTTACCATCGCCTATGGACATTTGCAGCACCAAAGGTGCTACAAATGCGCTGCTGCTCTCTTAAGGGAGACTGGAACCGGCTCACTAATGCCGGAACACATCTCAAGGTTGTTATGGCGACATACTTTCGACCAGGGGTGGTAGCCATCCAGTCGGGCAAATGCCCTACCACCTAGCTGTGGGTTGTTTTGTCGCCTCTTACGACAGGCCGCCCGGCCGCAGGAAATTGTATTCTTTCTCCGTTCCTGCACGGATAGGTGCTAACGGTTACTAGCGCTTTACTTAGTAAATAAATTAATTAAAAACGCAATTTTGACTGAAATTCGTATACATTTTTTTATGCCTTACTAAACTTCTAAATATGAATTTTCATAACCTCACTTTAAAGAAATGTTATGAAAATTGTGGTTCTTTTACCTCCTAGCGGGTTTCACCCCCTACTTCACTCATTTAAAATGGTTTTTTGAGACAAAAGCAGTAATTTAATATCTTATCCGTGCAGGAACACAGTCAGATAGGTAGGGCATTTGCCCGACTGGATGGCTACCACCACTCCTGGTCTAAATATGTCGCCATAATAACCTTGAGTTGTGTTCCGGCATTAGTGACCAGGTTCCAGTCTCCCTTAAAAGAGCAGCAGCGCATTTTTAGCACCTTTGGTGTGGCAAATGTCCATAGGTGATGGTAACCGCTTTCCATCAAGTGGGCTGTTTGCCTGTCTGCTGAACTCCTGCAATAAAATAAAATAAAAATATATTAAACAACCACTATAGATGAAATGCTATTTTTATTGAATATATTGATTGTTTGTAAATCAATTTTGTGACTCATACATAGGTAGTTAATATGGTTCTATACCAACACACATGGCACTAGATAGGACAATATATATAAGTATATAAGGCCCACACTGCACATGCACTTCCTCACAACACCAACATGTAACAGATACACTCTACATTAGTATAAGTTTAGTATTAAAACTAGAATAAATGAATATAAGTTATTCGTAAGATACATACACCTCAAGACAAAAATCAATAAATTAATGTTACACACAAGAACCAAAATAACGAATAAGCGTGTTAAATACAAAAAATTAAATCTAGAAATTAAGTTGTAAAAAAGGGTACGGAACTCGAGTCCGTAGAGTTGTTAATAAGAAAAAAAAATGGTTCTATATAAATTATTATTTTTTCACAAAAATCAGAAATATAACTATAAGTCGTACATATTATCTACATGATTAAGAAATACTTGTATAATCAACAGCTACAATTGTATTTTATAAAGGTTATGTATGATGCACCAACATTAAAACATACAGAAAATGGTGCAGGATTTAGTCCGAAGCAATCGACGGAGCAAGTTGGCAAAGATTTAACTTGTTCCGGGTCCCCGGGGCGCCGTTGTCCGTGATTGTCGCCGGGAGCATCCCCCGCTATCGTCGCCCAGCCAGCCAGCTATCACTCGCTCCCAAGGCACGCGTTAACACTGTATCGTTCCAGTAAATGCAAAATAACATCTAATGTTATGCTCAGTGATAATTAGAATGAGTCCCCGTAATTGCACATCTGAGGCAGAGGGTGAAGCAATAGGCCGTTTGCTCTTTTTATTCGAGGGAAGCAGTAAAATTTCATATTCTTTGTTTGTTAAAACTTAATTTTAATGGAAGAGCAGCAAAAAAAAACATTTCAGCCATACATTATCTACTAGGTATATTTTAAATAATTTTTGAGGTATTCAGTATCTTGTATACACACGAGTAGCTAAATAAAAAAAATCCAATCTAACCCTTGCAAGAGTGTGAACAAATATCCAAATAACTTTACATTCACATTGACACCTACACTTTTTATAGGTAGATATAATTATAGGTGTATCTACTTACACGCCGAGTATATAAAATTTTAAAAATTAATTACCTACTCATTTGTTTAATTAATAAACAAACATTGGAAAACACACCAAAAATTCGATTTCAGGACACTCAATTAGCGCAGTATGATGTGTAACCACCTGTTTGTGCGTGAAGCGCAATCATGAATATGTGATGAAACCATCGGTGTGGTTAATTCGAAGGTTCAAGCTTGCCACCAGGAGGCTATTTCCGAGAGGTAGTGTGTCAATGACAGATTACACTTAATACTAAAAAAATCTGAATTATTGCTATTTCCTTTATTTTCCTTACTACTGTGATCAGAAAATTGAAAATATAAAATTATTACGAAATTACCCACAATTAAAACATCATTAACATTAATTTATTTATGATAGAAATAATTAGTGGGTGAGAAGAGAATAAAATAGAAAGTTTTGCGTAACGTTAAATTTCGAATTAAATTAAATTCGAATTGTATTAAGCCACATTTTGATTGTGACTTACGCAAAAAGAAAGATAAAAAGACGAACAGTAACCCTCTACAGAAAATAGCATTCAATATGTAGACATTTATGTAAGTAGATAAACCTCTATTGAATATTATTTTCATCATCACAAGACTAATTTGAACTAAAATAAAATATAAACTTTAGGCAGGTACATAGACTAGGATGGCTGGCTGCGGCAGCTGGAATATTAGGCAGTCAATTTCCCAGCCAGTCGATGGCAGATTTAGCAAAATTAGACCCTCAATTTAGGGTTGAGAAGATTATGATGCAGACTAGAAAAAATATTTAGCAGTTTTAGCAGAATCTTATAATAGAACCTCGGCAAAAATAATCACTAGGGTTGACCGTGCAAAATCATGCACGTTCTAATGGTTGCCGAAGACAGTAATTCTTGACCTCCTAATGTGTGAGCTCCAATGAGCTATCATACATCAAAGTGGCTGCTGCAGCCTGGCTGCCTGCATTAAATCAGTTGTATATTTTATAGGGCTACTTTGATAGCTGCATATCTGGCGTATATGATACACGCCCAGCGTATGTACCTAAGCTAATAATATATGTATTTGAGTAGTACGTGGTAGCTTAGTTGCTAGCGCATGCGTCCGAAGCATTAATTCGTTTCTGACCTAATATTCATATTGTCACAATTACCACATGTTAACAGTATAGGAATTGTGATGAAACCTGCACTTCGACTTAATGTGTCAAACCCATCAATCCGTCATAGACAAACGTAGGGGTATGCTCTCCGTTCCTTTATAAGTAGGTAAGAGGCCCGAGCCCAGCAGTGGAACGTTTATGGGCTGTTATTATTAGGTTTATTGGGCGATTAATAGTTAGGTTAGGTTAGGTTAGATACTATGTGATAACAGTCTTAGATTTGTTAAGAATTTCCCATTTTCAACAATGAAATACAAAGTATCTATAAAGCTAATATATGTATACCTAAGTGTTCCTGACCAAAAGTCGAAGTTGAAAATTATTTTACTTTATAGTGCATATATCTGTTAGGTATTTTTATTTGTATGTAACAGATTTTACGTAATTGTATTTATTAATTTTTAAAACATTTCCTTTAATATCACACTGTAAATAAAAAGCCTAATAAGCTTCTCTTAAATAATTTTTTTAAGAAGCATATTATGTTCCATAAATGTTTTAAAATAACCTAAAACCCTGAAGATATATTACAAATACTTCCGTGAGATTGAAATTTTAGATCGAATTTACAAAATCTGACCAATCTCCCTATCTCTACTCACTTTTTCCACCGCTTATACAGAGGCGTGGAAAAACAATCCTAGGAATTGCTTCATAATAAAACAAAAAGCGTAATTCCTTAATCCCTACCCAGTGAGATAACCATCTGACCTACCTATTCAGCATCATGGCTAGGTAAGTCACAAGTTAATCTTCTCTTGTAGGTTAAAGTTCTATTGAGCGAATCAGTCAAAATATTAAACTCAATTTTTGACTGATTTGGACTAAGGAAGTAGTTTCAAGTGGGGAAAAAACATCAAAAGCAAGACAAGAGCTGTAACATTTAGTCATTTAACATTTAGGAACTTTTCAGGGCTACGTTTTGTACTTGGCGGTACCTTTCCTTATTGCTGTTATTCTATAACCATAGCAGTCTTTTTTGTTTATAAAAATGATAGCCCGTAGAAGTAGTAGTCTGCGCCACAATATCAAGCAAAGGAACTTAGTCCATATAGCCTCATCTGATCTATTAAGCCTTCAGTATACTGAGCTATAGCTCAGCCAAATTGTAGGTCTTCAATAGAGGCTAATCAACGAAGTTCTTGTGACAACTCAAAAGCCCACATTTGACTACAATTTACATTATACATTATAATATCACCTACTCAAAAGCAATCAATATCCTACAATTATTATTCATTTTAAAGCAGTGTGATATATTTTTAGAAAATAAAACTGAACATTATAACCATAACATAATTTCATCCTTCAGTTCCCGCAAAAACTCTTACGACAGACATAACTTTATGATACAAATTTCATATAAAACATAGCTGCTATACGATGAATACATTGAAAAATGGCAATTAAACTGACAACTTTTAAATTTTGCGTGACTGGTGACACAGTAATCAAATAGACATAAAATTTTATTTTTGTTTACATTCTGTCACGGTCCTGTCGGCAAAAATTGTAAATTATATAATTTAATTATTTTAATCTATCTATGATTATGTCATGCTTGCGGAGCTTGCGTACGTGTATTTTGATTGTTTTATAACGGATCTTCAGAATCTGACCGGTTATTTCACGGTAATTTAAGCAAATTGATAGGACAGTGAAAGAAACAAATGGGGTCATTGTCAAAATAATCGAGTAAAGTCTTATCGTATTTTTTATTCTCAATCAATAACGAAAGCTTGATTAGGTGGAATTATTATTACTCTCCTACTTTAGGTTCGTAGTCTAGAAGCACAGACTGACGTTAAATATAATAATCCCACAACATTAAAAATTGTTTATGAATACACGATGCGTCAAAAGACCGCGCGACATTTGTATTTTACTTGCGTAGACGAATAAAATTATTTACTTCTTATTGACTAAGTAGCTACACATTATATTATTTTGATTTAGTCTAATTATAATTTAGTATAAGTTTAAGAAACCCTTAAAATGAACAAACATATATATATACTTAGTCTGGCCATAAATACTGTTACAATTAAATAGAAACAAAATATTACATTTGAATTTGGAATCTGTCATTTTTATGTGATTGTTCATGGTGTTTTCTCATTTTGGCGCCAATACATTGTACAACATTTTGCGATATTAAAATGGAGTGGGGCGATAAAGAGAACCGAATCGCTGTGATTGCATTACACAAAGTAGGTATGCAGCCAAATGCAATTTTTAAAACTCTCCATACGCTTGGTATTAGTCCAATGTTTGTGTACCGGGCTATTAATAGGTACAATGAGACCTCCTCTGTTTGTGACAGAAAAAGATCTGGCCATCCACTTAGTGTTCGTAAGAAAAAGGTGGTCAAAGCAGTAAGGAAAAGAATTGGAAGAAATCCTGTCCGAAAGCAAAGGATTTTATCTCGGGAGATGAAGATATCACCTAGAACCATGTCGCGTATTTTAAAAGATGACTTAGGGCTTACAGCCTATAAGAGATGCACTGGTCATTTCTTAACTCATAATTTAAAAAAGAATAGGGTGGTAAAATCGAAACAACTACTGAAGCGGTACGCAAAGGGATGTCACAGAAAATTTTTGTTTACGGGTGAGAATTTTTTTACAATTGAGCAACATTTTAACAAACAAAATGACCGTATTTATGCTCAAAGCTCTAAGGAAGCTTCTCAATTAGTCGACAGAGTGCAACGTGGGTATTATCCGTCTTCAGTGATGGTTTGGTGGGGTGTTCGCTATGAAGGAGTGACTGAGCCATATTTTTGTGAAAAAGGTATCAAAACATCGGCACAAGTGTATCGAGATACCATTCTTGAGAAGGTAGTTAACACCCTTAACAACAGCATGTTCAATAACCCTAGAATGGTCCTTCCAACGAGACTCGGCGCCGGGTCATAAAGCTCGGTCCACGCAGTCTTGGTTGGAAACGAACATTTCGGACTAAATCAGAGCTGAAGACTGGCCGTCGTCTAGTCCCGATCTTAATCCGCTGGATTATGATTTATGGTCAGTTTTAAAGAGTACGGCTTGCTCTAAACACCATGATAATTTAGAGTCCCTAAAACAATCCGTACGATTGGCAGTGAAGAATTTTCCCATGGAAAGAGTACGTGCTTCTAGTGATAACTGGCCTCAAAGTTTAAAGAACTGTATTGCAGCCAATGGAGACCACTTCGAATAAGCGCTTTATATTTTAAACCTAACACACTGTAAAACTTATAAATGTTATATGCAATAGAAAAAAAAATCTTTGTTACAATATTTATGGCAAGACTAAGTATATATATATATATATATATATATATATATATATATATATATATATATATATATATATATATATATATATACAGGCTACAATAAAACTAATACATACCTACTCGTACAATCACACATACAATACATCTTACCCGTACAGGAACGGAAAAAGAATACTAATTCCTGCGGCCGGGCGGCCTGTCGTAAGAGGCGACAAAACAACCCACAGCCAGGTGGTAGGGCATTTGCCCGACTAGATGGCTACCACCCCTAGTCTAGAGTATGCCGCCATAACAACTTTGCGCTGTGTTCCGGCCTCAGTAGCCAGGTTCCAGTTTCTCCTTCAAGGCCGGTAGCATATTGGCAGCACCTCTGGTATTGCCAATCACCATAGGCGACGGTAACGACTTTCCATCACAGTTGCCCCGTTTGCCCGTTTGCTGAACTCATGCAATAAAATTAAATAAATAAAAAATCCTAATAAATATATACACTATAAAAGAAACCACTATAAATACAATCGGTCCAGCCCGACCACACCGCTGTCGCTGGGTTTGCTTAGAAAGCTGGCTGTATTACCTCACTGAATGCATACACTAATTCTTTGAGTGAGGTAAGCTCCACAGATTTACGGTGCCTGTAGCCTCGACCAGCCGTTTTTTTAATGATTTATTTTTTCTACTCTAGAGTATTCAGGGCCGGAATTAGGGGGGGGGGGGGGGCAAATCGGGGTCCATGCCCCGGGCGGCCAGGAGGGCGGCAAATTCAAACTTCGCAGACAAATACACGACTATAGAAAGAAAGAAAGAAAAAATATATTTAAAGAAATAGCGTCGTACTTACATTGCTAACATGTATCTTAAAATTAAAAACATATTTTGAGAATTTGTACACCGCATTTTCAGCAAACAAGATTTGCACTCAGCTTATTGCTGTGCCGGCATAATATCCGACACAACGCTGATTTTCAGTGCAAACCTTCCTTTTGGCGTAATACTAAAACGACCCGAATATTTTAATGAGTTTAATTTAAAAACTATTTAATTTGTAAATTATAATATATACCTACATAGAATAAACAGCATAAATATTTTCTTAACTTTATGATTTAAATAAAAATATAACTCATACTTGTCTATGTTGTAACATGCTGGTATGTTTATTGCGCATAGCAACGTCTATCGATTCATCTAATCGAATATGATTGTTGCGATTGCGATTGTCTACTATTGCCACGTCACTGACATGAGGCAACAATTCTCTTTGGTATATAACCTATAAATGTTTCAGATGATATCTTGCTGACACATAAACATTATAAATTGTTATTATATTCTACTTTCCCAGTACATAAACAGGCCATGTCCCTAATCACTAACTGAATTTTGACCACTGAGATGTCCATCCAGTACATTAGGCACATAAATGACTTTTCGCGGGGCGCGTAGGCATAGGTTGAAAACTACAGTCGCACGCGTGTCGCGCAAATTCTGATAATGATTAAAGTAAAAATATAGGCGAGCGGGGGCGGCATTTTTCAGTATCTGCCTCCCCCCACTCGAAAACATTCAAGAGCTGAGAATATTGACTTAGAAAAATTTAACACAAAATTATGAGGTCGTGCATTCTAATAAACATGTTTAATAGTTTAGTATTCGCGTTTTTAGACTCAGACTGGTTTAAAAACCAGTCTGAGTCGTGAATAAACATTTAATTAATATGAAGCCGAAACTAATATTAATTTCGAAGGCTGGGGTGCCTACTAGACTGAACGGCGTTACAATTCTATTGTTAAGGCGAATCCTTACCTATTACGGATCATAGGAGCTGTAAAATTAGGTATTTTTAGTGTACCTATACGATTACCATGTATATCAACTTTGAACAAAAATTGCTACGAACAATATCTGTTGTAGTAGCTTTTGAAAGTGAAAATGAACCTTTATATACCTACGTATCTGTCATGTCCTTGCATTTGTCTATCTTTTTTACGTTAAGGTCAATTTTCTTAGAACTAGTTTAATCAGCTTTTGAAACACTATGATCAAAACCGTAACTCACTTTATAGTGAATGATGCTACAAAAATTGAGGTTGGAGCTTCCAAAATACTTTTAACGAAATTTGGTTTAATCAGTATTCTATTATAGACATTGCCCGTGTAATTTTAAACGTCTGTAAGCGACGGTAACCACTTTCTAGAGCCGTCTGCCTGTTTGCCCGATTTAGGCAAAAAAAAACCTTAATATGGTTGTAACTTAAAAACTGTGTAAAATTAAAAAATCAAACAAGTTTTGTACGTTGTCATTGAAGACCAGCTAAGAGGTCTTTAACAAGTTCAATAACAATAGTTCTAGTGATATAACAAGCCACGGTTTTAATTGTTTGTGTGCATGCGAGAAGCTGAGGTCGTTATAAACTTTACTCGTGTTTAATAACTTATGTCAGTAACATAGCCGTGTCGTATTTGGAGGTGCGCAAGCGCAGCGCAATACGCGTCATCATCTTATATGACCACTATAAAAATTCTTAAATAAAACACCATCTATATTTATATTCGACGCATTATTGCATTCGTTCTCGAGTCGTGCGATACTTATTACACTACATTGACTTATAGCCTTTTTGCTGCTCTATAACCGACCTACTGTAGTATACAAAAACCTAGATTTGTTTCAGAATTTTACAGACAATAGCTAAAAAGTTAGACAGTAAGCACATTTTTCACATATTTGGAAGCTAATATTTAAATAATTACTTATTGACATCATAAAAAAATTAAGGAACACCATTATGTTTTTCAAGATCTTCCTATCGATTTTCCTTCACGACTGTACACAATATACACATTGAATGTATTTACATGTATGGCATCTATCCCTAGACTTTGTATTTTTTGTAATTTTACTAAATAACTTAGTAGTGCTAAATAAACTACACCTTTCTGTCAAACATCCAGGTAGAAATTGAAATATACCTACATTCCAGTTACTTAGGGCTGCGCGAGAGCCTGCTGCTGGAGTTGTCCCACTCCACGATAGAGGTCAACGTATTTTTTTGCTGGTATTATTTTAAAATGCAAATATTCATAAATTCACAAAATTCTATAGAGCCAATTTCATAAAGAAGAAGAAGAAGATACAAACCATATTAATGTATACTTACATACATAAAACAGACTTCAAAAACTAATAAGTATAAAATAACTTATTTCTAAAGCTATTTTTAATTACAACATCTTATTTTTAATATATAAGTATGTTATCTAAAACATCTTAAAGTCGGTGCTTAGTAATTTTCAAAATATAGTAATTTTTATGTTTTACTTCGTACCGACTTCAAGATGTTTTAGATATACTAAAAATAAGATATTATAATTAAAAATAGCTTTAGAAATAAGTTATCCTTTATCCGTGCAGGAACGGAGAAAGAATACAATTTCCTGCGGCTGGGCGGCCTGTCATAAGAGGCGACTTAATAACCCACAGCCAGGTGGTAGGGCATTTGCCCGACTGGATGGCTACCACCCTGGTCTAATTGAACGAGTCGCCAATTTGCCTTCGGCATATTTTAAAACAGCGAGCATTTTTGAACGGACGTCGCCGTTTGTAAAGCGCGGAATCATACAAATTGCTTGCAACATATATCGTCGTCAGCCATTTGCAGTCCACTGCTGGACGTAGGCCTCCCCAAGACGGCGCCACTCATCCCTGTCCTCCGATTTCCTCAGCCAGCGCCTGCCGGCGACCTTGCATAGGTCGTCGGCCCATCGGGCTGGAGGGCGTCCGACACTACGTTTACCGAGACGCGGTCTCCACTCCAGGACTCGTTTGCTCCATCGGCCATCGGTCCTACGGCAGATGTGACCGGCCCACTGCCACTTCAACTTGCTAATTTTGCGAGCTATGTCGGTTACCTTGGTTCTCTTACGGATATCCTCATTTCTAATTTTATCCATAAGAGAAACACCCAACATAGCTCGCTCCATAGCCCGTTGAGCGACTTGGAACTTGTGGACCAATCCTGCCGTAAGTGTCCATGTCTCGGCCCCGTAGGTCAGGACGGGGAGGACGCACTGCTCGAAGACTTTTGTCTTCAAGCATTGCGGAATGGTCGACGAGAAGACTTGACGAAGTTTACCGAATGCTGCCCAGCCCAACTGAATCCTCCTATTGGCTTCCCCCTCGAAGTTGTGCCTGCCAACCTGTATGTTCTGTCCAAGGTAGACATATTCCTGCACAGCTTCCAGAGGGACGCCATCGACGTTTACCGATCTCGGCATGACGTGTTCATTGAACATGACTTTCGTCTTGTCCAAATTCATGCCGAGACCGACCCGTCGGGAAGATTCATTTAAACTGCCCAGCATTTCGGCAAGTTCCTCCAACATATATATATATATATATATATATATATATATATATATAAAAGAAAGTCGTGTTAGTTACACTATTTATAACTCAAGAACGGCTGTACTGATTTGGCTGAAAATTGGTGGGGAGGTAGCTTAGAACCAGGAGACGGACATAGATAGGATACTTTTTATCCCGCTGGAACCGGTAGGTGGCGCTGAGATCGGGTTCTAGAATCCTCCTAATCACCTGGACCGATTTTGGTGATTTTATTTTTGTGTGTTTGATTGGGTCCCCGGACGGTTTAAATCCACAATTGGAACCGGTAGGTGGCGCTGGGATCGGGTCTGCTAGTAAGGAATAAATTTTTATTTTAGAAGACGAACAATTGTTTTATATTATAGATTCGAAATGTAAACAAGTGAAACCGCGAGTAAATCTCCAATTTACATCTTAATAAAATAACTTTGTTTTTTAAAAGCGGTTTATCACAATAAAAAAAACTTTGTAATCGACAATGAGGCGTCTCGAATCACTGATTTTGATACTTCTTTGTTTTGTTTTTAAAACCTGGCACAATAGGTATTAAAGGCATTTTGCGAGTCGGGGTTTTACCTAGAGGGTTCCTCAATCTTTTTTTTTTTATTGCAGGAGATCAGCAGACAGGCAGACGGCCCACTTGATGGAAAGCGGTTACCATCGCCTATGGACATTTGCAACACCAAAGTTGCTACAAATGCGCTGCTGCTCTCTTAAGTGAAACTGGAACCTGGTCACTAAAGCCGGAACAGAAATCAACGTTGTTATGGCGACATACTTTAGACCAGGGGTGGTAGCCATCCAGTCGGGCAAATGCCCTACCACCTGGTAAATCTTCTTATAACATACATTTATAAGAACATTTAATAGCGTTCAGCTCAACTTTATATTAAGTTTTGATGATTAGATTACCCACGTGATCTTTTGTACGTTAGTAAAATAAGTACACTGTTTGTTTATAAAATATGAAGTATTTTCTTAAGTTTTCGCGATTAGTAGGTACACATAATAAAACTACGTTTTAACGGTTTTAAGCGCAGTATATTATTTGATTTTTATTCTGAACCTGACCGGAATGCAACTCGATTGACAAATTTCTCTTTTTAGTTTATCTGCCACCCCTTTTAATATCTATAATATTATACAATTCTAACCATGTCTGTACATTAAAGGTATTAAAAAAAACAACTGGAATTGACTATATACCTCAAGGATGGAACACCATTCCTTTTTTTTTAGATTTCTTGTCTGTTTCTTTAGGATTCCCATAACAACTACTTTGCCGATTTCTATGCGGTTTTCGCTGCTCGACAGCTAATTCTTAGACTTAAACTCTGCGCTACTTTTTATCCCAGGAATCCCGCGGGAATTTTCCTGGGAGCGGTTTGAAGTTGTTCGGATGCACAAAAATTAGCTTATTCCGACACAGTTTCCACTAAGGCTTACATTCTTTTTTAAATGCTGCAATAGTTTGTGTCCCGGGAATCGTGGGGGAATTTCAAGTCAAACGTCGACGAAGTCGCGGCCATATCCTAGTATTATATAAAATTATTAGAACTAGGCATGTTGCTGAAGAGTTCCTTGCGCCGCTTCTTCTCTTTAAACCAGAACATATTGCGAAGCGGTGTTAAATTTGATTAGGCTCCCATAGAGTAAATAATAACCATAAACAAAATTTTAAACTAAATAATTAAAATGAACAACTTGCCTGTAGGCTAAATAAAAACATTAACATTATTAACTTTGTGTTCTGTGATTACGGCTACTAAAAAGTAGTCGAAACGTAGGAATAAAATTCAAATAAAATACCACGCCGAAAGCCGTTAAAACGTAGTTTTATTGTAAGTAATGTATCTTTAATATAGCACCATGTATACACAGATTACATTTGATAAAAATAATAAAGACATGATCAAAACAAAAATTTAGAAGCTCCTAGTAACCAATATAATAAATATATAAAAATTCGTTCCAGCATTAAAAGTGTGCGGATATTAAAATACGAGGTGAATCAAAAAGTTTATGGAATCAGTATTAAAAAATTGAAACCAAAATATTTTATTTTTCTACATAGTCTCACTCCAATGCAATGCATTTAGAATAACGCGTATCTAACTTCCTTATTCCTTGCGATTTTTTTTCCAATGCAATGCATTTAGAATAACGCGTATCTAACTTCCTTATTCCATGCGATTTTTTTTTCTTAAGTCTCGAAAAACTCCTCTACAGCAGCCATAAACGCATCATTATCGTGAAATTTAGTTCCAAGAATTTCCTCCTTTAATTTTGGGAATGAGTGGAAAATCACTTGGGGCTAAGTCTGGAGAATATGGTGGGTGGTCAAGGAGATTGAAGCCAGCACAGCGGATTGCGTTAAGCGCAACTTCAGGTCGATGAGCGGGCGCGTTATCGTGAAGAAACAACACGCCTAACGACAGTTTTCCACAACAGTTTTCTTTAATAGCTTCACGCAATTTCTGAATTAAATTTGCATAATACGGCCCAGTAATCGTCTGACCTTTTGGCATGTAATCAATAATAGGATTCCTTCACTATCCCAAAACAATGAGGTCATTTTGCCAGGGTTAGAAGCAACTCGAAATTTCTTAATGGATTGAGAGGATGGTCGTTTCCAAGACATGCTGTCCTTTACTTTCAGGATCAAAATGGTGGACCCACATTTCATCCATGGTAATAAGGCGACGGAAAAAATTATCCGAATCCCGTTAGAACATTTCAAGATTACGCTTAGAAATTTTAAAACGTCGCTTTTTCTTTTCGGCAGTTATCATTCGTGGCACCCACCTTGCCGAGACTTTTTTAAACCCCAAACAATCAATTAAAATGGATTGAACTCTACCAAAAGATAAGATATCTATCTATCTTTTGGTAGCGTTCAATCCAAGAAGATCTCCGCTATATGTTTTATAGTTATTTTTCTGTCTTCGTAACGGTGGTTGAAGGCCGCCCAGAACGCAGGTCATCTTTATAGCTCTTTTAAATTCCGCCACCTAGTGCG
This sequence comes from Dendrolimus kikuchii, assembly GCA_019925095.2. Classification (NCBI taxonomy): domain Eukaryota; kingdom Metazoa; phylum Arthropoda; class Insecta; order Lepidoptera; family Lasiocampidae; genus Dendrolimus; species Dendrolimus kikuchii. Next base: position 14,807,187 of record CM034394.1, read on the forward strand.
CAATAGGGTACAGCATCATCCCCTAATGTCTGCTGAATGTCCGTAAATATTCTTTTCATAGACAATTTTTTCAAGCTGAGCTAACCTAGCCATAATTTTGGGTTTTTAGCAACTCGTTGCACAAAACAATTTGTTACGTGCGAACGAACTGACAAAAACCAGTGATAATTGCCATAAATACTGTGTGATTGATATAATTTAATTTGAACATCGAACTTCTCCCAAAAAGGTTTTATATATATGCACTTCTAAGACTTTTTGATTCACCTAGGTAAATTGTAAAGTGTGTTCAAAGACGATTTAGAACCAGTCAACAGTCAAAGTTATGAAAGTAAACTGTATTTTTCAGATTGGAAAAACAACCGTGTTGCAAAGGGTCTACTGTGTCTTCATCATATGAGAATAGTTACTTAATGCATTTTGTATTCCATATTGATGACCAATTCTATTCCATCTTATGGCGATAAGGGGCCATCCATACATTGCGTGACACGTTAAGGGGGGCGGGGAGGGGTCGACGAAATGTCACATTGTGTGCCAAGGGGTGCAATGGGTCCTAAATTTCGCGACGTCAAATTTCAAAATCTAATATATTATTTAAGCTTAAAAACACGACATTTGAACCAACTTTATTTCTATGAACAGTGTTTAAATGATTAAAAAATAATTTAAATGACAATAAAAATAATTACGGAACTGCTGTTTTTTTTACTAATGTCTTGATGTGAAATTGTAAAATATGAAATTTCCCACTAGGGAGGGAGGAGTCTGACGAATGTGACCAGCTGTCACAAGGACGGGGAAGAGGTCAAAAATCATGAAATTCATGTGACGTCATTTGTGGACGACCCCTAAGGCGCTATAGGTAATCTAAACCATCCTTTCAGTTCCACACCATCAGTGCGAACGAAAGGCTTTGTCTCCACGTTTCTCCTGCGTACGGCAGAGCTGTGGAATGCACTGTGTTTCCCGAAAAGTATAATCCGGTACTAGGTAAGCGTGATCCATCTTCGACCGCATCATAGTCTAATAATATTAGGCGTGATCTTGATCAAACGCGAACCCATTTAGTATAAAAAACAATGATACATTAAGGGGTAGTAACCGTTAAACTGCGATCGACGCCTCACCACTTGTGGCCGGTTTCTATATCTTACCGAACATTCCTTACTATTGGTTAAAATTTAACATAAGCTCCATACCTGGTAATGTCAAATTTCTACCGATGCGATGATAAGGCAAGTGAATCAATAGCAAGATATATAAATCGGCCTTTAGTAGTAGATGCGATCCAAGAATTTGTTGTCGATGAGCGAAAACCGCATCGAAATCGGTCCAGCAGTTTTTACGTGATCCCGAACAAACAGATAAACCGATAGATGAGAAATCTAAAAACAAAATGCATTGTTTACATAGTAACTTACAAAAATTCTTAATTAGGTTTTTTGTATATTTCTTTTCTTTATTTTCTCTTTCTCTTCTTTATTTTCTCGATGACAGTATCCTGTGGAAACTTGAACGAGCGTCTTTTTTACATTATGTATACATTATTTAATAAAAATTTACGCTTACGCTCGTACAAGGTCATAGCAGAGTCGGAGAAACTGATAGGGATGGAGCTATCGATAAACGTAACACGATAACGGGCCCGATATTTTTTTACAAAGTGTAAGAAATTAAACTATTGCCGGATAATTTTGTACAAATTTATTAACTAATATTACTTTTCATTACAAGATGTAATTATACTATGTAGATTCTTTGTTTATCTATTTTAATCAAAATCTGATGAATCGTCACTGTCACTCGATGAGCTCTCCCCAACATTTATTATAAGTTCCTGTACTTCTATATTAACGAATGCCACATGAATTTCCCAATCCGACGCTATAATGTTTTGGGTTCTTCTCACAATTTTTTCCCAGTATTTGGCGGTTACTTCCGCACATGTATTTTTTAATAAATCTAACATCTTGTTTGTCGTAAAAGGGGGATCGGTATTGTTTCGAGCGGCGTGTCCTTTGATTTGTGCCCATATTAGTTCTATAGCATTGTACTGGCAATGATACGGCGGAAGTGGAAGAACCCAATGACCACATTCGGCAGCTATTTCGTCGGTAATATATCTTTTAGGGGGGATTTTTTTGATTTTAAAATATTCACTAATTGTACTTTTAATAAAGTATTATCCACATTTTCGCCATGACGTTGGAGCCAGTCAATTATCTCTTGTTTTTTATTGGCCTGCGTCGGCATTTTGTCAATTTGTCTGGAGTGATATGAAGCGTTGCCCATAATAACTATCGACGGTTCTTCCAGAGATTGCACCATTTCTTTAAACCATCCTTCGTAAATCTCCGCGTTCATTTCTTTGTGATAGTCCACGGTTTTCTTGGATTTAAAGGCCAGTAAAGCATCTGACACGAATCCTTTCGTAGACCCTGCATGGCATATGATAAGGCGTTCACCTTTTCCCATTGGCACTGAACTAGTGGAAGCGGCGGTATCGTTAGTCCAGTTCTTAGATACTGTGTGGTTTGCATTTAACCAAGTCTCGTCAGTGAAAATAACATTTGACCTATCTCATATATTTTTTGGCTTCGATCAAAAATTCGCAGCGATCCATAGCAACGTCGTGACGCTCCATCAATATTTTACGTTTGTTCGATTTTTTTATAAGAAAATCCAATTTCTTTCAAAACCAAGCTTAATGACGAATTCTGGGCATGGAACAAACCACATTCACCTAAAGAAACAACAAGTTTTTTAAATGTTGGAATTTCTTTGCGCAAGTAATAGACGGCGAATAGCGTCAGCGTCGAAGTTGTCAACCGATGTCACACGACGTGGTTGGCGTTTTTTCTTCGGCGTACGAAGCTTATTTTCCTGCATGCCGCTTGTACCGTAAGCTTCGGTAGTAATTTTTCAAACATTAGGTCCACTAATTCCTAATGCGGCCGGAACACGCTCTCGCACTTGCGACTGTGGTAATAACGGGCCAACATTTTGATACTCTGCTTCAAAGTAATTACGAACCGTGATCACCAGTTCTCTCGCCTGCCTTTTCAGAACAGATCTTTTAGACATTTTGATATTTGACAGCTGGGCAGCAATCAACACGGAGGAACACAAAATACACAACGTAATGTATGGATAATGTGAAAAAATTCAGCGAACAGAAATATAATGACTATATAGCACGACCGTCTTGTTGCGAGTGACAGATTAAAACAAACATAAAATGGCGGTGGGCCATTGAGTGTTCCGAGCTTGGAAAAATATATTTGAATGTTTTTGTTGTATTTGTCTTTGGTCAAAACATATACGATCGATATCATTACTTATTTGGTCACAACACTACAACTATCAAATTAGAACTGTCATCGAGAAAATAAAGAAATGGAAATAGTGTAATGGTGAAATTTTTCAAAAATCATAGCTACATTATTGTACATACTCACGTTATCTGTTAATATTTAACGTCATCGCCAATTAATAACATCACAAGTAATGAATTAAACTCTTCGCTAAATCTGCGTGAAACAGTCAATAACTATAACATTATCTCAAAAAAACAAGTGGCTTACGGTAAAAGTAGTAGTAGTAGCAGAATTCGCCACAAAGGCAGTCAAAGGAATCTTTAGTCCATACAGCCAATTCTGATGTAAGGTAGTTGAGGGTAATAAGGCCTAGTTAAGGGAGATTCGAAATAAAATAAAAACTATGTATCCGAATTAACAAATTGTAATATTAATTAAACCTACAGATCAATGACTATAAAATATTAACAAAAAATGGCCACTTTTGGGGTAAACATCATAAAATTAAACATTTTTAAAAACTTTTGTTAGTAGGCCTTATTATACTATAGTAGGATAATAAGGCCTAAGAATATAACATTCATAAATAATCGAAATAGGCTTCTAACATTTGGAAATTGAGATCAATTATAATAAATATGCATTAATCATGCTTAAAGTCTTCAACATTACAACAAATTTCTTTGTTTAACAGCCATCAGGGCACTCAAAATTATCCATGTCATCTACTGTCAAACCGACGCATTCCTCATGATATCACTTGCCGCATTTTAAACATGGCATCATGTCTTTCATCTTGTCCTCCTCACAAGCGTGACAGTACCAACTAGCATCGTTTTGTTCAGTATCATATGAGTCTTTGATGGTTGACGTCTTTTTTATTTTCTTCTCTTTCTTGGTTATCTCAAACAGGTCTTTAGTGACTGGAGTTCCCCGATAATTAATGGTTTTTCTTCTAACAGTCAGTGTTTTTTCAGTATTTTTCGCCGGTATAGGCATAAGCTGCTGAAATGCTGTTCTTCTCATTTGAGCGAGTGGCATATGGTCTTCTTCATCGTCCGAACTAGGGCATCGTGAAGTAGGCACTATAATAACAATAAAACAATTAGTAAACAGTCGTAATTAGTTATAAACATCCATAACATTTTAAGAAATATTTAAAATAAGTTGTAAAGGTGACAAATACCGTTACAAAAAAAGGAGTATAATAAGGCCTACTGTCAAACTTAGTAGGCCTTAATAACCGCTGCTATCGTGTATTAAGAAATACAAAAAAGTATAATAATTGGTTCATGATATATCACTCAGACATCAAAGATCGATAAAAGCATGAAAAACAGAAAACTGTAGCGCAAAATTATATATAAAAGTGTAATATTATAAAAATTACTTACGATTCAGTCGGACAATTTTTTATTACTCGCGCCGCACAATCGCTTCTCGCAAACGAATCACGCCGCACTGGTCGAAAGAAGCGAGCGACCAGTCGCGACAAGTTTGAACCGCCATCTATGAGTGTTAGCTACTTGCAAGTGTGTGCTTGAGCGGCATCAAACATTTTAAATTGTATTTTTGGGCACTTAGGCCTTATTACCCGCACCTACCTTACTCTTCGTTATAGTAGCGCAGATGTATTACAATACAACGAAAGCCATTCAACGAAGTTGGAGAAAACTCGAAAGACCACATTCGACTATACAGTTCATATTTTTCAATGAACATATAATTACTACTCAAAAACTATCAATATCCTACAATTATTGTTCATTTTAAAGTAATTTTACACATTCTTGAAAATAAAACTACATAGCACGTCACTTCACGAGCTTTTAACTCCTTAAGTTAAAAGCATAGATAATACTATATATATATATATATATATATACCTAGTCTTGCCATGAGTATTGTACATACATACATACATACATAACTTCACGCCAGTTCCCTTGCGGGGTAGGCACGAACAACAGAGTGCCATTTAGGCTTATTCTTACACACCTCACTTGCCTCTTTGACATTCATAACTCTTGTCATGAGTATTGTAACAAAGAAAAATGTTTTTTTCTATTGCAGATAACATTTATAAGTTTTACAGTGTGTTAGTTTAATACATAAATATAAAACAATTTAAAATAGAAAAAGCTTATTCAAAGTGGTCTCCATTGGCTGCAACACAGTCCTTTAAACGTTGAGGCCAGTTATCAATAGAAGCACGCACTCTTTCCATGGGAAAATTCTTCACTGCCAATCGTATGGTTTGTTTTAGGGACTCCAAATTATCATGGCGTTTAAAGTAAGCCGTACTCTCTAAAACTGACCATAAATCATAATCCAGCGGATTAAGATCGGGACTAGACGACGGTCAGTCTTCAGCTCTGATGAAGTCCGAAAAGTTCGTTTCCAACCAAGACTGCGTGGACCGATCTTTATGACCCGACGCCGAGTCTTGCTAGAAGGACCATTGTTGGTTATTGAACATGGTGTTATAAAAGGGCTTAACTACCTTCTCAAGAATGGTATCTTGATACACTTGTGCCGATGTTTTGATACCATTTTCACAAAAATATGGCTCAGTCACTCCTTCATATTATATGTAACACCCCACCAAACCATCACTGAAGACGGATAATGCCCACATTGCACTCTGTCGACTAATTGAGAACCTTCCTTAGAGCTTTGAGCATAAATACGGTCATTTTGTTTGTTAGAATGTTGCTCAATTGTAAAAAATTTCTCATCCGTAAACAAAAATTTTCTTTGACCTCTTTTTGCGTACCGCTTCAGTAGTTGTTTCGATTTTACCACCTTATTCTTTTTTAAATTATGAGTTAAAAAATGAACAGTGCGTCTCTTATAGGCTGGAAGTCCTAAATCATCTTTTAAAATACGCGACATGGTTTAAGGTGATATCGTCATCTCCCGAGATATTTTTTTTTGCTTTCGAACAGGATTTCTTCGAATTCTTCCCCTTACCTCATTGACCACCTTTATCATACGAACACTACGTGAACAGCCAGATCTTTTTCTGTCATAACCAGGGTAGGTCTCATTGTACATATTAATAGCCCGGTACACAAACATTTGACTAATACCAAGCGTATGAAGAGTTTTAAAAATTGTATTTGGTTCCATACCTACTTTGTGTAATTCAATCACAGCGATTCGGTTCTCTTTATCGCCCCATTCCATTTTAATATCGCAAAATGTTGTACAAGGTATTGGCGCCAAAATGAGAAAACACAATGAACAATCATATAAAAATGACAGATTCCAAATTCAAATGTAATATTTTGTTTCTTTTTAATTGTAACAGTATTTATGGCCAGACTAAGTATATATGGTTTTTTATTTGTGGTTGGCCATTTTCGTCATTTTGTTTATTTTGGTCAATTTGGTAGTTTAGGTAGTTTTGTTTAGTTTAGTTGTTTTGGTAGTTGTGGTAGTTTTGGTTGGTAGTTTTGCTATTTTCGTTAGTTTATGCTGGTAGTTTTGGTAGTTTCGGTTGTTTTGGTAGTCGTGATAGTTTTGGTAGTTTTGGTAGCTGTAGTAGTTTTGGTAGTTGTCCTCACCCCCTCCGACCGCGGTTGGCACACGGGGAAGCGTCCCCGGGGCCCCAGCGGCCACTGTCACATTTCCCCCTTTCTCTCCGTGACAGTGGTGTCCCACCTTCGTTCCGTTCCTTAAAAGGTTCCCTTGTGTCCCTCCTTCACAACTACCCATCCTTCCCTTGTTTGACGGGCCACTCGCACCTCTCCGTTCAGCGGAAAGGCCCCTGGCGATGTGGCGGCGACGGGTCCGGCGGCCGGGCGTTTTGCCGATCCCCGGGCCGGCGACGGAGTGGGCCTAAGGGCGGTCCGCCCCTTTTCAGACTTCGCCACCGTCGCGCGATGTGGGGTGTGGTGGCGGCGGTTCTACCCGACCGCACCCGCACCGCGGAAGAAGAGATAGAAGACTATCAGATGGTTCTGGGTAGAGGGTTCTCTGGTTTGCTTGCCCTTAAGGCAGATCGGACCCCCTACCCACCCGAAGCTTGGTTGGGCGTGCCTGCAGCTGCATGCTAGGCGGGTCATCCTGGCTGCTAGCGCCCTGTGGGCGGCGTGTGGGGTTTCTGCACCCTGCAGGCTCTTCGCACGTCGCTCACAATTTAGTTTATAAGCATTCAGATGGTCTCCCTCGCCGGCGACAAACTAGTTTTAATAACTCCGCAAGGAGTTCGAAAAAAAATCATGAAGGCAACTATTCAAGAGCAACTACCCCAGGCGGGTCGATCTTCCGCCGAAAAAAAAAAGGAGGGCGAATCCCGCACCGATGCCGGTACCTATGGTAAGGTCAGCTGTTCCCCATCGTATTCTGGGGGGGGGAACGAATACTTGCTTACCAAACGTCTGGACTTTGTCCAAGGAGAAGATGCCCGGGATGGGCGGAGAAGTTACGTTTACGCGAAGCAGCAGCAGGATGAGCGGCCGCACATCCGCTGCTAGTGGCGTCAGAAGCGGCAACATAAGCGGGGCCTTGAGTGGAGCTGTTGATGAGTCAGACTCCAATCTCTCAATGTTCTCCATTCGGTCCCGCTCTAGGACAGGTTCGCATTCGCGGTCGCGCTCACCGACGCGATCGCGCTCACCGACGCGCTCACGCTCCGGATCAGGGCCCGGTATACGCACTGAACCGGAAGCCGGGCCTTCGCACCCGTCGAACTGGCGCGTCCAGAAGAAGCGGAGGAGGCTTGCGCCGTACCGAGGCCCCCAAAAAGTATCGCTGGTATCAAGCGACGAAGAGACGGCGGCGTCGAAAACCTCCCGTAGGGTGTCTCCATCCTCTACGGGAGCCACCGAAGAGGCCGCCAGCTTGGCACGAGCCAAAGAAACCGTCGCTAAAGCAAGTCGGACTACCGACCTTGAGATGGATCATGAAGAAAGCACCGTCGAGCTGATTAGAGTCGCCGAGGAGGCGCGTATCGCTCGACGGGCCCCAGAACTTCTAAGATGCTCAGGGTCGGTCACAACCACAGACGAGGCCGGGGCCCGTACGGCTCAGGCGATAGAAACGGACGTCCGCAACGCCCTGGGGGTTATCCGCCACGTGGCAAAAGTCCCCAGAGGGTTGAAAGGGACGTTCATGAAGTCCCTCAACGACTCCGTGAGCATAATCAGCGACGCCTTCGAGGTGTTGCGCGGCCGTACGGAGTCCGACGAAATTAGGCGACTCGAGGCGGCCAACCGACGCCTCGAGGCAGAAATGAAAGAGTTGAGGAAGGAGCTGGCCAGCCTACGGACCGAGATTGTCCGTTCCCGACCTGCACCACCCAATACCACGTCGACGCCGAATCCACCGCCACCTCCGCCGCCGCCTGCATCCAGGCCTATTGTGGGAGGGCGGTTTGAAGATCAAGACGAGCTGTTGCGCCATCTGACCCTGTCTCTCGGGGCCATGATGGACGCGAAGCTAGCCGCCCTAGATGACCGCCTTCTCCCAGAAAAGCGAGTCCGCCCGCCGTTGGCAATGGACGCCCGGCGGGCGATTGCGCAGGAAACTCCTGCACCTGGGAGAAGAGAGGTTAACCGCCCTCCCGAAAACTTCCCCGCGCTGCCAACCCCTAAAAGGAAACGGGGCGCCGGAGAAGGCAATAACGGAGACGCGAGCACCCCTAAACCGAAGAGGCCAGCCAGGACGGATTCATCTGCCCCTGAGGCGCCTCCTAGGATAGAAGAAGGTTGGTCGGTGGTGGCTCGGAAGCCAAAAAAGAAAAAGACACCGACACAACCCAGCGGCGCGGGCAGGACGCCCCAGCCAAAGCCGAGAGCGAAACCGCCAAAAACTTCGGCGAACAAGGGTCCGCGTATGCGGGTGCCCAACACCACTGCGGTAATTCTTACCTTGTTGCCTGCAGCGGTGGAAAAGGGCACCAGCTACGCGGACATTATGCAGAAAGCGAAGGCCAATATCAAGCTGGGAGAGCTTGGCATCACTGGCGTCAAGCTTAAAACCGCGCGGACGGGGGCCCGCATGCTCCTCCTACCTGGAAAGGATAGCGGGGAGAAGGCAGATGCCCTCGCCGCGCGGCTGAAAGATGTCCTACCAGAGGACGAAGTGAAGGTGTCCAGGCCCGAGAGATGCTTCAATGTGCGCGTCTCGGGTCTGGACGATTTCACCACTGTAGAAGAGGTCGTGGCCGCCGTCGCCCGGGTCTCGGACGTCGCCGCTGGACGTATTAATTCCAGCGCCATACGTCTGGGCCCGGATAGGCTGGGATACGCTATCCTGGCCTGCCCTGTGGCGGCGGCCATTAAACTGAAGGACCGAAAAAGAGTGATGGTGGGGTGGGCCTCGGCGGACGTTAAAATCCTGCCGAGTCGGTCCGAGCGATGCTGGCGCTGCCTCGTGGCAGGACACGTCGCCTGCACCTGCTCCTCCCCTGTCGACCGCAGCAAGGACTGCTACCGCTGCGGTCAACCTGGACACCCTGCCGCTACGTGCCAGAATGCGCCGCACTGCAGCATCTGCAGCGCGGCTGGCCGAGCGGCAGGACATTGGATGTGCAGGGGAGTACCGGCCGCGCGTAAAAGCGCGGGCCCTCCCACCACCGTTAGGTCCACTAACCAAAAGGTGGACAAAGAAAAAGGCGGCGAAAAGATGCCGCCGAAGAAGGGAAAAAAGAAAAAAAAGAAGAAGAAGAAAAAAGGTCCTACGCAGGCTGCGGCTACTAACACTTCTTTGCCGCCGCAGCCGCAACGGCCGCAGCCCAAACCGCGTTCGCTGCCACCGCCGCCGTCGCCAGCGCCCGGGACCACTAGGATGGAGGAATAAACAGTCGTTCCAATGGCTCTCCTAGTGGTCCAGGGAAACTTGAACCACTGCGCCGCTGCCCAGGACTTATTGGTGCAGAGTTTGGCGCAGTGGGGCATCCAGTTGGCCGTAATCGCCGAGCCATACTACGTCCCCCCCCGTTCTGACTGGGCGGGGGATCTCGATGGCTCGGTGGCTATTATTGTCCGGACCGCCGCTGCATGCCCTCCCCTAGCCGGTGTGGTACAGGGAAGGGGCTATGTAGCGGCAACGATCGGGGAGATAGTGGTCGTCGGTGGCTACTTCTCCCCGAACAGAAGGCTCGCCGATTTCGAGGGATGGATCGAGGAAGTGGGCACAGTAGTGGCCCGCAGCCGGCCTCGCCCCGTGCTCGTGCTCGGGGACTTCAATGCAAAATCCGTGGCTTGGGGATCCCCGAGTACGTGCGCGCGTGGCGAGGCATTGGAAGAATGGGCCATCGAAAAGGGTCTCGTAGTCCTCAACCGGGGCTCCGTACATACGTGTGTGCGCCAGCAGGGCGGCTCAATAGTAGACGTCACATTTGCCAGCCCTGAACTGGCGCGCCGTGTGCAGGACTGGAGGGTTGCCGCGGGGGTGGAGACGCTCTCAGATCACCGATATATTCGGTTTAGCGTCTCCGCCAGGAATCCGAACCCTCCGTCCCAAGAGCCCCCGGTAGGAGACTGTCCGCGCTGGGCATTGAAAAAGTTGGATCGGGAGGCGTTCAAAGAGGCCCTGATCGTCGCCACCTGGGCATCAGGGCGCGAGATGAACCCTCCCGATATAAATGTAGAGCAGGAGGCAGAAAACCTACGGTCGCTCGTTACTGGCGTCTGCGATGCGGCGATGCCGAGGAGGGGCCGATTCCGGCCCCTTCGAAAGGTGTACTGGTGGAGTCCCGAACTCGAGGGACTAAGGCGTGCTTGCAATAGCGCGCGCCGCCAGTACACCAGACATAGAAGACGGCGTCGCCGCACAGCAGACGCAGCGACCGTAGAGGCTCAGCTGTACGAGGGGTACAGAAGCGCCAGAAGAACACTACGAATTGCAATCCGCAACGCAAAAAACGTTTCCTGGGGGGAGCTCTTGGATAGCTTAAATCAAGACCCTTGGGGACGCCCTTTCAAAATGGCTCGGAATAAGCTCCGTGCTTGGGCGCCCCCGCTAACCGAGTCTCTCCCCAGGGACGTTGTTCAGGACGTTGTTGGCGCTCTGTTCCCTTCACGGGCTGAGCACATGCCTCCTGCTATGGCACCGCCAGAGGCGGAGCCCAGCGCGGATAGAGACCCTGTGCCCACCGTGGACCGGGTAGAGCTGGGGGTGGCTATGCTACGGCTAAAGGCCAAGAACGCTGCCCCCGGCCTTGACGGCATACCAGGGCGTGCGTGGGTTCTGTCCTACAACGCCCTGGAGCCCCGACTGATGAGGCTTTTCGGCGCATGCTTAGAGCAGGGCCAGTTTCCACAACGTTGGAAGACAGGAAAGCTGGTCCTGCTGCGGAAGGAGGGGCGCCCCGCGGACTCACCGTCCGCCTACCGGCCCATTGTGCTGCTGGACGAGGTCGGTAAGCTCTTTGAGCGTATCATCGTCGACCGCCTCGTCCAGCATCTATCGACGACGGGGCCGGACCTGGCGGACAACCAGTTCGGTTTCCGCACGGGGCGCTCCACGATTGACGCGATCATGCGCTTGAGAAGCCTGGCGGAGGAAGCAGTTTCCCAGGGCGAGGTCCTGTTGGCGGTGTCCTTAGACATCGCCAACGCATTCAATTCCTTGCCCTGGGCATGCATCATGGAGGCACTCCGATATTTCGGGGTGCCGACCTACCTCCGCCGTATAGTCGGGGCATACCTAAACAGCAGAGCCGTCATCTACCCGGTCCACGAGGGATGGAATCGGCGAGCCATGGTGTGCGGTGTTCCACAGGGGTCGGTTCTAGGTCCCCTCCTGTGGAACATCGCATACGACTGGACATTGAGGTGTCGGGTCCTCCCGGGCGTCAGCGTCGTATGTTACGCAGACGACACGCTGATCGCCGCGCGCGGGAGGACCCATCGGCAGGCGTGCCTTCTAGGCACGGCTGGGGTGTCGACGATAGTAGGCAGGATCCGGCGTCTCGGTCTGGAGGTGGCATTACAGAAGACCGAGGCCGTGATGTTTCACGGTCCTCGTAATCGTCCACCTCCGGACAGTTGCATCATAGTAGGAGGCATCCGCATCGGCATCGGTGGAACCATGAAATACTTGGGATTGGTCCTCGATAGCCGATGGGATTTTTCGGCACACTTTCGGCAGCTGCTCCCCAGACTCAAGGGGGCAGCCGGTGCGCTCTCGCGCCTGCTCCCCAACGTCGGGGGGCCCAACGCCACGTGCCGGAAACTCTTCGAAGGCATCGTACGTTCGATGGCCCTTTACGGGGCCCCTGTGTGGTCAGACCGCCTGACGGCCAAAAACGCGGCGCTGTTGCGTCAAGCGCAACGCATATTGGCCGTCAGGGCAATAAGAGGATACCGTACGGTGTCCTTCGAAGTGGCCTCGCTACTGGCCGGATCCCCCCCATGGGACCTGGAAGCCAGGGTCCTGGCGTCACTGTATGTGTGGCGCAAAGAGGCCCTGGCTAGGGGCACCAGACCCGCGCCTCGCGAGATCGAGGCGTGCCGGTCGGAGCTCCGCCAGGTAGCCGTGGGGGTCTGGGAAGATCGCCTACGACGCCCCAGCGCGGGCCCCGCCACCATTGAGGCGGTGAGGCCCGTCCTGCACGACTGGATCAGACGAAGTCACGGCACCCTGACGTTCAGGCTGACGCAGGTCCTGACGGGGCATGGTTGCTTCGGAAGGTACCTGTGTCGCCTCGGCCGCGAGGCCACGTCAGGGTGCCATCACTGTGACACGGGCGACGAGGACACGGCGCTGCACACTCTCCAGGAATGTCCAGCCTGGACGGAGCAGCGCCGGGAGCTCGTCGCCCATACCGGACTTGACACCTCGCTCCCGGCCGTGGTACGCACCATGGTCGGGAGCTCCACCGGATGGGACGCCGTCTCCTCCTTCTGCGAGCAAGTCATGTTCGCGAAGGAGGAGGCGGAACGGGAGCGTGAGCGTAATTCCCTGCTCCGCTCCCGCCAAAGGAGGACGCGCCGACGCCGGAGGTCAGACAGTGACCTTCGGCCGCCGTAAGCGGGCGGCGCGGGTGGGGCCCCTAGGGGTATAGGGGTTCTCACTCACCCGCACATGCCGTCGAGATGAGAGCGCGAGTGTTCCGCGCGCGCTCATCTCTCTTCCCGTGGGGCGCGTTACAGACCGCCCCACGCATGGAATAGACTCAGCAGTAGCCGGGGGATACGTCCTCCGGCATAGGAAGAGGCCCAGTGAGGGGGGCCCACGCCTGCCAGGGCACGCGGAGTTGGGAATCCCGCATTCACGTAGCCCTGGCATAAGGCGCAGGACGGAACACCCAGGGGTTTTAGTGGGTATCCCTAACTGGGGCGTGGCAATAGCGTGGCACCGGTTCTGACCGGGCACGCTAGTGCCACCCCCGATCTGGCGAATCCCACACTCACACCGGTCGCGATAGTTTTGATAGTTTTGGTAGTTTTGATAGTTGTGGTAGTTTTGGTAGTTTTTATAGTTGTGGTAGTTTTGATAGTTGTGGTAGTTTTGGTAGTTGTGATAGTTTTGGTAGTTTTGATAGTTGTGGTAGTTTCGGTAGTTTTGATAGTTGTGGTAGTTTTGGTAGTTTTGAGAGTTGTGGTAGTTTTGGTAGTTTTTGTAGTTGTGGTAGTTGTGGTAGTTTTGGTAGTTGTAGTAGTTTTGGTAGTTTTGATAGTTGTGGTAGTTTTGGTAGTTTTGATAGTTGTGGTAGTTTTGGTAGTTGTGGTAGTTTTGGTAGTTGTGGTAGTTTTGGTAGTTTCGATAGTTGTGGTAGTTGCGGTAATTTTGATAGTTGTGGTAATTTTGGTAGTTGTGATAGTTTTGGTAGTTTTGATAGTTGTGGTAGTTTTGGTAGTTTTGATAGTTGTGGTAGTTTTGGTAGTTTTGATAGTTGTGGTAGTTTAGGTAGTTGTGGTAGTTTTACTTGGTGGATTTGGTAGTTTTGGTTGGTAATTTGGTAGTTTCGGTAGTTTTAGTACGTTTGGTAGTTTTGGTAGTTTTGGTCGTTTGTGTAGTTTACGCAATATTTAGTTATATTAATAAAACTAGAACGGGTTGAAATAAGGTATTAAAGTTTATATGGGGGACCAATCATTTATCAAGTTTATAGATATAAAAATTCATAATCTTTAAAAAAAATGCGACTTTCACTCGGTCTGTCTGTCTGAATACCGAAAATGGACATAGATACTATTCATCCCGGTAGATGGGATAGTTTGCGATATAAAATGAAGTAAATCTTCCGAGGGCAAATAGCACCAACATAAAAATACAATACAATATATCCTGTATTAACGCCTGCTCTTAAAACAAGAGGTACGCACTAGAGTTTGACGCGCGGCGGAGCCGCGGGGTAAACTCTAGTAAAATGTAAAGGAATTAAATACTATACTACTATGGATGTTAAACAACAAAAAAAAACTTAAGAATCATAAGATGATATTATATACTTATTCTAAATAATATATTTGTTTAAAGGATAATACATTCTGTAATTTTTTAGACCTTAATACTTTACTGTTTCTTGTTAAATTCTCTTCAATAACAAAGAAACAAGTCCATTATAGTCTACATAACTGCCCAGCAAAACATAGAGATGAGTCGAAGCCAACCCGATTTGAAGTAATATAACGAATGACGTGTTGTTTATGACTACGTAGGTATTTATTAATGCATTGAGAAAAAGCGATTGCAGCGCTATCTATTTTGCTAATCCATCTATTCCAAGTAAACGACGTCTTTTATCGAGATAAAACGTATCCTAACTGTTGATACTGGTTATAAGCCAGCCTTATGTCGAGTTTCATTCATATACGTTCAGTAGTTTCCAGAAAGATGCGATCGTAGCGCCATCTTTTTCGCTATTTTCGTCTATCTCACGGAAACGACGTCATTTATCGGGATACAAGTGATATAAGTTAGGTCCGTTTCGACTTTCATACAAATATCCGTTCTGTAGTTTTCACGTGATGCTTTAACAGGCAGACAGACAAACTCGAACCATTTACAGATTTATTATAGTATAGATAGATTGATTCCAGTTGTTTCTTTTTTAAATCGCTTCAACGTACAGAAACGGCATTTTTAGAATTTTATATTATAGATAGTTTACCTACTTTGGTCTTTATTTTAAATGTTATATTGTTAAAAAAAATTACAGATTTGGACTCCCAAGATAATAATTAAGTTACTAACAAATAACTATAAACTACTTATAAAATTATATTACTTATAAGTTTCAATGATGTAATCTTGTATATGAGGTTTTCTGGCATGCAACAAAATTAAATTGCGAACAGTCATTTCCTTTTTAATCTTTGTGTTGCTGACCTTTGAAAACTCGATTGATAAAAGGAATATTAATAAAGTCAGTTGCTTTTTAATGCGGTAATAATTAAAGTTAAAAGAAATACCGTGAAATATTGAACAACTATACCTCATGTTGTTAGATAGATAGATAACTTTAAAGTTTCCACACTAAACAGGACAGATATGGCAAATACAAGCTAAAAAGAACTTACACTTACGACATAAGGGCGTCAGTAATATCATTTTCACCAGCTCGATTCGACGTATTTGTCGAATCCAGTCCGACTATACCTTGTTCAAGAATTTATTTTATTTTTGACGTTTGTATGCTCATCAAGCTCATTTCATGTCACAATTGTCATAATTAATTAATTTTTTTAAGTTTATGACTTGGAAACTAGGCCTTTAAGCCAGGCGCAATTGTATTGTAGGCTACAATCGACGCCGTATAACGGGGTTCTTGTGAAAACTCGAAAGGCCACATTTGACTATACAGTTCACATTTCTCAAAAAAACACATAACTACTACTCAAAAACTATCAATATCCTACAACTATTGTTCATTTTAGAGTGATTTTAAACATATTTAAAAAATAAAACTGCACAGCACAACGTCCCCTTTCAGTTCCCGCCAAAAACTCTCATAATTAATTGTTCCAGGCGACATAGCAGTGCCGTTCCGTGAGTCATCAAATGCATAGACTATAAAACTATTGCCATCATATCTAAATGTAATCGTAAGTACTCAATAGTTAGAGTGAGTAAGTACTTAATAATTAGTGAAATGAAAATATTTCAATTAAAAGAAAATAATATGGCATTTTTTTGGGTTTTAAAAGTCAAACTCTTGCTTTTATTTTATTCTTAAGAATAAATATTTGGGTTACAGTATTTTTATCAAATGATATCTATAAAGTTATTGAAAGTTTATTAACAAAATACTTGACTTTTACATAAAATAGAATCAGTAATGTTTTAGGCCCTATTTTACTTTTGACATGACATAATACATAACCGAACGAAGAAGGTTATAATTCAATAAAACGCGCAAAGTCCGTACCTATTAGATTCCCGAATGTACACACGTCACGCCCGTATCGTAATTATAGCTCAACTGGCCCCTCTCTCAATCAGGCCGTCGTTTTATACTTCACTAATGCAAATGTGCCCGCCCGGCAACTTCGACACAATTTCCTAGAATTAGCTTGTAATTGTAATCCGCAACACCTGGCTAATGATGCTTTCTGAGAGAATACAATAGGACAATAGACTGTTCTTCACAATAACTAGAAACATATGCCAATAAATAAGTGAACAAAAGAAGACGATCATAAAAGGATTATAGTTAGTTCTAATGCCAACAGGTAATAAAATGTGCTTTTACAGATCTGTACGTGGAATTTGTCTTTGTCGGGGCCTAAGTTGTAACAGTAAAATAAACCGTTGGACACAGTGTAGGGACTAGCTTATATAGGACCAAACCATGCGTAGACATAAGAATTTTACATGGTCTCATATAGTAATTTAGGCATAAATGGAGCCCACGCAAAATATCAGGTCCGTTCGTCCGTTTGTCTAGTATAGGCATTATAGGATCAAAAGTATTATGATTCCATACCTACAAAATTAGGGATTTTTTAAGAAAACCTATAATCTCATATATTTATAGTTCATAGATAAATTTACATTGTATGGAAGTAATTTATTATGTAGGTATTTAAATACTTGGGGTCTGTAATTGAAACATCTGAGGACATTGATTACGACGTCAAGTCCCATCTCTCAGCAACTTGGGCCAAATGGCATGAGGTAACTAGAGTAATTTGTGATCCCAAAATGGCCGGTTAGGCTGAAAGGACAGGTCTATAAATCTATCAGACCTATCCTTTTGTATGGCACTGAAGCGTGGCATTTAGGTACTTGACCAATGTAAGTAAGAGCTGCGTGTTACCAAAACGAATATACTGCGGTGAATGTGTGGATTCACGCAGAGGGACCGCGATAGAAACGCTAGCATCCATCCATACATAGCAGGCTTTATATCCGTAACATAGTAGAAAAACAGCAAGAATGTCGCCTACGTTGCTATGGCCACATTTTATAAAACGCGATTAGTTACCTACGTGTGGGGAACAAATGTGTAGCTATGACGTCTCCGCCAGGCCCAGGTCGAACTCCCGGAAAATCAACCCTTTCCCTTAGCTTAACGATTGACATTCCTATACAGGAATTGATTTTTATAAGATACTATGGATTCGTGTTATACAGAACGTGTTTTTTTTTCGTAAATCAGCTGATTCGATGCCTGACTAGGGTAATTGATAATTTAGAGTAATTTTTATAAATTTAATGATACCGCTAAAGTTTTTAATAAAATCGGCCCTGTGATGATATTGAATATTTTTAGCTATTTCATATAGTTTAGGATTTCGCCCCGAAGGCCCACTTGACTAATTCAGACTGTATATGTATTTATAGATTGATTAAAAATAGATGATGTCCTATCCTCCTGTCCTATTTTTAAATCAATTAATAAACATACAATGTGATTATTACAACCCAATCAGTAGAAAATAAAGAGAAACGAGTGTAGGTACACTACCTTTAATAAAAGATAACCTATAGATAATAATAATAATCAATATGAAAGAAAAATAATATCTAGGTAACAATGACAATTGCGCAGTAAAAAATAATTCTAAAAATCCTCTAAATTCTAAATCACTATATGGCGCCCCCAAATATCTACTCGAAAAAGCATTTAAAGTCGAAAAATTTAAAGTAAACTTAATAAGATTTTGAACCCTTGACTGATTTGGTAAAAAATATATGGTTTAAATAATAATACGGAGAGAGGAACATGTGGCGCCATCTAGTCATGTAGGTTTTAGAAGATTTTCAGAGTTAGGTTATCTACTGGGCTTTTGTAAAACAAAATGGTCCCCCTATAAATCCGGCGTCGCTGCGCTAAAGTTAGGGACTGACTCAAACTCTTTGATGAAAATGAATAGTAGTAGGAAGGACATGTTGGTATTCAAAAAATTAAGAAATAATAAAATGGTTAATATAATCATTGTTAAAATTAACGCCTGCTTATCGGCCGGTTCCTATTTAGTTTACTATTTATTCACTTGCCTTACCATCAGTTGAAAATTTTGACATATGGTTGGTACCTACTTGTATGGACCTTGTGTCAAATTTTAACCGATAGTATAATAAAACAAATGAATGAAATGAGACGGTCGGTAAGATATATCAATGCGCCATTAATAGTGCGGCTTCGTCTGCAATAATTTAAGTTTTAGACTTAGGCCGAATACGTCTTATTTAAAGGATTAAAAAATAACGCCCGTAAGAATTGCCACATACATACAAATATATATACATGCGTTATATGTTAATATCTGTAACATTATCGCAGATGACGCCTCACCATAATAAATAAATCAAATACAAATTATTAACATGAGCCTAAAAAGTATTATATGTATTCCATAATGTAAATTAAAGAGTCCGAAATGATTGTAAAATAGCAGATCGATTTTTTGAAAAGTTAATTTCTAACAATAATGTTTCAGGATGCCTATAAATCTCATAAAGTATTTAAACAATAATACGAAAATAAAACAGGGGGGGCGGTAAAACTAAGGCTTCTGGCAGTGCCATGGTGCCAACCTTAAAACAATTCAACGACGTGAAAATATAATTCTAGTATATGACGTATTCTCTCTGAAATACCTTTTATGATGAATCTAACACCTCGTATACATTATGCCCACTTTCATGGCAGCAAGCAGGACAGTGGTGACGAAAGTGGGCAGCGCAAAATGGCCAAGTAAGTTGTGCGTTTACATACTCGCGCTGCCCACTTCCCTCGCCACTTAACTTCATGTTGCAGTGGACTAGGGCATAATGTAAACGAGGCTATAACTTGAATATACGTAGGTGCAAATAATTTCCAATTACATAAAAATCATTTATCACAACAATATATCTTTAAGTATTGAAATAAACCATTTCTTTACTTAAAACAGGGACAGAAATGCTGACATTAATATATGCCTACAATACCCAACGTAATGCATAATAAGATGAAGTAGATAGGTAGTTAAAAAAACAAATAATACAAATTATTCCCGACGTTCATATTTCTATAAATGTAGGTAGATATATAAAAACAGCAAGAACGTACACAAACCTGGGTTTGGCTGTGTTTGGTAATTGGGTTTCTTCATCCATTCATAGGGGGACCGTGGTGGGGCTGGCGGCTGTGAAGGTCTCGAACCTGGAGAACCTTCCCCTGGACTCGCCAGGTCCCCTCGTGCCGGCGACGGCATATCCACAATTTCTCTTTCTCCAGGCTCTCGTTTAGGGAAGTGGTGCGGATCAGGGGCCCACTCGCCCCCCGCCGGGGCACCATTCCAAGCGCACCACTGTTGCTCCTCAAAGTTCTGGTGCTGCCAGCCGTACCAGCCGCTGCTGTACTGCCCGCCCTTGCCTTGGTACATGGCGAGCGGATTGATGTAATTCACCATGCTTCGATCACCGTCCGAGCATCGCACATACACTCGTTGTCACAACACCTCCGACCTGATCACAGGTGCAAGTACGAGATACACCGCGCGCAACGTAGTTATCGCGACTGACAAATACGACAGACACTGACTGATCGGAACGCGAGGAAAACAGGAGGGGCGCTATCTCTGGCAATGGGCGGTGTCAAAGGCGGCCAATGACGCGGGCGAGCGGCGAGCGCCCGCCTCGGCGCCGCGCGTCCCGGCCCCGAGCCCGGGGCCCGGCCGAGCCGCGCCGCGCCGCGTGCCGACGCGCACTCTCGCGCTATCGTTTCATTTGCCTAATTACAACAAAAATAATGAACACCACCATAATGAAGTCGGCCTCTTGTGAGAATTTTCTACTAGTATATTATTAATATATGTATAAAGTAGGTACCTGACTTAATAAATAATTAAATAGAACACGGTCAGTCAATGTAAACAATTTATTTTAGCCACTTAGATAATAATAGATATTATTAATTTCAATTATATATGTTACGTTAATAAATATGTTTTTCAATTACATATACCAGGATATTAGTTTGCTACAACCGTAAAAATTCTTTTTAAACAGAAATACTCAAAGACAATATTACTGCTAAGCACCTATAGATATAGAGAAAATAAAGTATACTTATTTTGGTTTGTGCGTTGAGCCATATTTAGACCTTATGAAGAAATAAACTTATTTCAGCTTGACTAAAAAGATCACAGGAATACGTAGGAGGTGCCTACCTACTTACCTCATTAAAATACAAATAAGTAGCAATATTTTCTACCCAATACAAAAATTTATAGCACATTTAAATATAGGTAAATAATAAATAATTACAATAATAATTTATATTGCAAATTTTGTTTTAGTTACTGGTTTTTCGTGATGTACCTAAGCTCATTTAGGTAAGTACCTACATAGAAGCCTGTGGTGTTATTTTGATGAATAAATACTCATCCGTAGAAAGAACACAGAGTTAAGAATTGTAGACATTTGTAAAAATAAGACATTCTGGTAGGTCATGCACATCTGGTCAATCAAACAGTTTTACGTAAGAGCATATTTAGATATCTACCTATTAACTTAAGTTGCTGAACATTAAAAATACTTATTATACACATTTTATAATTCACTCATAAAACTGTGCGGTATGATAAAATAATATTCAAACAAAAGAGATTCATCTGGTTTACATAAAATGATTATTGTTTTCGAGACGGATTAACAGCAGTTCGGTCGCAGCGTGGCCCGGCGGCAAATTCCTGGTTCATCTTTAAAGTATTGTTTTGTTTATAAGGCTGTGAACATCTTTGTTTAACTTTCACGGTTTTATTACACCAATTGTATCTATCTACTTACCTAGTAAAAATATTAATGAATTGGAAATTCCCCCAAGCATACCTGTTTAGCGTACCTACCTACGTTAAAAACAAACTGCTCTATGACTTGTTTGTAGTTATTTATTTTTCTACATTACATATTCATATAAAACACTATTTTACAATACAGAGTAGACAATTTATTTTAGAGATATGTCATAACAATACTTTTTTTAGTTTTACCTATTATTATATACCTATACCTATACCTATATATTTTACATATACCTACCTATCCAGAAACTGTTCTAAATCCTAAGTGACCAGTTAAGTCTGATTAGTTAACTTGCGAAGCTGGTTAGTACCAAGTCCTTATCAACGTTTGGAGAGACATTTTTTGTTAAGTAATTAGTTGTTGATTAATGGCCGGTTCTTATATATTACCGACTGTTCATTTGTGTCACTAAAGATTAAACTTTGACATAAGGTCCATACAAGTCATGTCAAAATTCAACCGATGAAAGGGCAAGTGAATGAATAATAAGATATATACACCGGCCATAAGTAGACGCCTGTCCAGGCGATGGTAAGGACTTATTTTTTTTATTGCAGGAGTTCAGCAGACAGGCAGACGGCCCACTTGATGGAAAGCGGTTACCATCGCCTATGGACATTTGCAACACCAAAAGTGCTACAAATGCGCTGCTGCTGTCTTAAGGGAGTCTGGAACATGGTCACTAATACCGGAACACAACTCAATGTTGTTATGGCGACATACTTTAGATCAGTGGTGGTAGCCATCCGGTCGGGCAAATGCCCTACCACCTCTGGTTGTGGGTTGTTTTGTCACCTCTTACGACAGGCCGCTCGGCTGCAGGAAATTGTATTCTTTCTCCGTTCCTGCACGGATAAAGCACGGACACTTAATCGTTTCGTTCGTATTCAAGTTAACTAGCTACTTAACTAATGCAAATGTAAATCGGCTTTAGAACCACAGATCATGTTTCTCTTCCTTTTTGACGTTTTATTAGTTAAACCATATTTTTTATGTTACTGCTACATCTGGGACCTGAAACTTTGTGACCCTTTTACACAGATGTAGGAAGGGGCTTAATGCGTTATTTGTGATGCGATATTGTTATTAATTGTTAGTGACGTTAAATATTGACAGATAACGTAGGTATATGCACTTATAACGTGTATATATACTGTACACGTAGACTGTTCCAATTTTGACTAATTTATTCAAAGCAGCAGTACTACAGGGTTCTAACAAGAAGGAGCCATAATCAACTACACTTCTTATTAAGGTATTACAGATTAGTCTCAAAGAGAAGGGATGAGCACCCGGTAATCCCACCATATCCAACCCGCACCACCTGTGAGACGTTTCAAAATATTAATGTTATCTTAACACTTGGCTGCAAACATATTCACAATGTGGAATACCAGTTACCTTAGTATCTAATACAACCCGCGAAAATTTGAATTGAGTGCTAACAAGCATATAAATATTATCATAAATAATATTAACTTTAGGAGGAATGCGCGTACGGGATAGTTCTAAACGATTGTCAACACGACAGCCCATTTTTTTTGTCCAGGGGAAATCCGATTGAGGACTAAGCCGCGACAAGGGCAGAACCTTGGGGGGATAATTCGCGACCTAGTGTGGGATTCGCCAGATTGGGGGTGGCACTAGCATGCCCAGTCAGAACTGGTGCCATGCTATTGCCACTCCCCAGTTAGGGATACCCACTAAAACCCCTGGGTGTTCCGTCCTTCGCCTTATGCCAGGGCTACGGGTATATGACCTAGCCTCTCCGCAGCCCTGGCAGGCGTGGGCCTCGCAAGACCACTTCCACTGCCGGGGGACTTCCTTTAATCCCCTGGCATCCTCAAGCTCTATGTGCGTGGGGCAGTTTGTAACTCGCCCCAATCCAATTGTGAACTAACTCAGAAACCTTCTTTGACTCATGCACAACAACTTTGCTAAACATCATAACACGATCAAATGTATAGGTTAATAAGGTTATAAAGGACAAATGTATAGGTTAATAAGGTTATAAAGGACATACAGACAAACATTCATTTTTATATATCAGATTTATTTTTTTGGAATGTTTTTTCTTGAAATATTTTTTAAACAAAATTTTATTGAATTATGTTTTTTGGAAATATTTTTCTGTTAACATAATTTTATTGCCGAATAAAGATTGATGACGAAAGATGTGCATTTGTTAATGTTCCATTGTATGTGTATAATTTTAGATGGATTATGGATGGTTTTTTTTTTGGTTCCGGATCGAATTTAGTTTTTTTGTTTGATAAAATAAAATGTTTAAATAAAAAATGCATTAATTAAAATGCACCTAACCTAACCAAATCATAATTTGCAGTAAACTTGCGAAAAATCGAAATGTGTGCTGGGACCAGGGCTGGGCAAAATACATGGTTTCCTTTAATTGAAATACAAATTACAAAATACTGTCTCGCATGTATTTAAAATACGAAATACAAAATACTTTTAAGTCGGGTATTTGAAATATAAAATACAAAATACAGCGTTTCAACTATATGTATTTAAAATACAAATACAAAATACAAATTACAAAATACCGTCAGGTGTTAGTTTATGTAAATAAAATACTCACAAAAAATCAAATAATAATTATTATTAGGTCCTTGCCTATGTAACTGCCGTTTTTTCTGAAATAAGTTAACCTAATGTTATTATTTTTTTTTTTATTCTAATCTCCACGGCCTTGAAGATAGGGATATTTCCATCTTGTTCTTCTTCTTCTTCTTCGTCGTCACACTCTTGGCAGAGTGGTCGTGGTCCTCATGACAGGGGTGGTGGCAAGCTTCACAATTCGTCGCCATTTCCATCTTGTAGGTACGCGTAGATTTTGGTGGTTCCACCCGGATCTATGCATGCTTATATCGGTCCATGGCAGGGAATGCACAAGGACTGAAACAGCTCGCTTTTTTGAACTCGTTCATGAGGTGACCGACAAAGTTTTTGGGCAGTATCCTTTTGCAGAGGTAGTCATACTCGAGAATTTTAATGCTCATTATGCTGAGTGGTTGGGTTCCCCGAAAACTGATCTGTCAGGGACTACTGCCTACGAATTTGCTCTCGCCAATGGATTCACTCAGGTGATTACGAAGTTTACCCGAATACCGGATAGAGTGGATCATGCGTCTTCTTTGCTGGATCTTCTGCTGACCACACACCCGGAGAACTACCAGATCTTCATCAGTGCTCCACTGGGAACCTCTGATCATTGTCTGGTATCTTTGGTGGTGCCCCTTCCTATTCCCGATCGGACTCGTCCCGCTGGATGACGGAAGGTGTGGTGATACAGGTCAGCAGATTGGGATGGACTCCGTGAATTCTATGCATCCTACCCATGGAGGCAGTTATGTTTCTCGTCGCAAGCTTCTGATCCGAGCACAGACTGGATCGCCGATGTAGTACTGCAGCGAATAGCATGTTTAATTCCAAACTCAACTGTACCTATCGGTGGTACGAGTAAACCACAATGGTTCAATAAGTACAGCAGTGAAGCTGTAAAGTGGTGCGTACAAGTGGTGCGTTCATTGTAGTGTTCGCTCATAAAGGTCGTTGATGTTGCTTGTCACTCTTGCTGCGTTGCTGCCACGACGGTACTCTTATTCCATAATTTCTCAAATTTTTAACTATCCATGATGACGAAAAAGATTCAAATACGAAGAAAACATAACACTTATAATAAATAAATGACTAATTTTTAAAAAAGAATTTCGTGTTATCAAAATAAAATTAATTTGAAATTATATATCTTAGCCAAACAAAAATATTTATTTTAAATGGCCAGTACTGCAGAATGTAACTAATATTTAGCGGTCACCATTTTGCTTATGAAAGCTATCGAGCGCTATTTTCTGAAGAACTCACCCATTAATAAGGTAGCTAAATGTATTTTGTGAAATGTATTTTGCAACCATAAGTATTTGAAATACTAATTACAAAATACCTCAGCGTCAGGTATTTGAAATACTAATTACAAATTACATTTTTAAGAAGTAATTGAAATACAAATACAAAATACGTATTTGTATTTCAATTACGTATTTCAATTACAACTATTTGAAATACTGCCCAACCCTGGCTGGGACACATAGAAGAACTGAAACTTTAACGGACAAGTGGAAAAACGAATCGCAACGGACAAGTGCAAATACGAACGGCAAAGGATAAGTGGAAAAACGCATCGCAACCCACAAGTGGAACAGCGACGAAATGAAAGAACGATGCCATTCGTTTTTCCATTTTTCCGTTGCGATTCGTTTTTCTTGACTAAGGTGCTCTGCTAACTTAGGCAACACAGAAGACAGGGCAATAGGTCGGTAGAAAGATGTATCAAAAGGGGATTTTTTTGGTTTTAATATGGGTGTAACTATTTGAAACTTCCATGAACTGAATTAAACTGACATAAACGGAATTAATAACTTTTAAAAAATAAATTACAGTTATATCAGCGCTATTACAAACCAAAAATAGGGAATTCCATCTTGACTAGGTGGGAGTCTTTTAAACTTGTTAAAATGTCTTTAATTTCAGACATAAAGAATGGAGCATTTAATCCTGAAGCATGTACGTAGTTTGGTACCTTTAGAAGACAAATTAACATCCATTCTGAATCTTTTAATATTTTATAAGAAATATGAGCTGCCAGCCTAACCCAGCTGATAGCTTAGGTGGAATGCGAGGCTTGAATAGAACACTTTTCTTATATGGGCTGGACGATGGAGAAGTACAAGTTGAAGTTTAGCACTCTCTTCTGAGGACTGTTTATGTTAAGAAGTTCTAGAACATCAACAAAATATATAAAAACAGCTGGATGAAGCTTGGAAGCCTCTAAATAAGAAATACTGTCTTGGGCCATTGTAACATTTATATTATTTTGTCTAGAGAATTTAGGACATGCCTTATAAGTAACAAAAAGATATCTAGAACACAGACGGGATGACACTTGTTCTTGTTCGATTTTACAAGAGTCACCAGTGTGACCTTGTCCGCATTTATAACACCGAGGCTTTGAACGGCATTGGAGTTTAGTATACCTACCCAAAGCGGCAACAGTTGTAACACTGTATAGTTTGTATCTGTTTTATTTTTGTATTGTGGAGAAATGTATAAATCAACAGCCAATGGAGTGTAGCACATAAATACTCGTGTGGCAGTTTGTCCGCCAAAAGTTAAAATCACTGTTTCAGTGTTAGTAAATTGAGGAGAACCATTAGGTAATAAACTTTTTGCTCCTTATTCGTCTAGTTTTAATAACTTTTCCACACCAAACGCAGATATTTTCTAAAATATCCTGTTCTAACCCGTCCACACGGCCAACTCTTACAACACCATTCTCGTTACATTAAATGACGGAATGTAAGCTCTGAACTTATGGGAAGAGATACATTGGCCATCTATAAATGCGTAAGCATCAATATAGGAACAGAAAACTAAAGATAATGTATTCCTATCGATCCTCTTTAAACTTCCATTCACAATGTTTTTAAAAGTATTTTTCATAATAAAACTGTATTGGATGAAGTGTGACAAGATCGGCAGTAAAGAAGACTCTTCTTTATGTACATAAACTGCATAATCATGTATTAAAAAACTGGGTGGGAGGTAAAATAAAAAGAAATCGTCAATCAATGTTTGTGTTCCAGTGCACACAGTAAGAGCTCACAGTGTCTTGAGGTCTGGCAGTTGGTTTTTGCTGGATTTGGGTTTTGATACTTTACATAATTGGATCCCAAACAAGTAGTACTCGCCAACCACCTTCTGTATTGTTTGCGTGTTTTTTGATTTCAACAGCCTCACGCATTATTGTAGGTATGAAACGATTCTGTTTGGCGACGATGTGTGGTATATCGAATCTGATGTACTTAGTGATTAGGTTTATCCAGCGTGTGTTCACTGATTGCAGCCTTCGTAAACCTTGTGAGCAATGTGTTCTACACTAGGAGTACTAGATTGGTTTTGCTCTAGTTTTGTTTAAATGTATCTGAAATGGACATAAATACTTTTTATCCCGGGAGATGGGATAGTTTGCGATATAAAATGAAGTAAACCTTCCGGGGGCAAATAGCACTAACATAAAAATTTAATACAATGTAACCTATATTAACGCCTGCTCTTTACACAAAAGGTACGCACTAAAGCTAGAGTTTGACCCGTGCCGCGGATAAACTCTAGTGTGTGTATATATATATATATACTACTAGGTCTTCTTTTCCCTTCTTTTTTGGGGGCACGCTAAATCTCGAAAGTTGTAAGTTTATAATTTTAGGTTTGTTGCTTCTCCAACTCCAAAAAATTACAGTTTATTCACCGCTTCCAAAGCCTTTTCATAAAACGTACCAGGTTCAGCTATTCTTCATCCAAATATTTGAACCACATTTTCAATTTTCTGATTAAAACTCATTAGGCTTATATCACAATTTTGCAAATCTAAACTCAGCTCCCTTAGCTCTTGAAGAGCATCGCACATTTTGTATGAGGCGACGCGGTAACTGTTCAGGAAAGATAGATTAGATTTTGTATTTGGATAATTTTGATCTATTAAAAAAACATTTCTTTGTAAAGGTTACCAAAATGGATTTTTTGAGTCTTTTATTTTTTCAGTTTTTATGGCAATTTTTCGATATATTTACTTTAAGGGCACTGCGTGCCCCCACAAAGGAACCCTGTATATATATATATATATATATATATCGGAGGAACCTATGAGTCGGGTTGATTGTTGTTTACATGTATAATGCGCAATATTATTAGTTTACATTTTAATTACTTTTTAAATCCTTAATTTAATTTAATTTGATTTGTTAAATCTTTTTATAATGTGAAAATGTTCTTAATCTAATAAAAGTTAGGAATATTGTAATCTGACCAATGACCAATCAGAGCAGAGCACGTGCCTCGAGCGGGGTCGGGGCGCCATCTGTGCTTAAGGTAGACGGGCGAGTTATTGTGTGACATTGGAGCGATAGTAACGGATCGAGTTGGATCGTTGAGAATTTAAAAGGAAGGGTCAAAGTAAGATCGGTGCCCTGAATCCGCTGCTCGGTCTTAGCTGTGACGAAATGTTGTTTAAATCTAAATTAAAAGTGTATAAACCATGTGTTTTGTGCTCGCATTATACCCTGATGATGCCCACTAAACTCGCAACCACTAAAGACGATGTCCCCGAGAACGGTGCTTCTCCGATATATATATATATATATATATATATTATGGGTGAAATAATCAAAATTTCAATAGATTAATTGTGGTGCGAGATAAATGGGTAGTCTGCGAAAGGCGTGTGAAGTAACTTTTGCACTCTATCTCGATTTTGTAAGTTACCTATTTGTATGACACAAAAATATATTAATTTAGAATAAATTAAATGATCACAAACTCCTATAATGTTCAATCTTTTTCTCATCATAATCGGTTAACTTGATTAATAGAGTGAGATCCCAGTCACCACAGACTTACGTGATTTTATGAAAGATGAAATTTTTAGATACTGTATTTTAACATATACTTAGAAAAGAATGGATAAAAGGTATCAAAGGCGGAAAAAAGCAAGCTAGCAAGGCTAGTTTTTATATATGTTGTTTATAACAATATCATATGTCATATATGATATTGTTATAAACAACGATATACAGTTGCCAGACACTTCCTGTGGGCCATAATTTTTGACAGACACTTAAAAAAAATGTGGGAACTTACGTCATTTTAGGAAGGCTGAATTTTATATATATTACACTGCGCAGGACAGAGGAAAGTGGCGTGCTCTCGTTTCGGAGGAAGGCTGAATTTTATATAAATTATCAAGTATAAAATTTTAAAATATTTTCCAATGAGACAGACAAATCTGACGAATCAAACATCTTCCCAGAATCGTTAAGAGTTCCGCTGCGTGAGGAAGCGGAAGAGGAAGCATTAGAGCATTATTTAAGCGTATAATTACAATTGAGATGCACTCTGACTCGTGGATCTTATACTAATATATAAAACTGAAGAGTTTGTTTGTTTGATTGAACGCGCTAATCTCAGGAACTACTAGTCTGATTTAAAAAATTCTTTCAGTGTTAGATAGCCCATTTATCGAGGAAGGCTATAGGCTATATCATCACGCTAAGACCAATAGGAGTGGACAACTTATTAAGAATGTTTCAAAATCGGGGCATTTTGATAACAAATTCCAGGCGGACGACGTCGCGGGCACAGCTAGTATAGTACAGTAATATTGAATTGACTTGAATAATGTTTTCGCACTTCCTCGCACAGCGGAACTCTTAATGTGTCTGGGAGTATGTTTGGCCCATCAGATTTGCCTGGCTCATTGAAAAATATTTTATATATACCTAGTCTTGCCATAAATATTGTAACAAAGTTTTTTTTTCTATTGCAAATAACATTTATAAGTTTTATAGTGTGTTAGTTTAATACATAAATATAAAACAATTTAAAATAGAAAAAGCTTATTCAAACTGGTCTCCATTGGCTGCAATACAGTCCTTTAAACGTTGAGGCCAGTTATCAATAGAAGCATGCACTCTTTCCATGGGAAAATTCATCACTGCCAATCGTATGGATTGTTTAAGGGACTCCAAATTATCATGGCGTTTACAGCAAGCCGTACTCTCTAAAACTGACCATAAATCATAATCCAGCGGATTAAGATCGGGACTGGACGACAGCCAGTCTTCAGCTCTGATGAAGTCGGAAACATTCCTTCCAACCAAGACTGCGTGGACCGAGCTTTATGACCCGGCGCCGAGTCGTGCTGGAAGGACCGTTCTTGGTTATTGAACATAGTGTTGTTAAGGGGCTTAACTACCTTCTCAAGAATGGTATCTTGATACACTTGTGCCGATGTCTTGATACCTTTTTCACAAAAATATGGCTCACTCACTATTTCATAGCTAACACCCCCCAAACCATCACTGAAGTCGGATAATGCCCACGTTGCACTCTGTCGACTACTTGAGAAGCTTCCTTAGAACTGAGCATAAATACGGTCATTTTGTTTGTTAAAATGTTGCTCAATTGTAAAAAAATTCTCGTCGTAAACAAAATTTTTCTGTGACCTCCCTTTGCGTACCGCTTCAGTAGTTGTTTCGATTTTACCACCCTACTCTTTTTTAAATTATGAGTTAAGAAATGACCAGTGTGTCTCTTATAGGCTGCAAGTACCAAGTCATCTTTAAAAAAAAAAAAATTGCAGGAGTTCAGCAGACAGGCAGACGGCCCACTTGATGGAAAACGGTTACCATCGCCTATGGACATTTGCAACACCAAAAGTGCTACAAATGCGCTGCTGCTCTTTTAAGGGAGTCTGGAACCTGGCCACTAATGCCGGAACATAACTCAAGGTTGTTATGGCAACATACTTTAGATCAGGGGTGGTAGCCATCCAGTCGGACAAAGACCCTACCACCTGGCTGTGGGTTGTTTTGTCGCCTCTTACGACAGGCCGCCCTGCCGCAGGAAATTGTATTCTTTCTCCGTTCCTGCACGGATAAGATAAAATAGGCGACATGGTTCTAGGTGATATCTTCATCTCCCGAGATAAAATCTTTTGCTTTCGGACAGGATTTCTTCGAATTCTTTCGCTTACTGCTTTAACCACCTTTTTCGTACGATCACTACGTGGACAGCCAGATCTTTTTCTGTCACAAACAGAGTAGGTCTCATTATACCTATTAATAGCCCGGTACACAAGCATTTGACTAATACCAAGCGTATGGAGAGTTTTAAAAATTGCATTTGGCTCCATACCTACTTTGTGTAATGCAATCACAGCGATTCAGTTCTCTTTATCGCCCCATTCCATTTTAATATCGCAAAATGTTGTACAATGTATTAACGCCAAAATGAGAAAACACAATGAACAATCATATAAAAATGACAGATTCCAAATTCAAACGTAATATTTTGTTTCTTTTTAATTGTAACAGTATTTATGGCCAGACTGAGTATTATACTTGATAATATAAATAATATAAAATTCAGTCTTCCTTAAATGACATAAATTCCCACATTTCCCCAAAGTGTCTGTCAAAAATTATGGCCCACAGGAAGTGTCTGGCAACTGTATATCGTTGTTTATAACAATATCATATATGACATATGTAAAAACTAGCCCTGCTACTTTGACGTATGTTAGTACGGTTTTTTTCCACCTTGGATACCTGCTACCTGAAAAACGGTCCCGCTTTCAGCTTGCAAGTATCCATTCCTTTCTAAGTTTATGTTAAACTACCGATCCTAAAAATTTCATCTTTCCTAAAATCACGTAAGTCTGGCGTGACTGGAATCTTGGACCATAACGATTTGGAGGTTTCTATCTCCAAAAATGTTGTAAGGAGAACTGTTAAATTAGGGATATTATTTTGCGATTAGTATATTAGTATATACTAGCGGCCCCGGCAGACGTTGTTCTGCTCTGAAAAAATAAAAATCTAGGACCCAATCACAGCGCCACCTACCGGTTCCAATTGTAGATTTAAACCATCCGGGAACCCACTCAAACACACAAAAACAAAATCACTAAAATCGCTCCAGATGATTAGGAAGATTCTAGAGCGGGTTCCAACGGGATAAAAACTATCCTATGTCCGTCTCCTGGTTCTAAGCTACCTCCCCACCAATTTTCAGCCAAATCGGTACAGCCGTTCTTGACTTATAAATAGTGTAACCATTGAGATATAACATGTTTATATTATGATCTAAGAGTGTATACGACTTTTATTTATGTATGTAGATATAGATAGATATTCTATAGGGCACATTCCTCTCAGAGCTCACAACGCCCAAAATGCTCCGTCAGCCATCCCACATCGCGACCACGGTATACGTAGTATCCATAGTAGTTTGTGACCACGGTCGTTATGATCGTGGCGAAAGCGCCAGACCTATATTAAGAGGTAGGTCGAAGTGGCAAATGAAGTGGAAAAGGCACGAATTTCAAATCAACCCACGTCATTTGTGTATTTCGTCGTTAATGATATCAACCGGCCATAATCCGTTCCATTTGTGTGTGTTTATGATTGTAACGCCCGCAAACAATTGGAAAAAAGAAAAAAATCGCGGTAGTGAACATGGTCCTTGTACGCCCCATGGGTAACGTAGCCATATTCGTCTTTGGGTTTAAGTGATCTGTGTACTGTGTAATTCGGTAGTTGACAGTATGAAAAATATAGGCAGATTTTTATATATATTGTAGATTACGATCTAAATATGTCCGTCTCCTGGATCTATGCTACCTCCCCACCAATTTTCAGCCAAATCGGAACAGCCGTTCTTGACTTATAAATAGTGTAACCATTGAGATATAACATGTATATATTATGATCTAAGATATGGCAAAGTATTATTTTTTAATAATTATTTTTGAGGTTATGATAATTTTAATAGAGTGTATACGACTTTTATTTATGTATGTAGATATAGATAGATATTCTATAGATATAGATATTCACATTCCTCTCAAAGCTCACAACGCCCAAAATGCTCCGTCAGCCATCCCACATCGCGACCACGGTATACGTAGTATCCATAGTAGTTTGTGACCACGGTCGTTATGATCGTGGCGAAAGCGCCAGACCTATATTAAGTAACCATTAGGTAGGTTCTGATCTCATCATTTTATAATAAAATAAAACACAAAATAATTTTGGAGTTTCATTTAATGAGGCAATCTTATAAATTAATTAAACTACCATGCTCTAGGGCTAGGGTAACTAGGTTAGTTCATGACTACTTAAGGCCGGTTCCTATATCTTACTATTCACTCGCCCAACCATCAGTTGAATTTTGACATTATTTGTATGAAGCTTATGTCAAATTTTAAGCAACTCTATAAGATATAGGAACCAGCCATTAGTGGATTTATCATCTATAAAGTAAAATTGTTCATGGAAAGGATATTTATTTACATATTTTTTTTGCATGAAAGATTTGATCGAATTGACAGTGAGGACTCTGTGTGATCAACACAGTGACTTCTTCCATTATTAATTTCTTTGAAACGCTTATACTGGATCCAAATGGCCTTAATGATTTGAATATTTCACTTAAAATGGAAATGAAGAAACTGATTTTTGTGAAGACTACTAGTGATCCTGCCTGGTCCACAGTCTGGCTTAGCTTAATACTGGATTGAGTAGCTTTACTTCTATATTTATGTGTCATCAGTACTTAAAGATTTATTTGCTGTTTTAAGACCTTGTAAACCTTCTTCCTGGGGTAAAACTGAAAATAAATTGACAATATTATTATTAGATTGTTTCAAGAAAATTAATATTGGATCTACTCACTATTAATGTAAGAACCTGTGGTTCTGTTGGAAGTATTTTCAAGAAATAAACTAGCACCACTGGTCCTTTAAACTGATTTATTTACACACTTTCTTAATAGCATCATCTTTTGTTCTTTATTGTTATATATGGTCGTAGATTGCTACAAGTTCACTTTCTTCTATCTGGCTTACAATCAAATTCACTAGGTAAACAGCTTGGTTTCAAACGTAAGTGTGATATAGATCCCATTATTTGATATTATACGTAATTTTCCATATCATTTAGTAACGTAGAATTATAAATAGGGCTGATAAACACTTACATCAAAATGATCTTCACAAAAATGTGGCCACTTTCTCCTTATTTGTTTACCCGTTAGACATGTAAAAAAACAGTTTCTATGGTGTTTTTATCGTTGTACTGATACATCGCGGCACTATATAGTGCTTGTAATAATTAGTATTCATTTTTTATGATGTATTTTTTAAACTTTTGATAACACTTCAACCAAACTGTGTAATTATGTGAAAGCTTCTTGGTGTAATGTGTATTTCATTCACTTCATTGAGTTTTTGGCGGGAACTGAAAGGGGGCTTATTGTGCTGTGTAGTTTTATTTTCTAAAGATGTGTAAAATTACTCTAAAATGAACAATAGTTGTAGGATATTGATAGTTTTTGAGTAGTAATTATGTGTTTTGTGAGAAATGTGAACTGTATAGTCAAATATGGCCTTTCGAGTTTTCACAAGAACTCCGTTGAATGGTGTCGATTGTAGCCTACAATACAACTGCACCTGGCTTAAAGGCCTGGTTGCGAAGCCATAAACTTTAAAAAAAGCTCGATATTTGGGTGCCTCATGAGCTCGCTGAAAGAAACCTAATGAACCGTGTACTCATTTGTGATTCTTTATTACGACGTAATGAAACCGAACCATTTTTGAAGAAGCTGATAACTGGTGATGAAAAGTGGATCACGTACGACAAGAACATGCGAAAAAGATCGTGGTCAAAAGCTGGTCAGGCTTCACAGACTGTGGTGAAACCCGGGTTAACTCGCAACAAGGTGATGCTGTGTGTATGGTGGGATTGGAAGGGTATTATTCATCATGAGCTGTTACCGCCAGGCAGGACCATCGATTCTGAACTGTACTGCGAACAACTGATGAGATTAAACAAAAAGTTGAGAGAAAGCGGCCGGAATTAATCGACAGAATTGGTGTGGTTTTTCACCATGATAACGCTAGACCTCACACATATTTAGCCACTCAGCAAAAATTACGAGAGTTTGGCTAGGAGGTGTTAATGCATCCACCGTATAGTCCTGACCTTGCACCTTCAGATTTTCACCTGTTTCGGCCTCTGCAGAATTCCTTAGGCAGTGTCAGGTTAACATCACGAGAGGACTGCCAAAACCACTTGTCGCAGTTTTTTGATCAGAAGCCCCAAAATTTTTATAGCAATGGAATTACGTCCCTACCTACAAGATGGCAAAAATTTATGTAACAAAATGGCACCTACATACTTTAATCAAATGTAAATAAACTTTATGAAAAAAACATTTGAATTTTTATATAAAATGCAAAGAAACTTTTTCCCAACCGAATAAAATTACTCTAAAATGAACAATAGTTGTAGGATATTGATAGTTTTTGAGTAGTAATTATGTGTTTTTGTGAGAAATGTGAACTATATAGCCAAATGTGGCCTTTCCAGTTTTCACAAGAACTCCGTTGAATGACGTCCATTGTAGCCTACAATACAACGGCGTTTGGCTTAAAGGCCTAGTTGCCAAGCCTTAAATATAAAAAAAAATCATTTCATTCATTACTAATATTGAAATAGAAGCCACGCCAAAAAAACTTTAATTGTGACGAATTTCGTAAGCATTCCTATTATTTGTTGTAAATGCGATTTTATTGTTCTACTCTAAAATCTTCATAATGTCTGCGGATAATATCGAAAAACTATACCAAAACTATGGCATCTTAGCGGACGCTAAAGACAACATTTCTAAGGTAACCTATAAATTCAATATTGAAAAATCACACATAAAATATAAATTAAATGAAAATTTTTGACAACTAAAGTTTCTGTGTTATATTTTAGCATGAGAAGGAATACCTTGAAATTTTAGCTGCAGTAAAAGGATCTGACAAAGAGAAACGCTTGGCGTCTCAGTTTATTGCTAAATTCTTCAACAATTTTCCAAATCTTGCGGACCAAGCTATCGAAGCTCAATTTGACCTCTGTGAGGATGACGATGTGGCTGTGAGTTATTATTTTCTTCAAAACCATTAACATTGAAGCCTTCAAATGTTTCCTTGCTTTGTTTATAAAATTTTATAATCCAAAACAATATGGTATAAAAGTTTACATGATTGATGGTATTTTCCAACCTGAAATTTACACAGCTATATAAAAATACAAGATTTGTTCCCAAATTGTGCCAGTTGCTATAATTTGTTGCCTTCAACTTTTTAGCTGCTAATAACCAATGTCTTCCTTAATTCATGGTGGGTGGATTGGTTGAATCATGACATTCATTTTCAGATAAGGAAGCAAGCTATCAAAGACTTGCCTACATTATGCAAAGACCATAAAGAACACACCCAAAGGATTGCTGACATACTAGCTCAGCTCTTACAATCTGATGATACCACCGAAATCAATATGGTGACAAACTCTTTATTAACAATGTTGAAGAATGACCCGAAAGGTGTTTTGAATGGACTCTTTATGAGAATTCACCAAAGTGCAGATGTGGCTGCAAATGAGGTAGTGAGGGAAAGATGCATTAAGTTTCTAGCAAGCAAAGTTAAACAACTTGGGAGAGAAGTCATTAATAAGGAAGCTGAAGACATTATTATTGCAGAGTGCAAAAAAATTTTAGAGGTTTGTCTAACATGTATACTTCTATATTAGGCTAATGTTTATAGAATAATGGTCTTATTCATATTGAGTTTTTGTAAGTTTGAAGGCTTCTTTAAGGACCATGAACAAGCCTTCAAACTTACTCTAACTCAATATTAATAAAACGGTAAATAATGACTTTAATATTCAATGTTCAGGTGTCAATGACTTTCAAATCTACTTTTAACAATAATTAGTTGTAACTCAGTGGCTAAGGTCTCTATATCTTTTTCTCAGGATATGGGTTAGAATCCCAGCAGAGAACATGTGCTGGTTAGGTAGTTTTTCTATTCTAATGTGTATTTTGTTATAATTACCACATGTTATGAGTAAATCAGTGTCATCATGAAGGAATTCTGCAGCATGAGAGTGCTGATGTGTGAGCTTAAGCTGTGAACCCCCTTTGGTCAAATATGGCAGATATATCTCCTGATCTCATTATTATATACTTAATATTTCGAGGTCTGAAAAGTTAAACAATTATAATTAGACTAGCATTTGCCTGCGACTTTGTCCATGTTCAACAGGTCACAAAGATTACAGTTATTTTGCCTATATTTAAAAGGTTATTTCTAACAGGGCAATGGTTTTTTTTTTTGTATAAAAATAAAAGAATCCTGGAATTTCCTATAAAAACCTGGAATAGGTAATGTTAGTTTTTATTTGAATCTGAAACAAACAGATAAGATTGCCAAAAAAATTGCATAGTGTTATTTGTCATTCATGGTGTATTTTAGTAGTTTTTCTTTAAATAGCTTCAATGTACAGACATGGTATTTTTAGAATTTTATAATATTGTAGATATGACATAAAATTAAATCTGTAATATTATAAAATTCCACCTTGTCTGTACATTGAAGCTATGTATTAAAAAACGCCTAACTGGAATAGACTATATAAACAATGGACAGCCCAATGCAACTTTTTTTAGATTTCTTGTGTGTGTGGGATTCACGTAAAAATGATTAGGTCACTTTCATTGTGGTTATTGATGATCAACAGTGAATTCTTAGATATAAAATCAGTGCTGCTTTTCATCCTGGGAATGCTAAAAAACAAATAATCCAGGACTTCTTTTCTTTCCCAGGATTTCCTAACTTCAATCAAGTGATATTAGGGAGTTGCTTAATATGACAATTTCTATGTTTATTAGACATCTTTAGTAGAACAGATGTAGTTATGTATGCTTTTAATTCTTCAAAAAGTAATTCTGTAACATACTTCTGTACAAAACTTATAAGAAAAAAGAATTTGAGATATAAATAGAATATGAAATATAAAGAAAAACAATATTTAGCTAGACGTGTTTCTGGGGAGTTTCTTGCCGCTTCTTATCATTTACAGCATCAACACGTTGCGAAGCGGTGTACATAGAATAGGAAGTAAAAATTCAATTTTAACTTACATGTATGACCTTCAAAAAGTGTTCTCCAGGGGAACTTATTTTGAATAAAAACTTGAATTTGAATTTGAACATTACTTATGGGTTTTTACAGATATTTTCAGAATTCATTATTCATTCAGCGTTTTCATTGCCCGGCTGATTTAATTTGATTTTAAATATTGGTAAAATAACTAATCTATGTTACCTGTCAAGCGTAGATGAAGTCATGGGCATATCCTAGTATATAAACAATATATTTAGGATTAAACCTTGAGCTATAATACTGTCTAAAGGAAATTTTCCCAAAAACAGGCTACATTGCCACACAGAATCAGTAAACTTATTTTTTATTTTGTCAGGATGTGGTTGCAGAAGAATTTGAACATATAATGGAACTTCTGACATGGTCTAGACTTGGAAAAACACCAATTGGGAAAAAGGAGCTTGTCCAATTAGTTGCAGCTTTAGCATTCTCATCTGACGATTGGCATCCAGAAGACCCCGAGTGTATTGAAAGGGTGATACAGTGTACTCAACATGCCTTGCCATTGTTTTCAGTGAGTTTTATGTTTTTTGTTTGTAGTAGAGGAAGACCCTATACTTATTATTACCTGGGAACAAACGTTGGAGTGTGTGATTGGCAGCAACTCCCAGATACTCCACTAAAACACCCTGGTTATTGGTGCTCTTTGTCTGAGATAGGAGTTGCTGAAGGCAAACTGGCACTGTCCAGAGGTTAAATGGTCTTATGTGAGTGGTTAGGTGGCCATAGAACATCTATGTATCTGTGTCTCTACAATGATTTTAATTCAAAAGTTTTTATTGTAACTTAAGATCCATTGGAGAACATTGATTACAACAGGCCATACATAAAAATTAAGTCTATTTTCTAATCTACATACATAGATAAACTTTAACAATCACATTTATGGGTCATACTCAGAAAAAGTGTACATTTCAAATTTGCAACTAAACTGATTTGCAACAAAACTGAGAAGCTCCGTTGCGAAACTGATACCCTAAAGCATAGAACACATTGAACGTTATATATTACATACATACATACATAACTTCACGCCAGTTCCCTTACGGGGTAGGCACGAACTACAGAGCGCCATTTAGGCCCATTCTTGCACACCTCACTTGCTTCTTTGACATTCATAATTCTTGTCATGCACGCTCGTCTGTTCTTAAGGCTCCTGACATCACCCTCCGCTAGTATACGATCAATTTGATCATGGAAGGTGTGTCGTGGCCTTCCACGACTTCTGCATCCCTCCACTTTTGCATTGTATATCTGTTTAGTCATTCTTTCATCATGCATTCTTTCCACATGCCCGAACCACCGGAGCATTCCTTTCCTTACCTTCACCCCGACACTTTCTTTCAGACCAACTCTCTTTCTTACTTCGGTATTACGAACGCGGTCCGCGAGCGTCACTCCGCAGATTTTACGCAGTGCTCGCATCTCAACCGCGTTTACTCTACTTTCATGCTCTCTCTTCCATACCCAACTCTCGCTTCCATACGTGAGCGTAGGTACCAGCACCGCGTTGTGTATGGCGAGCTGGGCCTTACAAAATTACACTTCTGTCTTGTTTTTTTCCTTCTGGCTTTCGTTCTGTTCATTAATTTTTAATTTATTTAATTTAACTCTCTTTAAGTGTTTTTTTCGCAATTCTTCATATTTAATAGGATTTTGTTTGAGGCGCTCCCTATATCTTTTTTGCCTCTCGGCATTTGACATGGGGGCCATGTTTAACTGAGAAGAAAATAAATTATTTATATAGCAACATAAAGCACGAAGAAAATTTTTTTCTATTTGACAATGTAATGCTAAATACCAGAAAGGAAAAAGGAAATATAATACCATACCCAAATCAGCACTGCTAATGAGCAGTGCTGTTTGCCAAGTAGACAGTTCGCACTCACTTGGTTCAATTGATCAATGAATTAAACGTCTGCTCACGTGTACTAAGCTTTATAATTTCTCAGTTTCGTAACGTAACACAATATAAGGAAACTGACAATAAAATTTGAGAAATTATAACCTCTAAAAATATTTTCACTGTAGCCACGTGTCACACATAAAAGAACTAAGTGTATTCATTGAGATATGACATAAACTAAAATAAGGGCTAATGTGGTCTACTAAAATAGTGTATACTTAGCAAAATAATAAGCGTGAAGTACCCTGAGATATTTTTAATATTAGTTTACTCGGCAGACGTTTCGCTCTTGAACTTTGGCAAAAACAGTATGACTGCCCCTACAGTAGTTATGATGAAAGCCGAAGTGTTACCAGTTAAAGAAAAAATGCTAATACTATTTTAAATAAATGCGTTCAGAATTTATTGTGCGTAAATAGCCCTGAGTAACGAAAGTTTATAATTTTGGGACAAGATTAGTTTGATTAAAATTAAATTAAATATTAATTATTAATAAATAAAATTCGTCTAATTTCAATTCTTGGTTAATGAATAGTTATAAGGCTCTACTCAAAGTTAAAAAGCGCTATAAATAGCCGTAACAACTAATCTTTAAACAACTAAAACCCGCTCTGGGACACAAGAAAAATGTATGGGAGAAGTTTTACATCAATTTTTGTAATTTTGACAAAATGTGTATTTAAGTAATTATCAAATTTAAAAAATTAAAAATGATCGCATTTATAGCTAAACTTTACTATAAACGATAAAAAAAAGAATAATATTGCTAATATGGGACTTTTATTTAATATTGAAGTTGTGGGACAAAAAAAGATACTAAATGTACACTTTTTCTGAGTATGACCCTTATCTTAAACTTAGATATATGGTTCTAGTAGAAAACTTCAATTAACTCTTTAGTATGACCTCTAAAAGAGTATCAAGGGTGTGTTTGCAAAACCCATTGTATAGTTTGTAATATAAACTGTAGTAAATTCAATGAAACTTTTTATAATGCTCAAAGTATTTTCATTTTATTTCAGTCACAAGTAGATTCAACACAGTTTATAAACTTCTTCTGTGATTATATATTGGCAAAATGGAGTGATATTGTATCAACAGAGGGTGGAGACTCAAAATTGGAACTTCTAAAGATATTTGCTGAAATAACTGAATACTGTGGTGAATTGGAGAAGGCTCAAGAAAAGATTGATACTGTTTATGATGTTCTAATGGTGAGAAATGGTATTTTTGTTTTTTTTTTGTTGGTGATTAAATAATAATAGGAATAAGATCATGGATTCTGGGAAAAATACTGTAAATATAAAATTTTCTTTTATTAATTTTGACATTCATCAGTTTGAAAGATATATAATTATAATCATTTCTTCATTTGAATATTTTTTCTCTAAATTGCTTACTTTATTTTGGGAAGTTTTTACCTTTTCTGAGTACATATGTTCAAAATTAGGAGGAGAGCTTTTGATGTGGTTTTTAGATACTTAAAAATATAATGCTTATTTGAACCTGCCAACCAAATATTACTTGTAGAGTACACAACAAATCATATATAATAAAATCTCCTTGATTTTCTAGAATTATCTACCAGAAGCACCTCTAGAAGATGAAGAAAATAATATGGAGAAAACAGAAGAAAAAACTGATGATTCTAAAGCAGCACCATCACTTGAGTTTTCGCATGTTGAATGTGCGCTATTTGGGTTGCACTCATTGTGTAGAAAGGCACCAGAAGCTATAAGTGCAGACAGTGCAAGGCTAAAGGCATTGCGCCTTCGTCTACAATACACCGCAAGACTTACTCAAGGATATATTAAGAAACTGAAAGAGGTCACACAAGTAAGGCATATTGTTCTTTGTTTAAAATGAACAATTTCTCTTGCATCTACATTTACATTTCCCAGCCTGTGTAGAGCAAAAATATTCCCATTTTTTCAGGATATACCAAATTTTAAGAAAACCAATTTATTCTTAAGGTTGTGAAGAATAATGAACAAAATTACTCTCACATTTATATATTCGTTGGGATGGATGCTTTAAGAAATGAAATTAGGTTTATTGTCACAGGGGCAAAAGAGTGTTAGAGCTGACTGTAATAGACATCAATATTTAATTACTAGCATTTGTCCGCGACTTCGTCCGTGTTGGACAAGTAACAAAGATTACAGTTACTTTGCGAGTGGTGAATTTATTTAGTATGGTAATACATGAACGCTGGAAATTCCTATAAAAACCTGGAATAACTAATGTTAATAAAGGCATACACAACTACAACTGTTCTACTAAAGATCTCTAATAAATATAGAAACTGACAAATCAAGCAAGCCCAAAAAATCACATGGTTTCGAAGCCAGGAAATCCCGAGAAATATAAAAAGTGCCTGATTAGTCAGGCATTCTAATTGTTCTGTATGTAGTACTAAGCTGAACCATAATAAGAATAACGTGGCAAATTTTTACGCTATTTTAGCCGGGCAATTGACTCTCAGAAAATAATCCGGGTTTCTGAGGATATGTTGCACAGCATTTAAAGAAGAACATAGACTGTATTTCTAGTACAAATCATATTGAAAACAGCCAAATGAAGCACCATAATCACTAAAACATTTTCGGGGAAGTTTCCTGGAATTCCCGGGGAATAAACTATCGAAGTATTTCAAACAAAACTTAAGCTATCGTTTTAGTGAAATCGTACCGGAATCAGCGAATTTGTATGTAATTTTACTAATTTTTACCATTCCCGAGAAATCGCGGGATTTCCAAAAGAATAAACCGCATAATTTCTCAAAGAACTTTCGCAAAATTTCGCAGTGTTTTAAAAAGAATGTTAGCTATTGTTTTAGTGAAAACTGTGTTGGAATAAGTTATTTTTTATGCACCCGATTGACAAAATGCTCTGGAGAAAATTCCCGGGATAAAAATGTCGCATATTTTATTCCACAACATTTGCTATCGATCAGTATAAAAATCGCATTGGAATTCGATTTTTTTTCAGTCTGGCTTTCACTTAAATCAATCCAAGAAAAATTTGCATGGGATTCCCAAGATAAAAAGTACTGCCGATTTTAAGTCCAAGAATTTTCTATCTATCAGTAAAAACCTCATCGAAATCAGCCCAGCAGTTTTTACGTGAATCCCGAACAGACAAGAAATCTAAAAAAATTGCATCGTGTTCTACATCGTTTATTATATAGTCTACTAGTGTTTACCCCACATTGTATTAAATTTTTATGTTAGTACTATTTGACCCCGGATTCACTTCATTTTATATGGCAAAGTATCCCATCTCCAACCATAAAAAGTATTCGGTATTAAATCTACATTAAAACAAAATTACAGCAAAACCGATCCAGTACTCCTATTACTTTTATCAGATTTTTTTTATCTATAAACTTGAGAAATGATTAGTCTCCCATACAAACTTTTATCCCCTATTTCAACCCGTATTAGTTTTAGTATGTACTCTCCATCTATCTATCTGTAAACTACATAAATCACAAAAAAAAACAAAAACCTAATGTACTTTCTGGGAGAACCTTTACATAAATGTATCCCATTATGACAAGTATCCCTTATCCACCCTCGGTATTAAAATTACATGTTAACGAATTTTAGCCAAATCGATCCAATAGGGTTTCCGTAAAAACAACAAACAGAGACAAATATATTTATCCCAGAAACTTCCAATTTTCGGGATCAAAATTATCCTATGT
Organism: Dendrolimus kikuchii; assembly: GCA_019925095.2. Lineage (NCBI taxonomy): Eukaryota > Metazoa > Arthropoda > Insecta > Lepidoptera > Lasiocampidae > Dendrolimus > Dendrolimus kikuchii. The sequence goes on from CM034394.1 coordinate 14,850,947, forward strand.
TCATCGTCGACATCGAATATATAACTAGTCTGGCCATAAATACTGTTACATAAAACTTTTCTTTTTTTCAACTTTTTAATTATTTTGAATCTGGAACATGTATATTATTTTAAAAACTTGTTTCGATTTTGCGCCAATTCACATATTTTTTCGAGTTCATTATCAAATCACAATATGGAATGGGGTGTTAAAGAAAATAGGATTGCAGTGATCGTCTTGCACAAAGTGGGTATTGAGCCGTCGGTCATATTCCAGACACTTCAAAAGCTTGGTATCAGCCGTATGTTCGTATATCGTACTATCAACAGATACGACAATACTTCGTCTGTCGAAGACCAGAAAAGATCGGAGCGGCCGCGTGCTGTTAGAACTACAAAGGCTGTTAATGCTGTTAAAGCCAGAATTCGTCGAAACCCCATTAGGAAGTAAAAAAATTTATCGCGAGAAATGAAGATTCCCGCTAGGGCTCTGTCGCGTATTATAAAACAAGAGCTGAAGCTCGGTGCTTATCGTCGATATACAGGACATGCCCTAAATCAATCTTTACAATTAAAGAGTGGATCGATCAAAACGCCTTCTGTCGCGATACGCAGGTTAAAGGCACAGAAATATCCTCTTTACCGATGAAAAAATTATCACGATTGAAGAACACTACAATAAGCAATAATATAATAAAGTGTACGCTCACAGTTCTAAAGAAGCCGCTCAAGTGGTCGGAAAGGTACAACGTGGTCATCATCCTGTGTCAGTGATGGTTTGGAGGGGCGTGTCTTATCAAGGAGTCATAAAACTACATTTTTGTGAAAAAGAAGTGAAAATTCAGCCAGTGTATCAGGATACAGTCTTGGATCATGTTGTGAAACTTCTCGGCAATACATTTTTTTTAAATATACGGTCGACTTTCCAGCAGGACTCTGCACTTGGTCACAAGGCACGAACTACCCAAGCCTGGCTTGAAATCAACGTTCCGGACTTGCTGAAGACTGGCCCTCATCTAGCCCAGACCTCAACCCTTTAGACTTCAAATTATGGTCAGTTTTAGAGGACATGGCCTTCTTTAAACGACACGGCGACATTGAGTCTCTTAAAAAATCTTTAGAGCAAGCAGTGGCGAAATTTCCCGTGGAAACAGTGCGTAAATCCGTGGCCAAACAGATTAAAGGCCCGTATAAAAGCCAAAGGTGGCCATTTCGGATAGAATATTTTTTTATTTTTTGCTGAGACTAATAAATATGTAGGTATACATTTTAATAATATTACATTACTTCATTAAAAAAATGCATTTTCATGTGTAACACAACTTGTGGCTGGACTAGGTATATATACTGAGTTTCAGCCAAGTCAGTAAAATAGTTTTTCCGTGAAAGTGTAACAGACAGTTACTTTCGCATTTATAATATGAATAGGGATTCCACTTGTTTTTTTTTAAATAGCTACAATGTACAAACATGGCATTTTAAGGAGGGTCCACATATGATCATTTGCTCGATGCGATCACCATATCTGTATCGCTGACGCGTATCATGATCGTCTGTTTGGACGGGTGATGATACGAAAAGCGATACGGTCCGTTTTATTTTGAGCCGGTTTTTATCTGATCATCAAAGGAGATGTGGATACGACACTGTTTTCTTTCTCTTTTCTGAGGATACGACAGGTATGATACGGAGTAAATTAAAGGCGTCCATAACTAAATACAGAGCTTAATAACGGATACAGCAATCAGATCGGGCAAATGATATACCTAGTCTTGCCATAAATATTGTAACAAAGATTTTTTTTTCTATTGCAAATAACATTTATAAGTTTTACAGTGTGTTAGTTTAATACATAAATATAAAAAAAATTTAAAATATAAAAAGCTTATTCGAAGTGGTCTCCATTGGCTGCAATACAGTCCTTTAAACGTTGAGGCCAGTTATCAATAGAAGCACGCACTCTTTCCATGGGAAAATTCTTCACTGCCAATCGTATGGATTGTTTCAGGGATTCCAAATTATCATGGCGTTTCGAGCAAGCCGTACTCTCTAAAACTGACCATAAATCATAATCCAGCGGATTAAGATCGGGACTGGACGACAGCCAGTCTTCAGCTCTGATGAAGTCGGAAACATTCGTTCCAACCAAGACTGCGTGGACCGAGCTTTATGACCCGGCGCGGAGTCGTGCTGGAAGGACCGTTCTTGGTTATTGAACATGTTGTTAAGGGGCTTAACTACCTTCTCAAGAATGGTATCTTAATATACTTGTGCCGATGTTATGATACCTTTTTCACAAAAATATGGCTCAGTCACTCCTTCATAGCGAACACCCCACCAAACCATCACTGAAGACGGATAATACCCACGTTACACTCTGTCGACTAATTGAGAAGCTTCCTTACAGCTTTGAGCATAATTACGGTCATTTTGTTTGTTAAAATATTGCTCAATTGTAAAAAATTTCTCATCCGTAAATAAATTTTTTCTGTGATCTCCCTTTGCGTACCGCTTCAGTAGTTGTTTCGATTTTACCACCCCATTCTTTTTTAAATTATGAGTTAAGAAATGATCAGTGCGTCTCTTATAGGCTGCAAGTCCTAAGTCGTCTTTTAAAAAACGCGACATGGTTCTAGGTGATATCTTCATCTCCAGAGATAAAATCTTTTGCTTTCGGGCAGGATTTCTTCGAATTCTTTCCCTTACTGCTTTGACCACCTTTTTCGTACGAACACTACGTGGATGGCCAGATCTTTTTCTGTCACAAACAGAGAGTCTCATTGTGCCTATTGATAGCCCGGTACACAAACATTTGACTAATACCAAGCGCATGGAGTTTTAAAAATTGCATTTGACTCTATACCTACTTTGTCTAATGCAATCACAGCGATTCGGTTCTCTTTATCGAACCACTCCATTTTAATATCGCAAAATGTTATACAATGTATTGGCGCCAATATGAGAAAACACAATGAACAATCATATAAAAATAACAGATTCCAAATTGAAATGTAATATTTTGTTTCTTTTTAATTGTAACAATATTTATGGCCAGGCTAAGTATATTTGGACCTGGCTTTAGAATTCTATATTATAGAAAAAATTATTATTCCCATGTGTAAGTAGTACAAACAAAGCCACTTGTGTAAATATAATATTTAAGGTTATTATTTTTTAGGGCAAGAAAGGTGAAGAAGCCAATACTGAAGAAAATAAATTGAAAATTGTTGCATTGAAGACGACATCAAACATCAACACTCTTATCAGAGATATTTTCAGGACTCCGCCAAGTTTTAAAAGCAAAGTCCAATTATCTTTCCAAATTAAAAAGACTGAGAAGGAGGTAAAAATTGTTTCGCAACCTGTATTTCTTATATTAGGGGAGTCTACAACCACGAATTTTACCGTGGTAGCGTAATGGCTAGCGCACGCGTCCGAAACTCAAAGGGCGCGGGTTTGAACTCTGGTCGTAACGCATGCACCACTTATGCAGTTTTCTGATGTAATGTGCAGACTTTGGACAAGCATGGCGGATATACTGTCCGTTCCCCTATAGTGGGAGGCCCGAGCCCAACAATGGGACGTTTACGGGCTGTTATTATATTTTTATTATTATAAAAATAAAACTTTATAATAAACATTAGAAAGCAGGGATTGTGTTGCTCATCAAGATGAACAATTATCGAAATTTATATTATACTTAGTAAAAGAATAAGTAGACTTAATGTACTTTAACACTTAACAGTTCAAGTGATTTCTACCAGGCTACCTAACTTAAAGGATAACTTATCTCATAATCACAGAAATTGAGAGAACTATTTATTTATTTATTTTACGTTTAATAATGTAGTAAAAAACAAAGATATCTGAACAAAATAATTTTTATATTATTTAACAAGGGTATCCATTACTAAAAAAATATAATTAAAAATGTTATTAAATTCTAACTTGTTAACTTAAGACTTATTGATGTTAACCAAAAACAGATGAATGGAAGGTAAACAAAAGCTGTGCCCACCCTGAATGATTGGGGGAAAGTGAGAATGAATGGAAAAGAGAATACACACATGGTTATAATCTAATATTATGTTATTTGTTTTAGGAAAAACAGTCTTCGAAATCTGACGACAAAGATAAACAATCACCCCAGAAACGTCACCGTCCTATCACATTTGATAATGGTGATGAGAAAGAATCACCAGAGAAACGTTCACGGAGTGGGGACCGAAATATGAAAATGTACACTCCACCCTCTGGCAAATACAGCTCCAGGCTCAATAATACTGGGAGATTTTCGGGGAATTCGGGCCGCGGGCGGGGGGGCTATGGCAGGAGGGAATTTAGAAACAGTGGAGCACCTTTCCGCAGGCGTAGCAATTACTAAACTGACATACTTTGAAAAACATGAAAAATCATAATTTTAAATATTAGATAACAATTTAAAAAAAACTTAGCATAGTTACTCAGGTTGAACATCAGTAGGTTTTTGGGAGTGGGGCTTCACCCAATGGCTTTAGAAGCGGTCGAGCGCCTTTCTGCAAGCATGGTACTGATTTGATACTGACATTACTAAAGACATGTTCCAGATATAAAAATCTAATCATTATTACACAATCCCTTTCCGTAGGCGTACTTTTCACTGAACTGACATTATGTCTACATAATTTTGATGAATTCTTTTTAAATTCCAAATACAATAAAAGCTATATATAGGGTTTGACATGACATATGACCGATCTGAGGTTTATACTATGTAGGGCACAGACAAAAATCTTATAAAAATTCCACTATTATATAAATTTTGTTATTTCGAGTATTGATTAATTTCGTAAGCGGCAGTCTACGTTGTATCGGCGTCTTATTTTGGCACTAAGGGCCTGCTTTTCTCCATTTTGATACTATATCATACGATCGGCGTTGTTTCACATATTTGGGGTAAGAACCTTATTTATGTAGTTCATACGATTTTTAGATTGGTTTAAGTATTCCTGCAGTTATTTATTCTCCATCCCTACTTCTGTTTTGAAGGATAATGGTGTTGAATACGTTCCTACTTGTTTTTGACCTCTAAGTTGTCTTCGTATCAACAAGACTTGTTTCAGTTGCACTGGTGAATTACTTATATGGAATAAAGAAGTAAGTACTATGTATCTAATGTATTAATTTATATTACTAATATTAGGTAAACATTGGTTCTTGCAGCTAGCTGTTCCTGATACATAATATATCAATAACCAAGGAAGTATGAAAATTTTATAAATATAAAAATCTGGATCTCCCGAATGACATCTTCAAGAGAGCCGCCTGGCGCATTGCTGCTAGATATGCAGGTATTTTGAATTAGCTTTAATTAATCCCTCTAGTTGCAACCTGATTGTTTGGAACCAGTTTCCCCAGCAATAGAGGTAACTATTTGAAAATATTGTTAGTAATTCTATTATTACAGGATCTTTAGCTCCCTTCTAATTTAAAGAAGATAAAGTGGATTTGATTTCAGACTTGGATTTAACTCCTGAAATAAAAATGGTTTTTTCAGAAAAATTGTCTTTAATTTGATACTAATCTGCACAACCTTAAACCATCGCCATGTGATACAATTATCACGTGCTGATGGTGTTAGGTATAAATATTCTGATGAGACCTGAATATCGAGATTATGGATAAGCGTAGTAGGTACCTAGTACCTTCCCGTGCCACAGTAATAATACTTTATAACCCAGCAATGGGTGTTTCTAGGCAAGCCTTTTTTTTAATAAGGGGAAATCCGTTTTAGGTCTCCACCATAGGGAAAAACAGAATGGGGGAATGTAAAATTCGCCACGTCAGGGTAAAAAAATCCTAAAGTTGCGTCGGACACATACGAGCCGGTACATTTGTACTGATACGGTGCAAAATCTTAAAAAGTATAATGCTTCAAATATTTTGTCGCTCTACTACTTGGGCCTCAAATGTAAGAGGAAGGACAGAACGAGGCTTATGCTACTCTTGTACAATAACGCCTCTACGGATATTTACATGACAAAGAGGGACAACATGACATGTACGACTGCTAATAAAATGAGGTGACCAATCACATCCAACATTTCTGAACTAGAAGTTTTGTACGGGACAAATGAGGGAATAAAGCTCACCGCCTCACCAGCCTCATCACTTCAAATATACTGCCGCGGTACAAAACATAGAAATCTCCTCACCTTATTTCAAGTGGTACATTGTACTGGTTCAGTACAAAATGTCATGTTACTCTTACAAACTCATTTTAAAATTGTCCTACCCAACTCTACTAGCACTGCAAGCAGGAAATTCTATCCACACCACGGTTGGGGATACCCATTAAAACACTTGTTGTTCCGTCCATCCCTCTTCTGCCAGGGCCACCAGTATGTGGCCTAGCTGCTCTGCAGTCATGTTCTAGGCAGGCCTAATATGTAAGTGGATGGGAGGGACTGCACATTGAGTTATCAAACACTAAATAGGTCAAAATGTGAAAATAATATTAGCTTTTATGTCCCACTGCTACACTTGGGCCTCACCATACTCAGGATAGAACTAAAGTAACCTATAATAAAATAACCAAGAGAGGCCATTAAAATTATCACAGATTTATCATTTGCATAGCCTGATTGACCATTTGGCAATTATAAACTTAAGGTGCCATTTTTCCAATGTTTTAGGTGCACCTTTGCATAAATTTATAGGAAAGTCCTAGAGGTTGGAGTAAGAAGGATAAATAGGATTTAGGCTTGCTTCATGTTGCATGCTTGTCTAGAATTATTATAGATAGTGCAGTCTTATATTATAGAAAACATGGGATAGAACTCTGTGAGCAGCAGAAAATTTCATACCTTGGACTAACTTACAATTAGGCTTAACTAAAATATAATATAATCAATTATTTAAATAATTGTTTAAATTTTATCTCATATTATCTACCACATCGCACATGATTCTATCAAGTTCATAACAAGGATCTGCACTAGAATTGTCATTTTGGCCACAGTCCATTTGATCTAATATCTCTACAGGTACTTTAAAGTTTGATTCTATTTCATTTTGATCTGGTAAACTTTGAAGTGCATTCTGTAGTATGTCTTGGACCTTATCTAGGTGTTTTTTGAATCTGAAAAACAATTTAAATTAGATTTAAAATAGAACATAATACAATTTAACTCTTATTTATTCACACTACCATCAACCTTCTGCCAGGCAATTATTATTCCCAGCTGTTAATATAAATAAATGTCAATAAGAATTTTCACAAGGAATGTAACTGAGGATATTCAAATTAATAACAGCAATATTTATTACTATGGACATGAAAATTATTTGTGTGATAACTTTAAATATTTATTCAACAACTATATTGAAGCTGTCTATCTGCCCATTACTGGGATTCAGAGTTTGTTGCCAACATTTAGGATAATATTTACCATACATCATTGAAAAGTAGTTCTGTAGTAAAACTTGGTATAGAAGAGATATAAAAATGTAGTGTTGTGGAGGCCATTGACAGCAAGAATGCAAATACCCCAGAAAATTAAGCTTAGGAATTTAAGGAGAAAATCTATCTGAGATTCTGACAGGTAATATTGATAATAATATAAGTAGAAATATATTTTCATTAAACACAATACAACATTGTTAGCCAACAAGCATTCCACTGCTATGCTGGGATTTGTTTTTTGGGGACACAGAAGATGTACCCACCACACTTGTTGGTAGCAGATTGATGTGGGTCATTTCACTTAATTAATTTAGCAAATTTATAATGTTTTTTGTATTAGCTCAACAATTTTAAAAATACCTAGTGGCAGTTTCTACTCGTTGTCGCTTTTGTAACTCCATCATTACTCTCAATGTTTCTCTCGCTTGATGGGGCCTAAACTCATTTAGTAAATGATGGATGTGTATGAACAATAAGCTGAGGTCTTCCACTTTCTCTGCTCTTTTTGGTGAATCTGGACAGTGAACAAGCAAGTCTAACAAATCCAAGAAATTAGCCAGTAAGGAGTGATTTAATTTCTTCAATTCTCTTCTTCTTTCGAAATGCATGGGGTAGAGACGTCTGAAACCCTAGAATAAGTAAACAGAAAACTTTATATTTAGATAAACCTAAATTTATTAAAACTCGAAAATGTATTTGATAATTTGCTGAAGACCAAGTGGCGTTTTTATAAAGTAGGTAAAATACTTATTCCGATTTTACATATGTCAAAACTATAAAATAAAAAATATATTAGAAATCAGTTACCTGGCTTTCCAAAGAGCGAATAATTGCATCATCAGCATTAAACGCATGCCCAAACATTGAATAAGAGTCATGAATAGGTCGCGGAGGAGCAGGAGCTTTGTTCCTTCGAACATTTTCATCAGTATAAAAGTTTATGTACTGCATAGGAGGTAGAGGCAATGAACTAACTTGTGCCGTTTCTGAACTCATTATCAATTTGCCTATTGTACTACTTTTCTTAATAAAAGTTCCTTCAAACTATTTATTGTATTGTAGCCTGTAATAGTAATTTTCTGAATTCTCACTTAAAAACCTCCCTTCATCACAGACTACTGTGGCTAGTAGTGATGTTACAAATAATCGATTTTTATTTAATTATTTTCTTATCGATTTTTAGTAAATCGATTATATAAATTACGACTTAGTTTTTGAGACAATAAGTTTGTCATTTTGTTGGGATGCTCATCATTTCATTTTTATTATAATAAATAAAACGTTTAATAGTACTAAAATTTATATCAATAATTACCTTGAAGTTTTAAAGGAACATTGACTTTGATTTTTAGGTTCGAATTGTTTATTTTTTTATTCACATAATTTTATTTCATTTTTAATCTGATAAATTGTTAATATGAATCTCAGGTTTATTATAAAAACATTTACTTTTAAATAATACAGAATTTTTTTTTTTTCGCAAAAATCGATAATTTATATTTATTGATTAGTGATAAAGAAAAATCGATTTTTATTTAATCGGTTCTTTTCCATTAATCTCACATCGCTAATGGATAGTTGGATACCAATATATAGTTGGAGTTTTTGGCGGGAACTGAAAGGAGATGTTGTGCTGTGCAGTTTTATTTTCTAAAAATGTGTAAAATTACTCTAAAATGAACAATAGTTGTAGGATATTGATAGTTTTTGAGTTGTAATTATGTGTTTTGTAAGAAATGTGAACTGTAAAGTCAAATGTGGCCTTTTGAGTTGTCACAAGAACCCCGTTGAATGGCACTAGCTGATAACCTACAGTTCAGCTGTGCTACACATAGGTTTAAGAAAATGAAGTAACTACATTGAATCTAAGATCTGGCTTAAAGGCCTAGCTGCCAAGCCATAAAATCCACAAAAAAAAGAAAACAATATATAGTTAGCGTTTTTGGCAGGAACTGAAAGAGGACGTTGTGCTGTGCAGTTTTATTTTCTAAAAATTTGTAAAATTACTCTAAAATGAACAATAGTTGTAGGATATTGATAGTTTTTGAGTAGTAATTATGTGTTTTTGTGAGAAATGTGAACTATATAGCCAAATAGGGCCTTTCCAGTTTTCACAAGACCTCCCTTGAATGACGACGATTGTAGCCTACAATACAACGGCGCCTGGCTTAAAGGCCTAGTTGCCAAGCCTTAAACATAAAAAAAACAATAAATAGTATATTATCTATGATGGATACTACATCACTGAAGTAGGAATATTATAGAGGTCCATGGCTCCCTTCCACCAGGACTCACAGCGACCACGTTCACGACCGCGATTTATCCCGTTCCAATACGTAGTATCCATAGTAGTTTGTGCACTTGCTTGCCAGCGTTACAATCGTAAACCCGAGTGGAAGGGATATTCGACCCACCTATTGACATGGGTAGTTGTGAGCGTTGTGTGATGGAAAATGATGACGTCTGTAATGACGTCATCATTTTCCATCACAGAGACGTTTTCGCCACGACCATAACGACCGCGGTCGCCTTGTGGAACCGATTAATTGAGCACTTTGGGCGTTATAAGCTACCGATGGAACGCCCTGGTATTAATATACTCTAGTACTCTGCCTAATTGCTATGGAAGGTAGAGGTAAGGAGAATCATCTCATATAGGAAAATAGTTGAGGAGGTGATAGACAAAGGGTATGGTATGAATATAGGTGTTGTAGACGAATCGAAGTGTGTGGAGTTAAAAAAATTAATATCTTTGTCGACTAGGGTAGGTGTGATAGTACACTGTTATAAAACATCAACTATTTACGTAGTACAAAGTAATTTACTAAATATAACCTCAAAGAATTGTGATGTGAAAACGTGAATAGTGATTTTATTTCGTGAATTTTGAATAATACGCCTAACGATTTTGTGATATTTAATTTTATAAAACTAAAATACTATAATACTAATCTAATAACTTTTGACGTTTTCTTTAAAATTCACCGTGATGCCAAAGTGACACCACCTTAATTTAATGCATTTGGACACTTCTTCATATACAGAGATGGTTCTCCTTTTTTTTTTTTTTTTTTGTTTTGAGGCGAGGGAAAATGCTTAACCGATTTACGCACAAACTGGGTCGTTGCTAGGGGAACGACACGCGTCGGTCGGGGGCGATAACACTGCAGCAATAGTATGCTCTTGGCAGCGCTCCGTCCGCGATCGACGTCACAGAATAGTGTGGAAGACTCCGAGCGTTGCTGCACGGGCGAGCAACCCCAATACCCACTAAAAACCCCCTCCTCCCTGACGACCCTGCGCTTTGAATGTGTTGGAAAGGCTGAGATTTAGAACATAGTTACGCCCAGCCGATCCAGCGCAATAAAGTGCCTGGAGTGTGCCCTGGGAGAACACACCCCACTTCGTTGTGCGGGGGTAGAAGGTCCTTTGCTCTTCCTAGCAAGCTAAAGGCCCCCCGCGGTAAACGGAACCTAACTCAGGGAGGGAAGTAATGCGCGTACCTGCCTCTCCGGGTGCCAGCTGAAGGCCGGCGACCTCGAGAAGACGCATTGGCACGCGCTGCAGGACTTCTCTCCCTGTCTCGTTCTGCGGCCTCCTTGAGTGACATTACTGTCTCGCAAAAAGTAACCGCAGCCCCCCAATTGTCGCTGCTCTGCAGCATGGCCTTGACCAAGTCGCAGAGCGAGTCGACTGGACCTACGTGCGTCTCAAGTTCGAAACGCTGCGGCGCCCATGCGGCGCACTCGACAAGCGTGTATAACGCCGTGTCGGGCGCGCCGCACTGGCGGCAGTCCGGGGAAGGCAAGCAGCCCACAATGCGACACAGATACTTATCGAAACATCCGTGTCCGGTAAGTATCTGTGTCGTCCTGAAGGTCAGGGTGCCGCTGGTACGGTTGACCCAGCTGTGGCCTGATTGCATCCACCGTGTAGCCGCCATAGGCCGCAGGGTTGTCGAGCTCTTGAGACCAGACGGCGATCATGGAGGCGGTTTCCCGCTTCCTGATCGCCTCGATTTCGACCTGACAGAAGGTCAGGCCTCTAGCTAGGGCATCCTGCCGGGTGCGGCGCACCACTGTCAGGACGTCCGCCTGGAGATGCCAGGGCGGATCGCCTGCCAGGAGGGTGGCCGCCGTCCGCGACACTGTGCGATACCCCCGTATGGTCCTCACGGCCAGAACCTGCTGCGCCCGTTGCAGCAGGGTTCTGTTGTGGCGGTGAAGTGCAATGGACCAGACGGGTGCACCGTACAGTGCCATACTCCTCAGGATGCCAGAGTAAAGTTTCCGCGTCGCACCTCCCGGGCCCCCTACGTTGGGAAGCAGCCTCGAGAGTGCGCCCGCGGATTTGACGAGTTTGGGAACTAGCTGCTCAAAGTGCGCTTTGAACAGCCATTTCCCATCGAGAACTAGCCCCAGATATTTCATCTGGGGCCCTACTCTAATGGCCACCCCTTGGACCGAAACGGTCAAGTCCGCGGGGGGATTGCGAAATTTCCTATGGAACATGATGGCCTCCGTTTTCGCGGGGGAGACCCTCAAGCCCAGCCTAGCTATTCGATCTACGACAATCGCCAACCCGGCGTTAGCGACGTCCACGGATTCCGCAAATGACGCAGCGCGTGCCGTGAGTAGGGTGTCGTCCGCAAAGCAGATCAGCCCTACCCCGGGTAGGACCGGAACCCGAAGGATCCAGTCATAACCTACGTTCCAAAGAATCGGCCCGAGGACCGACCCCTGTGGAACGCCGCACGCGACGCGTGAGATGGTTCTCCTTACCTCTACCCTCCATACTAATTGCCTATGCTTTAGGGTCTCCCGATTAAATTTACGAAATTCCCCCCATAACCGTCAAAAGGTAATTCACAAAAAGATAAGGTCGCCCTTTGTTCCTGCCTTGACACGAAATAGCTGTAAATTATTTACTTTATGTGTATGTAGTGAACAATAAAGTATTTTCTATTTATCTATGTATCTACTTCAGAAATTTGCCCCCATACATATTTTGGAAGGAAAAATTGGACAAGAGCGCGTCGGTCCACGAACACCTAAAGATTTCGTATTTTCGTTATTTCTAAACGATTTTATAAAAAGGAGGAGGTTCTCAATTCGTAACATAAATATTCTTTTTTTATATTTTGATTGCAAAACGAAAACCATTACAGTTATTGTATAGAGAGCTGTTTAGATTTACCTTTATTAGCAATTTTATGCTATCTCAAATATTGTATGACATTTTTATTAAGATCAGGGAAATAATATACATATGTCCCCATATCCACAGCGTTGAAATTTTCGTCCTCAAAAATTTGCCCAAGAAATCCTCAAATACAAAATAATTCACAGAATGGAGATGAAACTCCCAATCTGGGACCCTACTATGCTCTACGCGACTATTCAGTGTGCACCACACACTACTATGGATACTACGTGTGCACCAACCACTCTCATATTCTACGGCTTCGTTCCACAAGAGACTCACTTAAAACGATTATTTACACAATGAAAACTATTATTTATAGAATTAAAACGATTATTAAAACAACCAATAAAGTTTACAGGTAACTTTGCAAGACGAACGAAACTGCTTTATTTACAATATTTTGTTTTTTTTAATCAAAACACACAAAGAAATAAAACACTAAAATCGGAATGAATCACAGAATTTTTTTATTTTTTATTGCAGAAGTTCAGCAGACAGGCAGACGGCCTACTTGATGGAAAGCGGTTATCATCGCCTATGGACATTTGCAACACCAAAGGTGCTACAAATGCTCTGCTGCTCTCTTAAGGGCATCTGGAACCTGGTCACTAATGCCGGAACATGACGCAAGGTTGTTATGGCGACAAACTTTAGTCAGGGGTGGTAGCCATCCAGTCGGGCAAATACCCTACCACCTGGTAAAAACTAAAGACTAACTACATACTACAGACAGACTTGCAGAGTCATACACTCAGAAAGGATGAGGTTCAGAATAGTTCAGATTCACGCTAGGCCTTTCATCACAGTTAAATATTTTTACCACCATATTGCCACCTGTCTAATAAATAATAATAATTTTAAAAGTATGTTATCTTAATGATAGATAATGTCATATTTTAAACGATATATAAGAGTACATTTATTATTATACACCATAATTTATGCGTGTATCGAGTTAAGGCATGTTATTGCTATCTTTTTCGTTTACAGTATGTGAAAGGAGAAAAGAGCTTGTTCCAAACTGTTTGCTTTGAAACAGAATAATGTATATGCTATCTTTTTCTATTACTGTATGTGAAAAGAGAAAAGAGTTTGTTCCAAACTGTTTCGTTTCGGACTGTTTGCTGTGGGACGGAACATAGTGGAACAGGCTAGAACAGGCGGAACAGGTGGAACAGTTGTTTCGGTCTTTAGATAACAGGGCAGTTTTTTCATAGAGAATACTGTTTCGTGTATCTGTTCCGATATATACGCCTCACTTCTAGACGTGATGACTACCTGGTTTACTGCCTCATCCATTCAGGTGATGAGGATGCGGGAAACCGCGACCATGAGCCAAACTTAGTTGAGAGATTTAGAATCTCCCGAGGACGGCACTGATACAGTGGAGGCGGTTCGTCCCTATCTCTTGCAATGGGTCGCGCCGAAACGCGGGACTCTGGCTTTTAAAGTTCAGCTAAGCTATACATAGGCTTAAGAAAATGTAGAAACTATATTGTAATCTGAGATCTGGCTTAAAGGCCTACGTGCCAAGCCATAAACCTAAATAAAATTAAATAAGAATAGGCTGTTGGATTCTGACGATTCTGTATATGCTTTCTTTATTGCGTTATAGTATGGAACAATCAATTTAGTTTCTTGAAATAACAGAGTAAAACTGAAACAGTTTACGCTATTTTAATAAAAAAAAAACATTGAAATTTCATGAATATCGATAATTAATTTTGATTTCAACATCGATGTTTATGAACAATATATGAGTCTTCAAACATCGATTTATCGGTTTCAAGTCAAATGTCATATTCATATCCCTATATATATTTGCATATTTAAAATAAATTTTATTTTCATTTCTAGTTTTAATAGTTTGTTTTCATAAAATAATTTTCATTAACAAGTTAGAGTAGTGTTCTAATTTTTTTACAAAATCATATTTGAAATAAATCTATATCTCATTGTTTTGGGTAAACTGTTCTAAAGAATTTGTGTGTCTAGTGCAGCATTTTAAATAGTGGAGGCTGTAGTGGTAATAAAAATCCGAGTTGCCGGTTTTGGATCTATGTTCTTCATAATTAGTTTTATATCTAATTTGTACGTTTTAGCACTATCATGGCTGGAAAAGATGACGACGAAATATTACTACAAACTTTTATGGTCAAAAGATCGCAAAATAAGAAACTGTTTACTCCAGTGAATTTTAAGGAGCGATGGCTTGTTCTAACACGTCGATGCTTGGTTTATTACGAATTGGATGGCGAGGTAAGTTACTAAGTTACTTTCTGACAAGATTAAGTAAATGGTTTCCCTTGTTATGTCAATGGTAGACACAGACTTTTCATAACTTAATAATATTTTGCCATTATATCCAGTGGGAACTCTAACCTTTTCCAGAATTCTAAATTACATTTATAGTGTATCATGTATGTTATATTATTTTATAGGTGAAGCTGTCAAGAAGTGCCAAAAAAGCTTAATTTTATAGTTATATATTATTACAGATAGATTATTTTTATAAAAAGAAACATCCTGCTTTTAGTTTTTGTAATGTTATTTTATTTTTTTATTGCATGAGTTCAGCAGACAGATGGCCCACTTGATGGAAAGCAGTTACCATCGACTATGACATTTGCAACACCAAAGGTGCTACAAATGCGCTGCTACTCTCTTAAGGGAGACTGGAACCTGGTCACTAATGCTGGACCTCAACTCAAGGTTGTTACGGCGGCATACTCTAGAAAAGTGGTGGTAGCCATCCAGACGGCCAAATAACCTACCACCTGGCTGTGGCTTGTTTTGTCGCCTCTTACAACAGGCTGCCTGGCTGCAAGAAATTGTATTCTTTCTCTATTCCTGCATGGAAAAAATTTATAACAGTTAAATACTATATCTAAATAAAATATAACAACTGTACTAATCATAAGTCATTACTTACCAATCTTATTTGAAGGCTCAATTATTTAAAAAAAGTATTTTAATAGCATAAACCTGTAAAGTTGCTATTTTAAAAATGAACAATAATCATTGAGCAGCACTTATAATAATAACAGTAATTTATTTATTTCCAGACAACACAGTCCAATACATATTTACAAAACACTTAGAATAATACATATATACATACATAACTTCACGCCAGTTCCCTTGCGGGGTAGGCACGGACAACAGAGCGCCATTTAAGCTTATTCTTACACACCTCACTTAACTTAGAATAATGTAATATTTTTTCTCCTTATGTCTATGTTAATAATTAATGACAAGCAGTGACTTAGTCCTCTTAATGAAGGACCAAATCAGTGGTCACTCAAATTTATCAGCTTTTCCCTTAGGGATGCTGTTACTGCTACCACACAATCTTCTTAGTAATGAAGCTGTTTTTTTACACCATAAAGCAACAAAGCGATCGATGTGTGTTTCGGTGAACATAGATGATGCACTGCAGATAGGTGGTTGCCCCAACAGCACCCTGTGGGAATTATTGTATAGGACTCGTGGGGCATTGTAAGCTCTTTGGGTATATTTGAACCACAGGCTTGCTGAGTACAGAGAGGTACAGTAAGCCTTAAACAACACTATTTTAACTGTCCCTGTACACCAAGCAAATCTGTGGGCCAACATGTTTTCCCGGACTGCAATGCCTTACGTTCCCTATCCATGTTCTCATTATCGTCCTGGACCTCTGTTACCCAATGCCCCAGATATTTAAACTCTTTAACTCTATTTATTGCAGTTCCATTAAGCAATAGACACAGGACAAATAATTGACACTTGGCCCCATCTTTAAACACCATGTATTTGATCTTTTTCACATAACATATCAAACCATGAGTTGAGGCATATGTCTCACCAACTGCAAGCATCTTATGTAATGCTGCAAACTATGGAGCCGGCAGCACCATATTGTCTGCATAACTGATGTTATTTATACATGCGCCTCAATGCAACATCCGACATGCAAGCTGCTGAGTTCCTCTATTAAAGCATCAACATAGATGCTGAAAAGCAAGGGTGACCTCAGTCCTCCCTGTCGTACTCGGCATTCCTGCCAGCACGGATCGGATAATTCACTTCCCTATCTCTCCTCATTTTCCTGACCAAGGTAACAATATCGAATAAGTTCTATTAACTCGACTGGTAGATTCCTGTCTTTCAACTTTTGCCACAGAAGATCATACAATACTAGATCAAATGCTTTCTAGAGTTCCAAGAAACAAGCATAGATGGAAATCTCTGTCTTTTTAATTATTTTTTTTTGTAGCAGTTCAGCAGACAGCCCATTTGATGGAAAGTGGTTACCATCGCCTATGGACATTTGCAACACCAAAGGTGCTACAAATGCATTGCTGCTCTCTTAAGGGAGACTGGAACCTGGTCACTAATGCCGGAACACAACTCAAAGTTGTTATGGCGGCATCTAGGCACTCTAGACCGGGGGTGGTAGCCCTCCAGTCGGAAAATTTCCCTACCACCTGGCTGTGGGTTGTTTTGTTGCCTCGTCTACATAGTATTTTATGGTATGCTTCAAACTAAGTATTGCCAAGTCAGTTGACAAGTCCAGCCTAAACCCGAATTGCGCATCGTGCAGCTTAACGTCTTTACCTATATAATTACTAAGCACACTATCAAACACTTGCAACTAATGCTTCAACATGTTGATAAAATATTTGGTTAATAAAAATATCTAGAATATAATTATAAACCTATTGCAATTTTATTAGTTGTGAATTCATTCATTATTTTAAATGTGATTTCATATTTTTCATGCTTCGAAGGATAAGTATTAATGTGAAATTATTTTGGTAAGTGGTAGTGCACTCATTTTAAACATTATTTTATTTCTAATTGAACAATATATTTATATTATAATGGCATTCTATAATTGAATGGTCTAAGCCTTTGCTTGGTTAGCTCACTGGAAGGCAGAGGTTCGGTAATTGAAATGGTAAATTTGGTATACAAGTGTTCCTTTTTTTTATTATGGTTTGAGTATCTAAGACCTATATTCTAAGTCTAATTTAGGTTATGTAAGGTGTCTATTGATTATAAAAATAAAATTGATGTCAAACAATAGCTCTGTTGGAAAATATTGCAATTATTATTGATTGAAAGTGGAGTTGTTAAATGTTTTCCTGTGATTAAATAAGTCCCATCTATTTATTGATTCATGTTAAGATTATCCAAATTCAATAAAATTATATTTAACTACTCATTTAAGCACAAAACAGATTTCAATCATTAAACTTAAGGCCTATATTATAATCCAAACCATGTTAGTTATTCTTAAGGTACACCACAACACAAACATGCATTCATTACGGAACTAGAGTCCGTAGTTGTCAATTAAAAAAAATTCCAAACCATGTGCTAATTAAAAAAAACATCAAAATGGTTATTATAAAGAAAGTTGTTCATGGTTCTTATTATAAATACATACATCTAAATTGAGTGAAAAGTTGACAATAGAGATAACAACAGTTACTAGTTTTTTAATTTTACTAATAAACTTTTTACAACTATTAGATGAGTTACTGTCACACATTTAATCTAGTAAGTTCAAAAGTTGCCACATTTGAACCATTGGATTGAAATAATGTGAACAGTGTTTTTCTTTTCAGTGGACTCTCAATATTATTTACGTTTATTAAAAACATAAGTAATATTTAATACATAGTTAACTCTTAATTTCCATTTATTAAATTAAATTATGTTGATGACAGTGATTTTGATGTGTAATAAAAGTGGCTTTGAAATAACCTTTTTTAGTCATGTGCACAATTCACACCAAACACAAACAGAATCAGAAAATAACAAACTTGGAATACAAAACATTTTATTCAGTTTGCAACTACCTGTCACCCGAGTATACTCAACATACAACGATGTATGAAAATGTTTAAAAAAGCCATTCCTCTTGTAAATAACAATCATGTTTGGTAGAGTATGGCCTAAGATAACGACATGTTTTTTGTTTTCAAAACTAAGTTTGAAAATTAAGTTTTTCCGTTAAGCAAGTAGTCAATGGAGTAGCATTCCAAATGATTTAAAGCCATTTTGGTAAATAAAACTCACTGTAATTAACAAAGAGCCGAGTGAAATCCGTGAACAACAATACAATAAACAAATAAAAATAAAAAAACTATAATAATTCACAAGCACGCACGCCGTAATGACGAACCACAGCATACTGAATTATTTTTGTAAATAAAACACACTTCTAAATGAAATTGTCTAATTCGCGATGTCTTTTTAATACAATTTATATTTTTAATTTTGCCATCTTACCGTATATTTTGAAATAAAAGCCGGTGTCCGATCGGGTTACGAGTTTCTATTTCATCCAATACATGTGGCAAGTCGCCGAGCGGAAGAGATAGTAGGTAAATAATATATGCACGAATAAAACACGTGAGCATCAATAACTTCATAGCGCTTTCGACCATTTCGTCGCGAGTTAATTTATAGAAACACTAGTAATGATATGTTTGAACAGAACTCGTAAACGCCAATTAATGCATGGCGCATTAGTAGCTAGTTTCTTAAAGGTAAGCCATTAGGAGTCAATTTGTATGAAGTCCACACCACTGATGTTTTAATTATTCCTAAATTTTTCTTTTTTAATTAAATTTAGTAATTAAAAGTGAAATTACAAGGTTTGTGGGTTATTGTCTATTATTCAAAATGAAAGAATATTCCAAATGTATTATTGTATTATCCTTATATAAAATATGGTTGAGTCATCCGTTATCTTGCGGACTCTGGAACTAAGCACTACGGTGAAATTCACACAACTATTAAAGTCGTACTTATTATCCTCTCTATTATTAAATACCGGAATTTACAATGTTACACCAACCATCAATGTTCACATTATAGTTACATTATCCTTAATAACACTAGATAGAGGATTCTTGCAGTTTTGCTTACCTGAATTTAATCCATATTTATTAATATTATAAAGGCGAAAGTAACTCTGTCTGTCTGTCTCTCTGGTTCGCTTTCACGAAAAAACTAGTGGCTCAAACTCGGTATATATACTTTTCCGATGCCGAGGATGAACATAGGATGATTTAATCCCGAAAAATGGGATAGTTTCCGGGATGGGCAGTAGATGACGGTAGGCCTTAGGCCAACTTGCACGCATAGTCAGGTTAAATAAATAAATGTAGAGTTTATAAACCTGGGGTTAGTTAATTAACATTTTAACTCTCATTGTACTTTGCGCCACTAAAAAATACCACCGGGTTAACTAACCTGACATTTCTATTGTTTAGCAGATAATATTGAAAGGTCTATGCTTTTTTTTGTTGTAACCCAACCAGAGATTTAAAACGAATCTTATATATTTCTTTTACACTACAGCACACTATATAGGTTTCCTTATATATCTTGCATTGTATGACAGTTGAAGATTTTTATTTTAACCGTATTGTCTCATGTCATTTATTTACTTTTGTAGTGTGAAAGTGATAAATTAGGTTATTTATTATTTATATAAACACTTGTAAGGGAAAACTCGCTAAATAAATGTATAAAATTTTGGTAGCTTTTCAATATTCATTTCGGACAATATTTCTGTTAATGGTAATACCAGTTTTTTTCTACAATTATTCTGCCGCGACAGTATCGAGAAGATATTGTGGATTTAGTAGAATACGAATTTTTAGCACTATCGCAATGGAATTGTACTTTGAATATCTCCGCAACACCAAGATATTAAAATAGCAGAATTAGGCTGCTGGTTGTATCTGAATACTAGAAAGCTATCATATATATACTTGAGATTAAATTTCACTAATCCTGTGTTAGTGACTAAACCGTTCCACGTCGGTGGGTTAAATATTTAGAAGTTTAACCCTGGGTTCCAAAATTTGATGGTGCAAGATAAATTGTTTATTTAACCCGTGTTAGCAGTTAACTCCAAGTTAATTGAGGTAACCCAGGAACGTGCAAGTGGGCCCTAGACTCTTTGCGCGGTTTTTAAAGATACTTCAGAACTATGAATAATATTGTTTTTATTATCGAATTAATCTTTTTCACTTTAAAGTATAATTTTTGGAGCTTGTATTGACGTTTGGGTGTTGATTACTTTACATGTAAAAAGTACAATTCATACGGACTTAGTAACGAAAAATCTTCCAAATATAGATGCGAAAAATAAAATGTTTAAAGCCAATGCGGTCAAAATTTTCGAGAAATTAATAAGTCGTCAACTCGAACGAAACATTTTGGTAAACCATACAAATATATGGGGTAATTCAGGTAACCCTTCAAGTAACCTAGCTACATTTTTCTTTTGAACATCAGTGTTCTGACCGTTCTGTATAATTTGTGAATTATTGGGTCCTTTTATTTCCTCAATGACCCGTTAGATATCAACAACAATTTTTTTTATAATTTCATAAGTATGTTATTTTGCACTATTATTATGGCACAAATAGATATAGTTTTACGGTCTTATTCATGTTGAATTAGAGTAAGTTTGTGATTTTATATTTGTATTGTTTTACAATAAAGAGTTATCTATCTATCTGTATATAGTCCATCCTAAGCCTTTTGGTCAGTTAGTGATCAAACTGATGGCCTCGACTTCATCTTCTTCCGGTTTCCACACCTCGACGACATAGCTCCTATTTTGCGTGCGAAGGTGGAAGCGTTGCAAGTCTATCCAACCTAGCTCGGCCCGGAAGTTCACCAGCCTCTTAACATTGCCGGAGACTTCCCAAAGGCTACCTGGTCTGTCCAGATACTTCGCTCTGTAGTTGGCTACATATTCAACACTAGTGGTTCCGGCAGACGTTGTCCTGCATTGAAAAAAAAAAAATCTAGAACCCGATTCCAACGCCCCCACCAGGTCTAATTGTTAATCTAATCTAAACCATCCTGGAACCCACTCAATGAAACACATTTTTTTTACATTAATATATATATATATATTTACATTATTGAAGTTTCAGTAAGGATCTTTAATTTTTCTAGTAATAAATATAGCATATATTAATCTGAGATAATGTAGGACTTAAATGGTGAAAAGATTTTTGAAATCAGCCCAGTAGTTTTTGGGTGTATTCGTTATAAACATACAACAATACAAGTCTTTCCTCTTTATAATATTAGTATAGATGAAGAAAGATATATAAGACTTCTTCATAGAATAGTATAAATACTAAATTATGTATAGAAGAATACATATAGATAATATTCAAATAAAAACAGTGGCGGTTTACCAGCAGGCTGGAAAGGCTGGAATTTAGGTCGGCAGATATTAGGAGCGGCTTTGGGATCAATTTTTTTAGATGTCTTACAGAAATTAAAAGCTTAGTATTAATATGCCTTAATAATAGGTTGGGGAAAAAGTCTTTTCGCATATAGTATGTATGAACTTGTAATAAGATCTCTTTGGCTATACCATTTGTATCTGGCTGGTTTTGGTATCATTAAAAAGTTTAAATTTTAGAGAAGACAATTCCAAATTCAAATTAGGAAAATGTGTGATTTTCATTGGTTTTTCTTATTGTAAAAATGAGTGAATCTAATGATGAAATTCGATACATTTTAAAATTTAAAACAAGTCACGAAAAAAATTTGTGATGTTTATGGACCTAATGCAGTATCTGTGAGAGTAGCGCAAATTCGGTTTAAGCGTTTTCAATCCGGAAATTTTGATATCAAAGATGCACGTCGCTCTGGTCGCCCTGTTACAGACAAAATTGATGCCATTTTTGAAAAAGTGGAGCAAGATCGGCATATTAGTAGTTACAATGTAGCTGGAGAACTGGGAATTGACCACAAAATGGTTTTGGCGCATTTGAAAAAAGCTGGGTACACAAAAAAGCTCAATATTTGGGTGCCTCATGAGCTCACTGAAAGAAACCTAATGAACCGTGTACTCATTTGTGATTCTATATTACGACGTAATGAAACCGAACCATTTTTGAAGAAGATGATAACTGGTGATGAAACGTGGATCACGTACGACAAGAACATGCGAAAAAGATTGTGGTCAAAGGCCGGTCAGGCTTCACAGACTGTGGCGAAACCCGGGTTAACTCGCAACAAGGTGATGCTGTGTGTATGGTGGGATTGGAAGGGCATTATTCATTATGAGCTGTTACCGCCAGGCAGGACCATCGATTCTGAACTGTACTGCGAACAAAAGCGGCCAGAATTAATCAACAGAAGGGGTGTGGTTTTTCACCATGATAACGATAGACCTCACACATCTTTAGCCACTCAGCAAAAATTACGAGAGTTTGGCTAGGAGGTGTTAATGCATCCACCGTATAGTCCTGACCTTGCACCTTCAGATTTTTACCTGTTTCGGTCTCTGCAGAATTCCTTAGGCAGTGTCAGATTAACATCACGAGAGGACTGCCAAAACCACTTGTCGCAGTTTTTTGATCAGAAGCCCCAAAATTTTTATAGCAATGGGATCACGTCCCTACCTACAAGATGGCAAAAAGTTATCCAACAAAATGGCACCTACATACTTTAGTCAAATGTAAATAAACTTTATAAAAAAAAAATTTGAATTTTTGTATAAAATGCGAAGAAATTTTTTCCCCAACCTAATATTATGAAGTCCGTGAACATGGTCCCTATATAGTATAGAGGTGCGGTAATCCACGATGACCAGAAAATTGTGCACGTGGAATACTGACGAGAATAAGAGAGAGTAAATGACTTACAGAGATAGGATCCACAACGCACGCTACGATCCATGTGAACTTCGCAGGGGCGGGCATCCATTCTTCTTGATCCTCTCTTGTTGTCTTGCGGTCCCTTCGATTTTCGTGGACTAGCTAGATACGGCACACTGGGCGCCTTCCAGTACGCGGGTATAATTTCATTGAGAAAATAAAGTAATTTGATTGTAAACTAAGGTTTTTATAAATTGTAAGCTTGAATAGTCTACTGGTGGCAAATGAGTAAATCCGCCACTGAATAAAAGTAATACTAAAGTTAAAAATGTAACCTAATGTCGCTGTCGATACCGTTGAACTTAATGTTTAAATGCTGTCATCACAAGTTTGTTCTGAAATCGAGAAATGAATGTGTTTTTCAACTTGATGGTAATATTAGGGGAGCCCAAGAGGCTGAATGTGTAGTTACTCAAGCGTCGCGGGGACCTTTTGGATTGTAAAGATTATATGCTAAAAAGAAAAAAAGGTTATATGATGTATGCCCTTTCACTGGTGGGGGGAGCGTGTAAGTACAGGTTGTCAAAAATGTAAAAGAAAGAGTCGCACAGAAATATAAGCGAGTCAGATACTAATAATGTATGCATGCGCTCCATGTGTTTCTGATAACGGAGAAATATTAATCTGCCGGTTTGCATGATGGGGGTGGCCGTACGAAGGGGTTGAAAATGGGATTTTTTTTTATTCGAGCTCGTCAGATATTCAGAAGGGATGTTAAGTAACCCTAATTGAAATACTCGAGCGCGTCAGATTAATATACAGTCGCTTCAGCTTGATGTCCTTACTGACCCATAATCTGACAATTATGTGGAGGAACTTCCTTAATCTGAAGGTTTGAAAATAATATTTATATTTATTTTTATTACTGAATGTAACAAATACAATTATCAGAAAATAATATAATATATATATTTAGAAGAAAATGGTATAATGAAAAAATTATGAAAATATTTTTTTAAATTTCCATCCTCAGTTAAATCATCTTCATAATAGAAGTCCGGTTCGATTTGGTCGTTTTCATCTACATCTTGCGTATCTGCAACAAAAATGGTTATGATACTTAACAATCTTTTATTTATTTCATGATTTTACAGCATTGAAAAAAAAACATACCGGAATCTGGAGCATCTCCTAAAATATTAGGTGCTATGACAACATCTTCATACACTTCTGGTAGTTGATTACCAACGAACCAAGTTATCTCCAATTTTCCATCCACATTTGTTATGGAAATACATAGTTCTCAGCAGCTGCACGCACCACACTTTATTGATGATTTTAACTACTTCGGCTTGTGGAAATCGGCAGATTATATTATTGCCGTGATCCTTGAATGATTTCCTTCAAAATAAAAAAAACTGACCGCGCTCGACAATGTCCACCAGGTGACGTTGTATTTTTTTTTGCAATTTTGTGACTTATTTTATTATGTTACGCGCAAATTGTCAGATTATTGAAATGTAGACTTTTCTGCATGTAATTAACTCACCTTGTTTTAATCTGACGCATTTGAGTTTTTTAAGGATCGATTTTTTTTTCTATCCCGCCTCGCTTGAGTAAATCCCAAAATCCCTGCTTGGCCTCCCCTACCATAAGGAGTCAGGACTACAATCACGATAAGTCATTATGCTTTCTACATAAAAACAATGTGAATTTCATGTAAACAAATAGTTATTTCAAACCTCTTTTTGATAATTTTATGCTCTATCTTATTCCAACAGAAAGACATCCTTGTAAAGTAATAAGCATGCTGCAATCAACCGAGTGGAATAATTGTATGAGGACTGTACACAGACCGTTTGTAACTATAATTTAAACGTTGCATACTTGCACACTGGATGCCAGAACTCGGTAAAACAATGCTGTATTTACCGATTAAGCTATCATGTTGTTTATGTTCTATGCAAAAGTATTTATTTACTTCGTCGTCAGCCAATCGCAATCTACTGCTGGAATTAAGTTCCCCCAAGTTTGCATTTCTCCATATTACGGTTTACACCTTTTTTCAGCCAGGCCCCGCTGGCGGTCTTGCGCTGTTTGTAGGTTTATCAGCTAGACGGCATTCTACACTAGGTTTACTAATACCACTCTATGACTTGTTTGCCCAGGCTTCATCGGCCATTGTTTTTGCGACAGACGTGAACGGCGCATAATCATTTCAGTTTACTTCCCCTCAGTTTGCGTGTTATGTCAGTTATCTTCGCTCTGTCCCATATCTTCAATAGAGGATATGGGTCAGACATGGAGACATGGAACATAGCTCGCCGAGCCACTTGGAATTTGTGGACCAGTCAGCTGGTCCTGTTGTCAGTGTTCACATCTCTTCATCCTATGTCATTACTGGCAATGCTGCCAAGACGCATTATTCGAACATAATCCTCTTCTAGCATTGCGGAAATGGTCGATGGGAGTTATTGACATAATCTATAGTAATCTTATGGTATAGAGCATTCACAATAACTTGACACTCAGTGTTACCAACTCCCAGAAAGATTGACACCTTAAGCTAAAGTGAAAAATCCCTAAAATTACTTAAAAACTCCTGTAAAAATACAATTTATGTTTTGGAATATAAATTTTTCTTTTTTATAGGAATGCAAGTTTTTTTACTACTCCATATAAGTATGCCAATTTTTGCGACCTGTCCGAAGTTATCATGAACGGAAAGTAAAATTAACATTATTGAAATCCTCCTATGATTTATGGTCATCGTCAATAATAGTTGACATTCAAATCGACTCGGATACTTTATATCATACTGTATTTTATCCTACCAAACGCCGAAGCCGCCTAGATTTTATACCAGCCTTGCAAGTTATGACGTCATAACTTCAACGAGTCTAATGATAATATTTTAATCACTTTTTAGACATTAATTTTAATTATTTCTATGATAGTTTAACAGTATAACGATAAAAGGTACTTATTATCATTATATCATCGCCCGCTCTTTTATAATTTATTGAAGCTAAAATTATTTAATGTTTGAGATATACCTCTTTAGCTGTGAGCATTTTTATCAAACCAAGCGTACTTATTCAATGACTTAAATATCACCAATGTCCCCATTTGCACTAAACTTTTTCTATCGTAATTGCCCGAGGGCTATCAGTAGGGGTGAATATGTATAGGGTTGTGGTTGTGGGCGCATGCGTGCACTGGGTGTGTCTGGCGCCTGGCACGACTCCCGGCGGAGCCAGCGGCAGTTCCGCAACTCCGGTCCTCGGCCACTCGCACCTACCTCACTTCAAATCCTGGTAATTACTCATCTCTCACTTATCAGCAGAACAGTCTATACAGTGCCCTTTAAAATCGTATAACATATTAATTGCATTTGTGTAAATATTTGCCTGAACCTTTTTCAGTTTCGATTTTTCGCGTCTGTCTTGATTGCTTACCAGATTTGTGGGCATTCCTTTTTCTCTGTCCACCTACGCAAAACCACTTTTTTGTCACAATTCCGTAAGTGTAAGATATTTTTTTCTTATTTAATAACTAAACATTGCATGTTTGATATTTTACTAAATTGACCGGTTGCCATATTTGAGTAACATATTTTAAAGTTCTTTGTATGGATTAAATTTTAAGTGTTACGCCTACTAAAATAAAATTACTGGTTTAGAGCATTTATGAAATATGGTATTTTTGAAACATAGATAGCTAGGTCTTATATCTACCGATCTTCATATTTTAATACGAACATGGAAATTAGGGGTTTCTTCGGAAAATATTTGGGTGCATTTTACCTTGATTTTAATAATATACCTATAACTAGCTTTTCCCGCCACTATTTATATGTTTATTCTTCTGAACTTTGCCCTATATCGACATAAAATATAGGTACAGGATATTTTTTCTGTTTTCATTGCCAATATTTGCATTATATTTTTTTGAGCCATTTCAAATCCTATTTTAGGCAAAATTTCACCGCGGAATAAATAATCTCGCAACGATCTTCTGTGGTTACACTATATAGCAATATACCAAATTCTCCTATTATTTATTTATATATATATATATATATATATATATATATATATATATATATATATATATATATATATAAATATAAATAATAGGAAAATTTGGTTGAACAAACATTATAGTACTTTCTGATATAATATGTCAGCGTTTCTATCTTAACAGTCATTGTTGTAAGTACATTTTAGCATTTTTACAAATTGACTGATTCGCGTGACTCAATATTATAATTAAAGTACGAAGCTGTAAAAGTTATTACATTTTTATATCACATATGTATAAGTGACGCGGGTAATGCCCTAGTATTTGGTTTTTTAATTATTGTTATGCAGTGAACTAATTTAAAATTTGATAACAGTGAAATAATTCATAATATAAAACTGTACAATATGGAAATACTTACTTTCTGAAATAAATGAATTAATATTATTATTATAAATACAAATTAACATGTTGGTTTTTAAGGATTGTGACCCAGGAGATAACTTCTATGTAAATCAATTTTTTTATTGGTTTCGAACAGTTAATGTAACATTAAGTATTTGTCTTATATTTATGTTTATTCAGAAATCTTTGGGGTTGCTTGGAAAATATTATTTCAAGCGATAATATCTCCCTTGGTTTAACCATTTTTATTTATTTAAACTATGTATATTTTATCTATTTGTTAAGAACCATTAGGTTCTTAAATTAAAATTATTTAATTTACGGCAAACAATAAAATGTTTTCATCAATATTCCTAATAATTAATTATTAGTTAGTATTAAAATAAAATATTACCTATCTACCTTGTTACTTTTCACCAGATTGCTATCTATTGTAAAAATCGCAATAATGACGGACCCTCGTACTAAACTAATGTATGTGTACTCATGTAGTGTGGGGTTTCCAACTTGGAAATAATTTTAATGGAGGGTCCTATATTTCGCTGTCACTACTTAATTGTTTGTAAAGGGCTCACTTTAGCGTATGCTTTTAACTAGGTCATTTCATCCTTTGAACTCATATTACGTGTCTCAAGCTTTAGAACTTATCTAGCATTCGCTCTATACCATTTTAGTATATTATATAATATTTAACCTTTCAAATAATTTGTTGTGTATTTATTTAATAACTAGCTGCGCCCGCGGTTCCATCCGCATGGTGATGGAAATAGTTATATTTTGGATAATTCACACTATCTTTATAAATTATAGCCTATGTGTTATTTTGATGTGTAAGTTATATTATTGTAAAGTTTCATCAAAATCCATTTAGTAGTTTTTGCGTGAAAGAGTAACAAACATACATCTATACATTCTTACAATCTTTCGCATTTTAAGGATAGTAAGGACTAGTCGATTGCCAATATGGCAGTTAAAACTATGTTTTGAATATAAGATATAATGTTTAAATATCCTTATCACATAATTTATTTCAAACTTATATGCTTTTTAACAGACTGCAAAAATCTTCTCCATTATGAAATTGAAATGATTAGTATATAATCATTTATCCAAATGATATCTCTCATCTACTGTAAATAGGGTTACCAACCGTACTATAATATATAGTATCGTACTATATTTTAGGTAATTGTACTATATAAGAAAAATAATAGAAGTACGAAATGTACTATACTTAGTCTGGCCATAAATACTGTTACAATTAAAAAGAAACAAAATATTACATTTGAATTTGGAATCTGTCATTTTTATATGATTGTTCATTGCGTTTTCTCATTTTGGCGCCAATAAATGTATTACATACATACGTATACAACATTTTACGATATTAAAATGGAGTGGGGCGATAAAGAGAACCGAATCGCTGTGATTGCATTAAACCAAGTAGGTATGGAGCCAAATGCAATTTTTTAAACTCTCTGTACGCTTGATATTAGTCAAATGTTTGTGTACCGGGCTATTAATCGGTACAATGAGACCTCCTCTGTTTGTGACAGAAAAAGATCTGGCCGTCCACGTAGTGTTCGTATGAAAACGGTGATCAAAGCAGTATGGGAAAGAATTCGAAGAAATCCTCTCCGAAAGCAAAAGATTTTATCTCGGGAGATGAAGATATCACCTAGAACCATGTCGCGTATTTTCAAAGATGACTTAGGACTTGCAGCCTATAAGAGACGCACTGGTCATTTCTTAACTCATAATTTAAAAAAGAATAGGGTGGTAAAATCGAAACAACTACTGAAGCGGTAGGCAAGGGAGGTCACAGAAAAAATTTGTTTAGGGATGAGATTTTTTTTATTGAGCAACATTTTCACAACCAAAATGACCGTATTTATGCTCAAAGCTCTAAGGAAGCTTCTCAATTAGTCGACAGAGTGCAACGTGGGCATTATCCGTCTTCAGTGATGGTTTGGTGGGGTGTTAGCTATGAAGGAGTGACTGAGCCATATTTTTGTGAAAAAGGTATCAAAACATCGGCACAAGTGTATCAAGATACCATTCTTGAGAAGGTAGTTAAGCCCCTTAACAACACCATGTTCAATAACCAAGAATGGTCCTTCCAGCAAAACTCGGCGCCGGGTCATAAAGCTCGGTCCACGTAGTCTTGGTTGCAAACGAACGTTTCGGAGCTGAGAGCTGAAGACTGGCCGTCGTCTAGTCCCGATCTTAATCCGCTGAAATGGTCAGATTTAGAGAGTACGGCTTACTCTAAACGCCATGATAATTTGGAGTCCCTAAAACAATCCATACGATTGATAGTGAAGAATTTTCCCATGGAAAGAGTGCGTGCTTCTATTGATAACTGGCCTCAACGTTTAAAAGACTGTATTGCAGCCAGTGGAGACCACTTCGAATAAGCTTTTTATATTTTAAATTGTTTTATATTTATGTATTAAACTAATGTGATGTTAGGAGCCTTAAGAACAGACGAGCGTGCATGACAAGAGTTATGAATGTCAAAGAAGCAAGTGAGGTGTGTAAGAATAAGCCTAAATGGCGCTCTGTTGTTCGTGCCTACCCCGCAAGGGAACTGGCGTGAAGTTATGTATGTATGTATGTATGTATGTATTAAACTAACACACTGTAAAACTTATAAATGCAATAGAATTTTTTTTTCTTTCTTTGTTACAATATTTATGGCGAGACTATGTATTTTCATTGCTAATTCAATTGTCGCACTTTTTATTCAGATTCTTATGATTATTTTAAAAATAATAGAACTTTGCTGACCAAAGCAAAAAGTAGTAATAAATACACAAATTCAATAAAGAAACAAATAAAAAGTCAAATAATTAATTAAAAATAAATTGTACTGTTTTTCCCCTATTTTTCCCAAAAGTGCTTGTGGTGAATAGAGCCTCCTTACTTTCGTCTACTGGCCGGCAGGCCAGATTTTAATAGATATTAATTTAATAATAATTTAATTTAAAGATATAGATTTGAAATGTCGTCATAAAGTGCATATCTTAAATCCTAATTAATCTAATCATATAGTACATGTTAATTGTTTTGGTTATGTACATATCAAACGTAAAATTATAGATATTATAAATGATCGAGTTATTTGTTTCCTGCCACTACCAGTCGTGCTGTATTTTTACGGTTAAAAACAAATATACTATATATTATTCAAAAACAGGTGGCAACATATATATAATATAAAGTACACTCCTTTGCAAAAAAAGAACGAGCACCTTACAGTCATTGGTTTTTCTTTGGATAATATTAATATTTTTAGTATCTCATTAGCTTAGATGACTAGAAACTTCTTATTATCAATGAGAATATAGTTTTCAACACTTAAATCCTGGAATCGATGTTTTAGTCAATGTAAACAGAGAGCCGTGTTAAAATGGACATTTTTATGGGTATGATGAAATTAAGACTACGAGTATTTCTATGGTATTTTAATAAAAAAAGACATTAAAAATTAATAAAGAGTGACCTCCCCTTGCACCGGTTACGGCATGTAATCGTCTTGGCGTGTTTTCCACCAGGCTTTTGATGGTGTCCTCTGAAATGATTTCCCACTCAGTTGAGGTCACACGTTTAAGCTCTCTGAAGTTTTGTGGAAGTGATTGGATAGATCATACTCGCCCTTTTAGGAGTTAAGGTCGTGGATCCGCGCTGGCCAATCCAAACGACGAGTACCAACTTCTTGCATATAAGCAATCTATGTTGCCAAAACGGTGGGCCCGCGCTTTGACGTCCATGTAAATGGCATCTTCAATAATTACAGTCAGTGCGGGTTATGCATGTTGACAACGATTTCTGTTATGTACCTTTGCGCATTTAATGAGCCATTTTCAATAAATACTATCTTTGTACGATAGCTGGAAGTTACGCCCGCCCAAACCATGATGGACATGGACTATAATCATGAAGAGTTTATATCCCATAATATGATATAATTTTAATTTTATTTATGACCTGTGAACTGATGTAGAAATTGACCTGTAACTTTGTTATGAATAAATGATTTCTGATTTCTGATTTCTGACACTCCACTATAAGGGGTGATTTCTCAAAAACGTCGGCATAGCGTTCCCCTGATCTTCGTAACGCTCGCCGACGTCGTTCTCACCATGTAGACAAATTCGAGCCTCATCGGAGAAGAGTACGCTCCAGTTATCAGTGTTCAAGATAGGCTATTTGTAGCGAACCTCAATCGAGCAATGCGGTGCTCACGGGGTAACTTGGGTGTCTGCGTTGGCCGTCGACTGCGTATATCAGCCGATAAAAGCCTCCTCTTCACAGTCCATAGGCTAACTTGTACTCTTCGTACCTCTTCAAGGTTTCTTTTGAGGTCTATGTAACACAGCATTTGCGGTTCCTCAACGCCTGTATCATTAAAAAGCGGTCGTCTCGTGATTGTGTGCAAAGTTTTCTCCCAGAACCTTGCCTTCTCTGAACGGAACTTGTCTCTTGGTATCGAGTCCAGGTTCTTTGGATGGTTGAACCGCTCACGTTTAACCATTGTGAGATACGTCTAACATTGTAATATTGGCTACACCCCTCTTCCATTAGCGCTATAATTTTACTAGCTCTTATTCCTGTTTCTGTCATTACAAAAGACAAAAATATCTGTTTTAAGTCACAATAAGGCAGAATTATGCGACTAACATAAATTATTTTGCTAAAAATAAAGAGAAGTTAGTTTTAGTTGGCTAATAACTTTTTAAGGTTTGGTCAAACAGCGGACGGGGCGGGACGGCGAAGCGACGCTGGCGGGACGTGAACAGTTGTAATATATTAGTTAATGTAGAATATGTCATATAGAGCCGTCGCGTTCGGCGCTCGACTTGCGGTCACGTCACGTCGCCGCCGCGTTCGGCGGGAATGCAATACGAGTGCGGCGGGACGGAGCGCGATTGCGAAGTGAGCGCGATGATCTTTTTGTGTTTTATCGATATTCATTTGAATAGTCAAATAGACAGCGCGACGGGAGCACGTCGCGTTCGACGTGACACCAATTTTGTATCTATTTACAAAAATGAACGAGACTCTTCGAAATCCTCGAGAAATCGCGCCGAGTGCGACCCCTCGGTCGACGCGATGCTAGCGGGATCATCATGGCCGTAGTGTAACATCCACGCCGCGATGCCGTCCCGCTAGCGTCGCTTCACCGGCCCATCCCGTACGCTGTTTGACCAAACCTGTAACCGCAAACCGGCGAAAAGTAAGTAAAAAGCCACAAACTGAAAAAGGGGTTAAGTATTATTTTTAAAAACAAGTTTCGAATTTGGAATTAACTTTTTTTCATACCCAGACCCTTTATTAAGTGCCAATAAGTAACATTTTGGCTATTAAAACCTCTTTAGAACTAAATTATTACCAATAATGTAGAATAATCAAAACCGCCCCTTTTTATAGTTTTAGTTTATATCTATATTATATATTATTAGCTGATATATACATACATTTTATTATGCTTTGAAATACTTAAAAAATAGTAACAAACAATGTAATCGTTTTTTGTTTTTTAAATTACCAGGAAGCATATAAAAGCGACATGAGTCGAGGGTTGAATATTTAAAAAAGCTTTATTTGGTTGTTGGATATAAATTGAGAATCCAATCACACAGTGTAGACGTTGCAAGGCGACAGCGGATATTGCATTATGCAGGGATACCTTTGCCTTAGTTTCCTGGTCGGATATCACCTACCAGTATGATTTTTTATCCACTCGGAATGACGAGGTGATTTAAATGACTAGAGGCATTACGGTTTTGCGTGATAGACGGATCGTGTTTAATGACAGACTAATCGTGTTTAATACATACCCTTTCGAATTTCGAGTTCAAAATCTTATGGACAACCTTCCTTTCCACCAGTAAAAGCGGGTTTTCTTCTTTGGGGGTAGTTGTACATACATTGCAACCGTACATTAGGATGGTCCGTATAATGGTTTTAAAGATCTTGATTTAGGTTTTACTGCTTAGACATCGAGATGCCAATTACCTGCAAAGTTGCACAGCATCACAGGGCGTTTTGAATAAATATGTGTATTTAATACACTCTTGTGTTTGTATCGGTAAATGTGCGGCCCAGATAATTATGTAAAGGAGACGGATACGATCATTTGTGTCTGAGGTAGAGAACTCCTTACAGAGAGCCACTGAGTAGGGGAGACAAAACCTTGTTCAATTCAATCCCACAAAGACACAGGTCTGCGTATTCCCTGCCAAGAAAACCCCATTCGCACATGCGCTTCAGTTCTTCAGTTCTAAGGAACACCGCTTGCCGCCTCTAAGTGTATTGGGATCCTTGGTGTCGATATTGCAAACAATGTACAGTTCAGGAGCCACCTTGAAGGTACGGCAAAACTTGCCTCCAAGAAGCTGGGAGTGCTAAACCGGTCCAACCAGCACTTCATTCCGCGGCAACGCCTCGTGTTTTACAAAGTCCAGGTGCAGCCTCATATTGAGTATTGTTCTTACTTGTGGACAGGGTACCCACCTACCAACTAAATCCCCTGGACAGTATTCAACACATTGAGATATAACATGTCTAGAGAGAGCATTGCTAACAAACAACATCGCCAAAAACGGCATCAAAAACGCGAAGCGTTGCTAAATTCACTCTGCGTTTTCGGGATATCAGGAAAAAAATATTACCCCATTTTTTATAATTAAATATTTTTTTTATGTAAGTGAAAAGTTTAAATTATCGTTATGATTTAATCGCTTTATGTGTTATAATTTAATATTACTCAGATGTTTCAGTTTTTTTTTAAATAAAGTATTAGCAACAAAAGTTGTGTGTCTTGGAACGAACCATAAAAAAATACATGCACAAATAAATTCATAACACATTCATAGCACATGTAGTAATTTTAATTCGCAATAAAATGTCTGTACAGATATTAGTACATATTTATAAGTCTGTTAATTACCAATACTAATGTAATAATCCTAAAAAAACTATTCATAATGGCAAATTATTTGTGTATTACACATCATGTTCACGAAGGTTATTAGATGACTATTTATAACCCAAAGATTATCCTGCGCTAAAAGTCAGTGAAATTATTTGTAATAGTAGACTTGGAACGATTCGATAGGTTCATATTGGGTAGTAGGCTTTATGTATAATCCAAAGTTTATATCAGTAGTAGGAACTACGGGGTCGGTACACGGGATAGTTTAATGCAGGGACTTAAGAGCAACTAAACCACTTGAAAAGGGCTATTATATAGAAATAAAAATATTCATATCCAAATGTTTTTATTCAAACTAGTTCAGTTTGATTATTTTCTGAACTAAAATTTGTTTTTTATCATATTAATATATTAATATGACAAAATCATATTAATATATTAAATTATTTCTTTATTAGGAATTAATGGAGATGCAGCTAACAGAATATAGACAAAATTAATATCTTAATGATGACAATAAAGAGTTATCTATAATATTACTAGCGGCCCGGCGCGGATTCACCCGTGGTCTGTCCCGCTCCCGTGGTATAAAGCGTCATGTTATATAGCCTATGACACTCCCTGTTAACGTAGCTTTCCAACAGTAAAATAATTTTTAAAATCGGTTTAGTAGATCCCGAGATTACCCCCTACAACGTCACAAACTTACAAACTTTACCTCTTTATAATATTAGTACAGATAACTCCGACCGAAGCATCTGCTTTAAACGATATTCAGTTTTTTTTACATCCTCTTTGACGATATTTGCAGCACGCATTCTGTCAATTCTATGTCAAACGTCATAAGGTTACATTAAAAAGTTTATATTGTCCAAAGCGCTAAGGTTAGATTAGAAATAATTTTATATGATGGTTTTTCTAATTATCCTTATCCTGATTCTTAAATTTTCTAATTATCCTTCACACAACTTACATCTTATCGGTCACGATCATATATAATTATTTTAGGTACTTTATTTCAATACAATTGTGCCGTTGATAAGAAAATATGAAAAACATAGTGTAAAAATATCTCCGAAAATGATTCAAAATACTTCCTTTCAATATCCATCTTTTTGTCCAACAATATGCTACAATTGGATCCGTAGGAAGTCTAAAACGTAATATAAACTAGTTTAAGAAAACCGGACACACAAACATTACATGTCTGTTTTCTATAGATTTTTTCAATTATTCATATTTCATAAATAAAAAAAAAATCGTAACAAAAGTCCCCAAATTTTGGAAAATAAGTCACACTTCTCACCTGACAACATCAATCAATTCGATAACCTTGAAAATGTCGACATTAAATTTCACGTTTTCACAAAGAAATCATGAGAAAAGTGTTAAGTTTTCCGATTAAATGACATCTCATACTTATCCTTTCCCGTTTTAAAATAGTTCCGACACATTTTAATAGCGCAGGCCGGCATAATTATTTTTTTTGCGAGAGCTCTAACCAGTAAAGTAATCGAAACGACACTAACAGGCGTGGGAAGCCATTGAAGCCAGTGCACCAATTTTGGTGCACTGTTTTTGGGCCGTTTTTGTGCAATTGATGCGTGATCTAGACATTTATATGATCTAAGATTCAACATGAAACCATTCGCATTGTCGACGATCATATACTTACAGACTGTTTACATACGCATAGCTTTCGGAGAGACTTCGCGTCTTTGTGCGTATTCTACCGCCTGTACAATAAGGTGTGTTCCGAGGAACTGTTCAGAATGGCGCCTTCCTCTTCTGTTTACCATCGCACTGCACGCCATCAGCTGGGCGTTCATTCCCACTTCCTTGAGCTGCTTCGCTCTTGTACGCAACGGTTCTCTAGAAAGTTTCTCTTAAAAAATGGGAGTGATTTTGAAAATCCTTTTTGTTATGTTAGTATTTTTTATAATTGTAGTAGGTTTAGTTATACTGCATGAATAAATCGTGTGGTATAAGTGTTTTGATATTATTAATTGTTGCAATTAATTCACACAAGTCGATTATGGTAATCGATAACTTACTTAACCAAACAATCTTATTTTGAGATTTCTCGTCTTTCAGATAGAATTTCGGACTGATATTTTCCATTTCGTAATAGAAAAATATAACACTTTTTTAAGCAATATCTCAAGTCGTGACATTTCTTTGGCTAAGTTTCCATCTCCTTTAGCTATGCAACTATACAGATACAGAGCATGTTCGATACGAATTTTTTCTATTTCCATTGAAGAAGAATACCACGGAAGAGTAATTGCCCAGCAAGAAACATAACGCGTAATACACTCTTTCGATACAGTTGGCACCACCAGTCCGTTGTCGTTCTTATAGAAATTAAAACTTTCAATCAAACTTTTATTATTTAAAACCAGAATATGCCCGCAATTTCGTCTATGCTTGACTTAAAATTCCCGCGATACAAAGTATCGCAGAATTTAATAAAGAATATAAGCTATCGTTTTAGTAGAAATTGTCGGGATAAGTTAATTTTAATGCATCTGAACAACTTCAAACTGCTCCCAAGAAAATTGTCACGGGTTTCTCGGGATATAAAAAGTATTTTTTTTTATTTTATTACATAAAATTTACTATCGAACAGTGAAAAAATCACATTGTTATTCGATTTTTGTTCTCTTTCATTTATATAGTCTATTTCAATTGTTTTTTTTTTTAAATAGCTTCAATGTACAGACACGGTATGTTTAGAATATTATAGATAATAAGAGGCCTATTGAAACTTTCAATTGAGATTTAATACAAAAAAGTACGTACAGGCGGTGGTGCCATCTATTTCTGAAGAGTATGTTATGAGTTACGTTTTTATTGGACAATGGTGATTCCTTATCCTACTATTCATTCACGTGCCTTATCATCGGTTTAATTTTTATATTACTTGTATGAAGCTTATGTCAAATTTTGACTGATAGTATAGTGTAGTAAGGCAAATGAACGGTCAGTGAGATATAGGAACCGACCAATAGTAATCTTCATCCATTCTTGCTTCGTTGTGTGCGTCTAATCTGGACAGGCCAGAACTTTGACGCGGCGGTCTATATACCTTATCTTAAAAAAATTGCCCTTAAATAAGGATGCCATCGAACTACAGTGAATGTTTCATATGCTAATATTACCTATACCATGCAAGGCAGAGTGTAATTTTCCTTACGTCAGTAAAATATTGTCTGCCATTTCATTTTTGTATTACCGACGCGGACGGTTTCAATTAGTGTGAACTGTAGCGTGAACTACTTTTCATTTTATCGCTCTTTGTGAATTCGGTATTAATTCAACTTGTATGCGACAGTTTTTTATTCATGACTTGCATTTCACGATACTTAAATGAACTTAAATCATCGCCACCTGGATTATGACGAACGTTTTTAGATGAAAATTCAATTTACATATTTTTTATGAAAAAAATAAAATTAACATAAACGTGGATCGGAACAAATTTAGGAAACATAACAACTGTAAATATTTAATCGACCTTTTCACTGCT
The DNA here is from genome assembly GCA_019925095.2 of Dendrolimus kikuchii. Lineage (NCBI taxonomy): Eukaryota > Metazoa > Arthropoda > Insecta > Lepidoptera > Lasiocampidae > Dendrolimus > Dendrolimus kikuchii. Next base: position 14,889,105 of record CM034394.1, read on the forward strand.
TTTTCCTTGAAGAGATTTATGCAAAAATATCCTGGTGTTGTTCATTCGCTGAAGATAACATGAAAGCTATCTAATATTATTATCTAATGCTTTGGTGCGATGGAGAACGCGATGCAATTTTTTTTAGATTTCTTGTTTGTAAAAACGACTGGGCCGATTTCGATGTGGTTTTCATCAATTGACAGCAAATTTTTAGATTGAGAATCTGCGCTACTTTTTATCCTAGGAAACCTACGAATTTTTTTCTGGGAATAATTTAAAAAGGCCAGATTAAAAAAGGACTCGAATTCCAATGTGATTTTTTCACTGATCGATAGCAAATTTAATTTAATAAAATGTATGATACTTTTGTCCCGGGAATCCCGCGAGAATTTTCCCGGGAGCGGTTTGAATTTGTTCAGGTACATAAAAATTGGCTTTCTCCGATACAATTTTTGCTAAAACGATAGCATACATTTTTAAATGTACTTTGTGTCGAGGAATCTCGAAGGAATTTCAAATCAAGCGTGGACGAAGTCGCAGGCATATCCTAGTTTTGAATAAAAACCTTTTAATTTGAATTTAAACTCCACCGCGCCAACTATTCAAGTAACGTAGCCATATAAAAAAAATATTCCGGGAATTTCGCGAGAATTGTCCCAGGAGCGGCTTGAAGTTGTTCAGATGCATAAAAATGAACTTATTCCAACCCAGTTTTCACTAAAACGATAGCTTTCATTTTTTTAATGCTTCACTTTGTGTCCCGGGAATCCCGCGGGAATTTCAAGTCAAGTGTGGATGAAGTCGCGAGTTATCCTAGTATATATATTTATATATATATTATATTGTAATGAATTAGAAGATTTAGATGTTTGTGGTATCTCTGGATTTTTAGGATCGCGTAGTCAATCTGCAAGAACTGTATAACCCAGGTCGTAAAACTGATTTACCTCAATTTCGCTTTAACTTTTGAACCTAAAGTGTAAAATCTTATAAAAATTCAAATTCAAAAGGATTTATTCAAACTAAGTCCGATTCAAGACCATTTTTTGAAGGTCATATGTATAAATTAAAAGTTAAGTCTATTTCCTACTCGAAGCTGAGAAGAAGCGGCAAGAAAGTTTCCAACAACACGTCTAGCAAGTACTTTCAATTAACATTTGTTTGAGATGATCCGTTGGGTAGTTTTTGAAATTAAAATATATTGTATTTTGTATAGCGTTGTGTCGGATATAATTCCCGCACAGCAATATGCTGAGTGCAAACCTCGTTTGCTCTTGTTTGCTGAAAATGCGGCGTACAAATTCTCAAAATATGCTCTGTGTATAAAAATGTATAAGGAATGTAATTACATCGCTATTTCTCTGCAAATAAAGCTTTTCTTTCTTTCAATCAAACTATTTATTAGTGGGCGAGCTTAAGTCATGTTTTTTTTTGTTGTATTGCGTTAACAGTTACCATTATTGCAGAGGCGAAAAGAACGAGGACGCATAAGCACTGAAACTATCCACACAGTGGAGCAAGCAGAATTAGGAGAGCTTAGTAAACAAATTCCAGAGAGTGACAACGAAAAGAGTCCCGTGTACAGGTATCCTTTTCAGGTAAACAAAATTTGTAGCATCCCTTTTTATGTTGATGATGAAGTTACTAAGGTTATTAATTTATATATTTTTTGATATTCTTATAGTCATCTGAGGAAGACTTGTACAATTTCATTAAAATTTATTAATTGACAAGGATCTACATTATATTTTTGTGCAAGGTTTTTTTTTTAGATACGTTGTCTATTCATCATCATATCCACATATTTGCAGAGAAGCATTTGTTATTGTACTAACACGAAGTTGAACATTCAAGACATTAGAATTATATTTTAATTTGTTTTCATGATACAATACATAATTTATTTTTCTACGCAGGTGGGATATACAGAACAAAACACTGATTATACGCTTTATCTCGTTGCAAGCGATCAAATTGAAAGGCACGATTGGATTCATACCATCAGATCTGGTACATATTGGCTCTTCTTTAATTCTTTTACGAATTGTTTCTAATATAAGTTAAAATAGTTTAGTAAAGTCAAGTGATTTCTCGTTTATGGTGTGATTTTGTTGACCCATTATTTGGCTAATGGGATCGAATCGGCATATTTTACAGGATCATCTTGTAAATCTGCGAGGTGACACAAGTGACTCTGAATTTTAATGATTCCTATCAGTATATTTATAGACAACCATGTACTAAAATACGAATTTGTCAAATTTACAGCTGATTTCGTCTCGTGTCAAAGAAATTAGATATAAGTGTCCTGAAATCATTAAAAGCTTTGCCTAACAAATTATGACTTTCGAATACATAACACGATCTGTCTGTAGCAAATCGTAAGTTTTTCACGGCCATATATGACTTATGTTGTGTAGTGTGCACATGTAAGGTTCGCCGCAGTCGTTACCATCCGGCGGTGTGGTGGTCGCGCCGCTGGACGTGCTGCGACGCCGAACGCCGTTCAGCACCCGGCTGTGTGCTTTCTTCCCTCTGGAAAGAGCCCGACCTCCACATTGAGCCAAATAATAAGACACTGAACAATTATTTCACAGGTATGTAGCATGTTAGCAAAAATTCAATTTCCTTGTTCATTTACTGATGTACCTTGTTTATAAACGAAAGAGATTGCGATAGGAGCTTAACAAAGTTTTCCTTAACTTATTGACGCAACTGGATTTAATTTAGCGATTTTACTATCATTTCCTAGTATCTACTAGCTCTAATAATTTTATATAATTGGATAATATTATGTAAAATTATTAGAGCTAGGCATGTTTGCTGAAGAGTTTCTTGCGCCGCTTCTTCTCTTCAAGCCATAACATGTTGCGAAGCGGTGGTAAATTAGATTAGGCTCTCATAGAGTAAGTAATAACTATAAACAAAATTAAATATTTAAAATGCACAAGTTGGCGGTAGCCTAAATAAAACTTTAACAATACTCATTGACACTTGACATCTTTGTCTTCCGTGATCACGGCCACTGAAAAGTGGCCGAAACGTCGGAATAACAAAAATCAAATAAATTACCGCGCTTAAAACCGTTAAAACGTAGTTTTATTATGTTTGATAATAATTTTGGTTGCACGAGTCCTCGATCGTAATCCACAATAGATTACTACAATATTTTTTTTTATATTAATTCATTGTTAACTCCATTGAGATATAACATGTCTAGAGAGAGCATTGCTAACAAACAACATCGCCAAAAACGGCATCAAAATCGCGAAGCGTTGCTAAATTCACTCTGCGTTTTCGGGATATCAGGAAAAAAATATCACCCCATTTTTAAAATTAAATATTTTTTTATGTAAGTGAAAAGTTTAAATGATCGTTATGATTAAATCGCTTTATGTGTTATAATTTAATATTACTCAGATGTTTCAGTTTTTTTTTTAAATAAAGTATTAGCAACAAAAGTTGTGTGTCTTGGAACGAACCATAAGAAAATACATGCAACAAATAAATTCATAACACATTCATAGCACATGTAGGAATTTTAATTCGCAATAAAATGTCTGTACAGATATTAGTACATATTTACAAGTCTGTTAATTACCAATACTAATGTAATAATTCTAAAAAAACTATTCATAATGGCAAATTATTTTTGTGTTACACATCATGTTCACGAAGGTTATTAGATGACTAATTATAACCCAAATATTATCCTGCGCTAAAAGTCAGTGAAATCATTTGTAATAGTAGACTTGGAACGATTCGATAGGTTCATATTGGGTAGTAGGCTTTATGTATAATCCAAAGTTTATATCAGTAGTAAGAACTACGGAGTAGGTACACGGGATAGTTTAATGCAGGGACTTAAGAGCAACTAAACCACTTGAAAAGGGCTATTATAGAAATAAAAGTATTAATATCCAAAAGTTTTTATTCAAACTAGTTCAGTTTGATTATTTTCTGAACTAAAATTTGTTTTTTATCATATTCATATATTAAATTATTTCTTTATTAGAAATTAATGGAGATGCAGCTAACAGAATATAGACAAAATTAATGTCTTAATTATGACAATAAAGAGTTATCTATAATATTACTAGCGGTCCGGCGCGGATTCACTCGTGGTCTGTCCCGCTTCCGTGGTATAAAGCGTCATGTTATATATATAGCCTATGACACTCCCTGTTAACGTAGCTTTCCAACAGTAAAATAATTTTTAAAATCGGTTTAGTAGATCCCGAGATTACCCCCTACAACCTCACAAACTTACAAACTTTACCTCTTTATAATATTAGAACAGATAACTCCGACCGAAGCATCTGCTTTAAACGATATTCAGTTTTTTTTACATCCTCTTTGACGAAATTTGCAGCACGCATTCTGTCAATTCTATGTCAAACGTCATAAGGTTACATTAAAAAGTTTATATTATCCAAAGCGCTAAAGTTAGATTAGAAATAATTTTATATGATGGTTAAGTATTCTTAAATTTTCTAATTATCCTTCACGCAACTTATATCTTATCGGTCACGATCATATATAATTCTTTTAGGTACTTTATTTCAATACAATTGTGCCGTTGATAAGGAAATATAAAAAACATAGTGTAAAAATATCTCCGAAAATGATTCAAAATACTTCCTTTCAAAATCCATCTCTTTATTCAACAATATGCTACAATTGGATCCGTAGGAAGTCTAAAACGTAATATAAACTAGTTTAAGAAAACCGGACACACAAACATTACATGTCTGTTTTCTATAGGTTTTTTCAATTATTCATATTTCATAAATAAATAAAAAATCGTAAAAACATAGTGTCAAAATATCTCCGAAAATTATTCAAAATACTTCGTTTCAAAATCCATCTCTTTGTCCAACAATATGCTACAATTGGATCCGTAGGAAGTCTAAAACGTAATATACACTAGTTTAAGAAAACCGGACCCACAAACATTACATGTCTGTATCCTATAGATTTTTTCAATTATTCATATTTCATAAATAAATAAAAAATCGTAACAAAAGTCCCCAAATTTTGGAAAATGTGTCACACTTCTCACCTGACAACATCAATCAATTCGATAACCTTGAAAATGTCGAAATTAAATTTCACGTTTTTACAAAGAAATCATGAGAAAAGTGTTAAGTTTTCCGATTAAATGACATCTCATCCTTATCCTTTCCCGTTTTAAAATAGTTCCGACACATTTTAATAGCGCAGGCCGGCATAATTATTTTTTTTGCGAGAGCTCTAACCAGTGAAGTAATTGAAACGACACTAACAGGCGTGGGAAGCCACTGAAGCCAGTGCACCAATTTTGGTGCACTGTTTTTGGGCCGTTTTTGTGCAATTGATGCGTGATCTAGACGTTTATATGATCTAAGGTTAACTCTTACCTCATTTCATTGACTCGTATCAAGTTTTTCTTTAAAAAAATCTTTTGTTCCCTAACTGAAATTGAAAGTCCTTTAGTGATAATAATTTCATCTGTTTTTACTACCTGTGAGAGACATTTGTTCCTTATGTACGTGTTAAAGCCTTGCTGGAATTCTTTAATTACAGATCTTCGGGCCGGTGTGATACCACGCTCCCACAAAATATCGTTGTGACATGGTTAGCCTTGAGCTAATACTGTTTCGTGCGATGATGAGTGGGGGTTCCGATAGATCACTTTCTTCTCCCCCTATTCCCCATTCTCTAACCCTTTGGAAGAATCCGCTCAGTTCCATCTCTTGATCTCTCTATCCCACCTCTCCTATTCCATCCTCTTTATCCCATGTCTTCTATTATAAACGCCCCCCCTCCTCCATATCTCATCCTAATGGCTAGCAACCCGTTGGCTTGGCCCCGGGTGTTCCAAACATCTATAGGCGACGGTAACCACTGTCCATTAAACGGCCCGTCTGTCTCTGTCAGTTTCGCAATAAAAAAAAGGAGAGACTATTTGAATGACTGTTGAATTCCACGGTTTTGGGAAGGCTTTTATTTAGGTCAATAACTGTCCAGATTGCTATGTGGACTGATGACAGTCCAGAACATTACAGAACTAATGATAGTTCTGTAATAATTCTATTTTATATTAATACTATCTGGCTGCTATGATTGTAATACAGTTAGTTAAACTCGCCAAATAATATAAATAAAAAATATAGTTTTAGCAATAACAAGGCTCGTATTGAAAGATGGTTTAATCACTAATCAAGCTAGTAGATTGTCAGTGATGACGTATGTATTGCTTGTTTCTTTCTTCTCAGTATCTTGGCTAGTGGATTAAAGTGAGACGAAGGAACAGTTGCGCGTGCACATCGAATGGTGAATGTAGGCCGTATGCGACCATCTTTGAAGCCTTCGCTTCACTCTTCGTCTAAGTAACCATAAGGCCTTGTTCTTGTTGATGTCAAATCATGTTACCATAATATTTAAACTTCTGACTATTAATTGATATGAATAAATAATATATTAATATTAAACAATAGTTGCTTACTTCTAACGTAATATTATTGTATAATCTGTGTGAGACTTGCTACTAATTAGTTAGTTAATTCATTATTAATTGGCTGGTCAATTCAATTAATCCAAATTTTTTTTTTAAAGTATGTATTGTTTATTGTTTGCCCACGTTACAAGTTGAATTTGGAACAAGGTGGTTTTCGGTATAACCGCAAAATATCAACACGACACAAAAATTATGTTTCATAAATAAGATTAAACACGATCAGGTATTTCACGTGCTACTGTGTATAACGGTTTATAGTCGACGGTATCGGCGCGCAGCTCGGGCTCGTTCGTCGACAGTCTCAGTCGGTGTGTCGCGCGCGGACGTCCGGCCGTTAACTCCCGTCCCGTCCCAATCCCATGTTACCGAATAAATCCGAGGACGAACCGATGGTTACCAAGAAGAAATCCAAAATACCATGTCTGTCGTTGTCTTCGTTTCTTCCAGCTCTCGAGGGTACGGTATTAACCCACTGTGACCTCCATTCGTGTGGCCTCGTCGCCACCGGTTGCGTTCACTGGTCTTGTTGCACTCACTTTCTTGTCTTGGTCAGGTGTAATGTAATGCGTTTGTGTAACGCCTGCAAAAGTGATACTCTGCTGCAATTTTTCCACAGTTTGGTGCTTATACCTCGTGTTGTATATTTCTTTTAAATAATATTATGGTTATTTCTTTGTAAAATCATGTCTTACTCAGGTAATAAGTATAAATGTATTTTTTTAAATTTTAATAGACTTGCTCTTGTTATATAATTAAACTAAATAGACATTTATTCAGAAGATGTTAAATTAATCTAATATTAAATAGTGGAATGTAAAATATTGGTGTATTGTGTGTGGTTAATATTTATTCATTCGATGAACCTTCGCATATTCGATAACATCGTTTTATGTGCCTTGAAATGACAATTGTGAATAATATGTAAATTACTTAATTATATTTTATTTTAAAATTTTGCATATCGTAGGTTACTGAACCAAAAATAATTCTTCGAAACTGGTTATGACTGAAATAACAGTATATCGTTATGGTTCATTTGTTAATACGTGAAACGCTTTTGTTATATTCAATCGAATTTGTAAGAGAATTTTTTGAAGATGGTTAACGTATAGTACGTATATAGAACCAATAACTAAGGAAATGACTAGTAAAAGTGTTGTAAAACCTCATGAGTGCTAACGCCATAGACAAAATATGATTATTGTATAGAATACAAATTCAAATACACTTCAATAAAAAATGTCGAACCGTTAACACAATCTTTTCCTTAAAAGATTTTCCAACAAAAAGTGGCTTTCTTTGAATGTCTGATTTCTTCAGAGCCTTTAGAATTGACAGATTAACTCAAAATTTGGTTTACAAGTATTTCCTATAACGGGGATGGACATCGGATGCTTTTTATCTTGGAAAATATTATAATTTTGATGGGATACTGATCTGAGTTAAAGTCAGAAAAACGATGCGAGAAGCTAGGTATGTAACCTTATCGTATATAACTGTTATGCTTAACGTTTATATATGTTCTATAATTAGAGAAGTAGTAGTAGTTTTGCCAGTTGTTAGGGTATTTGCCCGTCTGGATGGCTACCACCCTTGGTCTAGAATATGCCACCATAACAACCTTGAGTTGTGTTCCGGCATTAGTGGCCAGGTTCCAGTTTCCATTTAGAGTGCGGCAGCCCATTAGTAGCACCTTTAGTGTTGCAAATGTTTATAGGCGATAGTAACCAATTTCCATAACAGTTGGGCCATCAGCCTGTCTGCTGTACTCCAGCAATAAAAAAATAAAAAAGTAGATGAAGTATCAGAATAGTGTAGTATTAGTAACAAGGAAAAAGTTGTTTTAGAGATTTTCTTCATCAGGAAAATGTTCTAAGTAAAAGTTGGACATCCGTTTCATAAAGTAATAACTGATTACAATATGTGCTAAAATAAATTGATCAACTATAAAAAAAGTGATGTGTTTATATTTTTTTTAACAAGAAAAGGTAAATTTGAAATGAATGTTAAGAACATATGTACAACAAACGTAATCTCATCGTCATAAGTGTTTATTTTTATTACTAGGCCCTGTCCATATGACTTCGTTGCTTAAACTTCGGTGTCGTATACCTCGGTAATGAACATAATTGGTATAATATTTTCTTAAGTTTTCGCGACTTGTATACATAATAAAACTACGTTTTAACGGTTTTAAGCGCGGTAATTTTATTTGATTTTGGTTTTTCCGACGTTTCGGCCACTTTTCAGTGGCCGTGATCACGGAAGACAAAGATGTCAAGTGTCAACGAGTATTGTTAAAGTTTATAGTGTATATTTATATTTATAATAAGTGTATATTTATAATCGGTATCTTAAGAAAATTGAATCAATTTTCGGCATAAAAGAAGTATTTATTACAAATATTTAAATTACACGAAGTACTTTTATTTAGAAATTTTTGTTTAAGCTAATATCAAAATTCAAATCATACACAGTTATATAACATGAAAACCTAATAAAGTAAAGGAGTTCAAAAATATGAATTTATATAAAAGAAAGTTGAAAGAGTATATTTCACAAATTGATAAACAAAACATTGTGGACTATATAGTTTAGGATACATAATTATACTTGATTTATAAAAACACCTTTTTACTTAGTTTTTTATTGTTTATAAAGACGTCTACTTGCATTTAAATCATAATTTGTTAAAATATTTTTTATTTATTTCTTTAATATGCGAACTATGGATATGTTCTCTTAACAATACAATTCTTTAAACCCATATTATAATCAAGAAGTCTATTACTCCTGACGGGTCATTTTAGATACAATTAATATTCTAGGGAACTTGATAGAATTTGCCAAAAATCTAATAGAAGCTTTGTCTTGTTCAGCGGTCACGGCAGCGGTCACGATGCCTGGGGGAGGCGGCGGCCCTCCCGGCACTCCCTCCACCAAACCAAAGGTAATTTATTTCCCATCTATGCTACGGTTTATATATCCTAACTAGGACAAGCGATTTCTTCCGCGCTTGACTTTAAATTCCCTGGAATCCCGCGAGATTTTTTCTGGGAATGAATTGAAATGACCAAATTAAAAAAAATTGAATTCCAATGTGATTTTTTCACTGATCGATAGCAAATTTTATGTAATAAATATGTGTGGTATTTTTTTATACCGGGAGCGGTTTGTAATTGTTCGGGTGCATAAATATTAGCTTATTCCGGCTCTTCTTATTCTTTTTAAATGCTGTGGTACATTATTTCCGGGAAATCCCGTGGGAGTTTCAAGCAAGTTTCAAACGTGGACGAAGTCGCGGGCATATTCTAGTATACGTACATATATAATTGCTTGGTCTCAATGACTGATTGATTGACTGACATATCAACGTAAGCGCATAGCCCAAACTACTGAGGTTAGGACCATGAAAATTTGCATCCGGTTTCCTTCTATACTGTAGGTACGCACTAAGAAAATATTTTTGATAATTAAACTCCTAAGGGGATGAAAGTTTGTACTAAAATCGGTTATTTTTAAAGCAAGAAACCTAATATTTTATTGCTGATTAGAAATAAATGGACACGCGTATCGGTGTTTTTCGAAATTCAGCCTTTAAGGGAGTGAAATAGTGGCTACCTTTTTACTTTTTATTCACTACTCAAACTATGACTTCTACGCGAGCGAAGTCGCTGGCAACAGCTAGTAATGTATAAGTCCCAAATCGTTGTCGGTTGAAAACGTGCCCAAAACGCTGGCCGCATTCCCGCGATTAGGTGGCAACGCCGATGCGTTGCCCCAAATACAGGGCAGCGTTTTGGTCACGTGAGACTTCTATCCAACGAGATAATAGCTCACGATAAAACCGATAGGCTTCGGGACCTCATGGTCCTAGAGTTACCAGACCGAACGCCACAAATATTTATCCATTTTCATTTAGTATTAATGTTCTCAGAATATATTTTACAACTTGAATCGTGACTAAAAATATTGGTAATTAAAACTAATAATCCTAAAAGCTTTAATTAAATCGGGTGTCATTAAATCACCTGTATAAACACGAATAAGGCTCTGTTAAAGTCACTGCTTCTGTATTTAATTTTAACACTCAATTTTACTTGATAGTTAAATTACTTACATAATTGTTCTTAATTACACCGAGTAATTTTTATGTAAATCTAAATATCCATATACTATAATATAAATGTAATTTTTTGATGTTTATTTCTTTCTTCACCATGACAATGGGAAGGAACTGGTTGCATGAAATTTTACTCAAATCAATCTATTAACACTATAAATGCAAAAGTAAAGTCTGTCTGTTTGCTTTCACGGAAAAACTACTGGATCGATTTGGGTAAAACTCGGTATATATGTAAGTTAAATATCTAGGATACGATACTTTTCATGCCGGAAAAGTGATAGATTTTGGGATAGATTTATGTATAGGTTATTCCAGAAAGTAGGATAGGTTTTGTTTGTTTGCGATGTCATTTTCGTAGTTTACAGATGATGGACGAGACTTTAAGCAGACTACTACTTTTTAGCGCAAAAATTAAACTAGAACGGGTTGGAAATACGGAATGAAAGTTTGTGGATTATTCCCAATTTAACCCATGACGTCACAACCCACGAATATATTTTTCCCAAATCAACTCATTTCTATTCCCGTTTCAACCCACGACAATATTTTGATTTTTCATTCCCAAATCAACCCAAATATATTCCCAACTCAACCCATTTTAAAACTGTCATAAAAATATCAGAGATTTTGTGTACGGTCTCACCAAAAGTCATAGAAGAAAAATTTTAACACAGAAATTACATACTCATGCGGTACTTTTTATCCCGGGAATCCCTCGGAAATTTTGGTTTTTTTTTAATGTAGCTTAAGTTTTCGTGGGTTGAATCGGGAACAACCCAAGTTTGTATTGGAGATCAATCATTTCTCAAGTTTATAGATATAAACATTTATCACCTGTAAAAAAATACGATAGTAACTCGATCTGTCTGTCTGTTAAGCTTTCACGGAAAACTTTCACTACAGGTGTACTGGATTGGTTTTGCTGTAATTTTGTACATATGTAGTTTTAATACCGAAAATGGACATGGATATTTTCATCCCGGGAGATGGGATAGTTTGCGATATAAAATGAAGTGAATTTTCGGGGGCAAATAGCACTAACAAACATAAAAATTTAATACAATGTAACATGTATTAATGCTTGCTCTTTACATAAGAGCCACGCACTAGAGATTTTCCCAAACCTTCAAAATTAGTAATTATATATTAGTTACTTTTTTCCTGTAAAAGGGCAAATTCCCAGTACTAATGTAGTCTACACGAGCGAAAGCTATATGAACCGGTCGTAATGAGTTTTGATATATATATACATTTTTGATAACATAATGAACACTGGATATTTTTCATAGGAAAACCCTCGCGAGAAACCATTCTATCTTGTTAAGAATTGCAATCAAATTAGTTTTGGGGTTTTATTTCAGGAAAAGCAAAGAACAAAAATAGTGGTTGCCCTTTACCCGTTCAAAGCTATCGAGAGCGGCGACTTATCTTTGGAAAAGGTTTGTGTTCTTATTTATTTAAGCTGTATTTTTATGACCAGCGATACTCTCAAGGCCCTGGAATTTTTTATTATAATGTTATAAATACAACGGACATCGCGAAATAACACCGTTTTATATGGTTCAATACGATTCAATGTCGAACGACAAAATTATGTGCAATATTTGTATCGACTTGCTATACTGGATTTTACTATGTTAGAATACCAGTCCAATGAGATGAGTCTATGCATAGAGGACTGCACTCTCCCTCTGTCTTGTCGTTGTAAAAAAAGTGAAATAACTGGTACTAATGGGGCAATATTAATATGTGATTAAATTAAATGAAACATGCTTTCTCATATAAAAATTCAACATACTAATATTTCTTAAGTTTTCGCGACTTGTATACATAATAAGACTACGTTTTAGCGGTTTTAAGCGCGGTAATTTATTTGATTTTTGTTATCCCGACGTTTCAGCCACTTTTCAGTGGCCGTGATTACGGAAGACAAATATGTCAAGTGTCAACGAGTATTATAAAGTTCTATTTAGCCTACTGCAAACTTGTTCATTTTAATTATTTAGTTTTAATTTTGTTTATGGTTATTATTTAACAATACTCTTTGACACTTAACATCTTTGTCTTCCCGAAACGTCGTAATAACAAAAATCAAATAAATTACCGCGCTTAAAACCGTTAAAACGTAGTTTTATTATTCAACATACTATACACATATGGCCGCGTGCGAGAGGATTGCTTTATAAAGTACAATAAATACGTAGGTAACAACAATAGGCATGGAAAATTGGTTTAAGTAGATTTATCCTGCTGTGGCGTGAATCCGAGACCTGTCGTTAGTAGGCGAGCTAGGGCTTATAGTACTAAAAATAAAAAGCTTATATTACAAAAAATACTGACGTTTTTCATGGATTCATACAAATCTATAGAGCGTGAAATATTGTTTTGATATAAACACGTAATTGAAATGTAAACATGAGTTAATGTTTTCGGACACGTTATGTTTACGTGTATAATTTTTCATTTGTGTGTTATAAATTACTATACATATCGCACGCTTTTGGACAGTATCAGTGTAATCCAAATTTTGATATTTTTGTTATTTTTAAACCAGGATTAACTCTATTACACGATTTCCATGATATAGATGGGATTGTAAAAAGTTGATTTAGACATTTTTTATATTGTGTCAATATTAGATTAAGCCTGCGTTATATTGGATCAAGTAATATGTTAGTTTTTCGACTGAGTAAAATGTCCTCCTATCGAGGCGTATTGTTCCCTTCATTTTAAAACATAGGTCTAACTAGGATATGCCCGCGACTTCAGCGATGCTTGACATGAAATTCCCGCGGGATTCTCAGGATAAAAAATATCACAGAGTTTATTACATTAAATTTGCTATCCATCAGTGAAAAGATATTGGGATTCGATTTTTTTTTAATATGGCCATTTTAAATCGCTCACAGAAAGATTCCCGCGGTATTCCCAGGATAAAAAGTAGCGCAGATTTTAAGTCTAAGAATTAGCGGTCGATGAGCGAAAACCGCAACGAAACCAGCCCAGTAGGTTTTACGTGAATCCCTAACAAACAGACAAGAAATCTAAAAAAACATTCATCGTTTATATAGTCTATTCCAATTGGGTTTTTTTTAATAGCTTATATATACAGAGAAGGCATGTTTAGACTTTTATAATATAAAAGACTACACGTTTTGTAATCTTCGTTGTAGATTCATTAAATTCTATAACTTTCTTTAATTTAACAAGTTTATATTTAGTATTCTCTTCAGAGCTATCCGTGCAGGAACGGAGAAAGAATACAATTTCCTGCGGCCGGGCGGCCTGTCGTAAGAGGCGACAAAATAACCCACAGCCAGGTGGTAGGGCATTTGCCCGACTGCATGGCTACGACCCCTGGTCTAAAGCATGTCGCCATTACAACCTTGAGTTGTGTTCCGGTATTAGTGACCAGGTTCCAGTCTCCTTTAAGAGAGCAGCAGCGCATTTGTAGCATCTTTGGTGTTGCAAATGTCCATAGGCGATGGAAACCTTTTCTATCAAGTGGGCCGTCTGCCTGTCTGCTGAACTCCTGCAAGAAAAAAGCTGTGCTATGAATACTTAGAAATATGAATCGTTTAACTAAAAAATTAACCCTTAGTTGGCCGTTTGACAATCCTTCACAGAAATTGATCCTTATTAGGTACTCTATCTATTGCTGTAGTAAGCACAAGATGTTATTTAATTTTTTTACGATCAGCCGATTCGATTCCTGACATGGGCAATTAATTCAAAAACCTAACGATACCACTTTAGTTTTCATCAAAATCGGCCTCAGGACTCCTTTGAGTATTTTCGCTAGTTCATATAGCTTAGGATTTGGCCCTGAAGGCCCACTTAAAAAATTCACATATGTATTTCATTCACTTTTATGCAGTTAGAGTTGGTTCAATTTTTATACGTGACTAGAGTGCTGTCACGCGCAAAATAAAATAAATAAATAAACAAATAAAAATATAGATTTTAATTGACGTTCAATTTAATTGTTACTGCTTTCCGAGTACGATTATAAGCTTTGTTTGTTAATACTGAATTACGTTTGTTGTATTAAAATTAATAATAATGATATTCTTAGTTCTTATTTATTGAATTTTAACGCCGACAATATCTTCTAGGGTGCAGAGTACGAAGTAATTGACGATTCGCAGGATCACTGGTGGAAAGTTAAAGACGAAAATGGGTAAGTGCCAAAAACTCAGGTTTTTAGTAGTTCTTAATTAATTAATCTGGTCGGCAACCAAATCCTCCTTTAAATAAAAATCCGATAAATATATAAAATTTGATATCCTGAATTTAGATCTGTTTATGTTTTTGTTTTGTCTTTTAGTTTCTTGCTATCACATTTTTTTTTAATTTTTGCTCCTAACGTAATATTTTTGTTCAAAACTTTTTTCTTCTTATCAAGCTCTAAAATACCATTATGTCAGTAGATTTCATTTCCGCAAATCTTTAAGCGATATCTCATGAATGTGATAAAAGATTCTAGCAAGATATATTATTTAATTATTTGTTATATATAGAAAAACGATACATCAGAAAATGGTCAGAATTATTGCTTGCAGATTTTTGTTACTTGATTTGCCACGAAATTACAATAGAATACAAGAAAATGAAGAAAACAACAAACTGAAATGACTTTATTGCTGAAATTACTTTATCACTGAAATGACAATAATTTGACATATACTTTGGTAATTCTAAATGGTTTCAGAGGAATTAAAACAGCTATTGTCACAATAATTACATATGCGTTTTTTTATGTAGAACAAAAGACGTTTGATTTAAAACTTCAATTACAAAAAAAGGGACCCGGTACAAAACTTTTAACAAGTACTATATTTATAGTCAGAAGTGTCGAAATTATTAAAAAAAAAAAATAGCAGTGATATTTTTTGCCGACCAATGTTATACTGTTGTGTACTTAATATATAGTTAAAGATCAATAAGGTAATTCTATATTTTAATTGTATAACACTTTAGGTAACCAAAGTCCTAAATCTGCTATTAAAATGTGTGTTAGATTGATCTTGATAATTAGAATAACTGATTTAATTCCTGATATTTTTTGTCAATCATCTTACAAAATGGTGAAACCGGCTAACTCTAGTACGAGCGTAGCAAGTTGTGACGTCATATCTTTAACGAATTGAATGACGTACTAATTATTTTTTAGACATTAATAAAAGTTATTATCGTAATATTATTAAAGTTAAATGATAGTATGCTATATTAGCACCTCTAATTTATTATAATAAGTGTCGTTAAAATTAGGATAAAGTATGACAATATTGGCGTAGCGTTTCCTCTTCATTTTAATGACAATATATTATTAATACTTAAATTCTATGAAATTTAGTTAATTGTGAGTAATAGCTTAATTATTGTTATTCCATGCGTTATATGGACAATGGACATTATAATGGGTAAAATTTAAATTTTGAGCGCACCATTTATTCGGGTATTCGAATATATATTTTAGTTTTGTTGGATTATAATAAAATAATAATAATTTATTCAGTAAAAATATGTAAAAGTAACACAGGAATATCAATTACAACGTTGGTTGGCGCATTATTACTCCAAGGCCTGAATTATTATTTTCACCATTTTAGGTCTGTCGGATATATTCCAAGTAATTACGTCAAAGAAAAGGAAACTATTGGACTACAAAAATATGAGTAAGTACTTCTTCGTTTTGCTAAAATTTAATTAGTAAATCATAATATATGGACCGTTTATTTTGAAAGTGGTGTAAGTCCATTTTTGAGGAAAATGAGCTATCGCGTAATTCTTGCTTAATTTAATGTAATTTTTTTATATATAACTAGTCCGTGTTTAATTTCTCAAAAAAATCCCATGTTTTGCACAACTTAAAATCGGTCGGTAAATGAAATTGCATAATCATCGATTATGAAAGTGGTGTAAGTCAAATTGACAGAGGTAGGTGGCATAGCAGATGGATCCCGATCAGTGTTTTGTTATTTTTCATTTATTTTATACTAGCTGTGTCCCGCGGTTTCACCCGCGGACGATTTGCAATATTTCCCCTCCGTGTTTCCACTACTCGTAAGTTAAAAGATAGATATTAAAAAATTAGAGAAATGTATTAGAAAATGTACAGCGCATAACCTGTGAGAAGAAAATAAATACGACAAGGCTGTATGACTCCGTATCTTTGCCCGTATTTTGGCGAATTAAAAAAACAACAAAAACAACAGTAGCGCCATCTTTTTGCAGTAAAATCCGCAATCTTATTACGATTTTTCTAATTTTATATTATTTAGGAGTTGAATTTTGAAATAAAATGTAGCCTATGTACTATTCCAATTCATACTCTAGCTGTGTATTAAATTTGAAACCAATCTATTACGTACTTTTGGCGATACCTTTACCAAAAAAAAAAACTTACAAACTTTCGGAACAGGTCAATTGGTTGCAAATATGTTGGTTGAGGTTTCTTCAAAATTGCACCATATACCATTTTTTATAAAACAACGATAACGGACGCAGAATTTAAAATTATCAATTTACTACCTCTATGTCCTGGAAGACCGTTAAAATGTTAATAAATCGCCCTGGAGCCTTTGTACCAAAATGCCAGACCTATTACGTACGAAAAATATAAAGACATGAAGCAGCTACTACCCTATATACCTCCGGTGCATCATGCATATTTTGAAACACTACCACATGCAGAGAATAAGTAAATTCTTGTAATCAGTATCTTGTAATGACAATGTAATTGCCATCTAAAATAAAATTTTATGTGTTGTTATGCGTATTTGTAAACAAAATTATATTAAAATGAAGTATATTTTAAGCGATATTTGATTTTTCAAAATGGAAATTAAACGATTTTTACAATTGTCTAATTTTGAAAGCGGTGCAAGTCCATTTACAGCACATAAATATGTGTTATCGTAGTCTAATTAGCCAAAAACAAATTTATATAAACAAATTAAATGTTGATAAAACAATAGAAACAATGCCAGACCTCAAAATGATTTGCCTGTATTTTTAAATCAACAAATATAGTAACCTTTAATTTTCTCGAAACAAAAGAAAATGGACTTACACCACTTTCAAAATAAACGGTCCATATATTGTACTTAACCATAATTATGTTTTTAATGTTTATGTAATACAAGTATATTTTAAACTAATACAGTAAAAGAAAATTTAACTTGTTATATTGCATTTTACCCGTAGTCTCTCTGGGCTATAAGTGGAATACTGAGGGCTGGCCACATTTCCTCGCTGGCTATCTATAATATTATAAAATTCTAAACATGCTGTGTCTCTACAATATAGCTATTTAAAAAAAAAAAACAACTGGAATAGACTATATAAACGACGGAGAACACGATGCAATTTTTTTTAGATTTCTTGTCGGTTTGTTCGGGATTCACGTAAAAACTACTGGGCCGATTTCGATGCGTTTTTCTCTGACCGATAGCTAATTCTTAGACTTAAACTCTGCGCTACTTTTTATCCTGAAAATCCCGTGAGAATTTTTCTGGGAATTATTTAAAAATATGGCCAATTAAAAAAAACAATTTAAAACCCAATGTGATTTTTTTACTGATCGGTAATACCAAATTTAATGTAATAATATGTATGCTAGCAAGTAGCAAGTGGAGATCCATCGTCTCTGCCTACCCCAATGGGAAACAGGCGTGACAATATATATGTATGTAATATGTGTGCTATTTCTTGTCCCGGGAATCCCGCTGGAATTTTTCCAGGCTGTTTGAAGTTGTTTGGATGCATAAAATTTAGCTTATTCCGATACAGTTTCCACTAAAACGATAGCTGCCATACTTTCTGTCCCGGAAATCCCGCGGGCATATCCTAGAAATCACATATACTTAAACAAACAATACAATATTCTGTTCTTTTTTAATATTTTGTTAACTTTATGATTTCATATTTTATTTGATATTCATATTTGTTTCGCAGATGGTTTGTTGGCGAGATGTCGCGGCAACGTGCTGAGTCACTGCTCAAACAGGAGGACAAGGAGGGATGTTTCGTTGTTCGCAACTCATCCACGAAGGGAATGTACACGCTCTCTTTATATACCAAAGTGTGAGTATTTTGAGGAGAAAACGCTAGTATACAGTAAATGTTAAATATGACAACTACCTAATAGGATAGACAGTCAGCCTAATTCAGTGTTTTGTGTAAGGTGATAAAAAACTGAGCTTTTTTTATTTTAAAAATACCCGAAGCTTCGCGCCTCTCTATTATTGTTTAAACGCTAAATGAAACTATTTTTACTTTAATATTTTTTTTTGTTATAAACGTATTTTAACGCCCGTTATTTTATATGAACATTGTTTTAGAATTTACTGTCAATGTGTCATCTACTCAATTGGGTGTATGACTGTCAAATTATATATTATATATCCCTATTAATATTATAAATGCGAAAGTAACTCTGTCTGTCTGTCTGTCTGTTCCGTTTTCACGGAAAAACTACTGGACCGATTTGGATGAAACTCAGTATATATATATATATATATATATATATATATATATATTTTCGATGCCGAGGATGAACATAGGATACTTTTTATCCCGAAAAATGGGATAGTTTCCGGGATAAAAATATATTTGTCTGTTTGTTTATTATGCTTTTACGGAAAACTGCTGGACCGATTTGGCTGATAATCGGTATATATGTAATTTTCATACCGAGGGTGGACAAGGGATATTTTTCATCCCGGATAATGGGATAGATTTTGGGATGTATTTGTGTAAAGGTTATCCCAAAAGTGGGATAGGTTTTGGTTGGTTTTGTGATTTGCCATTTTCGTCATTTTGGTTATTTTGTCCGTTTTGCTCTTTTTGTCCTTTTTGCTCCTTTTTGATCTTTTTATCCTTTTTGCTCTTTTTGTCCTTTTTGCTTTTTTGACCTTTTTGCTCTTTCTTTCCTTTTTGCTCTTTTTGATCTTTTTTTGTCCATTTAGCTCTTTTGCTCTTTTTGTTCTTTTGCTCCTTTTGCTCTTTTTGTCCATTTTGCTCCTTTTGAACTTTTTGTCCATTTTGCTTTTTTTATCTTTTTTGTTCTTTTTGTCCATTTTAATCTTTTTGCTCTTTTGCTCTTTTTTGCCTTTTTTGTCCAATTTGCTCTTTTTTCTCTTTTTTATCCTTTTTGTCCATTTTGCTCTTTTTGCTATTTTTTGCTCTTTTTTGCCCTTTTTGTCCATTTTGCTCTTTTTCTGCTTTTTGATCTTTTTATGTTTTTGCTCTTTGTGATCTTTTGTCCATTTTGCTCTTTTTGAACTTTTTGTCCACTTTGCTCTTATATTACGTACGTCAGTAAGTTAACATCTTGTTTGCCGTAAAAGGGGGATGGGTATTGTTTCGAGCGGCGTGTCCTTTGATTTGTGCCCATATTAGTTCTATAGCATTGTACTGGCAATGATACGGCGGAAGTGGAAGAACCCAATGACCACATTCGGCACCTATTTCGTCGGTAATATATCTTTTAGGGAGGCTTTTTTTCGAATTGAAAATATTCACTAATTGTACTTTTAATAAAGTATTATCCACATTTTCGCCATGACGTTGGAGCCAGTCAATTATCTCTTCTTTTTTATTGGCCTGCGTCGACATTTTGTCAATTTGTCTGGAGTGATATGTAGCGTTGCCCATAATAATTATCGACGGTTCTTCCAGAGATTGCACCATTTCTTTAAACCATCCTTCGTAAATCTCCGCGTTCATTTCTTCGTGATAGTCCACGGTTTTCTTGGATTTAAAGGCCAGTAAAGCATCTGACACGAATCCTTTCGTAGACCCTGCATGGCATATGATAAGGCGTTCACCTTTTCCCATTGGTACTGAACTAGTGGAAGCGGCGGTGTCGTCAGTCCAGTTCTTAGATACTATGTGGTTTGTTATTTAACCAAGTCTCGTCAGTGAAAATAACATTTGACCTATCTCATATATTTTTTGGCTTCGATCAAAAATTCGCAGCGAGCCATAGCAACGTCGTGACGCTCCATCAATATTTTACGTTTGACCTATTTGTTAAAGATTAAAACAAACACAAAATGGCGATGGGCCATCGAGTGTTCCCAGCTTGAAAAAATATATTTGAATGTTTTTGTTGTATATGTCTTTGTTCAAAACATAATAGGTTGGGGAAATAGTCTTTTCGCATATAGTATGTATGAACTTGTAATAAGATCTCATTGGCTATACCATTTGTATCTGGCTGGTTTTGGTATAATTAAAAAGTTTTAATTTTAAAGAAGACAAATTCAAATTAGGAAAATTTGGGATTTTCATTTGTTTTTCTTATTGTTAAAATCAGTGAATCTAATTAAGAAATTCGATACATTTTAAAATTTGACTACAAAAAAGGTAAAAATGCAACACAAGCCGCGAAAAAAATGGTGATGTTTATGGACCTAATGCAGTATCTGTGAGAGTAGCGCAAATTTGGTTTAAGCGTTTTCAATCCGGAAATTTTGATATCAAAGATGCACGTCGCTCTGGTCGCCCTGTTACAGACAAAATTGATGCCATTTTTCAAAAAGTGGAGCAAGATCGGCATATTAGTAGTTACGATGTAGCTGGAGAACTGGGAATTAACCACAAAACGGTTTTGGCGCATTTGAAAAAAGCTGGGTACATAAAAAAAGCTCGATATTTGGGTGCCTCATGAGCTCACTGAAAGAAACCTAATGAACCGTGTACTCATTTGTGATTCTATATTACGACGTAATGAAACCGAACCATTTTTGAAGAAGATGATAACTGGTGATGAAAAGTGGATCACGTACGACAAGAACGTGCGAAAAAGATTGTGGTCAAAGGCCGGTCAGGCTTCACAGACTGTGGCAAAACCCGGGTTAACTCGCAACAAGGTGATGCTGTGTGTATGGTGGGATTGGAAGGGCATTATTCACTGTGAGCTGTTACCGCCAGGCAGGACCATCAATTCTGAACTGTACTGCGAACAACTGATGAGATTAAAGCAAAAAGTTGAGAGAAAGCGCCCGGAATTAATCAACAGAATGGGTGTGGTTTTTCACCATGATAACGCTAGACCTCACACATCTTTAGCCACTCGGCAAAAATTACTAGAGTTTGGTTGGGAGGTGTTAATGCATCCGCCGTATAGTCCTGACCTTGCACCCTCAGATTTTTACCTGTTTCGGTCTCTGCAGAATTCCTTAGGCAATGTCAGGTTAACATCACGAGAGGACTGCCAAAACCACTTGTCGCAGTTTTTTGATCAGAAGCCCCAAAATTTTTATAGCAATGGGATCACGTCCCTACCTACAAGATGGCAAAAAGTTATCCAACAAAATGGCACCTACATACTGTAGTCAAATGTAAATAAACTTTATAAAAAAATCTTTTGAATTTCTATATAAAATGCGAAGAAACTATTTCTCCAACCTAATAATAAATATATGCGTTCGATATCATTACTTATTTGGTCACAACATTACAACTATCAAATTAGAACTGTCATAGAGAAAATAAAGAAATGGAAATAGTGCAGTTTAATACATAAATATAAAACAATTTAAAATATAAAAAGATTATTCGAAGTGGTCTTCATTGGCTGCGATACAGTCCTTTAAACGTTGAGGCCAGTTATCAATAGAAGCACGCACTCTTTCCATGGGAGAATTCTTCACTGCCAATCGTATGGATTGCTTTAGGGACTCCAAATTATCCTGGCGTTTAGAGCAAGCCGTATTCTCTAAAACTGACCATAAATCATAATCCAGCGGATTAAGATCGGGACTAGACGACGACGGCCAGTCTTCAGCTCTCATGAAGTCCGAAACGTTCGTTTCCAACCAAGACTGCGTGGACCGAGCTTTATGAACCAGCGCCGAGTCTTGCTGGAGGGACCATTTTTGGTTATTGAACATGGTGTTGTTAAGGGGTTTAACTACCTTCCCAAGAATGTTATCTTGATAAATTTGTGCCGATGTTTTGATACCTTTATCACAAAAATATGGCTGAGTCACTCCTTCGTAGCTAACACTCCACCAAACCATCACTGAAGACGGATAATGCCCACGTTGCACTCTGTCGACTAATTGAGAAGCTTCCTTAGAGCTTTGAGTATAAATACGGTCATTTTGGTTGTGAAAATGTTGCTCGATTGTAAAAAAATTTCATCCGTAAACAAAATTTTTCTGTGTCCTCCCCTTACGTACCGCTTCAGTAGTTGTTTCGATTTTACCACCCTATTTTTTTTTAATTATGATTTTAGAAATGACCAGTGCGTCTCTTATAGGCTGCAAATTCTAAGTCATCTTTTAAAATACGCGACATGGTTCTAGGTGATATCTTCATCTCCCGAGATAAAATCTTTTGCTTTCGGACAGGATTTCTTCGAATTCTTTCTCTTACTGCTCTCACCACCTTTTTCGTACGAACACTACGTGGACGGCCAGACCTTTTTCTGTCACAACCAGAGGAGGTCTCATTGTACCTATTCATAGCCCGGTACACAAACATTTGACTAATCCAAGCGTATGGAGAGTTTTAAAAATTGCATTTGACTCCATACCTACTTTGTGTAATGCAATCACAGCGATTCGGTTCTCTTTATCGCCCCACTCCATTTTAATATCGCAAAATGTTGTACAATGAACTTCGCTCCAAAATGAGAAAACACAATGAACAATCAGATAAAAATGACAGATTCCAAATTCAAATGTAATATTTTTTTTCTTTTTAATTGTAACAGTATTTATGGCCAAACTAAGTATAGGCCTCCTTGATTTTGTATGGTGTTGTTACTTAATTAGGTTATTGAAAATTAATCGTTTAAAGGGTATGCATAATGATTTCATTATATTTTTAAAGTATTGTGATGATTAATAGGTATTTTTGATGCCCGCTCTTTTATATAATTGTTGTTAGAATTTGTGATATGTGTATGTATTTTAATAGATTTTCAATTAATTTCAGAAACCACCCACAGACGAAGCACTATCACATAAAGCAGAACTCACGTGGGGAGTTCTTCCTCTCGGACAAGCATTGCTGCGCGAGCATCCCCGAGTTGGTGAACTACCACCGCCACAACAGCGGCGGGCTCTGCTCGCGGCTGAAGGCCTCTCCCTGCGACCGACCAGCGCCACCCACCGCCGGACTCTCCCATGGTTGGTATTGTTACGTATTTGCGGGATACGATTTAAAATGTCGTAACATAAAACATGCAGTCTCTCGATGTGAGATTCCCGCTACGAATGTACAGTTAATAACGGCTCAATCAAAGGTAAAACTCAAATATGTCTGTCTTAGTTGGCTGATTTTATATATTCGCAAAATAGACATGGCCATCAAATAGACATGAACAGACCATTCATCGGAATTCTGAAACTTGTAAGCTTAACTTAACTTGTTTTGGATTACCAAAACAACATGGTTTCTAAGAAGTTGCAGTGAAATTTGAACAATAAAACGGGTTTTAATGTGTCACTCGAAAGCCGGTCATAGACACAAAAAGGTAATTGACAATAGATAGTTACATACAATATTTAGAAAGTTAGCTCAAACAAATGAGAGTGAACCATAAAGACAACCATTACAAGAATTACAGATAAAATAAATAGCAACAAAGGTAATAAAACATCCTTTTTGTAGGATTTTAGCTAAATTATTAGTTGTGTATATAAATTTTATGGGGTTGCGAAAATTTGTAAATTTAAAAAAATCAGATCAATTGACTGGCTTCTATTATTATTATTGTCCATATATGTCTCTGAAGACCTCGGGCCATAAAAATGGCTCGGAATTTGCATGGAGCCATGGGAAAGTTAATACACTTAGAGGCCCCTTGACTTTGATATAATGTGGCGTGACACTGACCAACGATTATCCCTATCTACTTCATTTTAAAATGCACTCAAGGACAAGCCCCGGTCATTAGTAGTAGTAGTGTAACTGTTGTAGAAAATGAGAACAAAAGTTACCGGGCTATTGAGATGAACTGCTAATGCAACTAGGGATCCGAGACTATGGGGACTATGGCCCTGCTCGTCGCAATCTTCGGGGAACATGAAAAAATGGGCAGACGGCAACTCGCCAAAAAATGCTGTACAAGATTGGCGAGGGGCAACATAGGTGTTAGACTTATATAGACTTATATAGTATAGACTTAGGCGGTGTGGAGAAGTGGGTTGCTGGTTCAGCGAGGTTACCTCCGACATTATGCCGTTTATCACTTCCACCCCTGGAGGTTGAGTCTTAGCTCTAGTGATCTCCATTTCGTGCCGGCTGGCTAAGGCAAGCACGGAGGTGGGCGCCTTGCGTAGGGCCCCCGGAGTCTGGTACGAGGTGTCGCTACTCACCTAAGACTTCGCCACAAAGCCCCTCTGAGGGTTATTATTATTATTATCATCACATTTTATTTTCCAATTTTTTTTTCATTTTTCTTATAAATCTTATAAAATATGTACATTTATTTATTATATATTTACAATAATAATAACTTATGTTGCACCTGTCTTCTATGGCATCTTTTGGAGCCCATGCAGGGAGTGGCGAGTCACCGTCTGCCCATTTTCCCTGAACATTGCGACGGGCAGACGTCATAGTCCTCATATTCCCAGACCCCAGTACCACTAGCAGTTCACCCCAATAGCCCTGTACTTTTTGTCCTCATTTCCCACAATAGTCCTACACTAGCCGGGGCTTGTCCTTGGTTGCATTATTAAATAGTGTAGACAGGGATAATCGCCAGTCTCAGTGCCAAGGGCCTCTACGTGTTGGCCTTCCCACGGCCCCAAGCAAGCCCTCCAAATATCTGGGCCATTTTTATGGCCCGTGTTCTTGAAAGACATAGAAATAAATAATAATAATTATCATTATTGTTCTTGTCAGACAAATGGGAGATAGATCCGGTGGAGCTGGTACTGAAGGAGGTATTGGGCGCGGGCCAGTTCGGGGTGGTGCGGCGCGGCGTGTGGCGCGGCCGCATAGACACCGCCGTCAAGATGATGAAGGAGGGCACCATGTCCGAAGACGACTTCATCGACGAAGCCAAGGTCATGACGTGAGTACACCACGCCACCTCTGGTTTAGAGCATGCCATCAGAATAACCTCGCGTTGTGTTCCTGGCATCATTTGCTAAATTTCGGTCCCGTTAGAGGCTGGTAACTTTTGCGATGCCTCTGATGTGGCAAACGTTCATAGGCGACGACAAGAACTTTCCATAAGGTAATAAAAAAGGAATTTAAAATAAAAACCAATAGTTTTTAATCTATTTTTTTTAATTGCATGAGTTCAGCAGACAGGCAGACGGCCCACTTAATGGAAAACCGTTACCATTGCCTATGGACATTTGCAACACCAAAGGTGCTATAAATGCACTGCTGCTCTCTTAAGGCTGGAACCTGGTCACTAATGCCGAAACACAACTCAAGGTTGTTATGGCGGCATACTCTAGACATAATATGTGTATTCCGTTATTGTAATATGCCTGTCAATGAATAATCAATTGTCAAACGTCAAACTTTTCATGTATTTTCACGCTATGTTTAAGTATAAAATATTAATTTCTACCTCTTATATTTATTCACTATTTGTACCGAAATGGTAGATAGTTTTTTGTACGTAAGTCCAACCTTTTTGGTTTTATTTCGTTGTAGATGTATGAAAATCTTGTTTGTTATTGTTTAAATAAATAAATGAAAAAAGCTTTTGGCAGATCGCAGGGTATTTGCCCGACTGGATGGCTATCTCCCCTGGTCGAGAGTATGCCGCCATAACAACCTTGAGTCGTGTTTCAGCAGTAGTGACCAGGCTAACCAGAGAGCAGCAGCGTATTTCTGGCACCTTTGGTGTTGCAAATGTTCATAGGTGATGGTAACCGGTTGCCATCCAGTGGACCGTCTGCCTGTCTCCTGAACTCTTTCAATAAAAAAACCTAATGTCAGTGTGTGTGTCACTAAATTCCTCCTAAACCCTTGACCGAGCTTGATGAAATTTTTTGCGTGTGTTCGAGTCGGTCCTCCGATGGTATAGAATCACAATTGGATCCGGTAGGTGGCGATGCAATCGGGTGCTATGTTTTCATTTTTTAGGGCAGCACAATATTTGCTGGGCCCACTAGTAGTGCTAGTAGTCTTTAATTCTTGAGCCAATATTTACAGATTTGTATGACTTGATTTCAGGCAACTGCAGCATCAGAACCTCGTCCAACTGTACGGCGTGTGTTCGAAGCACCGGCCCATCTACATCGTGACCGAGTTCATGAAGCACGGCTCGCTCTTCAACTACCTCCGACGGACGTCGCCCGATCAACTTGGACATGCCGTGCTACTCGACATGTGTATACAGGTAATAATAATAATTACACAGGTCCACAAAAAAAAAAGTTGTGAGTGGTGGGTCAGGTTATGTTCTCCGGGCGTATTCTTTCGCGCTGAACACGAATCTGAACTCAGCATTAAGAGGCAATGATTAAATAAATTAAAAAAAACCCAAAAAACCGATAGAAATCAAGATCTTTTTTTCAGTTATTGATCGATTTGTGTCACCTAAAACACACACATTTTTTTTTGCGGACCTGTATTATTATTGATTTATTTAATATTTACAAATCATTATAATATTACTGTAATTGAACGGCCTCTATCTATGGTTGAGCTAAGCTTTTGCCGGCCTACCTTACTACAACGCAGAGCCCCTGGGCTGGGTTTAATCATTAATCACTGATCCCCCCAATTCTTCTATTACAATGTCGTCAGAATGAATAAAAAATAGACATGACGTTAGTGGTTAATCGTTCTGACGATATTGTAATAGCAGAAATGGGGCTCTGGTATGGTAAAATTTGTATACGAATATTCAGTTATTAATACTTGGTGTTTGGGATCAGTGCCATTGGGGTAGGAAGCGCTCGTCGCCGCCGAGTGCTACTTTTTATCCTGGGAATCCTGCGGGAACTTTTCTGGCAATGATTTAAAATGGCCAGACTAATGAAAAAATCGAATTCCAATGTGATTTTTTTACTTATCGATAGCATATTTAATGTAATAAAACGTGTGATATTTTTTATACCGGGAATCCTACAGGTATCTTAATAAATAATTTAATCCGATCCTGGAGGTATCGGCTAATCTCTGAAACGGTTCGACTAATTTTGATGGGACTTTCACTAGCAGATGTTATAAGGAGTAACTTAAACTACTTTTTTTTAGGCTCCGCAAAGAAATCTACGCGGACGAGGTCGCAGGCACAGCTAGTTTATAATATAAAAATGGATCCTAAATCGCCGTCGGTGGAGAGTGTTTCTAAAATACGAGCCACATTTCTACACTGTTTGGCAATACTAATAATAGGTTGCCTCAAATACAAGCCAGCCCTTTGGTAATGCGCCACTTCTTTCGACCGCATCTTAGGTCTTGATAGAGTTGTCAAGTCTCGGATTCCCATGGTTCCAGAACCTCAATCCTAAAAGCCATAAATATGTATTCATTATGAATGGATGCACGGCATGCATTTCGGATTATTTTGTCTTAATAAAATAAAATAAAAAAATTAACAGTGCTAACTTTGATTACAGGTTTGCAGAGGGATGGCATATCTAGAGAGGCATAACTACATTCATCGAGATTTAGCTACTAGAAATTGTTTAGTTGGTGATGAAAATGTTGTCAAGGTAAATAAATACACACTCTTAGTGATTACATGAATGTTGTCTAAAACTCTAAACGGTGGCCCACTTACTGGAATGATTCCGAGTTCGATTTTCGGCAGAGTAAATTTTGAAAATGAACTTTGTAAAACACTCAATAATATACTGTTTTTAATGCGAAGCTGGCAAACAGGCATGCGGTCACCTGGAAAGTGGTTAAAGACTTACTAATACAACTTTTGCTTATCTAAGTATACACATTTACATTTTTTTTTACTACTACTATTATATAGATTGATAGATAATTCTTTATTGTACGCCAAAGCATAGACAAACAGGAGTAGAAAAAAACCAAGAGATAGTACAACGGGCGGTCTTATCGCTAAGAAGCGATCTCTTCCAGAACCCTTGGCAGGAATTAATAGATTTTGATGGCGTTGCAGTTACTAAATAACGTTGAATGATAAATAAACAGTACATATATGTAAGTACAAAGACAATATAAATACATACACACACGTATATATGACAATCCAAACATACATATACCTATATAATAGTATTAGGAACATCGATCAGTATTATTAGTGATCAATGATTAGGAATTATTATACACAATATAAAAGTAATGCTTCTGAACTTGATTTATATGTCCTCTAAGTTTTTATTATTATTAGGTATATACTAACAATGTTATTTATTTGCTATCTCTAACCGTTCTATACTCTCTGTATAAGATATTTTAATATATTAAAAAGTTGTAATTATACATTCTTATTTCTATTTACACTTTTTATAATTTTTAGTCCATATCTAATAAAGTCATCACGGTATTTTTTGCACATAAGTCCCTGTTTTCCTGCGATGCTACTTTGAGCTCGGAAGCTAAATTGTATCGCTCGCGGGAGTACACAGGGCATTCAAAAAGGACATGGGGTACCGTTTCAGGTGTTACGTTATCACAAATGCACGCGGGATTCTCCTTGCACTTGAATCGGTACAAGGACTCGGAGAATCCACCTTGCCCCGTAAAGATCTGGCTGTGAAGATTAGTGGGGCTAATCTTCCTAATTTCGCTATGTGTACACGCGGCGTCAGGAAAAAAGCTCAATGACGGACGCAGTTGGCCCTAGATAGTATCTCCGATTCTATTCGTTAACGGTTTCTTTGTGATTTTCCATTTTTGTCATTTTGGTCATCTTTGTCTGAGTTGTCCGAGTTTTCAGATTTGTCCAATTTGTCCGAGTTGTCCGCTTTGTCCGAGTTGTCCAATTTGTCCGAATTGTCCAAGTTGTCCAATTTGTCCGATTTGTCCGATTTGTCCGAGTTGTCCGATTTATTCGAATTGTTCGATTTATCCTTTTTGTTCGATTTGTCCAATTTGTCCGAGTTGTTCGATTTGTCCGAGTTGTCCGATTTATTCGAATTGTCCGATTTGTCCGAGTTGTCCGATTTATTCGAATTGTCCGATTTGTCCTTTTTGTCCGATTTATTCCAAGTTGTCCGATTTGTCCAAATTGTCCGATTTGTCCGAATTGTCCAATTTTTCCGAGTTGTTCGATTTGTCCGATTTGTCCGAGTTGTCCGATTTGTCCAAGTTGTCCGAGTTATCCGATTTATTCGAATTGTCCGATTTGTCCGCTTTGTCTGATTTGTCCGATTTGTCCTTTTTGTCATTTATGTAGTTGTCATAGACGGGGGATAGATAAATATAGCTAGGACGGTTTGAAATAAAGGTTGAAAGTTTGCATAAGACCAATCATTTCTCAAGTTTATAAATATAAACATTCATCATCTATAAAAAATGCGATAGTAACTCGATATGTCTTTCCGTTAAGTTTTCACGGAAAACTACTAGGAATATTGGATCGGTTTTGATGTAATTTTGTTTAAATGTAGTTTTAATACCGAAAATGGACATAAATATTTTTCATGTCTGGAGATGGGATAGTTTGCGATATAAAATGAAATTAAACTTCCCAGTGCAAATTGCACTAACATAAAAAATAAGTACAATGTAACCTGTATTAAAAACTCCTGCTCTTTAAACAAGAAGCACGCACTATAGGTTGACCCGCGGCGTAGCCGCGGGGTAAACTCTAGTTGTAAATATTAATGTAATTGTGTACAATATGTGGGTCAAACACAAAAACGGAAGATAGTGTTCAAGTTACATAAATTCCATATGTACACGATTTGTTCATGTATTTTTTTATTATATAAGATTATGTTGTGGGTATATTAGATTTAACAGTCTTTTGTATTTTAACAAATAAATTATTTTCTATTGCTTTCGTTTAAACTAAAATGTCTCCTGTTGTTAGACTGTTCGGATACTGAATAAAAAATAATCCAATAACAAAAACTAAACTTTTTAATTATAGACACATGTAACAATTAAACAACTTTTCATATAGTAATCCATGTTTGCGAATCAAAACATATAAACATATTGTTCCAACATTTGTAGTCTTCTCCTGTAGACATGTAAAACTTTTTTGTGTTTGGCCCATGTATTATGACTATGGGACATGATTACCTTAAATAAGATTATAAAAAGTAATAATTATGCGGCTATACTTTCAATAAAAGCGCCGCCGCTTGTGCCAGCTCGTCCGTCCGCTTGATTGCCAGCTTTCAGAATTGGATAGAGGGGATGATATCGGGAATTAGACAGGAGGAATGGTATAGATGGGGTGTGTTACGTGAATGGAAACTCAGTCACCGCACGAAACACAATTAGCTGAAGGCTAACCGTTTTACGCCGATATTATGTGTTTGCACGGTATCACACCAATCAAGATGGCCTTAAGGGCTGTAATCAAGACAATGGTCCCATCATGGGTTTTGACTGGTTCCTATGTCATTATTCAGTCGCTTGCCTTACCATCGGTTGAACTTTGACATATATAGAATTTACGTCCAATTTTAACCGATAGCAAGGCAAATGAATGGTCGATATAATGTAACTAACAAGTCAAGTAGATTATTAAAAGTTATACATTAATCAAAAGTATCTTGTATTATGAAATGTTAAAAGTAAGTTTTAGCACCCTCTCTTTTATATACATTGTTCTAGAATATATTGTCAGATGTATCAAATTTCCAATTGTTTCATTTTGAGGTTGCGGATTTCGGTCTGGCGCGGTACGTGTTGGACGACCAGTACACCAGTTCTGGCGGCAGCAAATTTCCCATCAAGTGGGCGCCACCGGAAGTCTTAAACTTCACTAGGTTCTCATCGAAATCGGACGTCTGGGCTTTTGGTAAATATTATAACTTTTTATAACTGTTTTGCAACATTTCATATTGCGTATTTAGTGTTGTTAAAAAAGCACGAATGACCCCCTGAGCTCGGAGTATATCTTTGCCAAAGGCGAGTTGTCAATAATTTTTAACTCTGATTTAGACTTGGGTTGCTCCCGAATAAGAGATAAAAATGAGCTAGTTCTTATTATAAAACTTATCTGTCATTCGCTTAGTTAGCAAACAGCTCAATCTGTTCACTTACAAACACAGAGTACAATATCGCGAATACGTACAGTGCAAATAGATAAACTTGAGAATAGTTAGAAAAACAATAAAAAATATTATATAATCCTCTTTATACCATAACCATCTTTATTTCTTTTGAAGTAAGATTAAAAAATATTTGGTTTACACAAGTGGCAATATGAACTAAAATTTTACGACACGTCTTACAACACAGCACGCTCTATCTTCTCGGCTCTTGAAACAGCTATAGGGAGAGGTGTTTAGATTTCTATTCTGTATCTCTACTGAGCTAAAGGAGTGATATAGTTCTTCAGAGCGAAAGAGCTACATCTCTCTTTTATTGTCAGTGAGCCGTTTTGCACAACTCTATCTCGATTATGCTCTATGCATTATACTGTTCGTAGATAGAGACTCACCTTTCGTAAATTATGTGGGGGACACTTTCGATCTTATTACTATCATATAGACACGATTGGCTCTCTTAGCGCTTAAAACGTTGTAAGCAAGTCTATTACTTGCGGATAATAGTCGGTGTTGACACCCATGAGAACATTAAAAAAACTTAACGGGCTGGTTACTTATGGGGTAGGGCAAAGGGCATTTCGATTTGTGAGTGAGTGTACATTGGCCTTAATTTGTTATTACTGTTGGATTACCCAACATTCACAATATTTAGTTTACTTGCAACACTGATTCTGCACAAGCAACACTAAAAACCACATCCGTTGTTGCATCCCTTTTGTCTCCCACCCTTTCCTTCTGCCTCCAACCGTTGAGAGCAATACACGCAATTTACAGTTCGCTCCGTGCCTTTTTTATTTATAATCAGCCCTTAATTTAAGTGAAATTAACTTAAAATACAGTCAAAGCTAACAATTACGGTTTGGTTTTTTTTTTCAGGTGTTTTAATGTGGGAAGTTTTCACTTGTGGAAAAGTCCCATACGGCCGCCTGACGAACACTGAAGTCGTGAACAGAGTACAACATGGTCAAGTACTCGAAAAACCTAAGGGATGTTTGGATGAGATTTATAAGGTAAGTACGTCAGGAACTTTTTTTTATTGCATGAACTGGCAAACACACACTCAGCCCACCTAATTTATTTATTTATTTAATGGCAAATAGTTATCGTCGACTATAAACGTTTGCAGCACCATGGGTGAAGCCAACGCGTTGCTAGTCTTTAGGATGGTATACGAGAAATGGGGCAAAGGGGATGGGAGGGATCAGACACAAAAGAAGTGGGCTGATGCGTCACGTTTCAATTCCAATCCAATTTATTGATATGTAATTTAGCACAGTTAAAGACTATGGTCATTACATGAACGTGATGCTACGTAAATACAGATAATATATATCGGTGTTAGAGCTGTCGTTAAGATTGGGTGTCTGTATGTATCATCAAAAAATCTTAAACGTGTAAATATTTAAGAATATTGTCGTGCATATTACGTAAACGTAGTTCGTATATGTAGTTCAAGTTAAATTAGATATACTATAAGAGTACAACCACTCGTTGTTTCAACTATATTTCAATTTTAACGACTATCATTTCAAGGGTCTTAGAAAGTGATCGGCTAATTACTGTTTAAATTGTTATTTTTCAAGTAAAATAGCATTAAGTTTAATTGCACTACTTAGTATATAAATATTGACTGACGTCATTAATCTCTTAAAATCATCTGTAGAAGGCTGCGAATTAACAAAACGGATTTTGTATAAAAATCGTATACAATACGCGCAAAACTCCAATGTGCCTCGACAGATTTTAGTTCCTTGATTTTTTTAAGGACCAGTCAAATTTTATCGTTTATTACAAGTGAAAATGAGTATCGCGAAAAATATGCCGTACGATCCAGATAACGGATGAACGAGAGCGCAGCACTCCCTCTTCGTACCACCGCGTGCACCTTATAGTTGTGTTCAATGCAGTAACTTCAAGGACGCATTTAAGTTTTGCACGTTCTACACTGCACCATCTAAGAGTCGTCATAAATATTGGGGTGGACTGTAAAGCGTTGTCCTCATAGAACGCGAATACGCGATCATCGTAAGTTCGCGGAAATTTTACTCTTACGATTTCGCGATTAAACATACGAGTATCGAATATATATTTTTTATGTGTCCTAATCGGCATTCACGCAATATGGTCGCGCGACTAAAAATTGTTTTAATTTATATTCTATTTGCAAAAATTAAAGTTGTACAAACGCGCATTCGTATTGATGTCGAATAAGTGTCACATCGTAAATAGGTTATCTACATATTTCCTGATAGTGAAAACTAATCGTTTCCGATAAGGATGTAGTTAGCACCGATGCCATGCAAAATGCGAGTCCTTGCGCGACTGTTCTTGTGCAATGACCGCGTCATTAGTTTGCGCGATGCCCGTGTATTCGCGTTCCATTAGGACACCCGTGGTGGAGCCACGCTGGAATTATTACCTTGATTTAAGCTTTTAGGGCCGCCTCGGTGTGATACCACGCTCTCACAGAATATCGTCATGGAACGGTTAGCCCTTTGCTTATCGTGCGTGCGATGAGTGGGAGAGTTCCGGTTGCCCATTTCCCCTTCTCCCTATCCCATATTCCCCTGTACCCTATTCATCCTGTTTGATCCCTCTATCTCATCCTATTTATCCCATTGTAAAGGTTGGCAACGCATTGGCTCCACCCCCGGTGTTACAGACGTCAATAGGCAACAGTAAACACATTTTATTAGCCGGTCCGCGTCTGTATGTTTTCCAGCTTTGCAATAAAAAAAACGTAGTTTTTTTAACGCGAAAACCACGCGCGTTGGCCGCATTGCTTACTCGCGCGATGATCCCACAGTCGCGTTGTATTAGGACGACGCCTGACACGTACGTGTACGCTTGCGTAGGTGATGCGGCTATGTTGGGGCCAAACACCGGAGATTCGGCCGCCGTTCCGGGTGCTGAAGGAGGAGCTGACGACGATCTCGCAGAGAGTGCTGGCCGACTGACTGCGCCTGCTGCTGCGCCTGCTCCGCCCTGCGCCTCCCGCGCCCGCAACCCCCGCGCCCGCGCAACCCGCCGGCACCCTGCCCCGCGCGCGACGCATTCCCGCCGCATCGCCCCTGTGAGACCCCCAGATTCCCTGTTGTCATAAGGTAAACGCTCCTATTTGCGATTGGTTCCAAACGTATATCGATGAAGTTACAGTTTTACCATAACTTATAATTCCGTTCGGCCGTTTTCGTTTGCGCAGATAAGCGCAAACCTGTTTCCGAGATGTTAATAATCTATATTGAATTTTATTTGCAAGCAGAAATGCATGCATTTTTAGGGCTGTTCCGCTTACACGATTGGTACATTTTCCCGCGCTACTAAAATTGGTCTACTGCGCACCTGCGCAGTAGATGTACTTACATCGGGAGAAATTATTGCTTGTGTGATAATTAACTATATGGATTGATCAATTTTATTAGTGTATTTTTTTCTATACATGTAGAAAAAAACGGCCGGTTTACTATAATTTGATTAACTACATATAAAAAAAAGTTTTGGGACTTTTTAGAAATATGGACGTTTATCTAACTCATTTTACCTACTTAGTTATTTCATTCTTTATAAAGCTGCAACTGAGTTATGTTAAATTCAATTAATTGTCATTAATAAGCTACATGAAACTGCCGTTATTAAGCCATGTGAAGTTGAAGAATTAAACATTCCACACCAAACTATGATAATAGTTTTTACCATCAGATGCGCAATAACCCGCAGCTAATTCGGAGAGGTCATATAGTTTGGCGCGGCTTATAATAATTCCTAAAATCTAGATTCTAAACGACGAAAAAAATCCGTGAAAACGTTTACATCCACGAATACCATTTGAAAATGACAATAAAGTTCAAAGAATGGAATTGAGAATCTCATTATATTTTAAACATAGATTTAGTTTTTTTTCTTTGTAAATGACTTACTTGCAAATCACCGTCCATTGCATATTGAAACTTCCAATATACGCTTTAGTAGGTGTTTTTATGGAAGAAGAATATGAGGAATGACAGTCTAGTAATTTAAGACGGGTGATAGATGTGTAAGCAAGCACGCGTACTTATGACTCGACGACTTTTTTCACCCGTGAGTCAATATAATTGAAGTTGTGATGCTTTAAAGAGTTTCCTGTCTGATTCCTTATTCCATCCCCTCAATCCAATTCCAAAGGGTGATAACGCGTTTTCTTGGCCCCTGGTGTTTCAAACGTCTATGGGCGATAGTAACCGCATTCCATAAGGTGGGTCGTCTACCTGTATGCCAATTTCACAATTTAAAATTTATAATGCATGCTGTGTTCGCACCAAGAAGGCCATTCAGCAACCATATTCTCTGTCTTCTGCGCTTGTTTAAAAGTACGCCAGCTGAGTTGGTCAGTTGGCGAACCACACAAAAAAAGTAACATTTTTCGTAACTTCTTGGTTCTGATACCGTGTTTGTACGTTGTAAAATTGGAAATAAACTTACGACATTACAAATGTATTTTTAGATTGAATTATTCAAAACTTTGACCGATTCAACATGTTGAAAATGTTTTATAAATAATGGAAACTTTAGTTGTGTTTTTGCATATCAAAAACCAAACCGAGACAACACTTGTGGCACTTTATGCTCAACTTTTGAGGACTTAAGGACATTATCAGAGTCAGGTTTTTACTGGGCGATTGTTACTTCTAGTGTTCTTCTTCCATGGTACTTATCAATGATATAAAGATGTTAGACGTACGAGCATGTATGCCTATTTATGGCTTCACGACAGTCGCTCGCGATTCAAGTACGGCAATTTTCGCTACCAAAATGATTGTCGAAACATTTTTTCTCTCTTTATTTTTTTCGGTATTTTTATTCACATGGACATCAGACACACTAATATGCAACACTAAACTAAATCGATCTAGAATATAATAATGGGTGTCCATAAACATCCCACTGATAGGCTCGGGTCTCCCATTTTCATAGGGGAACGGACAGAATAGCAGCAACGCTTGTCTAAGGCTCGTTGACGGGTTTGAACATTGGTTATCTCGATGTGCAGGTTTTCATCGCGACGTTTTCCTTCACCTTTAGCACGTGGTAATCATAACAATATGCACATTAGATCAGAAAACTGCTTAAGCGGTGAATGCTTTCCAACCAGGATTCGAACCTGCGCCCTTTGAGTATGGGAAGCGTCCGTTAATCATTACGCTTTCAGGGCTTATCTAGATTACTGGTGAAAAATAATATTTTAATTTTTTTGGCTATTTCCGAAAGCTCAAGACCGAGGCTCTGACAGCACACTTTCAATGATGCCTGTCTGGCACATCTTCAATCTGCCCACAATTGTCGAGTCATAATTCCGCAAAGTCGCTCGTACGTCTATCATCCGCTAACACATGTCTTATAGACATATAGTATGATTGCGCAGTAAATAGTTTTCCTTAACTTAATTAATCATCTGCTCATCTTTGTCTGTTATAATGTGGTTCCTTTATAGCGAGACATGAGATTTATTATTTTTAATTGACGTTTTGATTTAATTAACTGGGCACAAAAATTGTACTCTTAAAATATCCTTAATTTAAGTTTAGGCCAATATTTTACAATGTACATTACCATTTATTAACGTATGAAGTTAATACGTTATTAATATTATCCGTAGCACAGCCAACGAAGCTTAAAATAATATTTATAAGTTTGTTCACTTCGACAAATAGCTAATGGCGTTCAAAATATAGATATCGTGAAATTAGGACAAATGGAAATAATGTTCTGCTGAAGACACATATTTTGTCTTTACATGGAGCTATGGCTAGCCATAATACTACCGCGAGTGTCTTGTACGGGTTATTAATTTTATTGCAGTTCCAAATGACCCAAATTCCACTGTCCCGTAATGCAAAATCGATTACACACATGTGATTGATCACAACAAATTTGATAATTGTGTATCTATGGTGTTATGACAAATATAAAATGTGTAAATATAATTTAGAACTGAATTATGCAACTTTAATGTACCTAATTAACAACTACCTAAGTAGATAGGGAACAAACTAAAACAAGTTTTTACTTTGGACGCGTTGCAAATATTTCATAAAGTGAAACCATAATTTCGTTACTAATATTTTTTACTTACTCACAAATAAAGCATACTGTATATCGCAGCGCTTCGCTAAATTTTGGGTTGAGTTATTTTATGTTCTTTGTGGTTCAAAAAAGAAATATAAGTATAGTAATACCAGAGATTGTATTACACAGTTTCTTTCGCATAAACTTCATTCACTGCACTAAACATTTCTGCTGGATAAAGAAATATCTCAAGAAAATCAGTTTGTATGCAAAACTATGAAGTAACTAATATAAATATTCAACAGTAAATGCGAAAGAGAGTTTCTTTTGCTCACAAAATAAATAAACCTTTTCCACATAATATTAATGTGTTTTGCAGTGACTGCTATGCACAGACTGACGTGATAACTTTTTTCTAATTTCGCTACCGTCGCCTGTATACTTTTGCAGCACCAGTAGTGAAGACAACGTGTTGCCAGCCCTTAGAATAGGATAGATTGGTCTTATAGGAGTCTTATAGGAGAAATAAAATGGAGGAGAGGGGGATAGGGGGAGGGAGAAATGGTTCATCGGAACTCGACTGAGCTGACTTCAGCTAACATTATTTCCAATTTCTCATTTAAGCCATAAATGCTTCGTTTTATTTTGTTATTACGTTTCTACTATTAAGGTATATGTTAAAACTATATTAGGTGTATATTTTCGTCTATTTATTAGTCATTCTTTAAAAC
Organism: Dendrolimus kikuchii; assembly: GCA_019925095.2. NCBI lineage: Eukaryota > Metazoa > Arthropoda > Insecta > Lepidoptera > Lasiocampidae > Dendrolimus > Dendrolimus kikuchii. The sequence continues at coordinate 14,927,634 of CM034394.1, forward strand.
CTGTAAAGTGAAACCGTGCTATTTTTACTTAACGCAAGGAAAGATTATAATACATTCCATATCATTACTCGTGGTAGATTTTATTGTACATACATACTCGTGTAGTTATTTTATATACTAGTCTTTTGACGGCTGCGACATTTTAATTGCAGTTTCAGTCAAATATCTTTTAAAAACTACTATAATTTAAGCACTATGTCTTCAGGTTTGTTAATCGCACCAATGTCTACTAATGCAAGGTCAATTATGTTTAGTTCCGTATTCTAGAACAATACTAATGCGTAAGGTGAGTCTTGAAATTATATTCAACGTGGCCTCTACAGATTACTTGTAGAAGGCTGCCTGCACAATACTTGATTTTGTATGAAAAAGTATATATAAACGCAGCCATAATGGTATCTTGTGATACCTTGTACAATAGAAAATACGTTTTTAATATTCGAAAATAGAAGAAAGTTAGCAAAGGGAATATATAGCCAATATTTTCACGCGATCGATCAGGAAATTCACAGGTAGTGAGCGCACTTAAGTGTTTACTCAGCTATAAGTTAGGGATAAAGCACTTCTAATGTTATTTTGTTTTTAACTTTATTATGACACTGCAATGACTAAGTAAATAAAACAATTTGGACGGATCATCGCCTAAACTTAAGACTGAGTGTACTTCAAATATTGTTCTAAGATACGGGTCTGAGTCTACAGTAATTTTACATAATACCGATTTAAGTTTGCCCATAACGCATCATTTTGAAATACTCGGCATATTTTTAGAATTTAATCACCAGTAGTATAGCCAAAATAAAGAAAAAAAGACATACTTCTGCAGTGGTGTATAAATACTATGAAGTTGGTTACAAAATGATTAATGCATAGTAGGTACGGTGGCATTGTCCGTAAAATAATTATGATACATTGAACCTCAATTGTGAGTTTTGTATTATGGCCGGTTCCTATATTTTATCGACCGATCATTTGCCTTACTATTTGTTAAAATTTGGTATACAAGTAATGTCAAAATTCAACCGATGCTAAGGCAATGAATGAACAAAAGATATAGCAAGCGGCCATTAATGGATTCCTTTCCACATTAATAGTTGTGCAAAAAAACTGGTACGGTTTTTAAGTTTATTTATATCGTTTAACTTTACAATAAATATGCTTTTTTTAAGTTTTTCTATTCCGAAGTTTTACACATATTGATTTCAAGATAATATCTCTCATCTATCTAAATAAAAGAAAATATAAGAGGTTCCAAAAGTTGAACTGATTTGTGAAGTATTCAGATTTTTTTTTATATATCATGTTTTTATATCGGTTTTATTACATACTATTTTGATGGATTCTCTATATTGACGATCTCTGTGGTTCTTGGCCTAAGCCTTTGCGGGCCTACCTCACTGCACCGCAGAGGCTCTGGATTCGATTCCAGGCGTGATACATTTTGTAAATGAACTTTCCGTTATTTACTATGGTTTGGGTGTCTGGGATCGACCCCACAGTGATTCGTTGGAAATTACTCTTAACACAAGCGTAAATTGCTTATCTTAGGGATGTACAATGTTTGTGTTTTTCTCCCGCTTATATTACATTTATCTCATATATGTATAGCGATTACTAATTTAGCATTCAGACTCACAATTGCAGGTTCTAATAAGTCTACAACAACAGTGATTTCTAACTTTTCAAAACACCCTAGTCAGTTACAAAACGATAAAAGTACGATCAGGATGGAAATAGTAAGTAGCTGCCCGTTAATTCGAAGATTCTGCTTAGAGATTTTAGAACATTTTATTACGTAAATAAAAGTAAAATAGATCAGATCCATTTTAAGGATTTGTACAGAATTTTCGACAAACATAAAATATAAGGATATGTTGTACTAAAGTCGTGCCAATTATAGCGGAAAAATCATTTTTGTAGATTTAATTTATAGTTTAAGCTAACATGACTGAATATTTGAAGTTTTCTGTACGCATCTTGGTAGTTTTATTGAATATCGAGAGAATTTATATTTCTTTAGTTGAAGTAAGTTACATTTTTGTAAAGGTGTATTAGTTAATTTTATTGTGTTCTAAGTATATTTTGTGATAATTATTAAATAAAATACTAAAAATTAAAATTCAGACATACAATTTTATGAGTTTGTTCTTAATATTTATGTAAAATTAGTTTGCAATAGCCCAAAGTACATTATTTGACCACTGATTTCATGATTATTGCCACGGAATTGTATTGTAATTAATTTGTATATCTGTTTTGTAAAATTATTTAGCAAAATAAAATAATTATCGAAGAACTTGTTGTTTTATTTCAAACTATTTATTTTATATCCTTTTTTTGTTGGGAAGCTAGTAAACGGACAAGTATGTCTATTAAGAGCCATAAGTTCCGTTAAAAGCCATAAGGCAGCCGTGTAGTAACACGGCTGCCTTATGGCTTTTATGTATATAGTATTTTAACACGGCTGCCTTATGGCTTTTATGTATATAGTATTTTAATACGGCTGCCTTATGGCTTTTATGTATATAGTATTTATCTATGCTTATAGTAACTGGTAACCCATCGCCTATAGACGTATGTAGCATCAGGGGCGAAGCCAACGGTTTGACAGCCTGTTGGATGGAATAACATTCTTGTTGATTCAGTTCACTGTAGCAATAATGTTTTGACACATAAAGCTACTGTCTACATTCAGAACTGGAACACTATCACAAGTCATAAACTGCTCCGTATTTAAAGTGTCTGGCGGGGTGGCCACGAGTCAAGTTCTTGATTAGCTTTAGCATTCTTTGTAGTAAGTACCTGTATATGTGCGTACGCACTCTACCTACAATTTGTGCTTATTTTGAATTATAGAATTTTAATAGTAGTTTCTTCTGATTAAATTAAAGATGGTAATATGTTTTTAAATAATTCTATAGCCAAACATGTACTCCTTACGCTAAGCAAGTAGCTCTCGTGGGAGAATCTTTTGAGAGCATCATTGTTAGCAACCACGTTATTTTTTAAACGCGTGCTATTTGGCAACGACATCAATATCTTGAATCGAAGAAATTCTCAAGAAGATATAGAACTTTAAAAACGATGCGATAAGGAAATTCAGCCTTGTACGGTATATTAAAGGACAGCTCTGGGGTGGGTACCAGCTCGAAGAAAATTCCAATCGAACCGGGGACCTCTTTTTTTCTTTCCCAGGGGAAATCCGTATGAGGACTAAGCCGCGACAGGCACAGAAGCCTGGGGGGATGATCGCGACCCGTATGAGTGTGGGATTCGCCAGATCGGGGGTGGCACTAGTGTGCCCAGTCAGATCCGGTGCCACGATATTGCCACTCCCCAGTTAGGGATACCCACTAAAACGTGCGTGCCCTGGCAGGCGTGGGCCCCCCTTACTGGGCCTCTTCCAACGCCAGAGGACGTGTCCCCCGGCTACGACTCGTCTAATCCATGCGTGGGGCGGTCTGTAACGCGCCCCACGGGAAGGGAGATGAGATCCGCCTCCTCCTCCGTAAACATGACTTGCTCGCAGAAGGAGGAGACGGCGTCCCATCCGGTAGGGCTCCCGACCATGGTGCGTACCACGGCCGGGAGCGAGGTGTCTAGTCCGGTATGGGCGACGAGCTCCCGGCGCTGCTTCGTCCAGGCTGGACACTCCTGGAGTGCGTGCAACGCCGTGTCCTTGTCGCCCGTATCACAATGGTGGCACCCTGACGTGGCCTCGCGGCCGTGGCGACACAGGTACCTTCCGAAGCAACCATACCCCGTCAGGACCTGTGTCAGCCTGAACGTCAGGGTGCCGTGACTTCGTCCAATCCATTCGTGCAGGACGGGCCTCACCGCCTCAATGGTGGCGGGGCCCGCGCTGGGTCGTCTTAGGCGATCTTCCCAGACCCTCAGGGCTACTTGGCGGAGCTCCGACGCGCACGCCTCGATCTCGCGAGGCGCGGGTCTGGTGCCCCTGGCCTGGGCCTCTTTGCGCCACGTGTACAGTGACGCTAGGACCCTGGCTTCCAGGTTCCATGGGGGGGGATCCGGCGAGTAGCAAGGCCACTTCGAAAGACACCGTACGGTATCCTCTTATTGCTCTGATGGCCAATATGCGTTGCGCTTGACGCAACAGCGCTGCGTTTTTGGCCGTCAGGCGGTCCGACCAAGTTGGGGCCCCGTAAAGGGCCATCAAACGTACGATGCCTTCGAAGAGTTTCCGGCACGTGGCGTTAGACGAAAGGGTGTCGAAAAATGCCGATGCGGATGCCTCCTACTACAATGCTACAGTCCGGAGATGGGCGGGCGGTTGCGAGGGCCGTGAAACATCACGGCCTCGGTCTTCTGTAACATCACCTCCAGACCAAGACGCCGGATCCTGCCTACTATTGTCGACAACCCAGCCGTGCCTAGAAGGCACGCCTGCCGATGGGTCCTCCCGCGCGCGGCGATCAGCGTGTCGTCTGCGTAGCATACGGCGCTGACGCCCGGGAGGACCCGACACCTCAAGGTCCAGTCGTATGCGATGTTCCACAGGAGAGGACCTAGAACCGACCCCTGTGGAACACTGCACACTATGGCTCGCCGATTCCAACCCTCGTGGACCGGGTAGATGACGGCTCTGCTATTTAGGTATGCCCCGACTATACGGCGGAGGTAGGACGGCACCCCGAAATCCCGGAGTGCCTCCATGATGCATGCATGCCCAGGGCAAGGAATTGAATGCGTTGGCGATGTCTAGGCACACTGCCAACAGGACCTCGCCCTGGGAGACTGCGTCCTCCGCCAGGATTCTCAAGCGCAAGATTGCATCAATCGTGGAGCGTCCTGTGCGGAAACCGAATTGGTTGTCCGCCAAGTCCGGCCCCGTCGTCGATAGGTGCTGGACGATGATACGCTCAAAGAGCTTTCCGACCTGGTCCAGCAGCACAATGGGCCTGTAGGCGGACGGCGAGTCCGCGGGGCGCCCCTTCTTCCGCAGTAGGACCAGCTGAAACTGGCCCTGCTCTAAGCATGCGCTGAAAATCATCATCAGTGGGGGCTCCAGGGCGTCGTAGGACAGAACCCACGCACACCCGGGTATACCGTCAAGGCTTGGGGCAGCGTTCGTGGCCTTTAGCCGTAGCATAGCCACCCCCCGCGCTACCCGGTCCACGGTGGGCACAGAGTCTCTAACCGCGCTGGGCTCCGCCTCTGGCGGTGCCATAGCAGGAGGCATGTGCTCAGCCTGTGAAGGGAACAGAGCGCCAGCAACGTCCTGAAAGACGTCCCTGGGGAGAGACTCGGTTAGCGGGGGCGCCCAGGCACGGAGCTTGTTCCGTGCCATTTTGAAAGGGTGCCCCCAAGGGTCTTGGTTTAAACTATCCAAGAGCTCCCCCCAGGCAACGTTTTTGCCGTTGCGGATTTTAATCCGCAATGTCCTTCAGGCGCTTCTGTACCCCTCGTACAGCTGAGCCTCTACGGTCGCTGTGTCCGCTGCGCAGCGACGCCGTATTCTGTGGCGGGTGTACTGGCAGCGCGCGCTATTGCACGCGCACCTTAGCCCCTCCACTACGGGGTTCAACCAGTACACCTTTCGGAAGGGCTGGAATCGGCCCCTCCTCGGCATCGCCGCATCACAGACGCCAGTGACCAGCGACCGTAGGGTTTGTGCCTCCTGCTCTACATTTACATCAGGAGGGTTCACTTCGGGCCCTGATGCCGACGATCAGGGCCTCTCTGAACGCCTCCTGATTCAACTTTTGTAATGCCCAGCGCGAACAGTCACGTACCGGGGACTATCGGGACGGCGGGTCCGGATTTCGGGCGGAGACGCTGAATCGTATATAACGGTGGTCGGAGAGCGTCTCCACCCTCGTGACGACCCTCCAGTCCCGCACACGGCGCGCCAGTTTAGGGCTGGCAAATGTGACGTCTATCTACTATTGAGCCGCCCTGCTGGCGCACACACGTATGTACGGAGCCCAACCGGGGACCTCTGCGCCAACACTTGGCTATAGAGGCGGTCAGTTTCCATTATACATGAGTTCTGATTTTATCGTAATAATGATAATATGGATCTTTATTAAGTTTAAAAAATGAAACTATAGTATTTAGCATAAATCTTTATTGATAGTTTAACTATAGTATAAGTTAGGTACTTTATTTATAATCTCAATCGGAATTATTTTGGGCATATTCATAGTTTACTTACACTGAACCAACTGGTTATTCTATTCAGGCAACTTGACCCTTGTTTCATACGATTACTTGGTTATGATCCTTGGAAAGTCAGTTACAAAAAACATCAAAGCCCAAGTTAAACAAAAAAACACATTACATAATCATTAATGAAAGCGATTAAGCGATTTTTGCACTAGTTACTACAAACTTAACATGAAAATAATCAACAAACTATTTTCGCTCTGAATTTCATACTTTTTATCACATTTAGTACAGTAAAAATAACGCTAATAAGGTAAGTTCATATAACAAATTTTCATTAATAGACGAGACCCTGTATCCCTAGAATAATAAATAATGTTTACACTGTTGTAAAATATTTTTAGTGAAACTATTTCATCTAAATAAAAGGAAAACTATTTAAGTTTTAAAATTTCTTGCGTTCAAATTTTCCTAATAATATAAATATAAAAGTGATGTCAAGTTTCATAAAATTTGCTACATATAAAGATACTTTAAGGACCTGTAATGCATACGGGATACTTTTATCCTGGAAATGGAAATTCCTACGGGATATGGATTCGAATGTTTAAGCGAGGGACCTTATATCATTGAGGTTTAATAGTTAATCTTCATACAATTAATTGTGGTAATTTAAAAAATTATTTTATTTCATTTATAAAAACGACGTTTTACGAATATTATTATAGTTTTATATATATATATATATCTGGAGATATATATATATATATATATATATATATATATATATATATATAATATATCCTGTCCCCTTTAAGAGAGCAGCAGCGCATTTGTAGCAACTTTGGTGTTGCAAACGTCCATAGGCGATGGTAACCGCTTTCCATCAAGTGGGCAGTCTGCCTGTCTGCTGATCTGCAATAAAAAAATTATAAAAAAATATATCCTAAATTAATGATGTTCGCGTCGTGCAAAATCATACAGAACAAGGACCTAAACGATAGACGTGATATAGTTTTTGCGTGTAAAGAATTTATGATTTATTAAGAAAAAACAGAAAAACCTTAAGAAGGCTGAATAGTAATTCTGAGTTTGAACGAATTCTTGTATCTATCCTTTTTATTCGAAAGATTTAAAAAAAATCACCATGCAGTATTAGTGGAGGCTAGGGTACACGAATCAACTAAAAATAACCTTTCTACAAGTATATTTTATTACCTAAAACAAGTAACCACGCTATGCAAGTCATCGATTTAAATCTCGATCGAGATAGTATTGAATCGTGGCTAATTTTTATTCTGCTCCAGGTACTTCATCTTTTATTAATTCCATTTAATACATAGATGCTAACCGTTGCTGGCAATAAGAAATCCGAAACATGTGTTTCGAACTTTCATAGAAGAAAAAGTTCACTGTGTGTCTGTTGCTAAGAACAAACTCTATAATTATTCTGACGGTCCCAAGTTATTTCTTACAGTCAATTTTAAGAACTAAATATTTTTTATAAAACAAATATTTCGATGGCTGCAAAGAATAATGCCGCAATTGCAATCTTCATGTTATCCTATGCAGTCATCATTTTTTTTAAATAAATAATTACTTCATAGGCAAGCTGATAAAATTAACTAGACATTAACTTTTAATATGTAATTAATTTTTGAAGTTAGCGTAAAAGTGGAGCTGCACGTGGATTAGTGTTAAAAATTTAGGTCGATTCACGCAGATATGGCTATGGATTTAATACTTTATTTGAGATGCTACATTATTGATGACGATAAATATTTACAAACAACATGTGTATACACTAAATATAGCTATGCGTTAATAACGTTTTTTCAACGCTTTAAATAAGACGCATTCGTCCATAGCCTAACGGTCTTATTCATAGAGAGTTAGTGTACGTTTAAATGCTTTTTTTAAACCATAAAGGAGCGTTCAAACTTACTCTAGCTCCCTAGGAATAAGATCGTAAATCTTTAACACTAACGCAGATGAAGCCCCAGCATAATATATATCTTACGTACAATGAAAACAAACGCTACGATTAATTAAATAAGAAACTAACGAACAGGTACAACAAAGAGTTTAATTGACTTTTTGGTGTTATTTGAATTTATAATAATAAAAAAAGTCCTACAGTGAATTTACAATGGCAAACATGAAAATAAAGCTTTTTTCCTTATTATTATACTAAATAATAAAGCTAATTCTAACAGACTAGGTGAGAAATTTCAATGGCATTATAGTTATTTTTGGTTCAAACCGAAGCAGGTTTTTCAATATAAGGTACGGTCTGATTAGGAATAAAATTTTAACCCCATTTATTCGCTTTCGGAACATGATAATTATTATTTTATATTGTTAATTTCTACAAGAAATGGCGTTTTATATTGTAAGTTATGATCTCATTGGGGAATAATAAATTTTTAAAATAAAAAGATGGATGTATGTACTTTTAGCTTATAATTATCTATTAGCATGTTATATATCATATCCCTATTAATATTATAAATGCGAAAGTAACTCTGTCTGTCTGTCTGTCTGTCTGTCTGTCTGTCTGTCTGTCTGTCTGTCTGTTCCGTTTTCACGGAAAAACTACTGGACCGATTTGGCTGAAACTCAGTATATATATTTTTTCGATGCCGAGAATGAACATAGGATACTTTTTATCCCGAAAAATGGGATAGTTTCCGGGATAAAAATATATTTGTCTGTTTGTTTGTTATGCTTTTACGGAAAAACTACTGGACCGATTTGGCTGAAAATCGGTATTTATGTAATTTTCATATCCAGGGTGGACAAGGGATATTTTTCATCCCGGATAATGGGATAGATTTTGGGATAGATTTATGTAAAGGTTATCCCAAAAGTAGGATAGGCTTTGGTTGGTTTTGTGATTTGCCATTTTCATCATTTTGGTTATTTTGTCCTTTTTACTCTTTTTTGCTCTTTTGCCCTTTTTTCTATTTTGCTCTTTTGCTTTTTTGCTCTTTTGCTCTTTTGCCCTTTTGCTCTTTTGCTCTTTTGCTCTTTTGCTCTTTTGCTCTTTTGCTCTTTTGCTCTTTTGCTCTTTTGCTCTTTTGCTCTTTTGCTCTTTTGCTCTTTTGCTCTTTTGCTCTTTTGCTCTTTTGCTCTTTTGCTCTTTTGCTCTTTTGCTCTTTTGCTCTTTTGCTCTTTTTGTCCTTTTAGCTTGATTGTTTTCATTGACGGGGGATAGATAAACAAAACTAGGACTGTTTGTAATAGAAGATGAAAGTTTGGATGAGACCAATCATTTCTCAAGTTCATAGATATAAAAATTCATCGTCTATAAAAATGCGATAGTAACTCGATATGTCTTTCTGTTAAGTTTTTGGAAAACACTGGGAATACTGGATCGTTTTTATTGTAATTTTGTTTAAATGTAGTTTTAATGCCGAAAATTGACATATTTTATATACTAATGCCAGGAGATCGGATAGTTTGCGATATAAAATTAAGTGAATTTTTCGGGTGCAAATGGCACTAACATAAAAATGTTGTACACTGTAACCTGTATTAACGCCTGCTCTTTAAACAAGAAGCAGGAACTAGAGGTTAACCCGCGGCGCAGCCGCGGGGTAAACTCTAGTTAATATTATAAATGCGAAAGTAACTCTGTCTGTCTGTCTGTCTGTCTGTCTGTCTGTCTGTCTGTCTGTCTGTCTGTCTGTCTGTCTGTCTGTCTGTCTGTCTGTTCCGTTTTCACGTAAAAACTACTGGACCGATTTGGCTGAAACTCAGTATATATATATTTTCGATGCCGAGAATGAACATAGGATACTTTTTATCCCGGAAAATGGGATAGTTTCCGGGATAAAAGTATATTTGTCTCTCTGTTTGTTATCCTTTTACGGAAAGACTTTTGGACCGATTTGGCTGATACTCGGTACATATGTAATTTGAATACCGAGGGTGGACATGGGATATTTTTCATCCCGGATGATGGGATAGATTTTGAGATAGATTTATGTAAATTTTATCCCGGAAACTAGGATAGGTTTTTTATTTGTGGTTGGCCATTTTCATCATTTTGTTTATTTTGGTCAATTTGGTCGTTTAGGTAGTTTTGATTAGTTTAGTTGTTTTGGTAGTTGTGGTAGTTTTGGTTGGTAGGTTTGCTATTTTCGGTAGTTTATGCTGGTAGTTTTGGTAGTTTCGGTTATTTTGGTAGTCGTGATAGTTTTGGTAGTTTTGGTATTTGTGGTAGTTTTGTTTAGTAGATTTGGTAGTTTCGGTAGATTTGGTAGTTGTGGTAGTTTTGATTGGTAGATTTAGTTATTGTAGTAGTTTAGGTAGTTGTGGTAGTTTTGGTTTGTAGATTTGATAGTTATGGTAGTTTTGGTTGGTAGATTTGGTTATTTTGGTAGTTGTGGTAGTTTTGATAGTTGTGGTAGTTTTGGTTTGTAGATTTGGTAGTTTTGGTTGGTCGATTTGGTATATTCGGTTGTTTTGGTAGTTGTGGTAGTTTTGACAGTTGTGGTAGTTTTGGTAGTTTTGATAGTTGTAGTAGTTTTGATAGTTGTGGTAGTTTTGGTAGTTTTTATAGTTGTGGTAGTTTTGGTAGTTGTGGTAGTTTTGGTAGTTTTGATAGTTGTGGTAGTTTTGGTAGTTGTGGTAGTTTTGGTAGTTTTCATAGTTGTGGTATTTTTGGTAGTTTTGATAGTTGTGGTAGTTTTGGTAGTTGTGGTAGTTTTGGTAGTTTTGATAGTTGTGGTAGTTTTGGTAGATTTGATAGTTGTGGTAGTTTTGGTAGTTGCGGTAGTTTTGATAGTTGTGGTAGTTTTGGTAGTTGTGGTAGTTTTGGTAGTTGTGGTAGTTTTGGTAGTTTTGATAGTTGTGGTAGTTTTGGTAGTTGTGGTAGTTTTGGTAGTTTTCATAGTTGTGGTATTTTTGGTAGTTTTGATAGTTGTGGTAGTTTTGGTAGTTGTGGTAGTTTTGGTAGTTTTGATAGTTGTGGTAGTTTTGATAGTTTTGATAGTTGTGGTAGTTTTGGTAGTTTTGGTAGTTGTGGTAGTTTTGGTAGTTTTTATAGTTGTGGTAGTTTTGATAGTTGTGGTAGTTTTGGTAGTTGTGGTAGTTTTGGTAGTTGTGGTAGTTTTGGTAGTTTTGATAGTTGTGGTAGTTTTGGTAGTTGTGGTAGTTTTGGTAGTTGTGATAGTTGTGGTATTTTTGGTAGTTTTGATAGTTGTGGTAATTTTGGTAGTTGTGGTAGTTTTGGTAGTTTTGATAGTTGTGGTAGTTTTGGTAGATTTGATAGTTGTGGTAGTTTTGGTAGTTGCGGTAGTTTTGATAGTTGTGGTAGTTTTGGTAGTTGTGGTAGTTTTGGTAGTTTTGATAGTTGTGGTAGTTTTGGTAGTTTTGATAGTTGTGGTAGTTTTGTTAGTTTTGGTAGTTGTGGTAGTTTTGGTAGTTTTGATAGTTGTGGTAGTTTTGGTAGTTTTGATAGTTGTGGCAATTTAGGTAGTTGTGGCAGTTTTAATTGGTGGATTTGGTAGTTTTGGTTGGTAATTTGGTAGTTTCGGTAGTTTTAGTACGTTTGGTAGTTTTGGTCGTTTGTGTAGTTTACACAATATTTAGTTATATAAATAGAACTAGAACGGGTTGAAATAAGGTATTAAAGGTTGTATGGGGGATCAATCATTTATCAAGTTTATAGATATAAAAATTCATAATCTTTAAAAAAATGCGACTTTCACTCGATCTGTCTGTCTGAATACCGAAAATGGACATAGATACTATTCATCCCGGTAGATGGGATAGTTTGCGATATAAAATGAAGTAAATCTTCCGAGGGCAAATAGCACCAACATAAAAATACAATACAATATATCCTGTATTAACGCCTGCTCTTAAAACAAGAGGTACGCACTAGAGTTTGACGCGCGGCGGAGCCGCGGGGTAAACTCTAGTTGTTTTATATATCAAAAATATATTTTCAAAACATAATGTCAATCAAGTGTCTCATTTACTTACCACAAAAATAGGTTTAATTAAGATTTGTAATTCCCAGTTTCTGGATACCATATATATAAAAGTTATGGTACAACAAGTACTGAAGAAAAATTATGCATACATATTTTATTATTATATCACGCTTGTTTCCCGTAGGGTGGTAGACAGAGGCGATGGATTTCCACTATTGGTTAGTCTCGTCATACACGTTTATTATAGGTGTTTTTACCTGGTCATTTTTGAGGACATCTGCGATTTGATCATGGTAGGTACGTCACGATCTACCGGTAACAAGAAAAATTATATATTACCTATTTAACTGTTCGCAAAATAGCTCCATAAAAACTGTATGTTGTGGTGGCACTTAACACACAGTTAACATATTTTTTTTAAATTATAAATTTTTCAATGTAAGTATCCGATACTGAAATTAAGCTTCTGTGAAATATTACGTGTTGTGCTATAAAGATTCGATAATAGCCTTGATATGGGTCTCGTGGATATTAACTGGACAGATCGCTGAACATGTTTCAGTGAAAACTCACTAGAACAGAACCGGGTAAAACAATTTTCACACTGCATGCCTTTCGTTAAGGCTATATTCCCATATACGGCACATAACTTGTGTGCTTGCATTTACGGAATTAATACAATAAAATTTGTCTGAAGTGTACGTCTTTTTCTTTCATTTTTAAATTGAACACTACTTGATACTTTGAACATGGTAACGAAACAAAATTAAGTAAAATTCATCTGTCGACAAAACCCGCAATCACTTAGTTGCCATTGGGTTGGCACATTTGAGTTCTTTACTAATCCAGTCCATATCTAGATGGCATATTTGTGATATTTGTGACATTTAATATTTGATCAAGTACAGCGAACCCGCTATGTCAAGGAAAGTGCGGATATTAAGAATTCACATCAAGCAAGCGTTTAATAAAAAAAAGTATGTTGTAAGTCAACATTTAGAAATTATCTAATAAAATGCGTGTTTATCGAGAAATTGTAGAATTCAACAGCGGCGCAGTTATAAATAAAATGAGAGAAATGGAGCTTTTTTTTACGTGGCCAGAGCCATGCCATGCACGCCATTTTTATCTTCATTACAACTCTTTGGATCAGCTCGATGGGTGTGATACTACGCTCTCACAGACAATCGACGTGAAAGCATCGGAACTCTCACTCATCGCATGAAAAACGATTAGCCTTGAGCTAATCGTGTTTGGGTGTGGGTATTATGTGTTGTTATACACATAACAACCACATGTTAACGGTGAAGGACACCTAACACACCATGTTACCATGTGTGTACATGGTGCGAAATATTTCCTGAATAGTGTATGTTACCCGGCCAGGTTTGAACCTATGTAATTTGAAATATGAGTTTATAACGCGAGTGCCACTAAGCTCCCACGTTTTAAAATACAGACTTAAGAGTAAAACTCTAAATCATTCTAGTTTTACTGTATTCAAGGTAGCCTGATTATCCAAATCAATATGGCAGCCAGCAGGGGCGTCTTAACCACGCTGCGCACTGATGTACAAGAAAATCGGCATGCGCCCCTTTAACCACAATAAAAATAGAATGAAAAAGGTTTCATTTCTTTTTTAGGGCACCATAAACATTTTAGCAAAAATGAAACTCCAAGTCCGTCCGACCGTTTGTCTGTTGTATGAAATGTGCAGGTATAAGACGATAAGCTTGCGCCTCCTAGGCCCTTGCACCCATCCCTTACATACAATTCTAACACTCCTAGGTAAAGACGGCCCTGGCGGTCAGAGTTTGATAATAAATTTAACATATACACATTACATATTTGTTAACAACAATAGACACTTGACATCCATACTGCACAATCTTATCTTCTTTATCTGATTACATATCAGTTGGTAGGATATCTGGTATCAGATATTGGCAAAGGTCCATTTCTGAATTAACAAATGTTACTTTTCCTGCAGTGTTTTCATCTAACCTGAAAATTACAACAGTATAATAATAAAGGTCAAAGTTACCAACACTATAGATCTAATGCACAAGATAATAATAACAAACAAACAATTATATATCTATTAAAATGCTAAGCAAGCTAGTTTATCTTATGGATAATACAAAACAGATGTAAAAAAAGAAAAATATTGCTATTATATTGCAATAACTTACCATCCTTTTATAACCGCCCAGCATCCTGAAAAAAATGTTGGTGCATTGATTATAAGACATACTCCAAGTCTCTCTGGATAATGTCTACTGAGTAGCCAGATCAAGTTTTTCAACACTTGATAGTCCATGCAGGATAAAGTGAAGTTGTTAAGGTCAAAAACAATACACAGGTTGTCAATGACTTCTTCAAAACACCTCTTACTTGCATCTTCCTATAAACAACAGAAAACCTGTTAATTACACTATCAAGTTACTGTACCTAAAGCTCTGTTTCAAAATATGAATAAATTATGAGGGATTTCATTGTATCAACTTTGCCTCATGTCATAGGTATACATATATATGTACTAGGTATGATAGATTTTTGTAATATTGAAATGAGCTGGATTATTGATGGGATAATATTAGTAGGGTAGTTTGTATAGATTGTCTCACTACTCAGCTTGTTTCATCATCATTCGGATATAAAAGTGTATAAGCAGTGATAAACAATTCGCATTCTAGATTTGGTCTGATGCACATGTTGTAGTAGAGTACTATGGTGGATAATTAAATTTAAAAATTAACTTAGGGTGGTTATAGTTATGGGACACCTTTTATTTATTATGAACCGATCCAAGATTTTTAAATATAGCCGTTAGAAGGTTAAGGCGGCTCCATTTCGCTTCACTCCCGTCTTCATCTTCATGGTCATTTTTTTTATAACCATCCAAAATTCACTTTATATCTCAAATAATAAATAAAAGTGTCTCATATCTATACTGCACCCCTAACCTATATATTATTATATAAATATAATTAATGAACTGGATGCATGCTCTTGTTGTAATAATACAAGTAATGAGCTCTAAATAACCCTGGTTAATTAGTGAGTACCCTGTTTTGTTCTCTGATAATTTACATTCAGCTACTGTATGTATCTATATAGGTATGTTTTGGTATTAATGGAATATATTACCATTATTGCTATTTGCTTATGAAACATCATGAAAATTAATTTATAACCAAAGTAATCAAAAAGAATAAACTCAGTTTCATATTACATTTACCTATTCTACACTGCTTCATATGTTTAAAGATGAGTTCCTCAAGGTTTTTTGAATTTTCAGAGATAAAAAATATTCTACTTGCATGTTCCTTATAATATTAATTATTACATGAAATTCATAGAAATTATTTAACATTCACATATATTATAGCAAATCATAATAAATAATAAACTTATTCAAATGAATAAATATAATATAATGTATATGTTACAAGTTTATCGGTTATACATTAAATACACTTGAAGGTGAGCAACTGCTCACATTCTAGTGTGCAAGTGTGTGATTCTCCATTGTTATTTCACAATGGAAATACCTGTGCAAACTAACAGTTATTGTGAATAAGTATTTACTAGCTAAGCATGTTCTTTTCCTGTACAATGATTAAAAAAATTAAATGTGAATGTAGTCAAATAAGATATAAAAATTATACATAATATGAAAAAGATATTACTATTTATAATATGAAAACAAAGTTATACAATTACCAAACAGTAAACAATAAATTTTGTGAGTTCATCGATATTTCTGTGACTGGAGCTGTGATTCTTGGCTGGGATGTACACTATAGGCCTGCCTATTATATCTCTATGTCGCAAGACTCTTGCTTTGTCAGAATATTTCTCTAGCAGTTCTTTATTGTTGTGTAGTTCAGCAACCCCATAATCGACGCGCCATTTGTTTGTTTTTAATATGGCCTAGAAAAAAAAACACTTAATTTATAAATATATTTTTGTATATATAAATATGCACATGCAGTAAGGGCGTTAAATTGGAATTAGTTTGAATAAAATTCGCATCAATGAAAACAAGTTTTGAAAGTATATAGTAAATGTTTGTCGAAGCTGAACATATGGAATCACTTTTACTTACTTGAAAAGCATTATCTACCGTTTTAAAAGCTCTTAAATATCTTCTTAATGAAAAATCATTGTGATATTGGTCTGGATCTGCTGCTACAATCATATTCATCCTGTCTTTTAGCTGTTTTAAATGTTCCTCATTAACTGGTTTCAGTTCTTCGGCCATCGTAATAAGTATTTCAACACAACTTAATTAAAAAATTCTGGAACTTGAACAGAATCTTAAATGGATAAGATAATTTTTCCTATCAACAAAATGTTGAAACTTTAATATCCGTTTATGTATACTTTATTATTATTATCATTCGCTTTGCTTTTCTTTCCGTCTTGTCTTCAAGTCTTGTTAGTTTTTGGTTTTTCTTGCATTAATTGTGATTTGAGTTTTCGACAGTTGACGTTTGAGATATGACAATACCAATAGTATACTTATTTAATACAGGCAAAGAGCATAGATCATACAGTCTCGTCAGAAAAACCTATCGTATAACCCCTAGCGCACAGGTTTTGCTGCAATCTGCAACGCTTCTTAAAATAAACGCCCAAAGGCCTTAAAAAAGGTCTCAATGGTGAAGTCCCAAGACTGAATTTTATGTTTAAATTGTATGTTACAGTAATCGCATAAGTTTGAATTTTTAATCTTGTATCAGGTGAATGAAGGACAAGAAAAATAAATAATAGTTAAAAAAAAAAACAAAAAATACGCATATATAGAAAATCCAACTTAAAAAATAGAAAATAAATTTGAATTAAAAATAGTGTAAGAAAAAATGATTTTATTGTTAAAAAAAGCGTGGAGTGCTTTTCAATAATTTTTTCTTATTTTTCTTCTTTTCTATAAAAGCGTATGTTTTAGTTTTTTTTAACTATTATTTATTTTTCATTTTTTAGTTGAATTTTCTATAAAAGCGTATTTTTTAGCTTTTTTAAACTATTATTTTTAGTGATTATTTAGTGATTTAATTCCCTTCTCCGCATGATAAAATGGAACGTTATGTAAAAATAAGCTTTTTTTAAAAAGGTTATTAAATACAAGCTTTTGAGATCCTGCATATCATGTAGCAGCAGAGTGCTAGCCAAGACAAGTAAAACGAGCTCAAACACGACGGGTCTATCTTGTTTAGTACAGGAGTTCCTATGGCCACCTTCCGACTCCATCATCAGATCCATATTATTGCATTGTCACGCGATATACACATACGTGCAATATTTCAGCTCAATCGGAAACCGGGAAGTCGATCAAATTTAACTTGAAAGATTCCGTTACATACTAACATACGTATGAAGCTAATAAAAAGCGTATAAAAAGGACAAAAATGGATTACCTGCTGTTGGTCAAACGTACTAAACTTAATACAGCAAACTTCTACTTCTACATCTATTTTTTCAATTATCTTCAAAAATATTAAAAATGAAATTTAACTTAAAATCCAATTTAATAACCTTAATAAGCAAAAAATTCCTTTAAAATTAATAGTAACATTTATTTATTTCAAACATTCGAAACAATCATGATCGTCCTCATCAACCCAAAGGTCTATTAGAAGGTATTAAATTTTGAATTAAGTAAATTTTGCCAGGTGGTAGGGCATTTGTCCGACTGGATGGCGCGATAGAGTATGCCGCCATAACAACGTTGTGTTGTGTTCCGGCGTTAATGACCAGGTACCAGTTTCCTTTAAGAGAGCAGCAGCGCATTTGCAGCACCTTTGGTGTTGCAAATGTCCATAGGCGATGGTAACCGCTTTCCATCAAGTGGGCCGTCTGCCTGTCTGCTGAACTCCTGCAAAAAAAAATTAGTTCAGTATATCTAAGATCCATATAAAGTTTTTATGTAAATGGCAAATATAGAATATAAGAACTATTTTTGATAAGCATAAAAATATAAATCGTAAAGATTTCATGAATACATTAAGATTTATTTTCACACTCGATGATCTTGTTCGATGTTTAGTCAAGATAGACATTTTTTTGTTTTTGTTGGCACTGTTGCATGATCATATATATACAAAATCCTCGAACATACATTTGGAAACATCACTTTATAAAAAGGTGGTAATTTGAAATTAGGAGCAATGGGTCCTAATAAAGTTAAAGTTGAGGTACTTAGAATAGTTAGAATAGTACCCAGGGCGTTCATTTGATGAAATTGGATTTGGTGTTGGCTTTATAAGGACCGTGGGCGCTAAGAGGGTATGACCCAAGATCAATTTAGTATTCTGAAATATAGATCAAATTTCTTAGCCTTATTTAAAATAAATTTTTAAGCATTTAGACCCAAACCTTCGTCGCGTAACTTTTATATTTAAGTAAAAACGAAGTATATATAAACCTAAAACTAGAAATATCTCTATATAAATGCATAACTTCTATTCTCAAATAAAAGTTTTTGAATTTTTAAAATGGCTAGAAGATCAATTCGAATTATTCGCAAAAAAAGGATGTAGGGCATGTATGTATTTTGATCGACTTAAAACACTTAGGTTTGGCAATCAAACCTAATATTTAATTAGAACTAAATGAAGGATGATGGTCCTTACGTAAATGTCTTTTGTAATTTATGTCTTGCAACTATTGTTACTCTTTTGACTAATACCTATTACACATCTATATATAAGTATCTATGGATGTTACTATGTATAAGATCGATGGATTCCGAAACCAAAAGGAAATTGCTAAGAATCCAGAACCACTTTCTACGCACTGCAGTCGACGCTCCACGTTATATTAGGCTCGTCAACCTGCATCGCGACCTGGAGCTTCTCTCTATCAAGGATTACTTATCTCTATTAAGATTCTTTCACCATGTCCTCTATCACCTCTGATGACGGAAATGGTCAACTACAAACCCACCCCGAACGCTCCCACGAGAAAACGACGTCCTCGCAATGTACTCATTGACGAGCCAGATAAAATCACCCGATTTCTCGCGATAATGAACCGAGGCTTAGAATATCAGCCTGACATAACAGACGCAGATAAAAAAGACGACGGAGAGCCCCCGGCTCGGATCGTCTCACATAAAATTAAGACACACCAATCGCATCCACTCATTACAGACACAAGTAGCCATACATGATTAGCTTAGGCGTGTTGCTGGAGAGTTTCTTCCGCCGCTTATTCTCCTCCAGCTATAACACGTTGCAAAGCGGTAGTAAAGATAGACCAGGACCGGCTCCGCCGGCGGAGTCGGCGACGAGTCCCTACTATATAAACACTTCAGCCTGTTGGTTTAGCTCGTTCAGCCTTTCACGGCTTAATCCTATAGAGTCAATTCCCCTGGAACGGCCGAGGTCAAACCTCACAGGAGCTGCCGCCTCCTCTAGCGCGCTGCTTCCGGACTGAATTAACGCCCTTTCCATCAGGTGGGTCGTCGCGGTAGTTTGCCTTCGCAATAATCGATGTACGGGTGGAAAACGTCTCGGCGGAATAATTGACCTTTCTTGGATGAAATGCAATTAAATTTTTGCAAATTGCCGGGATTAAGTATACCTATTATAGTCCACCGGCATTGATTGCAAATGGGTCAAGATTTAAACTAATAACTGACCCCTTGAGAAAAACAGTTTATTCATAATTACATTAATTTTGTAATTATGAATAATACTTTTTGATAACTTTTTTAACGAATCTAAAAATATCGAATAATTATTATGAATAAGGGGGTTAATGGCTACAGTAACATTAATGTGGTGACTCTGGACTGGGTTGCTCAATTTTATTATATACAGGGGTTTTTTTTATTGCTTGCGTTTAGCAGACAAGCAGACGGTCCACCTGATGGAAAGCGATCACCATTGCCATGAACATTTGCAACATCAAAGGTTGCTACCAATGTGTTGCCGCTCTCTAAAGTGATACTGTAACCTGGCCACTAATACCGAAACACAACTCAACGTTGCTTTGGCGGCATACTTGTTTTTTTGCCTCCCCCCTTTCTTTTTATAAAAGAGGGTATTCCTTTCCTCTATATATATTTATCTTTTGGGATATAGGGGTACTGTTATTTTTCTTTTAATCTATTTTCAAAACTTACACTAATACTCTTATATGAAATAATGCTATTAGTAGAAGGTACCACAATCCATGGTAGCTTAGTGGCTAGCGTACGCGTCCCGAACTCAAAGTGAGCGGGTTCGAATCCTGGCTGAAAAGCATGCACCATTTAGCCAGTTTTTATTACCTAAATGTGTGTATTGTTATAATTACCATGTGATAACGTTGAAGTCGTAATGAAACCTGCACATCGAGATAACCGGTTTGTCAACCCCATTCAATCCCGTTCCCCCGATAATTGGGAGGCCCGAACCCAGCAGTGGGACGTTTATGGGCTATAATTATATTTATCATATACTTACCTACTTTCGTTTGGTGGTATTACCCAAAATGGAACATCATTGTTTTTAGAGTTCCTATACTTAAAGGTATAAAATGTCCTTGTTTAAGTTTACCGACTGACACCTTTGAATAAACAAATCGAAATGTTCTCACTTGATCTGTATTTTGAACGAAAAACGTATGTATTTTCTAAATATTTGTAATTTTAGAAAAAAATGCATAAATATGCTTAATTTTAACATGGGCGTAAGTAGGCTAACTTCCAGCTTTATGTACCTATACTTATATTCATTTTTTCTACGATCGACCCCAATATTATCTAATGTATGATACTGTTACGGGCAATTTGATTAATCGGGCATTATTAATATGGACCGATCACTATGAATAATGACCAAGAGCGTGGGTCAATTTGATAAATTAATTAATTTGATCGGCCCATATTAATAACATTTGACGGCTCGTGGTCCATTAAAGACATCACAGTTTGAGATAACTTGAATTTATCACTTGGACCGGGCAGTATGTATACTTCCCTACTTCTAGGCGGACAATGTGATAAATTCGGTTACCTTTCAATAAGAATTATGCAAGTTTAATTCATTTAAGGATGGGGTATAGTTATATGGCACTTTTATTTATTGTAAACAAAGTCGAATTTTCTTAATATAGGTTAGAAAGCCTTAGCTTTCGTCTTTTTTTTATAATCACGCTAAATTCACTTCATGTCTTAAATAAAAAATAAAGTGTTGTTTAACTATACCCTAACCTTTAATAAACAAACATTTACAGTTCATCTGTATTTTACTATATTGCCCAAGTTAAGGTTGTCACTATTCACAGTGATCGGATTTATCAATTTTCCCGTAACATTATCATTAACAAAAACTTAATTTAGACGTAGATAAGGTATAAAACCCGAGGAGTTATTACCACCCCAACATGGCGCACCCCACACGCCCCAATTGAAACTTCCCACGTGATTTGAAAGCAAACAGATTTCCTCTCGTCAACAAAAATACACAGGTATACAATTATTTGTGTCAAAATGATTAAATTTCCGAGAAAAGTACGATAAGTAGGCACTTGATTTTATGTGAGATGGTACTTTTATATTTAAAATAAATTTGATACGTGATTATTTTATAGAGAAATACGATTAAAAATTACATATTAAAGACATAAACAAGTAAATATAGTATAATATTTAATAACAGTAATAATTGAATTAAAAACAAAATAATACTGATTGCTGAATTTACTGATTAATGAACCCTATAACTACGTACTTCCCTTATTTTTTATCTGTACCTACTATACAGATTGAAACTTTCAGCGGGGTATCAAGGGGATGTACATTAACCGTTGCAGCTACACAAAAATGATCTTCGGAGATTATTCATAATTTTTCGTGAAATATTGAACCCCATCGACAGATTAAAAAAAAAAATACAGTTAGCAACAAAATGGCCATAATATGCAAAAACTTTTTTGATTTCAATTTATTCTGTTTTTGATACTGATCCAAAACTTATATGAGACAAATCTAGGTCGCAGGACTATGTCAGAACTTGCAAGAAAAAAAATCCGTACAATTAATATGAAAATTAAAAAAAAAACACGATGTTAAACTCTGTGCGAGTTTTTGTTTCAATATTATCTTTTTTTCCAGTCAACAAAAATATTTGATAAATAAAAAAAAGGTTGGATCAGTATCAGAAACATAAATAAAAGCATAAGCATATTTTTTTTGTGTCAAATGGCCATTTTCTTGCTAACTATACATATTTTTGAAAATCTATGTATGGGTGTAAAAACTTCACGAAAAATTATGAATAGTCTCCTAAAGCCATTTTAGTGTAGCTGCAATGTTAAAGTACGTCCCGTTACTGCCCCGCTGAAAGTTTCACTCTGTATAACCTATTACAGGTTTAACAAACCTCGGTAGCCAAGGATCTTATAATAATAACAGTCTATAACCGTCCCACTGCCGGGCTCGAGTCCACTATTATAGGGGAACGGACAGTATTATCAACGCACGCTTGTCCAAGGCAGCTTATTAGGTTTGCCACATTGGTTGTCTCAATGTGTAGGTTTCATCACAATGTTTTGTTTTACCGTTAGCACGTGGTAATTATAAAAATATGCATATTATATATAGTTCAGAATACTGCCTCAACAGTTTGTTTTCCGACTAGGATTTGAACTTGATTTTGTGACGGCTGCGGTAACGACTAATCTACCACTACGCGTATCACCAAGGAACATACTTTATGATAACTTTAATGTTCGATGACAGTTTTATTTAATGCTACCTTACAATATCTATTGTATAATAATGTTTACTCTCTTTAGGATAAGAGACCGTTGACAGTAAAATCTGGCAAATGAGGAATCGTTCTTCTAAAATCGTCTATCGTGCAACAGAAACTATAGCCGATATCGATACGGTCTGGCTGCCATCCGATCCAGTTAAATGCTGCGTTGTTGCGACATCTGTCGGTGCAGAATTGGAGTGATTGCACCTCGGCTTCCGTGTAGTATGGATTGTTGATGCTTATAAAAGCAGTACCAATACGACGAGACTCATCGTAAATCACCTAAAACACAAACAATAAGCTTAACCTTAAAGCAAATTATATAATTAGAAAAAACTAGCAGGCCCGACAGACGTTGTCCTATCCTAAAAAAATAGAACTCAGGTGCAGCGCCACCTACCGGGTCCAGTTGTGAATCTAAACTAGGGTTGCCAACCCCAAAAAAAAAAATAGAACTTGAAGTTGGAAAAACCAGGACAATTCAGTTTAACTACAAGACGCAGTAATATAGTTGCAATAGTTAAATTAATATGTAGTGAAACTAAGTTAAATTTAATTCAAGTAATGATAATAATCATATTTTTTAATAATAAAAGTATTTGAATAATTATACGAGTTATTAAAATACATGACCTTATCAGGGCGTTTTAAAAACACAGAAAAGTTTGTCTTAAAGTTGAGACACTGAAAATGTTACAGAAGGTTTAGGGTAAATCGACTTTATCAAAAACACGTGCTTATGAGTGGTACAAAGTGTTTAAAAGCGGTCGAGATATGTTGGAAGATTTGCCTCGCCCTGGTATGCCACTAACGTCTTCAACTGAAATTAATATCGCGAAAGTGAAGGAAATAGTCACTGAAAATTCTCACTCAAGTTTGAGAGAAATAGCCGCTGAACTTTCTGTGTCGCGCGAGTCGATCCGTATCATTCAAAATAATCACTTGGGTATGAAACATGTTGCCGCTCGGCTAGTCCTAAGAGAACTGAATTTTCTCCAAAAACTCAACCGCATAAGAGTCGCCGAGGACATGCTAGAACGAGTCAATTCCGACTCAACATTCATAAAACGCGTTGTTACTGGTGCCGACTGGTGGCGGGTTTACGAGTTTGACATCCAAGATAGTCAACAAATGTCGGAGTGGTGCCTTCCAACTGAACCAAAACCGAAAAAACTACGCCAAAGTCGATCAAAAGTCAAAGTCATTATGACTGTTTTCTTTGACTATCGCGGTGTTGTGCACTCGGAATTTTTACTGGAAGGTCAAACGGTAAATAAAATATATTATTTTATGTGTACGTTATGCGGCGTTTAAGAGAGCAAATTCGACGAAAAGGCCAGATTTGTGGAAAGAAAATTCTTGGATTTTGTACCACGATAATGCGCCTTCCTACAAGGCCATCATTGTGAATGAATTTTTGACCAAAAACTCAACAAATACCATCGAACAATCACCTTATTCATCAGATACGGATTCTTTTTTCTAAACTCAAATTACCACTTCCTGGCAATCGTTTTCATTCGGTAGAAGATATAAAAGAGAATTCGCGACGGGAACTAAACTCAATTCCGAAAAAAGCGTTAAAAAAATGTTTTGATGATTGGATTATTCGTTGGTGTAAGTGTATCGTTTCTGAAGGAGCATACTTTGAAGGTCATAAAGTAAATTTGAATGAATAACTAACATTTTGTATATTATTGACCTGTTCCCGGTACTTTTTTGACGGAGTAGTATGTTTTATAACATTAGTTATTGGACCAGTAAAATAAAATTAGTTATGTACATTATCAACTAAATAAATAAATTGTTACTGGCTTTCAGTTTTGTTGATTTCATTCAAAGTTACGTTCTATAGACATTCTTAAGTGTCAAATCGGGCTTTTTATTTTGTGATTATTATAAGGAAAACTATTAGCCAGGAAAAATACTTTTTTCCATGGTATTAAGAACTAGGGATTTAGGGAAATGTTCAAAACAATTAACCGCAAACGTGAGTTTTGTGAAAATGAATTCTTGTTCTTTATGTTTCTTACGTGTATCCTGTACTTACAATATTTTTTAGAGTAAAGAGGGGAAATAGTATTCAGTAGAGGTGTTGCTCTATAAAAAGACAAATTGGCGTAGTTCTCTTCACTTGTGTCAAACCGCCAAGCCGCCTGGGACAAGCATGGCAGGTATACTGTCCGTTCCCCTATAGTGGGAGGCTCGAGCAGTGGTACGTTTATGGGCTGCTTTTATTATATAAATAAAGCAATTAGACGCAAATCATACAAATTTGTGCCTTCTAATTTCGTACGCTTTTGTCATATCGGGTCACATTTCCTAGGTGAGAAAATGAGAATTTTCCGCAGAATACGAACTCAAAGTTAGCCTTATGAAACTGCGGGGAAAGCATAGCCTTTTTATGGATATAATATATTCCTGATAATCTCCATTTCGGTGAATTGACACTGTTTGAAATAAATAGTACCTACTTATTTATTTCTTAAAAGCACACGGGACATCTATGTAAATAACTCGACACAAACATAAAACATGAATTGAATATTAAGTAATTACCTTGTAAAAGTAAAGCGGTACTGGAATTTGGGGATTTTTATTTGAATCATAATAAAGATAAATATCCACAAGGCGATCGTTTTGATTTTTGAGCTGAGTCACGCCGTAAGTTCCGGTGTACACGATGGTATTGTAACCCGCTTCTCCAATGCGTTTACGAAGATTCTGTGTATAATAAATACAATTAAAATAACTAAGTATAGTACCTATACCAGTGCAGTGTATGAAATAGTAGAAAAGGAAAATGCTGAAATTGAAGACAATAACTATTTTAATTTGCTAAAAATATTTGCAAATGCTGTACTTGCTAGGCAAACTGCGTAAGTGCGCACCCACAACTATAAATTACATTTCGCTAAGCTTATTTATACATTGATCTGTTATTATCTTTTTCATCGCTTCCTAAACATACAATATTTTTAAGTAAATATATTACATTTGTAGAAATATACTTGCGAAAAAAACCTAAATTAAAATCGTTTACTCTCAACACTCTTAACAGTGACTTATTTTTGATACATTTTATCATGTACTCAATAGTTCCACACAGTAAGCTGTTGTTCTTGCAAGGTTCAAATTTTGAGTCACACAGAGCTCTTCACTTTTATTTTGTCTAATTTGCGAACCTTGCGAATAGTCTAAGTACTTTGCGAACTTTGGGTTTCCTTGTTGCAACAACCACTACGACGGCAGACCACTTATTATAGGATTTTTGGTCTACCCCTTTCAGAAGATGTCATATTTTGTTGTGTACTTAACGTATTGGTTTTAAAAAATCCTGGCAATTCCAGAGTCGGTTTCTAACTTTTTCACAGTTTGTTTGCTACGTTACGGACATCAAAGATTGATTAGGGTCTACCAAAATACCTTCCATTTACTAGCGTAGTTGGCTCATACGAAATATTCGGAACTTACCTGTGTTAATGGAACCTGACTGCCTGATTTTTACATGAAGAACTTTTGAATATAATTTAGGTACAAAAAATACCTGTTCTAGATAGTTCCAGTTGCCAGCATTGAATGGCTGCCACTGCGGGGCGCAATTGATGAAGTAAAATGTCAAACGCTGTCCGGTAGCAAAAATGAAATCAGATTTGGCGGCGAGATGCCCTCGCGCCAAATATTGAGAATTTGTTACGTATTTATCGGCCAACTCAGATCCCACGAGGCTTCCTATTGTTTGCTTTTGCGTAGCTTGAGTGTACATTGTGTTAACTGACACGCCAGGGAAGAAACTTCCCGCTGTGAAGGTTAAAATTACTTTGACGACTTCAAAAGTTTATGAGTAGTTTTGTTGTGATGTTGTGGAATTGATGATAACCAGGCTAAAATATATTATTAATATACGAAGGAATAGAATTTGGTATAAAATTATGTCGTTTGTTTTACGAAATTCAATTATTTTTTGCTGACAGTTTCTCACCTTTATAGAAAGCCTTTATTGTTCGTAGTCTAAGACACTCACCGAGGTCTTGGTTTGTTTTACGAAATAATTATTTGAATAAATAACATTTGAGTTAAATTGTGTGTTTAGATGGTTAGTTTAAAACATTTTCTACTTTAATATCTAACTTTAGATGTTCTTGAAGTTGACTAAGACATTTAAATATCATTAAATCGTATAATTGATTAAAAAAAAACGTATTTGTAAAAAAATATCTAACGAAAATTTACCGAGCCAGCTAGGTCTATCAACATTCGATTGGTGTACAGCATTGGTCGGATTTTGTTCATACCAAACATATAGAACCTCCAAACGCTTCTGATCAAAACAGGACCAATATAAAGGATAGAAAACTCCGTCAACAGTGAATCCGGCTCTGAAATTGAAATAAAAACCTTTTTCTAGTTGCTGACGTTAGGATGATCGTCTTATATGGGGGTCAAACTAAAAAAGTTCCCAGATGAAAGCAATAAGTTTTAGTTCAAGAACCAACAAGTATGCCGCTAGTGTGGGTAAAGAGTTAGGTAGGTATAATATGATTTATTATATCTACTCACGGAATGAATACAAATAGTAAGTATTTATATTTATTTAATTGTTATGATTTCTTCATAATACTTTAAATTATAATATTATTTACTAC
Source organism: Dendrolimus kikuchii (assembly GCA_019925095.2). NCBI lineage: Eukaryota > Metazoa > Arthropoda > Insecta > Lepidoptera > Lasiocampidae > Dendrolimus > Dendrolimus kikuchii. The sequence continues at coordinate 14,955,108 of CM034394.1, forward strand.
GAAAAACTTGTAGGGATGCCTTTTTAATTTTCCACTTTAGTTACGGTAGCGCCAACAATATTTTGACGGATATTTTTTTATTTATACCCAAAAACAGTTCTTTTTACCCTGTCTTTCACGCATGGTACCCTAGTCTCGGAGAACTTATGTAGTGTTCATACGTCATTGGCTCATGCCAAATGCTAAAAAGTTTTTGATTTTACGGTTCCGTAGTCTTTCCCAAAAAACGCAACACTTCTAAAATCGTCATGACTGTCCATTCGTCTGTTTTTGTTTATTATATATGTGCGCTAACCGGTAAATACTGTGTCTATTTATTCATTACAACGATATTAAAACAAATATTAAAAACTGCTTTGGAAGTTGCGGTAGACTTATGTATCATCATGGAAGAAGACCTTTTATCAGTACAGGGACGGACAAAGAATACTACTACTACTAAAAAGACGACAAAACAACCCACGGCCAGGTGGTAGGGCCCTTCTGAATGGCTACCACCCCTGGTCTAGAGCTTGCCGCCATAACAAACCTTGAGTTGTGTTCCTTCATTAGTGGCCAGGTTCCAGTCCTATCTACGAGTCCGGCAGCACTTTGGTAGCACCTTTAATGTTACAAATGTTCATAGGCGACGGTAACCACTTTCCATGACAGTTGGGCCCTCAGCCTGTCTGCTGTACTCCAACAATAAAAAAAAGCCTAGAGGTACTGTCTGCTTTCATACAACAAGTACATTGAACTATGTAGTACAATGAAGGAAAGATGTTTTTAATTTGTCTTTTATCTACGATGATATTTATTGCTATATTCTTCATTTAGAATCTTATATCTAATAGTGTAACCAACCTTATAACTAAGTTATCGTTGAAACATCTTTCTGAGGTGGATTGTGCTTCATGGTAAGAGTGTGAGGAGCAAGTTATTTGACCAAACTCACTGTGGCCTGACAGCCAATCATCTCCGGAGATTAAAGCATCAGCTACACATGTTGCAGTCTGTAAAAATACAGTAACTTTATGAAAAAAAGATCTGGAATCTTATAAATAAAAACTAAATTTCCTTCTATTTCCATACATCCTGATTACTTATGATGGATTACTGTCCCTGGTTTTGCTTTTTTATCTCACAATAACAACCATGCATAAAACTATAAATAAATATGTGGGGTAAACTACACCGTTGTTGGCATACCACCCAATAATCGGCCCCAGCCAATTGATTAAAATATAAAAAAATCTAAAATGTCTACAAAATAAACTAATATTAAGATTTGTTAAAGTTTGAATAAAATAATACGGTGCCAACAATAGTATAGCTTCTCCTATAAAATTTAATAATTGTTTTAAGTATATGTAGGTATAATCGTTTCCATTGATCAATCCTATCTAATTCCCTGCTGCATCTATGTCGTCAGATTAGTTAAAAAAAATCTTCTAGCTAGGGTGTCTGGTAAAACAATACGCGGTCTTATTAGTACGATCAATTGGGGAGTTCTACCTGGAAAGTTTTCCAGGAGTTTTGAAAATTGGTAATTTTATAGATTTCAATGAGCTCTTCACGAATGTCAATTTTGCCACTTCGTATCGTCGCCGCTAGCGCCGCTATAGTGGAATCAAGGCGGCCAATAGCAGTTTTGGCTAATATATATATATATATATATATATATATATATATATATATATATATATATATATATATATATATATATATATATATATAACAGTAAACCGTTAAAGTTTATAATATATATATTATAAACTTTAATTGATTACTGTTCAATACATTATATGTATAAATTTTAACCGAGTTTAAAAAAAAGGAAGTTTCTCAATTTCTCATATCGTTAATTTTTGCTAATTTTTTTATAGTCCTAACTGTTTTGTTTCTGAATTGATTGTAATCATTCTTTTAACATTCAGTTTGGTATAGTTTGCAGGTGTTTCCATATCAATTTTATTTGGATTAGACCTTACACTCCGAAGACAGCTGAGAATTCTTCAAAATCAAATAAAAATGAATAGTAACTAAAATATTGTTAGGTTTATGACAATCATAAAACCAGTAGGTACCTAATTATGATCAACCGCATGTTGAACTGGACTGAAGTCAAGTTCATTACTGTTAAATACATTGCACGCTTTCCTAGTTTTATAACGCTTATTTATCAAAATTGTAGAGGTATATATTTGTGTCTTAGATTGCCTTTGCCATTATTGTCTTACTAAACCTTTGTTACTAAACCTTGTGAAAAACAAGGTTATTTATTATAGCTTCTTGGGTTCCATGTTCGAGGTTTACTTCTTTTTTCGTCTTAATTGACTACACTATATACGAAAAACACTTGGTGTAGATGAATGTAGATTTTGCGGTGCGCGTAGGACATTTTCTATATTTTACTTTTGTACCTACTTACTTGAAGTTTTTACTGTAAAATGAGTTGAAAAGCTGATATTGTCAAAAAACTGCTATTAGCTGCCATTTTGTCCACTATGGAGTCGCTAGCGGCAACAGTATGCGGTGGCAAAATGGACATTCGGAAGAGCACATCAAAATCCATAAAATTATCCATTTTCAAAACTCCCGGAAAACTTTCTAGGTAACCCTTTTTTCGTCCCAAATGACTCGGCTATATCGTTTTTTCGATTGATTTTGCCAAAAAAGTAATTGTAATTATACAGTTTTATAATTATTTATTTTGGTGAGCAATAAAGTGATGTCTATCTATTTATAATGTTGTCCATCAATAGCTGGCATATCAGTATCAGTAAGACTTGTGTGAAAGAAATTTTTTCAAACTAATAAGTCATCAAAATTATTGCTATTGGGCGTCTTTTTAACTTACGCCTGTTGCCCTATACATAGTGATATTAGGATGTTGCATAATTCGCGACGATCCTGTACATGCTATGTAGACTTGCTCTCCAGTATTGAGATGTATTAATCCTGTGTTTCCAGTCGGCATCAGATAGTTCCCATTGTGCAAATATACTGGTTGTGGCTGGCCCAGATCACCATTTACTCTTATAGTACAGCCTGTAATTTTAAAATGAACGCTCGTCTGTGACTACATTATAAATGGTAGGATTTAAATATTAAGTGCTATTTATACGATTCTAATCTAATATACATAACTCTTTTTGGAATATTTGTCTGTGTGTCAGTTTGAATGTTTGTCTTAATAGGCCCTAAAAAGGCTCAATAAATTGCAATGAAAATTTTTGGGATTAAAATATAGCCACAAATACTATTTTTTCCTGTAGGTTTCCTATGATAAGCATCTAAAACTTTACTAAAGCTGCCTGGCGAGCGTTTGTGTTATTGTAGATTAAAGAAAATATAGGAAAGGATGCTATTCGAAATTACAATATCAAATCCGTCAAACCTGCATTAGAAAAATGTTATTCAATACTACTACTACATTTGAGAAATTGTTTCCCAAAATTTCGTTCTAAATATAAAGGAAATAGGCCGTTTATCACTCTAACCACGAAGCTGTTGATTTGATAATTATAGACATAATGAAATAATTATTTTAATTGACGTATGAGGTGTAGACGGGGTTCGACAAGTCAACAAGAAATGTACGTAAAACGTCTTGAGTAATGCCATCATATCATGTGACTTTCAAGAAGTACTTAAATAGACCAAATACCTACTTAATATCTACAGTGGAAAAAATTCCATGGCATGGAAAATCCACTGTATACTTGTTAATATTTCAGCACATCAGATAAGATAACTATCTATTATCTTTTTATTGCATATTTTTATAAGGAATTTAGAAAGGGGTTTGGGTAAAAGTGGCTTGATTTTTTAAGTTTGCGGCCAGCGATGACATTTATACAGTAGATAGTATACAGTAATAAAAACACTTTTTGTTTTAACGTTTTTGTCTAACATACATCGGAGCCGAAATATGTGAAAAAATTGAACCAATTAAAACATACATTATTTTTTATTAGATTTTGGGTTTTCATGCACAAAACTTTTTAATCTGCCATTTATTCGTTAGTAGTATTAGGGTAATAGTTCACTTTAATTAGATATGTTATATTATTTCAAAAGCCATGCACAAAAACATGAATCTTGCAACAAATAACCTTGCATAAAACTGATACCGCAAAACGGGGTCGATAAGCACGTTTCGTAATTTTGGATTCGATTATCTTTAATTATTTTTATGTCTGAATTTACGCTTACATTATTTTCAAATGAGTCTTATTGTTAATTTTATCATTTTATAATAATTTCATTGGTTTTACTGATGCATTTAGAAATAGATTGATAAAATATAAAGGGGTTTGTTCGGAGGTTTGCATGTTTTTTTTTATGAGCGGCCACTTTTTTATCTATTGCTATTTAATAGTTCTATACTTGAGATACAAGACTATTAAAAAACTTTGTCCCGAGTTACATCGGAGCCGAGCTATTTAAGATCAAAATCGTGCTGCGTGAACTTAAGGTATCAGTTTTATGCAAGGTTATTTGTTGCAAGATTCATGTTTTTGTGAATGGCTTCTGAAATATTATAACATATCTAATTAAAGTGAAATATTACCCTAATTGAATATGTTTGTTATTAGAACATAGGTACTTATACACATAATAAAAATTAGTTGTTCTTGTAATTACATTTAATACACAAAACTTTTTTACAATTATATTTATTAATCCACTAATTAGGTCTTATATATCTATAATCACACGCGAGAAAAGAAAACTAAATAAAACGCTCACTATAATGATATTAAATGTGCACTTTCTTTAGTTTTCGATATCGGGTTCTTCATAAGCTTCGTTCTCTACATCATGCCTGATTATTGTATCTAGGAACTGAGCAGGAGAAGACAAATGGTTTTGGTGCCTACCCCATCCCAAATACCACACGATTGACATGACATGGGAACAACAACCTAATGTACGTTTTCCAACAATGCATGAGCAATAATGACCTAAAATAGCATCCCGACCCTGAAGCCCTCGTTCGAACAAAATATAGACATAGTAAGTTCGGCTCGATACATGCCTGGATTGGATTCTTCCTCTCAAAAGCCATGGATTGTTACAATCTAAGTTAACGTTTGTGAAATCTTCCAGTTTGGGTTCTTTAAATATTTCAATTAAATAGGTTCCGTTTTAAATTTTCTTAAAATGTCCATCATATCTTTTATCATGGTCACCGAAAACCTGCTTAGCACACGGCGTGTATTATTCTCAATATCTTGCCATATAGAGTTGGAGTGTTCTTCACACACTCGTGATCCACGGGGAATATAAAATGTTTTTTCTTGAAGAATTATGGATCTCAAATCAACATGAATTCTGTGAAGATTCATATTATTACAACCAGTATAAATACACAGTTGGGAATTAAACGGTGCTCGTGTATACCCAGTTATCTCAACCATTTGCACTCTATCTACTTGCACAGCTTGGTCTTGCACTAGAAGTTCATGTTGTTCTATGAAAACAGGTTCGTTATTAGAATCTTCTTGGATTGATTCATCTTGGCTCTGTTCTGTAGGTTGATTTTGTTCGGGACGGGTTGACAGTTGTTGTCCAGTTTGTTCATTATTTTGAAAATGCCGCTGAGTACGTTGGAAGCATAGCCGACATATTTGTTCATCTCCATTAAACTGCAAAATGAAATAGGTATATTGAGACAAGAGAGATTAAGGTGAGAGTTGTAGCGTTGGAGGTTCCGTAAGTTAGTGTAATCAACCATGACACGTTAATAATGACAGTAGTGTATAGCGTTCCTATGTGGTACCTATGTTTTACATTGGACAACTAAGACCACGAGCTAATATACTAATTTGTGTTTTCAAATAAAAGGCAGCTGGCTTTCGGCGAAGTCTTTGAACCCTACAGCGGTTCTTTTATAACGTATTGTTTTTGATGTGACAATAAATCTTCCAAAAACTGTTTGCTTTACTCATTTCTAGAGCCTTTGTTTTGGCAGACTTTGCTATTGTGTCATAATGCGCAACCCGTGTAATTCTCTTATTGAGCTGCATCGGACAGCGGTACATATTTTTTCTTAAAACTACAGTTGTAAAAAGTATATTGCTTCCCAAAAATGCCCTTCTCGTTACCCCGCCCTCATCTAATTGCTACACCTCTCTGTTCCCCGAGCCAAGACGAAGTAATGACACCAGCTCCAGAGATATTGTCATTGGGTTTTATGCACTATTTCTCAAATACTCATCGGTGACTAATCATACGAGCCCGTATTCGGCGTCAGCAAGTCTATGATTGCTGTGGCGAACCGGTTATGAACTTTGAACGTTATCTAGTCTATTCGATTCGGAGTGAGCAAAAAGACGCCGCCGGCACTCTATAAAACTCGTAAAACATTAGGATGTCTTATTGTTTGTTGTTTTGTAGTGAAAAAAACCACCACCCAATTCAAATATACCGACACAGGTCTCTAAATCATAGTTATGTAAAAAATAACACTGGATGCACTTAGCATAATATCTTTAGGAATAGTAAATAATGAATGACTCACCTGGTATATGTTATTAACTTCAGCACAATATGGTATCAAAAAAGAGTGGTTCTGCATAAATTCAACTGTTAAAGTTATCGACCTCCGACGAGTACCACCAATTCGGTTTAAACTTCTTCGACAACTGATACATGTAGAAACACTAATATTAACTTCATCCATGTTCAAAATTCAGATCATTGGGGATTAAAGTTAAGCGGTCCAGTTCAGAATTCCAGGCAACAAGAGAAGTATTATAAGTCACAGAGTCCAGAAAGAAAAGCGAGGTCGTTGATGTTAAACAACAAGTTTACAATATTAAACACGCGTGCATTTAACTCAAAAGCCAAACGGCGAGTGACAGGCGCAATGTCTGCCGCCGAATGGTACGTTGTAATTGGTCGATGCGCTCGGTACTCCTGCGGCGTCCGATTGCGAACAATACTACTAACGAACAAACTGCAGATTAAACAGTTTTGTGCATGAAAACACAAAGTCAAATAAAAAATAATGTATGTTTTTATTGATTCAATTTTTTTCACATATTTCGGCTCCGATGTATGTTAGACAAAAACGTTAAAACAAAAAGTGATTTTATTACTGTATACTATCTACTGTATAAATGTAATCGCTGGCCGCAAACTTAAAAAGTCAAGCCACTTTTACCCAAACCCCAATGTGACTAATCACCCCATGACTTCTATTAACCACGTTTTACGGTACCTTAAGTTCACGCAGCACGATTTTGAACTTAAATAGCTCGGCTCCGATGTAACTTAGGACCAAGTTTTTTTAATAGCTATGTTTTCTTATAATCAAAGCACTGGCGACTTTTGGAAAAGTATTCAAGTATTGACTTTGACTTAATTTTTATTCCTTCTGTCACTGTATAAGAAAATACATAAAATTGCAATTGACTCAAACTAATGTATTATTTTTCGCCTAAAATAGTTACAGCTTAATAAACTGCAACTCTGTGTGGGACTCAGGTCTCACAGGTTATGGTCCCTCATTGTATTTTTTGGAAGAAAGTAAAACAGATAATATAAGATGAGTCAAACCCCATCGTCGCCGTCGACACCACAGCCTTCTCAGACTGCCTGCGGCATGTCTCCGGTAGTGGTCAGTAGCAGCACGCCTAATTTTTTAAAACTTCAAGGTAGCAGCAACTACGCAACATGGAGTTTCGCAATGCAAATGTATTTAATAGACACTGAACTATGGGACTGCGTAATTTCATCGTCTGAAAAAATTCCTGATCGTGAATTTGAACGCAGGGATGCAAAAGCGAGGTCCAAAATTTGTTTAAACTTAAGTGAGCACCTTTATCCCATAGTTATGACAGCTAAAACGTCTAAAGAAACCTGGAATCGACTTCGTGAGTCCTACGCCGACTGTGGACTAGCGCGACGGTTAAAACTCATGAAGAAATTGCTTAATATCAAGCTTGAAACCTACTCTGGTATAGAGGCCTACGTAAATGAGATACGTCATGTTCAACAGGAACTGATCGCTATTCAAGCTGGCTTGGACGATGAACTTGTTGGTGTAATTATGCTGGCAGGACTCAACGACAGCTACAGACCGATGGTGATGGCAATAGAGCACTCCGGCATGCGGATATCCACGGACTCAGTTGCATCGATCCTGCTCAAGGAGGAATACCGAGATGCCTCTACTACGTCGAGTTCCTTATTATCTAATGTGCCCGTGTCTAATAAAGATAATACTAAATGCACATATTGCAAAAAGATTGGTCATGTAGTGTCTCAGTGTAGGAAACGTCTCAACCGACAAAAGTGTCAATCGTCATCAGCTTCACCATCACCATCGTCATCATCTCATTCATGTAATAATATATCGGACGTTACACTTTTATCTGATTTTAATCACAATTTTCCTACAGGTATCACTACCCCCTCACTTTGTGCCACCACCGAATGGTATGTTGACTCAGGTGCTACGACTCATATGAGTAACAAGTGTGATTGGTTCCTAGACTTGCAGCAGGAGTCTAAACCAGTTACTGTTGCCAATGGTCAACAAATTAAAAGTGAAGGAAAAGGTACGGTCTCTATAAATGTGTCTGATAGGATTAAGCAAATTTCCGATGTTTTATACGTTCCAGACTTAACTACTAATTTACTTTCAGTATATAGTCTAGTTCAGAAAGGGCTTGTAGTAGTTTTTTCCCCAAATGGTGCCTCAATCCTTTTGAATAAAGGCTGCAAAGTGACAGGCTGTGTGGTTGCAAGAGCGTCAAACTTTAATGGTATGTACAAGTTGGATACGGCAGATTACAAAGCCAATGTCACACAAGCCAAAGAGTCTGCCTTACTATGGCATAGACGTCTTGGGCACTTACATCCTAAAGCCCTAAATATTTTAAAAAATTATAAACTAGGTATAGACTACACAAATATATCATTTAGTGATTTAGATAAAACCTGCGTGCCGTGCCTACAAGGCAAAATGTCGAAGAAACCATTCGAGAATTCACAAAGTAGGTCCAATTCCAAACTAGAATTGGTACATACAGACCTTTGCGGACCGATGAGTACGCATTCATGGGGTGGAGCACTTTATCTACTAACTTTTACAGATGACTTTACGCGTAAGACTTTCGGCTACCTGCTAAAATCGAAAAGCGAAGTTTTCTATAAATTCGTTGAATTCAAGAACCTGGTGGAGAATCAAACAGGTCTGAAAATAAAGTGTTTACGCTCCGACAATGGAAGAGAGTTCGTTAACCATAACTTCACTCATTTTCTCACCGAAAACGGTATTGTTCATCAGACAACAGTGCCCTATACCCCGCAGCAAAACGGAGTATCAGAGCGAGTTAACAGAACCGTTGTCGAGAAAGCCAGAACTATGCTCCAAGATTCTAGGTTACCACGAGCATATTGGGGTGAAGCTGTCTTCACAGCAATATACCTCAAAAACTGCTCGCCAACCCATGCACTAAATAACAGAATCCCTGAAGAGATGTGGACTGGGAAGAAGGTGGATTTACGTCACCTGCGAGTTTTCGGTTGTGAAGCGCATGTTCTAATCCCTAACGAGAAGCGCAAGAAACTCGACTCCAAGACTCAAACCTGTATCTTCGTTGGGTATTCAACGGATACTAAAGGATATCGTCTTGTTGATCCCCAGAATCCAAGGAACGTCACAATTGCTAGAGACGTCGTCTTTGTAGAAAATAAACTACCACCATCTAGAGAACCTGGTGAAGAAATAACACAAATGTCAGACCCTCGGCCTGAAAATCTGGAGGTCTTCACACCTATTACTCAAGATTCCTCGCCTGCACCCCACACACAGCCTACAGAAGTTATCACACCATGCGACGACTTCAACATTCATGAGCCTATTGATGAAGAACTTCCCGAACTTCAAGATCCAACAGAAGAACATGCTGAGTTTCCTACTGAAGAATCATCTGCTTCTCAGTTGGAACCGGAGTTAATTGTCGATCCTCAAGATGTTCCTGTAGCTGTGTCACCAGTAGTTGATATTTCTGAAGACATCACTGCTCGCAGATATCCTCTTCGCAACCATCGTACTCCTGCGAGATATTCTGACGCAGACTATGCAAACCTTAGCAGCACTGATTACGAGCCGCAAACTTACAAGCAAGCTCTGGAAGATAGTCATAGTCAAGAGTGGCTGAAAGCTATGCAGTGTGAACATGAGTCATTGCAAAAGCATGGAACATGGATGCTTGTAAATAGACCTGTAGATAGAAAAGTCATTAAATGTAAGTGGGTGTACAAAGTCAAGAAGGATACAAATGGAGACATTGTGAAACATAAAGCAAGACTCGTTGCCAAAGGATTCACACAAGTCTATGGTGTTGACTATGGCGAAACTTTTGCACCGGTAGCAAGATTGTCGTCGATTCGTCTTCTACTGGCTTTCGCCGTGAAACTAAATTTAGACATTGATCACCTAGACGTCGAGACAGCATTCCTTAACGGCGATCTAGAAGAAGAAATCTTCATGGAGCAGCCCGAAGGTTTTTCCAATGACAAATCTAAAGTTTGCCTTCTCAAAAAATCTCTTTATGGACTTAAACAAGCTCCACGGCAGTGGAATAAAAAACTTTGTGAGGCTATGGACAAGCTTTTGTTCAGACGTTCCGAAAAAGAACACTGCATATATTACAAGCACGAAGATACAAAGTTGCTTATCGTAGCTGTTTTTGTCGACGATTTCTTCATCTTCAGCAATGATAAGAAGATAAAAGAAGAATTCAAAGCTGAGTTAAAAAAGTCCTTTGTAATCAAAGATTTAGGCCCCCTAAAAGACTGTCTAGGAATGAGAGTGACAAGAGAGAATGGCCATCTATCACTTGACCAAACAAAATATATTGAGAAAGTGATAGAAAAGTTCGGGATGAAAGACTGTATTCCTGTATCTACTCCCATGGAGACGGGTACGCAACTTGTCCTGCCAAACCCTGGCGATGAAAAGCCGGATTTACCATTCCAGGAGCTCATTGGATCATTAATGTACCTTGCCATTGGTACCAGACCTGATATAGCTTACTCGGTATCTGCTCTGAGCCAATTCAATGCACATTACGGGGAGGTACAATGGAGAGCTGCAAAGCGTATTCTCCGTTACCTAAAGGCAACGAAGGATAAAAAGCTTACATACAGCAATACTAGTGATGGGATTGGATACGCTGATGCTGATTACGCAAGTAGTCTGATAGACAGACGCTCCTATACAGGGTATGTGTTCCAGATGAGCGGTTCATCAGTGTCATGGGAGTCACGCAAACAGAGAACTGTGGCTCAGTCTACAACAGAGGCGGAGTACATGGCTCTTGGCGAGGCCTGTAAGGAGGCCATTTATATCCGATCGCTCATTAATGACATCTTCCAATCATCACCACCTTTAACAATATTGTGCGACAATCAAAGTGCCATCTCACTCACTAAAAATAATACACATCACTCTCGCACCAAACACATTGATATTCGACATCATTTTATTCGTGACTGCATCTCAACCAAACAAGTCGTTATAAAATTCATACCATCAACTCACCAAACAGCAGACATTCTCACTAAGGCATTGCCTAAGCTGAGACACTACAAATGCTTGAGCTCTTTGGGGTTAACATAGTGTTTCCATATTCAAATTAATTTATTGATACGTATTGTGTGCAGGGGCCTGTAGGGTTTAAATAATATTAAATAATATGATAGTTTAAATACCTTGATACAGTACAGGGTGTATATCTATACTGTACACAGAGTGCTTTGATTACGGGGAGGTGTTAAAACCTATGTTTTCTTATAATCAAAGCACTGGCGACTTTTGGAAAAGTATTCAAGTATTGACTTTGACTTAATTTTTATTCCTTCTGTCACTGTATAAGAAAATACATAAAATTGCAATTGACTCAAACTAATGTATTATTTTTCGCCTAAAATAGTTACAGCTTAATAAACTGCAACTCTGTGTGGGACTCAGGTCTTGTCGCGGCTTAGTCCTCAAACGGATTTCCCATGGACAAAAAAAAAACAAAAAGTGTATCTCCCTCCCCCGCTTCGATTCTCATCCATGGATCCTTTGAAACGTTGCTTGCGACAATGCAACGCATAATGTAGCATGTCATTAAAAATATTATGTAAAATGACGCTGTGACGCAGCAACGCACTAATGAGGCCTCTCCCAAACCCAAATCATTTAGTAAAAGTGATGCATACTAATTAGTGAGGCAATTTTTTTTACTTATACAAAGTGCTTTATTTCAATTTTAATTTTCAATTTGTTTCTTATAAGGCTATTTAACCGACTTCTTTATGTTGTAAAGTGGTATTAGCACATGTTTTAGTGACGATTGTATAGGTAAAAACAATTATGTCGACTCACCATAATCAAATACAAATTCGTCGTAGCGTAATGGCTAGCGCTTGCGTCCCAAACTCAAAGGGTGCGGGTTCGAATCCTAGCCGGAACGCATGCACCACTTAAGTCTTTTCTGACCTTATATTGTGCATATTGTTATAATTATCACGTGCTAACGATGAAGGAATACATCGTGATGAAACCTGCACATCAAGATTACCGATGTGTCAAACCTGCTAAGCCGCCTTGGACAAGCGTGGCGGGTATACTGTCCGTTTATCAATAGTGGGAGGCCCGAGCTCAGCAGTGGGACGTTTATGGGCTGTTATTCTTAAATACAAATACATTAACAACGTACTAATTACGGTGAACCAAACAACTGTTTTTTTGGAAGTTAAATTGTAAATAAAGACGTTTTTATTGATTAGAAAAATCATCTCTGCAAAGGTTTCAAAACAATAATTATAACTAGCAGATCGAGCTAAGTTTTTTGTATTGCATGAGTTCAGCAGACAGGTAGACAGCCCACCTGATGGGAGCGGTTGCTGCTCTCTAAAGGGAGAGTGGCACATGACCACTAATGCCGGAACACCTAAAGGTTCTTATGGTGGCATACTCTACCTACCTATTTACCTAAGTATAAATAAAAGATTTTATTTGTATTATGATTTCTTTATACAGTCTTGGATCCACATGTAATGTATGTTTTAAATTTCCCACAAACAACAAGTTCTTTAAATTTACATTAAATTACGGGGAAAGCGTTTAGAAATAATATAACATTTAAATTACTTACCAGTCTTACTTCTAGTGTTGTCTTTAGCTCTACTTGCTAAACTGCTTTCTTCAACTTCGAGCCACGCGTCTAGATAGTTTTCAAAGTCATCTTCAGGCAGTAGCAAAGCGAAGTTGCCTGGGTCAGGTAGGTCTAATGAATATACTGTTAGCATCAGTACGAAGCTGGTAAGGTAGAGTGCTAAACGCGTCATAATCGCCGAGTGAATTTACTTTAACTGTGAACCATCTATAATGATTCTTATACTACGAGTAAACAACCAGTATCTCTATGTATAAGTAGGATATGGTTTTATGTCTGTATCATATCACTTTTCATTGAAAATTTGTGATTCATAACAATGTTCTCGATAAATAAAATGTCCGATGTATCGATAAATGATCATAAAATATAAGGTTTTCTGATAAAAGAAAAAAGCAGTGAATAAAGTGCTATTTACAAGATTTAGATATTATCTATAATGGATTTTTTTTTAAACAATTTTCGTTTCCTGTTACTGTTCATAATTAACAATTTATTTTATCAGATAACTAAATTATTAATCATGTTATTGATGAATAACACAATAATAACAGACTTATTTATAATGGTTTATTGTACTACTAGCTTTTGACAACGGCTTCGCTCGCGTTAATGTTATCCCACGGGAAACGCACATTTTTCGACATAAAAAGTAGCTTATATTCCAGACTGTAATCTATCTCTGTGCCGAATTTCATACAGATCCGTTCAGCCGATCTGGCGGAATTGAGCAACAAACCATTCATCCAAGCTTTTGCATTTATAATATTTATGTAGAGTATAGATAACAATCTATATATATATAAATAAATCCCTATTTCCCTTGGTCACGCCATCACGCGTGATCGGCTGGACAGATTTCGCTAATTCTTTTTTTATTGTTAGTTATTATCAAGAGAAGGTTCTTATGAATGAAAAAATAAGAAAATTGCGCGGAAAATTAAAAAAATTAAGAATATTTAAACAGTATATAAAATTATTTCTAATCTAACCCTAGCGCTTTGGACAATATAAACTTTTTTAATATGACCTTATGACGTTTGACATAGAATTGACAGAATGCGTGCTGCAAATATCGTCAAAGAGGATGTAAAAACAACTGAATATCGTTTTAACAGATGCTTCGGTCGGAGTTATTTTTTTGATAAAATAAATACATGTAAAAGAATTAATTTAGCTGTAATCGGGTCCAATATTTAGGTGACATTATTTTTGTGTGTGTTTAATTGGGTCCCGGGACGGTATAGATTCAAATTTGAACCAGGTAGATGGCGCTACAATCGGGTTCCAAGATTTAGGTGAAATTATTATTGTGTGTGTTCAAGTGGGTGCCGGGGTGGTATAGATTCAAATTTGAACCAGGTAGATGGCGCTGTAATTGGTTGGTTAGTGGACCTATTTTGATATTTTTTTTTGTTTTTATTCAAGTGGATTCGAGAATGGTTTAAATTAACTATTGGTCCCGGCAAATGTCGATGCAATCGGGTTCTAGATTTTTATTTCTAAGGGCAGGACAACATCTTTATAGTTCTTCTATTGTTTTCATTATTCTAGTGTCTGACTGCTAATTAAAAAATTTAACAAAAAATACAAAACACTTTTTACAAAGACGTCTCGTATTATTTTACAATACCTAGTATTGTAATAATTAAGTGGGTAGTAAGTCATTTACGTTTTAATATTCGAGTCGAATCGAGTATTGTTAAGTTCTTAAGTCTTGATCGGTCTTTACAGAATCAAATGTATATTGCATAAGTTGAATGTGAAACTATTGAATAAGGCTTGAAATGTTGCAATTACGAAGTCTGGGCGCTCATTGAACTAACAAATACTTAATACTGCGAGCCTTATATTTAATTTGTTTTAGTTTCATTCCCATATCTTTTGTTTGAAAAGTGTACGTACTTACATAGGTAACAGCTGTGAATAATATACGTGACGCCGAATATAAAAGTACAAACACTGTACACGAATATTCCGCACGCAAAAATATACATATATTATTAACAAGTTATATACTATTTTTCAGAAGACACAACTTTCGGGCTACAAACAAAATTAAACCTTTCCTTTGAATAAATATTTTATTAGGACCGGATTAATCTCATCAAACAATTTGACTCTGGAACTAATTTTTAAAATATAAAAAGGTTAGGTTTATTAATTTTGTAAAGATTTATAACTTTTTTCGTTCATGACAAGAGTTATGAATGTCAAAGAAGAAAATAAAGTAAATATTAATATTAAGCCTAGCGATTATCAAAATCCCTTTAATAAGATATTTATATTTTAACTTGTGGACAGCGCTATGGGCTGCATTTTTGATTAATATTTTATTTAAGTTGTAATTTTATATTTAAGTTTAATAATGTAGCTGTTTGTTGTTCCAATAAAATAAAATAAAATAAAGAAACAAGTGAGGTGTGTAACAATAAGCCTAAATGGCGCTCTGTCTGCTCTGAACTGGCGTGAAGTTAAGTATGTATGTATTATGCGTATTAATACTTTTACTAGTAACCCCATTTACTGACTTACTTTTAAGAGATCGTCTTAATTGGCTCTCTTTCAACTAATTAAGTTACCGACTGTTCTTCCATTACTATTTTAAAATGTTATAAAAATACTAATATTAGCCCATAAACGTCCTACTCTCGGGCAAGAGCTTTCCAATTTAACAAATAATTTATAATATCTAGAAATTTACATTTCCATATCTTAAAAACATCGAAAATCATTTTATTCTTTACTAGAGTATACCCCGCGGCCCCGCGGCTACGCCGCAGGTCAACCTCTGGTGCGTGCTTCTTGTTTAAAGAGCACGCGTTAATACAGGTTACATTGTACTAAACTTTTATGTTTGTGCTATTTGCACCCGGAAAATTCCATCTCCCGGCATGACAGAAGGGACAGAAGGGACAGAAGGGACAGAAGAGACAGATGGGACGGACAAAAGGGACAAGTGGGACAAAAAATTACCAAAAGAACAAAGATGACCAAAATAACCAAAATCACGAAAATTACAATAAAACCGATCCTACTTTTGGGATAACCTTTACATAAATCTATTCCATTATCCGGGGTATAAAGTATCCCTTGTCCACCCTCGGTATTTAAATTACATATATACCGATTTTTAGCCAAATCGGTCCTGTAGTTTTTCCGTGAAAACGGAACATACAGACAGAGTTACTTTCACATTTATAATATTAAGAGGGATTTTTTGTAGCAAGTGTGAAATACCGGCTTAGATAAAAGACCATAAGAAAGACGATATGTATATTCTATCACCGATACTTAAGGACCGTTTCCGACTCTGAAAGTTTCTGTTTCTGAGTCGTGGCAGTGACTCACTAGTCAAAATTTTACGTATTTAAGAAATTCGTTGGATTCTAAGCCCGTAATCCGCCCCGGCTACAGAGAATGAACTATATAATAACTTTTTAATCATATTTATATGTTAGATACGAGCCCTTATCTTGTAGGAGCGCCTGGCACTTCAAAATTTCTACACTGATAACGTTTACGATAAATACACGTAAGTATTAAAGTACAAACTATGCGTAGCTAAGGATTTTGATGACTTATATTATTAAATGAGAAGATTAATAAAGTTATTCGATTAAATAATCATATTGTTATCGGCTTATATTATTAAAATTGATCTTGCGGAATTAATTGAAATTATAGTAGATATATTATTGTCACGCCTCCCTTTTATAATTCCTTAGTTGTCATGGTGTTATAATGATTTATGTGTCCATAATAAGTGGTTATGTACAATGCCCGATCAACTTTGTAAATGCTCTTATAAAGTAAGGTCTTATTTCAAGGTCTTTTATTACACAAAGTAACGTAGTCTAGACCGACAGGTAAGTTTAACGAGATTTAACTGAAATAATTTTGAATTTCGTAATGATAGCCAGACATGTAAATTGGTGCTCAGTTACTACAAGCGTAAAATTTATTAGATATTTTATTATTATCATCATATACTATTACAATATATTATGTTGATAAAGTTTTTGTTCGACTACGGTATTAATTATGATTTTTAATCGCCATTATTAGCTCTCCAATTCCTATTATATTTTTCTAAATATTTGGGGTATCACTATGTCCGTCTGTTTCTTTCATACTTCTTTATTCTGGCTTTATTCTCTCTCTCAATGTCTCAGTTACACGTGGTACTTTAAAAAACCTCCTTATGTACATAGGTGATCATTACTCACCTTATCCTGTCTCGTGGCACTACACACATTTTCTATTATTCAAAAATCCTCTAATGAGTACCTTTGGACTTTGCGGTTTTCAGGTTTTGAATATGTTTAAAAGATTTTCAAAGCGTTCGGTGGACTTTTCAACTAGTCAGGCGGCTATTTAACACGTTGAACGCTTTGCGGCCCACCGGTGAGCCTAGCGTACTATTCCGTTTGAGCCATGCCAAAATCATGAAATCGCAATTTTTTATCAACTTCAGATTTTCATCCCAAAGTTTATAAAATGCGGTAATATGTATAGAAAATAAAAATTAGCGACTTTTACCGTCTAGTTTTAGTGATATAGCAAAAGGCTCACAGGTGGGCCCTGTGGCCTCCTACAAAGAAATGCCGATTATCCGTTGGCGGGGGCCGCTGGGTCACGCCGTGGCCCACCCACCCGCGCGCGCTCCATCCGCAGCGATGAACTTCGGTCAGTATTGCGCGTTGCGTCGATAAGTAAGTTACTTTACGCTTTGAATGCAAATATAGATGAGTTTGAAGATTTCGACTTAACACAAGAAGACATAATACAGTTGGAGTATATTTAAATAAATCTTCTGAATCAAAGCTTTCAAGTAGATTCCGATGAAGACGTTCAACCAATGAAAAGGAAATGCCGCCGAATTGTTTTGTCAGAGAGTGAGAATAGCGACGATGAAGTCTCAAGGGTTATTGCCGATATTATTGATAAGTCATCGTTATTTTTTATTTTTGACTCTATTGGCCATGATTTGCTTGTTTCATATTCGTTTACAGGTAACACA
Source organism: Dendrolimus kikuchii (assembly GCA_019925095.2). NCBI lineage: Eukaryota > Metazoa > Arthropoda > Insecta > Lepidoptera > Lasiocampidae > Dendrolimus > Dendrolimus kikuchii. Next base: position 14,973,300 of record CM034394.1, read on the forward strand.
GCGATATCGGACACCTGGTCAAACCCTAAAGATAATCAACGTAAAATAATACCCTTTACTGAACTTCCTGGCTTGTCCGCTAACCTTTGCTCAAGTATGCGAAACGCGGCTCCAACTGATTTCTTCCAACTAATGGTTCCTGACAGTCTATTTGAAGAAATTGCTGAACGAACTAACCAATTTGCTTTTAACCAAATTGCTAAGTCAGGAGAAGAAGCTTCACGATTTGCAAGGCTTCGCAAATGGATACCAACAGATCTTTTTGAAATAAACAGTTTTTTGGATTAATCCTGTTCATGGGTATAACAAAGCTTCCTAGAAAGACAAGCTTTTAGAAAGAAGTGCCATAATTGTGATTGTTAAGACTTTATAAATATTTTAATATGAAACTTTGTAAACGTTCAATGCGAGATTTTTATTTGGTGAAGAAGAAAATGTTATGTTCTTTTGTATTTTAATAAATAAATATTCATAATTATTTATTGTTTTGATTTACACTATATAATTAAAATAATAATTTCTACTGAATCGTAAGACAAGCCTAGCATTTTACAATAACCTCAAAAAATCTTACAAGTTTTTATAGGATTTGAAAACCACGCCGTCCGGCTACGCTACAGGGCCACGTGGCTCATTTCTATGTGCGTTTAGTTTGATTGCTGCAATCTGTGGCTTGTAGGAAGCGTTTTCGTTGGAGCCGTCGTGCGGCTCACGGGTGACCCCCGTGGCTTGAACGGTACAGTAAGGAAAGGCTCACCGGTGAGCCCTGTGGCTTGTACGGAAAATCTCTATTTTTCCTTCGGCGTTCAACGTGTTAAGACATACGATCGATATGGCGATCGAACAAGATTACCTAGAACATAAAGGCAGAACTTCTACTTTTGGTCCTAAAGGAATTTAAATAGAAGAATAAATTAAAATTTCATCTTTAATTATATTACATTTTTATTTACTGCTTATACGATTGTAAATAAACACAGGTGTTCAGTTTGGAGTCAGTAGCTTATGCTAAAAGGCCGACAGTTGTGAATGCGGGTAGGTGAGGCACGAATCTACGGAAGTCATCAACTGTGCAGCAGAAACTGTAACCGATATCAATGCGGTCTGGCTGCCACCTTAGCCAGCTAAAAGCGTTGTTGTTGCGGCACCTGTCTGTGCAGAACTGGAGACTACGAACCTCAGATTCTGTGTAGTAAGGGTTGTTAATGCTGATGAAAGCTGTTCCGATACGACGGGACGCATCATAAACCACCTAAAACATATATCGTAAAATTTATTTTACATTGTTCTGAGTAGATTACTAAGGTCATAATGTCCTGCAATTTACGTGATACAGTAAGATTTTGTGTATACAACATGTTTCAAAGTAACTATTTTGTACAGACCAAGATATGTTTTTTTGTTAAAAATTACGAAATATTTATAGACGAGTTACGAATTAAAATCGTTTTAAAATGAAACTATTTTTTAGATTTATACAATTTTTTTACGATACACACAACCGAATATTTTTAATAGGATGATGCAATGTAATATTACCTTGTAGAAGTACAGTGGTACTGGTATTTGCAGAGCACCATTAGCAGCGCGATGCAGGAAAATGTCAACGAGACGGTTGTTTGCGTCTCTTAATTGTGTCACTCTAAAGGTTCCAGTGTATATTGTGGTGTGGTATCCAGCTTGACCGATACGTGTGCGAAGATTCTGTAACAATTTTTACTTTGTTATTAAGGAAAACTTGTTATAATGAATTTTACAATAATTGCCATCACATCCATATTAATTACCATTTATCATATTGAAATTGAGTTTATTTGTCTATCTAAAGCATTATGTATAAATTGACTTTGTTATCATTCTATTCAAGTATATTTTAACAATCCAAGAGTAAAATAGGATATTTTTCAAGCGGTTCCTTGGGACACTAGTCGAAGGGGTACGTGGGCAAGTATACGAAATAAATCCTAGTAATTACTCATTATTTAGAAATAACATCGATCTGAATATTCATAAATAACAACTTTTGTCCATCTACGAATTTCATACAGAAACATAACAAACAGTTTCACAAGAAGAGTTAACAAATTAATAACGATCCCATTAACTCGAATAATTAATTAGTGTTTAAAACATGTTTCCGGATATTTTTAGACGTATTGTAGTGGAATAATATTTTCATTACTTAAATCTTCTAATTTTAACTGTAGAAGTGACTGTTTTTCATACATGTTTGGGTTGGACGGTTGGAGTAGTATTTAATTAAGTCAGCTTACCTGTTCCAGCCAGTTCCAATTACCAGCGTTGAATGGTTGCCACTGAGGAGCAGCATTTATGAAATAGAAAGTAGCTCTCTGCCCAGTAGCGAAGACAAAGTCAGTTTTTGCAGCTAAGTGACCACGTGCCAAGAATTGACTGCTAGTGACATACCTGTCAGCAAGTGCATTACCGACAAATGTAGCGATCATAGCTTTCTGGGATACTTGAGTATAAGCATTATTTACAGCAACACCAGGGAAAAAGCTACCAGCTGCAATCAGAATTATTACAAAAACCTTAATGTTAATTTTCCGTATCTCAACCAATAAATACTTAGTATTTAAAAATTTTAATATTACCTAACCAGCTGGGACGATCGACTCCACTTTGGAATACTGCATTCGGAGGGTTTTGGGGGAACCAAACATAAAGAACTTCCAAACGATTCTGATCGAAGCAAGACCAGTAGAGGGGATAGAATACATTATTAACGATGAAGCCAACTCTAGAATGAAAACAACAATTGTCATAATAGGTTACAATAATTTCAATCTACTCACCTATTACATGTACATAAAATATGTGAGAACTTTTGCCTGCAGTCCAATTAGGCAAATACTACAACCTAAATCTTCTAGAAAAATACTCTTATTACATTGATAAAAGCAGTTACTAAGAGAACAAATGTTAATAATTGTTCAACTTACCGAATTACGAGGTTATTGTTGAAGCATCTTGAACTAGTACCTTGTGCCTCATGGTTGGAATGAGCAGAGCAAGTAAGCTGGCCGAAAGCACCGTTTCCATTCATCCACCCAGCACCAGATACCAGGTTGTTGTTAACACATGTGGCAGTCTGTATGTAAATATTGTATGTATATCTTAGTCACTAACATACATATTATATAATGTAATACTACTAATATTAAAATATTTTATATTGTATGTGTTATTGCGTATTTTTATTGTGTATAGATTTTGGACTGTATTGGCGTTAAATAAATAAATAATTATTATGTATATATATATTAAGGGATTAAATGCTCACGTTGAGAGTTTTGTAGAACAATCCTTGCTAATACTTACGGCAACTGCTGTACTGGCAGTAACTTGTGGATGTAGAATAACACGGCCCGATCCAGTGCAAGCAATCAATACTTGTTCTCCAGTATTAAGACGAATTTGTCCTGAGTTCCCGTTGGCTTCAAGATAATTATTTCGGTGGATATAGACCGGCTGTGGCTGGCCAAGGTCTCCATTTACTCTGATTGTACATCCTGATATTAAAAAAGAATATCATTATGGGGAAAAAGGTAGAGACTCTGAGAGACAATAAAATACATATCATAAAGATGGAGGTTCCGTACGCTATGAGTAGCAAAGGACAGAAAATATAGTCTGTGTATATAGAATAGTAAATAGACTCATTTTTTTTAAATGCTGAAACACGATACTCAGGCTAACGGCCCAACTGTGATGGAAAGTAATTACCGTCGCCTGTTACCAATACCGAAGATGCTGCCAATGTGCTGCCGGTCTCGAAGGAGCCTGGCCTGGAACCTGGCCACTGATGCCAGAACACAACAAAGTTGTTATGTCGGCATAGTCTAGACAAAAGGTGATAGCCATCCAGACGGGCAAATACTCTACCACCTGGCTGTTGGTTGTTTTGTCGCCTTTTAAGACCGGTTGCTCGGCCGCAGGAAATAGCATTCTTTTTCCGTTCCTGCCAGGATAAAAATATGCGTGTGAGCATCAAAAAATGTTCTTAGTGGAACTTACTTTGATTAAAAACTTTTGAATTTGAATCTTACCACTACGGGTTGTGTCGGTTACGTTTGCTGCTTTTGCTTGCTCAGATTCAAGATAAGCATCAAGGTAATCTTCAAAATCATTTTCGTCAAGTACCAAAGCTAATTGTCCTGGTTCTGGTAGTTCAGCAGGGAATGCAGCTGTTGCAGCCACAAGAGCTATAAGTACAGCAAACAAACGCATTTTACAAGTAGCTCAAATGCACTACCAAGTCACCCCTATAGGTGATACCTTTATATCCATTTTGACACTTTTATCAGTGAAGTTTATAGGATTATATAATTTCTGTCTATCATACGATTAAATACAAAATCAGATGAGTTATCAAGTGATTTTTTTAATGGTTCTGCGGAATATATTTTGTTAGTTATTGTAATTAAAATTCAAAGCGACTGTCTTAGTTCCTCATATAATTCTACTTTTTTATTTTGATGAACAAATTGATTTACATTAACAATCAGTTATCTAGTAGGCTATAAAAAGAACGTATAAATGAATGTTGCAAAGGGGTTTCAATATTTTGGTCTTACTTACTGTGAGATTGATTTCATTTTTGTTTTACAAAATAGCCGCAAAGTTATCTCAAAGATATCTCTTAGCCAATATCAATAAAAATAGTTATTGTATGACACAAAATATTCCCAAGTTACATCTTTTCAAGCCATCATATGTAATTATTGCTACACAATTCGAAGTAGAGCGGTTAGTTGGATAGCCTAAGCTGCATATTAAAATATCAAAACTTGCAGATGTAAAGGAAATAGTGGGATGAGAATGTAATCAATTAAGTAGTCGTTCCGCTAGTCATGTTCTTTTTTTACTGGTATGTTTATTCTTTCTTAGTTAGTTACATAATAATATTTCATCTCTGACAAATTAGAAGAATGTTCTAAGTTAGACTCTCGGTTTTCTAGGTACCTAGACTTAGGTATAATTATGACACTCTGATTTTAGAAAATAGAGCTCAGGTAAGATTGTTGCACAGTGGTTATTTTAAAATGCATTGCCACATTTCACAACCAGATTTGAAGACAATTGGGAATATTGTCATTAATAATCGTTTTAATTTTGTGACACACTAAAACGACGTAACCGATTTGAATAAACGTACCTATTCATAACGTTTTAGTCACTATTTTAAAATACATAAAATAAAGTATAGGTCTATAAACATCCTAATACTGGACTTAGCCTTTTCTATTTTAGGAGAAGGGCCTACATCCCGTCAACTTTGTCCAAAACAGATTGGCGAGTTTCACTTGTCAATTATCTCCGTGTGCAGGTTTCACTACGATGCTTCCTTCATGGTCACCACGTGGTAATTCTAACAATACTCGTATGTCTATTGGGACATAAAAACTGCCTAAGTGGTGCATGTTTGTCGCTCAGGATTCAAACCCAGTCATTTGAGATGCAAGTGTAAGTTACGACTGTATTAGCCGCTAGGCTACTGAGGCTTTAAATTGTACTTTCATTAAAATAACATGCTATAATTATAACCTTAGTGATTAAATGATAAAGAATTGTGATATTTGTGTTTTTTAACCGACTTCAAAAAGAAGGAGGTTTTCAATTCATCTGTATGTTTTTTTTTTGTATGTTCGTTACTCGATATCTCGGTCGATTGGAACCGATTTTTTTTTTTAAATCGAAATGTTATTCTCCCGAATTTGTCCCATTGTCACCATGTCAGGATTTGATGTGTGGATTCCAGTTAAATCGAGATTACCCATTACTTATGAAAGAACACAGTGCGCCTAAATTCTTGGAAAAAAGCTTGTATACATTTGTAGGTATTACATTTTCTACAGCCGTTTAAGTTTTTTGTGTGCGTGTAATGCGATTTCTCCGTCTATTGTGGACCAATTTCATTTTTTTTTATCGTGACAGTATAATATCCAAGGTGTTTCTATAATTACTAAGTCAGGATCTGATAAGTGGATCGCAGGAAAATCGAGAACAACCCTTGTTGACGAGCGTCAACTCCGAAGAGTGATATAGTAACCTTTTATACGCCTGCAAGTAGTACAATTTCTACAGGCACATAATATATTATTTCTAAAGTTATTCAAGTGCTTGCGCAACTAAAAAGTAGAAAATATTTTTTTTTACCAAAAACAAAACCGATTTGACTTGACGACTCGATTTCAAACTAAAAAGCAAAAGTTATAATTTTACCGCCTTCTTTCTATAACATCCTGAAGTCGGTGCGAAGTAAAACATGAAAATTACTATGTTTGCACTTTTGTTGTTTTTTTTGCAGTGGGAAATAATACATGTTTTTGTTTCGATAATATATTGTTGTACACGCCTTTACTTAAAAGCAAACGTTGATCCCCAAATATTTAAAAATAAATCTATTAACAATATGGAACACAGCAGACGAACCAAGTGATAATCAGGTGAATATCACGAATATACCTCTGTCTTAAATGATAGTCATTCATCGACACATTTAAAACGTCACATCAATATTATCTACAAGTTTATACATTATTATTGTTAAAAGTTTATTATTATTTAAATTAGGTACACATAAGATTTTAACTTAATCTTACCTTATGTTGCTGATTTGTGTTTACAGGTAAGAAAAGGAACAATAAATCTATTTAAAAGTATTATAATTTCATGAAAAGCTGATTGGGAAGGCTGAAAGTGTGTATTTGTAAGAGATTTAAGTATATAGACTATTTATTGATTTGGGCAATGTTCGTAGAAGCTTTCTGGGCATGCCTTCAACTGGCGTGGATATTCTACTCTAGTGTAACTAACAGTGCTTTGTTTAACCTTGAATTCAAACACGTACACAGCTACTTGTCGGGTTTCATATGCGAGTCCGGTTCAACAAACCCGTGCAATTGTACTGAGATTCAGAAAATTCAACTAGATATTGATAATACGTATATGCCCAACTGGGCATTAACTCGTTAATCGGTTAAACGTTAATTAACGAAGTTAATATTTCGAGTAACGGATTAACTTTTAGGTTAACTTAAAAATATATTAACGGACTCATTAACTTCCGTTAAATTTCCCAAAGTCCGTTAATCGTTAATCCAGCAACAAATCTTTAAAGAGCAAATCTCAAAGTCTCGTTAAAATCTGGCTAGACATAAAGTCGAAAGTCTTGTTAAATGATGCGGCATTCCTCGGGGAACAGATATTCCCAAATCTGTTTATTAAAAATAATACTGCTATACTCTCAAGCGCTGCAGTTGAATGTCTTTTCTCCACGGACAAGGGTATACTACAGCCAAAACGAGCCTCGCTTTCAGACGAGAACTTCAACATATTAATGTTCATGAAGGGGAATATTCACGTTATACCAGATGACTAAATTGACAGATAAATTGGACGGGTTAGTATCGTTTCGTCTAAGATGTAAGTGGTCTATGTAGCAATTCGTCTAAATAGCAATTGGTCATTATATTACTATCAAATCGTCTTAAAATTAGTTCGTCTAATTAGTGTTTCGTCCAGACCGCAACTAGTCTATCTTAATAAAATAAATTCTAAACCTTAATCCAAATGAATGAAAAAACATTGTTTGTCAACATGCCTGTATTAAACACTCTAATAATTATACCCGTCTTTTTTTTTATTTCTAACCTGTTAACTTCCAGATCCAACAGTTTTTATAAGAAGATGCAATTTTTATCACGTGTTAACGGATTGACGATTACTGTTAACTTGCGTTAATGTTAACGTTATTTTCTGAAATGTAACGTTTCAACTTTTAACGAAGTTAACTTTTTCAGTAACGCATTAGCGATTAACGAAGTTAACTATTTGATTAACGGTGCTCAGATATGATAATATGGTTATATATAGCATAAAAAACCGTGTTATTCTCATTGTGGAATGCTTTTGTGCTAAACGCAAACAAGTCATTTTCTTATCCCAGGACATTGTAGAATTCTCGGGGTCTTCTTTTATGTAGAAAGGACAAGTATAAATACTAAACTGAATATAAACCCCCTTTTTCAGCTTCTCAGCTAATTTTGTAACTTGCAAGATGTGATTTTTTTATTCAGTTACTTTAAAAAGTCCGCTGATTATTGGTCTGTACATGTGATATTTATCTTGTATAGTTGAAATTTATCCTGTAGCCTCCTACATCCTTCATAAATAAACCGAGTTTCTTCAACTTTATTAACTTTACTAAGGATAAGGTATCTGAATAAGGGTTAAAAGTTAACAAAGCGGCCGCAACCAAGGAAGTTAATACTTTCTTCATAGCCATGAATAAACAATTTTGCGGGGGATTCAGGCATTATAATGTTGGGTAGCCAATTAAGATTATCCTGGGCCTAAATTTTATCCATTTAGGGAAGTTCAGAATGGGTCCCGGGTATAAGTTAAACGATTTAATTCAAACAAGTTCGTGAGCCCGTCCTGTGCGAACTACGCGGATGATGATGCCCGATTACCCTTATTGTACAAGTTTAGGATGCGTGAACTGATTTGTCATTTAAATTCATCCGGACTTTTGATTAATTTATTTTGTTATCAATTTGTCGAACTATGCGTCAATTTGTGTGTCAATGTGCAAAAGTGGATGGATGCAGAAGTTGTGGAAGGCCACGACACACCTTCCATGATCAAATTGATCGTGTACTAGCAGAAGGTGATATCAAGAGCCTTAAGAACAGACGAGCGTGCATGACAAGAATTATGAATGTCAAAGAAGCAAGTGAGGTGTGTAAGAATAAGCCTGAATAGCGCTCTGTTGTTCGTGCCTACCCCGCAAAGGAACTGGCCTGAAGTTATGTATGTATATATGTGTCAATTAATTCTGGTAGTAAATAAGCGCTCTAGTGTGGCTTGATCTGCGATACGAGAACACACCATTTTAATCTGCCAGGTTCACTCTAAGCTCACCCAGACTAGATAGAGATATCTCTAGCTATACCCAGATAACAGTTGGCACTCGCCTCTCCTGTCTACGTGTCCAAGTCAACGGAAACCTTGATATCTGCAATATGATCGGCTCGGCCAGCGATTTTCTATTCCGAATTTATATGTACATACATACATACATACACAACTTCACGCCAGTTCCCTTGCGGGGTAGGCACGAACAACAGAGTGCCATTTAGGCTTATTCTTACACACCTCACTTGCCTCTTTGACATTCATAACTCTTGTCATGCAAGCTCGTCTGTTCTTAAGGCTCCTGACATCACCTTCTGCTAGTACACGATCAATTTGATCATGGAAGGTGTGTCGTGGCCTTCCACGACTTCTGCATCCATCCACTTTTGCATTGTATATCTGTTTAGTCATTCTTTCATCATGCATTCTTTCCACATGCCCGAACCACCGCAGCATTCCTTTCCTTACCTTCACCCCGACACTCTCTTTCAGATCAACTCTCTTTCTTACAAGCATAGTAATTGAATTTATTATCTACAAACTCTATATTGATCAATAAACTGATTGCAAAATATCTAAATTAGCTTAAGACCCTACACTAGCTGTTATTCAAACCAAGTTTAATGAAATCGAAAAAACATTTATAAACTTTGTACGGAATAGCTTGTCTTGAAATTTTTTTGTAGGCTTGCGGATACCGTGCATATTTACGGACTACATAATATGACATAATTGCGAAAGTAATCTGATTTGCTACTTACATTTCATGACTAAACAGTCTGTTATTTGACTTAAGGTACTTTTTGTCTCAACAATCTGTCTTGAAGGGGGTTAAATAAGCATAAAAATTTGTATAGGTAAACCATAATTCCTGAAATTATGGGTATGAAACTTAATATTTACGATTTTGGTAAGAAATACGTTTCAGAGTTCGTTCATAAAATAAAAACTAAAAACGTAAAATAAAACATCATTACGAACGAAGCCACATGGTAGTCTGTTAAATTTATGTCATATTCAATAATAATATTCAAACCATTTTGATTGATGGCCCATTATATATATATCATTCTGCAAATTTTACTGGTATTCAAACCTTTACAGACCAGAATCCGTTATAGTTTTGCTCATTTGGGAAGAATAAAAAATACAGAATTTCTCTTACAGCAGATTTTGCCAATCAATAGTAGACGGTGTTACGTTGATTGGGGAAGGCGTGCCAAGTCGAGCGTTAAAATAAACATGATTTAACTTCGTGGCTTTGTTCATTTAGGATTCTTTTCTATTATCATATATTTATACAAACCGTGTTAGCTCAGTGGCTTCAGTGGCGGATTTATCACCTGTAGGCTATTCAAATTTTGGCGATTCACCTACGTCTAGAAATGGATTCCTAGATCACAATCATACTAATTGCAATTTTTGTCAATGAAATTGTAACTTTATGACGTGCACTATTCTTTTCATTATATGTAGCAGTTTTCCACAATTAATATGAGTGTGAACTAGAGGATTAGTGATCAAATGCGCGACTACTAATTTTTTAGAAATATTTATCTAATTGGTGATAATGTTGAATTGTTTTTGTGGACCTAATAAGGATTTTTCCTTTTCTATTATCTAATATGTATAGTACTATATATTACTACTATATATATTGTTACAACTTAGATATATTATATTGTTACAACTCAGGTCCCGGCAAAAACAAAATCCACCTGCATATCTGAAATAAAACACATTTTATTACCTGTCGACATTTGAATTAATTGTAATTATTTTATGATCGTCTTCTTTTGTTTACTTAGTTATTGGCATACGTTTCTAGAGAACAGCTCATTGTTTTATTGTACTCATTTATGGCTGCTTACGGCCGACTCATTAGCCAGGTGTATCGGATTATGTCGACTACGATACGAGCACATTGCTTTTGCGCAGTATAAAACCATAGCCTGATGGAAGGAGGGGGCATTCCGCACTTTAAATTACGACCTTCTGCATTACGTTTGGATTTGTTGTGTTCAGTTATATTTGTACCTGTGTTATAAGTGTTTGTATAGTTCTAATAAACTATAATAAAGCCAACGGCATTTAATTTGAGTCCTGCTAAACTCGTAACAATATAATAAAGCTGTAAATAGTTTGAGTTTGTTTGTTTAAAAAAAAACAGAGAAACTAATTCGGACCCGCAGATTTCGAAAACAAAATTTCTAGATTTCTTGTCTGTCTGTCTGTCTGTTAGAGCATCACATGAAACTGCTGAACGGATTTAAATGAATTTGACATAGAGCTAGCTTATATTCCAGAGCATAACTTAGGATATTTTTATCCCGGTAAATAATAATGTTTCCTTGCGGTAGACGTAAATAGTGAAAAAGATGGCGCTGCAATCGCATCCCTTTAGAAACTACTGAACTATATGGATGAAACTCGACATAGTGCTGGTTTATAACCCGAATTAACACTTTAATACATTTTATCCCAATAAATGACGTAGTCATTAGAATAGACGGATTAGCAAAACAGATGGCGCTGCAATCGTGTTTTTCAGTTAACTGAAAAATACCTACGTTGTCATAAACAATATGTTATTCATTGTAGTACTTCAAATCATAGAGTCGACTTTGTTTTTCTGGACAGTTGTTTGTGTAGACTTATAATGGACTTACTTTCTTTGTTATGATTATATTTAAAGAAAAACCGAATTTGGTTTTTATTTCAGTAAAATAAAGCCACTGCCCAGGGTTTGAAACGCGGCGTACCCGGAGGCAATCTCTAGTCACCCGTAAAAATAAATCTCATGCCCCATAAAAAAATCTTCGGATCATCATCATCATCATTGTGGGATGTGATTAATCAGGAATATTTTGGTATTATAATAAGATTGATTAAATTTCTATAAGAATTAAAAAACATGGCCCCAAGTTTGCCGCTCCCCAGAATTTGCCGTCTTAGGCTGCAGCCTACTGAGCCTATTGGTAAATCCGCCATTGAGTGGCTTAGGAATCCGTGTTTCGCGTTCGAATTCTGACCAAGAAGCTTAGATCATATAAACGTCAAGAAGCATACCTACACCGTTTACGCAGTGTTTCTGACTTGACGTGGATATTATTATTTTATATTTATATATTTAAGCATGAGTTACAATAACCAATATTATTGGATTTTTGAAAAAAAAATAATTAAATAACATTCGTTTCATTTTCGTAATGTGAAACTCCTTGGCGGAACTCTTATATTTTTTTTCACGTAGCACACCGCACTCCATTTGGTAAACAGCTACTATTTCACCGCACATTCCATTGTGTGGTGCGTAGCGTGCTGGTGCGGTGGTGCGTGATGGTGCGTTTTAAATTTCGAAAAATGTACAAGCTTGTATTGTAAATATATTTTTGAGCAAATGTGTTATTTTTTAAAATTTTAGATTTTACCTCTTTTGTTATAAGGGGGGAAAACTCTAAGCACTGCGAGAATATAGAGTGACGCAGTGCGAGGTTCGTGGCGATTGCCTGATACTAATTAAAATCATACCCATGTTTCTTCTATCACCCAAAGCCAGGAGTTTTTGGCGGGAACTGAAAGGGGTTGTGTTGATGTGCAGTGTTCTTTTCTAAAAAGGTGTAAAGTTACTCTAAAATGGACAATAGTTGTAGGATATTTATAGTTATTGAGTAGTAGTCATGTGTTTTTGTTCGAAATTTGAACGGTATAGCTAAATGTGGCCTTTCGGGTTTTCGCAAGAACTCCATGGAATCGCGTTAGTTATAGCCACGGCCGTAGCTGGGGCAGGAGGGGGGGGGGGGCGGCATTGTGGGGCAATACCCTGCCTTGAAGTCACAATGCCCTTAAAACTACCAAAAACTAAGATATATTATTATTATTAAATTGTTTGTTCATAGTTTGAGATAAAAAAAATCGTACCGATAGGTAACCAATGCTGCCCTACCTCAAATTCGACTCTAGCTACAGCCCTGGTTGTAGCCTGCAATATAATTGCGCTACTATACGAAGACTTGTACGTCAGAATTGGCTGTATGGCCTAAGATTCCTTTGCTTGCCTTTGTGGCTTTACTACTACTCACCTAAAGCCAGCGTCATGACCCCGGTAGCTTCGGGTCAGGTGTAGGGTTGCGTATGACATACTATATATTCCATTGCAAGCTATAATAGAATATTTTCTTTCGAATGCCACCTAAAATAGTTCATACAGGAACGTCAGACTTTTTCTTTTGACAAGCGGCAAGCATAACAAAAGTAGAAATGTAATCGGCGAGTCAGTAAAGCGAATGGTGGACGATTTGTTATTAAAAATTACCTCTACAAAAAATAATTATAGTACGATAAGTATATCAGATTCTGAAATGGTTATTTGAGTTCTCTACTGTTCAAATATTATAAAAACAGCAGATTTTTTTTTCGTCATTATTGATTAAAATGCGTGAAACCCACCAGGTTCTCAACAATTATCGCGTGCTATATATATGGATTATAATTGACTTACTAACTTGATTATATTTTACTAATTAATCATTTTATATCCACATTTAATCTTTCTAAAATTTTATCAGTAAAGCCTTTAATTTCAAATAATCAACAATTTTGAATTCACGTGGCTGTCATGCATATAGTTATGGATGTATGTTTATTGGTGATTTATAGCCGCTTCCTATATCTTACAGACCGTTGATTTGTGTTACTATCGGTTAAAATTTGACATAAGCTATGGAGCTTAGTATGGTCCATACTTGAGCTTAGCTTAAGTATGGACTTGTAATATTAAAATAGTAAGATATATGAACCGGTCTTTAATAAAGAAGTGGTTCACTACGAATGTTATTTTTTTGTCATAGTTTGACTCTGTGTCACTCATTTGTGCGTATGGTATCTTGGAGTTGAGTCAATGGCGAAGAGTTACTCTTACTAACAATTGGGCTCCCTGTGCTCTACTAACTTTTATTGTATGAGTTCAGCAGGCAGACGGTCCATCTGATGGAAAGTGGTTGTGGAAATTTGTGACATCAAAGGTGCTACAAATGCAATAGTGCTTTCTTAAGAGATACTAGAACCTGGCCACTAAAGCTGGAACACCACTTAAGGTTATTATGGCGGCATACTCTATTTACCATATCTATTTCTGTAAAGGCGGTTATTTATTATTACATTCGAACAACGTGACGGCGACAAGTCTGCCCTTAAAAGTGAAATTTTGACGAAAACTTTTATGAGTATTAATGCTGTTTAAATAAATGTCTTTATGCCCGATTTCTGAGGTTACCAGTTATGAGTTCAATAACAATTGACACCATAAAGTTATGTAATAGATAAACTTAGGTTAACTGTTATTGAGTTTCTGAATACGTATGGAAGCGTTCGATAACTATTAAAACTACAATTAGTACCAAAACTTGCCACTAGATGGGTCCATTGAAGAAGGGATAACTAATATTTATTTACATTAAACAGAAACGTCAAATAAAATACATGAAATAGATAAACGCTTATTAATATTGATCAGTTAAGTTGAACCTAGTTTAACAGAAGTTTATCGTACGATGGTGTGTTTAAAAACGAAATTTTATAAGTTATTCAACCGCTAGCGCTAACGAACAGATAAACTACAGTTTAAAGTACCTCAGACACCGGGCATTAGTCAACTTAAGGAACATCTAAAGTTACATTTTAAAGTAAAAAATGTTTTAAATTGGCCGATTACCATCATAGTATCTGTGATTAAACTCGAACTGGCAATAGGTCAGTTTTCTGTTTTATGGCGTCGTGAAGGATGACATGCGTAGGTACCAATGCTCTCAATACAAGGTATGCCAAAGACGATGCGAAGTCGAGAAGAAAAAGTAGGAACGCGAACCCTGAGCGTCGGAGCGAACGTTCTGAACACAACCGGGATTTAAAGCTCGGATGATGATGAGTTTTCTGTACAAAAACAAATATATAATAATAAGAAGTATATATACCTATAATTTTAACATATAAAGTTGTGTTTTTATACTTTCCGTTAAAAACTTATTACAGCATTACCGGCGATAAAGTAAAAATTCTGTTGCGGAAATATGGTATGGCTTGTACGATAAGACCAATAATGGCGACGATTTTAATATTACAACGAAAATTATGAAGAATACAGAGCTCCTGTGGGAAATTCAGAAGCTTTCTAGTATATTTATAATTCGAAATGAGCAGTGAACTGAGACCAATTCTCAAAACACTGGGAATTTTTAATACAAATTTGTCGGTCTTATTCATAGAGAGTTAGAGTAAGTTTGTACGCTTCTTTAAGAATCATAAAGAAGCGTTCAAACTATTCTAATTCTCTATTAATAAGACCGTAAATGTAATACCTACCTAATACGATACCAAACAAAACATTTAATATTGTTACTTTACATTATCGTATTCCCAGGAACTAATTTATTTTCCGAGATAAAATTATCCCGTGCGTATTTATATTTGTAATGTATTCATATACGAAATCACATGTCAATTTAATAAAATACACAATATAAGTTACATTTACATAAGTATATTTGTTATTTCTCTTCTCCACCTGCGTTAGTGACTTAACAAATGCGACTAACTTATAGCGTTAAAAATAACGCCTTTAATGATTAGCTAAATTAATGCATATACATGGTTATCTGGCAATGTTTAATGACACTAGAAATGTCATATCTTAAATAACACATTAAACCTTTGGCTACATCTGCGTGATACAGACTTATTAACACTAACTTTTCTCAGGTGTAGCAGGGGAATTACTATAATATAAATTGTAATCTAATACAATGTATTAACAGTTATTCTGTATTCTACCTATTAGTCCATCAAGACTAAAGCAGAATATTGAACTACCACAAATTAACGTCTTATATATTGGTGGCAATGTTACCTTACTGGACCGTTATGGTTATTTCTTGTGCGACTTAGCCACCTACCTTCTTATCACCGGAAGAATGCTTTATAAAGGCTCATGGTATCAAGGTCTTCAAAGTCTATTATAATCGTAAGTAGCGAAGTATGATTTATTGTGTAAAATTAGGACATAACCGAATGTATAAAGGGACTATAGCTTAACTAGCTACACGTTGTCAATATCAAGCATAACAGGCAATTAAATATGTACAACAATATGGCTTTCATTGGATCTGGACCGATTGCCAAGATAAACGAAATACCTAAAACGATGAAAATCACTTACATTAGGGTTAAGTGATACAATTATTACATTCTTATATTGTACTAAGGTGTTTCACGTGACTTCACTAGGACGATTTGCCGTTTAATGCCACAAAAACTAAACCAAACAAAAGGATAAAAAATTGAGAGTACATATTATATATCTACTAAAATGTATGATAATTCCCAAAATTGTTTACAATTAGATTGACATTAATATAATGGAAATTGTATAAGGAATGATATGTTGATATTTTCGCTTGATTATCGCGATATTTAATGCAGTAGCTGTCTTAAAAAAATCTTTCCCTATTGTTTAATATTATAAACTAGCACTTGCCCGCGACTTTGTCCACATTGGACAGATTACAGTTATTTTGCTAAGTATAAAATCAAAGTTTATTTTCAGCAAGGTTGGATTTTTTTGCATGAACATAAATTAATTCCGTAAATTCCTGTAAAAACTCGGGATAAGTAATGTTATTAAAGACGTACATAACTATAACTGATTTACTAAAGATTTTGTCGAATAGTAAAAATTTCGCATCTGAATTTCTTACGTATACTGTAACGTTCTTAGATTTTTTATTAAGTCAATAGGTGTTGGGATATTGTATATAGTACCTAAATATAGTGGTTGGGTATAAATACATATAGTTAAGGTGTTCACTTCCAAAATTGTAAAAAGTACGTCTCCCACCCTCTTACGTATACTGTAACGTTCTTAGATTTTTTATTAAGTCAATAGGTGTTGGGATATTGTATATAGTACCTAAATATAGTGGTTGGGTATAAATACATATAGTTAAGGTGTTCACTTCCAAAATTGTAAAAAGTACGTCTCCCACCCTCTAACTTTTGAACTATAGATTAAAAAATTCATAGTAGTAGAGCCTCAAACATATTGTAAGTGAATACGGGTTTGAATAAAATCCGAATTCGAAAATATCCTTTATTTCGTAAACTTGAGATATGCGATATTTTCGACCTAATGCTTTTTAACTTTCGTCAGCCAAAAGACAAAATTTTCGTTGTGTGGACTGTAATCGGCTGTTTCTTTTATGTTAAAATCTGGTGTAATAGCTTCTAATCAGTGTCCGAAATTCGGTGTTCACAGACACGATCTGGAATCGGCAACAAAAATAAAGGTAATGGAGTCATTGTTATGTAAATTTTTGTAGGGATTCTGTAATTATTGAGATAAACACGGCTCCACGTCAAGAAAAGTATTATTGAACAAAATATTGTGGTTTAAATTTGTCTTAAATTTGCTATCACATTTGTTTTTGTGTCGGAAATATTCGAACAGTATATCTATATATAGGTATACATATTCTAGGCTATTCAAGCTTATATCTCATTTTATTAAATTTAATACATTCCATAAGTAAGAGTACCAGCACATTCTCAAGCGCCGCATACTTCACAGTTTAGGGAGCATTTCTCTGCATGAAGTATTTAAACTTGAATGGAATGTGTCCGAATTTAGCCTGTGTGCTATTAGCTAACTAAAAGACGTCTATTTAATTTAATTGGAATGCGACCAAACATACTTTGAGTTCATAATTCACAATTATATCTATATATCTAGTCTTGCCATAAATATTGTAACAAAGATTTTTTTTTTATTGCAAATAACATTTATAAGTTTTACAGTGTGTTACTTTAATACATAAATATAAAACAATTTAAAATATAAAAAGCTTATTCGAAGTGGTCTCTATTGGTTGCAATACAGTCCTTTAAACGTTGAGGCCAGTTATCAATAGAAGCACCCACTCTTTCCATGGGAAAATTCTTCACTGCCAATTGTATGGATTGTTTTAGGGACTCCAAATTATCATGGCGTTTAGAGCAAGCCGTACTCTCTAAAACTGACCATAAATCATAATCCAGCGGATTAAGATCGGGATTAGACGACGGCCAGTCTTTAGCTCTGTTGAAGTCCGAAACGTTCGTTTCCAACCAAGGCTGCGTGGACCGAGCTGTATGACCCGGCGCCGAGCCTTGCTGGAAGGACCATTCTTGGCTATTGAACATGGTGTTGTTTAAGGGGCTTAGCTACCTTCTCAAGTATGGTATCTTGATACACTTGTGCCGATGTTCTGATACCTTTTTCACAAAAATATGGCTCTGTCACTCCTTCATAGCTATCACCCCACCAAACCATCACTGAAGACGGATAATGCCCACGTTGCACTCTGTCGACTAATTGAGAAGCTTCCTTAGAGTTTTGAGCATAAATACGGTCATTTTGTTTGTTAAAATGTTGCTCAATTGTAAAATTTTTCTCATCCGTAAACAAAATTTTTCTGTGACCTCCCTTTGCGTACTACCCCTTCAGTGCTTGTTTTGATTTTACCACCCTATTCTTTTTTAAATTATGAGTTAAGAAATGATCAGTGCGTTTCTTATAGGCTGCAAGTCCTAAGTCATCTTTTAAAATACACGACATGGTTCTAGGTGATATCTTCATCTCCCGAGATAAAATCTTTTGCTTTCGGACAGGATTTCTTCGAATTCTTCCCTTACTGCTTTGACCACCTTTTTTGTACGAACACTACGTGGACGGCCAGATCTTTTTCTATCACAAACACAGTAGATCTCAGTGTACCTATTAATAGCCCGGTACACAAACATTTGACTAATACCAAGCGTATGGAGAGTTTTAAAAATTGCATTTGGCTCCATACCTACTTTGTGTAATGCAATCACAGCGATTCGGTTCTCTTTATCGCCCCACTCCATTTTAATATCGCAAAATGTTGTACAATGTATTGGCGCCAAAATGAGAAAACACAATGAACAATCATATAAAAATGACAGATTCCAAATTCAAATGTAATATTTTGTTTCTTTATTATTGTAACAGTATTTATGGCCAGACTAAGTATATATGTTACCCATTTGCAATAAATCATATATTAATTACCTAAGTGTAGATTATAGATGTAGTAGAGGTGCAAAATATTTCAGTGTATATAGTCCTCCTTGACGTATCCGTCAACGGCGAACCTTGTCAAGTCCGGCTGTGCGAGCGCAGGTGGCTAGCGAAACCAAATTTGGTTTTAAAACTTCTTCTGCAAGGAGCGCAATAAAGCCGTCCTGGTGAGTCGTATGTATAGTTGTAGGAGATTTTAGGGCGGTTCTTTTTGATAAGGTGCTGCTCGTCAGAGTGTTCTACGCGCTGCGTTTCGATGGCAGCAACAGCTTTATCAATAGAATTACGCCACTTCCTTCTTTGAAGAGCAAGATCTCCCCAACCGTCGCTTGGGATGTCACTTGCAGACAGAATGGCTTGAGTACGAGCTTTCTATATCCGTTAACGAATCTAAGAAATATTAACTTAACCTCATAAAAACTGATCAGTCTGCTGGGGAGTAAACAGCTTTTATGAAATATTCAATATTACATTTTTTTAAGAAATTCATAATAATTTATAATTTTTATAACGCTTCGGTAATCAATATTTATCTGCATTAGAATAACTACGCAGGTTCATTAAAATGCGATAGTGAATTGAACCGTTGTTAAGGCGTGCAAATGCACAATGAACTGCGAGATGCTTTCACTAAGGTGAGGTGGAACAACATTCATTGATATCTATCATTTCGGGTAATTTATTACTATCAGTAATAAAGGGACTGTTACTGATGATGATGATTCTACTTCGAGAAAATGAAGGCTAAACGACTCAATCAGTTTTGATTTTGAAGGACAAAGTGTACATTTGATACACACAAAATGAACCATACCCTAATGGCTCAAATTCAACGCTGTGTCGGCCGGCATACATAACTCCTTAATAACGATACATATTGCTGTCCTTCTAACACTTAATATTTTTAGGAAGCCTGAATCCACAAATCGTATAATCCCATAATCGTCATCTACTACATACTTTACTACCCGTGTGGAGAAAGTTTGCCGATAGCCTCATAATGTCACGCGTCGATGGGCAGCAGGGTTGACAAAAAAGGTTACATAAATAGTTGTTGCAATAAATTTATTATTGTATATACTTTACATAAGTATATACAATAATGGTAAGTAATACAATACACTAATCAAGTAGTGAGTAGCACTAATTAGTCATCGGCAAACCTTCTGCGCACGTCTTATATACTTGTATTTAATCTCTTATCAATTATTCTTATAACGTGGATTTGATGTATAATACATTATATTGTGACCGAGGGTAGAACTTTGCGGCAGCGTAAGCCGGTCTTAAGACTTAGAAAAGGGTAGAAGATTCTGGAAAGAAAAGACAAGGACAGATACATGTTGGAAAGGGATAGACGATAAACGAAAGTTCGGGAAGGAAAAGACAGAGATAGATAGATGTTAGAAAGGGATACATGATGAACGAAAGTTCTGGAATAGAAGTGTAATATCGTTAATAAAAGATAAGTTATAGTCCTCGGTGGTTTTATTTTATTGTCCACAATATAGGTATCTTAATTTCTTAATCTTAGTTAATGTGTGCCGAGAGGCTCCAAGAACAACCAGAGAGGGGGTGTGTGTCTCCGGTATGTCACGGTTGACGCGCATGTCAAACTGTTCGGAAAGGAAAAGACAGAGATAGATAGATGTTTACAAAGGGACAGATAGTAAATAAAAGAATAACGAAAAGAAGATCGAAATTATGGGTTTCAGAAGATTCCTCCGGGTATACAAGCAGCGTAAGGCGCGCCTACCAGTTTAGAGTTGAGTTCAGTTCAAGACAGCGAAACGACAAATGCGATACGGAAGGGTTGAAAGAGAAGTTCAACAGAAGTCAGTGACGAGTTTAGTGGTGGATTTAGTGGACAGTTCAGTGAAGGAGTGTAGCGGAGTTTGAGAAAAGATCCAGAAGCGAGCTACACGCGGTAATCCGGAGGTGAGCACTGCAGTAGCAGGAGGTGGTCTACGCAATATCGGCGACGGTATTGTGAGTGAGAAGTGAGACACTTATCGTCGGGACAGTGCGTCGTTAGTCGTGTGTATAGGGGTGACCCTGCGGAGAGGAATCATGTACGGCTGTGTAAGTCAATAAAAGCGTTTAATTAAAAACTGGTGTTTTCTTCCAATCCTAAGTGCGTACCCCGCTAGCAGGTAACAATATAATTATGCAAGTACATTGTACTATTTTTTGCACTTCGATAATGGGTAATTAATTTTCTTTCTGAGATCAGTGTAGTTAGATAGATACAAGATGTGAAATTGATAGCTTGCAGCGTGCAGCGTACAAATAGTCAGGGATGTAAACCATATATTAATATTTAAAAAAAACGATATGTCGTTGATAAACACCGATGTTTCACGTTTGAAGATATCGATATGCTCGTAACGATGTTTTTCATGAGGGGTATTGCATACCTAAGAATAGTGCTGAAAAAATCGTAGTAGCCGATCAGTGTTCGCCAACGCTGTACTGATCATAGATAATAAAGTATACACTAAGATTACCGGCAATTACGGCTTCCAGTGTGGGCAGGACGCGTTTGGATTTAACACGTCGCTACAAATACAACAGTAATTACTGGGTATAAAATGGCCACTTTCGCAGAATTGGATTACCAATTTGTCAAGCGTCAAATTGATCTATAATCCAATGCAATGTCTTACTAGTGTATCCTAATACAGAATAGATTCACAATACGATCTTGCGAACTTGGAAGTGTTCGTCGCTTATTATCCAAAGCCAAAGCAAAATATAATTTAAACTTGGAACATAAGCTGTGTCAAATAGGAATCGTCTTGATTTATTCAAATATTTGGTTTGTAAGCTTTGGAGGTGCCATGGGGCCATTAGAGTAATTGATTAAAATTTTTTGTTATACATTAAATATTAGGTATGTAATTTCTGAATTAGAATATTTATACCAGTTTTAAAATAAAATAAAATTAGAAACTAAACTATCTTAAAAATACTATTATATAGGTAATTAAAAATAAACTGAATTATAAATAAATTAAACTATATAATAAATTAAACTAAAAATAAACTATATATACAAACTAAAATTAAAGTATAAAATCTAGTTCTACTCCGCTGTCAGTCGAAAACGTGCCCAAAAGACTGGCCACATTGCCTCTCTGAATGGCAATGCTGATGCGTTGTCCGAGGTATAAACCAGTTTTTTGATCACGCGAGACACCCACCAGACGTTTGACTATGTCTCGATAAAGCTTGTGCGCCTCAGGCTCTCATGTTCCCAGGGTCTCGATCCCAAAAGCCGCAAATATGTAGCTATTTCAGATGGCTGAGTATTTGCGGCGTTTTAGGGCCTCTTGTTGTGCAGCAGCTGTACCGGTAGACATGCTAGTAGCTGGAAGATGGGACGCTGCCAAAGTATCGACGCAAGACGCGTCCCATACTAAGGGGCGACCCATCTTTCAGGGCACCAATGACATACCATCGGGTCTACTGCCATTGTCGCGGCACAGGCCGTTCGGTTCTAGGACGGCAGGAACCCCGGCGGTGACAAGAGCCCGACGGATTATGTCATTAAGTGTTACATGACGTGAAATTCTGCCGGCACTCCTGATACATGATAACCCATGGTGACCGAGGCGCTCGACCTTATCTCCGCACTGACAGCGGTGTGGGACAACACAGGCCGCCCCTAGACGAACTAGGCAAGCACTTATTCTAAACGCGTTATCGTCTAGAAAAGTGCCCAAATTCGCCGAGGGGAGTGCCTGCAGCAATATTAGGTACTACCTTTTTCTCAAGTTTTGCTCATTCCAAGTCCAATTTTAGCACACAAAGATAAAAAATAAAAAACCAAAGACATTATAACTAAAATACATTATGTAGCAGATCATTGCCAACGGGGAGCGTGCCCAGAAGGCTGGCTGCATTGCCACGCTGTATGGCAATACTTATTTGTTGTGCAAAATATGAGCCAGCCTTCTGATCACGGGTAGTGTCAAAGAGTTTCTTACATATGTCTTTAAAGAAACTCTTTGCCGACGGACCCCACGGGCCTAATGTTTCAACCCCAAACGGCACAAATATGTAACCCCTTCCTAAGGCTCCATATTTGCGCCGTTTGACGTCCTCAGCTGAAGCGGCAGCGTTGCCAGCCCCTGACTCGGTCATTGGAAGATGTGACGGGGCCAGTGTGTCAACACAGGTCGCATCCCACACTAGCGGCCGCCCCATCTTCCAAGGGACGAGTGACATTCCGTCCGGTCTCTTGCCATCGTCACGCACCAGGCCATTTGGTTCCAGAATGGCCGGGACGCCGACGCTGACAAGAGCTCGGCGAATGATGTCGTTGAGGCTGGCATGACGAGATCTTCTTCCTGCGCTTTTTAAACATGACAACCCGTGGTGTCCAAATCGGTCTACCATAACTCCACATTGACAGTGATGTGGTACGCAACATGGTGCCCCCAGGCGTAAACTCGCGGCTAATCGGAATGTAGTGTTGTCCAGAAGTGTATTATTATAAAATGATGGGTGTGCTTGTAACCACTGTCCAGACTCCCAATTAGCGACGGCTAAGAGGCGGGCGCGCTCTGCTGAACTGGTACACGTTTGTAGAAGATTATCCCGCGTAAGTTCGCAGAGCGGCCCATCCCAAGCATGCTGTGAAGTAAGGACAGTAGGTACATTAACGTTAGGGCAAGCCATTGACCAAACTCTTCTGGCATCGGTTAAATAGGGAATTTCGAACTGAAAATTGGTCTTTTGTAAAATTTTGAATACTAAATCACGCGTACTGTAAGCCGATGACAGAAAAGCTGGCAGAGCGACACTGGAGATTTTGCGGACCCCAGTTTTACCGGGAGAGAACACTGTGACCATGCACGGTCGTCCATTTCTAAATTTATGATGGATATGAGGGTATCCCTCACGATGTTGTCCAACGTCTGTAAAAGAGAGGTTTGTTTCCAGAGTTGGCAACATCGGAGGGTGTATGTAAATTTGGGCACGAAAAGGCAGTATCGGATGATAGTGTAGGCCATATGTGTATTAATTTGGAGTAAACGATCTGAACTTTCACGGAATTTTTTTATATTTTCTTCGACGTAGTTAGGTATTGACTCGTCGAAGATTGGGGCACCTAGGAGGTGAAGTGAGGAGTTGTTTACTAATTTAATTCCCGGTGCTATTGTATTTAGTCTAGAGATTATTTCAGTTTTACGCTCTGTGTTGCTGATATAATATTCGCATTTGCTTAAATTTATTTCAAGTCCTATGGTTTTAAGTTCTTTTGTTAGAATGGTAAAATCTTCCAAAACGTCATCTACTTCACCTCCTAAAGTGCCATCATCTAGATACCATACATTAAATTTGGATTTCAAACGTGTAATGATGGGATGAATTGCTAAACTAAAAATGGCTGGCCCTAACGGATCGCCTTGCTGGCATCCAGTTTTTGAATAAATTACGTTGTCTTGAAATATTAATTTTGAATTTTGACTATAGCATTGCCAAAGAAAATGATAACAATCTGGAATTTGGTCTTTAATTTGTGAGAGCAAGGCAGATCGATCAACTGAATTGAAGGCGTTCTTAACATCCACCACACCATCCACATCTTATTCATATTGAAATATAGTAAGTTTTAAGGCTTCTTTATGACTTTTAAAGAAGACCGATAGAATATTGGAGATATTTAGCAGTTATTTATTAAATATCTCCAATATTTTACAATTTGGCAAGTAGCAACGTGCGATAATAACTAGTTAGATGGAACTAAAATCAGATCTACATGAAAAAGCGTAAAGCGCAAATTCTAAGCACTATTTTGTTGTCGTTTAATGATGTGTTCATATTAAACCGGTACAAGTGATGGTATAAGGTCTCAATTTGGTAATAATCATTATGAAACATTCATATTCCTCTGTCTGTCTTTATGTCATATTCATTTTTCTTGAAACTACTAGGTTTATATAT
This sequence comes from Dendrolimus kikuchii, assembly GCA_019925095.2. Classification (NCBI taxonomy): domain Eukaryota; kingdom Metazoa; phylum Arthropoda; class Insecta; order Lepidoptera; family Lasiocampidae; genus Dendrolimus; species Dendrolimus kikuchii. The sequence goes on from CM034394.1 coordinate 14,998,327, forward strand.
TTATTATCTAGATAGAATTTGTTAAAAAAAATGTCGATTACATTCTATTTGCCGCTACACAACGGTCTAGTGAAATCTAGTAAAAAAAGAAACGTACCTGTTGTATCATTCTCAGATTTCAAAAAAATACCTACCTACTGAAATTTCCCTAATATTTATTGAAGTCAGTCACAAGCGGTAAAATATTTTTTGTCCCTCTCTAAAATTCAGTGGTATGATATTGTGAACATTAAAACTAACATTCAACGAGCCTCAGAAAAATCCTCACTCGCGCATCAAATCATAGTTATAGTGTTGATAATAAATCAATTGTTAAAAACTGCTATATCACTCGCTGAAGTCGTGGTAGCTTAGTGGCTCAGTTACCCACTTCATTCTCCAAATCCAACGGGTTCGAAGCGTAGCTGGAAAGAATACCCCACGTAAGAAATTTTACTTATGCGACAATTGGTACCTGATGTTGGTGAAGATGAACTAGGTGTGCCACCCACCATTTACCTTGAAGAAGTGTGGCAGATATACCGGGTTTTGCACTAAAATTTGGAGGCCCAAGCCCAGCAGTGGGACGCTTACCGGATGGTATTATTTAATGTCTCTGATCAATTTAAAATTGAAATCTACGCGACGTATACATTTTTAATTATTAAATCCTCTCTAAGTATCTTCTAATAAGGTACACATATCACTTAAAATGTATATATTGTTTTTCCTTACAAGATCATTTTCGTATATTACAAACAGGATTTTTGCAATAAATTACACTATTTAACGATATTAAATGCCGTAGACAACTAAAGCGACATCTAAAGTTGGATATTAGTATAAAAAGTTTTATATTAATCATTTGAAGACACAATTTAACTAAAATTTTACCCGAAAATTTATCTTGTAAAAAAAAACTTTGTAAATATTAGAGACCTTATCCTATTCATTCAATTATGTCATGAACACTTGAATCTCCGAATTTTTCGCGATTTATCAGGCCTCGGTATAAAAGGGACAATTTAATAACAGGGGAAGGTAGGGTTGTGTTTGGGCTACGTAGGTATGTGTTATATCTGTCATTTACTTACATTCGTGGCAATGTAATAAGCAGCATATAACCTAGGGGAATAAAAGAGTAATAAAAAGACTGTAGGTACCGCGCACAACATTGTATATTTTATGCTCGAAGCATTAAATTTACATTTTTTACATGCATACATACATACATGAGCTTGCATGCATCTTAAACTTCGCTAGTTTTAAGGTTCCGTAGCCATTTTGGGTTCAACCAAAGGAAATGAAAAAAACCGACAACTTGTTTATGACAGCCCGTCCGTCGTCGTCAAACAGGCCTTTGAAAAACCATATACATACTTTTTTATTTAATTCAATAGGAGAGAAGCTATTCTTAACGAAAGTCGTAAAAAGTCTTTCTTCTAAGTTGTGAACTGGGTGTTCAAAAATCAGAAAAGTCTAGCTTAAAAATACTTTCAACTCAAGCTGAGTATCAATAATATCTTCTAAGTACGTTTTGAGATAAGGAACATTTTTGTTAAGCACGCAAGCAACCCTCTGCGCGTGAAATTACATGTACTAATGTCGATTAGGCTTTTATTTTTATATTGGTACGTATGGAGTGGCACATTAGCTGAGTCACCAGCATCAGATGCAAAGGATCTGGGTACCATCCTTGCAGATATTATGCATCGCTTACGCAGTTTGTATGGCCTAATTTAATATGTACATATTGTATTATATACTACGTGTTGGTAGAAACATCGTGAAAAAGACCTTTTAGATTATGATGAGTTCGTTAGCAACTCCCCTAGTGTTGCTAACGTCCATAGGCGACGGTAAACGCCTTCCCATCAGGTGGGCCGTCAGCCTGTTTTCCAGCTTCGGGCAATAAAGGTAAATCTTGGATTTAACGAGTTTTTAGTAACGTAGTAGGTCTTCAGAGATAATTACAAGGACTCCATAGTATTTTTTATTCCATAATAACTCAAATAAGTTTCAGGGATTATATTAAAAGTCAAGTATATTTATATTTCATTTATTGTTCTGTGTATTTCATTTAAATAACTTTTATTTAAAATAGTGACTTCATTAAGTGCAAAAATAAGTATGTACTTACAATGAAATGAGTGCTCTGAAAACACTATTAAATGTTCGTTTAATGTTTTACTTTTACCTTCCGCTTTGCTAGATATGACCCATTTAATTAATTGTAAATTCATCAGTTTATTAATATTAGCCTAAAATAGTGTAATTATAGAGGTCGATACAAGTGTAGGCCCCGTACGAACGTTACGGGCGTTTGAGGATTCACACATTTTTTATTATTTGGCTATATATACTATTATAGCCTTACCACAGATGCAAAATACTAGGAATAACAACCCACCAGTACAAAAGTTATTCTGTAAAAGGTCCCAATATTCTACATTTCTATTATTGTAGAGAGTTACTCTCAAGTGAATCGTCACTCACTTTTTGATAGAGAAAACACCACCAAAATCTACCAACATTTTATTATTTAAAACATATTTTCTTAGCTTAGTTTTACACCTGTAAGTTTTCCTTGCGTAATCCGCTACTACGCGCAGTACGATTTTCAATACGGGATTCTTTCTTTCACAGCTGAATCCGGTATTGCTAAATCGAAGTGCACATTTAGCCTTAGTGGCTTAAGCGAGCAAAGCTTGCATATGGTATGTTAGACCAGTTAAATAAAAAATTACTATTGACTATTAATAAGTATCCTAGTAAATTCATATTTAAATAGTCAATCAGAAGTGAATCAATAAGGATCTACAGATGTTACCATGAAAGAATAAAATAGGTACATACTAATGAGTGACAATCACCTAATAAAAAGTGTAGCTTGTACCATGCGCTCTCGACACAGTTGGGGCGACCAGTTTTTCTTTTTATAGTAAATAATCCTAACTAAGACTTTCAATCAGTCACAAATTGAAAGTCTTAAACAAGCCTTAAGAAAGCTTATTAAGACTTAACGTATAGATAGGGATTGCAATCCGGAAAACCGGATCCGGTAATCCGGCGGATCCGGTATCAATATGCACATACCTGATTCGGTACAAACATTAGCAGAATTACAATTACAGATCCAGCAAGAAGTAGCGTCTTATACAATACAAATTGTAAAAAGAAGTTTTTTGATAAATCCTACAGAAGGAAGTGACAGCATTTGAAAATGAAGGAGTTCGAGGAGTATATTTGTCTGCTATTCATTATATTTGCTGGCAATTAAGCCAATAAGTGTAGAAGCTGAGAGAGCCTTCTCGGCCGCAGGCTATATTTGTAGCTCTATTAGAAGTCGATTGGCAGATGAGACAATCAACACAATTTGTTTCCTAAGATCGTTTTTTCAAACCAAAAGTTGATTGTTGGTTTAAACACCAAAGAGTATAAATATTATAAATAATAATTATTGTGATTGTTGTTCTATTCATTTGATAGATTCGGTAGTCTGTCCCATATAAGAATAAAACTGAGTAGCATTCTAAAATAGGTAGCTAATTATTGATATTATTGTGATCGCAGTTAAGATTAATTGTTTAATTTTATAATTTTGATTTCTACTTTATCTTTAAAATCGAAGAACAATGAGCCACAAGTTGCATCACATTAAAGATAAAGACACTGTTTTTCTTTCGAGATTTTATTTAATTTGACTTTTTATAATAATTTGTGATTTTATTTGTTCTGATAGGTACTAAGAATTTCATTGTTTTTTCTTTTTAAAATTAGTCTTAATAAAGTTGATTTCATATATGTATCCTTTTATTTATACACTTCATTAACGCCCACGTTGGAAAGAAAAAGGAAAGTTAAGTTATCCAGGTCAAATCAATCCGGTCGGATGCGGCCGCACCCGGCCGGATTGACGTAAATCAGGTCCGGATCCGGCCGGATTGAAAATGAAGCCGGATTGCAATCCCTACGTATAGACGTTGATTGAGTTTTTCTACACGAAGAAAAACGGACTGGTGGCGCTAACTGTGTCGTCAGGTGTTATGGGTTACATTTTGTACTGGGCGATTGAAATTATTTAGTATTCTTCTATCTATTCTATTATAATATGATAAATTGATACTTGCGACATCTAGCCAACAAGGCTAGGTACTAACCATGAAGGCAACACAGTAAGGTACAGTCCTCGCGACGTGAGCTCAGCTTTGGATTTGTGTGAATGCTAGCGGTACCAAAGGTGAAGTGCGGAAAGTGTACGGCAGGGAGGTGACGCATGAGGGACGTCCGTCCCGCGCTATGCCACAAGCTGTATCTCCAGCTACATTATCTGTATGCACTCACATTACGCCGCGGGGACTACACCTCTTGGGATTGCCATTCCCAGTACTCTTCTCCCATAGCTATTATTATGTTAAGAGTAATAAAAAATGATCTTTGTACTATCTGAACGCCCAAAAACAGATACTATATCCACGGAACTATGAAAGCGGTATATTGTTTCATAATTTAGAGTTTATACAAAAACGACTACGATGGAAATATGGTTGCATTGCTAAGTAGACCCATTTCATGCTTACTCCAAGATGACTATCCTCGAAAATATTAATCAGAGATTATCTAATAAATTCTTTAGTAGAATATATTTATAGTAAAATGTTATGATTGAAAGTCATCTACTGAGGTAGAAGATTCAAACTTTTTAAATTAATTACGAGAAACAAGTTTGAGTTTTTTTTCAGAAACTATATTTGCTAATTACGAATTTAAAACTGGGTGAAGGTTCAGAACAAGATTTCGAAGAAGACAACTAAGAGTGTACGTACAAGTACGTATGCTCGTTGAGGTTAAACGTCATAGTTGATTTTCATACTAAATGGCGTTGAATTTAATATTAAAACGTAAAAACATTCCTTTCTAAAAAACTTGTCAATTAAGTTATGAAAATAGAACTCCATACAATAAATAATATACTTTTCCAATAAATAATAAACTGATATCTAAAGAAAATCGTAATCGTTTTTTATATAGTAATATTTAGTAACGTTAGTAAGACAATTAAATGTGAGGTTTAACCTTAACTCGTTTGGGTTTACTCTTAGCGCAACAATCAGATAGTATATATTTATCATTAAGTTTATAAATTAGTGTATCTTATTAATTAGATTTCACGCATTGAACGAATAATTTAACAATATTATTCATAAAATACGTATAGAAATTCATACACAATGAATACGGGGCTGAGATTCGAATCTTACACATAGGAAAAATTTATAATTTCAAATTATTAACAATATACGTAATTAACACTCAAATGTCGAAACAATCTTAAAATTTATTAACAATTTAAATAAATTAATTAACAATCATTTTAAATATACATCATTTGATTACCGCGATCCCAACTCAAATACTAAAGAAACATGTACAATAACAGTAACGATTTGGACTTAACGTTAAGTCACTATAAACTTTAGCTTCTAATTAATTTAGTAAACAAAATAACAAATGCAACAATGTCACAAATATCAGGAAAAACAAGCAAGTAAACTACATCAAACCTTTTAACTTCCAAATTAACAGTGTAGACAGATGATTTATGCTAGACCTGTGCGGGCGTAAGCCATTTTTAGTCATTTACATCGATACGTAGAGGCCCGGCATGGTCGAACCCCGAATAGGCATGCAATGCACGGTGTAGTATGAATTACTTTATAAAATGTTAGTAATGTTTCGATTCCTTGCCTCGCCCGGGTCGAACCTGCACGATCTAACTAAAATTATCCCTTAAGGGTTACAACTCGTAATGATAACGACAATCGCACCTTGTCCTTAGTTAATGGAGACAGGTACCAAACGACACATTTGATTTAGATTGTGATCTCGTATACAGGGGATGTTATGTCGACTGTCACCGGTGTTTCGTTCGGAACTTCGTACGAACTGAACATCGAACAGTTCACTTAAGGAGTGAGTTACAAAAGAGTAACCACTGAAACCAAACTAATTGAAATATAACATTTTAATTTCTAAGAATCACACTGTTTTGGGGTTTGTTTTTTGTTTGCCTTGTTAAGCATAGAAAACTAATACTAGGAATGTCTTTCCAAGTATTATATTAATAGCAAAATATAAAGGGTTAAAAACATGTTTCTCTTAATCATAAAAAAAGAATTCAAGGAATGACAATTGCTCAATATAAAAGGAAACTCTTAAATGATTAACGCTTTTTGACGTTTTATTATTTAAATATATTTTTTAAACCAAAATTGATTATTAGGTCCAAATATACTTTCAAATTATAAAATAATGAAGAAAAGACAGAAAAATCAACTGTGGCCCCATTAAGTTATTTCAAAGTTACGTTTTTATTGAGGAATTGTGATTCCTAGTACTCTTGTTCCATAGTCAAGACTCAAGAGTATATATAATATAATATATACCTTTCTAATATCTTTTAACCCCTTATATCTTTATAATAAAATAATAAACGTAGAAGATTCCTAAAAAATAATCAAAATTGCGGTATCCCCATTAAAAAATAAATTATTTAAAAAATAATAAACATTTTTGATTCTCCTTGTCTCCTCAACGGAAGGAAAAAATCTAAATAGCGTTCTATGGCCATTTACTAATGTATAGTTTTCAGTGTGTTATTTACTACTAATTTTATGGGATATACTAATTCAAATATTTAGAAACTATATTATTTACGTTTCTTTCTTCGCATAGAGCGGCACTACCTTACTAATTCTTTTGCATATTAATTGTTGCAATGAACTTCTGGTCAACTATATTTAATGGAATGCTACCTATCTAGTTAGTTAACAATTAAACAAAATAATTACTTTAGGTATAAACAAAATTCAAATAATCCTAATGTTTACATAGTTTATAAGGGATTTTACTGTATAATCATTCATATTTCATGTAGTTCAGGTAAAATAAAATTGTAACCAAAACACGTCGTCATGAAAAAAAGTAACATTAATTATTGTAAACCATTTCAAATGAGTGTTTAAAATTCTCACTAATATTTTACACGAAGAAGGCAACATATGAAGTTTCATAATAAGTGTATCATATAATAATAGATATCGGTTTTAATTACAAGTATAATATAATATTCGATAGTAAAGCATATCATTAAATCAGTGCTTCAATTTCTAGCCTAGTGATATTCATTTTAGATAAAATTTTGGTCTTGAAATATACTTATTGTATTTATAAGAGGATATACAATACACTACTCGTATGAAGGCCTCCGATACAGTATATATACAAAGATTATTTTAATATTTTGTAGGAAAGTATCACTAATGTACACAATAAGTACAAAGATTAACAACTGGCATTACTTCATTACTCGTAATTTTGTTAGGCTGTGCTGCCCCCTAGACAAGGAAATAGAAATATAATAATAAATGTATGGGAATGACATCTAGTTACACGCTAAGTATTATGTCATTTCCATACATTTGAATTCTACTTGTTTAGTGCTAAAACCACTTCTCTAAGGGGTCTGATCGGAGTCTGGTGTGATAATTATACGTCATTAAATGTAGCAAGGGAACGATATTCTGAGGGAAATTATTCTAATTTTACATTACATATTAAAGGCAAGTCGACAATTAGTATATTATAGATTTTAATGAAGTAGATGCTGTAGAATTGCAATTGATTAACAATTCAATACTCACCGGCCACGGCGGACACTGTTAGGAAAGTGAATAATAATTATTATGCTTTTATTACTTAATACACACTACGTAATCTATACAGAATAATTGAAAAATTCGTTACATTATATCGATCGCTGAAACAATGTTTTTAGAAAAAATTATGGGTGTCCACATCGAAAACACAAAATGCACCAAAAAAACGACGATATTGACGTTAAATAATTAAGCTATTCGTATTAACGTCAGCTATCTACATTCACAAATAAAGAAGGCCACGAAACATTGTTAGGGTATGTTGTACATATTTCTCGCTTACGATAAAATGAACTTACTTTTTTACATTATGATCAAAATTCTCACAGCTTTGTCTTTCATTGTTCGCTTGTCAGCGAGTAAGATACGAGTAAATTCGTTAAACACTAAACTATTAGGTACTATACGTAGAGGTATTGGCATTATAGTCATAAATAACACTAACGCTCTCAATTCGTACAAGTTTCATCACACAAACCATTCGAAAGATTATTTGGATATATAATACATTAACAATAGGATAAAGGTCAATCTCCAGTGCGCGTAGCCACAAAACTCATTTTATATGTGATAGATATCATGTCAGAATATAACACAGTAAGTTGAAAAAGAAAAATGTATTTTTTTTTTACATAAGATATTTTATGCATGGAAATTATATAATTTGAATATAAATCTCTTTATTTTATTACTTAGTCATTTCATGTTTGTAGTTTATTAAATATTGAGATCATATAATTATAAGATACAATACCGATCACATCGGCATTACACAAGTTAATTAAATCTTATTAATATTTATGCCAAAAATAGGAGTGTATATATAGTACATGTAAAAGAGATAAAACACACGAGACGAGATAGAATTATAAAAAAGAGTATACAAATTCGGCCATATAATAATTTTGCTGTTTGTTACTTATATCGTATATTCGATGATCTATGATAGATAAATAAGTATAGAGTGTAATTAAAATTTCAAGTTCAACTTAAACTGTGAGGAAATATGATCGACTGAGCTATGTTAGCAGGCGCATTTCGTGGTAGAAAAAGTATTTAGATAGTAAGAACTTTTTGATGAAACTCCGTTTTTTGTTCATATCTCGCGACAAATTTTACTTACCGCACTTAGTTATCAACAAATCGCTGTGCAATACATTGCTTTTCATACGAAATCAGGTAGTGCGTAGTCTTCTGCAGCTTAGGTAATCTGAAGATGGCATAAGTTTTGGAGTGAACTGTGTAAATATTTTGCAGCAATATGACGGGGTAATCATAAACTTTATTTTATAGTTATTTAGTGTTCTCCGCCTGGTCAACATCCTGGCGCCCAATTATAATGAAAACATTAGCTACTCAATGTTTGATATTGGTGAAAGATTGAAACAAAACAACTTTCTTGACATATATGTAAAATCAAATTAAATTTAGGTATATATACGATAATCATTGAGTTATATGTACCTATATGTAGTACATTATACCTCATTGACGATAATGATTAATTGAGTTAAAGTTGATGATCAGGAAGCATTTGTGATACAAATATTAGTGTTGTTTAATTTTTACTAAACGTATTGTATTCACACGTACTAGGTTAGGTATACCGAATAGCCGTTGTCAAAAATGTTTATATTTTATTATAATACGTTACACGCTTGAACCGCTGGTTATCGATGTTAGCCAATGAATTTGGGTTAAACCTATCAACGAGTCCAGGAAACTGCATTTTAATTATATAATTTCTCAATAACAACAGAGCATTATGATATGGCCGCATTTTAAGTTTCCTTCATATAAAGATTCCAAGCATAGGGAATTTATTTCCAAATTTTGATATAGTAGCAGCTTTGATGACAGTATAGATACGTGTGTCAATATTTATTGGCACACGTATCTATAGCAAATAAAAGATAATAAAAGATGTATAGCAAGGTAAAGCTTGAAGCATTGTTAACTATAATAAATCTGTAGGTGATCAAAAATTACATACAACACTACATAATTATCCTTTTTCTTATCCTACAAACAATGATTAATATTATTTCACACTGCTAAAAGCAATAATTCACGTGCTAGAGAAAGGCGTCAAAGAATTGTACAAATGACAAAACATTTTCAATATATTGCGACAAAATTTATTCTAAGAGTGCATCTACTTATTCTAATATGTGTATTGTACTTCAATTGAATGGAAAAGCTCAATAAGAAACCTGTTATAAATATTACAAATTCGAATATAAAAAATTCATACAATTTTACCTTTGCCATTAGTTCTGCCAGTCAGAGCCTAGGGTCACTAGATTTATTTTGTTCGAATAGTGACTCATTTTGTTATCGATTTAAAATAGTAGGCGCATCCCATATTCTACAATCATATTCATGGGCAACGTAACGTTTGAGATGATAATTCGTCCAAATTAAAATATTGTCGAACACGCATAGCGTCCCAGACTCGCATAGCATTTCAATTTTATCAACTTTATGTTTGTAACATTAGTTAAAGTGTGGTTTCGATTCTAACAAATGACCCTTTTAGCAACTCAAAATACCCTTATAGCGTCTGACTTTTGCATACGTTTTATTCGATACGATATTTTACCGGGAGTTCTTTCGACGAATCTATTTACTCTATCTGAATTCTGATGTTCATTAATAGATATTAATAAAGTCATCGTTAAAAATTACATGTACTTTGGATAGATATATGAAATCAATATATTTTATATAACAGTTTAGAATACCATTAATATGATTGTTTATTTCAAATTGTACATATTAATTTAAGGTATATTAATACAAATCCCTTTTCATGGGTATAATTAAATAGCAAAACTTGGATTTATCTTAATTAAATAGTCACAAGATTTAAATATCACTTTGGTGTTAGAGTATAATAATACATAATTTCATTTATAATGTCCAATCACTACAACTATATTGTCTGCATACACACGCAGTCTCAAAAGTAATTTTATTCCAAAATATCCTTGAATTTTTGCAATGCCTTCAAACAGCTGTTTCCAAATCCTCAGAGACTAATTGGAAATGTTCTTGACCTGAAATAAACGTTTCATTCAATAGTATCGTACAAAAGATATTGGTACTTTCCAGCATTCCGTTTTTGAAATATCTGCTTAAGCACCTTTTCACTTTGCTAAATTGGATTTATGATATTCACTGTGACTTCAGCTGTGTAACGTAAGTAAGTTTATCAATAACTACTTTCCTTTAAGTTTTTAATCAGACTGCGGCAGTTAATAAAGGGACCAAATTAAAATTCAAATTGAGTATAATACCTAAGAACCACTATAGAATGATGATATTTAGGTCACTACTACTTGTGGTCATTGGAAAAGTTCGCAAGTATTCTAGAGTTAGACCTTGAAAAAAGTTTTCTAGCCAGATTCGTGGCCAATTGGAAAACTGGAGAAGAACTATCATTAGCGTTGAGTTTAAGATCCAGAAAAATGACATAACGACTAAAAAGAAGAAAGGAGAGATAACATAAGGTATTCTTGACATGTGAAATTTAGCTTTGTTCCGTAGCTACGGTTTTGGACATCAATCAATTTTCATGAAATCTTTACAAGACAGGTATAAAACACGCAAAGAATCCAAAAGATTCCAAAGTCAATGTATAAAGTCGACCCTTCAACAGATTTTTATTTATTATTTTAATTCCCATTTTTGAAAAGTTATCTCATTTTTAGAAATAATATCTATGCGTGTTTATTAGGATTAAAATTACATAAATATACGCCGAAATTTACGATGGAATAATCCATTCCAAAGACCGTAAATGTATTCATCCCTTCCTAAAGACTGGCAACGCGTCAGCTTCGCCCCTGGAGTTGTAAAAAGGCGACGGTAATCACTTCTCGTTACATGGACCGCCTGCCTGTTTTCAGCTTTGCAATAAAAAAATAAACATCATTATCAATATTATTATAAATAAACGTTATTAGGGCCTTTATTGTTAGAATAGGAGAGACATACTTACTTTCTAAATATGCTGCTAAGTCGTGGTCATCAGCACGCAATGCTAGGTGCCTGGGTGTGAGGCCAGCGTGGTCTTGGCGAGTGAGTGACGCCCCCCCGGCCACCAACATGCAGCAGATGGCCCTCCGCTTGTGGGCAGCAGCCTTATGAAGTGCTGTCTGGCCTCGTTCATTATCTCGCATATTCAATATGGCAGTTGGGGCGCATGCAATTAAGTACTTCACGATCTCTTTGTTACCGTAACGGGCTGCTATATGCAACGCAGTCTGCCCACTCGCATCGATAGATAAAAGAGAATAACCAGCAGAGTGCAGCTCCTTCATCTTTAATCAAATATTCATATTTTAGATAAGTGGCTAAAATTGATTAGTCTTCCCACGTGGCCTCGCTCATTTAAACGTTTTGAACAATTGTTTCCATTTTCCAAGATACAAGGTACCTTGCATTGTCTTCAATGTTCACATTACTGATATATCGAGTCTCACAAAATAATTTTTCGTTTTCTATGTTACAATAAGTTTAATATATTTTAAAATAAAAGCAAAAACCATTTCTAGAATTGACCATCGTTTATTTTAATGTGAAATAAAATAAAGGCTGGTAAGTGAAAAATGGTGAATAGGTATGTGCGTGAGTACTAAGTCGTAACAATTCACTTAAAAATACGAGTCAATCAAAATTGTTTAATGTTCCATGAGAATGAATAAATCTATTCATATAAAAAAGTAGTTGAAGGTCATGTCATCGAATTCAGGTACCCCTCGCAATGGAAGTACTTTTAATCTTTGCAAAATGAAAGCCATTTAGTTGAGTTACTTTATAGTGGACAGTGCGGTGCATCAAATCCCCTAATTGGTAAAAAACTGGACGTTAAAATGGACGCTTTTCAGAGTCTACCGTTTCAATGTTAGTGCACTCAATTTTATTGGAGTACCGATTCATTCGTGCATAAGTTGAAATCATGTTTACTCCTTTTTAGTAACTATAAATACAGCAATTTATTGCAATCGCAAATCGACAATTAATGGTTAATGTATATACATTAAGAATACGGGTAAAATTAATGTTATTATATTACCATAATGCTATATTTTCTTACCATTTTCAGATCGCCCACTTTTGCAGCTTTGAGAAGAGTGTCAGATGTTTTCTCCAATAAATTTCTGTAACAAGTGTCCAACTTTGACCCTGTGTTCTCAACGTTGCAAAGGTTTGCAAGAAGTTTTTAAAGAAGTTACACCGAAAAATGTATAAGAACTCGTATCAGTTATATTAGACATACACACGTATTACGCTTATTATATAAAAGAAGAATAAGTACACTATTTATAGCTTACATTTACAGATAAAGAAATCTCACCTATAGCCAAATACTTCTTGATCAAATCCAAACAGTTTTTCATGTATGCTGCATGCGATAGAAGAATGAAAAGATAGAGTGCAGATCACAGACTCAAGTGTGCCGAGTGCAATTTTAGAACCTCTATTGCCTTACCATGTGCATAAAACACTACACCTTACAAGTAATTTCTTAAACAACTGAGTTCAAGTAGTCAGTGTTATAGATTCTACTAACAATCTACAACACTGGCCACTTGAGCTCTTTTTGAAATTCACTACAGGTGTGTTAGGCACACATTGGTAGCTTTGATTTTTAAGATATCAAATACTAGAATATATATTCCTGGTACCTACATACGTATTAATCATATCGTAATAATCAAAGCAATTTGAAGGTCTACTTCTCAAAAAACTTAGCATACAAAAAGAAAACAACATTAGTCTTAAGAAAACTTACGTTTTAAACCGTGCCATTGACTCGTGGGTTGGATGAATATCTTTAGCTGGTGGACTGGTACAGAGTGGCGGTGAATTGGAATCTTGTGTGACCGCAGTGGAGATCTTCGGTAGGGATGGTGACACTGAGGTTTTCGGAGTGGACGGTACTGGAGTTTTGGTTGTGGGACTCGTAGGGGCAGGGGTTACAGTGGGAATAGGTGCACATGTTACGGGGGGAGGAGTTTGTGGAGATAGCATCTCTTCAGATGTTCGCGCCGGACTACCTAAACCGGACTCACTGTAACAAATAAAATCATACTGTATTACTTAACAAACAGAAATAAACTTTGCTCTTAAAGTTATGCTAATGGAGTTGTATACGAGCTTACAGCTAGTTTTAGGTGGCGACAGAAGGGATCAGGCTTGAAATTTTATGCCTTTACTTCGTCTAAGATATCTTTGTAACTGGGGACACGGTGCTATTTTTCTACAAATGCTTTCAGTGAGTGACCTTTCTTAAATGAATGAAAAAGTAAACTCAGTTATTGGCTGATTTAATTTAATTCTTGCACATATTTATTACAGTATTTTTCGTTTTAATTTGCTTATAACTGTAGCAGTTTGAAAAAGTATTTATTGCTAAATTTATTAACATTCGTATCTCGAACTAGCCTATAAAGCGAAACTTAGCAAGTTATACAAGATCATTTTAGTATGTACAGTATAGAACTATAACTTTAGAAGCGTTTGATAAAGGTTAGCTAGGGAATATAATGATATTAATAACTAGGATTTGTCTGCGACTTCGCCCACGCTTGACAAATAACGTAGATTACAGTTATTTTGCAAGTATTTAAACTCAAAGGGTATTTTCAGTAAGGCAAAGAATTTTTAGTACTTATGAAAATACTGGACAAATAAATTCCGAAGATTGATGTCTAATAAATATAGAAACTGTCATATTAAGCAAGTCTAGTAATAATAGCTAATATAATAATTTAAAGTTAATATCACATGGTTTCAAAGTTAGGAAATCCCGGGAAATATAAAAAGTCCCGAATTATATTGTTTTAGTATCCATCGGATCCGAATCAGCAAATTTTTATACATACTATCCACTTTAAAACACTGCCAGGAAAATTCCCGCGGGAGTTCCGTATTAAAGAGGTATCGAATCACTTCAAAAACAACTTGCCTATCGTTCTAGTGAAATTGTATCGAAATAAGGTAATATTTATGCAATATCTAACTAATTTATACCATTCTCGGAAAATAATCCGCGGGATTTTAGTGAAAACTATGTCGGAATAAGCTAATATTATGCACTTGGAAAAAAGTAAAAACCATTACCGGAATAAAAAATATCACACATACATTACATAAAATTTACTATCCATCAGTAAAAAAATCATATTAGAATTCGATCGATTTTAATTTCGACATTTGAAGAAAAAAAAAAAACGGGATTCCCGGGGTAAAAAACCGTGCAGTTTTTAAGTATAAGAATTTGATACTGATCAGCGAAAACCGCTTCGAAATTGGTCCAGTAGTTTTTACGTGAATCCCGAACAAACAGAAAAGAAATCTAAAAAAAAGCCTCACGTTCTCTATCTAAATAATCTATCCAGTCCAGTTGTTTTTTAGAAATAGCCTCAATGTACAGACATGGCATGTTTAGAATTTTATAATATAGATTCTATCTACTAGTTAGTATTCGAATATTACTCGAACCTACTTTTGCTGAGTAGCATATTAATAAAAATTGCTTAACGTTTCGTCAAATTAATCTATTCTGCGTATTTAGCAGATTTACCGATCCCTTCGAAAATAAATTTTAGTGAATGGTAAATGTTAGGCTATATTTTCTTCTTAAGAACGATGAGTTATTAAATATTTATGGTTCAATAAATGTCTACGTTTTAATAAAATTGTAACATGAAATTAGAAATTTGAGTAGTTTTTCTTTTTATGTTTCTAATTAGTAACTCCTAATTATTCATACCGTTGCTCTCTTTATCTTCTGCTCGATTAATTATTTATTTTACTGTATTCAGCGATTTATTTACATTATATGTTTCGTTTTATTGATGATGTATTTGTTGATATTTGATAATATAATTAAATTTCAATATTAGTGCTATTATTTGCTAATTAAATACTTTCTTTAGTCGTAAACTAATTCTTATATAAAACTATTTTTCTATATTTTATTGTAATGATCACACACACAAATATGTTCAAAATAAATATCTGAATAATCTGTAACAACAAATCCGAATAGATAGTAAATGTTTCTCATTTTTCTACTTAAGCACAACGAATTATTAAACATCTAGGTGTGATGCAACAGATCTAAGATCATTAACTGAGAAGTAAATTAGTGCTGACGGTATTGAAATAATTTATTAAATATATTGCAGCCTGTGAGTGTTCAAACGACGTTGTACCGCAGTGGAATATCCAAGTTGTTTTATGTTTTTCATTTACAAAATATCTACTCCTCCACTCCTCTCTCGGTAAATTAAGAAAGTCTTCAGTCAAAACAGTCTAAGAACTTACGTTTTTTAATAGGAAACATTAATTGTATTGTAAACATTGTTTATAATTTACAAGAAAATTGAGTTACGCATTATTCTTAGGGCCGCTTGCATAACGTTCCTTAAATTGATTTAAGAAACACTAAACGCATTCAACACCCTTAAATACGATTAGCGTCTTGCACAACGCAAAATTTACCGGTAAATACGTTTAAAGAACTGTCAAAGTTAATCATCCAAAAATGGGTATTTAACTGCCTTAAACGCGTTTAAGGACAAAAAAATGTTGAGTAACCTCTTTTCATAAATTAACATTTACTATTCTTTAGAAATTGTCACTTATTAAAAAGTCAATTACAGATTGTCACTCGTATATTATTTGCTCTTATTTTTCTCAATTCTAAATACCCATTATTCGTACAAACTTTAACATGGTAGCAGAGTAATAAAGTTAAGGATTTGGATGCGGTAAAGATATTTTAACGTGGAAAGAATAAATACAATATTCTAGCATTGTACTCGGCCTGGCGTTCACCATGGATAAGGCTATCGCAGGGGCTTCTAAGGTACAAATTATGCACCTAGGTGGTAAAAACTATAAGCATTGGTGGTATCGTATTGAGACAGTGTGTAGGGCAATACCCGGCGCTGAAAAAATTTTGCAAGGAAAACTTCAAAAGCTCGACGAGCCTGTAGCATCTGATAATGCAGATGCTAAAGCAAAATATGAAATAAATTTACAATAATTTCTAAAAATTGACTGTGTCGTTTTAACTCTGATGACGACAAACATAACGGATGAGATTCTAGAACAAGTTATACGATATAAAAGCGCTAAAGAGGTATGTGATGAGCTAGAACGCCTATGTAATGGAAGCAACGAAGACAAATCTGTGATCTTTATCTAAAATTCTTTGATTATAAAAAGGACCCTGAACAAGAGATGGGAAAGCATATATCTGCATTAAAGAATATTTCAACAACTGTTTTCATAAATTAATATTTATTATTCTTTATGAAATTGTAAGTTATTGAAAAGTCAATTACATATTGTCACTCGTATATTATTTGATTAATTATTTATCTCAATACTAAATACCCATAAAATCGAAAATAAAACAACACAGCAAAAAATCATTCTTCAGGTTGCCGCCAAAAAATCCGAAGTAAACCTAACCAAACGAACGAAATTTCAAATGTCAAGTTGACATTGGCCGACTAAAATCCCTTTTTACGCAAGAAATAACTAACATTAAAGCTAAATTTCGTGTGTTTGTCCGAAAATATGGATCGCCGCGTGAAACGGAACACATCTGGTTGTTTTACCGACGGCATAAATACATTTAGTTAAATAACATGGGAGACCGCCTCATGCAAGACATCTTAAATACGTTTTGTGTAAAACGTGTTTAGGCAGTTTAATATGATTAACTAAATTTGATTTAAAGACGATCGTAGTGCAAGCGGGCCTTAGAGTAATAACTGGTATTGCCAAGTAACCTTCTTTCGGCCTATACAAACTTTTCTTTTATTAATTTAAATTCTTCCTTTAAATTTGACGACGTGTTCCCTTTTTTACACGAATGTTAATAATTCACTCATGTCATGTCATAAAGATTAAATTGAATAGCCCCGCACATGGCAAATATATAAAATAAATTAATTAATACAATTTAATAATATGATATAAAATATACTACGCACGCAATACTCTGCAAATGTATATTACATAAATAACTATATTATAACTTTACCGCTCCGCACCGCTTAAATTTATATAGAACCTATTATATAAATATTAAACTAATATCCATGCTGTAAATAAATATTATAATTAATTTAAGCAGCACGTCTTTGACGCCTATTAAATAAAACAAAGGTGAAAGTGAAGTGTACTGAGAAGCAGAGGAGCAAATGCATTTCATGCCCATTGATCAGGTACGTGCGTGCTCTTTCTTCCCACTAGCCTTCGAAATCGTCCGTTTCTTCTTTTTTCTCATTTTGAAACAGTTCGCGTATCACTAAACCCAGCGCCGCCGCAATAAATAACTTTTGTTTATATGCCGCTAGGGAAAATTCTTTACGAAAAATATGGAGTTGTAGCTGTGAAGGCTTTTTGTTAGTTATTACATTATTGTAAGGATGTATTTATAAAAATACTCACAGTAAGAAGATTGGACAGTTGGAGCAAATTTAAGTACATTTATGTTTTTTTTTCGACCCTTGTTATATTTTCTTTTAGCCAATAACATGTTATTAAATAGTTTGCTAATTGAGTGAATTTACTGCTATTAATATATCCATTGGCAATGTATTCTATAACTGCAGCAGTAGTAACTAGAAACTTGAGACACAGACACATAAAACTTTCTTCAATAATTAACTTAAAAAATATAATTAAAAAACAAAAATAAACAGAATATTAAAAACTTAATTTAAATTACACTACAAAAAAAACTTAGGAATTAAATACTATTATAAATTATGTTTTTAATTTTAGTAAATGCACTTCTTATTGTCTACGCTGTTAATCCACTCTCTATTGCCACCAGACAATACTTAGTAATATTTAAAATCACCTTGAAACTCACGACCTGCCATTAAAATCGGTACATGTATATATATTCTTGTATTATCAATATTGTTTTTATATGTGTGTGTATTTAATATATAAAACTTGTATATATTTATAATACATACGTAAATATATCTTATTAAAATGTTAAATTTAGGTTTTAAGTTGTAGTACATACAATTTTATTTTGTTCACTAATGAAGAATGTTTTATTAAAATCGCTTACAAAACATATTATGGATACCAACCGCTATTACAGTTATAAATCGAAGACATTCCAACGTTGAATATTACTTTAATAAATTAATATTTCTCATCGATAAATCTGGGAGCGCACAAAAAGTGGATCGAATAACTTGCCTAAAATATTTTTTATTTTATTGCCAACTTTTAAATAACAAATATACTATTTACTTATAATTAAACTATACTAGAAATTAACTATATGTTCACTGAACATCAATTTTCACTATATAAGAAATCTTACACTTTGTAACTATATAATTCTTCAGAATTTCGTGACAAATCATGTTTGCAGTAGAGATGTGCCGATTATGACTTTGGCCGACTAGCCGACTAGCCGACTAGTCGGTTGTAAAGAGGCCGTCTAGTCGGCCAAGCCGATCAGGGTTTCGGGGATTTCCGTGACGCTTCGTTTATAGCTGATTTGCGCACAAGTCGCAACCGCCGCATGCGAGCGTGTCGAAACTGTTTTGTTTATTTCACATTATTTCTTAATTTTTGCTTTTGTACGTGGTTGTTGCCCTTGCTGTCTGTGGACGGGGAACTCGAAACTCCCGACGTTGCGTTGTAGTCTCCGAGCACGATCACGGGACGGGAACGGCTCTGAGCGGTCATTGTGCCCGTATCTTCTAACTACTCTTTGAAGTCGGCGAGACAGCGGTTCGGGCAGAAATAGGCACCTAACACTATTGTCTCCTAGATGGTAGCTGCGACTAAGCCTCTCCCCCTCACTCGGTGAGGGGGGAGGGGGAAATTCGTAGCCATCCGGCTCCCGCCCAGTCATCTCTGGACGAGACGCAATACGGCTCGGAAACCACCGACACCTGAATGCCCCACAGAGCCATGGACCATTAGGTCCAGAGCTGCGTCGCAATGGTTTACATTTGACTGGAGAAGCGTAGAGCGCGGTTCACTATTTGGTGCTCTTTTTTGCCTCCCCCACTCGCTGCGGCTGCGACTACGGCTGGGCTTGCTTCTCAGTCGCGGCTTTCTTCTTTCTTATACCTTTGTCTTGTCTTTTATAATTAAATGTTTATCGTACAATAAAAATAATATTTTTTCAAATATAACAACTGTTTGCTGAGTTTTACCCCTATGTAGCTTCTCTTTTGAGGGTATAATATTGAGACCTCATCGAAGAAAAATGGGTGATAACATATTTGAAGAACTGGTTTCAACTAAAACCTTCCAAATATAATATTTTGTCACATTTGCGAGATCTATTCATAATTCATGTAATAAAGTCAAGTTCAATAAACCTGGGATTTCTTTCAAAAAATATTTTATCTTTAAAAGTATTTGGAAGTTAGGTATTTTGTATCTAGTTTTTGAAATACTATTTTCAAAAGTATCTTGTATTTTGTATTCAGATACTTTGTATAGGTAGGTATCTTGTACATCTCTGTCGATTACAAAGTATCAGTAAAGCATAGATTACAAACTACAAAGTAACAAACCGGATAGTCGGAGCTCTTTACCGAATAGTGCCGACTAGTTGCTGACTACGATAGTGGCCGGATAATCGGCTTTACCAACTAGTCGGCACATCTCTAGTTTTCAGTGTAGGGCGCCTCCTGATCTGCTACACTAACGGCACGTTTTATGTAATAAAATGAGTGAATTTTTTATCTCGGGTATGCCGCGTTAATATTCCTAGGAGCGGTTTGTAGTTGTCCAGATGTATAAAAATGAGCTTATTCCGACACAGTTTTCACTAAAACGATAGCTGCGGTACTTTGTGTAGCGGGAATCCCGCGGGAATTTCAAGTCAAGCGTGGACGAATCGCGGGCATATGTTACTAATTAAATAAAAATGCACATATTGAACAAATGATACAAAGCTCATAATTGCTTTTACTTACCTAGCATGTGACTCAGGTACATCTAACGAAACACCGGCACTAGGCGTGTCTACGCTCTGCGAAATATCGAGTGATACGGAGAGCCCAGTTGTGGTATCCAGTGAGACCGAAGGGCCAGTGCGCTCTAAGGAGCCAGTTGTCGTGGTGTCTGGATGTGCTGTTGACTCTGTATCAGGAGTCAAAGGCGCCGCATCAAGGATGTAAATGTTTTCATGGCCGATGTCCGTTGGAAAATGTAGGTTCTCTTGCGCTTTGTCAATACGAAAGAACCGCTCTGCTGTTACAGCTGCAAATACATTTCTTATTATCGTAACGTAAGGGAATCTTTCGTCGTTTCTTCTCTTATACTAACAGCATCTTAAAAAACAGTATAAATCTGTACATATGATTAGGAAAAAGATTTATTTTAATATATGTCCTTCAACACCCGGTTTTAGGTATATGAGTTTGGCCTGAAATAACACTTTTAGTTGAAATATAAAATATGAATGAATTTAAAAACCAATAACAAAGTACAGACTATCGAATAATGAATAGCTTCAATTCATCTTAGTGGGGAAATAATAGTTTTATCTTATGCTATGTGAGTTTGAATTGGCAGACATAAAATGCAGCGTCACAAATGTATATTAAGTTTTTTTACCAGATCATAGATGTGAAAATATATTACAAAAATCATTTTAATAAATATCATCTTGAAAATTTATTAGTTTATATATATTATAATCAGGCTTAAAACAGAAAAAGAAGACGTTTATTCCAGGACGAACACAAAAAAATCTAGAAATATATATAATTTTATTTAAGCATTTCTTTTCCTCTTGACAGAATTAAAATTAGGATATTATCATTAAACTTCATCAAAAGCAAGGTAGCCTGTCTCGGACGTAAAGAGCCCGTTGGGATGTTAAAATAAAGCAAAATATAAATAATGCAAAAGTTTGAATATGATCCAGGTAACATAATTAGTCCCTCTTAGAAGATTAAAATTTCATGATCTCTGAAGGAAAAATGTATTTTAAATTTACATTTCATAGCATTATGTACTTTGTAATTTGCGAAACGGTATCTGTTAATTATTTATTAACGTTGCAATAATATCTTAACGGCAAGGCGCTCGGCTTAATAAACTTTGGGGTTTGGTCGCGGAAGTTTAGGAAATCCAACTAGTGACGAGGAACTTATCGTGATTTTTCCTTACCTTCGGATTCAGATCAAAAACCTTTAGCTGCAGAGAATCTTTTAACTTCTAAACATATATATAGGTCTGTTATTGAAAGGTGACAGCTAACACTTCCAGTAAAATAAACTTTAGGGCTTCTGGACAAAAATAATAACTGCCGCTGGGGGTACTCAGTATTGGAATAAGGCTTCAAACAAACTCAATAATATTCTTATTAAAATTTATTTCTGAAACTGGTAGAATAATCGTAAGATCTATAGTTTTTGTCAAGATACAGAACTATTATAAAATCACCGTATCGACACGTATGAATGGATATGAATCCATTTTACTCAAAAACTATTGGATTTATTTAGAGAAAATTTTCAAGAAAGTGTCTTCTACATAGTACCGCTAGCCAATAATGTAGTGAATTTAGAAAAATATAAATGTGGCCAAAAATAGGTCCCTACGTATAATTATTTTGTATACTTTTAGCTTATGATTTATGCTATTCGTTTTGATGCATAACTTAATTGCAATATTGTATGAAGACGATATTTACTTTTAAAACGTTGGACAACTCACATTAATAATTTTGTAAATAATGAAGACTAAAACGACTTAAATTTTAAACTAAAAGAACACTAAAAACGTAATAAATAAAAAATGTACTTAAGCGTCCACAATTGACAGGAGCATTTCTCAACAATAAAATCGAAGATGAGTAAAACTGGAATTTGACATTAAGTGTATATTCGAGTGGCACAAACGTGACTGTTCCATAATAAATGGGGGCTGGGTGTATAGGTATATAATAATAAGACTCACAGTCGACGAACCACCAGTCGACGAGATTCGAGTACGCTTGAGATTCTTTGATCATGTTCTGAATAAGAGTGCGCATTTGCTCCAAGTCTGCCGCTGGGTTTACCTCGAGTGTGCCCAAACGTTCTGCTACAATAAATGAGACATAACATTAACCACGAGCATTAACTATATATACTGATAAAATTATGTTTGGGTAATAAATATTAGGTACTTTATCTACAGGCAGACACACACATATGAATTTTGTGGCTCTAAATTAAGCAAGCTGTACTTGTGACTATACACTGTACAAGCAACATACAAATTCGGAATTGATGCTACTGATGACACTCAGACAAAATTTACAGGAATAAAACTCGGTAATTGCAGGTTTTAGAAGACTAGGCACATTGGATCACTAGAGAGATGGAATGTTTGTATATTTATTTCTTTGTTGCCTTTAATATGCTTATTGGTTAAATTTTCGTGAAATTTGACTAGCAGGTTGTTTAGGTCTTTAAAGAAATACCAAAGCTAAGCGTAATATAGTCAATTGATAACCTAGTACAGATGTCCAAATATTAATAAAAGCGTATTGAGAAGAGTAATATTAGACTACTTTATACTAGACGATACTATCGTGTAAGCCAACGACAATTTACATTGAAAAATACTAATACCACATACAGTGAAAAGCATATAATACATAGTATTACACATTGTACACAAAACAAAAATTAATACATTTTTTGGTCATACAGCCTTATATTACAAGTAATATCACAGATACAAAATACAAACGTGCACAATGCAAACGTGTAGGACTTAATAGGTACATAAATAAGAATATAATTATTAAAAATTTAATCATCCTTCTGTTTACGATAACTTGGCAGTGTGTGTTGTTACTAAAAGTATTAACCACTACGTTAAAGTTGAAAACACTTAAAATCGCCACGATTCTTTGAAAACTCTCCTAAAAATAGCAGTTTAAGTTTTGTAAAATTTTATATTTCTAAGCTATTTTATTACTTCATATGTAGTAATAATATTATTTATTGAGAATTGATAACCCTGCGTATGAAGTTATTGTTAACGCATAGTAATATAAAGCAATATTTAGATCTATATTTCAGTATCTTTATAAACAGATACTGCTTTGATAAAAAAGCAAAATTGCTTACATAGAATGAAGAAACGATGATTAAACAACAAGCAATAGAATCGCTGGGGGCGGGATAAGATATTAAATTTATAGGCAATTATTCGCTTTTTACTCTAAAAATAACATAATCTCGATATTTATAAACACGATAATTGAACAAAAGAAAATGTTTAAGTCAATTTTCACGATAATTTAATACTTTCGTGCGATAAGGTTAATGTAATTTATTAAACTTCAAGTTCACGCTCCATATTGAGGGGTTGACTAACTAAATGTACTCTTATGTACTACGTTTATTACATATTACAGCAAATTATGTTTATTACCTGTCTTAGCAAGTAATTCCTTATCATAATGGTGCCTCTCGTAATCAGCCATTGTTATGAGATTCACTGTGAGCGCAAGTTTGTCCAGAGTTGTTTGTCTGGAACAATAATAAAATGGCTTTTATTACACTTTTACATGATATAAAATCGTACACGTTATCTTTCACGATGGAAGTTATAATAAACAAAGCTACGAGTATTGTTTTAATAGCATTTGTGCAAGTCAGGGCCGTCTTTACCCGGGTTGCGTGGCACCCGGGCGCAAGGACTCAGGGGGTGCAAGGCGATCGCCTTCCCTATACATAATACCATGCGTAATCTGCTAGTTTTCGAGATTACTTAACCAGTATTTTTTATGGCATAAACTATAGGTAGCAATATTGTTCACAAATACGTCTCATGAAGCTTTTTTTTTAACATTCGTCTTGCCTTAGATCTTATTTCTACAAATATCAATATATAGGTAGATGTTCTAACAAAAGTGTGATGATTTAATTTCAAAGAAAAACTGTTTTTGCTGTTGCAATTGGCAAGGCGCAAGCTGTATTTTGCAGCCTGGCGCCCAACGTACTCAAGACGGCACTAGTGCAAGTGTATCGTTCTCAAATGAACAATATATTTGTTAGGGGTCCATCCATAAATTACGACAACGTTAAGGTGGGAGGGGATCGACGAAGTGTGACATTGTGTAACAATATGTGGGAGGGGGGTCCTAAATTTCGTGACGTCACATCTCAAATCGAATATATTTAAGCTAATTACGGAACTCCTGTTCTAATTTAATAATTTCTTGATGTAAAATTGCCAAATTTTTGGATGTCACACTAAAAAGAGAGGAGCCCGTGAGGCTCCATGTAACCAGCTTTGGACACAAGGACAGGGTAGGGGTCAAAAATTTATGAAATTCGTGTGACGTAATTTGTGGATGACCTCTTACTTAAATTGAAGTTCCTGCAATTCTTGAATTCCTGCACAAAGTATTTGGTAAAAAATTTCAAATGAAACTGTACATTACCTGGTTGTTAATTATGTATGCAGCGAGTTTAAGTGGCTCTTAAGACAAATATTTCTTTTATTATAACACTTCAACCGCGTGGTATTTATTATTCCTTCAATTAAAATTTTATAGATCGCAATAGTTGTATAACAAGCTGTTTAAATAATTAAAGTTTAGTTAACTATCCCACGGGAACTCTTTAATTTTTCGGGATCAAAAGTATCCTATCCTATGTGTTGACCAGGGATATAAGCTACCACCACCAGTTTTAATTTTGTATAAACATAAAAATGATCAATTTAAACTAATATTAGTTTTATTAAATCTGTTGAGCTACCACCATACAAAATTTCATTTAAATCGGTCCAGTCGTTTCGGAGATTAGCCCGTACAAACAGACAGACAAACAGAGAAACAAAAAAAAATAAAAAAATCTAAATTAGTTCTATTTCACTTATTACATACATCCCCCTGACTCGGTTTTAGCATTGTTTTACATTGTACAGAAATTCGACCTCTACAGTTTTATTATATTGTTACGAGTTGCAGAACTCGAATTAAAATGCCGTTGAACTTATTATAGAGTTTATTAGAACCATACAAACACGTATAACACAGGTACAGATATAACTGAACACAACCAGTCCAAACGTAAAGCGCGATTCAATAACACGCGCAAGAGTCCGTCACTAAATAGTTTACCGAATGTACACAAGTCTTGCTCCGGTTGTGGTTATCGCTGGACTGCCGGTCTCTCCATTGGGCCATTGCTTTATACTGCACCGATACAATATGTCTGCCCGACCGAATTTCTTAGAATCAGTCCGAAACACCTGGCTAATGACTGCCATAAAAGATTACAATACACAATGGGCTGTTTTCTAATCACAAATTTGAAACACAAAAAAAGTCCAAATGCGGAAAGGTAATAAAGTGTGTTTTTATTATTTTACGGTATGCAGGTGTTAATCCACTTTTGTCGGCACCTAGGTTGTAACGATATGTATGTATAATATAATGTATTAAAAGATAAGGGAATAACTGTACATGTAATTAAATATGTGTTTGACATAATGTTTAAAATCTATATGTGTAAAATTAAATGTTAAGTTGAGAAAAATGACCCTTTTCAACATCTCTCTATTAATTTTAATCAAAGTTCTAAAAGGTTTTAACCTGCTCGCGACATTTGTGCGGTGTATGAAGGGGGTGTTGTAGCTGAAAGAACCTGTCGTAATTGGTACAGAAATAGAAATATTGACACCATAGTCGCACGTTGTTCTGGCCGTCCAGTTGAGATTGATGAAGAGAGAAAAGTGGAAGCTACTTAGCTGTCCGATATTTTTACATAAATTAATGTTTGTGACCGAATTTCAAAAAAGAACGAGGTTCTCAATTCGTCGGTACACTACAATATAGGTATAATATTTTACTTGGCATTAGTCCAATATGTAGAGGGTAGAACATATTTATTTTTGCTTAGTCAACTTGTATTAATTTTATTGAAAGAAACAGTTTTTTTTTCTAAACAATTTTATAGTAGATACTCATTATTTTTATTAGTTCAAATGTTATTATAGCATTCACACATTATATTTAACTACATTTATTGAAAATAAATAAAGATTAATTTCAATTAGCAAACTTACGGAGCGATAATCCTTCCTGGTTTTTTCTTGGCCAACATGGTCGCCTGATTGAGCCTGGAGAGCGTAATAATGGATGGAGCAAGACGGCAAGCCTCGCCGTCCACTTGCATTGGAATTACCTTCGTCGTGACGATCTTTGCCGTCTTGCATTGCGTTATGCAAGTGCCATGGCCCCCAGCTTGCAGTAACGGCTACGATAAACGTAATAATTAGCTACAATGGCGTATTTTTTTTACAATTTTTTTTTTAATGAAACGTTGAAGTAAACAAATCTGTTATTTTATTTTTCATTTATATATATTTGTACAGTTTTATTTATTGCTAAGTTGTTATTTATTCATATATTATTTAGTACATATTCCGCCCTTGGCAGGCATACAAAATTTTGTTATCACATATTAAAAAGAATCATAATCAAAATTATATTGATTGCGGCCTAGCGCACTACGAATTTTTCTCCATAGAAGAACTCCATAAAATAGCGCACATACGGAATTAATAATACACCAGTTTTTTTTTTAGATTGCTACAGATTTGAGGTCCGGTCTACGTCTGAAAGACTTTCTTCTGTAAAACTATACAATATGTAGAAGTAAAACTAAGAAAAAAGATAATGAAATAATATAAACGTCAATTATTATTTACATTATTAGATTTTGTTTTTAAAATTCCAAATTATAGTAAAACAACATCAGATCATGTTTAATTACCTACCTATTATAATTCACAAAGCAGACTACAATTATAATCTTGATAGAAAAACTAAGCTAAAGATCTAAAAAGCTGTATCATAGTCCTTGTACTATGTATATGAATAGAAATTACAAAAATAAGGGTATAAAGATGTGCTCAGCCTTTAGCAAACAGGTTATAGAAGTTTGTTGGTGAGAATTTGATAAAAAGTTGTAATTAGTAAATGCCAGAAAGCTCGAAACTCAAAATGACTTAGGTTGGAATTCTGGCCAATAAGGATCCACCGCTATTTTCTGGAAATTATTTAGACAAAATGCGTATATTAATCAATTAGTTAATCCGCAGCCATAATACACATTACATTATATATTCGGAAGCTAAGCAAGTTACACTTGTGTTATGGGTAATAAATAAATAACAAACCACTCATGGGTTGATCCCAGACACCTAGACTGCAGATACTTAATAACGGAAAGGTTGTTTAGCAAATTTGCCATGCCAAAAATCGAACTCGGAATCTCCGCGTTCCAGTGACCTAGGCCGGCTAAGGATTGACACACTAAACCACAGAGACCATCAAATACAATGTTACAATTGAAATTGTACGATATGTCAAAGTATTTATATTAAGTTTTCGCGACTATATCTCTGGCACAGCAATAAGTTGAGTGCAATTCGCAAACCTTGTTTGCTGAAAATATAGCGCACACTTTTTCCAAACACGCTATTTTTTTAATCACATATAAGCAATGTAAGTACGTCGCTATTTCTTCAAACAATGTCTTTATTTCTTTACTAATACACACAATGAATTTATCTTCCGTGATTCCGAAATGTAGAAATAAAAATAAATTTCAATTAAAATGGCATGCTTAAAACCGTTAAAAAGTATTTTTAATTGTACGATACAAATAGGTCAAGTACCAACTAAACTATTAAAAAACCGTAACTATTCATTTGCCGAGATAAAAAATCCCCGATGTTCATACACTACCTCGTGCCTCTCTCTGGCTTACTTTTTATACCGAAAAACAAGTAAGTAATTTGCGTGAGACAAGGCTTCCAAATTTACGCGAGCAAAGTCGTATATATGATAAACTCCACTTTTAATAAATTTTCTGAATAATAAAAACAACTTTTCCAATATTATTAAACGCAGAACTTTTTACTGTTAAACACCATCAAAAACATAAAAAAAGATCTTCAAAACCAGATGACCTTTCAAATAAATTTTCGTTACTTTATTCTGAGTATTTCAGAAGACAAAATCGAAATCACGAATAAATATAACCTTTTTACGAAACCGTGAGGGGGTAACTAATACCTTAAGGGCTTTACTGATATTTCTGTTGTATAAATTTCGATAAATTTATTTTTACGAAACTGGTCTAACTTAACAACTGAAAAAGCCAACTTATAGATTTATTTTAGTACTATATATTATTTTACTATA
Organism: Dendrolimus kikuchii; assembly: GCA_019925095.2. Classification (NCBI taxonomy): domain Eukaryota; kingdom Metazoa; phylum Arthropoda; class Insecta; order Lepidoptera; family Lasiocampidae; genus Dendrolimus; species Dendrolimus kikuchii. Next base: position 15,027,277 of record CM034394.1, read on the forward strand.
TAATTTTAATCGTCGTAAGAGACAAACCATAATTTTTAGAACAGAATAGTACTATTTTTTTTCTTACATTTATTGTATTTAATTTGTAAGCTAATATGTCTTGAAATTGAAATAACAGGTTCACTGACAACTAAAAGTTTGTCTCTGTATACATACATATATAGGTTAATAAGCATTTTTTTAACAAAAACAAAACCAACTTCACACTAAAAACCAAAATATTTAACCGACTTTTTTCTACAACAACTTGAAGTCGGTGCATAAAACATAAAAGAACAACAACAAATCTACAAAATATAGTAATTTTTATATTTTACTTGACACCGACTTAAAAATGTTGTAGCAAGACGTCGGTTAATATTTTTTTTGGTTTTTAGTTTCGAAAATACTTCAATAGCTTTAGAAATAATATATTAAGCACCTATTATGTAGAAATTGTACAACTGGCGCTCGTATAAAAAATTGCCATCTCACTCGTCGGTGTATAAAGAGGTGTTAGATACATACATACATAACTTCACGCCAGTTCCCTTGCGGGGTAGGCACGAACAGGCATAACAGGATAAAGAGGTGTGGAAGAGCATATACACTATATATGCTCTTCAACAAGGGTTGCTCTCGATTTCGTTGCGATCCAAAAATCAGATCCTCACTTGGTGACTATATGACCATCTCGGGAGTTAAAAAAAAACAATTTGAAAATCGGTCCACAATTGACAGAGAAATCGGGTTAAATACCTACAAAAAAATTAAGCACTTGTAGAAAGTGTAGTCAAGTAAAACATAAAAAATACTATATTTTGTAAATTTGTTGTTGTTCTTTTATGTTTTACTTGGCATCGACTTCAAGATGTTGTAGAAAGAAGTCGGTTAAATATTTATTTTGGTTTTGTTTTTGTTAAAAAAATTATATCTGTTCTAATTCGATTATTTTCATTCGGTTTAATACCGAGTTCTCATAATGCATTGCGGTGCAATCGGCATCCTATTGTAAACTCGGCATCTTTTACCCCGCTTCACTTTGAAAGTTCGAGACTCCGTTTTTCTATTAATGGTCTAAGTACGTGATCCAAAAAGACCCCATGTGAGTTTTTGGCGCGAACTGAAAGGAGGAGAGAGGAGGAGACGTTGTTCTGTGCAGTTTTATTTTCTAAAATTGTATAAAATTACTCTAAAACGAACAATAGTTGTAGGATATTGATAGTTTTTGAGTAGTAATTATGTGTTTTTGCGAGAAATGTGAACTATATAGCCAAATGTGGCCTTTCTAGTTTTCACAAGAACTCCGTTGAATGATGTTGATTGTAGCCTACAATACAACGGCGCCTGGCTTAAAAGCCTAGTTGCCAAGTCTTAAACATAAAAAAAGATCCCATGATCATTATAGAATCAGCAGGATTTGGATTTGGAGTTTATATAAGCAAAGTAGAACAAAATTCCCTTATAGCGTAATATAAAAATTATAATAAATTTATTACTAATCAAATAACGCGTTTCAAATTGTGGCTTATCAAGAATTCAGTTTGATATAGATATAAAACCGAGCTTACCAGTTGATATGTGGTTAATCCTACGACTTCTATTAATCCGTCCTCGGTGGAAGGTTCAACGGCGCCTCCTGACTTATTCCAAGGGTGAGTGCCACCCCCGTAACTGTAAATATTGGATGCCACTGAGTATAAAGACACGTCATAGTTTTAGAAATGAAATATATAAATAGGTTTTTAGTAACAGTTCCTCCCTGTCCCTGGTGCTTTTTTTATTAAACGGACTCTGTTTCCAATATATTAAAGAGAAAATCGACAAATCATAAAGATGGGGCTTCATCTGGATTAGTGTTAAAGACTTAGGCCGTTTCACGGAACGGCAATGCGGGCGAACGGCGGGGAAACCGGATCCCCCGCACATAAAGCCACGGAGTGGAGGGATGCTCACCCCTATCTCTCTATCACCTCGCGGTGAGATTGGAGGTAGCCGCAGAGGCCCAGCTCTCCGACGCAGTGGTGGCGTCCTCACATTTTTTCACGCCTTATTTGACACAGGTACCTCCCAAAGCAACTGTACCCCGAGGGGACCTGCGACAGGGGTAACGTCAGGGTGCCGTACCCCTCTGCAGCCATTCTGGTATGATCAGCCTCATCGCTTGGAAAACGGCGAGGCCGGCGCTGGGGAACCATTCCCAACTAAATCCAATGTATTAACCCAACCTTTCCCAACAACCTAAGCCAACATGACCTAAATATTTGAAGTACATATTTATAAAGTTATATTATTATAATATAACACGGATTAATCTATAACTTAGTATTAATAAACACTGTATTAGAGAGTAAGATTATTTTTATTTATTGTATAGTAGAATAGAATGAGTAGAAATATTCTAGATACATAGTTCCCTCTTTCTTAAACCATGAAGAGTTTAAATTGAAAAAAAAACCCACACACCACCGCATATATAGCGATGGGTTTAACGCGTTATTTGAAATGCGACACTGCTAATGACGTTTAATATTGCCATATAACATATGTATATACACTGTGGCTATGCGTTAATGACGTAATTTTTTAATGCTTTAAATAACATGTATTCGACCAGAGCCTAAATCTTTAACACTAATGCGGCTGAAGCCTTAGCATAACGTCAGCTGTTTGCTTTTTATCTTTTGCCTGCGGAAACGTAAATAATATTTGATTGAAAATACTCCAGATCTACGAAACAGATCAAATTGTAAATGTTCAAATTAATTCTTCTTGAATGTCTTGTAGACAATATATACCTATCGCCTTTCCCTTTAGTTAAATATATACCTGATTTCGCTTCATAACTATAGCTGTTACAGACAAACGGACGGACAAGATGATTTCATGATGACATGAAACCCAAATGATAAATGTTTATTACTGCTAAAAGGTAGGTAATAGAATCGCGACTAATTATTAGCCTTGAAAACCTAGAAAAAAGATCGAAAAAATTGCATGTGACACCTCGCGCACTCGAAAATATTTATATTTAATTTGTACAGATGTCTTACCCCTTAAAAAATGTAAACATTGTTTTTCATAAGTGCATTAGTAATGCTATTGCTGCCAGCTTTTTAACTTCATTTTACAAGCCGATAAGCCTTGTATTACCATTATGAATAAAAGGGTTAAATGTCAATTTACGCACAAGGTGTTTTACACCATGAGACTTATTTTGATAAAAAATATGTATTTTAATCTAATAATCTTACCTTGGAATGTTTAAAAAGACAATTGCGTGGACTTTGTGCTCTCTGAGCACTGGTGTGAGGTCTTTACCATCGCACTCCATAGTGACGAACTCCGCAAGACCCTTCCACTTACGTTGCATGAGATCCTTGCCTCCAGCGGTACCATAAAACAACTTGTTTCGTATTCGCGAATTGAATTTCTCGGGATGTGCTTCTAAATAGCCCAAACAAAAAAATATTCAATTCAATTTAATTTATAATAATGTTAAGTCAATATTTATATAATATCGAGCCTTTACCGCCACTTTATCGTAAGGGACATTTGGATCTAAGTATATTTTTGGTTGCAAAAGGTATTTTAAACTCTTATTTTGTTGTAAGATTTTCAGTTTTAGTTAGATTAGACTCTACTGAATCAAAAACTGACAGTCTTAAAACAAAATAATAGTTTAAAATACCTTTTGCAACAAACAATATACTCACGCCCAAATGTCGCTTGCGATAAATATAGTCGATCTGCGTGGTTTAAATGGTCACTTTAGCAGAATCGTATTACAAATATGACAATGATAGAGAGGTCTATGGCTACGTTCCACAAGAGACTCACGACGCCCACGTTCACGACCGCTATATTTCCCCTTTCCACTAGCTTGAACTCTTGTGGAACGGATGAATTATGGAGCGTTGATATAATTAACGACGAAATATACAAATATCATTGATATATTTGATAGAGAGAATTAATGCTCTGTGGTCAACGCCCACTTCGACCTAACTTTTGACATGGGTCGTTATGAGCGGTGTGTGATTGAAAATCATGACGTCATTAGTGACGTTTTCGCCACGACCATTACGAACGTGGTCGCCATGTGGAACGGCAGTGGAGCATTTTGGGCATTGTGAGATACTAGCGGAACGCGTCCTATGTAAGAATGTGTAAGTACGTCGCCACTGATTGTTGAGACTTTTTAGAATCTTATTTTTTCATATTTTAAATTTGTCCCTCATGAGAAAATATTTGTTTTTAATATGTCACTTCTAAGAAATTTTTAAGAAAAGAAGTCAATATACTATCAAGAAGCGAATTATTATATTACTTTAGTTAGATTTCGCTATATTACATTAAAACCCGTAACATTTGGCGACCGTGAGGAAAACAAATGGATTGTGTAAACTTATGCAGATACACAGTCCATAAGAACTTCAAAAGTGCACACCTCATACACCTCGGATAGAACAAGAACCTTTAAGGTAAATGAATAACTATGTTCTAATATCTGCACTATGCATTAACTATGGATCTCACGACTTGTGGGAAATCCATAACACTGATCTTCGGTTCGTTGACTCGTTAGGAACGGGCCGCGGGCCGCTCGCCTCGAGCTCGCGTCCGGCGTGCCACGTGCACATTATGATTTTTGGTTACAGTCATTGCAATGGTTACGGCTCGCCGGTGAGTACTCGGCTGAATATATGAATCTACACATACGACAAATTCGGAATACCTTTTTTCTATCGAAGGACGGTACTTTTGGCATAGTGTAGACTACTACCCATAGATCAACAATACGGTGGTGAGAAACTCGCTACAACTAACAAATACCCACTTAAGACTACTCAGTGTGCCTCCAATTATCCGAGCCAGGACTGCGGAAGAATAGCAGTACTAATTCCGTGATCCTGACAAATAAGATTCTCCTAACCTAAAGTGACCATTCTAAGGCCACTTGTAATTGTATACAATATATACTATGCAATCAAGCAACACGACGACAATCAGTCATCCAAACGATAAAAGATGTCGCCTAAGCCTTAGAGCAGGGGTGCTCAAACGGTCGACCGCGAGTACTTTTTGAGTCGATCTCGAGAAGAATTTGCCGTCCCTAAAAATACTTATACCTGGGTCACGATACACCCTACCAACCTAAATGACAATCCTACATCACACATACGTACTTGCAGCCTCTCAGAGTCGATTGCTTGGAGTCTAACAATATTGATGGAGACCACTAGCAGATCAAGTTTGAGCAACCTGCCTTAGAGAATAAAAAGGAAATAGGGTATTCGACAGTCATGTCAACTGTGACACTTTTTATAATGTTAAAAAATACGGCACCTTCTTATATATTGCACGAGCTGAGTAAGTTATGACGTCATATTTTTAAGGTGGTAGGGCATTGCCAGGTGGTAGGGCATTTGCCCGACTGGATGGCTACCACCCCTGGTCTAGAGTATGTCGCCATAACAACCTTGAGTTGTGTTCCGGCATTAGTGACGAGGTTCCAGTGTCCCTTAAGAGAGCAGCAGCGCATTTGTAGCACCTTTGGTGTTGCAAATGTCCATAGGCGATGGTAACCGCTTTCCATCAAGTGGGCCGTCTGCCTGTCTGCTGAACTCCTGCAATAAAAAAAAAAAAAAAAAAAGGAGTCAAATAGCATAATTTATTATTATTTGTTTAAACAATAATAATTTTTTTTATCATGATATTTTAAAGTTAAGATAACAGCAGGATATTTTAATACTTTCTTTTTATATTGTTTTCAAGCACGGATCCACCATTGTAGGCATGTGTTAGAAATTATTGTAAAATGTGACAACCACTCAATTTATAAATTATTGGCAAGTTTCATACATTACTTTAAGAACTTTAAAGTATATATTATTGTTATTGTTTTTATGTGAAATCTTGTCTAGGTTAACATCACTCGGTGAACGTTTCATACGTAAGGTGAACAACTTTCAAGTCTCATCTTGAAAGCTTTTCAAGGCAACGTACGTATAACAATATAAAGTAACTGTAAATCAAACAAATTGTTTCAATAGCATAACAGAAATATAAAAGCACAACAGAAACAATACATTACATTTATATTCTCCGATATCATGTCATACAAAGACTACAAAATATAACAAATGTGAACGGTCTTTCAAATTGAATTACGTTGTAACAAACACACTATTGATAAATAATGTAACGTTTGCCTGAGCATAATACAATATTTGAAATTGACATTATTCTTAGTAGAGATGGATGATTCGGACACGTTTAAAAATCGATAGAATCGTAATCAAACGAAAATTACTATCGAGTCCATAATCGACTCGCTTCTCTAGAAATATTTAAAATGTTTTCCGATTGTTTCTAATCAAATTATTCGGTTTAATAGCCGGTTCCAAACGAAGACCAGTTGTTACTTGTTTGTAGTTGCGGCGATTTAGCGATTCGATTTAAGCTTGAAACATCTGAGACTGAAAACCATTGAATGTCATCAAGATATTTGACCAATGTAACAACCGACTTAAATATCTGGTTATCGCGCATCGCTAATTATTCCTACGAGCGTTAACATCCACGCGATTATGCTAACACAAAATATTTACTGTATATATCTATTGTTGTTTTAAATTGAAAAATAATTCTGGCCAAATTTGCTGAAGCTATTTCTACCACATTTAATTTCATTTATAACTTAAAAATATCCGGATAGAACAAAGTGGAAATTGTTACAGACTAAAACAATTTTCCGCAACATAAACAAAAAATATTTTAGTACAGTTATGAAATTCAATTTGAGGTTTATTTGAGGAAACTTTCAGGTTTCTACAAGTTTAAACAGAGTGAAAATGTTTGTACATCATATAGGCAACGATTGTTATTCACTCTTGTCTAGTACAAAGCTTATTATTATTAATAGCTGTGTTCTTTTGCGTTAATACGAACTTGTATTACATAAAAATTCTAAACTTTATGGTAGCGATATTTGAAAGGTATGTTTAGTTGTTGAGATAAATGTATAGATTTTAGTACAGTTATGAAATTCAATTTGAGGTTTATTTGAGGAAACTTTCAGGTTTCTACAAGTTTAAACAGAGTGAAAATGTTTGTACATCATATAGGCAACGATTGTTATTCACTCTTGTCTAGTACAAAGCTTATTATTATTAATAGCTGTGTTCTTTTGCGTTAATACGAACTTGTATTACATAAAAATTCTAAACTTTATGGTAGCGATATTTGAAAGGTATGTTTAGTTGTTGAGATAAATGTATAGAGCTATTTAAAATTTTAATATTTTTTATTCAGTTCGGCACAATGGCAGGCAACTGGCCAAGGAAATAAGTCAGGTTAACCAAACTGTAAGTCTTTAAGCCCACTTACACGTTCCTGGGTTAGTTCAACTAACTTGGAGTTAACTGCTAACACAGGGTTAAATAAGCGATTTATCTTGCGCTATCAAATTTTAGCCAGGTGGTACGGCATTTGCTCGACTGGATGGCTACCACCCCTGGTCTAAACTATGTCGCCATAACAACCTTGAGTTGTGTTCCGGCATTAGCGACCAGGTTCCAGTCTCCCTTAAGAGAGCAGCAGCGCATTTGTAGCACCTTTGGTGTTGCAAATGTCCATAGGCGATGGTAACCGCTTTCCATCAAGTGGGCGTCTGCCTGTCTGTTGAACTCCTCCAATAAAAAAAAAACAATAGTTAGGAGTACACCCAGGGCTAAACTTTTAAATATTTAACCCACCGATATGGAAAGGTTAAATCGCTAACACAGGGTTAGTGGAGTTTAATCTCAAGTATATGTTAGCTTTCTAGTGTTTGGGTATAACCAGGGGCCCAATTCTGCTATTTTAATATCTTGGTGTTGCGGAGATATTCAAAGAACAATTCCATTGCGATAGTGTCAAAAATTCGTATTCTACTTAATCCACAAATATTTTCTCAATACTGTCGCGTCAGAATAATAGTAGAAAAAAACTGGTATTACCATTAGCAGAAATATTAGCTTAAACGAATATTGAAAAGCTACCAAGGCACACTGTAGTGCCGTAGTGTAAAAGAGATAGAGATATAAGTTTTGTTCGCGCCGCTTATTTTAAAATCCTGTCCCCTTGAAATTATTTCCACAACTACCCGCTTTCCTAACCGCGTTATCCAATCACCTTGTCCCAGCAGCTATCTTCCATTCCATTCGACTATCCTTGTCGTACTTACCGCTGTGCTAATACTGCTCGTTTTTACGAGTCAGTCTGCTATCGACCCTCGTCGCACATAGTCTGCTGTCGACTCTCGTCGCACGTAGTCTGCTGTCGACCCTCGTACGACAATCCACACATCTTTACCGCCACAACTTGCTATCAGTACAGTTATACCGCGCCGCGTGTGTACAATTAATTATCGAAGGCCGCAAGAAGGAGACAAGCCAGAAGATTTGCTGCAAGGCTCACGACTTGGTGATCAGCACGCATAGTTAGTGCAGCCTAGAGGCACGCAGGTTAGTCTCCCTTCTTATCCATACCAGCAATCCTACCACCGCCATTTTGGATACGCGTTCAGTACTTAATACTGGGCTGCCGCGTTGACAAGTTTCGTTTTCAATGTCTGGTTGGGTTACAACAAAAAAAAGCATAGACCTTTCCATGTTACCATCTCAACAAAAGAAATGTCAGGTTAGTTATCCCGGTGGTATTTTTTGATGGCGCAAAGAACAATGAGAGTTATCTTTTTAATTAACTAACCCCGAGTTTACAAACTCTACATTTATTTATTTAACCTGACTATGGGTGCAAGCAGGGTTGGGCAGTATTTGAAATACTTGTAATTGAAATACGTAATTGAAATACAAATACGTATTTTGTATTTGTATTTCAATTACTTCTTAAAAATGTAATTTGTAATTAGTATTTCAAATACCTGACGCTGAGGTATTTTGTAATTAGTATTTCAAATACTTATGGTTGCAAAATACGTTTCACAAAATACATTTAGCTACTTTATTGATGGGTGTGTTCTTCAGAAAATAGCGCTCGATAACTTTCATACGCAAAATGGTGACCGCTAAATATTAGGTACGTTCTGCAGTACTGGCCATTTAAAATAAATATTTTTGTTTGGCTAAGACATATAATTTCAAATTAATTTTACTTTAAACATGAAATTCTTTTTTAAAAATTAGTAATTTATTTATTGATAAGTGTTATGTTTTCTTCGCATTTGAATCTTTTTCATCATTATGGATAGTTAAAAATTCGAGTAATTATGGAATAAAAGTACCGTCGTGGCAGCAACGCGGCAAGGGCGACAAGCAACATCAACAACCTTTATGAGCGAACACTACAATGAACACACCACTTGTTGGTGCTTTGGTTTGCCCGCTTCCATTCTGGAAATTTCGACCTTTTTTTATAGCTGGAGTACAGCAGACAGGCTGAAGGCCCACCTGATGGAAAGCGGTTACTGTTTTATGGACATTTGCAACACCAGAGATTTCATCAACCCGCTGCCAGCCTCGAAGAAATTTTATGACACCCTTTATGAAAAACTCCATATCGTAGCGCTGTGGAAAAACCTCGGTTGGGAGCTCATTACAAATCCCCACCGTATGCAAGAAAAAGGTTCTACAGAACCGTTGCGTACATGAGCGAAGCGGCTTAAGGAAGTGAGGGTGAAATCCCAACACATGGCGAGCGGTTCGATGGTAGAAAGAGGATGAATACACCATTCTATACAGTTCTTCTGAATACTCCCTTATACAGTCAGTAGAATACGTAGAGAGAAACAAAGTCTCTCATAAGGCCAAGCGTATCTAGACCATCTGTGAGTATGGGATCATCAACAACGTGAACGGCTCGACGTTGAATATAGTCTAGGGGATCGAGTTGGTAGCCAGGTGCTCCAGCCCAAAAGTGTGAGCAGTACTCCATATGCGGGCTCACCTGGGTTTTACAAAGCACAAAGCGTTGCCGCGGTGTGAAGTACTGCTTGGACCGGTTTAACATTCCTAGCTTCTTAGAGGCAAGTTTTGCCTTACCTTCAGGATGGCCCCTGAACATCGTTCGCGATGTCAACACTGAGGATCCCAATACTCTTGGAGGTGGTAAGGGGAGTTCCTTGGAACTGAAGCGATTGCTCGAATGGAGTTTTTTGGCAGAGAATACGTAGGCCTATGTCTTCTTGGGGTTGAAATGGACAAGGTTTTGTCTCCCCCATTCAGAGACTCACTACAAGGAATACTCTTCTTCAGATACAAATCTAACCCAACTTTCCTCCATAAATGATCGAGGGAAGTTTGCACGACCAGAGTACTGCGCATCGCCTGTGCTGTCATCCGCATTGGAATGAATGTTGCGAATAGGCAACATATTATTGATATGTAAGATGAACAACGTTGGCGATAGCACACAACCCTGGGGCACACCAGCGTTGGTGGGCTTGAAACTTGAGCAACAACCGTCGACAACGACTTGAATGCTGCGCTCATCAAAAAAGCTGGATAGCCAGGTGCAAGGCCCTTCGGGTATCCTATACGATGGCTGCTACGATAGAAGAGCCCTGTGCCAGACCCGGTCGAAGGCCTTAGCAATATCTAGAATTCTAGACTAACTGCCAGTGCTTCCCCTTTGCTCTCAATGGCTTCAGCCCAATGGTGGGTTAGGTAAACCAAGAGATCCCAAGCTGAGTTATCGTGGCGGAAGCCGTATTGCCGATCGTTTAGCAGCTGGGAATCTTCGAGGTAACACTGGAGCTGCTCGTTGGTAATACGCTCCATCACCATTGAGAGCAAAAAGGTTATTGCTATAGACCTATGCGACATGTCTGTTACGTCCCCTTTTTTGGGGATAAGGTGCACATGGGCAATCTTCCACGAAGCGAGGACACAACCCTTGTAGTAAGAGAGAGTGAAAAGTCGGGCAAGGACTGGCTGGGGACAGCTCAGCTAAACACGTTTGCAGCACAAGGGCAGGAATGCTATCAGGGCCAGAAGACTTTTTGACGTCGAGGGAGAGGAGAGCATATCGGACTGATTTTTGAGTAAAGCGCACCTCTGACATTCTGGACTTACACTCAGGGATTGTAGGTGTAGTTTCTCCTATGTCTCAAGAGTTGAATTGGCCGCAAAGATTTCACCCAGAAGATTGACTTTATCTTTGGCGGCGTGTACCAGACGGTCGTCCACTGTGCGCAGAGGTGGAAGAGACGCTCGACAAAAGTTTCCTTGGACAGCTTTGGTGAGGGCCCAAAAAGCTCTAGTCCCAGAAGAGTAGCTAGAGAGGTGCTCACCAATTCTGCCGATGTAATCGAATTTTGCTCTCGCGAGCTGTTTTTTGAGGGACCTGGGGGCGGCATTGTATCTCTTTTTCAGGTCAGAGGAACTTGGACCCTGACGAACCCGCGCTGCAGTCCAGGCTCGATAAGCCTGTTGCTTTAGCTTTACAGCCTCACTGCTGGACTTATCGAACCATGGTTGTTTACTCGTACCACCGATAGGTACAGTTGAGTTTGGAATTAAACATTCTATTCCCTGCAGTACTACATCGGCGATCCAGTCTGTGCTCGGATCAGAATCTTCCTACGAGAAACATAACTCCCTCCATGGGTAGGATGCATAGAATTCACGGAGTCCATCCGAATTTGCTGACCTGTATCGCCACACCTTCCGTCGTCCAGCGGGACGACTCCGATCGGGAATAGGAAGGGGCACTACCGAAGATACCAGACAATGATCAGAGGTTCCCAGTGGAGCACTGATGGAGATTTGGTAGTTCTCCGGGTGTGTGGTCAGCAGAAGATCCAGCAAAGAAGGCTCATGATCCACTCTATCCGGTATTCGGGTAAACTCCGTAATCACCTAAGTGAGTCCATGGGCGAGAGCAAAATCGTAGGCAGTAGTCCCTGACAGATCAGTTCTCGGGGAACCCAACCACTCAGCGTAATGAGCATTAAAATTCTCGAGTATGACTACCTCTGCTAAAGGATACTGCCCAAAAACTTTGTCGGTCACCTCATGAACGAGTTCAAAAAAGCGAGCTGTTTTAGCTTGTGCATTCCCTGCCATGGGACCGATATAAGCACGCATAGATCCGGGTGGAACCTCCAAAATCTACGCGTACCTACAAGATGGAAATATCCCTATCTTCAAGGCCGTGGAGATTAGAATAAAAAAAAAATATAATAAAATTAGGTTAACTTATTTCAGAAAAAACGGCAATTTCATAGGCAAGGACCTAATAATAATTATTATTTGATTTTTGTGAGTATTTTATTTACGTAACCTAAGACCTGACGGTATTTTGTAATTTGTATTTTGTATTTTAAATACATATAGTTGAAATGCTGTATTTTGTATTTTATATTTCAAATACCTGACTTAAAAGTATTTTGTATTTCGTATTTTAAATACATGCGAGACAGTATTTTGTAATTTGTATCTCAATTAAAGGAAAACATGTATTTTGCCCAGCCCTGGGTGCAAGTGGGCGGGCCTAAGTGTTGGCAAACAACGGGATTATTGTGGTCAAAAATTAGGTAAGAGTTAAAAGTGTTTCGTAAAAAAATTAAAGTGTTTCAGTTGATTTCAGTATCAACTACCTGTAACTACCACATTGAATCGCATCTTTTAAAACATTCTTTTAATAGCCTGACTAGTATCTTTTTATGAGTTTTCAAATACATAAATACGTAATACGCAGATATAAAATTAGCTTAAACTTACCCCTAGCTTCATGGAATTCTAGAGCAATATGAGCATCGACACCAAACGAAAAGTAGTTGTTGACAACGTTAAGAGGTAGCTCTGGCTTCGCGTTAGTAGTGTCTTCGCCCGAGGCAGCAGTGTTCGGCTCCACCGTCAACTGCCATCTATCAAGCAACACTGTGTCACTTTCGCCGATATTTGCCAGTATTTTCGATATCGGCTCATCCTCATAGCCCTATATAGAAAAATAAAAATGATTTAAATTCCAGCCGGGTGAATAAAAAATATATATTTTAATCCATCGAATTGCAACGCCGTTATAGTAAGGGCGGTACTATAACGGTCATCTTTTTTGGCATTGTGAATGTTACGAAAAAATAATTAAACATTAAAATTAGAAATAAAAAAAGTAACTGAATATGCTAACGGCCTCCTAGGGACATCGTCGCGTTATGTCAAGCAATGTGTTAATTGAAAAATGAATTAAAAACATTTCAATTTGTTACAAGTGTTCTAAGGAGAACCGCGCACTGCCCCGGTTCTCAAATCGATTTTTTTCCTACACTATTAAATTATTGCTACAGATTTAATGCATGCTAGGCCCTTATATCGCCCACACTTGTCCAAAATAGATTCGCGGGCTTCACACATCAGTTATATTTTGTCCAATTTCCTCATGTTTTTTTTTCTTTTCCATTAGTACGTGACCACTATAAGGTTATGAAAATTAGACCAGAAAACCTTTTAATATTCAAACCAATGATATTTCAACGAGACGTAACTGCCTTAGCCACTAAGCCAATACATTAGCTAGATCGATAAATATAATTAATCTATAACTGAAATTAATTATAATTACTAAAGTTTCAATTGATAAGCTAAAAACATGAAGAGAACTGGAGTGAAATGACAGGTTATAATTTTCGCTTCAAATCATTTGTAATTAAAACTGCTTTGTTTGAAATTAGTTCAAAAGCTATTCAAGTCGATTTTACGGTGGGTATGAGAGTAAACTCATAATTAATAATGTAGAATTAAGAAATGTAAATGAGTAAGAATGAACCTTTCTTGCAGTATTCTAGGTCTTCTTCTTCCCTCTCCGGATTCTCTTTTCATCATTATACTAGCGGGAAATCCCGGTTGCATTCGGAGCAACCCCTTCGAATACCAGTGTCCAATTTCCTATTTTTTCATTTCATTGATGGGTCTGTTTCACGATTCAATGTTAACCCATAATTTCTGAAGCCTGGCACTTCGAACGGTTAGCAGCGTGGCTATACATTTCTTCCCCAGACCCGACACAACTAGCCGCCTTTCTTATAAAATGACCGTAGAAGCGTAGGTCTTCTAGACCCTCTTGCAATTTATTATGTCATCGAAATAAAGGCATCTGCGTGTCTTCACATGAGGTCAAAACAACATTGAAATACGATGCAGGTGCTTTAGCCATTCACCCCTATTTGTTATAGTTATATAACGTCTATAGACCCCTTAAAAATGTACTATTTATAATCGTATTGTAAAGCGATTATGGATAATACTTTTTGCTAATTTTTTACGACCCTATAAACCTCGTATAACGATTATGAATAAGTGAGTTAGTCATCATGACGTTAATAGTGAAAAGTCATTATAACAGTAAGCATATAGATATTTATTTCAAATTATATGTATATAGATTTGGTAGTGACTTAATTTATTTGTTCCCTCTTCACTGTATTAAATATTAACCGTACATATGTACGTAATACATTTGGTATAAGCATTTTTGTTTATAAAAAATTTGCTACACGGCTACATTTCATTCCGAAAAAAGTAGTGTTCTTTCTAATTATTAAGCCGAAGTCTAGGCGTGTGAAGTTGCTTGTAAGGGCCTAGTTCAATAAACTATTGAGCAATGAAAAAACCTACTCCATTACCTCATACACTTTGACATGAGGTTCAATAAAATTAAAAAATATATTATTTTCGCGTCGGATGCAGGCTTAACTGAAAATTTTATTATAGATGAATAAACAAATGAAGAGGTAATTTCCGGAATAATTGTAACCTGTAATAATGACAGAATATTCCATAAATCACGAGTGAATTTCACAGGTTGTTGTTTTGGAGAATATTAAACTACTCGTGGACGAGGCAATAAAATTTGTTTATGAAATCGTTAAAACACGTACATGATCCATCAACAGGTAGCTGGACATTTATTCATGAATTCATAGATAATACGATTTAAAAAAAAAAATTAACTATGTAGCCAAGTAATATAAGCTGTTATGGGCATATTTTTTAGACGGAAGTAATTATTTCATAGAAGGCTAAGTATCAAAACTTATTTAGTCCAGTCTCCAGTTACCTAAGCTATCATTATTTATACAAGTTTAATCATTACTCAAAATGAAATATTATATAGTTGGTATTATTTATGTTATTTTTAACACTATGTTTAAATATACACAAGACTTGTATGTGTGTGCCTAATGTCATTGTATCTAGACCTAGTCGTTCCTGAAATAGTCATTTGTGCCACAAAGATAAACATCGGAATGATACCATAAATGTTCTAATTAAAAAAAAAAAGCTTTAGGTATTGGAACCATGGAAAAGAATACTATTCTTCTTTCGATGCGGAACCTAAAAGCGAATTTAATGACATTAAATTTTATACAACTATTACATATATATAAGTATATAGGTACAAATAAAATGAGTTAATGCCAGATATTATTTTTTTGCTTTACTTTTTATTTTCTGTTTGATTTTTTAATTCAAAATTTAATTCAGAATATTTTCAATAAATCAGTTCTGCAATTAAATCAGTTTCGCTCAATCACCTGTCAGTGATATTCAATAATAATACTAACATAAGTTTAGAGGTATGTACCATGAAAAACAATAAAGCTTTGTGATACATTTAATTAAAAACAAATATGTCGGTAGTTAGTCATCTTATAACTAAGCCCGTCAATCCATTAAAGCTTTCTACCCAATTTACCTGAAAATACTTGGGGAACTCTTGGCATCTTAGGTGTAACTTTTCAAATGCATCTTTTATGAGGCAAACCATACATTTCGCGTTGGTACGAGTATAAGATAAACAGAAAATTGGGCCACTATAAAACAGAAATAATCTTAGAATTGTAAGTGAGTTTTTTTCGTAGTATATTTGGTAGCATATTCTTTTATTTACAAAAAAATACATTTTTTAAGAAATATAACGCAAAAAATGTATTTAATAAAAAATCACAGTGCTCGTCGTGCAGTTCGGTCGATTCTTTTATCTTCTCCCAATTATTTGAGGTCGCACAATGTCTTTTTCTTGCATATTCCTCTATTCTGACATCCTCTATCACACCACAAAGGCTACGTTCCACAAGAAACTCACAACGACCACGTTCACGACCGCCATTTTTTCCGTTCTACTTGCTTGCGGACGTGACAATCATAAACTCTAGTGGAACGGATTACGGAGCGTTGATGTGTCATCAACGACGAAATACACAAATGTCATTGGTTGATTTGAAAATCACGCCTTTTTCAATGTCAATCGATAGAGAGAATTAATGCTTTGCGGTCAACGGCCACTTCGACCGACCTCTTGACATGGGTCGTTGTGAGCCCTGTGTGTTCGAAAATAGTGACGTCATTTCGCCACGACCATAACGACCGTGGTCGCCATGTGGAATGGCATACGAAGCATTTTGGGCGTTGTGAGATACTAGAGGGACGCGCCCATATTATAATATCATCCTTCACAAAATTCATCCATCGCTTTTTTGGTCTACCTTTACAGTATATAGTATATACACAATCATGTCTACTGCCACAATATAAGCCTGATATCGTATTGAATTTGAATATTTATTTCAAAAGTGAATCTTAGTAATTACTCACTGAAACTCATGAATCTATCACCGTTTTCAAAGCAATTTTAATTACCGTTAAAAGAGAAGAAGTGGTGCAACAAACTCCCCAGCAACATGTCTTTATATTTTGTTTTATTTATAAACATTCGTGGTCTTTTTTTAATGTGTATTTTGAACAAAAAAAAGTTTAACAAAAGTAATCTTTTATGTATAATATTATTACAAAATTCTAAGCATACCGTGTCTGTACATTAAAGCTATTAAAAAAATCGAAATGTGTGCTGGGGACACACGTTAGAAGTGAAACGTCAACGGACAAGTGGAAAAACGAATCGCAACGGACAAGTTGAGAAACGAATGGCAACGGATGAGTGGAAAAACGAATCGCAACGGACAAGTGGAAAAACGAATAGCAACGGATAAGTGGAAAAACCAATCGCAACGGACAAGTGGAAAAACTTCAACTGACAAGTGACAAAATAAACCGCAACAAAATTTTAACTTGAAGTTTTACGGACAGGTTTTGTAAATTGGACAAGTACATTAACAATCACTTCAGCTCCGAGGAGGAATTAGACGTCGCCCTGGACCGGCTCGGGGCAGAAAGACGGCACCGGGATCCGACGGGGTCTCAGGTCGACTCCTCTTCCTGGCTGCCAAACATCTACGCAGCCAGCTGCGGGAACTGTTCGAAGCCTGTATTCGCGAAGGTCGGTTCCCGTCGCAATGGAAAGAGGGGCATTTGTGCCTGATTCCGAAGGAAGGTCGGCCTTCCAACGATCCGTCTGCCTACAGGCCCATAGTATTGCTGAACGAGGTCGCCAAGGTCTTCGAAAAGATCTTGGCGGACCGGCTTGTGAAACGCAGTTCGGGTTTCGGCGGAAGCACTCCACGATGGACGCCTTCGAGACGCTGCGAATAGTCACGGACGAAGCCGTCCAAGCGAAGGATGTCGTCCTGGCGGTGTCGCTCAATATAGCGAACGCCTTTAACAGCCTCCCTCATGAGACGATCAGGGGGGGGGGGGGCTCCGCGCTTATGGAGTCCCCCCGTACCTCGCGATGCTGTTGGGCGCGTACCTCCAGGATCGGCACATCCTTTGGGAGGGTGGCGAGTCCGAAAATCTCGCATTGGGTCGGCGGCGCGCGTTCCACAGGGGTCGGTCCTCGGGCCGATTCTTTGGAACGTAGGTTATGACAGGATCCTTCGGGTTCCGGTCCTGCCCGGAATAGGGCTAATCTGCTTTGCGGATGACACCCTACTCACGGCACGCGCTGCGTCATTTGCGGATTCCGTGACCTCGCCAACGACGGGTTGGCGATTGTCGTAGATCGAATAGCTAGGCTGGGCTTGAGGGTCTCCCCCGCGAAGACGGAGGTCATCATGTTCCATAGGCGTTTCCGTAATCTCCCCTCGGACTTGACCGTTTCGGTCCAAGGGGTGGCAATCAGCATAGGGCTCCAGATGAAACATCTGGGGCTAGTTCTCGACGGGAGTATGGCCCTGTACGGTGCACCCGTTTGGTCCACTGCACTCCACCGCCACAATAAGACACTGTTGCGCCGCGCACAGCGGGTCCTCGCGGTGAGGACTGTTCGTGGATACCGTACAGTGTCGTGAACGGCGTCGACACTCTTGGTAGGCGATCCGCCCTGGCCTCTCCAGGCGGACGTTCTTGCCAAAGTTCGGCGCTCCCGACAGGATGCCCTCGCCCGTGGCCTGGTCTACTGCCAGGCCGAAATCGAGGCGATCAGGAAGCGGGAAACCGCCTCCATGATCGACTCTTGGTCGACAGAGTTGGAAAACACTGCAGCCGGCATTTTCACGGTGGAGGCGATTCGACCGCAGCTGTTGGAATGGATCTCGCGGAAACGCGGAACCCTGACCTTCAGAATGACGCAGATACTTACCGGGCACGGTTGCTTCAGTAAGTATCTGCATCAGATTGTGGGCTGTCTGCCTTCACCTGAGTGCCACGAATGTGACGCGCTTGACACGGCGTTTCATACGCTAGTCGAGTGCGCAGCATGGGCGCCGCAGAGATTTGAACTCGAGACGCTAGTAGGACTGATCGATTCATTCCACAGCTTGGTGGAAGCCATGCACAGCAACGATTGGTGGAGGGGTTTGGGGTGGTGGGGGTCGATTTCTGCGAGACGGTAATGTCTCAAAAGGAAGCCGCAGATCGAGAAAGGGAGAGAAGGGTAAGTGCGCGTATTGACGCGCCTCCACATGGGCGCCGGCGTCAACCGGGAGCTCGGAGGCGCAGATACGCGCATGACTTCCCTCCCTAGGATAATACCGCTTCAGGGGCCCTCATCATCACGGGAGCAGAGGAGTCTTCACCCCTGTCGTCGAAGTGAGTTAGCTCTTCCAGGGGCTTTTTCAGGCACTTATTGCGCTAGGATTGGCGTGGGCGTAACTACGTTCTAAGTCTCATGCCTTTCCTGCCATAAGCGTCGGAGGAGGGTGGTTTTAGTGGGTATTAGCCATTTGGGCTCGAGTCTCCACACAAGCCGGTTGATTACTGTTTGGATTGCCCCTTCTGGGAATGCCTCCATGATCAACTATGGTCTAATCCCTTGCAAAGGACCCGGTATTGTGCGTAAATAGCATTTCCCCCGCCTGAGAAAAAAAAAAGGTTGCCAACAGTGAAATAATTTTTTAAATCGGTTTAGTAGTTTTGGAGATTAACCCCTACAACGTCACAAACTCACAAACTTTACTTCTTTATAATATTAGTATAGCTATATCACCTAGTCTGGAAAATTCGAGGTATTTTTCTTGACATAACTATAATACATGGTGTATGAGGCCAGTGTTAAAATATATATGTTTTTAATTTATCTCGCAAGACCTGCGGTCCCTCGTTGTTAATTGATCGCACGCTTTAAACTTTACGAGTTGATATATTTAGATAATGAAATAGCTTGGCATTTCTACCCCGCGAGCATATGCCTGCGCCCTAACAGATAGTGACGAAGTAAAGAGCCAATGGACACATTTTTAGATATAATTTAATTTGTAGAATATTAGTTTAAAACTCACTTACTTATTAGTATATATAACTAGAGCGTATTATTTAGAAAAATAAATGATAACGAACTACTTTTACACATTAAAAATCTTACCCCGCCCCAGCCGAGCGCCCTGGCCAGGTCGTTACCAGTGCCGAGTGGCAGCACGCCGACCGCAGGCCGCGACCCCATGCGGTCGAGTACGCTCAGCACCCACCCGACGGTGCCATCGCCACCGCACGCCAGTACACGCAGATTCGGCACTTTACGAAACAATTCTAATCTGAAAATTCGACTATTTTTATTACAAAAAAATTAGATAGATACTATTGTACACCATTACAGAAAAATGTACGGACTAGTACTATTAGATTACTTCTATTTGAGTCGAAAAGATACTCTCGATAAAAGCTATCTCTTCCAGGCAACTAGTCTTTGAATAAATAAATATTACTTAGTACCACAGAAAATAAGTAACACGATATTTATAATTTGTAATTTTATGAATATCATGTAAATTTCGTTATTTTGAAAAAAAAACTGTTATTTATTATGGTCTGGATGTCTGGGATAGATCCTAGAGTTATACGTTGTATATTAGCTACGACACAACACTTGAAACAATTCTTACTTATTTTACCGATTACATAAAATTCGGCACTAAGATTCTGGTAAAGCGAACTATATTTAATATTATATTTAAAGCAATTTACAAGGCTTAAAAATATTAATTGTTTTACAAAGTAACAACGAAGAAAACCAAGAAATAATAGCCCTAGTTCGTTATTTATAAAGTAATTTGAGTGAAATTTATGAACAGTTTCAACGTAGATTTACGCAAAATATTATGCCATTTATTTGTAAAAGGACTAAGCTCCATGGCTTTTAAGAAATTTTGATTAATGTGCCACGCAACGAAACATCGACAACGAAGCGTCACCAGCTTATGTAAAACCCGCTAACAAATTAATATACAGACTACAGCTGTGAGACACTTTTAGTCCATAGACGTGGATGATCCCAATACTCATTAGGGACTCCATCCTACAATTTATTATCTTATTTTCGCAGATAAAAAACGCCTAAAAGCACTTGTGTGACTTTCTTTATTCGATAAATGTTTATGAAAAGTTTTAACTTTTTATTGACCTGTTTATTTCATACCTTTCTTGAATTTATTTTGTGGTTGAAACATGAAACCACTTGTGACCTGTTCGTATTATGTTACGATTCATCCACTTACTTTCTTTCTTATACTATGCCTTGCACCCATCAGTAGCTATATTAAAACACTTGTTGATTTCGGTATGTAGCTCTCCAAAACTGGCCTTTTAAGACTTCTGATTGACCAAGAGGCGTAGTAAAGTATAAGTATGTCCAAACTCCGCTACGTGGTAAATTTACTTTAATGAGTAAACACGAAACTCAAGAGAGATTAAATGGCACTCACCCAGGACCCGGCCCGCCTTGAGTGAGGTCAAACACTTGCCGTGGATTCAATAACCACTGAAATTTTTGAAGCAGCTTAGCGCCTTGGTTTCCGCCACTTTTGGGATTTATAAAAACCAGTACAGGTTTAATATTCGCGGTTGGAATTGGCTTTATAACAAATGTCCTTTGATCGTTTTTTGAATCTTTTCCTTTCTTTTTTGACGCACTTTTCTTCTTTGGAGATTTTCTTAGGGATGATTTGAAGCTCCCTCTTCTTGGGAGTTTGACGATCCAGGACGGTGGTACAGTAATATTTGATTGTGAACCTAGCGAGGAAAATGGTTCTTGATTCATTTTCATTGACCAATAATGTCAGTACATAAAGGAAGATTATTACATACCTAATGAGCATTCTTCTCCTATTCGCTGAAGATTAAAGCAGCTTTCTTTATTATGGTACGCGTCTTTACACCATGAACAACTCAAAGCCACGATATCTTTAGAGCTGAATGACAATTTGGCTTGTAGCGACTGTCAACAAAGGCAAAGATAATTTAGTTCAACTTATATTATTATCAAATAACTTCATCGGCTTATGATTTAGTTATGATGAATAGAAGCAACATATAAACGTAACAGGTATGAATGACCTACCGATATTTTTTGAACTTTGTGCATAACTTCTTTATTATAATGATGATGACTAATTCCATGGCAGGCGTAAATATTTCATTATACACAAGTTCAAAATGACAATTTTGCAGTATTGCAACTGTGAATTTTTACACATTACATCAACATATTTATTTGTAATAATTAAGCGTTTTACTTGATATAAGGGTAAAGTTCTACAATGTATCGAATTACATGAGAAATAAGCTAAAATAATTTTAGTTTTCATAATAGGTATTAGGATGTAGGATCTATGTGAATAATGACAATGTATTTCCGCCAGCCATAGTATTAGAAAACGGTTTATTAATTAGTGAATATTGTAACAAAAATATTAATTTGTATTATCTATATCGGTAGGTGTGCCTGTATATAGCATTTGACCACCACCCACCCATACATGGTGATATACGCACTTGGTCCAAATTTGCCCAATTCTCTATTTGACTTTTTTCTAGAGAATATCGTTTTGATATACACCAGCCGCAACAGCTGCGCCGGAATGACTGTGACAACAAAACCACCATACGACACACATGCAAATGAAACCATAAAAATAAAATATAAATAAAAACACAAATATATGAAATCTAAAAAAATAACAATAATATAATCTATAACCATGAATAAACCAGTGCATAAATAAATTATAATATGAAACGCATTAAAAAATATACACCAACTCTACTACTATACAAACTATTCTAATACAGTATAAAAATTGTGGTATTGTTATAAAATGATAGGTTATTTTGAAAATGACAAAGAAGACCTACATGCTTAAATGTGAATGTTATTATAATGTAAGATCCTTCTTCAAGGCTTTAGATGTGATCCGATTTTTGTGAAATTGAGAAAAAAGGAAATAAATTAACATAATTATGATACTCTTTACTGTTATTTGACAAATAAATGACCAGAGGGAGTTCATATGGCAAGCTGGTAAAAATTATCATGGGAGAAAACGTGAGGAATCTATAGTTTTAAAACAAAATGATTCAAATTGAAAACAGACATAATTTTTTGGGCAAATATAATTAATTACCTTACTACATTTAATGTTATTAACATGTCTGGTATAAGTTCTAGTTCAGTTATATAAACTTTGAATCATACAATATATTAACATATTACGTAATCTAATAAGGTCAGTTCTGGGACAAAATTTAAAGCGTGCGTAGTATATCAGTTTGAGAGTACTATTAAAATGGTGCTGCCCTATGACATAAGGCATAATATTATTTCAGCTAGTCATTCTTTGAACTTTAATACTTTTGTACTTTATTAATTTTTTACGATTAGTGCACATTTTTAAAAATAAAACGCATGTAATTTCCGCGCTTAAAACCCTTAAAATGTAGTTCTAATATTTTTGATAAATTTTCATAACGTATATGAAACTTTTAGCTACATCGTAGTTATGAAAAACTGGAATATCAATTTTAACAGAACAATGGGGGTATGAGTGATGCGGTAACCTACATGCAACATTGTATGTTAAAATTGTAAAAGCCATGCGACCATGAACACTACTGTGTTGGCGGTATGCTAACACGTCATTAAAAATGAAGTTTTAATTTCGCGTTCGACTCTCGTGTCGTGTCGCATGCAAGCGTCATGTATTCGAGGTATTTCGAGGTAAATGTCGGGTAAATGTAAATTATTCCAACGCGCATATCAGTTAGAGGGTAACTAACCGCCTGCCGCACTCATCACTCATTCCCATTTGGTACATTTTTGAATAACTGCGTGATTTGTATACACCTATTAAGTGGCATACTCACCTGCGAGCCGTAACTGTAACCATTGCGGTTAATATAAACAAAAATCATAGTGTCTATGTGGCTCGCGAGCTCGAGGCAAGCGGCACGCGGCACGCTCGAAACGAGTCGACAATAACCACGTATTCACTTTTATAACTATAAACATTGCAGTTCATTGCACATTACTGTAACCAAAAATCATAGTGTGTACGTGGCTCGTGAGTGCACCGCGAGCGGCTCGCAGGGAGCCAATGATTGTCGGTTTTTGTCGCGAATCAAAAGTCGCGGCAGTCAGCCGTCAAAGGCGAATTGCCACGCAATAAAGGGCGCTCGCGAGCCATGTATACACAGGAACTTCGTTTCTGTGTCTATCTAGTTAGAGTTACAGCTCGCTAACGAGTACGCGGCCAAAGGCGGCTCATTGGATGTCGGGAGCGAAGATCATTTTCGGCTTACACATTAGAACACGTTACTGTATCCGCTTGGTTACAGTTACGGCTCGCAGATGAGTACGTGGCTTTACAGAATTATGTGTGTATTATTAATTTTGTTCAAGTAAAAAACATTTATTGTTTAAAATTAAGGTACTAAGAATTTGTGATACGTATGTTATGGGACTCAATCAATAATAAATAATAACAGCTGATAACGTACCGCTACTGAGTTCGGGTTTCCATATCTTTTTAGGTGGATCAGAAAATATACCCGCCACACTTAGCTTAGGCGAATTAGTGGGTGTTTCACATTGTTTCTCTCCATATGCAGATTTCATCACGATGGTTCCTTTCACCATCAGCACGTGTATCACAAGCGTTTCCCTCTAACATTCATCTAAGAACATCGCTCTAATAACATCTCTTTTACATTGCCTATTTACAGATATCAAAAATGTCTAGGGATCAAGTAAATTTTTAACTATAAAAAATTATGCAATTAATATTTATCAAATCTAATCTTTCAGACTGGCTTCTTACTTTAATTCCTATATTTAAAATAACAACTTATCCCTATATTTTGAAAAATTTGCGAAAAATTGTGATGATTGAAAGATTGTGGGAAATGAATCGCAGTTAATGTCGTCAATTAAATGGCAAAAAAATGCAAAAATGAGGATTTTACATTTTTTTATTGTAAAGACAAAAAAAATAAAAATCTGTGTTTCCACCATTTATATTTTACACGAATCACACAATCACAGCAATTTGGCATGCTTAAATCAGTTCATCAAAATCACGTAGAGGAATGGCCGTCAACGTTCTTTCTGACAAGTCAAAAAGATGTTGTGGGGTATGCACGGCATCCATACTCGGCAGAGCTGGTCTTCTTTGGAGCATATCCCATGCATGCTCAATTGGGTTGAGGTCTGGCGATTGAGCAGGCCACGGCAGAATGTTGATACGAGCATCGGCAAGAGTGCGTTTTACGACTCTAGCCGTGTGTGGACGTGCATTGTCTTACATTAGTCGAAACGAATCACCCAATCGGCTTCGCAAAGGGATCACCGGTCACGTTTGACAATCCTCTCCGCATAAATCTGAGCATTGAGGTTGCCCTTGATCCAAATGAGATCGGTTCTTCCACCGATCAAAATACCTAAACTAAACTCCAGTCCCTCTTGTATCCAGGTCTCATACTGAAACGAGACTCATCGGAAAAGTAAACACAACGCCAGTCATCTTCCCCTTATTTCTGTATTCGCGAGCCTATTGTAAACGGGCTCTACACTTGTGGGGTACTATAGATTGAACTCTCAGCGACCTCCAGGAACGCAGACTCACTTCACGTAAAAGATTTCGGATGGTTTGGTCGCTTAGCAGCAAGCCTGCAGAGCTGTGGAGCCTCTTAGCCAACACCATGGCGGTCATGATACGATTTCGTCGAGCAGTATTTTGAATGTATCGGTCATGTCTGCTAGTGGTGGTACGAGATCGTCCTCCATGTTGCTCGACCACGCTGCCCGTGATACGATAGCGTGTCCAGAGGCGGCTTATGGCGCTCTGTGTACTGCCATGAGCGACAGCCACAGTACGTAGCCTGGAACTAGCTTGTAACATTCCGACGGCTCTCATCATCTTTTCTCCTGTCAAATGATGTCGTCGCTCCATACCGATTCAATTTGTTTTGATATCCGATGTAGAAACTGTAATAGTTTTGTGAAAACGCTATTACACACTTTTATAGGGATCCTGATTGACAGTTGACTTTCTATTTTTAAACAAAATTTAAAGAAAATTCTTTGTTCAAATTCGCTTAAAAAATCAATAACTATCCAAAAAAATTAAAATAATAATCTTTAATTGCGGCAATACTCTGAAACGTACTAGATCCCTAGACACTTTTGATGTGTGTATTTTATAAATGTACTTTTAACACATTTCATAAAAAAAATAGCTTTCTGAACATCTTCATATAAATTTTAACTACAATATATCAAGTCCCACACTCCGCCGTATGAGTACGAAGTTTTCTGTTCGCTTATTAATTATATCTAATATATAAAATTCTCGTGTCACAGTGTTAGTTACCATACTTCTCCGAAACGGCCTGACCGATTTTTATGAAATTTTATATGCATATTCAGTAGGTCTGAGAATCGGCTACTATCTATTTTTCATACCCCTAAGTGATAAGGGTTGTCCACCCCTAACATTTTTTTTTAATTTTTTGGACAAATTTTTTATTATAATGTTGCATTAAAAAATACATACAACCCTAAATTTTCACCCCTCTACGATCAACCCCTATTTTTTATATGTTAATTATAAACTTAAATTTTTTGGCAAGATTTTTAATCTTATTTTGTCATGACTTAGAATTAAAAAAAAAATTACTCTTTTAGATTCACAATTAAAACCGGTAGGTGGCGCTGAGATCGGGGTCTGGAATCCTCCTAATCACCTGGAGCGATTTTGGTGATTTTGTTTTTGTGTGTTTGAGTGGGTCCCGGATGGTTTAGATTCGCAATTAGAACCGGTACGTGGCTCTGGGATCGGGTTCTAGAATTTTATTTTTTAAAGGCAGGACAACGTCTGCAGGGGCCGCTAGTATTTTATATAAAATATTCTATTCGACGAAATACAAATAATTGCAAATTATTTTTTATTTTTCTAGGTAATGCTGAATTATAATTAATGGATTTTTTGTACGAAAAATAAATGTAATGGGCAAATAATACCTATACTAAATATAAAGATGGTGTATGCTTATATCTTAATAGATTGTTAGATATTCAAACACTTGAGCCCGCATAGATTGTGCTTAGAGGCAAAACGTGTAGCGGTTCTACTCTAGCTCGAGTGCAATGGAGTGGCAACCTACAGATCAAGTACCTGGAGAAACCCGGTAGCTATTGACAGCCTATTTAATTAATTCCATAAAATGTGCAAATCGTTTTTCAGTGTTTCAATACTTCAGAATAAGAATAATAAGGACATAAACAGTGAAAATAAAAACAATAACGCTGATTTCTTCAAGAGTTTCTCAAGATTTATGTTGTAGTTACTGACAAAACTACTATCGAAATGGCTGTTAGTTTTAAAACTCCCCAAAAACTTGGTTAACCTCAGAACTTAGTACTGATTTTATTATTATCTCTTGTTCTACGAACAAGTGAACATACCCTTGGAAAACTTTATCCATTAATTGTTACCCGACGTATACGAAGATACTTTCAGATCCTTAATTATTAAAGACTCAATTAAGTGTCTCGGCAAGAGAACTTTAATGTAATGGCTTTGTGTACCCGAACAAGTCTACGACTCGGTTTCAGCTGCAACATTTTGACCGCTATTCGATATACATATTATAAACGGCTTCGGAAAAATAGCTGGTCAATATAGTTAATTTAACATTCATTTCGATGAGTCACTTAACGATCACAGTCATCAGAATCACAGAGATTTAATAATACTAACCGAATGTTGGCTTAAACAATCTGGAATAATTCCTTCGTTGGAGGGTTATAAATATGTATCATCTAGTCTATCTATGATTGATGATCATCTATGATTTAATTATAAGATGTGAAAATTGCACGCCTAATAAGGCAAAATGTATTGAGACAATTACCACAAAAAACACCTATGTACACATACATTTATAGCAATAAATGATTATTCTATTCTAGTACACATTTAAATCAAAACGATGGTAATGTGGTGTATTATAAGACAGGCCTAAAAATTTCCGTATCTGATAACATTGTTAAGGATGCTTCTTGCATACACTTAACCATAAATGACAAAACAGTTTTTACTTCTTTATCGCTCTCCATCAACTCATAATATTGTTTGTTTTCTTAACTCACTAGATGAATGTCTTAAGCGCCTTTCTAAAAATAAAACTATTATTATCACCGGTGATATCAATATTGACATCTCTGATAGTTCCTCAGATTCTAGATCCAGTATTTACCTGGATCTTCTTGCTTCTCGTGGATTGCTTCCTGCCTACTCTATCCCTACACGTTTTGACTCTTGTCTTGATCATAATATAATAAAAACTAAGGATAAAACGTACTCCTATGTAATAGACTCCTCAATAACGGATCATAACGCTACTATGTTGATTCTTATACAATCTACTCCTTTAACTCAAATACAGCAAACAAAAATCTGTATTAACCATACTACCTTAGATCAGTATATGAAAAACACTGATCTATCCTCTATTCTTTCCACTTCAGACGTTAATATTGCTTCACAAAACTTAGTCGATACCTTAACTGAGGCTATCAGTGCAAACAGCACAGTGAGAAAAATCCCAAACAGAAAGAAAATTACGAAGCCTTAGATTACACCTGGCATCTTAAGATGTATGCGACATCGTGATTCCCTTTTCAAAAAGACTAAGAAATACCCAAATGATGAAGTATTAAAAGTTACATATAAACGATACAGGAATTTCTGTAACTCTCTCTTAAAGAAACTGAAAAATGATCATATTATAAATGCAAAGAATAATAGTAAACTACTATGGGATACCATTAAAAATATTACATATAGCAAAAAACAACACGATTCATCTACACAACTTTTGTCATCTGTTAACCCTAACGATTCTATAAATGAAGTCAACTCTTACTTTTCTAAGGTTGGTTCTGATTTAGCTCAAATAATTATCTCTAAAAATATTCCTTCTTTTCATGTGCCTCCCACAAAAACTGTCCTTAACTCTTTTGTATTATTACCCACAAGTGAATCTGAAATCAACACTATAATTGCAAATTCAAAGTCTGTCTGCTCTGTCGGTTTAGATGGTATCTCAAATAAATTTCTGCAAACTTATACGAGATAAATTAGTTCCTTCAATTATCCACATCTGCAATTTGTCGTTCTCTACTGGTATTTTCCCAGATTTATTCAAAAAGTCTGTAATAGTACCCGTCCATAAATCTGGTGATAAAAGCTTCGTCAATAATTATAGACCTATCTCTATTTTATCAAGCTTATCAAAAGTTATAGAACGTTTACTTAATAATAGATTAATTAAATATTTAGAATACAATAATTTAATCTCTACTCATCAATTTGGTTTCCGATCTGGCAAATCTACGGATGCCGCAGTTGAAGAATTAACTAATTATATAACATCTAATCTTGATAAAAAACAGAAAGTTATAGCCATATTTCTAGACCTAACTAAGGCGTTTGACACGGTCTCAACCTCGCTTTTAATTCATAAACTTGAAGCACATGGAATAAGAGATCTTCGGTTACAACTTTTCGCTGATTATCTCCAAAACAGAACCCAAAGAGTCCGCATTGGATAATATATAAGTAAAGAAGCTTTTATTTCTTTTGGTGTGCCCCAGGGCAGTATCCTTGGCCCAACCCTCTTTCTTGCTTATATAAACACCCTCTGCGACTTAGAACTTGAAAACGGTAGTATTATTACATATGCTGATGATACTGCACTCCTTTTTTCTGCTGATACGTGGTCAAAAGTATTCCACAGTGCGCAAAAAGGTCTCAATAAAGTTATGGGTTGACTAAAGTCAAATATATTAACCCTTAATATTGATAAAACGAAGTAAATGACTTTATCTCTTAGAAATCAGGATCAAACTCATATTCAAACCTTCAAAATAATAGCTCACTCTTGTCTTTCTCATGCTACTTTCAACTCTTGCCCTACTTTGCATACAACTCAACATATTAAATATTTGGGTATTATTATTGACCAAAATCTAAGTTTTCAACCATACATTAACTCATTAACGCTCAGATGACGAAAGTTAATTTATATTTTTAAAACCCTTGGTCAGGTTGCTGATTTTAA
Organism: Dendrolimus kikuchii; assembly: GCA_019925095.2. Classification (NCBI taxonomy): domain Eukaryota; kingdom Metazoa; phylum Arthropoda; class Insecta; order Lepidoptera; family Lasiocampidae; genus Dendrolimus; species Dendrolimus kikuchii. Next base: position 15,056,991 of record CM034394.1, read on the forward strand.
TATAATGAAATTATTATACTACGCCCTATGCCAATCTGTTTTGAGCTATTGTATCACGTCATGGGCGGGGGGGGGGGGGGGGAAGCTGCCAAAACCGTAATGATAAAATTAGAACGTGCACAACGAGCAGTAATTAAAGTCAGTCTTTCTCTCCCGTTCTACTTCCCCACCAAAAAACTTTATGAACGCTGGAAAGTGTTAACGGTTCGGTAACTCTTTATCTAACAAATCGTTCTGAAACAACATATTATCACATCATTTATATCATCCAATGCTATTATTAAAAGGAATTACATCCCCTGCAAACAAAACGTTGTCAGCACAGCGTTTTGCTGTAGATTTCTGTACTTTCTAGGGAGTTACCTATATAATAAAATCAACAAGCAGATTGATATATTCCCTTTGACTAAAGCAAAATGTAAGAAAACTCTCACCGAATGGCTGTTGAAACTCGACTACGACTCCACTGAAGCACTATTAGTCCTAATTACTTAAATATTTCCCTTTTCATTGTTTTTATTATCATCTTGTATTATAGTATTATATATGTTCACTCATTTACTAATCTCTATGTAATTCTCATCGTATAATCTAATCAATTCCTCTCATTTCAAATCACGTAAACTGACACACACACATTTACGTACAATATATACATACATATAAATACACAATTACAAACTGCACATCTATCTACACTCAATACATTGTATTTCTATTATTATCGAATAACTAGTTGTATTTATACCTACACTTTTCCGGGGAGAGAGAGGCTGGTGATCAGTCACACAGAATTTTTCCTTCTACTGACACCAGGCTCTCACCAATTTTTGTCATTTAAAACCTTTTTTAGCAATTACTTATATCATGTTACATATATAAGTGCCTAAATGGCGCTCTGTTGTTCGTGCCTACCCCGCAAGGGAACTGGCGTCAAGTTATGTATATATGTTACATATAATATATTATGAGAGCAAATAAATAAATATTATATTGTATGTCTTTGTAGACCATGGGTCATAAAAATGGCCCGGCCATTTGGAGGGCTTGCGTGGGGCCATGGGAAGGCCAACACGTAGAGGCCCTTTGACAAATTTAATGTAAATGTGGCGTGACACTGACCGGCGATTATCCCCGTCTACACCATATAGTAATGCACCCAAGGACAAGCCCCGGCTAGTGTAAGACTATTGTGGGAAATGAAGACAAAAAGTACCGGGCTATTGGGGTGAACTGCTAGTGGTACTAGGGGTCTGGGAATATGGGGACTATAGCGTCTGCCCGTCGCAATGTTCAGGGAACATGGAAAAATGGGCAGATGGTGACTCGCCACTCCCTGGATGGGCCCCAAAAAATGCCATAGAAGACAGGAGCAACATGGGTGTGAGTGGCTAAGGGGTGTAGAGAGGTGGGCTGCAGGTTCATCGAAGCTACTTCTGACGTGATGCCATTTATCACTTCCACCCCTGGAACTTCAGTCTTAGCTCTAGCGATCTCCACTCCGTGCCGGCCAGCTAAGGCAAGCACGGATGCGGGGGGGGGGGGGGGGGCTTGCCTTGGCCCCCGGAGTAAGGTACGAGGTTTCACTACTCACCTAAGGCTTCGCCACAAAGCCCCCCTGCGGGTTATTATTATTATTATTACATTTTTAGAGTATCGAGTCTGTAAATATATCTATATGGTTAGATAACCATGGCTGTTGGTTAGACAACCAACAGCCAAACCGCAATACTCCACAAAGATATACACACAAAAACCTACGCGTAAGTAGTAGAACAAAGCCAGGTTACTAACAAAGTAGAAGACCTTCTCATCAAACAAGTTGAAAAGCTAGATATTTTAATTGCACAAATAAGCACTCTAATGAGTTTGTTAACAACTGTGGTTTCAAAAGTACAAAAATGAATTGCATAAGAGTTGCAGCCTGCCTGCCAGCCTGCCAGCCTAGACCATGGCTTATTACGCCATGAAGAAGAATGATTAAATTTAATAAAAATAAATAATTTCGATATTATTCTCATTTCTGAATCTCATTTGACAACAGATTCGATTTTTTTACTTAAAGATTATCGTGTATATAACACTAACCATCCTGATGGTACAGCTCATGCCGGAACTGTAGTTGTAGTGAGAAAAATTTAAAACACTGTGTTCTACCCCAATACCAAACAGTCCATATACAGGTCACTACTATTTGGGTTCAAGATAAAATGGGTACTTTTAACGTAAGTGATATACTGTCCACCTAGACCAAAAATTTATCAAAATATGTTTTCTTCATTCATCAATACGTTAGGCTCGAGATCTATTATTGGTAGTGACTACCATGCAAAACATATTCACAGGGGTTCAAAAATCGCACTCGCAAGTGGTAGAGAATTAAAATTGTTTGTAGTCTATGATAACCTCGGTGATTTAACTACGGGACGACCTACATAATTCCCTTGTGATTTACAGAGAAACCCTGACTTGCTTGATTTCTTTGTTTTCAAGGATATTACAGAACACTATCTAAAAGTTGAAACGTGTTACGATAGCTCATCTGATCATATATCCTATAATAGCCACAGTGAGTAGTACAACCGTTGAAAGAGAACATAAGCCGCACCTTTGCAACAAAAAAACTGACTGGGAGTCATTCAGATAATATATTGACATAAATCTGGACTTAATAATACCCCTGAAAACAGAATATCAGATAGAAGCTGCGATGGTTTTCATTACCCAAACTATCCAAAAGGCATGTCGGTTGAGCGCATCTGAACTACAAAATAAACCAATGACTTGTTACAATATTCCAATGAATGTCAAACAAATGGCTCTAGAAAAGAGGCGGTTAAGAAAGCGATGGCATGAATCTAGACGCACTCAGGATAAAATCATTGTTAACAAAGCTTGCCAGAAACTGAAGCAGTATCTTACGAGAAATAGAGAACGAAACACTGCAAAAACGACTCGAAAATCTATCATACGGAGAAACTAAGGAATATTCACTATGGAATGCTGTCAAGATATTCCAGAAACCTCATAAACAAGAGCATCCTTCAAAACTCAATCATGGTGGGTGTCCCAGAACAGACGAGAAAAAAGCTAGCGCATTTGGTGGCATTCTAGAACAAGTGTTTAGTCCCCACCAAAGTGAAAGTTCTGACATTAAAAGATAAATTAAGGAAATCTTGAAACAACTGCCACGAAAAGGTGTCGTTTTCTTGCAATACTTTTTAATAGTATTCTAAGAACATCTTATTTTCCCAAAGCATGGAAAGTGTCACAAATAATTATGGTTCCAAAACCTGCTAAAGACCATTTTCAGGTTTCTTCATACAGACCAATCAGCTTGCTGCCTGTGTTGTCAAAACTGTTCGAGAAACTTTTTCTATGTAGGATCCTTCCTAAAATAAAGGAGGGTATGCTTATCCCAGACTACTAGTTTGGATTTAGAGAAAATCACTCCACGGTTGAGCAAGTACATAAAGTAGTCAACGAAATACGACTGGCAATGGAACGTAAGGAGTACTGTTCTGCGGCTTTCTTAGACATGCAACAAAAGTTTGTTAATTTTTGGCATGAAAGCTTACTCTACAAAATCCGAAGAGGCCTACCGCATAACTTTTTTACTTTGCTAAAATCTTGTTTACAAGATCGGATATTCCAAGTAGTCGTATGACGTGATGACAGAGCGAAATTCTACGATATAAATGCAGATGTACTGCAAAGCTCTGTGCTTGGACCTATGTTATACACATTTCAGATAAATGACAGACATGAAAAACGCACTATTAGGGAGATAGTCCAAGCTGAGTCGCAATAATAAGTTACTCATCTATAAAGCTGTTCTGAAACCTATCTGGACTTACGGCATAGAACTGTGGAATACAGCTAGTAACTCGCATCTAGAGATTCTACAGCGTTCCCAAAGTACAGTATTCCGTATAATAATACTTAATGCAACGTGGTTCAAAATTCATGAAATGCACGAGTACTTAGAAATGCAAACAACTAGCCCTCACTGATACTAGCCAGACTGTGAAACAATTGCAACAATACCACATTTGAGAGCTCCGAGGTCGGGCTTAACAAATAAAAGGTTATAGCAGGGCTTCTACGTAAAATCTGCCACCGCAGCGTTTTCTACTTTTACTATGGGGATTGTTTTACTATCAAATAAAAAAAAATTCACCCAAATTTTCAGCTTTTTATCTTAAGTATTTATCAAGTTTTATTGAAAAACTTATTTTCCGTTTTTATTTATTTCCACTATCTATGACCATTTTGTAAATACTGTGTAGTGTCTCAATATGAAAGTACTACCATGAAAACTTCTAATTAACAGCTACGGCTCAACGACCCAAAATGAGAATGTGATGTGTGAAACCTGTATTTGTTTTGGTTCAACCCGACGGGTTGAATATACGATGTTTTACGTGAAAAATCGTATAATTTTCGCGAGAGCCAGAACCGATATTAATGCGAGAAGAATAAATTATAACTGAAGATATTATAATTTCTAAGTGTATTCTTACAAAAAAAAGTAAAATCATTAAGGGTAGTGGAACATAAATTTAATCTCCAACTTTTGAACAACGAACTGGAAAACACTGAAAAACATCAAGCTCGGGTATAAAAGAGCTCACCGAAAATTTGTTTGAATAAATTTGTTGAGTGGTTTTTGAGATAAGAGGTATTTTAGATTAAATGCTTTTTAATAGTACCGTAGTCAAATAATCAAAATAGTGGATATTTGCCACTTCTACAGAATCCTTCATTGTGCGTAGACTACCATGCGACAGCTTCCTTTATTTCGAATTCGTACAGTGCGAGTGTCAACTTGTCATTTTTTCAAATACACTGTAAGCATTTTGCTAATATCAGTTTTTAACATAATATCGTCTGAACAGTTTATATGTAGGTATATATATTGTAATCAACTAATTGTCCTAATTTCAATTGTAATTAATTAGGTACTTAATTACAATTAAAATTATATAGGTGTATATCTATACTGATATGTTATGTAATTATTAATGTAAAAGAGCCTATTAATATGGATTAGTAACAGACGACAAATTATTTAACCGTCCTACGTCATAAATACCAAGAATATCATTAGTAACACAGAATTACAAATGTATGTTAAAATAAATGAAAGTCACTCTATTTTAGTTACAATAACGCCTACACGTTTATAAAAAAATTCTCGGAATTCTTCAGGGGAAATTTGCAATGGCTTTGCTAGTTTTATTTTTAAATTGTTTGATATTTTCTTGACTTTTTATTAATTTTGGTCATTATTTCTAAAATAGATTGACGATCAGACGGAACCCTTTGTTTACATTTTTAGCAAGACAGTGGCGAGGAAAGTTGGCAGCGTAAGTATGTAAACGCAACTGATTCAAACGTTTGAAACTCGCGTTGCTGACTTTCCTCGCCACTACTCGCTTGCTGCTATGGATAATAGGCGTAAAATAATCGAGGTATATTCATGATTCATGAATGATTATAAACGTCATAACGTTATTATTCATACAGAATTTTTCTCCTACAACACCCGGGATAATGTTAGTGTTGGTGACTGTGTCCCATAGACATAAGGGTTTAATACGTTACGTGATATGCGACATTGTTAACGACGTCAAACATTGACAGGTAATTCGTGTACCTATATACACTAATGTAGTTAATCATTACCGGTGTTATTTTAACGCCTAGTAAGTCTCATTAGGATACAGTAGGTAACTAACATTGCCACGTACGCGAACCTCCTCTCTAAGGCCAAGGCCAACATCCGGTTGGCCGACGTTGAAATTGAGGGTGGCCTCAAGCTGAAGATGGCCCGCACTGAGACGCGGATGCTGGTGGTACCAGGTGCCGACAGCGCCCCCCAGGCGGATGCCCTCGCTGAACAACTGAGGACCGTCCTCTACCCTGAGGACGTGCGTGTCTTCACGTCTCGGGCTTGGACGACCACACGCACGAAGAGGATGTGGCCGCCGTCATCGTGCGGACCACTGGATGCTCCCTTGGGAGCATCAAGACGTCGAAAGTCCGTCCCGGCATTGACGGGATGGGCCAGACGGTGGTGGCCTGCCCGGTGGCGGCCGCCAAGCAGCTCCTCTCCTCGGGAACGAAGCTCCTGGTGGGTTGGGCCTCCGCTACTGTGAAGGCCCTGCCCCATAGAGCCTAGAGGTGCTACCGCTGCCCCGAGGTTGGCCACGTGGTGGCGGTGTGCATCTCGGAGGTGGACCGCTGCGGGCAGACCGGGCGTCTGGTGATCGGCCCCTGCAACGCGAAACCGCACTGCTCCGTGTGCGAGGCCGCGGGCAGGCCGGCCGGTCACCAGGTGGGGTCAAAGCCCTGCGGGGCCAAGAAGCCCACCAGGAGGAAGGTCCAGGCCAGCCGGACGGCGCCGGGCGCAGCCGCTGCCGCGACGGCTGAATCAGCCGCCGCGGGGAGCGGTGTAGAGTAATGCCCGTGGCGGTAAGGCCACGGGCGGGCGGCAGCGGGCGTTGAGACCTCGGAGACTCGACAGGGTCTCCGCCCGCACTAATGCCGCGAGAGGGCGCGAGAGGAAGCCGCGCGACCTTCTCAGAGCCGGGGAAGTACCACTCCCCGGCTCACACAGGAGAGGCCGCCCCTGTTTACGGGGTGGCCCACCGCCCGCCGGGGTTGCGGATAAATGCCACAGCTACATACCGTGACCCCGGCACTCAGGCGGAAGAAGGCTCCCTTGGGGTTTTAGTGGGTATACCCAGCGCCGGTCGTATAGATTAATCGGCATCGGGGGAGCCCCACAGACCGGCCGCGATGATTCCCCGCGCGGCTGACGGTGCGGCAACGCATTTCCCCAAGTAAAACTAAAAAAAGGTAACTTAACATTATCCCAGATGTATCAGGGGCATTACACTGACCGCAAACTGGCTAATATTACTACTTAATCACCCCGATTTTGCACTTAGGGTTACTCCGTTTTTTCTGCAGATCAGGACGTGTCAGACAGGAAAGACATGTTTCAAAAATTGACTTCGAAGATTGACTTGATTGATATTACTAAAAATGTACCGTCGCGGTTAAAAAAATCAACATCATCGGCAATGCTTCAGCGAAAATTTCTTCATCTTGATAATATGATGTATTTTAGTCATCAGTATGTTATTGATGACATGGCTTCGAATCCTGGCATAGGGCATAAACTGCTTATACAGTTTATTTGAGACATGGTGATAATCAACACATAATGATTACAATTATTCGATTATTGACGGTGAGGGAAAGGATTGTAAAGAAATCAGCAGATTGTGTTTTGTGTAACCTGCTAATCCATTTTCAATGTGCTAGGTGTACTGTCTTTTCTAAAACAGGTAGGTCCATAAGAAAAACAGTAGTTAAGATACAGTCAATATGGTTAGAGTGATTTCGGGCGTACTGCTTATAATGTGTATATGTAGTTCGCGCCAAACTATAGCCTCTTATGCTACAAAGGGGTGTGTAATAGGTAGGTAATTTTGTATGAGAGTAAAGTGCGTATAGGGATACGCTGCAACAGCTGTGATAAATTTTCGAGCGAACAATACATGAGAATAAAATCCGTTAAACAAAATTTACGCAGTAACATAAACACGACATTCCGAATCTTGTCATCTGTCCAATAGGTATATTATAGTCCCTTTGATATTATTAGCCACTATTGGCAATTTGACATGTTTGTAGATATTTCACTAGATGAGACATGTGTACCTAACTGTTAAAGTGCTTGCTACTATATGATATTTGTACATGCACCAAAATATAAGTATACCCAAGTTATTATTATGCGAGAACTTTAGGAGAGCGTCGAATATTTTATTAAATACACGCGATCTAATCTAGTCTTAAAGTCGTTAAATTGTGAACGCTGTTGTTAGCATATAGATTGATGTATTTATAGCAATGATTTGAAAAGTAAGGTTAATTTACTTAAAATTGGCGAGGTAACACGTAGTAAAATATAATCTATACCAATAATCAAAATTAATGATGAATCTGTCTACAATTTCAAAATGTCATTCAAACCACTATTCATAAGTTGATTTTAAAATTACAATTTTTAAAATCTGTCTAAAAGTTTGGCTCGAATAAGCACAACGGATTTCAATGAAAAGTTTTGATATTAAAACAAATACTTTATCTTAAATTTTTGTGTACATTCCAATTAAAAATCTTGCAGGTTTCGAAAGATAATATGCAGACGAATACAGCTAGTACATAAATAAAAAAAAATCCTATTATAGGTAAATTAGCCCTACTTTTTCGTTTGCGTGATCAGATACGCGCAGTGCGTTACATAAGCAAGCTAGCCTCTTCTTACCTTGCCGCAAGCCTTGCACTTGCCCTTCTCGGAGCGTCGGTGTACCCAGTGGTGGTGAGTAATGGTCTGCTCGCGGTACTGGCGTACGCCCACGTCGCGGAACGTAGGCTTGCACGTGAACTGCACGCGATCCATCAAAATGTCTATGCACGCCATGTGCGCGACGATTTTACACGCTGAACACTTCATGCGTGATCCATGTTTCTGTATGAAATATATTTACGGAATTAATAATTATGAAATAATGGGAATAACATATACTATATTAATGACGTTTTATTTCACCATCTGGACATGACAATTATAACAATATGCACATTATTATTTTAATTATTTTATTTTATTTTATTACCATTATATTTTTACAAATATTAATTTTAAAATGTTTTAATTATGTTCCCTCTAGATTTGTATCAAAAAGGGAAAGAGAAATGTGGATTTAGAATGTGGCATAAACGGAAAAGAGGAACTGCAGTTTTTCCATCAACTACGATAGTCACTTCGATCAATGCACCAAAGACGTTTACCAATTTATACATCGAAAAAGACAAACAGGATTATCATAGCACAGTTATCTTTTAAATTTCAATCAGAGATGTTTATTTAGGTTCAGTCACTAATGGAAATAGAGCGATAGAATTGCAAAAAATAAGGAAAATTTCAAACTGGAATCAAAGTTTCAGTCGCTCAGTTTTTTTTTTTACGAAAAATTAGTAATTTTAATTTGGTATATGGTAGGTAATACGAGAATTTCAATTTCTATTAAAAGAAGGTTTGCAGCAATTAGGTAATGCTTCCTAGGGTAAACTCGTAAATAGCCTATTTTCGTATCAACTGCGACAGGTCACCGCCACGACAATAGTGGCACTACCGTCAGCAGGTCATTAATCTTACATTCAACTACAACCGAATACCTTTACAATAGGCAGGGACCTTGCTAATGGTTCTTGGGGAAATTACAATTTCTTACCGTGTTGGTTTATTTCCACGCTCCCAATTGTGGGATGTTAAATAAATTCTTTTTTGTGCGAAACTCAGCATAACTCATAGATTTTTCTTATCCACTACAAGTGATTACAATAATTCAAAAGAATTCTTTTGTGCGTGAAAAATAAACACAATAATAAATAAAAGACGGAAAGAATACCGCGAATAGGATGCCAGACCGACCCTATTACTAAATAAGAATGAATTCTCCAGTCAAAACGGTTTGAAAGCAGTTTATTTAAAATATAATTGTAGACGTTAACCGCGGCCACGTTATTTATTTTAATAATTCGTCTTTTACTTTTATTGCGATGTTAAGCAAGTTTCTTTTACAAAAGTTATTGAACGATAAGTTTTAAAAAAATCAATTTTTATTATGTATTAAATAAAACGGTGACTACGTAACGTCTCCGAACATGTATTGTTGAAATAATTTGGAGTTGGTTTAACTAACATATATTAGATTATGACAACATCAAATTTATTACGACTAACATTATAAATATGATTTCGTAGTTTAAAAAAAATTTTAAGAAAAAAAAAGTAATTTCTTCATTTTCTTTTTAAACAAGTTCGGTACTCTACTATTATCTTAAAGTCCTCTGTACTAGGTACATGATTTGTGTGTTTAGCCAGTTTCAAAGATAAATTTAGATTAAAATTTGAGAATAATCTTCAAGCAATGCCTCAAACAAGTTGACACTTGACATCTTTGTCTTCCGTGATCACGGCCACTGAAAAGTGGCCGAAACGTCGGAAAAAACCAAAATCAAATAAAATTACCGCGCTTAAAACCGTTAAAACGTAGTTTTATTATGTATACAAGTCGCGAAAACTTAAGAAAATATTATCTCAAACAAGTTGTCAAACGTGATAACTTAAAAAGTACTTTTCACTAAATAGTTGAGATTTTTAATACAAATCCACAATTCTTCCTTTAAAATAATCAATGTCCTACTAATATTGGCTACTTATAACCAATGATATACTTTTTTAAATAAAATACATAGCAAAATATTAATCTTCAAGTACGCGCCCAAAACTTAGATTAATTTCACGAAATCCCAAACCACTACACTTACAGTCACAATAAATAAACCGCCACCCTTAAATTATGATGGTCATATTTAATGTTCTTCATTACTGTCAGCTCTATATAACACGGCTCAGTACTTTATTACCTCAGTAGTTACACCCGTCATTACCTTAAAATTCTATTACAAAAATGAAAATTATTAGTAGTTTATGATGTGTGCATATATAATTAATACAAAAAATAAATTAACATACATTCTGATGGTGGTGGGACTTCATCTGCGATAATGTTACAGATTGTATAGGCCGTTTCACGCAGATATGGGGAATGGTTTTCATGCGTTTATATTTGAGATAGGACATTGTTCATGACGTTAAATATTGACAGATAATGTATGTATCAAAAACACTAATGTGGCTATTCGTTAACGTCATTATTCTTAACTATTTGAATGAGACGCATTCGGCCACAGTCTAAATATTTAACGTTATCGCAAGATGAAGTCGCACCATCAACATAATTCCATTGACTTGCCAGATGTCACTTCGAGTTAGTTCTAAGCACAAATAAGTAGGTGACATTTACCTGACATTCTGCGTCACCGACGTAGCAGCAGTCTCCAGAGACCGAGGTGGGCGACCATAGATGCTCGCCGCTGACGGCAGCGTCGCCCCAGTCAGGCGTTGAGCGAAGTGCCCGGGTGCCGCCCCCCTCGCCACTTCGTCTGCAAACAATAATAATTCTATCATTGTACGTACGAGAACTTTTGAATATTAAATTTAGATATACCAAAATATATTATGAGCAATACTTTTTCAGTATACACTTATGTTATTAAACCTTTTTTATTGTCTCTTTTTAGGTTTCCGTCTCATTCCGGTGTCTGTCTGTCTATATGTCATAACTGTTTACCTTAGGAATTACTTAGATTAGAGATGTAAAATCTGTACTTAAGAACTTTAGATGTCTAAATTATAATATGTTGACATATAAGAGGACATATTTTTTCAAACCTGGCAGTGGATGACGATTTCGAAATTTATCCCGAACAAAATATAAAAAATTGAGCTTTATATTTTAACGAATTTAAGGTACTATTTTATACATCTTTACTACCTGTTACCTGCCTAACCCAAACTCTATAGTCGCTGGTCGTTCTTACCTGTATAGGGGACGTGCACAGAAAAACTTTCAGCTTTTATAAAATAACGATGGTCTGGCCGTCGTGGGCTCTTAAGACATAGCATGAGTTCCACTTTATTTTGGTACTTGTCATGTTCATCATGTGAATTTGCGATAACGGTCTCTTTAGACCTATCCAGGTCCTATGTTAGGGCCATTTGATGGTCTGAATAGTACTGGGCGCACAGGTTGTCTATACGTAAACAAGCCAACGAAGTCATAAAGGCTTACATCTCATAAGATATTTATTTTAAAGGGCTTATATTATACTGTAAACATAAAATATTATTATGTTACTACGTAAGCAATATATTGTGCTTAGTAGGTAAGCTTATTTTAGTACTTTTTTACTCATACCAACATTGTTATGACAGACATATTACTGCATGAATGTTTGGTTACACTTAACCCCTGTAGAACAAGCTTTATTGCTTAATTACCTAGTAAATATTTTGCTTAGTAATAAATATTTCATTAATTAAATTATCGCTAGATTTTTGTCCGTATAATTTGGATAAGTACGCTAATTCATTATTTGTATAAATGACATGAATGATTATGACAATGGCGACATTCATCACGTGCTAGCAACCAAACCTGACAAAAACCACCTTAGACAAACAAGTGTGGCGGATATAACGTCCGTTCCCCAATAGTGGGAGGCCCAAGTCCAGCAGTGGGACTTTTATAGGCAACATTATTTTAAGCTACACGCATTTACAATTTTTTAATTCGGTAGACAAACACACACATTGTAATATGCAAGATATATGCTATAAATGATTGGTCTCATCCAAACTTTCATACTCTATTTCAAACCGTCCTAGTTTTATTTATCTATCATATTTATATATAAAACTACAAAAATGACAAAAAGGCTAAAACAGCAAAAAGGACAAAAGATCAAAAAGGATAAAAGGAGAAAAAAGATCAAAATGGACAAAAAGAGTGAAATTGTCAAAAAGGACAAAAATATCAAAATGGACAAAAAGAGCAATAAGAGCAAAAGAGCAAAAAGAGCAAAATGGACAAATAGAGCAAAATAGCAAAAACAGCAAAAAGGACAAAAGATCAAAAAGGACAAAAGGAGAAAAAAGATCAAAATGGACAAAAAGAGTGAAATTGTCAAAAAGGACAAAAATATCAAAATGGACAAAAAGAGCAATAAGAGCAAAAGAGCAAAAAGAGCAAAATGGACAAAAAGGACAAATAGAGCAAAATAGCAAAAACAGCAAAGGAGAAAATGGACAAAAAGGACAAAAAAGAGCAAAAGAGCAAAAAGAGCAAAATGGACAAAAAGGACAAAAAGAGCAAAAGAGCAAAAACAGCAAAAGAGCAAAAAGAGCAAAATGGACAAAAAGGACAAAAAAGAGTAAAAAGAGCAAAATGGACAAAAAGAACAAAAAGGACAAAAAGAGCAAAAGAGCCAAATGGACAAAAAGATCAAAAAGGAGAACAAAATAACCAAAATGACGAAAATGGCAAATCACAAAACCAACCAAAACCTATCCCACTTTTGGGATAACCTTTACATAAATCTATCCCATTATCCGGGATGAAAATTACATATATACCGATTTTCAGCCAAATCGATCCAGTCGTTTTTCCGTAAAAGCATAATAGTCAAACAGACAAATATTTTTTTTTATTGCAGGAGATCAGCAGACAGGCAGACGGCCCACTTGATGGAAAGCGGTTACCATCGCCTATGGAAATTTGCAACAGCAAAGTTGCTACAAATGCGCTGCTGCTCTCTTAAGGGAAACTGGAATCTGGCCACTAATGCCGGAACACAACTCAAGGTTGTTATGGCGACATACTTTAGACCAGGGGTGGTAGCCATCCACGCCATCCAGTCGGGCAAATGCCCTACCACCTGGCTGTGGGTTGTTAAGTCGCCTCTTACGACAGGCCGCCCGGCCGCAGGAAATTGTATTCTTTCTCCGTTCCTGCACGGATAATTATCCCGGAAACGCTCCCATTTTTCGGGATAAAAAGTCCTATGTTCATCCTCGGCATCGAAAATATATATATACTGAGTTTCAGCCAAATCGGTCCAGTAGTTTTTCAGTAAAAACAGAACAGACAGACAGACAGAGTTACTTTCGCATTTATAATATTAATAGTATAGATTACTATAGATAACAACTAAAACATTAAATTAACGTAATATTATTTAAAACATATTGTTTAAACTTAAAACAGTGATAAATTAAAAGGCCTAATAATTTTATATATATTTGACATTGTTAAATAATTTCATGTTTTCAATTTTATAATTTCAAATCATGAAACTGAAAACAACCTTATTATGATTGGCATCAGTTTAAAAAATAAATTTTAAATAGGAATACGTTAGTTAATTATAAGTTTTATTTCATATTTTCTAAAACAAAAAAACAAACTGGGGCCTAATTCTGCTATTTCACTATATTGGCGTTGCGAAAGTAATCAAAGTACGATTCCATTGCAATAGTGGCAAAAATTCGTATTCTACTATATCCATAATACCATCTCGATATCGTCGCGGCGAAATAATCGTAGAAAGAAATTAGTATTACGATTATGAAAAATGACGTTAGCCGAAACGAATATTAAAAAGCTGCTAAAATTGTAAACATTTATTTCGCGAGTTTTCGCTTTTAAATATTTATAGAGTAGCGTGCCGATTTAACAGGATACCGAAATCAGGCAAACCTACGATTGAGACGATAGTGTCCGGTGATTTTGACGAGATCTTAGCAGCAGAATTGGGCTCCTGGTGGGTGGCATACCAATTGTGCCTAGAACAAGTGTTTCCAGCATATCAGTTATATTTTTTAGAGTGTGATTGTATTCTTCATCCACGGTCATAGTGTGATCTACAAACATTGTACCTATACGACTTGATAAACGCATTATATTTTAATTAAAGGAACCGACGTGACTCTGGGTAAATCCAACAACTCGGACAGAAGCGGCTCGTTTTTAAGAAATATTCTTGCATTTGTCTGGCTTCATTCATCAGTGCTATATTTTTTAATTCTCATTCGTAGTCATTTGAGAATTAGGTTAATGTCATGTACAATTGACATTATTACGTTAATTGAAGTTATAATTAATAAGTGATTAATTAAAAAGTAACATTTTTATTACAGTTATATTTATATAGAATATATATAAATTATAATTATAAAAGTATTTTTATATGGCCGGCAGACACGCAAAATCTCTACCATCTACCCGCAATATAATATTAATATGTTGCCTTATACAAATATATATTATATTGCATATATTTTGTTTATTACATTTACTAGTTACATTGTATTCTGTTATCTTAACTTGTATGTATGTATATTTTGTATATATATATATGTATGTTTACGACCGTTGTCGTTTTCAATATAAATAATTCCTGCCACGGGTTTTCTGAAAGAGATCGCTTTTTAGCGACAAGACCGGGCGGTCTTGTCGCTAAAAAGCACAATTTTTACACAAATACAAACCAATTAATATTAATACAAATTCGTACACAATTACAATAGTAAACTAGTAGAAGTGTCTCAGTTTTTTACTGTAATGGTGTAAAATAAAGAGTTATCTATCTATGTTTTATTCAATATCTATTATTATGGTTACAAAAACGTGAAACAAAACAACAATCAATGTTATCGCTCAATCTCGATTACTAATGGATGGATGGACATGGTCGTGTTTTAAATGTATTATAATAATATCTGTACATAATATAGTCCATATAATAATATGATTACGGCTGCTTACATTCATTTTTACATTACTTTATGTTTCATGTAGAATTACTGTTAACCGGATTTATAAGTGTTTCACTTCATATTAATATGTGAATAGACGATTTGCGATAATCGTGTATACACTATAAGTGTATCGATCATTCAAATGATACTTAGGATAATATTCGGCCAAAATAAAAAACTTTTTTAAGTCCAAGAACCCCCTTATCGAAGGCGTAAAGTTAGGCAAGATTATGCAAGAAGAGAGGAATGTCAGCCTTCCAGTAAAAAAGAAACTCAGATAAGCTACTAAATCCCTTATGACCAGATGTCGTCACAAGTCGTTTATTAATTTAGATGTTTAATTATTTCCAACATATTTTTAGTTATTTTGAAATTTTTAATTTGTATGAAATATTTGAATGACTTGGTCTAAAAAGAATGCTTAACTAATAAAGCGTCAAAAACCAGAAACCAATGAACTTTCGCGCAATCGTGACATTAGTGTTTTGGATCTTTCAGAGTTATATTTTTTACTGGGCAATTGTTATTCCGGTTACCTTAATACCGTTGTAATACTTTATCCGATTACAGAAGTCAATAAAATTTTAGAGGATTTCTAGCAATAGATTAAAATCAAACCAGAAAATACATAAAGACTAGAATAACTTTGTTTTACAAAAAAATTAACAAAAACAAAACCGACTTCACACTAAAAACCAAAAAATACATATTTAACCGACTTTTTTCTATAATATCTAGAAGTCGGAGCCAAGTAAAATATAAAAGAACTAAATTTACAAAATATAGTCATTTTTATGTTTTTTGTTTATGTTAAAGAAAAAACTTTTTAGTTCCGCAAACACTTCAATATCTTTACAAATAATATATTAAGCACCTGTACAAATTGTACAACTGGCAAGCGTACAAAGTGAAATACAAATTTGTCATTTCACCCTTCAGTGTATATGCTCTTCAACAAGAGTTGCTGTCGATTTCCCTGCGTTCCACAAATCAGATCATTAAGCGTTATTCTCGATTTCTCTGGAATCCACTCATCAGATCCTGACTTGGTGACCATGGGACCGTCTCAGGAGTATACATACTTACGAATAAAGAAAAAATCAAAATCAATCCACAATTGATGAAGAAATCACGTAACATGCATATAAAAAATTAAGCGCCTGAAGAAAATGTAATAGCTACACGTGTCTACAAGATTTTTCCAAGAATTTACGCGCACGGCGTTCTTTAATAAGGGTTCACTCACTCATCAGACCCTGACTTGGTGACCATGGGACTACCTCGGAAGTACATACATTTATGAGTAAAGAAAACAGTTTAAAAATCCGTTTACAATTGACGAAGATATCGTATTATGAAGAAGTTAGTTAATAATTTTCGTGAGTTTCTCTAATTCCTTGGAATTCACTCATCAGATCCTGACATGGTGGCCGATTCGGGAGTATAACCTTTCAATTAAAAGAAAAAAATTAAAAATCGTTCCACAATTAATGGAGAAATCGAGTAACAAACATACAAAAAAACATATAGATGAATTGAGAACCTCCTCCTTTTTTTAGGTCGGTTAAAAATTCATTGTAGCAAAGATCTCGCAAAATAATTGTATCGTAAAACAGTAAATGTGTTAATTACTAGAGCACATCAGTGACGTCGATGGTTACTAGGGAATTAATTGATTGAGAATGAATAGGATAATTTCGTACCAATAACAAACATGCAAATCTGCACATTCATGTTCGTGGATAGGTATCATGTATATTCACATAATTTGTATCAAAGGACAACATTACATTTAAAGTTGAGAATTAAGCCAAGTCGATATGAAATTAAAATGGCGCTCTGCTATGAAAGCGTCTCATGCATTCAGAATAGCGTTTTATTGAGCCACATAAACTAGGGTCTCGAATCACCACTGAGCGTTGTTGATCTATTATAGTTAGTAAAGTTTACTTCCTATATAATATCTTTCTTGTTAAATGAAAAGCTAAAACCAATAAAGTGAATATAATTAGAAAAAAGACCATCAAGTCTGATATTCCTTGTATCGGTAATGTATTAACTTTGAGTATTAAAATAAATTGGAATATCATGTTCTCTCATTTACTCAGTACCATATTGGTATCAGTACCAATATTGTTTATATTTTATTTTATTTTTATTGTATGAGTTTCGAAGACAGGCAGACGGCCCACTTGATGGAAAGCGGTTACCATCGCCTGTGGACATTTGCAACACCAAAGGGGATAAAAATGCGCTGCTGCTATCTTAAGGGAGACTGGAACTTGGTCACTAATGCTGGAACACAACTCAAAGTTGTTATGTTACGGCATACTCTAGACCAGGGGTGGTAGCCATCCAGTCGGGCAAATGCCCTATCACCGGGCTGTGGGTTGTTTTGTCGTCTCTTACGACAGACCAACCGGCCGCAGGAAATTGTATTCTTTCTCCGTTCCTGCATGGATAAAATGGTACTGAGTAACCATACTAAGTACAATTTTCTTACAATAAATAAAAAAATATATAGTCTAAAGTCAGATATAATAATATGGCAGTAGGGATTTATTGCGGTAGTAAGAAATATGTCTCAAAACAAACCGCTTTGATCGTTGACATAAATGGCACACATTGACATCAATCTACTAGACTGCACAAGTAAATCTAATAAGCCTATTATTATTATGCCTATAGTAACAATTGTAGGTAACACTTACCCACCGCTTTTGAAACAGATAATAATACCGCAATTCTCTTTAGAGTAAACTTTAGTTAAGTGTAGAAATTCATCAACATATTACAAAATATTCGTCTGAGCGCATTATCCATGAATAATAACATCGTGTACCTACTGTGAAAAATGATTTCATTAACCGGACAAAAAAAATGAGCAAAACGTTTGTAATCAATACAATGTAAGCATTAATAAGGGTATTGATTTAATTAGATAGTACCATAGTCAGTGTCATTGCTATTTAAACTATAAATGTATAAAGAAAATCATTTTAGACGTTTGTGTTGTTTAGTTCTTGAAAACTGCGTTAAAGAAATTTTAATTCTCAAAAAAGACGGCGGTTAGAACTATAAAAATTAATTTATTACGAAAAACTTAATATTAATTACATACATATACATACATAACTTCACGCCAGTTCCCTTGCAGGGTAGGCACGAACAACAGAGTGCCATTTAGGCTTATTCTTACACACCTCACTTGCCTCTTTGACATTCATAACTCTTGTCATGCAAGCTCGTCTGTTCTTAAGGCTCCTGACATCACCTTCTGCTAGTACACAATCAATTTGATCATGGAAGGTGTGTCGTGGCCTTCCACGACTTCTGCATCCATCCACTTTTGCATTGTATATCTGTTTAGTCATTCTTTCATCATGCATTCTTTCCACATGCCCGAACCACCGGAGCATTCCTTTCCTTACCTTCACCCCGACACTCTCTTTCAGACCAACTCTCTTTCTTACTTCGGTATTACGAAGTAAGAAATTATAATTAATATTAATTATAAAGCTTAATTTAGTCAGATAGACGTTTTATCCATGGTTACACTAAAAAAGTCTATATGCGCATCAGTTGTGTCCATGGGCGCTATATGACTGGACGGATTTGATAAGTAACGTCGAAACGCAACATCTATACGATGAAATGACTGTGCACGCGGCGTACAACGTATGGGCGCCGCTTCAAGCGTGTGAGAGAAAACACTCGTAACTCTTGGGCTGGTGCATGTGCATATAACATTTAACCGATGTTTAAAACAAAATAATCGCTGATACTTTATGGCTAAACAGCGATTATTTTATTTTAACCGTCCGTTAAATGTCTATACACACCAGCCTCAGTGCTTTATCATAATCATAAACATTCGTCGGTCGCGCCGGATGCGGCCTACGGCGTTTGAAGGGGGGGCAAACAAATGAGTTTTCGTAACAAATTTATATTATTATCATGGCACGAACTACATTATAAAATACATATTATTCCATATCACTTTACCTTCGTGGAATATTGTGTCAAGTGGAAATATATTACCGTAATAAATTAAGGTTATATAACACTTGCATTTAATACACTGCAAAATTCTATTATTCGCTCTTCGCTGAATTATTTGCAAATTATGGGAAATACAAGACGGCGCGCGGCGTTTCGTTTAACATGATAATAATGTAAATAAGAGCTCATAAATGAATATTTATGTAACTAATATTGTGTAATCATATACAGCCAACTGGGTCATAGTTATGGGCCTAAGAAACCAGCATTTTGTTCTCATGTTGTGGATTTGAATCTTGACCAGAAAATATGCACTGTTTATGCATTTTTACAAACATATTGCGCGTTAGGTTACGAGAAAAGCATCGCAAGCATCTGCTTTCTGTATATTGCGATTATCAATGTATGAAACCCGTTAGTTTCCATTGTACAAAGGTGATAGGTACACTAAAATAAGGAGACCCTTGCCCATCAATGGAACGTATATTATGAACTGATATTACAAGTACATCAAACCGTATAGATATATTATAGTTAGGTACCTACTAAATGTAATAAAATAATTTCGAAGTAGAATTTCATATTAGAGATAGAATATAAATAAATACTTGCCAGTATTTTCTATTTTTAGTAATGTGTTCTTATGGATATAATTATATCTGTGAATAAATAAGTTTTTGTAATGCGGGTTTTACCGGACGCTGTGTCCAATTGTTATTAGTGCAAGCCGCAATATGTAGAAAATAATTGAATTCAATGTTTGTATTCGGTTAGATACTTTTATTTGAAGTTATTTTGGCATCAAACAGATATATATATACATTACAAACATATTGATTAAAAGTTACATTAAATAAGTTATTGTAATCTAACAGTGTTTAAGTTTTTTTTATTAGAAGTACATGAAATAAATGCTTGGAACAACTTTAAATTTGAAAAATAAAAAAAGATCAGAAAGTTAATTGCTGTAATATTTCATTAAGTTTTCGTCTACTTAAAGATATGTTAAATATGTCTATGCCGATAAGGTTGAGATTATATGTATTGGTGCAACGAGAATAGAAACAATTACGGGTATAGGTTTTTTATAACGAGGGGGAGCAAAAGGTTTACGGGCGGGGCGCACGGGTAGTAGAACATTAACAGGAAAAGAAATATTTGACAAAAGCTCATGAGAGTTAACTAAATAATTAAGAATTAGAAAACACTATAGGAAAAAGCTTAAGAGTTTTTGTATTACTAACTAATTAAAAAAATTATGAGGATACGTGACAAAACCAAATATTGATATTTCACTACCAGAAGCTTAGATCTATATTACCCGTACTTAAACTTTTTTATAGGGGCCATATAGATGTAATATATGTGGTGCCGCAGGCCGCAGTATTATTTTATTTAAGTATTTTTTACTACTAGATAGATACACAGCAGTCAGGCATTTGCAACATCAGAGGTGTTATCAATGTAAATCCATTATAATAGGTAAGTCTTTTCGCATATAGTATGTATGAACTTGTAATAAGATCTCTTTGGCTATACCATTTGTATCTGGCTGGTGTTGGTGTCATAAAAAGTTTTAATTTTGAAGAAGACAATTCCAAATTCAAATTAGGAAAATGTGTGATTTTCATTTGTTTTTCTTATTATTAAAATGAGTGAATCTAATGAAGAAATTCGATACATTTTCAAATTTTACTACAAAAAAGGTAAAAATGCAACACAAGCCGCGAAAAAAAATTGTGATGTTTATGGACCTAATGCAGTATCTGTGAGAGTAGCGCAAATTTGGTTTAAGCGTTTTCAATACCGAAATTTTGATATCAAAATTGCACGTCGCTCTGGTCGCCCTGTTAAAATTGTTAAAATTGATGCCATTTTTAAAAAAGTGGAGCAAGATCGGCATATTAGTAGTTACGATGTAGGTGTAGAACTGGGAATTAACCACAAAACGGTTTTGGCGCATTTGAAAAAAGCTGGGTACACAAAAAAGCTCGACAGTTTGGTGCCTCATGAGCTCACTGAAAGAAATCTAATGAACCGTGTACTCATTTGTGATTCTTTATTACGACGTAATGAAACTGAACCATTTTTGAAGAAGCTGATAACTGGTGGTGAAAAATGGATCACGTACGACAAGAACGTGCGAAAAAGATGGTGGTCAAAGGCCGGTCAGGCTTCACAGACTGTGGCGAAACCCGGGTCAACTCGCAACAAGGTGATGCTGTGTGTATGGTGGGATTGGAAGGGCATTATTCATTACGAGCTGTTACCGTCAGGCAGGACCATCGATTCTGAACTGTACTGCGAACAACTGATGAGATTAAAGCAAAAAGTTGAGAGTGGCCGGAATTAATCAACAGAAGGGGTGTGGTTTTTCACCATGATAATGCTAGACCTCACACATCTTTAGCCACTCAGCAAAAATTACGAGAGTTTGGCTGGGAGGTGTAAATGCATCCGCCGTATAGTCCTGACCTTGCACCTTCAGATTTTCACCTGTTTCGGTCTCTGCAGAATCCTTAGGCAGTATCAAGTTAACATCACGAGAGGACTGCCAAAACCACTTGTCGCAGTTTTTTGATCAGAAGCCCCAAAATTTTTATAGCAATGGGATCATGTCCCTACCTACAAGATGGCAAAAAGTTATCCAACAAAATGGCACCTATATCCTTTAGTCAAATGTAAATAAACGTTATAAAAAAACCTTTTGAATTTTTATATAAAATGCTAAGAAACTTTTTCCCCAACCTAATATAATATTATACAATTATACTGTAAGCTTATACAGTATACAGTAAGGCGGGTGACATGCAAAAACTCGGCGGGCCGCAGATTGAGTATAGCGAATCTATATCATTTTCCTAGATATCTGAGTTAAGAGTAGCCACTATACTAAACATGCAACTGAGGAATTTAAAAATAAGTCAATGTACAAAATCGTGGGGGTATCGTAGGTAACATGAATTTACCAATTAGTAATAGGTCAACTAACAAAAAAAAAACTGATATTCTCTATATAAAAATTAAGCAGACACATCGTTAGTAAATATAAAGATCTGAAACAAGAGACAGTATTGTCTCTTTAGAGTGACACTTTATATTTACTTACTATGTGACTGCTTATCTTTAATTCTTATATCCGTCTGTATTAAACAAAAACCGGAGATGGTAGCTCGAGGGTCCGAACCAACTTCGGAATAGAAGATCACATGATCGAGCCCAACATAATTGTGGAGATAAAATCTCACCATCTCCGCTGGCTCGGTCATGTAGGGCGGTTGGAGGAGGATCGGGAAGTGAAAAATAAAAAAACTTCGTTTAAAAAAACCGACTTCAAAAACTAAAAAGTATAAAATAACTTATTTCTAAAGCTATTATTATTATCTAAAACATCTTGAAGTCGGTGCAAAGTAAAACATAAAAATTACTATATTTTTAAAATTACTAAGCACCGACTTTAAGATGTTTTAGATAATATGTATTAATAATAATAGCTTTAGAAATAAGTTATTTTATACTTTTTAGTTTTTGAATTCGGTTTTTCAACGAAGTTTTTTTTATTATTTATTAGTGTCTAGCTATGTATGGGTAGATCTACAAAAGGTGCCGCGCTCCTTAAAAAATATAGGTCCCAAGAAACGGGAACAAAAAAATGATCGTAAAATGAAAACAACTGGGCAAAACTATGTTAAATTTTTAGGGGACCAAATGGCAACTATTCCGCATCAAACTAAACAAGAATCACGTAAATCGGATCATAAATCTCGGAGTAATCGGTGAACATACATACGAATTGAGAACCTCCTCCTTTTTGTGAAGTCGGTTAAAAAACCTTACTTCGGCAACCAGTCGGTCGGCGGTCCAACGGAATTAAGTTGTTAAAACACTAGCATGAATTGCAGTAACGTGGGTTCGAATTAGGATTGCCACCTTTTTTGAATAAAATGTAGTATTTTTGATTTTAACCGAAAAATATAGTAATTTTGGGAAAATTAGGGGAAAATAGTTCACATTTATTTTTCATTAATTTTTTTATATTTTATTTATGTCATTATTGAATTTTCCATGTGTATTTATTACTATTTTTTGCTTTGGCCAGCAAAGTTCTATTATTTTTTAGATAATAATAAAATTCTGAATGAAAAGATGAGATTCTATATTATTTTTCTATAATGTATATTTAGAACGATTGGCGAAAATATAGTACGACAGTATATATTACCCCGTATGGCTGGGAACCCTAGTTTGAATCCTAGTGCGGAGCAATTATTGGTTTTGCAGTATTCTAAATGTGCAATATGCATACAACTTTACCAAATGGTAAAGTTGTATGCATATAAATATACGGTAAGGGAAAACATTATAAGGAAACCAACGCATCAAGATTACTTATTTGTGAAGTCTGTCAATCCGTCTTGGACAAACGTGGTGGATATACCTTCTGCTCCAATAAGAACCAAATCAAGCGATAGGATGTTTATGGATGTATAATTATTATATATCAATGTTTTTATTTCTTAGTTCTAAAACTCAAAATATCATAAATCAATTTATGTATTTTTAATGTATTTATAGAAAACAGAACCTCCTCAGAACTGCTGAAACTAAGTTAATAACACAGAATGCTGTCAAATCGCGTGTTTTATATGTACTAAAAGGACCTAGGCTGTTTTATTTTAAATATTTCCCTTACAACATATTTTAGAAAATATACATACTAAAAATTGTTCGTTCCGGTGTACACAAACATTTCCAAAAAAAGACGTAATCGATTATAAATTTGGGTATTAGTTAAATTGACTAGTATCAAGATAAGACGGCCTTGACGATGATACTGTTTTGCATAGATTTTTTCCTGACCTCTTTAATGTTAGATTTGTCGGACGTGCGATAAATGTAATAGTTAGTCTATTACTCTTCTTCCATGATATTACTAATACGATAAGTTCAATTGATAAATTATCAAGAGAATTAATGCATTCTTAATGTGAATGTAGTACAAGAATTAATTTCAAACGAACATCTATGCCAATTATTAAAATTGAAGCATCTGTCTGTGAATATAAATTAAATGACAAACATAATGAAATGGAAATAATACACTAGCACGTTCCACGTGATGTTATTTGTTTAAACTTTGAATTCCTACTGCGCGCAGATATCTCTTAACGAGGATAAAAGATATTTTAGCGAAATAAACCGACAAAAATGTTGAAATATTCCGTTTATTTCGCTTCTCTCTCGAAAACTTTGATTCCGTAACTCGTGAAAAGTACCCAATGGTCAAAAATTAATAGTAATAATAATACTTCATGTTTATCTCAGTTATAGAAAATAAAATATTTAAATTTCGTGATAACCGACTCATTGCCATGACTTTAAGAAAAGAAACAAAAAAATCCGACAGACATCCAAAAAAACTTTTACATTTACGTATAACATATAAAAGTGATTGGAAATCGAATTCCAAGGTACTCGTATAATCACAATAATAATCTTGATTTTATATTATCATAATAATAAATAAAACATTGGTTTACAAGTTATTGACCTTGACAGAGCTTTTTGTGCGATACACAAGGAAGTATTCATAAGAACCGCTTATTGGTGAGGTCACTATCGCTTAAGGTGTACTGTATACAAAATGAATTTGGAATTCAAAAATTTATTAACGTTGAATAATAACATAGTCACATTTGATATTTAGTAAGATCCGAATATCTCAAGGCAATAAATAGGTTATCGCTATACGTAAGTTTATTTTACCTATTATGCGTATATAAGGAAATATATTTTTTTATTTTTTTATTGCAGGAGTTCAGCAGACAGGCAGACGGCCCACTTGATTGAAAGCGGTTACCATCGTCTATGGACATTTGCAACACCGAAGGTGCTACAAATGCGCTGCTGCTCTCTTAAAGGGGACTGGAACCTGGTCACTAATGCCGGAACACAACTCAAGGTTGTTATGGCGACATACTTCAAACGAGAGGTGGTAGCCATCCAGTCAGGCAAATGCCCTACCACCTGGCTGTGGGTTGTTTTGTCGCCTCTTACGACAAGCCGCCCGGCCGCAGGAAATTGTATTCTTTCTCCGTTCCTGCACGGATAAAGATGTTACAAGATCAGTTTAAATAACTTAGTATCTGCAATTCATCTGTCCAAGGACAGCTGCTTAGGCCAAAGAGCGTGGTGTAACTGATATTATTTTGACACTAGAGAACAGGTTAAGCTGCATGGAAAGGTTTATAAATCCATCATTAGATCTGTCTTTTTGTATACCTAGGATGTACGGCATGTTCTTGAGCGATATAAACAGGGGCTGTATGAATGGGTGATGAATTCCCGCATTGGCGACAGTTTTCTTTTTCGAGATATAGGCGAGAAATTACAAGCGTGAAGTCTATGATAGCGATAAAACATTTAGCGGTAACCATTAAGTTACATGAGGAAAAAATAAGCACGTATGCTGCCTCCAGGTTTTAGTAGAAAGGGTAATAAAGAAAAACTAACCTGACGTCACAAAGGAGGACATTATGTGTGACAACGATCTCAGAAGAAAGGATAATGCAAAGTGGAGAAGAAAATTTATAAAAGCGCACACCGTGGTCCGCCGTAGATACTCTTGAAGCAACTAGATTTTTGGAGGAAGTTTTATCTCCTACTTCACCGCTTCAAGTTTATTTTTGAGATAAAATGTAGCTAGCATATATCGTTCTCCGAACTGCAAATGATCTTATTGAAAAGTTTCATTAGGATCCGTTCGGTCGTTTATTCGTGAAACAATAACATAAAGAGCCATCTTCGCATTTACAAATGGTATAAATACGTACCTATATAAAGCTTCGAATTTAAAGCCGATATAAATCACATTTCGCGTGCATTATGTTAGACGGTATTTCGTTTCATTCTGACGTAATATTACCAGTCTGCAATGGCAATGTCGCAGTAGCCTATGTGCTAATAAAGTAAACCGGTAGAACCGGTGTTACAACGACTACATACTGATGGACGGACACAATCTATTCGAAAAAGGCTCGCTTAGGTCCGAAGAGGGACATCGCAAAAACTTTTTACAACCTAATACAAATGTTTTTTTGTCTGAAAGGGTATTATTACCTGGTTTGTGCACTATTAACTGTATTTTACATTATTATATCTGTTGTTCATGCCTACCCCGCAAGGGACCTGACGTGAAGTTATATATGTATGTATGTATATGTGTTGTATTATCCTCCGTGATTTCAAATGTTAGTCCTAGGCGGAAGACCGTCTTAGTTGGTCAGCATTATTCTGAGACTGGAATCAATTTTAGAACATATTTTGTTTGAGTGTTTGGTTTATCAACATTAGTTTCCTTGTTTCTATGGCAGATGAAACAAATGAATTAATAATTTGTTTAATAATTTTCACTTTTACTTCATTTATATCCGTGCAGAAACGCAGTAAAGAATACAATTTCCTGCAGCCGGCGGATGGATACCAACCCTGGTCTAGACTATGCCACCATAACAACTTTGAGTTGTGTTTAGGTTCCAGTATACCTTTAGAGAGCGGCAGCACATTGTTAGCACCTTTGGTGTTGCAAATGTCCATAGGCGATATTAACCGCTTTCCATCAGTCGGGCCGTCTGCCTGGCTGCTGAACTTACGCAATAAAATACTTACACGTTTTTATAATATTTGAGATTTGAATATACCGAACATTGGTTACAGTTATACGACTATATTGCCATGGCAATTAGCTAGAGTAATTATAACTTATACCAGTCATTATAGATAATACATTTACCACAACCACAAAAGTTATTCATTTAAAGTTATTTTTGGCAATATTCTTTAGACTATTAAGTGAACACGTCTCTATTATAATCCTTTTATAATATTTGTGTGGTATAGGTATATTATAACGTTGTCTACAAAATAATAATAAATGTATTTGCTAAATACTCATTAATAATAAAATAACAATTCTGATATCTCGTTTACTTGAATAGAAATGAATAAAAATGTAAGAAATAATCGACTGGTGTTTTTTCGTTTATTATTTCCTCTTAAATAAAAAAGTGAGTATGGTATATTAATAATAAGGATGTCAGGAGCCTTAAGAACAGACGAGCGTGTATGACAAGAGTTATGAATGTCAAAGAAGCAAGTGAGGTGTGTAAGAATAAGCCTAAATGACGCTCTGTTGTTCGTGCCTACCCCGCAAGGGAACTGGCGTGAAGTTATGTATGTATGTATGTATGTAATAATAAGGAAATGAAACTTTGCAGAATTAACACATTTAAAACATTATTCAATGAAGGTCTGCTACTCTACTGACCTCCCTATTCTAGAAGACCAAAAGTTACTAATATCAGCCAGGCATGTCCCAGGCAAACTTTACGGTGGCTCACCATATTTTGCTTTACTGTTGTATATTGTTACGACTACTTATTTCAACTGTATTCTTTAACTGCCTAATCTGTACGTGCACTCTACTAAAATTTCAATTCATGTCATTTAAATAAAACTTTAGCCACTAAACTTAGGTAACTTTACGTAAAACAAAAAAGAATATTCTAATTTCTATTTTGTTTTTCTATTCATACTTTTGTTACATTCGAAAAGGTTCGCAATTATTTAAAAGACAAATAATTTTAAAATCATATTAGATAATATAACTAATTGTATGTTTATGTAAAAGGCAATGTTAACATAACTTATAAATACGTAGCCGAAACTAAACTTTATTCATTCAAGTTTACTACAATTTATTAGCTTTGCTACTCGGAATTTCAATCTACGACAAATGTTTGAGTTTGAAGTTTTAGAGACCATTGTATGGCAGTGAAGGGTGGCCTGTACTTGTGAGACATAAGCAAGAACTCCGTGTCACGGAAATTAATATGCTACGTCGATGCGTGGAATCAGTCATCTTTACGTCCGTAATATAGCTGAGAAACTGCAAGAATGTCGCCTACGCTGGTAGCCTACGTGTTACGAAGACCATCTAGTAATGTGGGATACAAATATCCAACCATGCCGCCTAGGTCCTAGTAGAAGGGGTAGGCCCAATAAAGGCAGCTTGACATCGTGAAGGATGATAAACGTACCGATGGTGACAAAATATGTGATGGCGAAAACAGCGCGAAGTGGAGAAGAAAAAGTAGGAAAGCGGATAGTGAAATTCCGGTTGTCGGTTTCTCGAGATCCTGGAATTACGACGATGCCATGGAACATCGGATTAGGTCAGTATCATGTCCAAACATATAATTGGAAGTTTAACACTTTTGTTATTATAAGCAGTTTTCAGAATATAAATATCATAGTTTATCTTCGTTACTGAATTAAATGTCACTTGTTATGCCTAAAATTAAAGGATAAAGACTACATAATACACTGTATCCTGTTTAATCTCCATGAGTCATTCCATTAGATGATATCAGAATATGAAATAAGTCTGAAATGGAAATAATATACGTGATCGCCATTACAAGGCAAACACGTTAGTATACAAATATTTAAATAAAGTATACAAACATAGGAGTTCGATACTGTATAAAATATTTATTCGTTTGCAATATCGATAGGTGTACATTATTTTATCTTAAAAAATAAAACAATGTAAAATATTTTTGTACACTTTTTAATTACACTATTTAATTATGTCAAATATCTTAGACAATTTACGAACAATTAAAGTTAGATATTAAAGAAGGAAATGTTGTAAATTAATCATTTATTGTAAAGATCAAGTAAAATTTTTATTCCAAAATGCATCTTGTAACTAGTTATAGATAGATATGTGTATAAAATGCCAAAACTCTTAACTTTAAAATTGAGGATCATAATTTCGTCATTTTGATCATCTGTAGACACTTTTTTGAAAGTGAAAGGAACTTTTATATTGGCGGAACGGGTCAATGTCAAATATAATTATGTAGAAGTGCGTCATGCACCAACATTTTGTGGGCGGCTGCATGCTGCAATGCCTTCCTTGTTTAACTATTTTTTTTATAGTACTTCTACTTGTTTAACAAGTTATGTTTTCAGTCATTATACCAAAGTGACTTAAGTACCTAAATAAGGTGTTAATTTATACTCCACACAATTAATACTACTAGGTATACTGACTACTGAATATATGCACATAGGTAATAATAATAATTTATTTATTTAAAGACGACTAAATTATATGCATACATAATAAAAGAACAATGTAAAATATCCCAACACAAATAGTTACCTTATGTACATTTCTAATTTCTGTATTAGTAATTAATGACTAACATCAATATAATTACCTCGCATACCTATATATTGAACGTGTAAACCACGGAACCTGTATCATTTATCAGAATAAAAGTAAGTCATTTTCTTCCCCGTTACCGAAAACACTTACCGAGTGCGTGCTTAATTTTTAAATGATTGCTTTTTAAGGTAATGCTAGCATAAGCTACAAATCTGTATCCCGCGAAACCTTTTTGCATCCGGGATAAAAAGTATTATTTATATATTCTCGACATCGAACGTACTACACCAAATTTCATGACAATGGGCTAATTCTCAAGCTTGGGAAGGAGGAATAAACAAACATCCAAAAAATTATCACTTCACTAGTTTGCAATCATAAATAAACTAAGCTACATACATTATTATACATAAATGTAATAGTGCATTTTTTTTAAATTGTGTATTTGGTGAGCAATAAAATGTTGTCTATCTATCTATCTAAGTACGTAGTGGAGAATTTTAACGAGCTTTTATTTCAAACAAACTTCAAATAATGATAACTTTAAAAATAAGCTCAGAGCATGTTATTGCTTGTTTGAAAGTGTAGTTGACATTAAATTCAGCTGCGTAATACCACCGATCCGTTTCCGTCACGGCAGAGTACCATGGTTCCGCTGTATGACCGTCTATAGTGCATTTACTAACTACTTATTCATATTGTGTACAAGTTGCATATTTCACCATACCGAGTTTAAATATATACCGAACATCATAAAAGCGAGCATTGCAGTTCCGTAACCGTTTCGGCAAGAACGGAACACTTATGTAATCGTCATTTTCTAATAACTGTGACATATAAAGATAGAAGACGAACGAAAGTTCGTCTTCTATCTGTCTTTATATGTCACAGTTATTTTTCTCTCAAAGTATTGGATTAAAAGATAAAGATAAAATTTGTTTATAAAGATCTATTTCTTAGGTATGGTGGATTCAACAACATATTAAAAAATATATATTAGGCCGATTGTTTACATTAGATTGATGAACATTTTTTCACTACATAGTTAGTTATGTGGTCTATTGTCAGTTAGATCTTTAAAAATAATAAAATCTTACTTAGTGATTGTTTGATTTATACCGAACGATATATTTGTTTATAACTTTTATGACGGCTGCTGTGGTTGAGCGGTCTAAGCCGGCGGCCGAACTCGCTGGAACGTAGAGGCTCCGGGTTCGATTCCTGACATGGTAAACTTCGGAAACGAACTTTCTGATATTTACTATGGTCTGGATGTTTGAGATCGGCCCCAGAGTGATCCGTTGTATATCACCGATAACAAAAGCGTACTAGTCTAGCTTGGGTATATACAATGCGTGTGTTTGTCTGCCGATTATTATAATTTTAATTGTATATCTTTGAAAACTACGGGCCATAAAAATGGCTCGAACTTTTGGAGGGCTTGCGTGGGGCCATAGGAAGGCCAACACGTAGAGGCCCCTTGACAAATTTAATGTAAATGTGGCGAGACACTGACCGGCGATTATCCCTGTCTACACCATATACTAATGCACTCAAGGACAAGCCCCGGCCAGTGTAGGACTATTGTGGGAAATGAGAACAAAAAGTACCGGGCTATCGGGGTGAACTACTAGTGGTACTAGAGGTCTGGTGATATGGAAACTATGGCGTCTGCCCGTCGCAATTATTATTATATGAAGTGGATAGTTCTGAAAAGACAAGGCGTTAGGCCTTAAAAATACTTCCAAGGGAAATTGGTTTAAACAAGATATATTTCAAAAAGTTTTGGATATGGGTACTTTCGATTAAATGATTTTTAAGGTTCCGTAGGCAACGTAAAAAACCAAACAACTGCCATTAATCGCCTCTAGAGAATTCTTATCTGTTCGTAAAATAACACGCAATTGTTGATTTTTAAGCATTGACATAATTATATTGGATCAAAATGTTCCCTTTTAACATTATAGTCTAAAATCTAATGTAAGCACTAAGCATTTTTATACCATCCGAGGAAAGGCATTAGCCTTTGATTTGATTGCAAATCACAATAAATTTACATATATATTGTCCTTTGGTATAATAAATATTCCGTTGTGTGCTTAGTTTGTGAAACTTTTGCAAGCTGCCAGATTAATAGATTGCCTTTACCCTGTCAGTTTGAGACATAATAATATCAACTGTGAACTATTATAGGATGATAAAGCATTTTCTGCCCTTATGAGATTAAAGGCTCTTTTAATCACAGCGTGATATTATGATTTATTGCCGAAAGTACACAGCGATATGAAATGGATGTTAAATAATTTCCTTTAGCAGTTTCGATGAAAATATCAGTTTGTATAACTTTTTATATATGGCTATATTTAGTGGACTACTTCCTTTTTGAAGTGAAACTTCTTTAGAATCGTTGCGATTTGAAACTCAATTAAACGAAGAAGCGACACTAAAATGATTTAAACATAAATCTTTAGGATTAAGCCTACGAGAGAATGAGATAAAATACATTATAATTAATCATTTAAACACTATGCTCATATAGATAGAATTGGAAATATTTTGAAGTTTTTCGTTAATACTTCAAAGGAGACGGGGACTTTTGGGCTCAGAATGTCATGAGTTGGGATATAGCTTAAAAAAAGCGTTATATTATTCTATTACAAAATGGAAAACATCAGCCCAAAAAACAATCTGAGAGGCGGTATAGTTATCTTAAAAATAATGTTACAAGTAAAATAAGTTATCGTTACCATTATCGATTAATATGAATGAAATTAAACAATTAATAGTATGAAAACACTTACACCACACGATAAATTCTTTCAAAATAACCAAACCCATTGTAATTAACATTACAATTGAAATAATATCAAAATAATAAATCTATAATTTGACATCGATTTTCGATTATAAAGCATAGTGGCAACACTGTAGACTTCAATCTATGATTTATTTCGTCTATCATCACTCTTCTCGAGTGTGTTTTCCTGTTTTCCATTGTTAATATATTCCTAGACCACAGCATTCAGAAAAGAAAAGAAACGCTTGGCCACTCTCTCCTCCGCCATACGAGATACGTGACCGCACCACCGAAGCTGTCGACGCATTAAGTAGGCTTCAATGCCACCAACATTGGCTCGACGAAGAACTTCGGTATTTCGCACTCTATCGGATCATCTGATCTTCATGATGGTACGAAGGCATTTAAGGTGGAAGCGGTCCAGAGTGTGGATGTGGCGGCGGTATGCACACCATGTCTCAGAGGAGTATAAGAGGTTTGGCAGCACGACTGTCATATACACTGATATCTTAGTGGCCAACTTAAGATCATGCGAGCAGAAGACCTTGGAAGATAACTTGCCGAATGCCGCAGCTGCGGCACCTACCCTGCTATTGATCTCAGCATCAAGGTCACACTTGGATGTTACAGTGTTCCCTAGATAGCGAAATTTATCCACCTGCTTCAGCACATCCTCACCAACTTTTATGGTCAGTGTCTCGTGATCGTGTATGTCCAGGGACATCACCTCCGTCTTAATGACACTGATCTTCAGACCGAACTTACGGCAGGCTTGGTGGAATGCGGACATCAGCTGTTGCAGGCCGTCTAGGGATTCTGCCAGGAAGCACAGGTCATCAGCATACATGATCTCAGTGATCACTGCGTATGAGACTTTAGTACGAACCTTAAGTCTGGCCAAGTTGAAAAGGCTGCCATCTGTGCGGAAGCGAATGCGGATTCCGTGAGAAATAGTTTGTAAGACCTCTCTAACTACCACCGCAAAGTATAAGGCGAACAGAGTAGGCGCTAAAACGCATCCTTGCATCACCCCACAGGTAACGGGGAAGAAGTCTGTCTGTTCACCGTCTACGGCAACGCAACATTGCATGTCGTCATGCAGAAGTCTAAGAAGTCTCACAAACCTTTCCGTGCACCCGAGCTTATCTAGCACCAACCATAGGGCTTCCCGAGACACGCTGTCGAAAGCCTTTTCTAGATCAACAAAGCAAAGGTATAGCTGACAACCCTGTTCTCTGCTCTTTTCCTGCAGTTGACGCACAGAGATTATAGCTTCGCATGTGCCTCGGTTCGGTCGGAAGCCAAGCTGGGTTTCAGGCAGAATCTTTTCAGACAAGTTCTTTAGGCGGTTTAAGAATACTAAAATACTATTGCAACTGCATTATAGGCAAACGGACAGTAGGTTGCTGTGTACATGTGATATCTATAATATGGTACCTTGGTTGGGCTAAGTACCAAGATAATCTAGTACCACCTGCACCATTTTAGATAATATTTTAATTATAATTGAAGATGAATAAAAATATTTAAAAATTATCTGTACTTTATTTTATACATCACCTTACCCAAGATCTGTTAAATTATTTATTTGAAAGTTTCCTAACATTTTTGAGTTTATAATAACATAATTAAACTTTTTCTACAGTAAATGTATAATTTAAGTTTCAAAAATCAGCTGTTTAATACAGATTATTGCAGAATATCACTTATACTAAATCTCTTATAACTTTGCTCCCAGATTGACAAATTCTGCAGAATTTTCAGTAATGATGTCTTGATAATATATAAGCTATTGATTAACACCAGTCTCATCCTTTTACATTTTGGCCCAAGAATGTATGAAAGCGTATCCGTCTCCTTTAGTGTTTTAAAGCTTAAATATATTATAACTATATTACAAATTGTTCTGATAATGATTATGGAACGTGAAAATTAGGAATAACAAACGTCCTGCACAAGATGTAATTCCAAAGTCTACACGATTAAATGGTGCCATTGGTATTTTTAGACTTACTTTTGTCGCTCAAGTCGATTGGTTTCCAACTTCACACAATATCAATTGAAAATGGAAAGTCTTAGTAAGCTTCTTTTTAATTTTTGATTGATATGGTCTAAAAATATATATTAAATAATAAAACTTTAACCAGCAAAAGAAGATTAAAGAAGAAAGAGTAATAATAAGGATTTAGGAATTGATTTTTGACCTTTTCAGAATTACATTTTTATCAGACGATTTTATTCCTTCATACCTTCTTTCAGGTGTATCTAAAATCATAATCAAGCAAAACATAGAAAAAGTCACTTTGATATTTACATCCCTATTAATATTATAAATGCGAAAATAACTCTGTCTGTCTGTCTGTTCCGTTTTTACGGAAAAACTACTGGACCGATTTGGCTGAAAATCGGTATATATATGTAATTTTCATACCGAGGGTGGACAAGGGATATTTTCATCCCAAAAGTGGGATAGGTTTTGGTTGGTTTTGTGATTTGCCATTTTTGTCGTTTTGGTTATTTTGTATGTTTTGCTCTTTTTCTCCTTTTTGATCTTTTTATACTTTTTGCTCTTTTTGTCCTTTGTCCTTTTTGCTTTTTTGACCTTTTTCTCTTTCTGTCCTTTTTGCTCTTTTTGATCTTTTTGTCCTTTTTGTCCATTTGGCTCTTTTGGTCTTTTTGTCCTTTTTGATCTTTTTGTCCTTTTTGTCCATTTTGCTCTTTTTGCTTTTTTTGAACTTTTTGTCCTTTTTGTCCATTTTGCTCATTTTGCTGTTTTGTTTTTTTTTTGCTCTTTATTCTCCATTTTGCTTTTTTTGCTCTTATTTGTCCATTTTATTCATTTTGCTCTTTTGCTCTTTTTCCTCTTTTGCTCTTTTTGCTCTTTTTGTCCATTTTGATCTTTTTCACAATTTCGCTCTATTTGCTCTTTTTGCCCTTTTTGTCCATTTTGATCTTTTTTCTCCTTTGCTCCTTTTGTCCTTTTTGTCTATTTGGCTCTTTTGCTCTCTTTGTCCTTTTTGATCTTTTTGTCCATTTTGATCTTTTGCTCTTTTTGCTCTTTTAGAACTTTTTGTCCATTTTGCTCTTTGTGCTGTTTTGCTCTTTTTTGTTCATTTTGTTCTCTTTGCTCTTTTGCTCTTTTTGTTCGTTTGCTCTTTTTTTGTCCTATTTGTCTATTTTGATCTTTTGCTCTTTTTGCTCTTTTTATCCATTTTGATATTTTTGTCTTTTTTGACAATTTCGCTCTCTGCTCTTTTTGTCCATTTTGATCTCTTTTCTCCTTTTGCTCTTTTTGTCCTTGTTGTCCTTTTTGCTGTTTTTTCCTTTTTGTCATTTTTGTAGTTTTCATTGACGGGGATAGATAAATAAAACTAGGACGCTTTAAAATAGAGGATGAAAGTTTGGATGAGCCAATTATTTCTCAAGTTCATAGATATAAAAATTCATCGTTTATAAAAATGCGATAGTAACCCGATATGTCTTTCTGTTAAGTTTTTGGAAAACACTGGGAATACTAGATCGTTTTTATTGTAATTTTGTTTAAATGTAGTTTTAATGCCGAAAATGGACATATATACTCATGCCAGGATATGAATAGTTTGCGATATAAAATTAAGTGAATTTTTCGGGTGCAAATGGCACTAACATAAAAATGTTGTACAATGTAATCTGTATTAACGCCTGCTCTTTAAACAAGAAGCAGGAACTAGAGATTAACCCGCGGCGCAGCCGCGGGGTGAACTCTAGTAACGCTATATATCTTAGATCATTATATCTCAATGTAATATATATTAATTACGGGCTTTCCACGCAGCTTCGCTGGCTTAAACTTCAACACCGTCGTGCATATCTATTATCGAAAATATCATAACATAAATAAAATAAATCGATTCATTTTTAAGGCCTACAAACAAATATCCAACATTTTAATGAGCACGTTGAAATTTATCAAATAAAACGGTTCATATATTTGAATTGTAGGTGACATTGGCAGTACATGTAGGTAGTATCAACTACTGTAATCGAAACGTATCATTAAAAAATAATCAATATTCATACTCCAATTATTATTTTCCAAATTTAAACGGCAGCACCGAAAGCCTCCGTGTTTAATCAATACGAATATGTTAACATTACATCAACAAGTTCCTAGTTGTATTTACTCAAACTGTCTCAACAAAAACACTCATCGAGTTAAACATTGATAAGGTAAATAAAGGTTTAACCTACTTTTAGTTACACTTTATGTTCATTCTGAAATCTCGCACTCCACGATCATCTCTTATCAGGTCTGATAACATTCACACGTGGTCGAACAATCGTAATAAGATGGAAGTACTGAGATATCATTGAGTAAAATATGACATTGTTATTTACATAAATTATTATATTACCCTCAAAGTTAAAAAATAACTCGTGTGTGCGAATCTAAATAATTTCATACTTTGTTCAACATTTGAATTTTGTTCAAATTAAACCCAACATGTTTTAATATTTAAATTTTAATATAATTAACAAAGGGGTTTCCTGAAACTTAATTATACAGGTTAACGTTTGCTGCGGACTCTTTTGTAAGAAGCCTTATTTATGAAGTCGCATTTCGTAGCCATAAATTATCCGACTAATTATTTACCTGTTACGGACTCTGCTTCTCTTCTTAAATTTGAGATTGGGACACTTTTTGAACACTGAAAACGAAACACCATCTAAAAAGCCCATGTTCACTTTTAGAACTATCACATATTATCACAGCCTGATATAAAGTACAATTTTTATCACAGATGTAGTGTGCGGCGGAGGCGACGCGCGCCGTGACTAAGCGATTAGCGCGACCACGAGATTGGAAGCCTGACAGGGGCCCGCGGAATGCACTCGCGAACACTATTGGAGTTAACTTGGCGTATCTCCACGTGTATCGCGCGCTGCAACACACTGCACGTGTTGTGCACTCAGCTGTTTTATAAAGTATCTTGAAATCGTCAAGATACCAAGTAAATAAAGGATAATATTTTCATCTTATAAAATGTTGACGTGTAACCGCGCGGAGTATTATGTGCCCACGCACAGCCGTTTGAGTATCGACCTTTTAACTAAATGATATTTTTAATAAACGTGATATTTGTCGAGGTATTAACACCAGACAAGTATGAAATTTTAAAAACATGCAAATTATTTACTTAGGTACCGGAAAATTAGAGTACCTATGTTAATATTATTTCGAAACGTAATTTATTTGTTTTAAAATTGTCACTTCTTTGGAGCCTTATTACGGTGAATATGTTGTTATGGCCACTGTACAAAATATATATGTATAGTAATCTGGTACTTACTTTTATTACCAGAAGAAAGCAAAAGAAACAGTGGGTCAGATATGCGAAGTCGAATTTGTCAGGTTTAGAAACCCAACGGGTTAAAGATTATATATTATACCTAGGTGTACTTATTTAATTACGATATTTATTAAAAATAATGAATCGGCACATACATTTGTCCGTATTTTACTCTATGTATTATGAACCTTATTATGTTCTAACTATTCACAATCGTAAAAAACCTTGAACCGTTTATTTAATTGGATGGGTATTTGCAATAACAAATAATAATTGTAGCTGAATTACCGTTGTGTTGATAGGCATTTGAGACAATTTTGATACATGTTTATATGTAAACGCGCTTGGTCCTAAAATCGAGTGTACAAGAACGCTACGAGGGTAAAATTACAATAGATTATATCTCAATAAAAAATATAATAGCATTTTGTGCAAATCAAAGACTACAACTGTCCGTTCTAGATAAAGTTACTGGAGAAGTGACATTTTTCAAAGTTACATATATATATAATATTCTATAATAATAAAGTAAATAATTAATTGCAAGTTGTAAACGCATGGATAATAGCCAGAGCAGCTATTAATGTCGTACCGCAGTTTTCAATTATGAAATTCTCATCCTTCCTGGAATAAGGGTTACTAAAATATTTGAATACGAAATTATTTAGCGTAAGATCAGTAATTAACACGATATTTATTATGGTAGAACTTAGTACTACGTGATTATCTTTAATAACAATGAATCGAGGAAAGTAAACTTGTGTGTGACTATGTGGTGAATTAGGCTGTGTCAATATTATCAATGATTAAAAAATAATTTAAAATTACTCTTTTGTTTCTTAACTCTTGAAGATGGACAACCGATAGTAAAAAGAATACTGTTAAATATATATAATTATTGGGTGTCCAAGTTTACAAATTTTTAAGACTAATAAAATTATGTAGCAAAAAATATTTTTTGACTCCGCATTTAAATCACATAGACTTACAATATGAACTGCTTCTCACATTCAGCAACGTGTCACAAATCTAAGTATACTCTGTGACTAGTGCCGGTTTTTATATTATAGTTTTATATATTAGTTATTATATTATTACCATAGCATTATGAAGTGGAAAAAGTAGGAACGCGGACACTGCTAGTGCAGCCGGGATTTAACGATAGGATAAAGATGAGACGAATTCTTATTTAAAATAGCTTATTATTGAAACTTGTAGTGTTTCTGTTCAACCAAAGGATTCTACAAAGAACATTTAAATAATATTTTGAAAATGTACGTTGTTTCTTTCATGTTAATTTAATCTGTAGTAGTGTGCTGTTATGATCATCAGGCTTGTGTCATGTCAGTAAGAAAATATACCTGCTACTAACAAAACGTATTTCTTAATAAAACTACGTTTTAACGGTTTTAAGCGCGGTAATTTATTTGATTTTGGTTTTTCCGACGTTTCGGCCACTTTTCAGTTTACACGTATTTCATTGGACAAAACCTACTAAAATTAAGTAATGTTACGCATGTCAATTGTAATTTAAATAATAGGTATATATAAAGGTACCTATAGAATTTTAACACTACCTACTAATTATATCCAACTGATGAAACCGGATTTTATTCAAAACATTTCTTCAGGCTCGCCTGTAGAAAAGTATTGTCTCGACAAGACGTCGTTGAAATTTGGATACTGTGTACTGGCTGTGTACTTAAACTATTAGATTATCACAATAGATATAGAATTATTTTATTCGTGCGAGGTTTGGTTTATTGAGGCCATTTGCCTCACTTGATAATAATTTCCTACTTCCTCGAATTTTGTTCGCAAATTGTATTAGTATCAATGTCATTTTTTCGATCAGAAACATTCAGTATACATTAAATATGTTTTATTCATTTAAAATTATAATTCATAACCTGCTTAACTCGCGTATGTATTAGGATTCATATTCCGGGGGAACTGTCCAGTTTTCCAAGTTCTCTAAAGAACACATAAAATAAAACTTTGTG
The DNA here is from genome assembly GCA_019925095.2 of Dendrolimus kikuchii. Classification (NCBI taxonomy): domain Eukaryota; kingdom Metazoa; phylum Arthropoda; class Insecta; order Lepidoptera; family Lasiocampidae; genus Dendrolimus; species Dendrolimus kikuchii. The sequence continues at coordinate 15,096,667 of CM034394.1, forward strand.
ACCAATTTTTCAACATCATCCGCATAATCTTCCAATCTTAATCCCGCGTAAGCAGTCCCATTTTCTGGGTTTAGATCTGTCCTACGTGTCGTATTCTCCCCGTTATTTATAGTAACACTTATCACTCTTCTTTATACTAGACTAGATGTACCCGGCAGACGTTATCTTGCCGTAAAAAAAATATCTAGAAACCGATTGCAGCACCATCAACCGGGATTCATTGTTAATATCTAAACCATTCTCAAATCTACTAGAATAAACATAAATAAATTCATCAAAATCGGTCCTACCGTCAAAGAGGCGTTCAGCGGCGCCACCTACCGGGTTCAATAGTGAATCTAAACCATCCCGGAATCCACTTGAACACATATAAAAATAATTTCACCTAAATCCTGGAACCCGATTGCAGCGCCTGGTTCAAATCTACCTGGTTCAAATTTGAATCTAAGCCATCCCGGTACCCACATGAACACACAAAAATAATTCACCTAAACCAGACAAATGAAAATGAGTTTAAATGCACTCACCGTTGTCTAAATCGGCCAGGAAAGATCATAACAAATTAATGGCTAGACTGATGTTTTTTTAATGATATTTTCTTTTATTATTGAATATCATATATACTTATTGTCCTATTCCGGACGAAGACAATTCCAAAAACGCAAAAATCATAATAATTAGTCCAGCCGTTCTTGAGTTATAAATGATGTAACTAACACGACTTTATTTTATAAATATATAGATTGTTTCTACGAACTACCTCATTACAACAAGGAACATTTGAAATTTCTATATGTGCCTAGCTCCCATAACTTGCGCCCCTCGATTAGATACAGAATAAACACACATGTACACACATCTTGTTTTTATAATCAGTAACCGTCCAAGCTGTGCTTTTCTGGAATGAACTACTTATTGCTATAAGACAGGCCATATCCTTACAATGCTTTAAAAATCAGGCTCAGAAGTATTACTTGTTTGTCTATAGTAATTCCTACTGTATTATATAATTATGTTTGTGTGTATATTTAGTCTGGTCATAAATACTGTTACAATTAAAAAGAAACAAAATATTACATTTGAATTTGGAATCTGTCATTTTTATATGATTGTTCATTGTGTTTTCTCATTTTGGCACCAATACATTGTACAACATTTTGCGATATTTAAATGGAGTGGGGCGATAAAGAGAACCGAATTGCTGTGATTGCATTACACAAAGTAGGTATGGAGCCAAATACAATTTTTAAAACTCTCCATACGCTTGGTATTAGTCAAATGTTTGTGTACCGGGCTATTAATAGGTACAATGAGACCTCCTCTGTTTGTGACAGAAAAATATGTGACCGTCTACGTAGTGTTTGTACGAAAAAGGTGGTCAAAGCAGCAAGGGATAGAATTCGAAAAAATCCTGTCCAAAAGCAAAAGATTTTATCTCGGGAGATGAAGATATCACCTAGAACCATGTCGCGTATTTTAAAAGATGACTTAGGACTTGCAGCCTATAAGAGATGCACTGGTCATTTCTTAACTCGTAATTTAAAAAAGAATAGCGTGGTCAAATCGAAACAACTACTGAAGCGGTACGCAAAGGGAGGTCCCAGAAAAATTTTGTTTACGGATGAAATTTTTTTTACAATTGAGCAACATTTTAGCAAACAAAATGACCGTATTTATGCTCAAAGCTCTAAGGAAGCTTCTCAATTAGTCGACAGAGTGCAACGTGGGCATTATCCGTCTTCAGTGATGGTTTGGTCGGGTGTTAGGTATGAAGGAGTGACTGAGCCATATTTTTGTGAAAAAGGTATCAAAACATCGGCACAAGTATATCAAGATACCATGCTTGAGAAGGTAGTTAAGCCCCTTAACAACACCATGTTCAATAATCAAAAATGGTCCTTCCAGCAAGACTCGGCGCCTGGTCATAAAGCTCGGACCACGCAGTCTTGGTTGGAACCGAACGTTTCGGACTTCAGCAGAGCTGAAGACTGGCCGTCGTCTAGTCCCGATTTTAATCCACTGGATAATGATTTATGGTCAGTTTTAGAGAGTACGGTTTTCTCTAAACGCCATGATAATTTGGAATCCCTGAAACAATCCATACGATTGGCAATGAAGAATTTTCCCCTGAAAAGAATGTGTGCTTCTATTGATAACTGGCCTTAACGTTTAAAGGACTGTATTGCAGCCAATGGAGACCACTTCGAATAAGCTTTTTATATTTTAAATTGTTTTATATTTATGTATTAAACTAACACTGTAAAACTTATAAATGTTATTTGCAATTGAAAAAATAATCTTTGTTACAATATTTATGGCAAGACTAGGTATAGTTATTATCATACTCGTATGTATATATGTGTGTGTATATGTATGTGTATACGTATATGTATACACATATGTATATATATTTATATTGTTGACCGCCAGACACGTTGGCCGCATCCCATTTACCAAACACGTCTAGATCAGCCGGTTCTGCGGCGGAAACAGCTGAATCACTCAAGCCGCGCAAATATGCAACCCTCAGTGAGAGTTGTATGTATGTGCCGTTTGCTGTCGAGACGCTTGGACCGTGGGGTCCTGAGGCCATGAGCCTCTACCAAAATTTAGCGAAACGACTCATTGACTCTTCAGATGATCAGAGGGCTGGTGCTTACCTCGGACAACGGATCAGTATGGCGATCCAGCGAGTAAACGTAGCCAGCCTTCTGGGCACCTTACCCATAGAAGACTCATCTATCTCAGGCTAGGCATCTAGGCTCAGTATTCTACTTATAGTCTTGTGGGACTATGAGTAGAATACAATACAAATAAGTTGAGTTTTCTTGCATTGTATTCGATTATATGTAATAGATTATAATAAATTTATACTGTTTTTGTATTTATATGCTCTGTATAGATATACTTATCATCATTATTTATACACTGCACCACCGCAAGTTTTAAAAATATTTTAAGTCCTGTCAAGGGTTGCCTGGAAGAGATCGCTTTTTAGCGATAAGGCCGCCCATTTTACTATCTTTTGTATTTTTATACTTCTGTTTGTCTATGTTTTGATGTACAGTAAAGATTTACCTACCTACCTTAGTACCTATATTCACTCCTGATAACTGATTCATTCTCGAGGAAAAAGAAACATTTAAACAATTCAGTTAAGTATGATCTTTAATTCAAAATTGAGAATATTAATGTCCGTCAACGGATTTTTGACTACGCCAATTGATTAAGTTGTTTCTGGCACGAGGTCGTATAAGATGGAATACATTAAAATATAAAATTTAATTGTTAATATCATGATCATTAGTGCAATATCGTTGTCAATTATTTTAATCAAATGAATAGTAGTACCACATTGTAAGATTCCAGTTCATGGTTATAATAGAGTTATGAATCTAGATATATTTTATATTAACAATGCTTATAACGGATAATAAAATAAATGAAATGACGACATCATTATATCTTCTGTTAGTAAGATTATGTGGACGTAAGTGGGTTCGACTCCCATTCGTTTCAAGTTTGTATCCGAATTGTAAGAATATCGTAGGCGTTAATTTGTATCTTTGGAACAACCCTCCGTTACAGGGATATTGCAGAGATTTATCATTTAATACAATAAATCTAAAAATAGATTCTTAAAAACTTGTAACATGAAAAGATGTGGAAAAACTTTTAAGAAGCGTTACATTCGAGTTGTTGCCGAAAAATCGAAGGTGATGTTTTACTGTGTAGTTTTATAAAAAAATATTGAAACTATTGGTTCAAAATGATCAATAGTTGTACAGAATTTATCTTTTTAAACCAAAAATCTGTGTTTGTGTTATAAATCTTAACAGTTAAGTAAAAAGTTACTTTACGAGCTACCACAATAACTACAATGCTTAGGATCAGTCAGAAACATATAGCTGAAGTTAGATTTAACAACTGGAAGTTAATAGTGATAATAATAGTTCGAATGACCTTGTAGCCAAAACCGTAAAACATGATCAAAAAGAAAAACAAGTGCCGCATCGACAGTTTCAGTGTTCAATACCGAACTAAATAGAAGACAACAAAAAGCAATTATCGTACATAATCACCGTGAAGGTATTGTTCAACTCTCCCAGTACGACCGCCGACCTCGAACTTTTGTCTGGCAACGCTGTAGCCTCGGCTTTAATGAACTTAAATCGTTTCTGCATGAATGAACTAAGCCCACCTGCTGCGGACACAGACAAGATCCTGCTACATAGACATCGTAAGATGTTGCTACTCCTTTGCATATCGTGAATTTTCACCTTTAAGTTATAGTAATTAGCTTTGTATTTTATCAAAATCAACGTAAATACTTCACTTTAGATACGTATATGGATTAACATCTATTATAACATTAACTTATTTGAAAATTACTTTACTTTTTAATGTTTAATTGTATTTTTAAATTAGTTTAGTTTGTAGCTACTTTATTTTTAATAACATCTATTTTATTCTATCTATCTATTATATTTAAAACTTCTAAACTAACCGTGTTTGTATAGTGAACCTATTAAAAAATACAACTGGAATAGACTATATAAACGACGGGGAACAAAATAATTTTTTTTCTAGATTTCTTATCTGTTTGTCTGTTTGTTCGAGATTCACATAAAAACTACTGGGCCGATTTTGATGCGGTATTCGCTGACCGACAACTAATTCTTAGACTTAAAATTTGCGCTACTTTTACTCTGGGAATACTGCAGGATTTTTTTCTGAGAATGATTTAAAATGGCCAGATTGAAAAAAAAAACTGAATTCCAATGCGACTTTTTCACTGATCAGCAAATTTTATGTAATAAAATGTGTAATATTTTTACCCTGGGAGCAGTTTGAACTTGTTCAGGTGAATAAAAATTAGCTTATTCCGACACAATTTCCACTAAAAAAACTATACCTTACTTTCTTTTTTAATTGCTGAGATATTTTGTGTCCCAGGAATCCTTCAAGAATTTTAGGTCAAGCTAGGACGAAGTCGTGGGCATATCAGGGCCAAATCCTAAGCAATACGAAATAACGAAAAATACTCTAACGAGTGTCAAGGCCGATTTTAACTAAAATTAAAGTGGTATTATTGGATTTTTGAAAAATCAATTAACCTTGTCAGGAATGGAATCGACTGATTTAAAATAATAAACACAGGCTGTATTATTATCATATCAAATCATAGTGTAGCTTATACGGATCAATTTCTTTGAAGGAATGTCAAAGGGCAAACCAAGGGACAGGGTAGTTTTTGAACAAAAAGTTATATTTTCCATACATATATAAAAACATATTCGATATTGGCCCACTTAAAACGCTAATATTTGTGCCTAACAAAATTTTATATTTTTCATTTAAAATGCAGATCAAGTGGGAGGAATGTGGAGGTAGATATCTTTGCACGCTCTCTTGCTAAATTTACATACATACATATATACATAACTTCACGCCAGTTCCCTTGCGGGGTAGGCACGAACAACAGAGTGCCATTTAGGCTTATTCTTACACACCTCACTTGCCTCTTTGACATTCATAACTCTTGTCATGCACACTCGTCTGTTCTTAAGGCTCCTGACATCACCTTCTGCTAGTACACGATCAAAAATTGCTAAATTTAATCGGTCCATTTTGCCTGTAGTTTGATAGTAGGTACCTACACTGAGATGTAATAATTTTCCTTAATTCTTAAATCACAAAAATCTTAATTTTATATTATTCTTCTCTGATAATGTATTTTTATTTCCTTCGTTTTATTTAATGCTATTGTTGTCATACCTCTTATTTTTATTGTTATAAATGTTTATTTCTGCGAACAGTGTCGTTGGTTTCAATTTTAATATCTGATTTTATTGCATTTTGTATTTATAAATTTGTATGTTACGTTGTAGCTGTTTACTGTTCCTTTAAAAAAATATTGAAAAGATTTTATTAATACAGTGTACAGAACGAAGAGAAAAATCTTGTCGGCGACTACGAATAACAAAGATTAAGATGACATGTTGAAAAACCATTTTCTTAATAAAAATGAAGTAGGTCAGTAGGGTCTTTGTAGCTATTAATTTGGTAGGATTAATTAGACGGTTTAAGTGTATTTTATGAGATGGCCGGGAAGTGTTTATAGGCGGGCACATCTGGCTGGAGGAAATTGTTCGGCAAACACAACGTCAAATGACAAGGCTTTATTCTTAAGTGCTGGATTGATCGTATGTTAGGCCTATGGTGTTTTTAGATGACATTATAGAAACGTATAGTTTTTGTTTGTACTTTATATACATAAATAGAAATTGAGTTTGTTTGACCAATTATTTACTTATTTGTTTCATATTTATAAATATGAACTGAAACAAACAAATACAGATAATATAGAGGTATTTTTTTAAATAAAAAAATATTTTTTAAAGGTTGAAAGCGGTAGAAGATTGAATATAAATTAAAATTTTAAAGAATTCTTTACAACTGAAAGACTTTTTGATTTGAATTTTATCTCGGAAAATGTAATAATTTTTTTAGTTATAACACGGGCAAAATTTCATACTCTCTACTTACTTATTATTACTTATGTATAACTAGCTCAGCTATGCAATAAAATGCAGCAAGTGCTTCGCAAGAAATTTTGCAACAGCACAAAAAATCTTAAACTTTTACGAAAGCTATTTATAAAACTTACTGGGATTGATATCTATATATTTTCATACAGTTTATATTATGTTTTTCACACGCATAAATCATCGGCAAACGCCATGCAAGATGAGAATTGCAAGAACATTTATTTATGCTAAGTTTTGAAATTTTACAGCTGTGCTGCCACTTTCTTCACGTGAGACTTGAACTTTATATGAAATTAAATATATAATTTGTACCCAGTGAACGCGTACACAAAATTTCAATAAAACAGTATGTGACAATTCAAGTAGAACGCGGACTAAGTGACACATAGATACATCTGCGAATGATGGTGGATACAAAAAATATTTGGTTTACAATTCTGTCTAATTTTTAGGGATCACCCTAATGGTGGAGCAGCGAGGTGCAATGCTCCTCCCTCTCAAAGGGAAGATCTTTCACCGAGGGTATTGTGGTACCTCGCAGTTCTAGGGCCTTTATTTCATTACATGCATATTATATTCTAAACCCTGCCCTATATATTCTAATCCCTAAAAATGAAATAGATTTATATGAAAGACAAGCGAATTTTTCAATAAAATTCCTGTTTACACCCCTAAACTTTCATTCAAACACATCGAGCCGTTTTGGAACCTATCGCTTAATAAAAATAAAATATTGCTAATTTTATTAAGAGTTGTAACTAGCAATATTTTTATTTATGTACTTAATTTATATGACCGCTTGTAATCCTTACTAAAATAAACGAATATTCCAAAACGGTTATTTATTATTAAGTACTAGAACATACTCTCGCCGTCGACGTGTGACAGGTAACGTGGATTACAGTTATTTTGCCAGTATTTAAAATAAAAGTTATTTTCAACAGGGTAACGTATTATTTAGTATGGAAATACAGGAATTCCCAAGATTCCCGTAAAAACCGGGATAAGTAATGTTACTAAAGACATACATAACTACATCTGTTCTACTAAAGATGTCTAATAAATATAGAAACTGTCATATTAAGTAAATCCTAATATCACGTAGTTTCGAAATTAGGACATGTCGGGAAATATAAACGGCCCGGATTATATTGTTTTAGTATCAATTGGATCCGAATCAGGAACTTGTTATGTATACTACCCACTTTAAAACACTCCTGGAGAATGCCGCGGGATTCCCGATTGCAAAGTATCACATCACTTGTGAAAGAACTTCAGCTATTGTTCTAGTGAATTTGTATCCAAATACGCTCATATTTATGTAATCTAACTAATTTATACCATTTTTCGGAAAATGGCTGCGACATTCCCGTGAAATAAAGTAACGTATCGTTTAAAAAACAGTAAACTACCGTAATAGTGAATAGTGTGTCGGAATAAGCTAATTTTTATGCGCCCTAAAAACTACAAACCGCTCCCTGGAATATACCCGGGGGATTCCCGGGATAAAAAATATTAGACTTATTTTTTTTTATTATATAAGATTTGCTATAGATTATTGAAGAAATCGCATTGAAATTCGAATTCTAATTCAATCTGGCCATTTTAAATCATTCCCAGAAAAATTATCGCGGTCTTCCCAGGATAAAAGTAGCGCCGATTTTAAGTCTAAAAATTTGCTGTCGATCAACGAAAACTACATCGAAATCGGTCCAGCAGTTTCAAATTCAAATTCAAAAGTTTTTATTCAAAATAAGTTCCACTGGAGAACACTTTTTGAAGGCCATACATGTAAATTAAAATTTATTTTTTACTTCCTATTCTATGTACACCGCTTCGCAACGTGTTAATACTGTAAATGAGAAGAAGCGGCAAGAAACTCCCCAGCAACACGTCTAGCTAAATATTGTTTTTCTTTTTATTTTATATTCTATTTATATCTCAAATCCTTTTTTTTATAAGTTTTGTACCGAAGTATGTTACAGAATTACTTTTTGAAGAATTAATGGAGTTGTAGCAAACAATGCATACTCAATAAGACCAAGACAATAAAAGGAAAGAAAAATAATGTTATAGTTATAATACTGACATGACGTACTAAAATGTTATGCTGCAATATGTCTCCATAAATTCCTTACAAGCTTGGCAAGATAAAAACGTTATACAGAATTTAGTATAAGAGGTTGGAGCGAGCTGCTATGTAAATGAATTTTTGTCATTTAAGTATTCTTCAATATTGTAGTATCCTCTTTTTAGCAAGATGCTTTTTAATTTAGTTTTAAATTTAGTGAAAGGCAGATCTAACATTTCACTCGGAATCTTATTGAAGAAGCGTATACCAACCCCCAAGAAAGAAGACAGTACTTTTTGCAATCTAAAAGATGGCAATATCAGTTTCTTACAATGCCTGGTGTTGAAATTGTGTACATCCGTATACTGCTTGTAGGCACTCAAATTATTGCGAATATAAATTATATTATTAAAAATATATTGGCAGGCGACGGTCATAATACCGATTTTTACATGAACCCGAACAAACAGACTAGTTATAGTATTTTTGGAATTATATAATATTACTAGAGTTTACCCGCGGCCACGCCGTGTGGAAAAGCCTAGGTAGTAAGTCACTCACATAAAAACTAAATTAAGGTTTTTATAGTATAGGAATAGTATTAATAGGTACCCAATTTATATATCTATTAAAACGCGACACCTATGAACGACAAAAGACACAGGTTTAGATATCATCACCGCCTATGTAGCTTATCCACCTGTTGTCTTAACGAATCTACGTATTGCTCGGGCTTCACTCGCGATAATGTTACACTTATTGACTGTGGCCAAATGTATCTTATTTCTCTGTCCCTCTCTCTCTCTCTTCTGTTACCTTCTCTCTATTATTTCGGGTCGGCACAATACGTCTTTTCCTTATATATCCCTCTATTCTGACACACGTCTAATATCACACCACAAAGCAAGATGTTTTATTTATAGAGTTAAAAGAACGCCGTTAACGAATAGCCACACGAATGTAGGCATATACCTACATACATGATATGTCAATATTTACACAACAATAATAACAATATCGCATCACAAATAACGCATTAAGCCTGTCGCTACATGAAGCAGTAAGGTAATATATACGTCGTAAATTGAATTGCGGAAATGCAAAAATACGTTGCACCCAGCTTATATTGTACAAATACAGTGTGAAGGTCGCATTGCGCAGTTGTTTGGTGGCTTGGCAACTCAAGCCTCCGAGTGCACGCAATCTTTTTTATGCTATTCCGCTACAAAGATTTAAAATGCTAGTTATTTTTAAAATGAGTAAAAGCAAATTGGCGATTGTCAAGTTATGGTGTGCTGCATTTTTATAGTTTATTACACCGACTTCTTAGATTTTTTGAAGTGAAACTTCTATATAGAATCCTAATACCCCCGGGTATTAGGATTTTTTCTGTCACGAAAAAGTGTCACGGCCGTGGTGAAACGCGGCATAATTTTAGAATAGACGTAGTGAGAGGCGGCACAATTTTGTAGTACACTGGATAATATTTTCTTAAGTTTTCGCGAATTGTATACATAATAAAACTACGTTTTAACGGTTTTAAGCGCGGTAATTTTATTTGATTTTGGTTTTTCCGACGTTTCGGCCACTTTTCAGTGGCCGTGATCACGGAAGACAAAGATGTCAAGTGTCAACGAGTATTGTTAAAGTTTTATTTAGCCTACCGCCAACTTGTTAATTTTAATTATTTAATTTTAATTATTTAATTTTAATTATTTAATTTTAATTATTTAATTTTAATTATTTAATTTTAATTATTTAATTTTAATTATTTAATTTTAATTATTTAATTTTAATTTTGTATATGGTTATTATTTACTCTATGGGAGCCTAATCTAATTTAGGTACTACCGCTTCGCAACATGTTATGGCTCCTCAGTAGTTTAACAGAGATTAACTCCAGAGTGTTGATAATATTATAGAAGTACGTTGTTAACAATAAATGTAGTAAATACAGAATCTGTCATGCTTGAACTTCGTACGGCCAGTGTATCTAAGAACATCATAAAAAAGTTATTAGGCTATAAAGCCAGTCACTGTCGAATCAGGTTAAACGACCATATAAGATCGGCCAAAAGGGACCCGGGATTATAACCTATAAAATTTATTTTCTGTAACAAATGCATTGAACATAAGGTGAATTGTAAAGTGTGTTGTTAATACAGGAGTGGACAAATAGGAAACTATCATCATATGTATTCTGGTATGCAGCATCAAGATGCTGGAATAATATCCCTCCACTTATTAGGAATGTACCTTTATTTTCATTGTTTAGGATCAAACTTAAGAAATTTCTTAATTCTCATCAAAACGCACAATGCGATCTTAGACATGACACGAATGCTAAATGAATTTAGGAATTTATTTATTTTAATTTATTTTAGTTTTGTTAATTTATAAACATATGTTATATGTTTCCTTGTTGCTACAATGATTTTTATATATGCATGTATTATGTAAATTATTGCTTTATTATAATTTTTTTAGTCTTAATTCATTTACCTTTATCAAACTGCATTATATTGTTATTGTTATGTGTGTTGTATTGTCCATCGTGACTTCACTTTATGGTCCCAGACAGAAGAACAGAGCTAGTCCTTGTTGGCTAGCATTATTCTGAGCCTGGGTCCAGTTTAGGACTTATTTTGTTTCTATTGTCTTTTTTATATTTCTATTTATAACTTAATTTTGTCCTAAATAAAATATTTTTCCTTCTTTCCTCTTTATTTCATACTAGAGTTTACCTCTAGTAAGTGTTTTGATCGACCTCTAGTACGTGCCTCTTGTTTAAAGAGCAGGCGTTAATACAGGTAATTACATTGTACTAAATTTTTATGTTAGTGCTATTTGCACCCAGAAGATTCACTTCATTTTATATCGCAAATTATCCCATCTCCTGGGATGAAAAGCGTTTATGCTCATTTTTGGTATTAAAACCTTATTTAAACAAAATTATAGCACAACTGATTCAGTATTTCTAGTAGTTTTCCGTAAAAGCTTAACAGATCGATATATCGGGTTACTATCGCATTATTTACAGACGATGAATTTTATATCTATAAACTTGAGAAATGATTGGTCTCATACAAACTTTCATCCTCTATTTCAAACCGTTCTAGTTTTAGTTATCTATCCCCCCCGTCTATGAAAAGTACATAAATGACAAAATTGTCAAAAATGACGAAAATGTCCAAAACGACGAAACTGACGAAAATGACCAAATTGACCAAAATGATCAAAATGACCTAAATGACTAAAATAACCAAATTGACTAAATTGACCAAAATGACAAATCACAATAAAAACCAAACCTATCCTACTGTCTGGGATAACCTTTATATAAATCAATCTCAAAATATATCCCATTATGCGGGATGAAAAGTATCCCTTGTCCATCCTCGGTATTAAAATTACATATATACCAAATTCGAGCCAAATCGGACAAATAGTTTTTCCGTGAAAGCATAACAAACAAATAGACAAATATATTTTTATCCCGGAAACTATCCCATTTTTCAGAATAAAAAGTATCCTATGTTCATCTTCGGCATCCAAGTATATACTGAGTTTCACCTAAATCGGTCCAGTAGTTTTTCCGAGAAAACGGAACAGACTGACAGAGTTACTTTCGCGTTTATAATATTAATAGGGATTAATTGATATTTTTCGTAATTGTTGTGGGTTTAGTAATTTTGAATGAGTTCATTGTCTGGTACAAGTGTTTTCATATTATTAGATGTTGAAATTTATTTCCATAAATCGATTATAGTAATCGATAAATTATTTTATTTGTGACCTTATTTTTAAAATTTCTCGTCTTCAAGATAGAAATTAGGGCTCATGTTTTCCATTTTCTAATAGAAATATATATAAAGTATATGTAAAGCTTTTTTTTAAACCATATCTCAATTTATTACATTTCCTTGGCCTAAAAGCCCCCGTCTTCTTTTGTGCGAGGGCAGGGCAGGGCAGCCTTTAATAATATGCACAGCTGTCATCAAATAGTTGCTTGATATTTTGGTTTTCGAGTGGTTCGAACAACTTCATATCGCACTACAACGCGCTTGATTGGCGGCATAATTTAATTTCCAATCACGATACGGCGGACTGACCCACGCGATTCACTTTGCTCAAGGTTCTTTTCAAATCCAAATTTAATTAACATTCTATATAAATAGAGTCCATGATAATACAATCTAGGTGGTTGTTCAATAGCTTTTATCAACTTTCACCAACCTGCTTAGAGAGATATTAGCTTATGCCCGGCAAGCGGTGCAATGCATTTTCGCAGTTTATTTAATTGTAATTATGATAATGGCAAACATGCAACCATTATGAATTCGTTATGTCCGTCCGTCCGCCTTTGTATGTTATAGTTATTTTTATCGGAAATTACTGTATTAATATGGATAAAAATTCATAAGAATATTATGTAATAATCTATATGCTGTTACAGTATGAAATACTGAAATCGTAAAAAAATTAAAGATTAGCAATTGCCGTCATAACGTAGCTGAGGTTGAAATTTTTAGGGTACATAATCATGTCCAACATTGTTAGATCTTAAAAAATCATATCGATTTTTCTTAATAACTTTTTTGTACCTAAGTCAAAATAGGCAGGGAGCTTCCAAAGTGGTAAAAAAATGTTTCTTTCAAAATGGTGAAAATTTGCTCCCGTTCAAACTTTCTAACTATGAACTGAAAAATCCACATAAAAATCAAGACGATAAGGCTAAAGAATACTTGTAATAATAATTCGTGCAAGCAATATTTTGTTAACAGGTTTTGGAGATGCGTATTATATATAGTATATTTACTATTAAATACTTTGTTAGGATTCCGTGGCCAAATAACCAAAACAAGGAACGTGTGTAACATTGTAGGTATCCTTTTTTATTTTAACCTTTTTTTGCCTTTCCTATATAGAGTCTTCGTCACTAGTGACAATATCAGCCTCATGGGAGAGGATCATCATTACACTCTTAACCTTAAGGCTTATGCTGGGGCTTCATCTGATTTAGTGTTAAATGTTGACAGATAACGTATGTACATATACTAATGTAGCTATGCGTTAACGACGTTATTTTTACCGCTTTAAATAAGACGCATTCGTTCACAGCCTAAATCTTTAACAATAACGCAGATGTAGCCCCAGCGGTATAGTTGAACGTTAAATAGTTTAACTACAAGCATAATTTAATTAATAATATGATTTCGTTATCTAGTAGGTTTTCTTTTTATCTTGTGGTCGATAATGAGTGGTGGGAGTAGAGTGAAAAGTTAGACAGCCGTAGCTTTGAAATTTCTGGTAATACAGAATTTCTACTGGACACAGTCAAATCAGTTTATTGGTACCAATTTGATAGATTGAACTGGGTGTACGCCGTTGGAGCCGAACTAATTGACTTTGTCAATTGACAGACGCACTCCCCAATTCTTGTACAAAAAACTTTTATTCAATTGAGTAGAAAAAAGGTATTTCGATGGATTGCAATTAGAATTTTTCATTTTCGAGCCTTTGTAAATTATTTTATTTACCATACGAATTTTAAGGGCAGTAAATACTGAATTAATTTAATAATTTTTTAAGATATCAGGTCTGTAGAAGTTATTTAGTTTCCAGTTGTAACTAGATATTTCATCATTGATATCGCAACTACGAAATACATAAACACAATAAATATGAGATCATTTTGTTCCATAGTAACACGTTACTAAGTATGTATTGGCGGTAATTTAAGGAAAACAAATGTTGTCTTAGTTATTATAAGTTGGTATACGTATAATAATAATAGCAGACAAAATTCTCGCCCCTGTGCTCGGGCCTCCTACTTTACAGGGAAACTGACAGTATACCCGCTATACTTGTCCAAGGCGGATTAGCGGGTTTGACATATTGGTTATCTCGATGTGCAGCGTTCATCATGACGTTTTCCTTCATCGTTTGCTAATGAATTTGTAAATGGTGCATGTTTTCGGCCAAGATTCGAACGCGCGCCCTTTGAATTCGGGACGCGAGTGTGTTAACCACTAAACTAACATCAAGTTATTATACATAATGTCATTTCTAATTCTAGGAATTACTAAAACAGTTAAATCTTACCCTAAATGGAAAGCACTCAATAGATAATTCTTCTTAATTATGAAGTTTTATGAAATCTAGTAATAAAAATGAATAATAAACTGAAGAAATATAAAATACCCACATTGCATCTTCACATTCTACTGCATTACTATCACAACAAGCTACTCCTAATTCGCATAAACTCAGTGTCATTTTCTGTCAGACTTGACGTCATGTCAGATTCTCGAGTAGCGGCCACCGCGTCGATCGGTGATAACGCGGTACCCCGACGTGTGACAAGCAGACGGGACCTGTAGGCAACGACCACTCGAAACGCGAGTGTCTCCGCGTGCCTGTTGCAGGACCGACGGAGCAGGCGTGCCCGGAATGCTAACTAGCGCTTGGCCGGATACCAACCAACCTTTTGTTACAAGCGCTTACGTCTCACTACCACGATTGCCTATTCACTGACATATTGCGAATTGTTTAATTGTCAAAACGATGTCTAATATGAGGTAAAACGTTGTAAGCTATGTTTTTGGTGCAATGTCGACAATGGTGGATGCGTATAACAGTGATTAATATAATTATATTAATTGAGAGATATTAATTACCTCAGAGAAATGATATACTTACTGAATTTTGTATTTTGTAAAACTTTGTAAACAAATTATTTAAATAAAGTTGTCTATTGTTATATGTCCCGCGTTATTAACAGGACTATAAATTCTTATTATTATTCCTGTTAATTATTTATTACAATATTTACAACCGCCGTGTTTATTCATTTCATTTTAAAAGAGATCTAGCAAAATAAATCAGTCTAATAAAATAATCTTAAAAACAAGAATTCAGTTATATTTGGTGTCTAAATATTCCAGGGGACGTGTGAGTTATTCATTGATTGACCTCAATCGCCTAACAATTGCTCTCGTACAAAATTGTCGAGCCCCTAGTCGGCTGTCGGCCCCGCGCTCTAAACAGACCCCAATTTAGACTAGAGACAAGCCAATAGACGCCGGCAAACATCTCGACCGACCATTCTTAGAACAATGAACTATTTATTCAACGTCTTCGTATGTCGTCGTATAAACTTCTAATACGGTCATCACGGTATTAGTATATTTATGTCATTCGCGTAAATAGGTGGCGGATTTATCTTCGCGATAGTAAAAATAACAGACCTGGTAACTCTGAAGGCGATTTTAGATTTCCTTTTAATTTTTATGGCGTGTCGTCTTCGAGCCAGGGCGGCGGCGCCCGCGAGCAGCGGGCCTTCAACTTCGCATTCGCTGAGGGTCTCCTCCCCGCTGGAGAGCAGGTGTGAGGGGGCGGGGGGCGCACGAGGCGGTGGCGTGGGCGCTGGCGCAGGCGCAGGCGCCGACGTGGGCCGCGAGCTGCCTGCGGAGCCCCCGCCCCTTCCCCAGGACAGCATGGAACTCCGCAGGGACCTGAGCGTCTCCGTTGTACAGGCCCACTCACTGCGTAGCTGCCATTCAACATCATATCGGCGCACCGATAATCCCACACACTCCGCGGTACACACGAACCACGCTCACTGTTCACCATTAAAAAACACTAACAATTGCATGCTCTACATACTATAACGGTAAAAGTGTTCCGGCAAACGTTTTGGCTGCACGCTAATCGCTTTGAGATCACGAGATACACGTGTTTGGTTTATCTTGATACGAAGGAAATGAATTGTGTTATAACTATGCGCGCGCAGGGTCCTCTCGACTTCATTATCAGTGAACAAACACCGGTATCTGTCGCGCATACATTAGCGGGCTCATGAATGCGGGTATAGTGCCGACTGCAGAGCAGTGTATCATCTGTACTGTTACTTAACCCAGATTCACAGCTCGTTTCTCTTGATCTGACATCAGTGACTAAATTCAGATTTAAGTAAAAATCGCATTTCTTTTTTTTACATTACTTCTATTATTGTGTCATCGGATTTTATAACTAGACTTTTGAGAAAGGTTGCATGGAACATCTTCTAATCATAGATATTACAAGAAGATCCATGGTTCAATCCGTACTCGCCTTCACTAGTATGTATAATTTCTTTCTAGTTTAATTCGTTATACTTAGTAATGGGTTTTACTTCTAAAACCATAATAAACAAACGTCAAGTCTTGATAGGTTGTCTTGTATAACAAGAAAATGATGGATATCAATTATCAAATAAACCACGTTGTCACTAAGTACTTCACTCAAGATTTCCACTTTTCCTTCGAATATCGATTTTTGGATAGAAAAGACAGGATAACCAGAATATTATAACTGTCGTTTAGTGGGCAGGACGTGTTTGATACGGGAAACGTACGCGTGAACTAAAGAGAGTACAAATGCATGCGCGGGCGCCGCGTGCCAGCGCGTCTCGGAGCGCGCCGTCATCGGCGCGGCGACATTCGCGCCAAAATAGACATGCTTGTAAAGCCACGCCTGCGACAATAACACCCGACAATTTGTAGCCTCGATGAAAGGTCCCCTCTAGACGTGGAGAACACCTGGGGCCCAATTCTGCTATTACTCTCTCCTCAAAATCGCCGGACACTATCATCTCAAACGTAAGCTTGCTGGATTTCGGTATCTGTTAATTCCGATAGCATACCCGTGGCACGCCACTATATGTTTATAAACAATAACTCGCGATAAATGTTTAATTTTTTGGTAGCTTTTCAATATGAATTTCGATTATTGCCATTTCTGCTAATGGTAATAATAATTTTTTTCTACTATTGTTCCGGCGCGATGATATCAAGAAGATATTATGGAATTAGTGAAATACAATTTTTTGACACTATCGCAATGTAATCGTACCTTGAATATCTTCGCAACGTCAAGATATTGAAATAGCAGAATTGGGCCCCTTGTCATACATACTTGATTAAACTGAATCGATATAATATTGAAAGCATATTGTATCGGAAATTTCTAATATCATCAAGTCATTTCAGTGTGTGCTCGCTTTAGTCTGGTCAACGTTCTCCGCGACACAAAATTAACACAATATCGGTCAGTCTGCCAAATTTAGTTGTTATTTGCGTTTTAAGGTGTATACACCGAGAATACTAGTACTACTATTTTACTTTTCTCTCGGCAGCTTCAAATTATTTGAACGATTTTCATTTGAGATTAAAAAACATTCAAAGCAACTTAATAAACTGTTGCGTGTATTACAATGGAAGACAATAAATGTGTCGATGTTATTTTAAACGCGGTTTTAATAACTGAAAGTTCATGTTCTGTAAAAATGATTGGATTCGATATATTGTAGCGATTAGTAGCCGGCAGCAAATCTGGTGAGTAACAAAATTACTTAATTAGATTTTGTCATCATTTTGTTATACTTTTTTATCTGGGCACTTGTGGCATTAATGAATCGATATTTTGACCCAAGAGCGTATTACCAAAATATTGTTTTATAATGTATCAATTATGATTTCAGTCTATCTATAATATTATCAAATTGTAAAAGTGTAGTCTTTTATTTCTTATAATACATTTTTTGTGTTTGTCTGTTAGTTTGGGATTCACATAAAAACTACTGGGCCGATTTCGATGCTGTCTTCCCTGATCGACAACAACTGATCGATAGCAAATTTTGGGTAATAAAATGTGTGATACTTTTATTATTTCCTAATGAGCTTCTTACTTCTTCTTCATTTACATCAAATGCCTAATTAATAATAAAGTAAATTATAAATAAATTAAACTATACAATAAATTAAACTAAAAATAAACTATATATACAAACTAAAATTAAAGTATAAAATCTAGTACTAGACCGCTGTCAGTCGGAAACGTGCCCAAAACACTGGTCACATTGCTTCGCTGAATGGCAACGCTAATAGGTTGCCCGAGGTATAAACCAGTCTTGCTCACGTGAGACATCCACCAGACGTTTGGCTATGTCTCGATAAAGCTTGTGCGCCTCAGGCCCCCATGGTCCCTCGACCCCAAAAGCCGCAAATATGTAGCCATTTCCGATGGCTGAGTATTTGCGGTGTTTTAGAGGCTCCTGTTGTGCAGCTGTACCGACAGACATGCTAGTGGCTGGAAGATGGGACGCTACCAAAGTATCAACGCAAGACGCATCCCATACTAAGGGGCGACCCATCATCCAGGGCACCGATGACATACCATCGGGTCTCTTGCCATCGTCGTGGTACAAGCCATTTGGTTCTAGGACGGCAGGTAACCCCGCGGTGCCAAGAACCCGACGGATTATGTCATTAAGTGTTGCATGACGTGAAATTCTGCCGGCACTCCTGATACACGATAACCGATGGTGACGGAGGTGCTCCAGCGGTGTGGGACAACCCAAGCCGCCCCCAGGCGGATACAAGCACTTATTCTAAACGTGATACTTTTTATCTCGGGAATCCCACGGGAATTTCAAGCCCAGCGTGGACGAAGTCGCTGGCATATCCTAATAATAATAATATTCTATATTCTAGTAATAATATTCATTAAAATAGTACTTTTACTTGGTTTTTAGCCAACTTCATAAAAAGAGGATGTTCTCAATTCGTCGTTTAATGTTTTTATGAACATACGTTCATGCCTTAACTTTATTACTTCTGAATCGATTTGCTTTCGATTCTGCAAAGCTTCGAAATGGTTTCATATACATTTTATATAGCAGAAAAGCCCTTGACATCTGAATCTGAAATGTGATATTTTTCAACCATAACTTTTTTGTTTCTGAACCGATTTTAGTCATTCTTTTTGCCGTCCGATTCATTATAGTTTTAAAATGAAAATGATCCCATATAAATTTCATTGTTTAGATCTTGAGTTCCAAAGATATAGCAATCAATCCATAAAATGAAGTAGAAAACGTTGTTATCATTGACGTCTGTAACTTTTTTGTTTCTGAACTAATTTGGCGTTCGATTCAGAGTATCTTCATAGTAGTCTTATATAAATTTCAATGTCATTTGACTTTGGGTTTCGAAGATGTAGTAAAAAATTCGTTAAAATCTTGCAAAAATATATATTTTTGAGGTACGTATTTTTTTGCATTAGACTAAGTATAGCTTCAGAATAGTACAGTATAAATTTCATTGCTATTAAACCCTGGATTCCGAAGATATAGCAGAAAATTACTCAAAATCAAACGTATTGAAAATATTGTTGTTGACCACTAAGCTAAAGTTTAACCATACTGTTAGTTCGAGCTTTTAGGTTATGTAGCCATTATTGTAAAAATTTCGAGTCGGTTCATTTATCTCTCCCTCTGTCCATCTCTTTGTGTATGTCACAATCATCTTACTCATACATGGATGTTTGACAACAACATGTAAAGTTTAAAAACTTGGATTGACTGCCATACATGTATGTACCTTTGCATGTATGTAAGAAAAAAGTAATGCACATATACAGGTGTGTAGGATATCGTTGGATAAGTTTTAAAAGTGATAACAGTGTTTCATAATGGTTTATTCATTTAAGTATTGGTGAGGAGATAATATTTTATTTAAAGCACTAAAGGTCGTCCCCCATTTAACTAACCCTTTAACTATGCTGAAAAACTTTAAACCGATTGTAGATGATAAAGATTTAATATTTACCAGGAAAATTATTTTGAACAAAAGCTGTTGAATAGTTTTTGACATTCGATTGTATTTTTGATTGTTTCGTATCCGAATGACAAAAACATTGACTTTACGGAACCTTTCTCTGGGCCGGGTCTAACACCTGCTTGGCCAAGATTTCTTTATTTAGATAAAATAAAATAATAAAATATGAGGGACTTCGTGTACCAAAATAAATAACAAATTAGCCGGAAATGAGATTTCCTACCCACTCCTGTTGTTTTCCATTTACTTTTAATATTGGATTATTATTCTAGACTAATAAATAAATGTGAAAGTAACTTTCTTTTCCTATTAATCATAAAATACCATACGCGTACTTTGAAGGCCCAATAGATGAAATAGCCTATATTTTACTTTCTATCCTGAAAATGTCAGAGTTCTTGAATATTATAAATTTGTAGTTTAATGACTGCAATCAGACACCTCAAGGAACCTTTAACTTATGAGCAATTGAAATTAATTGTTCAATCTTTTTATTCTACTATTATAATTAAAAGTACAGTAAAACGTCCTTCAAAACTTAAGATAATTCTTATTAAACAGGTACTTTGTCCAACGTTTATTTAATGTAAAAACTAACGTAATTTATATCATCAAATTATACCATCGTTGACAGAAAGTGATTGGTACTTGGTCAATTTATTTAAAATGTTCAGAGATTTTAATATTTTTTATTTTGTAGCCAAACAACCATGTTATTATATGGCTTTGCAATCATATAAAAGGTTTCTTAATATTTCAAATAAATTAATAGATCGTCAATCATTGAAGAGGGAGTAGTATAGTTTACAAGTTTGTTCAAAAATACATTTATTCGATAAAGTCCGACAATTAAGGATACGCCATGGTTGTATAATTATACAATACAATACGTATTGTTAACTAATTTCAATAAAAGTAAGAGCTTTTCCTCGTTGATTGTCGGTTTTTAAAGTCTTTAATTAAAACGACTTTTAAGGCCGTAAACCTCTTTGAAACTTTACTTTGTTCTCGCTTTTCACAAAACCGTTTTTATTTTATTATCATAAAATTTAATATTCCTAAAACATTGTTTGAAATATTTATTTTTCACGTATATTTCGTTTTTCCTTTAGAATCCATTAGAACGTAATTATAACAGTTTCTAAATCGCAGTAAAGAAAAATCGGAATACCATCTAGGAAATACAATGTCTAAGTTCAAAACGTGACTGATGAGCTACTGGTGATTTTTCTTTAACTTTTCGATATTATTGTATTATAATTGTAAGTTCTTAGTTGAACTTTTAATCTCTGAAAGCTGGTTTGTATTCATATTTTATAAACGTGATATAGAGGATTAGACTGTAATATCCGCCACAAAAATCGAAAAGAAACTTTTATTTCAATTTAGAATATTCTTCTTTCTCCGCTTACCAATTTTTAATCATGATCTAAAGCACGTTCTACTTATAACAATATACACAATCTACTAGAAAATCTGGCTAAACTGTGCATGGTCTGAACCCGAGTCTTTGACGACGTATCTAATCTATTGAGCCACTACATCTTGATTCAAAGTTATTTTCGTAAAATATTAGCGTGGGTTTGACAGGTTTATATTCAATTACACAGAATTCCTAAAGTCGCATTGACATGATCAGTTTACGCTCAGGCTGGGTTTACTCATCCTACTTCCTACTAATATTATAAACGCGTAAGTTTGTAAGAATGTATATATGTTTGGTACTCTTTCACGCAAAATCTACTGAATGGATTTTGATGAAATTTTACAATAATATAGTTTACACATCAGAAACATATAGACTACACTTTATAAAGATATAGGGTGAATTATCCAAAACATAACGATTTTCCATCACCACGCGGGGGAGATCCTGGGGCGTAGCTAGTATAAAATAAATTCACATAGGTTACAGTTTTACTCCTCCAAGCTTACTAGTATTCATCTGTACACTTTCAATTCCATTGCTAAAATCAAAGATGTAATATTACAACACTTATATTTCAGTTGACTCCGTTTTGTTTCTATGAAGTCATCCTAGATACGAATCGCGTCCTAGCTATCCGAGTGGACTCAGTTCAAGCGCAGGTACCTACTCTGATCGTGTCAACACTGGTTAAAATAAGATTGGGTCTCACAATGTGACAGACTGGGTCCTGCTTCCGGCATACCTACAACACTATGATTGACATTTCAATTAACCACAAATTGTCATATGAGTGATTTAACCTTAACTAACTTAAAGAACATTTTCGTTTGGAAGATAGTTAGGGCGAAATACTCTGAACTCTGTTTACTTTATTCTAGAATATTAATGATACACAAACGCAACACTTTAATGATAAGTGATTAAATTGAAAAGTATTGATCCACTCCCCCCCCCCCCCCTCCCCTATTCTATCCTAGAGACTGGCTAGTTACGTTGGCATCGTCCCTGATATTGCAAACGTCCATAGCCAAAGATAACCACTTTCCATCACATCAGGTAATAAAAAAATGTAATACCTGGTGCATTCGAATATATCACGTAATCATAATATAATAACACACTTTTCATCAAAAAAATCGAAACTGTATTGCAAGTACTAATCAGGCGGCATTTAAATAAAAAAGGATTTATATAATTAAAAAAAAACGCCAGTTAGTTTACACAGGCTACGTTCTACAAGAAACTCACAACGAGCATGTTTATGACCGCGATTTTTCCCGTTCCACTTGCTTGCCGGCGTCAGAATCGTAACTAACGTAATTCAACTGGAACGGTTATTCGACCCACCGCTTGACATGGGTCGTTGTGAGCGCTGCGTGAGCGAAACTCATGACGTCATTAGTAATATTTTCGCCACGATCATAACGGCCGGGGTCGCCATGTGGAAGGATAGACGGAGCATTTTGGGCGTTGTGAGATACTAAAGGAACGCGCCCTGAATGTTGTACCACAATTCCAAATTTTAATTTTAATTTTGAAATTTTAATCCTATAAATGAATGTAGAAGTTGT
This sequence comes from Dendrolimus kikuchii, assembly GCA_019925095.2. Taxonomy (NCBI): domain Eukaryota; kingdom Metazoa; phylum Arthropoda; class Insecta; order Lepidoptera; family Lasiocampidae; genus Dendrolimus; species Dendrolimus kikuchii. Next base: position 15,119,949 of record CM034394.1, read on the forward strand.
GGTAGCGTAATGGCTAGCGCAGGCGTCTCAAACTCAAAGGGTGCGGGTTCGAATCCTACCCGGAACGCATGCACCTCTTAGGCAGTTTTTCGACCTAATGTGCATATTGTTACAATTACCACGCCCTAACAACGTGAAGAAAAACATCGTGATGAAACCTGCACATCGTGATAACTGACGTGTCAAACCTGCCAAGCTGCCTTAGACAAGCGTGGCCGGCTGTCCGTTTTGTTATGGTGGGGCGCCCGAGCTCCAGCAGTAGGACGTTTATGGGCTGTTATTAGATATTATTATTAAATGAATGTGGAGATTGTTTCCGATGTGTATTCTGTCGGAATTTCTACATTTAATCCTATTTTTTTGCCACAATATCGTTTTTTTTACAAAAATTATTAACTGGGCTCTGTGATAGTCTACACAAATAGATTTTTTCATAACAAATATGGATACCTCATTCACGGAATGAAACGAAAAAGCGTCACTAAAAACAGATAAACAAATAAATCTATAGGACTAAGTCTGCGAGCGAGAGAATGAGCTGAATTAATTATATTTAATCATTTAAACGCTGCTCATATACTTATAGATAGAGTTGGAAATATTTTGAAGTTGTACGATAATACTTCAAGTGTTCGTGTTTTAAAGCTTAAATATATTATAACGATATTATTAGTGACAGATACTCGTAGCGGAATTTCTTCCCCTTAAGAAAACAATTTGCTTTAACAATAACACAATAGAATGTTCCATATACAAAGTAACACAAAAGAGCAGGATAGAGATATAGGGCCAGACAAATGTTAAAACGAAAATAAAGTCGTAGTAGTGACAATGACGGGAATATTTGCTGGACAAGGTTAAAGATATAGTTGAATGACGTAATAGGGTTCATTCTAGAATGTCGACCGAATATATAAGCGTGACAATCTGTGCATTAAGTCAGTCTCGATAAACAGTTTCGAAGCGAGCTAGTCTCGCAGTAAGAACGGGACAACGCGGTACAGCGGTAATCTTTCTCATCACGAAGACAAAGATTTAATCAGTCTCACTAATATGCGAATGTGTCGATGCAATGGGATAAAAATCTGATTCGCCATAATGCTTATAAAATGTGGACCCAGTTCTAAAAATAGATACCCATAATTGTAAACAGATGCATTATTAGGCATACTTTTTACGTAGATACGTAACATGTAATCGGCTTAGCAAGTAGGTGATGAAAGTCCACTTTTGTTATTTGCTTACGGAACCCTAAACAAGCATTTAAATGACAGTCACCATAATTATATAGCTCAACATCATTTTATTCAAATCAATAGTCGTTGATAGCATTTTTTAAGTATTTTTTATGTATCGCAATACTTTCCATCTAAGGGTGGGTGCAACGGGCCACCGAGCACAACCACCGGTGGCTGAGGTCGGTGGCCCGTTTGCGCGCAGCCTTATAGTTCAAAAATTGGGGACAAATTTTACGTCTTTGGAAGCTAACAACTTCCCACGTATTGACTTAAATAAAAAAGCCATTAAAGAACGTCGTCATGGTTCCTTAAGATCAATAAGTCTGCAAAATTCATCCCTTAGTTCCATGGAAGACGACCATTCCATTTTTTTCCCATCCCAGTGATACAACATTAAAATTACAATCTAATCTAGGAAATAAGACTAATGAGTAATTTAAATCTGACCTAATAATGTGTCCAATAACACGTTTCCTATTGTCTTTATTAAAGAGAAGACACTTTGTCCATGTGTTCTTTGTTAATGTTTCGCACATAGCACTACACTTTATTATTATGAGAGTATTATAACACTAACTCAAATGGTTTTGTCCTTTTGAGTCTTCTTAATAAATCTGTATTATCAAGGAGCTGGATGGCCTCGACATTCACATGGTGATGAAGCCGTTGCTGGTGGGCTTCAGTGTATTTTTTTTATTACGTTAATGACGAGGTTCACTTTTAGGTCTCGATGGAGATCGTCTGATCTTATGTACCAAGGAATATTGACCATGTCCTTGAGTACTTTATTTTGGAACCTTTGTATGATGTTTAAGTTGATTGGCTTGGTGCAGCCCCATAGTTATATATCATACGTCCATACTGGCATTAGAATTTGTTTATACAGAAGTATCTTATTAGGTACTGACAGAGAAGAAAATTTGCCGAGAAGCCAGTACATTTTTTTGTAGCGTAAATCTAGCTCTTGACGTTTCTTTTTGACATGGACTTTCCAGCGAACCTTAGCGTCTAATGTCATACCCAAATATTTGGCTGTATTTTCGTATGGTATAATTTGGTCATTTATATATACCGGATGATAGTTAGGCTGTTTGTTTGTAAAATCAATGTGAATAGATTTAGATTCATTAAGTTTTATTCGCCATTTTTTGGTCCAATTATAGATGGTACTCACAGCATTTTGTACCTTTTCCACAGCTTCCTCGTGTGTGACTCCTGTGGCCATTATGGCCGTGTCATCTGCAAAGGTAGCGATGGTGTTATTTTACAGTTCTGGAATATCACATGTGTATAATATGTATAGGATCGGGCCTAGAACACTTCCTTGTGGTACTCCAGCTTTGATTTCTTTAAGATATGAATAAGAATCTTCTTGTCTCAATCGAAACATTCTGTCAGAAATGTATGATTCTAAGATATCTGAATATTGTATAGGTAACATTTTCTTTAGTTTATATTTCAGTCCTTCATGCCATACTTTATCAAAAGCTTGTGCTACGTCTAGGAAAACTGTAGAACACACTGTTTTTTCCTCTAAAGCTTTTTCTATAATACTTGTTATTCTATGAAATTGATCTATGGTAGAGTGTCTTTCCCTGAACCCAAACTGGTAGTCAGGAATTAGCTTTCTATCTTCTATGATTAGTTTAAGACGTTGCAGTAATAACTTCTCAAATAGTTCGGACATAATTGGGAGAAGAGAAATCGGTCTATATAACGATGCTTCATGGGGTGGTTTACCAGATTTAGGTACCATTATGACTTCAGCTACTTTCCATACATCAGGGACATATTTAAATCTAAACGCACCATTTATAATGGTGTTTAATTTTACTAACACTTTTCTAGGCAAGTTTCGGAGGACTTCTGCAGTTATGAGGTCATATTCTGGACTTTGAAGTTGTACATATCTTTCCTAACTTCACTTGGAGTAACCAGCTTAATTTCTTTGTCTTGTAATATTGGTTCAATATTTGGATCTTCAACGTCAGCTACATTAGGTTGGAATAGTTGTTCCAGATTTTGTGCAAATCGATTTGCTTTTTGGTAGTTATTAATTGCCCAGTTTCCATTTTCTTGCTTGATTGGAGGAACATGTGTAACAGGTTGTTTTAATGATTTAGTTGCTTTCCACAGTGAGTAATCTATTTTTCGGTCACTACTTAGCTCGCTGAGATAAGAATACATAGATTGATCTTTAAATTTTTGGATTTCTCTACTAAGTTTTTGTGTTTGATTGTTTAGCGTAGTTTTATAAGGTGGATATTTTGTTAGTTGCCGTTTTTTTCTAAGTTTCCTTTTCTCATATATGAGTTTTAGAATGTCATTAGGATAACTATTAGTCCTAACCTTTCTTTTTATATCACGCGTGTTTGTCCAAGCACATTTTTGAATATTTTCTATCAATATTCTTGCTTCTAAATCTAATTCCTCGGGGTTTTTAATGGCGTTTTCAAGTTTACAAATGAATCTAAATCGTGCCTAAAGCTGTCCCAGTCCGTATTTTAAATAACTAGAGTTAAGTATTTTTCTTTGAAAATGATAACCTCGTTCAACGTTAATATTATTGGCGAGTGGTCTGATACTCATATCACTCATATCATAACCTTCTTCAATATTTAGAAAATCACGTGATATTTTCTTGTATAAGAAAAAGTCTATAAGATCGGGAATTTTATTAGGATTTGTTGGCTTACCTGTTGATATAACATCACATTGATTTTGTCTTATTGCACATAGAAGTTCTCGTCCTTTTGTGGTTGTAAGTCTCGATCTCCAATATGTATTTTTCGCATTAAAATCTCCACCTAGGATAAACCTGTTACCAAGTTGTCTAAGGAGATTCTGATATTGAGTGACTTTTAATGCATATCTTGGTGGACAATATACGGCTGATATGATTACTGGATAACGTTTAGTTTTAACAGATAAAGCAATAGCTTGTATTTCCCTCTCTTCATACTTAACTATTTAAAAATGATTTATGTTGTCTTTAATAAGTATGGTACTACCACCTCTGGATGTCTTATCTGGGTGAAAAGAGTGATATGCTTTGTACCCTTTAATTTTAATGTAAGATTCCCTTGTGAAATGAGATTCAGATATCAAGCATACGTCGATATTTTCTGTGTTAAGGACTACCGGCAATTCATTTTGGTGTCGAAGGAGTCCATTAGCGTTCCATGAAAAAATTCTTATTGAAGGTTTCATTTTTATTATATTCTAACGTTATGTTCGAGCTTCTTTAATCTTTCATCAAAAGATTTCATTAGATTTAATATACTGCTCAACTTTTCATCTTCTTCATACTTAAGTATTTAAAAATGATTTATGCTGTCTTTAATAAGTATGGTACTACCACCTCTGGATCGATTATCAAACGAAAGTATAAACATATTTAGTGGTACCTTTTTTTTCCAGCTGAGCTTGTTTACAGCTTCCTGGACTTTATACCCTTTGATAGACAGATCTTCTACTATCCTACTGGGCACACAAGATGCATATAACTTTTTAGCGATTACTCTTATCGGCCTATGCTGCTTGTTCTCATAAGAGTACCAAGTACAAGTATTTTGTAACAAGAGCGAGGTAATACTTCTGTATGTTTCTTCATTGCTGACATTAATCTTAATACTATCACCATTTTTCATTTTGATCAAAAATGAATCTTTTGGTAGATTCGTTGAAAGAAAATTATAAAACTGTTGGTAGTTCTTAATGTTTTCCACAATAACTGGTGATGACTGTAGAATTTTTTAACTTTTGGTATTACTTTTTTTTCTTGAGAAGAGCTTGTCCCGGCTTCTCTGTCTTGCGGAGGAGTTAGTGACAAATTAAGCTTCCTTTTTTTGCGGCTCGGTTGACGTACCCATTCCGTTTCTTTAGCCAATTCCTCTTCATCCGTCTCATAATGAACACATTCGAAGGATCTTTCGTCACTCAAAGATTCTTTAGGTGGACCTTTGTTTTTTGAGTTTTTAATGGTTTTTAGTTCTCTCTGTAGTTCTTGAATACAAGACTTCAAGTCTTTAAACAAGTAGTAAGTCTAGTAAACTCTGATATAACAATTGTTCTGTTTTTGTTTTAATTTTAATAGTGTGTGAGGCCATATTTAATAATCAAATATGACGTCGCCTTAATAATGTTTACACAAATACATGATGCACACGTTTAAAAATCTGGGTCATCGCGGTGACCGTGAGCGGCTCGCGCGGTGGTGATTTCGCTGCGTCGGCACTTTACCCGAGCACGTACTAGAGCAAGTGCAACACATCCGTTCACGATGAATGCTGAACGATCACACCATTCCAATAACAGAGTTTTGCGGAAAATTGCTAATCTATGGTATAGCGGCGTACCAAATACATCTTTCTGCTAAATTGTAATTATTTATGCTGCGACATACATAGATAGGTGAACAGACAGATACAATAATTTTAAAAGGTTTCCGTAACTTACGGAAGGAACCTTTAAAAACAGATCTCGCAATAACACCGCAGTAGTTGCAGAACTACGTATGCGAACAAATTTCATACTAGTAGAGGACGTAAAGACGCGGCCTTAGATAATTTACACTCTAGATAGAGCGTAGGCGGTGCGTATCCGTCGAAAAAAATATCAGCCAACTGTTGGCCACTAAGTCGCTACCCGTCTATCAGTGTCTAATTTGACAACATGCAAAACGCACGTCCGAGCGCTTGAATAACAAAATTTAAAAAGTGATCTTAAATGACGAGATACGTGATAAAAGTTTGCAGAAATTACAAGGGACGCTTAAAAACAACTAACGAAGTCTCCTAGCATCGGTAAGTAATCCAGATTTCATAATTTTCGTAATAAATTTCGTAACAAAATGTCTATTTTTTAGGTTCTTATTTACAACTGCCACTTGATATTATTATCAGTGTTGCCACTTTTTCAATGCAAAACTTATACCATATTTTTATGAGCTGGAGGAATTGATATGGGTAAGGCTTACCCAACTCACATTTAGACTAAATGTTACTCGCGACTTTGTTCGCGTGATATATGGTTTATGACGCACATTAAAACTACGATAAAATAGTTTCTGTTTTTATAAGTGTAACGCATTTTAGTCAATAAAGAATTTATTATTTTTTATTATTATGCTATTTACACAGCTGCTGTAAAAAGTAGTGTAATGTTTTCATGGTTAATGTATATTTTAAGCTTGTGAGTTTCTATTTTCCGTAATCCCTATTAATATTATAAATGCGAAAGTAACTCTGTCTGTCTGTCTGTCTGTCTGTCTGTCTGTCTGTCTGTCTGTCTGTCTGTTCCGTTTTCACGTAAAAACTACTGGACCGATTTGGCTGAAACTCAGTATATATATATTTTCGATGCCGAGAATGAACATAGGATACTTTTTATCCCGGAAAATGGGATAGTTTCCGGGATAAAAGTATATTTGTCTCTCTGTTTGTTATCCTTTTATGGAAAGACTATTGGACCGATTTGGCTGATACTCGGTACATATGTAATTTGAATACCGAGGGTGGCCAAGGGATACTTTTCATCCCGGATACTGGGATAGATTTTGGGATAGATTTATGTAAAATTTATCCCGGAAACTAGGATAGGTTTTTTATTTGTGGTTGGCGATTTTCGTCATTTTGTTTATTTTGGTCAATTTGGTCGTTTAGGTAGTTTTGTTTAGTTTAGTTGTTTTGGTAGTTGTGGTAATTTTGGTTGGTAGTTTTGCTATTTTCGGTAGTTTATGCTGGTAGTTTTGGTAGTTTCGGTTGTTTTGGTAGTCGTGATAGTTTTGGTAGTTTTGGTAGCTGTAGTAGTTTTGGTAGTTGTGGTAGTTTTGTTTTGTAGATTTGGGAGTTTCGGTAGATTTGGTAGTTGTGGTAGTTTAGGTAGTTGTGGTAGTTTTGGTTTGTAGATTTGATAGTTATGGTAGTTTTGGTTGGTAGATTTGGTTATTTTGGTAGTTGTGGTAGTTTTGATAGTTGTGGTAGTTTTGGTTTGTAGATTTGGTAGTTTTGGTTGGTCGATTTGGTATATTCGGTTATTTTGGTAGTTGCGGTACTTTTGATAGTTGTGGTAGTTTTGATAGTTGTGGTAGTTTTGGTAGTTTTGATAGTTGTGGTAGTTTTGATAGTTGTGGTAGTTTTGGTAGTTTTGATAGGTGTAGTAGTTTTGGTAGTTTTGATAGTTTTGGTAGTTTTGATAGTTATGGTAGTTTTGGTAGTTTTTATAGTTGTGGTAGTTTTGATAGTTGTGGTAGTTGTAGTAGTTTTGGTAGTTTTGATAGTTGTGGTAGTTTTGGTAATTTTGATAGTTGTGGTAGTTTTGGTAGTTTTGAGAGTTGTGGTAGTTTTGATAGTTTTTATAGTTGTGGTAGTTTTGATAGTTGTGGTAGTTTTGGTTTGTAGATTTGGTAGTTTTGGTTGGTCGATTTGGTATATTCGGTTGTTTTGGTAGTTGCGGTAGTTTTGATAGTTGTGGTAGTTTTGATAGTTGTGGTAGTTTTGGTAGTTTTGATAGTTGTGGTAGTTTTGATAGTTGTGGTAGTTTTGATAGTTGTGGTAGTTTTGGTAGTTTTGATAGTTGTGGTAGTTTTGGTAGTTTTGATAGTTTTAGTAGTTTTGATAGTTATGGTAGTTTTGGTAGTTTTTATAGTTGTGGTAGTTTTGATAGTTGTGGTAGTTTTGGTAGTTGTAGTAGTTTTGGTAGTTTTGATAGTTGTGGTAGTTTTGGTAGTTTTGATAGTTGTGGTAGTTGTAGTAGTTTTGGTAGTTTTGATAGTTGTGGTAGTTTTGGTAATTTTGATAGTTATGGTAGTTTTGGTAGTTTTGGTAGTTGTGGTAGTTTTGGTAGTTTCGATAGTTGTGGTAGTTTTGGTAGTTGCGGTAGTTTTGATAGTTGTGGTAGTTTTGGTAGTTGTGGTAGTTTTGGTAGTTTTGATAGTTGTGGTAGTTTTGGTAGTTTTGAGAGTTGTGGTAGTTTTGATAGTTTTTATAGTTGTGGTAGTTTTGGTAGTTTTGATAGTTGTGGTAGTTTTGGTAGTTGTGGTAGTTTTGGTAGTTTTGATAGTTGTGGTAGTTTTGGTAGTTTTGATAGTTGTGGTAGTTTTGATAGTTGTGATAGTTTTGATAGTTGCGGTAGTTTTGATAGTTGTGATAGTTTTGATAGTTGCGGTAGTTTTGATAGTTGTGGTAGTTTTGATAGTTGTGGTAGTTTTGGTAGTTTTGATAGTTGTGGTAGTTTTGATAGTTGTGGTAGTTTTAATAGTTGTGGTAGTTTTGGTAGTTTTGATAGTTGTGGTAGTTTTGGTAGTTTTGATAGTTTTGGTAGTTTTGATAGTTATGGTAGTTTTGGTAGTTTTTATAGTTGTGGTAGTTTTGATAGTTGTGGTAGTTTTGGTAGTTGTGGTAGTTTTGGTAGTTGTGGTAGTTTTGGTAGTTTCGATAGTTGTGGTAGTTTTGGTAGTTGCGGTAGTTTTGATAGTTGTGGTAGTTTTGGTAGTTTTGATAGTTATGGTAGTTTTGGTAGTTTTGGTAGTTGTGGTAGTTTTGGTAGTTTCGATAGTTGTGGTAGTTTTGGTAGTTGCGGTAGTTTTGATAGTTGTGGTAGTTTTGGTAGTTGTGGTAGTTTTGGTAGTTTTGATAGTTGTGGTAGTTTTGGTAGTTTTGATAGTTGTGGTAGTTTTGGTAGTTTTGATAGTTGTGGCAGTTTAGGTAGTTGTGGTAGTTTTAGTTGGTGGATTTGGTAGTTTTGGTTGGTAATTTGGTAGTTTCGGTAGTTTTAGTACGTTTGGTAGTTTTGGTCGTTTGTGTAGTTTACACAATATTTAGTTATATTAATAAAACTAGAACGGGTTGAAATAAGGTATTAAAGTTTATATGGGGGACCAATCATTTATCAAGTTTATAGATATAAAAATTCATAATCTTTAAAAAAATGCGACTCACTCGATCTGTCTGTCTGAATACCGAAAATGGACATAGATACTATTCATCCCGGTAGATGGGATAGTTTGCGATATAAAATGAAGTAAATCTTCCGAGGGCAAATAGCACCAACATAAAAATACAATACAATATATCCTGTATTAACGCCTGCTCTTAAAACAAGAGGTAGACTACTAGAGTTTGACGCGCGGCGGAGCCGCGGGGTAAACTCTAGTAACTAGTATATACCTTAACTGAATTTGATGAATGAGGTATCGTTAAAATCCTTGCGCTACGACATCCTCTATATGATCTTATAATAAATATAATAGTATAGAATAGGTATAGAAGTTTAAAAGTGATCACAAAAGTGCATACAACAAAGATTTTACTAGCGACAGTCATATATTTTTTTTAATTTTAAAATTAATTTGTTTCAGAATACCCAAAGATCCTGTGATTAAAAATCGGTGGGTAGACAAAATACGACGAAGCCATGAAGAAGATCTATGGAAACCTGCAAAAACGACTGTCATTTGCTCTGACCATTTTCGAGAAAAAGATGTATTTTGTGAATAATCAAAACCTGCAATGAAACAATTTATTGGTCGTAATAAAACTTTTCAAAGTGGCAGATGATCATGTGTGTAGTCATCTCCATCAAGTATGTTTGATAAGATTAGTCGCAGAAAAATATTTATGCATAAGGTGTCGCCATATGTCTAAATTACAAAATTTAAACAGTGATACAACATCAAAACGAAAGTTGTTCAACAAACAAATTCAAAGATAGGGTAATTAATACAAATAAAATCATAGTTGTGTGCCAAATTGTTTTATTTCCGATAGGACGTTTTCATTTTATAAAAAACTAATAATGGGGCAAATCACACAATATAAATATTTCTTACCTTATTTCATTTTTTGCAACACTTCAGAACCACATTTTAACATGATTAGTTTACCCAATAAAATAAGGAAAACATTTAGCTGGTATCATTAAGTACACTCACACATAGATAACAATATGACGCGAGGTGAGTGTAAGACAGTATGCTCACGCATACCAGCATGCGTAAGCTAGCCTGTTTCTGTTGTTGTGATTGCAGGGCGACGCGCTATCTAGAGTGTAAATTATCTAAGGACGCGACTTTTGGAGAATTGCTTAGCACAATTGGCACGTGTCTAGATATCCTGGTAGGTGTAAGAAATAGCCTATAGTCCACTTTATTTTAATACTTGTCGTATTCGTAATATGAATCTGCGAAAGTGGTCGCATTAGGTCGGCAATTATGATCACGAAGTTACATTTCAACCAAAACATTTGATAGGCAATAGTAAGTATCAAATCTAGAGGACCGGCAATGCGGCGGACAGCGAGCTACAATACGAAAGAGCACGCGACATTTTGGCGATAGGTGCGCGGGCGCCGAGCTACGCGGGCATCTCCAGGACAACTGCCAAGTGATATAGATATTTTTAGAAGTCAAATATGCGCGTGACCGACCACTTTGGGACACGTATTTATTTTAAGTGGGTACAATAAAGAACATCAGTAAAGATAAACACGGAAGAAAAGGTCGATACGTAATTTTAAAACGAGAAATTTACTCAACGCTATTTAAGAATAGATTTATTTGCTCATTTTATGAGCAGACATTTTATTTTTAACGTACATAATAGTATAAACTATAAATCCAGCCGAAGTTTAATGGGTCTGCAGTCGATAAACTATTATACAGTCCGTAAACATTTGTTTCACGCTCCGCCGTTAGTTCAAATACGAAGAGGGTACTTTAAAATTAATCTTTTATACCAACACAGAAAACACTTTCATGTAATCTGAAGTCTTTTTTGCGACAAAGAAGGGAAATATTGTTTATATAATTTTCTAACTTTATATGACTTTCAAAAGAAATATCTCAAAACTAATAAATAATAATAGTAATAATACCAAGCCGGCACGGAGTGGAGATCCCTAGAGCTAAGAATCAAGCTCCAGGGGTGAAAGTGATATATGGTCTAACGTCGGAAGTAGCTTCGGTAAACCTGAAGCCCACCTCTCGACACCCTTTAGCCACTCACACCCATGTTGCCCCTGCCTTCTATGGCATTTTTAGGGTCCCATGCAGGGAGTGGCATGTCACCGTCTGCCCATTTTTCCATGTCCCCTGATCATTGCGACGGGCAGACGTCATAGTCCCCATATTCCCAGACCCCTAGTACCACTAGCAATTCACCCCAATAGCCCGGTACTTTTTGTCCTTATTTCCCACAATAGTCCTACACTGGCCGGGGCTTGTCCTTGGGTGCATTATTATATGGTGTAGACAGGGATAATCGCCGGTCAGTGTCACGCCACATTTACATTAAATTTGTCAAGGGGCCTCTACGTGTTGGCCTTCCCATGGCCCCACGCAAGCCTTCCAAAAGTTCGGTCTATTTTTATGACCCGTGGTCTTCAAGGACATAATACATACAGAGATAGTTTCCTACAAAATTACATTTTTTTTTTATTGCAGGAGATCAGCAGACAAGCAGACGGCCCACTTGATGGAAAGCGGTTACCATCGCCTGTGGACCTTTGCTACACCAAAGTTGCTACAAATTCGCTGCTGCTCTCTTAAGGGAAACTGGAACCTGGTCACTAATGCCGGAACACAACTCAAGGTTGTTATGGCGACATACTTTAGACCAGGGGTGGTAGCCATCCAGTCGGGCAAATGCCCTACCACCTGGCTGTGGGTTGTTAAGTCGCCTCTTAGGACAGGCCGCCCGGCCGCAGGAAATTCTATTCTTTCTCCGTTCCTTCACGGATAAATTTACATTCAGAGTTGAAGCACAAAAAAAATCGATGTGTGCGTGAGCGCCTTGTAATTATTATCGCTGATACACACACAAAGGCACAAATAATATTGCAAGTAAACTCTATTTACTTTCTATAAAGTAAAGAATTGGAACTATTGGAGCTCGTCACACTGAAGCTTTAGTCTTGCGGAACGATGGGACCGACGCGTCGACAAGCGAACCGAGACTTTTAGGTCCTGCTTAAAAGTGTTTCACTTTATTGTCACCTACACGGGTTTATAAGCGTATTAATTCTAGGTTACAAAATATATTTGTAATCAAAAGGACAAAGCGTGTGTGGGAAAAAAATGTCTAATTATACCGACCGAGTAGACTGTGCAAGACCGCGTGAAATGGAGAACAACAAGTGTGAGAGCGGACCCCGGGTTCTGAACCGGATGCTCAGAATGCAGCTGGCATTTAACACTAGAATGACGATACAAGGTAACAAAGAATCAAACAAAACTAGTTTACGTTCATGAAATGCGAGCGTCCGACGTACGGCTCGGCTCGTGTAAACTTCAGTTTTCTATTTCATAAATTATCCTTACGTAATTTTTACACCTACGACGCCTATAAAAGTCATAGAAATAAAACATGATATTCGAAAAAGCTATTTTAGATCGGAAATCAATCGTAATAACATTTCGGAGTAGAGACCCAGGGCTTGAAACAGCGTCTACCCAGGAGACCAGAATATATCAGTCGCGTTTTGTTTCGTAATTGTTCCATTAGGCTGGTAATTTAAAATTTATGCGTATTCATACTTTAGGCCACGTATACGTTGGATATTGAATACATAAAACGGAAAATATGAATGAAAATTTGCGAGTTATACAGGCTTATTATTATAATATGAAATATTCGTTTCACACAATATATTTCATGTATACGATGAGAAATAAGAGCGAATGTTAAAGGAATATTAAAAAGGCCTTTATCATCTTCAATTTGGAACGATAACACCCTTGGCACCTTCGTCCGCATCAGTAGTCACGTAAAACATTTATCGTGTTTGCGGGTAAGTTAATACAATTTCTAGAAATCCACATGAATGATAACAAAAAACGATGAACGCCTTCATTCCAAGTACAATGCAGGGACTCGTAGAGATGACCAATATCTATTGTTTTCGTAATTTGGCTACACAACTTTATAAAACACTAGGTGCGCCCTGCGGTTTTACCCGCGTAGTGATGGAAAATCGTTATATTTAGGAGAATTCACACTATATCTATATAAATTATAGCCTATGTATTATTCTGATGTGTAAGCTATATTATAGTAAAGTTTCATCAAATCCATTCAGTAGTTTTTCCGTGAAAGAGTAACAAACATACATCCTTACAAACTTTCGCGTTTATAATATTAGTAAGATAGTAGGATTAAATGAAATAAATCTCCAGAACTACTCAATAACATAAATACAATATATAGACATATAGTTAATGCAAACAGCTGGACGGGCATAACGAATATTTAAGTACCTTATTCCAATTGTATCATTTTTGGCTACGGATCTTTCGTCTTGCAAAAACAACGTAACGTAGCTGTACAACTAAATAGCGCTAAGGGTAATACTTATCTCGCTTTTTTACATTTTAATACTTAAAACTTATCTTTTGACTATATCACTTAGAAATAGGTATTTCTAGTAATAAGTTTTTTGAAGTGAAATTTCTATACAAACGGGGTCTTACGATTTTTCTGTCACGAAAAAGCGTCACGACCGCGTGTTTTAATACTTACACTTTGAAACTCGTGATATCTTTCTAATGGAATGTCCGAATTGAATAATTCAAAAAGTTATGTAAAGGTATTGAAGCAGTCTTGAATATGAAGTAATTTATTTTGATAAGGATGAATACCAAATACAAATAAAGAGCCTTTTCTAGCGGAGGCGTTTTAATTAAAATTTTAAAATAAAAGAACACTTATTGTGGCATAACTATAATAGTTAGGCATATGCTGTCGCGACACTTTTTGTAAATAATGATGTGTTCTGCAAAGTCGTAGTACATTATTTTATTCTATCATCAATATTTTTTGCAGCTCACGCGATTTTAGGTATTTTTTTACACCTTGGGTTACATTATTGGAGTTTTAGTAAGGATCCCTAACTTTTTAGAAATATAATATAGCCTATGTCACCCGGGGATAGTGTAACTTGCCAACAGTAAAAGAATTTTTCAAATCGGTTCAGTAGTTTCGGAGCCTCTTCAATGCAAACAAACAATCTAATCTTTCCTCTTTATAATATGTATTAGTATAGATATTCATGTATATTTATTATAAAATTAATTAGATATTTGCATATTATAAAGAGCGCAAGATTTTGCGCTGGATGTTATTTATTAAAATTGGGAGCTGGGTTGCCCTAAAAAGCGCTATATCTAGCTCCGAAATCGCTAAATTGGCAGCTCTGGTGAGCTGAGCGCCGGGGAGTCCCGTAAACGAAAAAGCGAGCGAGAGAGCGAGGGAGCATATTTTTTTTTTTAAGGCGGGGGAAATGCTATTTACGCACAATACTGGGTCCTTTGCAAGGGATTAGACCATAGTTGATCATGAAGGCTTCCCCCTTTGATAAGGGGCAATCCGAACAATAATCAAGCCAGCTTGTGTGGAGACTCAGAGAAGTTGCACGGGCAACACCCACTACCCACTAAAACCACCCTCCTCCCATGTGCCCCGCGCTTTTTATGTAGGAAAGGCTGAGACTTAGAACGTAGTTACGCCCAGTCCGATCCAGCGCAAAAAGTGCCTGAATGTGCCCCGGGAATCAGAACACATTCACTTCGTCAGCGGGGGTGATGAATCCTTTGCTCCCTTGATAGCTAAAGGCCCCCCGAAGCGGTATTCAGGGTGGGAAGTCATGCGCATACCTGCGTCTCCGGATGCCAGACAACCGCCGGCGTCCGCGTGGAGTCGCATTAGTACGCGCAATAATATTCCTCTCCCTATCTCGTTCGGCGGCCTCTTTGAGAGACATTACCGTCTCACAAAAAGTAACCGCAGCCCCCCAGGTATCGCTGCTATGCATCATGGATTTCACGAGACTACAGAGCGAGTCGATCGCTCCTACTTGTGTCTCGAGTTCGAAACGCTGCGGCGCCCATGCCGCGCACTCGACTAGCGTGTGAAACGCCGTGTCGGGTGCGCCGCACTGGCGGCATTCCGGGGAAGGCAAGCAGCCCACAATGCGACACAGATGCTTATCGAAACCCCGTGTCCGGTAAGTAGCGAGGGAGGATATACCTCGTTCTCCGACGACCTCGTCCCTTTAATACCTAAAATCGCGTTCTGCGCATCGGTAAGTGCGATGTTCCGAGCCGCCATTAATGGAGGCAAACTTAATTTTGCATCGAACTATACCTCGGCTCTCCACGTGCCTGGGCATCACTGCCTCTATTTGTGGTCTGTGTAAAAAAATATTAATAAATAATTTTAGAGTAGACTATGGATGTTTTTTTGGTTCCGGATCGAATTCAGTTTTTTGTTTGATAAAATAAAGTATGTTTAAATAAAAAAATCCATTCATTAAAATGTATGTAACCTAACCAAATCATAATTTGCAGTAAACCTGCGAAAAATCGAAATGTGTGCTGGGACACATATTAGCAGTGAAACTTCAACGGACAAGTGGAAAAACGAATCGCAACGGATAAGATGAAAAATGAATGGCAACGGATGAGTGGAAAAACGAATCGCAACGGACAAGTGGGAAAACGAATGGCAACGGATAAGTGGAAAAACGAATCGCAACGGAAAAGTGGAAAAACTTCAACTGAGAAGTGACAAAATGAATAGCAAAAATTTTTAACTTTAAGTTTTACGGGCAGGCTTTCAAATGGGACAAGTACATTAACAAGCTGCCCGTAAAACTTCAAGTTAAAATTTTGTTGCGATTCATTTTGTCACTTGTCAGTTAAAGTTTTTCCACTTGTCCGTTGGGATTCGTTTTTGTTTTTCCACTTTTCCATTGAAGTTTTTTTTTATTTAATGACTGATTTGGTCTAAAACATGTAAACTAGATTACATCTTTACCAAAAGGGGTCATGGGGGTCATGTCAGAATCGTGCTCGTCGCGATCCCCGCTGGCCCAGAGGGCCACAATTCTGAACAGATTAACCCGAGTGCAGTGCACGATAGGGCGTCCCCCGTAGGCGACGCTCACCGATGCGCCCCCGTCGGTGTGAATTCTCGCGCATGCGGCGAAGGGGGCCGCCACCCTTCACGCAGCGCCAAACCTGGCGGGTCGAGAGGAGCAGAGTGCCGTATAGGCACGTGGAATGTGAGAGGTGGAATGAAAGATAAGATGGACGAAATGATTGATATAATGAATGAGAGAAGCCTGGATGCCTTATGTCTGACAGAGACAAAGCGGAAGGGGTGCGACGTCGATGACCTCCCCGGTGGCATGCTTGCTCTGTGGTCCGGCGTGGACCTGGACGAGCGTGCAAGTGGGGGGATAGGCGTCTTACTCTCATCCCGCTTTGTGTCTGGAGTAAAAGCTTATTGTCTGGTGAACCCGAGACTTCTCTGGGTCCGCCTAAAACTGGGGATCACGCGAGTTTTTCTGGTCGCAGCTTATGCTCCCGTAAGCTCAGCGGATCCCCAAGAACTCGAGAAGTTTTGGGAGTCTGTAAGAGAAATTCTGGATCTGGCTGAAGGGAACGAAAAACTAATTATGTGTGGTGATCTTAATGGCTGGGTGGGGACCAAACGAGACGGCCTTGAGGCTGTCCTTGGACCCTATGGTGACAAGAAAGTGAACGATGCTGGTAGGCCAATCATAAACGTATGCATGGAAAGAAACTTGATTGTGTCGAACACCCTATTCCATCATAAGGATATTCACACGTATACATGGGGAATGAATGATCAGAAAAGTATGATTGATCTGATTTTAATAGATAGTCGCCTCCGAAACACAATAATGGATACAAGAGCCTACAGAGGCCCCACTCTTGAAACGGACCACTACCTGGTGATAAGCCGGTTTGTGGGCCTTTTCAAGAAGTGGAGACACTGGCGAGTGCGTACCAATTTCGGAGAGCTTGAAACAATAAAGTGTGAAAAATTGGAAGATGTTAGTGTAAGGAGTATGTATGCGCGCCTAGTCGAAGAAAGGCTTGCAAAAGCGGACTTCTTCGACTTAGATGTGGATAATGACTGGGATATTATGAAAGAAAGTATAGTGGAAAGCGCAAAAGAAGCATGTGGATGTGCAAAGAGGCACATAACAACGAAAGGTGATGAATGGTGGGACGCGGATGTTAAATCTAGCGTAGAGAGAAAGAGAAAAGCCTGGCTGGATTATGTTGCTTCTTTGCAACAGAACGACAGTATGAAAGAGATGAAGAAAGAAATTTATCGCCTCTGCAAGAATGAAACCAAAGCTTTAGTGAAAGAGAAGCGCGAAAGAATAAAATTGAAAGAGGAAGAGAAGCTGACGGAGAACTTCGAGGCGAATACCAAACTCTTTTGGAGAGAGGTTAAGAAGTCTTGGGGTTGTTCATCAGCTTCCAGAATGGAAAGAATAAAATCTAAAGTAGGGGGGACGTTCTTGCTAACCCACAAGAGGTATTAGCGCGATGGAGTGAATATTTTAGAGAAATGTATGATAATATCCCGGATGCTGGCACCACGACTGAGTCTGCGACCGACTCCGAGGTGTCAGCATCCGAGATCACTTTGGAAGAGATCGAATGGTCGATAAGAAGTCTGAAAAATGGAAAAGCAAGAGGAATCGATAGTGTGTCTGCTGAGATGATCAAATATGGTGGAACCTGCGTCCGGGACGCTTTCCTGTCCTTATGCAACTTGTGCTGGAGGACGGGAAAGGTTCCCAAGGACTGGAGGCGCGCTGTCATCGTGCCCTTGTATAAAGGCAAGGGGTCACGTATGGAGTGCGCCAGCTACAGGGCCATCAGTTTGATCAGCACAGCATCTAAAGTGTATGCGAAGATTATTGAAAAGAGAATGAGAGTTGTATCCGATGGATTACTGTGGGATGCACAAGGTGGCTTCAGAAATGGAAGGGGATGTATGGATCAAGTTTTCTCTCTCCGCAATATCGTAGAGAAGCAGCTGGCTATGGGCCGGAAGGTTTTCTGCGGTTTTGTGGATCTAGAGAAAGCATTTGACAGGGTTGTGCGGAAGGACCTCTGGGACATATTGCCCGGATATGGGATTAATGGCCAATTGATGCGTGCTGTGCAGTCCACTTACGAGGACTGTATGGCATGCGTGCGAATGGAAGGCAGCCTGTCGCCCTGGTTTGACGTCAATATTGGCGTCCGCCAGGGCTGCGTGCTGTCGGCTTTGCTGTTCATCCTATACCTGGACGTTTTTTTCCAGAGAATAAGATTGATGGATGTTGGGGTGCGGATGAGTGATCTAGTTGTAAGCACCCTGCTTTATGCGGATGATGCCGTGCTTTTAGCCGAATTGCCATCAGAACTGCAAACACTAGTCACAATGATGAAAGATGACTGTCAGGCGAGAGGCTTACATTTGAATGCGAAGAAAACAAAGGTTATGGTGTTTGAAAGAGAAGAAACCAGAACGAATGCAAGGATAATGGTCGATGATGTTATGCTAGAGCAAGTGAATGAGTTTGTATATCTTGGATGTGCTTTTAGCAGGGATGGAAGGTACACCGCTGATATAGAAAGAAGAGTGAATTTGGGGAATAGTGTGAATGGAGCGTTAGGTAAACTTCTAGGCGCTAAGAACCTCAGCCAGAAGGCCCAGCTCGCTATACACAACGCGGTGCTGGTACCTACGCTCACGTATGGATGCGAGAGTTGGGTATGGAAGAGAGAGCATGAAAGCAGAGTAAACGCGGTCGAGATGCGAGCACTGCGCAAAATCTCCGGAGTGACGCTCGCGGACTGCGTTCGTAATACCGAAGTAAGAAAGAGAGTTGGTCTGAAAGAGAGTGTCGGGGTGATTGTAAGGAAAGGAATGCTCCGGTGGTTCGGGCATGTGGAAAGAATGCATGATGAAAGAATGACTAAACAGATATACAATGCAAAAGTGGATGGATGCAGAAGTCGTGGAAGGCCATGACACACCTTCCATGATCAAATTGATCGTGTACTAGCAGAAGGTGATGTCAGGAGCCTTAAGAACAGACGAGCTTGCATGACAAGAGTTATGAATGTCAAAGAAGCAAGTGAGCTGTCTAAGAATAAGCCTAAATGGCACTCTGTTGTTCGTGCCTACCCCGCAAGGGAACTGGCGTGAAGTTATGTATGTATGTATGTATGTATCTTTACCAAAAGATAATAATTGATGAATTGATTTGTTCTATTTGAATACTGGTCCGGCAAGCTAAATACCTTATAGAATATATAATTCTGTTGCGTATCTATAGCTTAGACGTACCACTAATGTTGTGTAAAATCATTTTGGTAATGTCCGCAAAAAGTTCCAAAATTATATTATGATGATTTATATTGAGTATCAATGGAAAATATTCTCTTACAATTTCGTTCTAGTAATATGCAGATATCAAATCGAATGTAAAATTGAACTTTATTTAGGTTCTT
This sequence comes from Dendrolimus kikuchii, assembly GCA_019925095.2. Classification (NCBI taxonomy): domain Eukaryota; kingdom Metazoa; phylum Arthropoda; class Insecta; order Lepidoptera; family Lasiocampidae; genus Dendrolimus; species Dendrolimus kikuchii. The sequence goes on from CM034394.1 coordinate 15,139,509, forward strand.
AAAAGCTTTATTAAGCAAATATCGCTTAATAAATAGATAATAGACCCAAAATATATTTAACTTCCAACAAAATAGTCCACATAAATCAACAACACACGCCTACACAATACCCATTTATTTTCTGTGTGATGTGAGTACAAAAAAAATGTATCAAAGAAGGTACAATCACATACATTTACACAATGTTCAAAGGACTCCTTGTCATGTCTCTCCTTATGTCATTATTAACTAAATTAATATGAGAGCAACGAGCGTAAACTCCATCCCCTTTACTGTTGAGCATTAATTGAATACCAAAGTACCTTTGCTCAATAAATGTTGAGCTTACAATCTACGACAAAATCAGCTTTGGATTGTACCGCTTAATACACAAAGTTATGCTAAGCACAATATAATTGAAATTCAATGAAGCAAATTGATGAAATTGTTATCTTTATGTATCCATGGTTCACATAACAAGCTTTTTAGTTGATGCCTATCTCAGTATGGCGATTCTTGGCCAGCACAGATCTTACTATTCATTCGCTTGCCTTACCATCGGTAAAAAGTTGAGCTTGTTTGTACGGAACTTATGTCTTTAAACCGACAGTACTGCAAATTAATGGTTAGTAAGATATAAAAACCGGCCATATGTGAAATAGTGTAGCTAGCTTATTGGCCATCTTACCCATAGACGATGATCTAAGCTATTTTACTTATAATCCTAAAGGATTATAGGTAAAATGCAATATAAATAATACTATTTAATTAGATTTAGTTAAGTTAGAAGAGTTAATACAATAACCAATGTAAAATATTCCCTTGCACCAATCACCTCCATCCCAACTGTAACCGAACAGATTAGCAGAATAGCAGAGGTTAGTAAGAAGGCTCGAAAGATAAGTACCATGTGAACGCTCACCGTCGTATCACAGCCGGCAAGCTAAACCTTCGTTCCCTGATACCGTTAGCAATGCGGCCGTGATATCTGCGTACTGCACTTCGCAGGGCACCCAATTGGTCTCCTTCCTTCGATATCGAGAATCGCCTTGCGAATGCATTTAGACCGATATTTTGCGAAAAGCGTCGGGCAAATCCATTCTTCCATCCTTTTTCTGTCCGCATTTCCAACAGCTCTTTTGGAAGTCTATCACAATAAAAGTCCGGGTTCAAAAGTTATTTATGCAACTAAAACTCATTGTTACAAAATTGCCATGACATTTAGAATAATATATTACTTTAATACGTATATTTAATAATATAAAATATAAGAATCAACAGGTTTATTCAAATAATTTAATGTTTTTTTTGTTGTAAGATTATTATTATTATATTATAAATGCAAACAATGGAAAATGTTATATTATATTATACATCATAAATCAATGATGTTAGATAGGTTAGTCTATAGTAGGTATGTATATTTTCTTAGAATAAATCTACGTAAATATATATAACACATTTTAGATTAAAAATATATACCTACATAATTGATTATGTATTGTATATTTTTAAATAAATTACTAATGATTACCCTGTAAAGCACAAACAATTTTATCCAGTTAACACACCACACTGTACATGTTTCATATAGTTATTTAGGATGCTTTCGGAATCATTAATAACGTTTAAGGGTAACTTTACATTTATGCTACAACAGTAAACAAAACAGACTGAGTTTCTCTTCGTAGAAATGTTCGTAGCGCGCAGTTGAGAAAGATTGAATTGTACCTATCCCCGTTCTACATACATACATACTTATTACACCTCTACTACATCTACATTGTTATATTACATTAAATTGTTGTTGATTTTCATCCAGTCTCGAAATGTCGTTACTAATTATCTTCTACTTAACTAACTACTATCTACTAATTAACTAACTGTACTTGTAAGAAGTTTGTAAGATAATATTACACGAGCTGCTAAAGAACCTTACATACATACATACATAACTTCACGCCAGTTCCCTTGCGGGGTAGGCACGAACAACAGAGCGCCATTTAGGCCCATTCTTACACACCTCACTTGCTTCTTTGACATTCATAACTCTTGTCATGCACACTCGTCTGTTCTTAAGGCTCCTGACAAGAACCTTACCTATACTATATATACTACATTATACTTTTCTGCATGGAAGTTTTTATAGCAAACCGACATTAATGTTGGTTTGCTTTATACTGAACTCACGCTTCAAACAAAGAGTTTCATATTCTAAAAGTTAAATTTCAGTTGCCATCAAACCGCTCTTTCTATCACAATTTAAACTCTTGCAATACACATAAGTAAAATGCGTTTATATATTATTTATTCAGAAAATATAAAGTCTTATATAACATTGTTTGCAGACCGCTATGCTTGATAGGTATTATATAGATACTACCCTACATATAAAGGGACAAATAATCACTTGAACGAGTCGCTTCTACATTTAGATATGTAAAAACTTTCGGCAAGTGGCGGGTCAAAACGATATAATATATACCCATAAACGTCCCACTATTGGGCCCGGGCCTTCCCAATACAAGCAACAAACGGTATATCCACCACACTTGGCCGAGGAGGTACTTTGGTTGCTTTTTACACACGTTGTCTCATGGCCAGTTCCTATATCTTACCCGATCGTTCATTTGCCTTACTATTGGTTTAAATTTGTCATATGCTGCGTACAAGTGATGAATTCAACCCACGGTAAGGCAATCCAATGAATAATAATAGGAACCGGCCATTAGCCAAAACACGATACAAAGAAATAATTTATGTGCACCTTGTTTTTTCTTACAAGATATTCTATATATAATACGAGTATCTTACTATTCATTTATTTGCCTTACCATCGGTTAAATTTTGACATTTACTTGTATGCAGCGTATTTCAAGTTTTAATCGATAGTAATACAAATGAACGGTTGGTAAGATAAAGTAATTTTACAACCATTTCCGATCTATTAGCAATATAGTTAAATGGTTTGTAAGCTCAGTTTTATTTCCTACGGTTCAATCGGTCTCATTGTAATTTATGAACAGCGTTTCATAATGATGAACATCAAAACCGAAATGTGTATCCTTGTCTCAACAACAACGGGAAGTTATCAAACTTAGATTAAGATTGTACGTAGCTATATGGTAGTAAATAAAGTCCTTATAAACTTTGACGTGATGTGTATACTCAATGCTTTCGAGCCTCGCTCGACTCCCTGGAGCCTCTCGATAAATTGTTTTGTTTCACTTTTTTCTATACAAACTTACGTTTACGTGATCTCAATACATCTTTCTATTAAGGAGTCACATAAAATTAATATTCTGTTCTATATCAGCCGTTCCAATATTTCTAATCTATTTGTGAGAGGTATATATCATCCATCTATATACTACTGATGTAATTATGTGTACATACGTACGTATTGAACAATGTAATTGCTTGTCTTTTATAGGTACTAAGGTGTTTGGTATCGACCCCGGAATTTACCGCTGTATGAATATTTCTAACATAAGCGTCACTTGATTAGCATTATATTTTTAATAGTATTAATGCGAAAGTTTGGATGGATGTTTGTTGCTCAATTAGGCCAGAACGGCTGAATGGGTCTGGATGATTTGGCACAGACATAAATTATAGTCTGGAACAGCTACTTTTAATCCCGGAAAAATATACAGTTCCCGTGGGATAACGGCATCGGCCACGGGAATGAGCTAGCATATAATATTTGTCTTTGTCTACCAATAAAAAGAAACAATTTCTCATTTATGAAGGGAAATGTTTTTATGTTGCTTAGGTGAAATCTTAAATGATTTAACAATAATAATAAAATTGTTGTTTTTATATCTACTGATTTTTTTTAATGTACATTTTTTTGAATAAGGAATGCTCCGGTGGTTCGGGCATGTGGAAAGAATGCATGATGAAAGAATGACTAAACAGATATACAATGCAAAAGTGGACGGATGCAGAAGTCGTGGAAGGCCACGACACACCTTCCATGATCAAATTGATCGTGTACTAGCAGAAGGTGATGTCAGAAGCCTTAAGAACAGACGAGCTTGCATGACAAGAGTTATGAATGTCAAAGAGGCAAGTGAGGTGTGTAAGAATAAGCCTAAATGGCACTCTGTTGTTCGTGTCTACCCCGCAAGGGAACTGGCGTGAAGTTATGTATGTATGTATGTACATTTTTTTGGAACTGAATAAACTATGAAATAATAATAATTCATTATTTTATATTAGTTAATAGTATAATGTGTAGGTAGATGCAGATACACCTCGCTAAAATTAATCCTGGCGACGCCCATGATAATACGCATAAGTAGGTCAGAAAACTGCCTGAGAGGTGCATGCTTTTCGGGCCAGCATTCGAACCCGCTTTATTCGAGACCCAAGTGCACTAACCAATAAGCTAGTTCGGTTTTTTTTTTAATAAATATTAGAACATATAAATTCAGCAGTTTAAGATGCACATTGCATATTTTTAAACAAAGTTATTTGCTCTTTTGTTGTGGGTAACACACAATTCCTTAAATATTAACAAGTAACGTGTGTGTATACACTATTGTGGCTATTCGATAACGGCGTTATTTTTAACCCTTCAAATAAGACACTTTCGACCACAGTCAATAGCTTTAACATTGTCGAAGGTGCGGAGCCAACATTTCGTCTTTTATATATAAGAGAAAACAAAGACATTATCAGAAAATAAAAGAGGATGTTCTGAACGTACTTCTTCCTAGTGGAAGAAGTACGTTCAGAATACCGATCTAATTAGTTAAGTAAATTTCATTATACGTTATTATTCTCGCCTAACAATTAGTTACCCCAGACCACTACTATAACAAGTACATTGGATCAAAGTGAGAATGGACGATCATCGCTAAACCTTCTCGCATATTATCCGAGCGATGGCCAAACACACCAACTAGTAATCCCAACTACTCGCAAATATTATCTACTCAATAATCCAATTTATTTAGAATATTATAATAACGTAACACAAATTACTTCACTTTTTAAGCCGTTGTGGAACTTTAAATTTGTGGACTAATTCCACTGTCAGTGTAGATACATTGTTTGTAGACTTGTTGTCAGGCAGTGCGGAATGGACGAGACATGAATTTATGCAGAACTTTCCACTTCATAGTTCAAAAGTTAGAGAGAGAGGTGGGGTAGGACGAAATTTTCACAACTTTGGAAGCAAATATCATACCGCCTCTTAGACTTAAACAAAAAGTCATTACAAATCATAAAGAAAAATGATTATCTCTCAGTTAAGAAATCTTTTATTCATAACAATATTACGCGTCAATTTCAATAATAAAAATTGTGGTCTCAATTAAAACTAGGTCATAAACTGTTCATGACTATAAAAGGTGTGCTCTATTAATCCTGTCTTGAGCCGTATTTTAAATGAATCGACGGATAGTGAGTCCGTTATTCTTTTGGGTAGTTTATTGCATATCAACGGTCCAATGATATGCCTTAATCTGCTCGATTTACTAAGTCTTTGTTTGAGATGTTTCATGTCATTCCGACGCCCAGTGAAGTGCGTATGCACGTCGCTATGCTCGGCATAGGTTAAACGTTCAGTCGCGCATATACTACAACTTGTTACATATTTGTATACCCAATATACTTATACTGGATAGGATGAGTAACCCAAGTTTTTAAAATGGCAGGAAAAGTAATAGTTCACCACCTCCCCGGAACTTTTAATTACACGTGGACTGACACACACTTGCCCGATTTTAACCATAGTTTTTTTTTTTATGTAACAACCTACTGTAACAACAAATCTTAGAGGGAATTATAGTTCCCGACCTTTGAAAGAAAATAAGAGAAGAAATCTTTATAATATTTTCTTAAGTTTTCGCGACTTGTACATAATAAAACTACGTTTTAACGGTTTTAAGCGCGGTAATTTATTTGATTTTGGTTTTTCCGACGTTTCGGCCACTTTTCAGTGGCCGTGATTACGGAAGACAAAGATGTCAAGTGTCAACGAGTATTGTCAAAGTTTTATTTAGCCTGCCGCCAACTTGTTAGTTTTAATTATTTAGTTTCAATTTTGTTTATGGTTATTATTTACTCTATGGGAGCCTAATCTAATGGGGCCAATGTCACAAAGGCCCCAAACCACCTTCAGTTGAGCGGTGCTCTGCTACCCTACCCTACATCAAGGCAGGGCCGCGCCGCCCCTATGTGCGAAGTGTGCGGCGCATACAGGCGCCAAGGCAACAGGGGCGCCGCCATCGAAATTATTTTAGTTACACTTACACAACAACATATTCTTTGTAGTGGAGTATCCATAAGTAAGTAGGTACAATAGGCGCAACATACGCCTTGTAATTAACAAAACATATATTGCGCTTATACAAGTCTCCCAAGATAATATTCACCTTTGTGTTTTAATTTTACGCTTTAGGTTTTAGTTATAGTTAGTTTTAGTTTACATTCATTACAAGCTCAGGGTTAAAATCAAAAGAACCGCCGTGAGTTTGTTTGAATGAGTTTATGAACGCAATCCGATGCGATGCGTGCGACGCAAACGGGGTGGGGTCACGGGGATTCCCCGACTTTAAAGAACGAGAGCGCCAAAACAATTGAACAATCATTCAATCGAAAGTGTGTGCAAGGTGCGCATTGATTTTTTATAATAAGAATAAGTTCTAGCATTAAAAACAATATATAGTTTGTGTGTTACTGACTGTTTTAACGTATTTTCACGATGAGTGACAGTAATCAAGATAAAAAAAGAAATTATCTGGTTACCAGAAATTAATAAGGAAAAGAAAACGTGATAAAATCTATCTCAATGATAAAAATACAACTAAAATAAGTAAATATTTTACGGCTCTACCATCCACTTCCAAAGAATCATTAGAGACAGAAACCAGTTTTACCTATTTAGAGAAATATTATCTAAGAATATAAAACTGGAGAACATTTATTTCGGTCAAATTTAACAGATAAAAAAGAAATTAGTTGAAACATAAATATTCGTGAAAAAAAGAGGCGCTTCATAGGTTTCGCACACAGGCGCTGTGAGTGGTCGGCGTGGCTCTGCATCAAGGGGGTCACAGACATATTTGGCCACATCCTCAGACGAGCTTCAATCAAAACATATTTTAAGCCGCATAAAAAGATTACCCAATTTCTGAGACCTGTGAAATGCAATATCCCACTACAGGATGCAGGTGTCTACAAGCTCGATTGTGAGTGTAGATTGTCATACATTGGGCAAACAAAGAGGAGCATAAAAACACGGGTAAAAGAACACATTGCTGACATGAAACACACAAGGTCTATGAAGTCTGCGATCAGTGAACACACGCTGTATAAACCCAACCACTACATCAGATTCGATAACCCACAAATCCGCGCGAAAGAGAATCGTTTCATACCTAGAATGATGCGTGAGGCTATTGAAATCAAAAAACACCCAAATTTCAATAGAGAAGATGGTTGGCAAGTACCACCTGTTTGGGATCCAATCATCAAAACTATTAAGACCCAAACCCAGCAAAAACCAGCTGCCAGACCTCAAGACACTGTGAGCTCTTTCTGCGTGCAACGGAACACAAATCAACTTGACTGATAATTTCTTTTATTTTTCTTTCCACCCATTTTAATATTATATAAAATTATTAGAGCTAGGCATATTTGCTGAAGAGTTTCTTGCGCCGCTTCTTCTCTTCAAGCCATAACATGTTGCGAAGCGGTAGTAAATTAGATTAGGCTCCCATAGAGTAAATAATAACCATAAACAAAATTGAAACTAAATAATTAAAACTAACAAGTTGGCGGTAGGCTAAATAAAACTTAAACAATACTCGTTGACACTTGACATCTCTGTCTTCCGTAATCACGGCCACTTTTCGTTGGAAAAACCAAAATCAAATAAATTACCGCGCTTAAAACCGTTAAAACGTAGTTTTATTAAGAAATCTTTATTTATACGCGTTACCAAATAATATTATCTACATACCGAGACTACACAGGCTTCTTTACTTTCCTTATAATTTCAAACATCAGGCTCTTATTCTTTAATTAGATTTGTTTTGGAGTCTGACTTATGTGTATCTTGTCTTTTACATTAAAAAAGTATTATAGTTGGCGTCATGTGGATATAGGTCACTGATCCCGAGCATATTTTATTATTTATGACACAAAGTTTTTGACGGAAACTTGAAAGATAATTGTTTTGTTGTGCAGTTTAGTTTTCATATAAATGTATAATATCAGTTTATATTAGCTAATAAATTAGGCAATACGTGTCAGCTCACGTAAAACGGTGGGTTGAAATTCTCAATGTTAAATCTCAAAAATCATTTAACGAGTCTGGTTGAAACAAATTGACGTATGTTTTGAGTTGGATTTACTCTGATTTTTCAATTTCATAGTTCAAAAATTAGAGGAGCATGGGCAATTTTCACGATTCGGAAGCAAAGGTCTCGCTATCTTCAATAATAAAAAAATATATATGGCCGGGAGAACATAAGGATTTTATATGGGTTTCGTATTAGGCCAAATGGCCACGGAACCCTAAAAATAAACAATATATTGATGGATATTGATTTTTACATGCAAGAATTATGTGGATTTGGAACATTTAGACTGTTTAAGTAGATAGTATATATGACTTTTCAATTTACCATTAGACGACCATTGTTTGACGCCGATGGTAGACCTACAATTTGATTTACCAGGAAGGCTAGAACTAGACTAGACTAGGTCTTATTTCTAAATAATACCGAATTTGTATACTTAATGCCAGGTGGTAGGGCATTTGCCCGACTGGATGGCTACCACCCCTGGTCTAAAGTATGTCGCCATAACAACCTTGAGTTGTGTTCCGGCATTAGTGACCAGGTTCCAGTCTCCCTTAAGAGAGCAGCAGCGCATTTGTAGCAGCTTTGTTGTTACAAATGTATATAGGCGATAGTAATCGCTTTCCATCAAGTGGGCCGTCTGCCTGTCTGCTGATCTCCTGCAATAAAAAAAAAAAAAAAAAAAAAGTATTTCATTGGCCTTACTACAGATAAAAGACTTAAACTCCATACAAGTACTGTCAACTTTTTACCAATAGCAAGGTGAAGAAAGCAAGTATAAAAGTAATAAAATAAATAATATCGTTACAAATCAGGTTGGAAGGCATTCCAATTGTTTTTGAGATATTGCGTATAGTTGACTATTACCTAAATATTAATTGACCATAGAATTTCAAGAACGCCTCAATAACTTGAACTACAAGGCATATCATTTCGCAAGTATAAGTATTTCTTTTGTCTGATTGAATTATTCTTATAAGTTTTTGCCCTTGCTGGTTAAATTTTGACGTAAGCTTTTTCATACAAGAAATAAATAAAAATAATCGTAATAAAACTACGTTTTAACGGTTTTAAGCGCGGTAATTTATTTGATTTTTGTTTTTCCGACGTTTCGGCCACTTTTCAGTGGCCGTGATCATGGAAGACAAAGTTGTCAAGTGTCAACGAGTATTGTTAAAGTTTTATTTAGCCTACCGCCAACTTGTTAATTTTAATTATTTAGTTTTAATTTTGTTTATGGTTATTATTTACTCTATAGGAGCCTAATCTAATTTATTACCGCTTCGCAACATTTTACAGCTTGAAGAGAAGAAGCGGCGCAAGAAGCTCTTCAGCAAACATGCCTAGCTCTCAAGAGTTTCTTGCGCCGTTTCTTCAATAGTTTCAGTTCAGACACGGCATGTTTAAAATTTTATAATACTTATAACATATTTAGATTTACAATAAAATATTTTATTTGGAGTATGTATGTAATTTGTCTAAACTCTAGCAACTCCAATATTATATCATGAGTAATTTTGATACTTACTAGTAATTTTTATTATTACGTGAAACATCGCTAGTATCAAGTTGTTTTATTTACGACATAGATACGTATTTTGTCAACATATAATAAATATAATTTTGTAAGGAAGAGCTTTAACGTCTTGTGATAATTAACAGAACAGTTATTTGATTAAAAGAAGCGAAACGAACCATTACAAACCTGTAATGTCGGTGGTTCTTTGGTAAATATCGTCAAATTATATCGATTTTTTTTGCTTTAAATTCGGCTAAATGTCCTTGGTAAACTTTAAAAATAACTGCTCGTGAGAAAATTAACATTTTATATTCGTATTTAGTTATTTTTAGTGGATTTTAGAATTGGATCAATGTTAAAATTATAATAATATGGATAAATTCGTTCTGTTCATAATTTCATTGACTACAGGTAAGGCATGATAGAATATTGCCAGAAAGCAAAAAAGTCTTTTATCTGCTACAAGTTATGGCGACGAATTTTAACATCGCAATAATATCCTTAGTATTATTTTTCACCTGGTTGGATAGATGTCTGGATGAGGAACGATAATTCCACTTTTGATTAAACCTATGTTGTATCTGGTTTCTAGAACCTACTTTTAATCGACTATGAAGAGAAATGTTTTCATTCGTTCAAGTATTATGATACCTATAGTGTAAAATTAAGCTATGTCATCTATTAATAAAAAAGGTATGACGAAGGTATTCGTGATGGATTCATATCAACCGTTGTTGTTTAGACTTGTCCTCGCTTAAGCTACCCAAGCGACAAAAATAGGCTAAACTCTAGCACAATAACCACAAATACAAATGATAAAATGTATTCTTGTCAGCCTGAAAATATCAAGAAACAAAACGAACGCGACACATAAATAAAATTGCAAATAACTTATTAACGTTCGCGGTTCAATGGCTCGCATGCATTCAATTTGTCGGCAGACAAACAAAAGCTTCGGGGTCGCGGCCGGCATAGATTACGGGCTACCGAGTGCCTGACTGATGTTCACTACTCACAGCTTCCACGGTGCTATTGCAGCCAATCAAGGAGACTTATTTCGTATAACAAGGTAATTTTTAGATATAACTTTATGCAATTTTCTCCAGCTTTCTACGTACTTGGATTATAAAGAAAATATAAGCAACAGACTCGCATAATAGGAATTTATAGTAAATAATGATCACTTATGTTGATAAGTAGACTATTTCTTTTTTGGTTAGTCAAGATTTACAATACAGCATAAATTATAGAAGTAATATAATTACTATGTTAAATTATATTTCTTAAGTTATGTTTTAAATAAAAAAGACAATAACGTAATAACTTAATAAATATACATATAAAAAAGATAAATAATATAAGGTAAAATATTAAAAAATAAAATAACAATAAAGATAAATAAAGTTTATATTTTTTGTAAACAATGAAATGAAATTAATAATCTATTATAGAATTTCTCGGGACTAACCTGACTTCAAGAACTGGTAAAGTCGATCGTCCTCCCTCTTGCGATTCTTGGCGATGAACAGGCGGCGGGGCCTGTGACGCCGTTAAGGCTAAAGCCTTGTAGCGGGATTGTTCGGCAGTTGGTAACACAATATCCACTGATCTTGAGCGCAATCCTGTTCCGGGTACAGTAAGACAGTTTTCGGAGCCATTCAATTCCTCAGCTCTTGCACCACCAGATACTTTTGAGAAACAAGAGTCCACAGAAGCAGCACGATCACGTTTTAGTTCGGGAACGGCCAAGTAAATATCGTGCACGAGAGAATCTCTTGCGGCTGTTGCTGCTCCCTCTTCCGACGCACGTACATTTTCAAGAGAGCTGCCTGTAGGTTCAACAAAGAAAGCTTCTTGTCGCGATATAGACCGCCTTCTTGGCGGTAATGCTGGGGGTTCATCGATGGGAGGCTGTAGCTCGAACGACGGAGCACCCGGCGAGGGTGGCGGTGATTGTGGCGGGGGTGGTATGAATGCCCGCGAGGGCGGCGGCGGTGCCAGTAGCACCCGAGGAGCCTCCACCTCACTTTCGTCATCGTCATCATCGTCCTCAGCTGAAGAGGATGCGAGAGGTCGCTCCGGAGTCGTCCGCTCCTCACTGCGGCGGGCGAGCCATGTCTCCATATGTCTGCAATGCACGCATGGCGGCGGTGTGCCCTTCCCAGATCGGCGTCTGGACCATAGCCGCGGTACCTATACAAAAAAATATGCTACACACAAGCTTAAACCATCTCTTGCTGATGAATGATGCGACACCTAAGAAAACGATTTAACCTTTTCATAGGTGCCGCTAAGTCCTTTTACGTTATAAAATTTCCTTGTTTATTGAACTTCAGTAAAAAATAAGGCGAATAGGTAATTGGATTTCTTTGTATTTTGCCGCAAAGAAATTTACTACAAAGTGGTTATATTCCTAAAGAAAATTTCATTTGTTCCAGTTGATTTATAAAGCAGACATTACAGTGGTGTATAGAAACAAAAACTATAATTAAAATAAATCCGTTAAATTAACTAGAGAATAGAGTATTCTTGTTTGGAGACTTAGTTATATTATAGTTCAAAGAGTTGTATTGCTCTACTACTCAATTCACTGCTTACGATCCTATTCTTAGAACATATTTTAAATTTTTTTTTTTTAAATTACCTCAAGGTATGTGCCGGAATCATCGGATCCGGCTGAGTCAAAGGAGCGACTTCGTGCTCCTGGCTGAGGTACCGCCAACAAGGCGCTCGCACCAGATCCTCGCACAGCTTCCAGTTGGATCTCATCGAACGACGCCGACCGCACCTAATTAGGTACATAATTGATATTAAATGAAGACACAAATACAAGCCTACAATTGATGAGAATTAAGCAGCTGTGTAAAATAGCAATTAAGAGGCTTAAAACGTTCACTTTTGGAGAATCGCATTGTAAAATTGACTGGAGTCTAAATAATCTACTGGGGGAGTGCAACACACGGTATAATGCTCCACGTTTTATGCTTGTTGTCATATTCGTAATAACAATCTACGAAAGTGGCTGTTTTAACCCACCTCTAACTACAGGTATATTTCTTTTTTTGGATTGAGCTGAGGAAATAATGATTGAAAATTAATATTTGTTACATATCGATGATCCAAAGCAATTCTGTAAGACTCATGAATGACAAATTGACAAAAAGGTTTAATTAAAACATTTACTAATATTATAAATGTTGAAGTATATTTGTCAGTTAGCTTGTTTACTGGAACATATAACTATTTACATACAACATAGAACTATATATTAAATTTCGCATAAATGCTCATTTGATAACACAGGTTTCTTTTTATTCCAGAAAGATTACTTTACATGAAAGTTTAGAACTTTAGACAGTTACTTTATAAAATGAAGATTTAATTTTATCCAAGTTTTGTTAATTACTTTACTAGGGTGGTTCAAACAAATTCTCTGTGTACTTATTTTACTTTAGGACTGATGTCAATGTTCTGACGCTAAAATGTTTAAAGCACTTACAATTGTCGGTTTAGATAGTTATAAGTTTTTACTACTACATGCAATCAAGTTTGAACAACTAGTTTAATAGATAAATATTATTTATCTACAATATTATAAAATTCAAGCAAGTCGTGGTAGCGTAATAGCTAGCGCACGCGTCCCGTACTCAAAGGGCGCGGATTCGAATCCTGGACGGAACGCATGCACTGCTTAGGCAGTTTTCTGACCTAATATGCATATTGTTACAATTACCACTTACTAACAACGACGAAGGAAAACATCATGATGTGTCAAATCTGCCAAGCCACCTTGGACAAGCGTGGCGGGTATACTGTATATTGGGAGGTCCGAGCCCAGCAGTGGGAGATTTATGGACTATTATTATATTTATTATATTATAAAATTCTAAACATGCCGTGTCTGTACATTGAAGTTATTAAAAAAAACAACTTGAATACACTATATAAACGATGGAGAACACGATGGTTTTTTTTAGATTTCTTCTATATTTGTCGTTTTGTCTGTTTGTTCGGAATTCACGTAAAAACTAATGGGCCCATTTCGATGCAGTTTTCACTGATCGACAGCTTACTCTTAGACTTAGACTCTGCGCTACTTTTTATCTTGGGACCCCGCGGGAATTTTTCTGGAAATTATTTAAAATGGCCAGATTAAAAAAAATCCAATTCCAGTGTGCTTTTTTACTGATCGATAGCAAATTTTATGCAATAAAATGTGATGTTTTTTACCGGGAACTTTTCCGGGAGCGGTTTGAAGTTATTTAAATGCATAAAAATTAAATTATTCCGACACAGTTTCAATTAAAACGATAGCTTACATTCTTCTTTTAAATGCTGCTAACTTTGTGTCCCAGGAATCCCACAGGAATTGCAAGTCAAACGTGGACGAAGTCGCGCGTATACCCTAGTATCTAATAATGTTAGTTATTTATAAATAAAATGGGTGATGTAAGAACTAGATATCTAATTCTAAACATACATGCATATGTCTAAATTATAACGAACTGCTTAAGAATTGGCAAATGGTACACGAAGTTTTATTACATGTGTATGAGGGTGATGATTTTTAATTTTACTCGGATACGTTCACACTAGATATGTTCATAGGAAAGTTAAAATAACAACGTAAATGGAACTAAATATTCGCTTAACAACGTTGAAACGTTTTAATGAAGTAAAAAATTCGTGGAAATCTACAAATAATATGCAATATTCACACCTGCTTTGGTACTTCGAGGCTGCTTTGTGTCTTCATATCGGCGGGTGTGGGCGTTCGTGACCGTTTGAATGTGGTGCGCAGGCGCTGCATGGCGGCCGGGGCGGGCTGCGCGCGCGCTCCTCATCTCGCGGGCCCGCCCCGCCGCCGCCGCCCGCACCACTCGCGCACCACACCCTCACCACAACTGACACATAACACACATCCACTAGAATTAATCAAGTCACACTTAAATTCCATTTATATTCTAAATATGACTGTTATATCTCGTAAATAACATTAGGTAGATATCTACCATCAAGTATTCGTAAATATTCACGTTTTAATTTTAATTCACTTCAAGCAAAAGTTTCAACCAAATTGTAGATCTTTAACTGTGGTCAAACGAAGTTCTTGTGGTAGCTAGAAAAAGCACATTTCGCTATACGGTTTATATTTTCATCACAATCACATAATTCTTCGTTAATAATACAGCTATTGTCCACTTTGAACCACTTAGTATTTTGAAAATAAAATTGCACAGGAAAACCACACTCTCCAAATTCATGAGAAAACTCCACACTTAACACCGTTCAGACCCCAACACTTCATTTACATTCTTATGTAAGAAATAGAGTCATAAAGATAATTTAGCCTCACACAAATATCTTAATTTATTTAGTTACACCACTTTTTGACCTATGCCTACTAACTATACTATTAAACTATTTGGCTTGTACATCTTATTATTCGTCATTTTACTTTAAATTTGATATAAAATTGATATTACTTCTATGGAATTTATGTCATATTAAATCAATACTAAGGCAAATGAATGGACACTAAGGTATAGAAACCCGGCATTACTCATATAACGTGACCATCACTTGAATCACTTAGATCATACATCTAATACTAAACATAACAAATATTTCTGCCACTGCGCATAAATACGTGTGTCTGTTCAAAAGTTAACGAAAACAATAGAAATATTAAATTCATAAACCATGTTCGCAATTACGTTTACGATTAGATGAGATCTTTTCCCACAGTGTGTAATGTTTGAAAACATCTATTAGTGAACCGAAATATTCAAAATTACCTTTGATTTAATCGTACCTACATAAGCGTTAATTTGACTCATCTTTAAAATATACTTTTTACCTCTTCTACAGTTAAGTTTTAAATATTTTGTGAAGTGATTTACTTTACCTATTATTTCACCTACAAAAGTTTAACCCAGAAAGGTTCGAAATAACATTATTATTTTTATACGTAATAAGATAATTCTAAAATAACGCTAATGCTAAGAAGAATTTCGTAGTAAGTGTCACTATTCTTCCACAAGGCTGGTCCCGAATAAACTTTAGGTTTATATCCTGTAACACTACTATAATTCAGAGACAAAATTTGTTCCATGGTCAACTGTCAGTATTGTAAATTATATGGCAATTGCATTAAGACATAACATGTCTATGTTCTAAGGGCAATTGATTCATTCAGCTTCATTCCATAAACTTGCAATCGGAGGGCTACACTCAAACGTTTTTCGTCGTTCGTGTTCGTTTCAGAACTTTTTTGCTTGTTTTTTCTATTTAAATGTGTTTTCCATTGTATGTTCTATTTGTTTTTGATTTATATCTACAATATTATAAAAGTCTAAACATGCCGTGTCTGTAGATAATGGTGGAAAAGACGATGCAATTTTTTTTAGATTTCTTGTCTGTTTCTCTGTTTGTTCGGGATTCACGTTGAAATCGTATTACAGTGAAATGTTATAGTTATAGCATTGAATATTATGCAATAACGAGGTGGTAGTTTTGTGAATTATTAGTATATAAATGTAGGATATGGTAAAGCCAGATATTAAAAATGGGTCGTCACAAGTTTGAAGTTTAAATATATATATATATATATAAATCAATTGTTGTTCGTTAGTCTCGCTAAAACTCGAGAATTGCTGGACTGATTTGGCTAATTTTGGTTTTGAATTATTTGTGGTCCAGTCCAGGGAAGGTTTAAAAAGTGAGTAAATATGAAAAAATGCTTGGAGTATAGTAAAAACAACAATTTCGCTTTCCCTTAGAAACTATTCCTACCTGTCAAACATTTGATGTTCGTCCGTCGTTTAGAAATCAATTAAAATTAAAAATCGTTCAGAAAGTTTTTTTCATTTTTTTGGTTTTGAATGTCTAACGTTTGATGTGCGTTCCGGTTAAGTTTTGACCACATTTTTAACTAAAGTTGAAACATTCTGCAATTATCATTCAGTTTTTTTATTTATTGATTCTGAGGCGGTACAAGTTTGCCGGGTCAGCTAGTCAGTTAATAAAAATTGGGTAAACCGTGCAAGACGTAGGATTCTGTAAAGGTGATAATTGTACGTTTTTTTTTGTGATTTGGCTATAGAATTATAAAAAAACCATTTAAAATACCTTATATCTCAAGAACTCCTCCACAACTTTTTTTTTTAATCCACTTTACTTGTACCTTTTGTCTTTCAACCAATAGTAAAGAAAATAAGCTGTAACTAAGATATAGAATCCGACCATTAATTTATTTACGCAATAAATTGGTTACAGGAAATAATAATAATTAAAGAACATTGTTATAATTTTTCAAGTTTTGAAAAATAATACCCACCCCAGACGAGTATGCACACAAAACATTTATTCATAACTCAGTTACATCTACAGCGGTCACGGCTCAACTTTATTAAAAAAAAATTCACTACACAATTTTATAACAGCATCATATCAATAAATTTGATTTATATAAACCTAATAGTTTTCCAGAAAAAATCAAATGACCGTGACATACAAAGTCAGGCGGGCAGTCGGACTCATGGATTTGGCGATTTCATAAGAGTTCGGTTTTGTCAAAATAGCTAAGAATCCTAAGAATTATTACTACTGTCTTCCCTCTTGGGGGTTGGTATACGCTCACCAATAAGATCCGATATGAATTAATACACATGTTCTATGATATATAATAAGAATAAATCTATTATAAATAAGTAAATGTAACACTAGGTATACCTGAGAGACGAAAAAAGTTAGAAAATATATTAAATTTGTAGTATACTACATAAACAAGTAAGGTATGATGGAATATATTAGAATAAAACTAAACTTATAAATGTGTAATAATAAATAGATAAACCCTAAAATACCTAAAAAGAAATGGAAAACAATTTCCCGACAAAATTACTGTCGTAGAAAGTAATGACATAAAAAATAGTAGAGGGGCAGGTCTACTATTTTTTATTTTATTACTTAAACAATTTTTTTTTTCTTGTTAAAACTTCAGCAAAGTCAAAAATAAAATATACTACACCGTTGAAGAATATCTTAAAGACAAAAGTGTATTAGCTTTTTATTCTAATTTCTGTGTTATAAATTTGTCAACTAAACTTGTTAGGAATTTATTGTTATTATACGTTGCAATGTGAAATTTTGGTATGTCACTCATAATGAAGACGTTCTTCTTTCGTTCTTGTCGTGTTTTGTTTGCTGCAACATTAATATAATTTATTTTATATTTATTTATTTATTTTTTATATATATATGGATGCAGAAGTCGTGGAAGGCCACAACACACCTTCCATGATCAAATTGATCGTGTTCTAGCAGAAGGTGATGTCAGGAGCCTTAAGACCAGACGAACGTGCATGACAAGAGCTATGAATGTCAAAGAAGCAAGTGAGGTGTGGAAGAATAAGCTTGAATGGCGCTCTGTTGTTCGTGCCTACCTCGCAAGGTAACTGGCGTGAAGTTATGTATGTATGTATGTATTTTATATAAAAAAAACTGACAGAGATAAAAAAGATAAAAATGTTTTAACTAGAGATGATGCTGGGAGTGTTGCTTGCTGCTTCTTCTCCTTAAATAATAATAAAACGTCTAAACCAAGGAGAAATGACGTACTTATAGCGCCAACTAGTTACATAGGATTTAGGAACTGTTCAGAATTACCTCTTTTACTAAACGGCCGTCATTCTCAGTGTTGTTCCTTGATATCGGGTGCACGCATGGTGTTAAAAGTTTACTTAATTAGTAGACTTTCATTAAAAAGGCTATCACTTTCCTAGACTCTTTCTGAATGCAGAGAGCGTTAATATATTTATAGTTTAATCCTTATGAATATAATAAATGATAAGTAACTCTGTCTGCCTGTTACGCTTTCACGGAAAAAGTACTAGGAATACTCGATCGGTTTTGCTGTAATTTTGTTTAATTGTAGTTTTAATATCGAAAATGAACATAAATGCTTTTACTTTAATTGCCGGGAGATGGGATAGATTGCGATATAAAATGAAGTTAATCTTTCGGGGGCAAATAGCACTAACATAAAAAATGTGTACAATGTAACCTGTATTAACGCCTGCTTTTTAAACAAAAGGCACGCACAAGATGTTGACCCGCGACGCAGTCGCGTGGTAAACTTTATTGTATATATTAATATTAGGTCAGATACGTCCCACAACTGCACTCGGGCCTTTCTATTATGATGCTAGCAATCTTTAAAATAGTTTGACCGGTGACGGTGAAAATTGACACAGCTTAGTGTTTTTGCACGACGAATCCTTTAATGCTATCTTAACTGTAACTCGCTAATGTAGTAACGTTGCAGCGCGTCTATTTATATACATACTACTAGAGTTTACCGCGCGGCTGCACCGCGGGTCAACCTCTAGTGCGTGCTTCTTGTTTAAAGAACAGGAGTTGTTAATACAGTTTACATTGCACTTAATTTTTATGTTAGTGCTAGTTGCACTCGGAAGTTTAATTTCATTTTATATCGCAAACTATCCCATCTCCGGCCATGAAAAGTATTTATGTCTATTTTCGGTATTAAAACTACATTTAAACAAAATTACAGCAAAACTGATCCAGTATTCCCAGTAGTTTTCCGTAAAAGCTTAACGGAAAGACATATCGAGTTACTATCGCTTTTTTTATAGATGATGAATGTTTATATCTATAAACTTGAGAAATGATTGGTCTTATCCAAACTTTCAACCTTTACTTCACACCGTCTTAGCTATATTTATCTATCCCATGACTATGACAACCACATAAATGACAAAAAGGACAAAAATAACAAATCGGACAAAAATAACAAATCGGACAAAAAGAACAAAACCGACAAATTGAAAAATCAAACAACTCGGACAACTCGGACAACTCGGACAACTCGGACAACCCGGACAACTCGGACAACTCGGAATAATCGGACTAATCGGACTAATCGGACAACTCGGACAAATCAGTCAACTCGGACAAATCGAACAAATCGGATAATTCGGACAAATCGGATAAAAAGGACAACTCGAACAAATCGGACAAATTGGACAACTCGGATAACTCGGACAAATTGGACAAATCGGACAACTCGGACAATTCGGACAACTTGGACAAATTGGACAACTCGGACAAATCGTACAAATCGTATAACTCGGACAATTCGGACAAAAAGGAGAAATCGGACAATAAGGACAAAGAGGACCAAAATGACGAAAATGGAAAATCACAAAAAACCTATCCCACTTTTTGGAATAACCTTTACATAAATCTATCCCATTATCCGGGATAAAAGGTATCCCTTGTGCACCCTCGGTATTAAAATTACATGTATACCGAATTTCAATTAAATCGGTCCAGTAGTTTTTCCGTAAAAGCATAACAAACAGAAAGATAAATATATTTTTATCCCGGAAACTATCCCATTTTTCGGGATAAAAAGTCCTATGTTCATTCTCGGCATCGAAAATATGTATATATACTGAGTTTCAGCCAAATCGGTCCAGTAGTTTTTACGTCAAAACGGAACAGACAGACAGACAGAGTTACTTTTGCATTTATAATATTAATAGGGATTCAACTGATCGCCAAGAGAATATATACCTATAAATATTATATGGTTATTCATCGTATGCTTATTTAAATTACTATTTTTTTGTCAAATAGATTAAGTATTTACTTTGTTTGGTGTTGATATAGAGCCGGTTTCTATATCTTATCGACGGTTCATTTGCTTTACGATTGGTTAAACTTTGACATAAACTTCATAGAAGTAATGTCAAAATTCAACAGATGGCAGGGCAAGTGAATGAATAGTGAGAGATAGGAACCGGCCGATAGCCACATTTATCATATCTATGACGTCACTGCTCCTATTTTATGAAATGCACCGCACACATCGTTACACTACCAAGTAATCGTGGTATGTTTTATGACAGGCGCTTTGACAATATTTAGCTTAAGAGTGCTCTTTCTATAGAATATCTCTATAAATATTGTTACGACCGAGGTGCCGACAAAAGTAGATTCACACCTGCATACCATAAAAGCACACTTGATTATCTTTCCGCATTTGGACTTCTTTTGTTTACTTGTGTTTAAAATTTGTGATTAGAAAACAGCTCATTGTGTATTGTAATCTTTTATGGCAGTCATTAGCCAGGTGTGTCGAACTGATTCTAAGAAATTCGGTCTACGCGGTCGGGCAGCCATATTGTATCAGTGCAGTATAAAGCAATGGCCCTATGGAGAGATCGGCGTCTAGAGTCAAGCGATAGCCACAAGCGAAGCAAGACGTTAGTGACGGACTTTACGCGTGTGATTGAATCGTGCATTACGTTTGAACTGGTTGTGTACATTTATATTTGTACCTGTGTTATACGTGTTTGTATAGTTCTAATAAATTGTATAATAAAAAATTGTGCTGTCGGCTTTGCTGTTCATCCTATATCTGGACGATTGTCTCCAGAGAATAAGATTGATGGATGTTGGGGTGCGGATGAGTGATCTAGTTGTAAGCACCTTGCTTTATGCGGATGATGCCGTGCTTTTAGCCGAATCGCCATCAGAACTGCAAACACTAGTCACAATGATGAAAGATGACTGTCAGGCGAGAGGCTTACATTTGAATGCGAAGAAAACAAAGGTTATGGTGTTTGAAAGAGAAGAAACCAGAACGAATGCAAGGATAATGGTCGATGATGTTATGCTAGAGCAAGTGAATGAGTTTGTATATCTTGGATGTGCTTTTAGCAGGGATGGAAGGTACACCGCTGATATAGAAAGAAGAGTGAATTTGGGGAATAGTGTGAATGGAGCGTTAGGTAAACTTCTAGGCGCTAAGAACCTCAGCCAAAAGGCCCAGCTCGCCGTACACAACGCGGTGCTGGTACCTACGCTCACGTATGGATGCGAGAGTTGGGTATGGAAGAGAGAGCATGAAAGTAGAGTAAACGCGGTCGAGATGCGAGCACTGCGCAAAATCTGCGGAGTGACGCTCGCGGACCGCGTTCGTAATACCGAAGTAAGAAAGAGAGTTGGTCTGAAAGAGAGTGTCGGGGTGAAGGCAAGGAAAGGAATGCTCCGGTGGTTCGGGCATGTGGAAAGAATGCATGATGAAAGAATGACTAAACAGATATACAATGCAAAAGTGGATGGATGCAGAAGTCGTGGAAGGCCACGACACACCTTCCATGATCAAATTGATCGTGTACTAGCAGAAGGTGATGTCAGGAGCCTTAAGAACAGACGAGTGTGCATGACAAGAGTTATGAATGTCAAAGAGGCAAGTGAGGTGTGTAAGAATAAGCCTAAATGGCACTCCGTTGTTCGTGCCTACCCCGCAAGGGAACTGGCGTGAAGTTATGTATGTATAATAATTCTAACGGCATTTTAATTTGAGTCCTGCAACTCGTAACAATATTATAAACGCGAAAGTTTGTAAGAATGTATGGATGTATGTTTGTTACTCTTTTACGCAAAAACTATTGAATGGATTTTGATGAAACTTTACAATAATATAGCAGTTTTTGTTGTACTTTTATTTGTAACAATTTTATGTACAATAAATAATATAGCTTACACGTCAGAATAACACATAGGCTATAATTTATAAAGATATAGTATGAATTATCCAAAATATAACAATTTTCCATCACCACGCGGGTGAAACCAAGGGTGCAGCTAGTAGATTATAAATAAATTAACCAACAATTTATTCTGAATATATCGCCTCTTTGCTTCCATATTGTGATAAGTCGGACTACTCATATCTTTACTGAAGTGAAACTTCTTTAGAGTCGTTATGATTTAGAAAAAATATAGATGTCAATTTAGATCCAAATAAATGACTGTTATATGGAGAGGTGCTTATTATTTCTTTAAATGATTAATGTATTTGAAAGCGCGAATAATACCCCAACAATATTAATAAAAGTTGGAGAAGAATTATCTGTGAGTATATTCTCTGGAGTTTCACTTCTACTGCGTATAACTGCACACACACACGTATACACATTTTTATAGTTAAAACCGCCATTTTCGATTTTATTTTTCATAAAAAAACGTGGTTCATTATATAATAAACTAGCTGACCCGGCGAACTTCGTACGTCCATATTTTCTGAATTCCTAAAAGACTTTGTTTCATGACACAAAAATAAAATCACCAAAATCGGTCTAGGTGATTAGGAGGATTCTAGAACCCGATCTCAGCGCCACCTACCGGTTCTAACTGTGAATCTAAACCATCCGGGGACCCACTCAAACACACACACAAAATTTTATCAAAATCGGATGTATAGATTCTATAAAGGACATACAAACAGACATTCTTTTGTATATATCAAGATTAACCAATAAATAAATAAATAATCGGCAGACAAACGCACATATTGTCTATCCCCAAATTAAGCAAGTTACGCTTGTGTTATGGGTAATATACAACGGACTACTCTGGGGCCGATCCCAGACACCCAGACCATAGTAAATAACGGAGAAAATACGTTTTCCGAAATTTACTATACCAGGAATCGAACCTCTGCGCCTCTGGAGCCTCTGCGTTGCAGTGAGGTAGGCCGACAAAGGCTTATTCCGCTCAACAACAGAGGCCGTCAAAAGTATTCGTTCCGACATAATTGTTTTTTGATGGTTAAAAAAATCTCTCTTTTTATAATTTCAATTTTCAACAACATTATTGAAGAAAAGAACTGATATGGCCACTCAGTATATTATTATTTTAAAAAATTAAGGTATTTTGTTTTATCTGACGTGGACATAAAATCCTAAAAATTAGCAAGTAAAAATCTTAGTAGGTAGGTAGGTTTTTGACTGATTCCACTGTGTGGTGCCCCAATTATTGGGAAAAATGTGTTAAAAAGATCTCAAATAAAATATAATTAAGTACTTCTTTCACGTTACTTGTAGAATCGCAATTGTTATTATTTATATCCATGTATTAAATATTTACAAGTAGTCATTTAAATTAAGTAGGTAGTAGGGATCTTCAGACAGCTTTATTAACGTACATTTCAAATCACTAACCTATGAAAACTATTATATTTTTAGGACAAAGTATCATGTCTTGTAGTAATAGTGTTACATACCGACAAAGAACCACGCACCTGGTTTATTGCCCCTTCCGCAATCGGAGTTCTTTTATTTACTTCGTATTTAAAATTGGCAATTAGACAAGAGCCTATTGTTATTGTTTTCGATTTTGTTGGCCGTTCGCAGGAATAATTAGCCAGGTGTGCAAATTACTATTTCTCGGAAAGCCCAGTGCACGCGGTCGATTTTATTGTACTTGTTTTATGGCCGTCATTAGTGTCGAACTGATCCTTGTTGTTATTGTATTGCGTCGAAGCTTGTCAGGTATGGATCGGCACATTATAAAGCAATGGCCCAAGGCGGAGAGGCACAGTCAAGCGACGATTACGATACTAGCAAGACGTGTGTAGTATATTCGATAAGCGATATAGTGACGGACTATGCGTGTTATAGAATCATGCAGTGTGAACTGGTTGTATCCAGTTACATTTGTACCTGTCTTATACGTGTTTGTACAGTTCTAATAAACTCTATAGTAATTCCAACGGCATTTTAATTCGAGTCCTGTGTAGCTCGTAACAATAGGTATATAAAGTAGGTACTTTATTCCATTCAAAACAGCAATTGATTGATACATTGAACATATACGACCGAATACAACATAAAAAGGCCACTCATGAATAATTGAGTGATTTCCAATCGCTGAGAAATTAGAAGGAAAATAAATGATTTCTCTCGTTTTCGTTTTCAGTTTTCTTTCAATAGATATTTCCTATAGAAAATTTTGATTGAATAGTAATCAATGAAGACGCATATAAAATTCTTGCTATCCTAATGCCACGGCTTCATCTGCGATAATGTTACAGTACATACATACATTCATAACTTCACGCCAGTTCCCTTGCGGGGTAGGCACGAACAACAGAGCGCCATTCAGGCTTATTCTTACACACCTCCTTATAATGTTATAGATATAGGCCATTTCACGCAGATATGGCCATGAGCTTAATGCGTTATTTCAGCTGCGTCATTGTTAATGACGTTAAGTATTGACACATAATGTATGTATATACACTAATGTGGCTATTCGTTAACGGCGTTACTTGGTAACGCTTTACATAAGACTCATTTGCGCCACACTCTAAATCTTTAATCGCAAATTTAATAGAATAGAATAGAAATTAATCATCGCAGATGAAGCCGCGCCATATCAAAATGACTGGATATGTGTAATTATTTTGATTGGATTAACTACATTATTCAATGTTAAATATATTGTGACTTCTGCGACAGCTGCCATTGAAACCAGGTCTCTACAGTTAATTAATATTCAATAATGAAATGTAGGTATGTACGTACATACGTAACACAATGTCATTACAAGGAGCGTAAGAATAGTGACATTCCGTGGGTCGTGTTAGTTGATTAATTATTTATATACATGCGATTACGCAAATAAAATAATTGGTAAATATCATTCTGTTGGCTTCAACACAGTTACAAAAACGTACGCGGTTGTCAATAAGCAAAAGTTATTATTGTTACGCAGGACTAATTTTGTTATTTCAAATACGATTAAGGCGTGAAGTTTATTTGCATAGTACCATTTTAAATTAAAGATAGTCTGACCGGCGATTATCACTATCTACACCATATAGTAATGCATCCTTTTTTTTATCCAGGGGAAATCCACTGGAGGATCATAAGGCGCGATAAGGGCAGAAACTTGGGGGGATAATTCGCGACCCGTGTGTGGGATTCGCCAGATCGGGGTTGGCACCAGCATGCCCAGTCAGAACTGGTGCCATGCTGTTGCTACCCCTGGTTAGGGGTACCCACTAAAACCCCTGGGTGTTCCGTCCGTCGCCTTATGCCAGGGCTACGGGTATATGACCTAGCCTCTCGGCAGCCCTGGCAGGCGTGGGCCCCCCTCACGAGGCCTCTTCCATTGCCGGGGGCTTTTCCCCCGGCATCGTCATGGTCTCTTTGGCGTGGGGCGGTCTGTAACGCGCCCCACGGGAGGAGAGATGACCGCGCACGGAACACTCGCGCTCTCATTTCGACGGCATATGCAGGTGAGTGAGAACCCCTATACCCCAAGGGGCCCCATCCGCGCCGCTCGCTTACGGTGGCCGAAGGTCGAAATCCGCACTCCGGCGTCGGCGCGTCCTCCTTTGGCGGGAGCGGTGCAACGACGTCCGCTCACGCTCCCGCTCCGCCTCCTCCTTCGTAAGCATAACGCGCTCGCAGAAGGAGGAGACGGCGTCCCATCCGGTTGAGCTCCCGACCATGGTGCGTACCACGGCCGGGAGCGAGATAGTATTGCATCCAAGGACAAGCCCCGGTCAGTGTAGGACTATTGTTGGAAATGAGAACAAAAATTACCGGGCTATTGGGGTGAACTGCTAGTGGAACTAGGTATTTGGGCTATGGGGTTCTGGCGCCTGCCTGTCACAGTGTTCGGAGAACATGGAAAAAATGGGCAGACGGTGATTGGCCACTTCCTGCATAGGCCCCAAAAAAATGCCGTACAAGATTAGCGAGGGGCAACATGGATATAAGTGGCTAAGGGTTCTTTTTTTTTTTTACTATACGGGTTCAGCAGACAGGCAGACGGCCCACCTGATGGGAAGCGTTTACCATCGTCTGTAGACATTTGTAGCACCAAAAGTACTACAAATGCGCTGCTGCTCTCGAATTCGACACTGGAACCTGGCCACTAAAGCCGAAACACAACTCAAGGTTGTTATGGCAGCATACTCTAGACCAAGGGTGGTAGCCATCCAGGCGGGCAAACACCATAAAACCAGGCTGTGGATTGTTTTGTCGCTTCTTACGACAAGCCGACTGGCCGCAGGAAAATGTATTCTTTCTCCGTTCCTGTACGGATAACAGGTGAGATGGCTGCAGGTTCACCGAAGCTGCTTCCGACGTTATGCCATTTATCACTTCTACCTCTTGAAAGCTTAGCACTAGCGATCGCCACTCAGTTCCGGCTGGCTACAGAAGAAGGTGTCGTTATACAACTAAGGCTTTGCCGAAAAGCCCCCCTGCGGGTTTATTATTATTATAGAGTATAAGTACATTGTACATATATACAAAATATATTTTTGGTTGCACTTTTAAGTTACTTTCGATTCAGTTCTAATTTTATGTTGAATTGATTTAGTAGCAGACTAGCAGGTCATTCTAATGAATTACGACATCCGCTTCCCGCTTACTAATCATACTCTGGTAATAAAAACTTTGAATGATAAATTGATTTACGTGCTCCTGAATCCACGCCCATAATTCTAATGAATGAATGGAGGAACAATCTAAGTTTCAATGAAATCGTAACTAAAAAGTTCGCTGAGATATTTCTACGATGGACTATAATATAAGTATATACATCTAATGTTGATGAAATTTCATAAGACAAATTACAAGTATACTCATACAAACATGGGAAATGGTACAACTGATGTTATAGTTATGTAATGTTAGAAACTATAGTTTCAGTTAAAATGTAATCAGATATATGCATATTAAAGATATTGTTTTATTTTATTTTATTATATAATTACGAACAGCTCGTAAAATAAATAGTTCTATGGTACATTTTATATTTTAGTTAGAAGATATATAACGAATAATAAAAGAAACCTGAGCTTCGATAACTAAGTAGTACATACATTGATATCCAGTTCTCAGATCTAAGAGACACGAGCAACGAATTTAAATAATTTAAAGTCCACATTACTTATTTAAACCTCGGATAAAGGACTTATTGAAGCGTTCCCGGGAGACAACACGCACTCGCACATAAATTGAGCACCATGAAAGAATTTTTACTCATTCTTGCTTTCAGAGGTGGAGGTAAATAATGAGCTTAATATGAGGAGAAACAAAATGACTCGCATAAAGCTGGCGAAAATCCCCAGTGACATACTGATGAGTCTGTTAGCACATAGAGCGAATATATGACCATGTACGACTGTGCGTGTACAAACGTATCTTGTAGATACTGATTACCTATTTTACTTACCAAATACTCTTAAATAAATAGTATAGATTCCGTATGTCTTCCGTTAGCAGTTTTAATACAATGTTTACATTATGTTTAGCTTACTGATCTTATCTATATCTAGATATGTCATAACTGGAATTACTAATACTAACACGTGTCGATATTTTGGGTTCTAGCAAAAATATAGTGAAATAAGAAGTCAAAATTTATTGAAGAGGTTTTAGCGAGAAGAAGACATTTTAGCGATGAGGCCGCCCTTTGTAATTGTAACTACTGATCAAAATTTTGAATAACTGAAACTATACAAAATATACACTGACCGACTCATAAACTGCATCAAAGCAATAGACGACTTTGAAATAAATATTTTAACCAAGTATGCAAACTTTCTATACAGATTTAAATTGAAACCTCTAGATTGGTTCGTGAACTTTAAAACAGCGTAGAGTCATATCCTTAAGTTTAAGTTTCTGTACTGGAAAGGACCTTAAGACTTTTTTTGAAGAAAAAACAGAAATTTAAGGAAAATGGTTTAATTAAAAAATTGGGTTTAACAATAGACACAAACTTTATGCAAGGGTTTATTTATGTTTAAATAAGGTGTATTACCTCCACATGCCCTTATTACGGATTCTAATCGGTTCCGCATAGATTTTATTAGGGTTATTAAAAGATCTTGCGGAATATTGTCCCATTCTTCTGAAAGTGCTGTTCTTAGTGCTGTCGTGGGCAAATGGTTTCTCGCATATACAGCTCTTTTTAAATTGTCCCAAACATGCTCAATGGGATTAAGATCCAGGCTGCGTGCTGGCCAATTCATTGTACGTATCCCAACCTCTTCGCAATATTGTCGAACTTGTGCAGCAGCGTTATCCGGTAGCCGGGCATTATCCTGCATTAAAGTAAAATTTTCGCCTATGAATCCCATGTAAGGCACCACGTGATCTTCTAAGATCTCTGTTATGTAGCGATGTACAGTCAAACCCCCTCTATTACCGTTTTGACGGACCATGTCTATGAACACAAGTTCTGTTCGCCCGTTCATCGATATGCCACCCCAGACCATACACGAACCGCCTCCAAAAGGAACACGCTCCTCAATGCAACTTTGAGCATATCGCTCCCCACGTCGACGATAGACTCTTCTGCGACCATCTGCACCATATAAACATGTCCTACACTCGTCCGTAAACAATACGGAGGTCCATTGCTCTTCTGTCCAATTCAGGTGATCGCGCGCAAATCTTAAGCGAGCTTGTCTGTGAGCTACAGACAACTTTGGACCATTTGCTGGTCTAAAAGGGGGGATTATCCGCTTCCTTTAACCTTCTTCTTATTGTTCGTGCACTCACGTTTACTCCACGCACTTCATTAAGCTCTGTTTTGATGTTAACAGACGTGAGGAAACGATTTCGCAGGGAAGTTGTGACAATAAATCGGTCATCACGACCGGTGGTCGCTCGAGTCCTGCCTGTACCACGTCTCCTTCTGTAAGAACCTGTCTCCACAAACCTTCTGTATATTGTAGAAACCGTAGACTGGTTTAAATTTAAATTTCTACCAATCGTTCGTTGATCCAAGCCCTCCCGCACCAATGCTACAATTTGAGCCGCTTGTTCGGACGAAGTATCCATATTATGGTTCAAAAACTCTCGATGAGTTAAAAAACTAACCCAACAATTCTGCCGGTAACAATAATTCAATTGACAAAAGAATAAAAAATCAATGAGAATCAATTTAAAACTTTGCTATAAATAACACGCAAATCTGATACTACGAGTAAATTTTCTTTTCCCGGCTATATTCATTTACTGCAGTTCTATTTTTAAATTTTCCTTTTTTTTTGAGATTAAGAGCCAGTCTCTCCATATTTATATAATTTAATCTAAAAAGTTTGCATACTTATTAAAAAAAATCATTTCAAAGTAATCCTGAACTTTGATTCAGTTTATGAGTCCGTCAGTTTATAATATGGCTACAAGAAGTTTTTTTATATTATTTATCATTTAATTAATTAATTACTAACAAATCTACACCTATTAGAAGCTACTTATAGTACAGTAAAGTGCCAGTGTTTTAATTAAAGTGTCTTCCACTTAATATTATTTTTAACCTGTTGGAAAAAAATTCTAAAGACCACTTTTCCAGCGAATAAATGTCTCTCAACAAGATTTAATGACTTTACTAATTAATTTTCCTCCTTCATCAGCCGTGACGAGCCTTGAATTAAGACAAGTGACTCATTTCCAGAACTGTCTTGGCATTTGAAAGCAGGCTTAACACGTTTCGGCGTTATACGAAAAAAGCGCCATACATTTTTAAACAAGTACTCACCTAGAAACACATTACACTCGCGTGATGTTACACGATTAATCCACCGTACATTTATATGCATGCCATGTATGTAATAATTAAGTGCCGCAAGTCCCACGCATGTTGCCTCCCAGTCAGCCCATCTGCTTATTAGTCCATACATGTTTTATTATGGCCATGACTGTAAGCAAACAATAACTGTCCCGCCAATTTCATCTATAATGCGGTTCCGTAGCCATTTTGTCAAAAATAAAACCCATGGACAATGGACAAAAATGTCAATTTTCATATTATTATTTTCTTTCACTTCTACAAACCTTCTACTCAAAACATTCTCAGACTAATATAAGTATATATAACACTTGTACAAACTAACTTCGGTTTAGTGTTTTTTTTTTATTGCATGAGCTCAGCCGACAGGCAGACGATCCACCTGATGGAAAGCGGTTACCATCGCCTATGGACATTTTTAACACCAAAGGTGCTGCAATGTGCTGCCGCTCTCTAAAGGAAGACTGGAGCCTGGCCACGGATGCCGGAACACAACTCAAGGTTGTTATGGCGGCATATCGTAGAGCAGGGGTGGTAGCCATCCAGCCGGGCATATATCCCACTACCTGGTCGTGGGTTGTTTTGTCGCCTCTTACGACAGGCCGCCCGGCCTTTCTCCATTCCTGCACGAATAATACTAATAATTATTATAAATGCGAAAGTTTGGGGGATATTTGTTGCTCAATTACGCCAGAACGACTGAATGGATCTGGAAGAAATTTGGCACAGACATAGATTATTATATGAAATAGCATATAAACCACTTAGTTATCCCAGAAAATGTATAGTTCCCGTGGGATAACTCTGTCTATAAAATTTGCATTGACGCAAGCGAAGCCGCAGTCAAAAGCTGTGTTAATATATTGCTAATCATTACGGTCATACTTTGAATAGTTCAAAATCACATGTTTTTGATCATGTCTAGTATCAATCTTCAAAATAGTGGATTTTATTTGACAACACGTTTCCCCTCCAAAATATTTGTGTCTGCTATTTGTTACTATTGTAACTTTAGGTATATTTTTTATGTTTTTTCAGATTTCTTGATGTGTAGGTTTCATCGCGATAGTGTTCTTCATCGTCAACAGGTGCTAATTGTAACGATATGCTTATTAAGTTATAAAAAATGTCGAAGTAGTATATACGCTTTCCGTAGAGGATTCGAATATTGTATGGCAGTAACAACATTTAATAAAATAGGTACTATAATAATATTAGCGAATTACTGCTAAGGGGGTTCAACATTTTTACTAAATAAATTATACTATAGCGTAAATGAATATATTAATGATAATAATACAAAATAAGAGAATAACATTGAAATTTTCAAATTTAATACTTTATTTACTTGTTTTTAATTGTTTTAAGTTTCAGTATTCTACTTATAGTCTTGAGGGACTATGAGTAGAATACAATACAATTAAGTTACGTTTTCTTGCATTGTATTCGACTATATGTAATTTAATATAGCTTTGTACAAATTATGTATAGATATAGTTTAGAATATTAAAATTTGTTTATATTGTTTTAATATTTCTTTTTTATTTATCACTCATGTAGATATACATACTGAAATTTATTTGGAAGCATTAGTGTAGGATTATAACTTGAAGACATTTAGTTACTGTTTGCATGTCATGTGAATGCCAAAACATGCTGGAGACTTTATATCATGAAATACCTATTCATGTACCTATGCTTTTTCAAATGAAGATTGGCTGATTGAAACCACATAATTAAAATGAAACGCGGGGGATCCGTAACCTCTACGCTACCACGATCTCAACTGGCTTCCTGAGTTGTATTAATGAGCAATTACAAAGGCAAATCCCAGGGATAATTATATGCTGAGGATCAACATTTAAAACGGAATATGTAAATTTGAAGAACAACCCTCAAGAGTGAGGTATTTATAAAACCTTTTAAATTCCGCGGTGCTTATAACTTATTACGGACTTCCGAGGACAGCCACAATAGCAGATCACATAATATTCCAAGCACGAAAGTTGTAAACAAATTTCCAAAATAAATATTCATAATTTATTATACGTTTCGTCATCCGTCGCCGCAATTTATAATAAACCAAAATATACCCGTTACTTCGTCGACGCTTGACTTGAAATTCCCGCGGGATTCCGGAACGCAGTATCGCAGCATTAAAAAAAATCAAACTATCGTTTTAGTGGAAACTGTGTCGGAATAAGCTAATTTCTATGCATCCGAACAACTTCAAACCGCTCCCTGGAAAACTCCCGCGGGATTCCCGGGACAAAAATATTACTTTACACTTTTTTTTGCCAGGTGGTATAGTATTTGCTCGACTGGATGGCGACCACCCCTGGTCTAGAGTATGCCGCCATAACAACCTTGTGTTGTGTTCCGGCATTAATGACCAGGTTCCAGTCTCCTTTAAGAGAGCAGCAGCGCATTTGTAGCACCTTTGGTGTTGCAAATGTCCATAGGCGATGGTAACCGCTTTCCATCAAGTGGGCCGTCTGCATGTCTGCAGAACTCCTGCAATAAAAAAATAAAAAATATATATTATGACATAAATTTATTATTAATTAGTAAAAAAATCACATTGGAATTCGATTTTTTTTCAGCTGACCTTTTGAAATCATTCCCAGAAAAATTCTCACGGGGTTCCCAGGATAAAAAGTAGTGGAGAGTTTAAGTTTAAGAATTAGCTGTCGATCAGTGAAATAAAATAAAAATAAAAAGCCTTTTTATTTGGTCCATAATAAACATATTACAATATAAAATAATTTTTAAATGTAATTTTTTTATTCGTCAATTTATTATTATTATTTCTTTTAATATTCTATTTTTTACGTGTATCCTGAACAAACAGACAAGAAAACTAAAAAAAAATGCATCGTAATCTCCATCATTTATATAGTCTATTTCAGTTGTTATATTTAAAAAAGCTTCAATGTACAGACACGGAATGTTTAGAATTTTATAATATTATAGATATCATAATGAAAAGGTTTTAATTTTTGTTCGACCAGTTAAACATTCATTATGGCTATAATTAAGTGTCGACAAAGTAAATTGTTTCCATAATTACATATTCACGCATTTAGGCTACGTTCTACTTTTTTTAAGTACACCGTGAAATAATTAATGTAGTTTGTTTAATTCAATAATAGAGTACATTAGGTATTCCAGGCGGTTTCGCTCGTTTAAACTTTGGAACCATAATTTTTGGAAACTACATCCCATTTTTATACATAAAAGTATTTATCATTCATTCCTCTTATCGAAACTAAACACACCAATTTTGATGTTAAGGCATTCATCCAGCTTCACTTGTATAAATTTTTCGTCTGCCGCCACTGAAAAATCCCAATTATTATCGAAAGTAAATAGTGTTCCTTTCGCCTTTTCCTATTATTTTACCGTCGGCACAGTATGTATTTTCTTTTTATACTTGTCTAATCTTGCTATTGAAAGAAATCACTTTATTGAAGACTTTATTGTAAATGTTCTTACAATTTAATAATTATATTCTATATATATCTATAATTATAAAGAAAGTCACATTTTAACGTTATTAGTACGATCAAAAACGTTCAGTTGTGACCGAAAAAAGAAGGGGCAATATTTTAGTGTTGCTATACTAAGCAAATCTGGTACACAACCTTTGTCCCTTCGCAAACCATGTTATCCTTCACACAATCTATCCATCTTTTTTTGTTCTTATATCCATCGATATCCAGTTGAATATTCTTTTTGACACAAGATTGTCATCCCTTATTGTGGCTTACTGAATAAAGTATATGTACCTATATCGAATAAATTATCAAGAAAAGTAGACATTAACAATGAATATAAGGATAAATTAAAATAGTAAAACCAATAGCAAGCAAATATTCCTTACTCGTTATTGACCAAGCTACTGTTTACATTTACTAAATATTGTTAGTAATACATTAACAAGTTTCTTTTTATTGCAGGAGTTCAGCAGACAGGCAGACGGCCCACTTAAAGAAAAGCGGTTACCATCGCCTATGGACATTTGCAACACCAAAGGTGCTACAAATGCGCTGCTGTTCTCTTAAGGGAGACTGGAACCTGGTCACTAATGCCGGAACACAACTCAAAGCTGGTATGGCGACATACTTTAGACCAGGGATGGTAGCCATCCAGTCGGGTAAATGTCCTACCACCTGGCTGTGGGTTGTTTTGTCGCCTCTTATGACAGGCCGCCCGGCCGCAGAAAATTGTATTCTTTCTTCGTTCCTGCACGGATAGTACTATTATTATTATTGTATGTCTTCCAAGACCACGGGCCATAAAAATGACCCGGCCATTTGAAGGGCTTGCGTGGAGCCATGGGGAGGCCAACACGTAGAGGCCCCTTGACAAATTTAATGTAAATGTGACGTGACACTGACCGACGATTATCCCTGTCTACACCATATAATAATGCACCCAAGGACAAGCCCCGGCCAGTGTAGGACTATTAAGGGAAATGATGAGAAAAAGTACCGGGCTATTAGGGTGAACTGCTAGTGGTGCTAGGGGTCTGGAAATATGGGGACTATGGCGTCTGCCCGTCGCAATGTTCGGGGAACATGGAAAAATGGGCAGACGGTGACTCGCCACGCCCTGCATGGGCCCCAAAAAATGCCATAAAGACAGGGGCAACATGGGTGTGAGTGGGTAAGGGGTGTAGAGAGGTGGGCTACAGGTTCACCGAAGCTACTTCTGACGTGATGCCATTTATCACTTCCACCCCTGGAGCTTGAGACTTAGCTCTAGCGATCTCCACTCCGTGCCGGCTGGCTAAGGCATGCACGGAGGTGGGGGCCTTGCCTTGGCCCCCGGGGTCAGGTACGAGGTGTCGCTACTCACCTAAGGCTTCGCCACAAAGCCCCCCTGCGGGTGTATTATTATTATTAGTATTTACACGTTGCTGGACATTTTAGACTTTTACCATGTAATTGGCGGTACTTTCAAATATTTTATAGGACTTGAGTGATACGTGGAACGAGGCAGACACAGTTGTTCTACGAATCGCCAGGTGCAACGTTCTTAAGTAAACTGAGTTAGTGGTGAATTTATGTAACTCTTTATGTATTGGTTTTTTTTAATTTTTGGTAAATTTGCATAAAGGCGGAACCCGAAAACTATGCGTTTTTTATATACAAAAATATAATTATGGTTTGCTATGGTATAATACTAAAATTAAAATTGTCGGAAAGCCTTCATTTAGGCACATAATTAATAAACAATACAATTACCTTAAAATATACACAGACTGCCTACTATGCTAATATTATTATTGTAAAGTAATAGGGCACGTTGCTAAACACTTGTGATTTTGAGCACAAACACATAAGTTAACTTAAAAACAATCAATATCTAACTTTATTAAATTTTAAAGCACATTTTATTAGATTAAAAACTACAAAACACTTCCCAGTTCCCAATTTCCCATAAAAAAACCGCCATACAATATAAACTATTATTTTATGTTTAAGGCTTGGCAACTAGGCCTTTAAGCCAGACGCCGTTGTATTGTGTAGGCTACAATCGACGTTATTCAACGGAGTTCTTGTGAAAACTTGAAAGGCCACATTTGGCTATATAGTTCACATTTCTTGCAAAAACACATAATTACTACTCAAAAACTATCAATATCCTACAACTATTGTTCATTTTAGAGTAATTTTACACAGTTTTTAGAAAATAAAACTGCACAGCACACGTCTCCTTTCAGTTCCCGCCAAAAACTCCACACCATAAACTAAACTACACTGCTAAATAGTGTTGAGACTGCTAAAGACAAATCTTTTTGTTGTCATTTAGTTTATCAGAGTGGCAGGCAAAGGAAATAAATCCATACAGCGTTGTCTGATGTATTCTTAATAAAAAATAGGCTGTTTGGATTTATTTCCTTTGCTTGCCACTCTGATGAATTAAATAACAAGAAAAGTCTTTAGTTAAGAAAAAATACTTTTTGGCGGGAAGTAGAAACAAAAAGGATACAATTAGCTTTAAAATACTTAAATTATTATTATGTCGTCTGCATCAACAAGTAATAGTGATATTTGTGTAGGATGTAACTTAAAAATTATCGATGTTGGTCACATGTTACATAAGCAAAAAGAATCCCAAGAAACTATATGAATATTTAATTGTACATAATGTTTTACCAAGTAATACTAAGTGTAAAAAGTGTGGACAATTGTGTAATATAAATTATAAGTCAGGACTATTTACTTGTAATAAAATAAATGAAGAACTAGCTAAAAAACATAAAAAAAGCCTCAAAAGTGTAATTATAAAATGTCGTTATTTAAGGGAACATTTTTTGAAAATGTTCATCTAGCTAAGTGGAAAATATTTAATTATGCTTATTTATACTTAAGTATACCGCGTAATAGATGTACATTTATTACAAATGATTTAAACATTAGTAATCACACATATTGCGACTGGAGTAGTTTTATCAGGGAAGTATCTATAGACTGGGCTATATATATATATATATATATAATATATATATATAATATATATATAATATATATATATATATATAATATATATATATAATATAATAATCGGCAGACAAACATACACATTGTATATCCCCAAATTAAGCAAGTTACGCTTGTGTTATGGCTAATATACAACGGACTACTCTGGGGCCGATCCCAGACACCCAGACCATAGTAAATAACGGAGAAAATACGTTTCCGAAATTTACTATACCAGGAATCGAACCCGGAGCCACTGCATTGAAGTGAGGTAGGCCGGCAAAGGCTTAGCCCGCTCAACCACAGAGGCCATTCATGTCAAATAGGTGGTGAAAGCGTAATAGTCGAAATTGACGAGGCCAAATTTGGACGTCGCAAATACAACAGAGGCAGGATAGTGGCTGGACAATGGGTTTTTGGCGGAGTCGAAAGAAATAATAAAAAAAGCAATTCTTTATCCCAGTACAGAAAAGAGACAGCGACACCTTAATTAGTTTAATTAAAACGCATATCAAACCAGGGTCTATAATTTATTCAGATTGTTGGAAAGCGTATGACAGCTTATCGCTAGAAGGTTTTGAACATCTAACTGTAAACCATAGTTTAAATTTCGTCGATCCTGTCACTGGTGCACATACCCAAAATATTGAAAGGTTGTGGCGAGATATAAAAGCTTATGTGCCACAGTACGGTCGCCGTGAAGAACACTTCACTGGATATTTAGCAGAGGCTAGATTTCGCCAAACTTTCACTAGCGCTGGCAACAGATTCCACGAGTTTTGGAAGGCAGCTGGTATACTATATCCTCCCTAAAATTAGGTAAGTCCTTATGAATATTAATATATAATATCACATCAAATACACTTATTTAGGTTGGGTTAGCTTCAGACTAGAGCTCAAACATGCCAATGTTAGCAACCCAAAAAATAGGTTGTGAGGGACGGTCGAAGGTTGCGACCAATGAGAAGGTCAGTGGGTTAGGTTAGGTTAGCTTCAGACCAAAGCCCAAAGGCAGAATCGACTTTAACCATAATTAATGGTAACCAGTCAGTTCTGCCACTCGCCGGCCGCTGCGGCGGCACGCTCGCTTCGCTCGCTCGGCTCGTGGGCTTTGGTCTGAAGCTAACCTAACCCACTATCCTTGTCACAGGTTATACCTTCGACCACCCCTCACACCTATACTTTGTTCTGCTAACATTGGTATTGCATGTATTCTGTAATTATATATACAAACTAGAAAAATATATTAATTATCGTAGTTACAATAATGTGGAAAATCTAAAATTCCATACTTTCATGTCATTCAATGATCTTCAGATTGGTTGAATAATATTGATATTCATGCTGTAGTATGGATTTAGTGTCTTTGCCTAAAAGGTAGCAAAGTGAAGTAAAAACTTTGTCTCTTATATTATTAATCTGAGGTTTCACCTACAAATTACAAAATATGGGAGTTTTTTTCGGGAACTGGAAGAAGACGTTGTGCTGTGCAGTTTTATTTTCTAAAAATGTGTAAAATTACTCTAAAATGAATAGTTGTAGGATATTGATAGTTTTTGAGTAGTAATTATGTGTTTTTGCGAGAAACGTGAACTATATAGCCAAATGTGGCCTTTCGAGTTTTCACAAGAACTCCGTTGAATGACGTCGATTGTAGCCTACAATACAACGGCGCCTGGCTTAAAGGCCTAGTTGCCAAGCCTTAAACATAAAAAACAATGACAAAATATGGTGGTTTTTTATCAATGCCGTAATAGTTGATTTTATAATGATTAATTATTTTGATCATGTCATATATGTTACATTTGCAGACTAATCCCGAAATTAAACAAGTGATTGTGTTTTTATCAGAACTAGGTGAGTCGTGTCGCTAAAATTGAACATTATTTTTATTGATATGACGCAGGTTTTTAACGTAAT
This sequence comes from Dendrolimus kikuchii, assembly GCA_019925095.2. Lineage (NCBI taxonomy): Eukaryota > Metazoa > Arthropoda > Insecta > Lepidoptera > Lasiocampidae > Dendrolimus > Dendrolimus kikuchii. The sequence goes on from CM034394.1 coordinate 15,178,151, forward strand.
TAATTGTATTGTTTATTAATTTTTACCTAAATGACGGGGTTCCGATAATTTTAGTGTCCTTATTATACCATAGCAAACCATATTTATAGTCTTTAAATACAAAAAATGCATAATTTTCAGGTTCCGCGGTTTTCACTTCTACCATTGTTTTTATACTGTGTATATTTGAGATGATATAAAGACCTTTTAAATAGTGATTTAATAACTGCGAGGTATGCGGAGGTTGGAGGCTCCTCGGGCAAGTTGGCCCAATCTTTGTGTCATATCGGTAATATAATATACAAATATGTTGCTATAAAATGATTGAGTAGAATTGATATCTTGTTTCTATCTATATCTATCTATATTGAATATCTTGTTTCTGTTGTTACGATATGCATTTATTCATATATTTTGCGATGTCTCGATGTCGCTAACACTATATACAAATAAAAGTTTATTTATGTATAAAATCAGTATAACATTCGTAAAAAAATGTCAGGTACAATAAATAAGTAATATTTTATAACCAAACCATTAAATCCCAGTAGTAGTAAAGCAAAGTATAATGCTCCTCAACAAAATCCCAAAAACTTTCAAGAGCTTTTAGTAAACAACTTTAAGAAATAATTAAAGCGTAAACGTTTATGTAAGAAGGCTTATTATATGACGAAATACTTTCTAGACGACTGTACTAAAGGGGAATAATGCGATCTAGTGACCGGATTATTCCATCATTATTAGATCTTGGTAGTCCAAGTTCTTTCAGAAATTATACAGAATATTTTTGTTAAACCTTACGTTATACTTCATAATACATTGAAAAATTAAAAAACTACGAATGTATGTATAATTGTTTATACTGAACGAATACAGGATTAAATATATATGAAAAATTAACATATTTTTGAGGAGCATCAATTTTTTTTTTGAGGAATCATGACTTCCAATCAGTATATGATCTGTAAGATTCAATTTTGGAATAAGTATGTTTAGTTTCTACCGCCTTTTTACCTTTACGAAATACTACGGAAATTTAAATCCATTTATGATATAATTAGTACTTACTACTCGTTAAACATGGCCATGTTTCGCTGTGGCTCAGTCTGATATTAATTATCGGGGAAGTATCTATCGATTACTTTACAGTTTTTGCGACAAGCAGCTCTTTGAACGATGCTCTAATATTGACACTACATAAACAAAATATGTTAAGACAAGTAGGTGCCTAGATGTCCTTGAAGTCAGTTTGACTTATTAAAGGCATTCTAAGCTTATTTGAAGCTTTTTTATAGTCCATACATACAAAAATGGTCAATTGGATATTGCCTCTTGATTTTTAACTATGTACCCTCATAAAATCAGGAAAAGAGCTTATGCCACGATACCTTGGCATTGAATAATGAATGAGGCTAGACAAAACATTTGTCCCATTTGCAGAATGGCTGCCACGTTGACGGCTAGCATAAACACTTTGTTGGAAGAATGTGGGTTTTAAATCCGCTGCTTGTATAGGTTGCAAATGTGTGTAAAAAATATGATTGTTGCTTTTATATTGTTTAAAAAATACGGATCATATTTCGGATTAAATGTTGTGCGCAACGAGATGCTTATAATGTGTTGAAATATAAACGTATTATCCAACGCACACGGCATTATAGGGACGCACGTCGTTTCAATTTTATCAATTTTAGGTTAATATTGAGTTTGATGGGAATTCCAAGAATAATGTTTTGCCGTGTATTTTTTTATATTGTAATTTGTAAAGAAAATGTCAACTGTTCAGAGAAATATTACTGAGCTTCCCTTCAAGTTTCCACTAAAACTTTAGGTTTGAGTTTTTAATTAAGCTTAACTACAGTCCAAGAATGCGGGCATAAAGTGTATTTCATAAATTAGTTCTTACAATGATGCTTTGTCTGTGGCCTAAACCAGTTATTTTTTGTGTAAATATTAAAATAAGTTACACATGTCGTTTTTTAAACTTGCTAAGCCGCTTTGGACAACCGTGGACAACAGTGGGACAGTTAGGGGCTATTATTATGTGTCTTTTTAAGCCTTCGTATACATCTGTGTCATTTAAGCCAGCTAAGTCTATTTTATTTCTTACGAGCTGACCCGTGCCCACTTCGCTGGGTGTTACTCGAGATAAGCCAACATATAATTGTCCATGGGAAAACCACTTCTTCCCGTGCCCACTTCGCTGGGCGCTCCTCGAGATAAGCCAACATATGGCTTGCCCATGGGACACTTCTTTCTCAAATCAATGCGCACCAGAGAGAATGTTTGACCCTGAGACTTATTTATTGCTTAGTCAGCGTATGCCGATAAATCAACGCTTAATCCCTTTTTTTTCGGAATTGACATTTCAGATTTATACATTAATATATAATATTAGTCACAATCAAATAATTATAGCCTATGTGACTCAAGAATAATATAACTTTCTACTGGTGAAAGAAATTTCAAAATCGGTTCAGGTAGGCCATTGAAATGTTACATTTTTTTAGGCCTTAGCGTGTGTTTTTCAGAGGATGCAATTTTATTTTTTGATGTGTAGGAGGGGGGGGGGGGTCATTATAAGTTTTTAAAACAAACGGTTTTCGCGCTCTATCTCGTAAAGTAGCAACCAAAGGGAAAGGGAAAAAGGAATGTTAAGAAAATGATAAATTATATGAATAAAAAAATATATAATAGAAAACTACGCCTAATGGTTGGTTTTCACCGTATTCTTACGAATATTCAAGAACCCGTTCAACTCCGGAGCGCTGTAAAACCCGATAAATTAATGAGATTAAACAAATTTGTAATGGAAATTATTTGTAAAAAACTCTCTATAAGATGGCTCTGATGTCATTTTATTGTAAAATGACCAGAAAAAAGTTATAATGCCCAAAAGAAAATTTGTTCAAAGATTTCAAGTTAGTTTTGTTTATAACTTTTTTATTTTTCATTTTATGATAAAAAAATAATAAGAATAAAGTTGTATATAATTTAATTTGCTACAAATAATGTCTTATAAAATTTTCTGTAGGATTGCTAGTTTACGAGATACAGCGCGAAAATTCTTTTTACCCCTTTTTCCAAAACGGCGGCCGGGGGACAAGGGTGACTACCCCACAAACTTGAACTGAACCTGCCCATCAAAAAAATAAAATTGCGTCCTCTGAAAAACGCAACCCTAAATGTAACTTTTCAATGAAATAAGTAGCTTAAGAGATTATTTCCTACAAACAAAGAACTAAACTCACGAATGGTTACCTCTTTCTTTATAATATTAGTATAGTGTATATCTTTTGTAGTGTGCCTTTTCTTTGAGACCCAATTAATACCGTCCAAAATAACTACCTACGCCAATCTGTAAAGACAGACCATGATTATTATTGATTCTTATATCTTAAGTAAAGTAATTTATTTATAAACTAGCTAACCCGGCAAACTTCGTACCGCCTCAGAATCAATAAATAAAAAAGCTGAATGATAATTGCAGAATCTACTTTATTAAAAATTTGGTCAAAACTTAACCGAAACGAACATCAAATGTTTGACATTCAAAATAAAAAAAAAGGAAAAAAAATAACTTCACTTATAAATTTAATTGATTTCTAAGCAACGGGACGAACATCAAATGTTTGACAGGTAAGAATAGTTTCTAAGGGAAAGCGAAATTGTTGTTTTAACTATATTCAAGCATTTTTTCATATTTACTCACCTTTTAAACCTTACCTGTAGTTCCATAAATAATTCAAAACCAAAATTAGCCAAATCAGTCCAGCCGTTCTCGAGTTCTAGCGAGGCTAAAGGACAGGAATTGATTTTTCTATATATAGAGGATATCTATATAAATAAAAAAATAAACGTTGAAAATAATAAATCAACTATTAGGCCTTTGTGAAAACATGGTTCTAAAGTGCAATTTCTTTAATCATTTTGTACTAAATTACTTGATTGACACCTTTTTATGATAGAAAGAAAACACGGACGCAGTAACCAGTACTCTCTAATGAACCTCTTTTAAATATCTCGGTTTTTTATCAAGATTCCGTAGACATTTTGGCAAAAAATGGAACCCTTATGAAATTGTCAAGACCGTTTGCCTGCTTGCCCGTCTATCCTTGTGTTTATAATCTGTTTTTCTTTGAAGATATACCGTTCGTCGCCTCTACGGAACTCTTCAACGTAGGTCGCCCGAGATGCGCATGACCGATTTCTCTTTGCAACTAAGCAAATAAATCGACTAATAAATAGTAAAAGTTTACGATATACTTTGACAACAACCTGTGCATCTAGAATGTTTATTTTCTATATAACAAAGCCAGAAAGCAATCGCCAAATAATATTCTTCAAGATATAACATTAGAGTAGTACTTTATACTAACGCAAGAAAATACGATTAGCCACGGTTGAATAAAGTAAAGCTATAAGGATACTCACATACAAAAATAAGATAATGGTATTGTCTGTATTTATAGACTCCTTTATAGCATCACTGGTGAATGGCGTTTTGTATGGGACTAAGTAGACTGAGATGAACAAATAGTGTAGTGCAAACATCTCAGGGTTGATAGGCATGCCTTTGTAGTAGCATCGAGGCGGCTATTGTCTCCCGGCCCCGGCCGGCAGCGCGCTCCGAATGCCAGGCTACGGGTCCCGATCTCGACAAAATCATTTAATGCCATTTTTATCATGGACTTAGGGAGAAATATTTATCAATTAATTATATCATCTACTGGGGCTTTTTCTGGATTTGGTCACGTGTATCAGTAATCTGTATTTTTTTTATAAAAATGGACAATGACATACATTGTATTTTATAAGATGAATAAATAAACTTTAACACAGTTGGACATGAAAGTTGGCACATTTGTTTGTTGTTTTTTGACCTTGTCCTTTCTTACAACATACGATCTTTATACGAGATAATTTTCTGAATTAAATTTTAGTTAAATTCTGTGTTTAGATAGTCAATTTAAACCATTTTCTACTTTAATATCTATCTTTAGCTGTTCCTTTCGTTGACTGATAGCCCGTTCCTCTATCTTACCAACTGTTCATTTGCCTTCGGTTAAAATTATATAAGCTGCATACAAGTAGGTAAAGTTAAAACTCAACCGATAAGGCAAGTGAATATAGTGGTAACATATGATTACTATATAGTGTCTCTATAAATTAACTAGCGATAAAACGGTCGCAAGCGCCAAGAATATATTGTCACTTCGTTTTTTATTCGTACATATATACATATTAATTACTATTTCTTACGCTCGACGGCTTTCCACATATATTGAATGAAATAGCAACTCAACCCGATCGGGGGCACCGGATTTTGTTTCAAAATTTGCGGTAAGATGGCAAAATAAAAATACACATACACATTGTAATAAGTTTTTATTTTGAAAGCGTACTTTTTTCACAGCCACTTTTATCATTCATCAAATTCACTATCATCAAATCCTGTGCTTTTTTGTATACGAATATCGGAACCTTAATTTCTACAACAGCGGCTTAGTCGGCGCTTGCATCACACCGTATATTTTTTCAACCGGCTTACCTAGCCGAATTTCCGCCCCGCACCACTGGTGTGTATATGTGTGTGTGTGTGTGTGTTGTATCGAAATTATCTTCTAAAGAAAAACAATGTTAGGTACGTGTTTTTTCATTGCCAACAAAATGCTCTTATACTGTTCATTTACTTTAACTCCCCAGTAAGTTTCGCTTTAGGGCAGCAACAGAAGTATAGAAATACTTGTTAGGTATTTCTATTCTATTATATTTTCTTTATATAGAGTATTCTAATAATATTAATTAAGAAGATATAGAATATAAAACTTTATTGCTCACCAATATAAACAAATACAGAATGAATAATTACAATAATTTAGCGGCAAAACAAAAAGCGGTCTAATCGCTTAAAGCGATCTCTTCCAGGCAGATATATTGTATCTTGGGAAACGAAATAGGCTAACTTGACATCAATAAACGATAGGGGATGAAATTTTGTATTGAAAACACGTTAATCCTAAAATTAGTTAAGCTTTTAGTAAGAAATGAAGAAATATGTTTCCGCGTTACAGCACTTTACTTGTGTTTATATTTCGCTCAGAAAGTATAAAAATACAAGCGGATGAAGTCGCGGGAGTCAGATCGATAAAAGACGATTTTCGTGACATTTTGTTAAATTAAAAGAAACATTTTGTGATACATTTATCAGTACAAAAATATCACAATATAAAAGTTTTAAGGGTACGCTGATAGCTCAAGAAACCATAGAAGTTGTCATAGTTATTGTGTAACAATATGATAGATATAGATATTACTTTTTTGAGTGTTGTCATGTTTTTTAAATAATATCGACATGAAGAAGCTTAACAGAAAAAACTGTTTTTTGTGAAATATCTGGGCTATAATTTAATTGGATAAATAGGTGTCTATAATAAAAATGAAAAGTAATCTAGGGGCTAATTCGGACCAGCGGATTTCGAAAATGCGGCTTTTAGAATTTTTGTCTGTCAGAGTAGAACGTAAAAACTACTGAATGCATTTAGGTAAACTAAGCTCATTAAAAAGCTAGGCTAGCTAGCTATCCCGGGTCAGCATTTAAAATAGTTTTTATTGAGATAATTGACGTCGTAGGCGCGGAATAGATGGATATATCTAAAAAGATGGCATTGCAGTCGCTTTTTGGTTCTTCTTTATTATTTCGCCTTTTTTTACTCTTGTGGCAGCGACCGCAGCGCCATCTTTTTAGATATAATAGAAACTGTTCTTTTTTTATACGTTGTACAGAGAGAATGTCGATAGTCGCAAAAAAAAGGAGCATTAATATAAACGCCTGTATAAAGTATAACCACTGATGCACATAATAAGAATTAGTGGGTATTATAAAATTGACAGGCGCTTCTTAACTGTGTCACCGTTGCAATTCGCTAACAAACATGTCGTCATAGCTACCCAAACAAAGTTTTGCTGGCAAGACAAGTATATTTATAAACATAACCTCTAAATAGGGCAACCGTCACACAACTTTTAATTAGAATCCTTTAGTCAACCGTCATTATCTGACTTCTCGGCATATCCTCGCGATTTTAAATTAACGAATTGAAACTTATTCTTTTCATGCGTATCTACGATATACTCACACTTTGGAAGAATAATGCTAAGAATGAAAATCACCCAGTAATAAGTTTTCTAAAAACTATATATAACTATATAAATCTAAAGCAGGGGACGTTCTTGCTAACCCACAAGAGGTATTAGCGCGATGGAGTGAATATTTTAGAGAAATGTATGATAATATCCCGGATGCTGGCACCACGACTGAGTCTGTGACCGACTCCGAGGAGACAGCATCCGAGATCACTTTGGAAGAGATCGAATGGTCGATAAGAAGTCTGAAAAATGGAAAGGCAGTAGGAATCGATAGTGTGTCTGCTGAGATGATCAAATATGGTGGAACCTGCGTCCGGGACGCTTTCCTGTCCTTATGCAACTTGTGCTGGAGGACGGGAAAGGTTCCCAAGGACTGGAGGCGCGCTGTCATCGTGCCCTTGTATAAAGGCAAGGGGTCACGTATGGAGTGCGCCAGCTACAGGGCCATCAGTTTGATCAGCACAGCATCTAAAGTGTATGCGAAGATTATTGAAAAGAGAATGAGAGTTGTATCCGATGGATTACTGTGGGATGCACAAGGTGGTTTCAGAAATGGAAGGGGATGTATGGATCAAGTTTTCTCTCTCCGCAATATCGTAGAGAAGCAGCTGGCTATGGGCCGGAAGGTTTTCTGCGGTTTTGTGGATCTAGAGAAAGCATTTGACAGGGTTGTGCGGAAGGACCTCTGGGACATATTGCCCGGATATGGGATTAATGGCCAATTGATGCGTGCTGTGCAGTCCACTTACGAGGGCTGTATGGCATGCGTGCGAGTGGAAGGCAGCCTGTCGCCCTGGTTTGACGTCAATATTGGCGTCCGCCAGGGCTGCGTGCTGTCGGCTTTGCTGTTCATCCTATATCTGGACGATTGTCTCCAGAGAATAAGATTGATGGATGTTGGGGTGCAGATGAGTGATCTAGTTGTAAGCACCTTGCTTTATGCGGATGATGCCGTGCTTTTAGCCGAATCGCCATCAGAACTGCAAACACTAGTCACAATGATGAAAGATGACTATCAGGCGAGAGGCTTACATTTGAATGCGAAGAAAACAAAGGTTATGGTGTTTGAAAGAGAAGAAACCAGAACGAATGCAAGGATAATGGTCGATGATGTTATGCTGGAGCAAGTGAATGAGTTTGTATATCTTGGATGTGCTTTTAGCAGGGATGGAAGGTACACCGCTGATATAGAAAGAAGAGTGAATTTGGGGAATAGTGTGAATGGAGCGTTAGGTAAACTTCTAGGCGCTAAGAACCTCAGCCAGAAGGCCAAGCTCGCCGTCCACAACGCGGTGCTGGTACCTACGCTCACGTATGGAAGCGAGAGTTGGGTATGGAAGAAAGAGCATGAAAGTAGAGTAAACGCGGTCGAGATGCGAGCACTGCGCAAAATCTGCGGAGTGACGCTCGCGGACCGCGTTCGTAATACCGAAGTAAGAAAGAGAGTTGGTCTGAAAGAGAGTGTCGGGGTGAAGGTAAGGAAAGGAATGCTCCGGTGGTTCGGGCATGTGGAAAGAATGCATGATGAAAGAATGTCTAAACAGATATACAATGCAAAAGTGGATGGATGCAGAAGTCGTGGAAGGCCACGACACACCTTCCATGATCAAATTGATCGTCTACTAGCAGAAGGTGATGTCAGGAGCCTTAAGAACAGACGAGCTTGCATGACAAGAGTTATGAATGTCAAAGAGGCAAGTGAGGTGTGTAAGAATAAGCCTAAATGGCACTCTGTTGTTCGTGCCTACCCCGCAAGAGAACTGGCGTGAAGTTATGTATGTATGTATGTATGTATATATAACTATAGAAATGAGACATTATTTTTTTGGAAAATAAAACATACTTCGTTTTATTTTTGTTCGTTATCATTAAAAAAGGTTTCTTTAATTTTATTATCTGCTTTTTCGTTGTTTTTATTTCTTTATTATATTCTAAAAAATTTAGGCATCAAATTTTTCCTTAAAAATACTCCATAATCTAAAAAAATACCGTTAAATAATAAATAAACAGATAATCTGTTAAACGTCAAATGTAAAACTTGCTAAATAATTAAATTTGTTTTTTTAAATTTAACTATGTCTCATTTCTATCAAAATTGAACAAGAATGAACCGTCTATTTTCTGCATTACTGATCATTTTTTTGTGGCGTATTTGACGTTTTATTATTGAGAATATATATTTTTGGGAGTAAGTCGGCCAAAAGTATAAACGGTTTGGCCTAAAGGTATACCTTTTAAATTATAATAAAAGATCAAAGGGCGAGAGAAAAATAAAGCTTTTGTCCTATCTAATCAGGTAGAAATTGGGGACCTTTTCAGTGTACGATTTCTAATAGGCGATGGTCATTTCTAGTATCCTTCTTCGATGTTTTCGATAACAGGGATAAGGTTTCCACGTAATACGGTAGGTTTCCAATTTTTTTTTTTTTATTACACCTCATCGAATGTCGTCTTAGCATAGGAATCCTTATATTATATTTTGCCTCATTAGACCCAATTTCACCATCTCAATGTTTTAGTAAAGGTTCGTTCATATCCTCCTGCTTCAAGTATTCTATGTACACTCTGTTCCTCATATTGTATTACTGGAAAATAAAATATGAATTAATAGATATTTTCTACCAAAACTTATGTCGTACAGGTACGAATAAAGAATATCCAACAGATACGACTTAAGAAACTACACTGTCAAAGTTTCAAACCAAAACCACTGACATAACTTTAAAATGTTTATAGTTTAAAGATAACTTAATTAATGAAAGAATAACACTGGAAATATAAATTAATTACAAAAATAACATATTTATCGTAATTCTCCTCGAAATAGCCTACGAAATAACCAAATTTAGTAAAAACAGCGAGATAAACTTACATTTTATCTATACTAAGATTATAAAAAGGAATAATTTGTATTTTTGTGTATTTGTAACGAATAAACTCGAAAATTACTGGACCTATTTCAAAAATACTTTCACGCTTGGAATGCTACGTTATTCCAGATCAATATAGGCTATATTAATTACTAGAAAAAATAAGGGATCGCTACTAAAACTTTAATTATGTAACTCAAGATGTAAAGAAATAGTGTTTGAGTGTGTCCGGGGATGGTTTAGATTCACAATTAGTATTTTTTTCAGGGCAGTACAACAGTAATACTTGCAACAACTTAGAAGGGTTTATGGTAATAAAAGAACAGCAACTTGTCACAATACTTATAATTAGAGAACCTTACGGTTTAGGAACATTTCATCTACTGATTCTACACATTCGACAAACATTTTTAGAACACCTCGCCATCCCTCCAAAAATTTTACAGTATAAGAAACTTAGCAAATTGTGACAACCGATAGCGGATTGAAGTCATTGATAAACCATTTTAATTAAATAGGTTATGAATGACAAGTATTACATTATTGTTTGGAAATTTTAGGTAATATGTTATATAAGATATTATATAAAATATTATATTTAAAGTTTTACATGTAATAAAATAAATCGAACACAGTAAATAAATCTATCGCGTCTGCCAACATGAAAATAAAATGTAGTGAATACTGTCTATATACAATTGAGAGTTTGAATTATAAATCTACACAATTACCACATCATATTAGGGATAAATATTGTTACATAAAATTATGGTAAATTATAGACAACTACTCTATACAAAACAGGCGCTAATCACAGAATAAATAAAAATATAACATGAGTTAATTAAAGAAATGTGAGGATACATAAAATGAATTATTAACCTTAAAAAGAAACATGACAACAACTATGCAACTAAATAAATGTAACACAACATCTGCCGGAACGGCTAGTATTATTATATTAATACGTGAAGCAAAAACCCGGTACCCCTTTTTGCGAAAATTGCGCGGACGGAGGTGGCTGAAATTTAGCACACATATAGTTTATATAGAGAAGAACTGTAAAATGATAATATTTATAAAAAAAATTGCATAAAAAATATATTGAATCAATAACAAAAAACATTACACACGCTACAAATACATGGTGTATTTGACACACACACGCATATATACTCTTTTGTTTATTGGTAAAGTCAAATTAACAGTGTATTGGGCGAAATCTGTGATTATAGAAGCATAGTCTTTGACAACAGAGCTTAATAATGTTGAAACTTATAATTTAAATTAATTATGGTCGAATTTCGAGCACTGGGCGACCACTAGTATAAATAAAAATGAATCGAAGAAATGATGTACGCGTATAACTGGATACCGAATTTACCGATTTTGTGTGTGTTTGAGTGGGTCCCCGGATTATTTAAATTCATAATTGGAACCGGTGGGTAGCACTGGGATCAGGTCCTAGTTTTTTATTTTTTCAGGGCAGGAGTACATCTACTGGGATCTCTAGTTTAATATATTTTTATTCACGGAAGCCGGATTATCGCCCACTTGTTTTTATTTGCTCACACGACTAAAATTTACAGTACCAGTAACACTTTTTGTAGATGTGAGACGAGATATTGACTGAGTACGTATAGGCGGTGGTACGACTTGAGCAAAACCCTCCCCCCCCCCCCCTATTTGTTTACTTATATTTAGCCTTATCGTCTAACGGCCTTATTCATATTGAGTTAGAGTAAAATTGTAGGCTTCTTTAAGGTTCTTACAGAAGCGTACAAACTTACTCTAATTCAATATGAATAAGACCGTAAATTACTAACATACAATAAGTGAAAATAGTTACAAACTTCAAAAGAAACAATACCCCTTGTAATAAAATATTGTTACGAGATTGTGTGACTCGAATAAAAATGCCGTTGGAATTATTATAGATTTTATTAGAACTAACCGAACGCAACAAATCCAAACGTAATGCAGAAGATCGTAATTCAATAACACGCGCAATGTCCGCACTAAATAGATTACCGAATATAAACAAGTCTCGCTCTCGTGGTTCTCGCTCGACTGCCTCGTCCCTCAATCGAGGCATTGCTTCATACTGCACAGATGCAATATGTCTGCCCGGCCGCGTGGACCGAATTTCCTATAATCAGTTTGTACTTTAAATCCGACACACCTTGCTATAATGACTACCATAAAAGATTACAATATACAATGCGCTGTTTTCTAATCACAAATTTTAAACAAAAAGTAAACAAAAGAAGTCCAAATGCCGAAAGGTAATAAAATGCGTCTCTACAGGTGTGAATTTGTCTTTGTCGGCGTCTAGGTCGTTACAATATCATAATTAATTTAGCGTGTAAAAACTAATAAAAAAAACTGTCAGTCGTAGGACTGCACGTCAGAAGTGAAAACTTTGTATCAAAGTGTAACAGTCACGCTCGCGTGACTGACTGAACTCATTCAGTGCTTTTTCCCCATCCCAACAGTGCCCAACGTGCCTAAAGATGTTTCCACTTCAATAAATTGTACTTACATTATTTAGGGTTGGGACCTACATATGTAGAGTCTATAGTGTATCTATAGTAACAGAAATAAATATTTAAAAAAATACTAATATCTCTAACACGTTTCTAACTCGGTTAACACACTTCTAAGTTTTGCTCGCGTAAGCTGTGCATAAGCCTCTAAGGCGCGATTTATCAATACCGGACTCAGCTGTAAAAGGATGGGGTCCGGTATTGATAAACTGCAGTGCGTCCTTAAGTCTAGAACAGGTATGAAAAAATCCGTAATGCGTGCTTGGGTCTAATACCATGCAAAAATAATGCTAGAACGTTTCTTGTGCGTACCGAAACTATTTGAAAGCATCTGCTAGCTAAGATTTTCCCACACCACTTTTTTAAGGGGTTTTTTCTTTAGGATTAAGAATATTTTTATAGGACGATAGCTCGTTAGTGACATCTCTGATGTTTCAAACGCCCATAAGCGACGGTAGTCACTTTTCATCAGGTGGGCCGTCTGCCTGTCTGCTATATCTACTGTAACTATAAAAAGAGATTCAGAGACTTACGCTCACTTTACGCGCGTAAAACTTATAGGTGTATGTATGGCCGAGCTAAGGTTTAGAACAACCAAATAATAATTATTATTCGTTTGCGTTACTTTTAGCTGTAATTAATGGACGCCCTGGTACTATACGGTTCGTGAAACATTATTTTTATAATTTACCCAATTTAGACCGCAACTTTGGTAATAATATTTCTTATCATTTTGAGTATGCATTGAAAATATTGCTTTGTAATGACGAAAGCGGGTTGGAACTAGTGGTAGTTTGTCGTCATTATTATAACGATAATAATAAATTTCTTTCCTTTTATTATGTCTTTGTCTTACTGAGTGTGTACTGTTTGCTACAACTTCAACAATTAATTCTTCGAACAGTAATTGCGTAACATACTTCTGTATAAATTTTATTTTAAAAAAGCTTTATTAAAAAGAAAAGAGAAAAGAACGAAAACAATATTATAAAATTCTAAACATGCCGTGTCTGTACATTGAAGCTATTAAAAAAAGTAACTGAAGTATATAAAGGAAGAAGAACACGGTGCAATTTTTTTTTAGATTTCTTGTTAGTTTGTCTGTTTGTTCGGGATTCACTTAAAAACTATTGGATCGATTTCGATGCGGTTTTGGCTGATCGACAGCAAATTGCCAGACTTAAAATCTGCGATAATCTAGCCTGCGCATCCCGCGAGAATTTTCCCGGGAGCGGTTTCAATTTGTTCGGGTGCATAAAAATTGGCCTTCTCCGATACAGTTTTCTCTAAAACGATAGCATACATTTTTAAATGTACTTTGCGGGGAATCCCGCAGGAATTTCAAATCAAGCATGGACGAAGTCGCAGGCATATCCTAGTTTTGAATAAAAACCTTTGAATTTGAATTTAAACTCCACCGCGCCACCTATTCAACTAACGTAGCCATATAAAATATGAATGATAATAAATATCATGTGGAAATATAAATGGATAAACTGGAAAATGGAAGTACAATATTCATCTGAACACCGTATTTCATATAATTTTGTTATTATACAATATGCATTGTACAAATAAAACATATACACAAAGGTTTCTTATGCTATTGTCAAGGAAATTCGGTAGATACAATAAGGGCAAGATGTCAACGTAAAGGCTGATTTATATTGATCCAGCTACTGATTTGGTAAACGGACTGACTTCAAAATATTAAAGTCAGTCAGACTTGGTAGCGCTGTCATGACTTCTAATCAATGTACACGATGCCAGTATGACGTCAGTACTGGTTTCCTTTGAATGTGAAGTCGTTAGCTGGATCAATGTAAATAGGTTTAATGTAACGGCAAAGCCGCAAAGCAATATTTTGAGTATCAATTAATAAATTATAACCAATGACTGTATAAGCAGTTTCCCTAGAATAATTTGAATGTATATGGTGGTTAAATTGTTAATTAAGTTCGGCACTCCCCGGCCTCCGCTGAAAGGCAAACATGTCAGTGTTGCCCCCTCAAATAAAATAATTAAACAGCCACGCTCATGGTTCTGCTGTGCGCAGACCGAATTGACGTGACTGCATACATTGGCGATAAGCACTCTATTGATTTTCCGATCCCCTACTTTCCCTTTCACTAACATCTTGCTTTTTGACCCCGATGAAATTCGAGTCCAGAAACGGTTTATTAAACAGTTTTATTTAAACGTCTCTCAGGATAATTTTTCATGGCAACTTCTCCTAGAATACAGCGGAATAAAATTTTATTATAAGGAGATATTTAATTATGCCAATAACTCTTGTGACTCGTCGCTACTAATAGATCATTGCATATTAGAATGTCACAGCTAATATAGAATCGAATATATCGAACGTAATTACAATTATTTTAAAGAAAATTTGTTTTTTAATGTAATTAATTAACTTTTACTGACGATGGTTTTATGTAAAATAAACTAAAAATAACATTTCAGTAATATCATGCTTTATATATATTTATATATTAAGTTGACAGGTAAGTAAACTGACAGCCGTTACATCAGCTGGTAAGTGGTATTCGCAACATGTGGTCATCTGCAACACTAATGAATCCGAAGCTTTGTCTGTCTGGTTAGGTTTTTAATCATCTGTTTATGACATTTTTGGAGATACATAATATTATATGTAGCTTTTTGGACTTCTTCATTGTAAATGTATACAATTTATTCATAATGTATATTCAATACACAAGTGTTCAATCGTCCCCGTCTACAATAAAATATAGCAAAAGCTACCGTCGCTAGCAGTCTTGTTGCCGAACAATAGCTCTCTTGTGCAGGCTTATATTATGTGAAACATTCACAGGTCAGATGGACTTCGTTCGTGTGCAGAATTATAAAAATATGTCTTCATGAATAAGAATTAGATGCTGTTTGTTGGTAAGCTCATCATTTGAAAACGACCGGGAACCATTTTACTAATTACTTTTTATTATTGAATTGAATTATTAAACAAATAAAATTAAAACTTGTTCAGAAATTCGGAAAGAGCTCTTGTATTTTTTCCTATAGAATCTATAACTGCGATTCGAGCGATGAATATACATAATTATTTTTTTATGTTTATTATACCCCTAAAAGTGCCCAAAATGTCGGACAGTTACAAAAACAAAAAGCCTGAAAATTCGCGATAATTGCAAAAATCACACTTAATGTATACATTTTTTTATATCAATAGGGACGACATACTTTATTGACTTTATTTATTTGTCCAATGTACTTGTGGGATGGAAAGAAGACAATTAAATGGTTTGCACTAAAAGAAATTGAAAAATCGGTTTTGCACTATTTTTTCATTGGAAAATAAAATAACAATTGTATTTTGTTTTTGTATTATACCTATCGCGATTTCTCTAAAATTTTGAAAAAATAACGTATAATATGATTATATCGGTTACCTCGTACCACGTAGGTAATAAAACAATTTCAGAAGATAAGAGGACAGGAAACACTGTCCATAGATGATAATGGCTTAATAAAATGGACTTATTTCATTACTTCAAAGAAACAAGACAGTCGACATAAGAACCACTACATAAATATAACAAACTAATCAGACGCAAGTAACCATTGTACTTACATATAATGATATCGTAAAGTGAGAACAGGTGTTAAACTGAATACATAATAACGTGGTGTGACAAAGTACGTATGCCAGCATAGGTGAGTATAGAAGGAGAAGACATATTGTGCTAATCACAAATAATTAGGAGAAGGTGAAAGAAAAGAGGGATATCCAAGTAGGTATATTAAATGCGTAACTATTTATATATTACGTATACTAAACAAAAATTTATACTATAAAACCTGAGTTTTTGGAACAATCAACGAGATTAGTCTTCTTTACGATTGATAACAGACGTGGTTTTGACCTACGTGAATAAACTCGTCTGTCTCACTCTAACAACGGCGTCATAGCTCAGTTTTAATTATATATTTAACTATGATATGCCCGCGACGTAGGATTCTATAGAAAATCTGTAGGAATCACCTCACGTTGGGTGAATTGCTCCAAGTTTGCAACATAGAAAAACGTCGATGGCAGCTGTCATTTTAATCCAGGTTATTAAAAAGACAGTAAAGGATAAAACTAATGCCCATGAAGTTCAAAAAATCATTTTACAACGACGATGGAAATTACAATAGAATATGATATCGTTTATGAAGTAATATAATCCTGAACACAATATTTTTTGTTCTACATTGTTATTGGCTTTACTTTTGATAAAGGCGTTTCTGTACCGAATATCATATTTGTAAGCCAAATAACATTTGAATACATTCGTCGAATAAAACCTTGTACAAAATATTTCACCGCAAACAATCTATTGTTGATGTACATAGCATAGAAATCTATATTGTCAAAAACCTTTTTGGGTTAAGTTACGATACGTGTTTTTGTTTACGGTCAGGTACCCGTCGCCAAATATTGTTGGAACCCTTCAACAACGGTTGGTTTAAAATAAATATAATTTTAGGCATTTTGCCTCTTCAACAATATCGACTAAGTATATAGTTAGGTATAGGGCATTTTCAACTTTAGATATGTACCAACTCTACATACTAGCTTCAGAGGATGCGTAAGTAATATTTAACTCAGAATAAGAAATGACAGTAATTTATTTTGTAAATTTGTAATTTTAAAGTATAAATACACATAATATCTTCTACATGTAAATCACTATCTGTTGCCTGAAATAAAAAACTATTATTATTATAAAGGTATTTATTGGTGTCCAAAAAAATTTATTTTAAATTATAAAACTTATTTTTTCAAGATTTTCTGGGATTCTTCTTTAATTTTTATATAAAGATATTTTTATAATCAGTGTTAATGTACTGTTAATTAATATACTACGATATATCCGCGACTTCATCCACGCTTGAAATTAAATTCTCGTAAGTTTCCCGGGGCACAAAGTACCATACCATTTAAAAAAGAATATAAGCCATCCTTTTAGTGAAAACTGTGTCATAACAGGCTAATTTTTATTCACCCTAACAGTTGTTAGGGTAGAAACTACAAATCGCTCCCGGTATTCCCGGGATAAACAAATATCACACAATTTTATTACATAAAATTTAGTAGCGGTCAGTGAAAGAATTGCATTACAATTCGATTTTTTCTTTAACCTGCTCATTTTAAATCATTCCCAGAAAAATTCCCGCGGGATTCTCGAGATAAAAAAGTAGCGCAGATTTCAAGTCTAAGAATTTGATGTCGATCAGCGACAACTGTATCGAAATCGTCCCAATAGTTTTTACGTGAATCCCGAACAAATAGACAAGAAATCTAAATAAAAATTGCATCGTGTTCTCCATCGTTTATACAGTCTATTCCAGCTGTTTTTTTTTGTTGCTTCAATGTATAACCACGGCATGTTTAGAACTTTATAATATTATAGATAGTTAAATATAGCTTTTACAATTATTTTTAATACTTTTATTTTTCAAGTTACGAAATAAAATATATTAAATTTTATAACTTCTCATAAAATTTCTTTGGTAACATGTTAGTAACACCTCTAGTGTTGCAAACGTCCACGGGCAACGGTAACCATTTTAAATCAGGTGTCCGGACCATTAGCCTGCCTGTTGGTGTCCAGCAATTAAAAAATCATCTATGCGTTTGAAGGATCCCGTAGTGGTGACAAGTCTTGACGAACGTAAAGTAAGTACTTTGTTAAAAACAGTCCTCATTAAAAGCATTCATTTACTTTACACTACATAGTTCAAAATTTCACTGGCGGAGATTATTCTTACGACTTTCAAAACAATTATCATCCTGCATATTGACTTAAACATAACAATAATTAAAGAACATCGTGTCGTTATAATTTTTTTATCTGAATAACGATTGCCGCGATTGCCCCACACTATTATGTAAGCTGAAAAAAAATTCAACCATCACGTATATGACGGCAGTCCCTAAGTTATATTTTTTGTCACTTTACTGTAACATTTTATAGTGTAGTAAATTACACTTATATAAACTCAATAATTGCCGAAGAAAATATCTATTAAGTATAATACCAGACGGACGAATATGATGATTTCATAAGGTTTTGTTTTTATTAAAATGACTACGTAATCTTGAGAACCCTATTAGAATAAAAATATAAAAGCATTTCTTTACTGCATATAAATTAGTGCCTTAGTGAAGAAGCTTTATTATTATGTAGATCGAATTGTACCGTCGCGATTAATTTGGTACATCTTTACATCAGAAACAAGTTAAGTAGGTAAGGGAGATTTATATGGGACCAAGTTGACTCGTTAGTAAATCCCAAGATACCTAGCAGGAGGGGTAAACATTCATTGCCGGTGTCTCGGGTTGGACAAACAAGTCGTTTACGCATTTATATCGGCTGTATTTGCTGGCTCGTTATAGCACGTCTTGATTTCGATTTGCGGTAAAGTACTATGGAGCTGTAGCTCTAGTGATGGTCACACTCAAGCTTATTACAAACTAAAAGTAATTCGGGTTAACAAATTATATAAAAAAATCCATATACTTACGAGACTTATTTTTTGGGTGTGTTTCCAGGGGAAAATTTGAAAAGATCTATAATGGATAGCAAACAAGTGACAAAACATGTCAAGGGGCCGATTTTAACGAAAATTAAATAACTACCATTATTTTTTTTTAAATCAGGTTACCGAGGCGAATGAGACGTATTTTGAAATAAATTTCCAAGTGTATGTTAGGTCATGAACAATGAAGAGTTCCGCAGAAATGATAATTGTATAATCCACTGTATTTTTTTTTATTTTGCTACAGAACCATAAAAAATAATTTATTGACAATACGTTATATCTCAAAAACTATTGGACGGATACTGTTCAAAACAATTTTAATTGAATTATGTTTTAGTTCTACCGTAATTTATTTCAGAATTTTCCACTTCATAGTTTAAAAACTTAGAGAGGGAATACAATTTTCACAACTTTCACAACGGTTATATCTCGCCGCCTGTTATGTTCTTTGCAAAATCTGACTAAAGATACGCTAAGACTATTTACACTAAACAAAAATTCAACCCTTAGTGTATGGCGGCCACCCCTAATATTTATTTTTTTGAAATTTGTTTGTAAAATGTTGTAGCACTAAATAGACTAGCCTTCCTGCAAAATTTCATTAAGTTTTGTGGTGAACAATAAAGAGCTTGCATTAATTGATTCACTGATGTAAAGATAGCATTTTATTAGTAAAATACATTTGACATTATATTCATAACATAGACAGAGGGACAGACGGCCATGTGAATCTAAGGGTCTCGTTTATATACAAGATAGCTACGGAACCCGTAAAAATACACGCTATCTTCCAATAATAAACCTTTCTCTTGTTACAAATTGGATTAGAGCTTTTACATTTACATTACAATATTTTGCAAAAATAACTCATTCAATGAAAAATAGTCCTTACAGAAACCGAAAAAGAATGCATATTCACGCGGCAAGAAGGTCTGTTATAAGAGGCGATAAAATAACCCATAGCCAGGTGATAGAACTTTGCCCGTCTGGATGGCAACTACCCTAATGGCTTTTCTTGTTCCCGGAGGATTAACCCTTTAAGTGACCATTCTCTCACTTATAGAGTAAGAAGTTATAGAAGAACTTATAGAGTAAGTCATTACGTGCCGACTTAACAACCGTAATGGGTAACGTTGTTGTTGCTCCGAAGGCGGTCACCACTGACAATATATTTACGGCAGCCAGAGGTCTTTAGATGTCTCCAAACACCATCTAGCCCTGTGTGAAGAGAGGAGAGAGGAGCCATGAAATCCTCCTCCTCTCCAGCCTCCCTAAAAGGTATATCTACTACATAAACATTTATGTCACACAAAATATTCATGTCTTTTTGGCTTGTCTTTACTTTCGTATAATCTAAGTATAGTATCTAAATGTTAATTAAAGAGGTTTCAATCCTTTTGACAATAACGCCTAGGCAGTCATATTTACGTACCCACCAGCATTACCTATAAATTATGAGTCTTGGAATAAGAGAATACGCTCAGCGTACGCTACGCTATTAAGCTGCAATATACAAAGTATCATATTTTCTACTTAGTTATTTTCTATGCTAGCTACTATTATAATAGCAATACTACACGCAACCGCTTGCAAAGACATTGAAAGTTTATTGTCCTATGTGCCTTATGTTGTACAGTGTCTTAATTTTTATTAATTGCTTAAAACTAGTGGTCAAATTCTGTTTGAGATGACACTGAGTTACTGTCGATTTTTCTACAACAGTGACTTCTCCTGTTCTCAAACGGCGATGACACCACTCTCATTTCTGTGATTGAAGTTCTTTGTGGATTCTCAATACCTCAGGAATCTACGGTTCGAGCATTTCAACAATATAAATAAATAATTAATCATCCAACAACTCTAACCCTGAGTTGCATATTTAAAAACCTAAGAACAAATTCAAAATGCTGTATATTAGAAGAAGAAACGGAAATTGAAAATAATGGCCATGATGAGAAAAGTGAAATAGGACTAATATAGAAATAGTGACTTTCAGTTACCAACATAGGTTACAGAACATGATTAGCTCAAAGCTAATTCTGTGTTTTACATTGGATTAGTGTAATGATATAATATTTGGAAAAGGAGAAAACCAGCTCAATAAACTTTAGTCAGACCAAAATATTATTGGTCTTCACAATGAGGAACACTAAATACCAAGAAGAAACTGCGATTTAAGCACGCTAATGATGATAATGCAATAACGATTCGCCACGAAAGGAATCCTTGAAGGATTTGATTTAAATTAACAAACCAGTGATTCCCTTTTATTCTAAGTTCAGGTAAGTTTCCAGACCGTAGTATATTTATTTTTTTTTTAAATAAGCCGCTTGTAAACTAAACAAACATCATTCCAGCTTATCAATGACTTTAAAGTACCTACATATAGTCCTTAGAATTAAATAATTATGTCTCCACTCCTGAAAACAGCTTTTGATTTTCAACACAAAGCATTCAGTCGTTTCAACGCAATTCCTCTAAATCAGACAAAGCTCTCGTTTCGTTGAATTTAACAAATAGGTAATTTTCCACTCGGCATTCCTTTGAAAAGCCTGTTTCTCTAAATAAATTCTATAAATTCCAACCGGATTACATTGATCGATACAATTCAGCATCTTTAAAGTTCTTTTTAACCAACTTCCAGAAGGAGGAGGTTCCAAATTCGTCTGTCTGGTTTTTTGTTGTATATGTGTTACGCGGTTACTCCGTCAAACGTAGACCGATTTTAAAAGTTTTTTCTTTAATCGTAAGTGTTACACTCTCGAGGTAGTCCCATGGGCACCAAGTCAGGATCTGACGAGTGAATCGGATCCCAGGGCTATCGAGCATAACCCTAATTAAATTCTTGGAGAAAATCTTGTGCACGCGTGTAGTTGTTACATTTTCTATAAGCGTTTAATTTTTTATTTGAATGTTACGCGATATCCTCGTCAAGAGAGGATCTATTTTTAAATTTTTATCTTTATTCGTCAGTATACCTATATATACTACCGAGACGGTACCATGGTCCCTTAATTTTTTCGTAGCATATTACGCGATATCTCCGTCAATTGTGGACCGATTTTCAAATTATTCTTCTTAACACCCGAGATGGTCCCATAGTCACCAAGTCAGGATCTGATTTGTGTATCGCAAGGAAATCGAAATCAACCCTTGTTGCACCGAAGAGATGGCAAATTTGTATACGCGTGCCAGTTTTATAATTTCTACATATATTATTTCTAAAGCTATTGAAGTATTTGCGCAACTAAAAAGTAAAAAATATATTTTTTTAACAAAAGCAAAACTGACTTAACACTATAAACCAAAAAAATAAATATTTAACCGACTTCTTTCTACAACATTTAGAAGTCGGGGTTAAGTAAAACATAGAAATTACTATATTTTGTAAATCAGTTGTTGTTCTTTTATGTTTTACTTGGCACCGAATTCTAGATGTTGTAGAAAGAAGTCGGTGAAATATTTATTTTTCGGTTTTTAGTGTGAAGTTGGTTTTGTATTTGTTAAAAAAAATATATTTTACTTGGCACCGACTTCAAGATGTTGTAGAAAGAAGTTGGTTAAATATTATTTTTCGGTTTTTAGTGTGAAGTCGGCTTTGTTTTAGTTTAAAAAAAATATGTTTTACTTGACACCGACTTCAAGATGTTGTAGAAATAAGTCGGTAAAATATTTATTTTTTGGTTTGTAGTGTGAAGTCGGCTTTGTTTTATTTTAAAAAAATATGTTTTACTTGGCACCGACTTCAAGTTGTTGTAGAAAGAAGTCGGTTAAATATTTATTTAATGCTTTATAGTTGGAAGTCGGTTTTGTTTTTGGTAAAAAAAAACGTCGTTTAAAAAAACCGACTTCAAAAACTAAAAAGTATAAAATAACTTATTTCTAAAGCTATTATTATCAATATATATTTATATATTAATATATATTAATAATAATATATATTTATATATTAATATATATTTATATATTAATATATATTAATAATAATAGCTTTAGAAATAAGTTATTTTATACTTTTTAGTTTTTGAAGTCGGTTTTTTTAAACGAAGTTTTTTTATTTTATTTGTTACTTTTTATTGTCTAGCTATGTATGTGTAGACCTATGAAAGGTGCCGCGCTCCTTAAACAATATAGGTCCCAAGAAACGGGAACAAAAAAATGTTCGTAAAATGAAAACTACTGGGCCAAACTATGTTAAATTTTTAGGGGACCAAATGGCAACTATTCCGCATCAAACTAAACAAGACTCACGTAAATCAGATCATAAATCTCGGAGTATTCGGTGAACATACATAAAATAAAAAACAAAAAAAAGGTCCCGACGAATTGAGAACCTCCTCCTTTTTTTGAAGTTGGTTAAAAAGAATATTCATTGTGAAATTGTACTAACATTTACGTTAACAGTAATTGAAGATGGCAGTAATAATGAAAATAGCCAAATATGTTACGGTCCACAGACAGTGAGGCTTACATATTGTCGATGAATATAATATCCTCTGTTTCAAGCTTGTAACCGAAAATACCTTTGTATTGTATCTGAACAAATACCTGTTGTATTTTGTTAAAACTTGCTTGGCACTAACAGAACACCAGCTTTGGTTGTTATCAACCAGCATTTGCTGAGTTAAAGCCTGTTTAGAGTTAGTTAAGTTTTGGCTTTTATTAAACTGCTTATGTATACTTTAATAATTTTAAATAACTCTAAATAAACATTATTTTCTTTCTTCTTCTTCTTTTCAAGACCTTCACTAATAATCCCACGTGTTTATGTGCAACAACTTGTTTTTGCATTTCTGAATTAAATACGTATATGGCTGTTGTAAAATCTCATTCATGTCAAAGACAAAATATAATTAATGTGTGGAATTCAATTTAAATTCACTTCAATAAATAATGTCGAACCGATAGCACATTCTTTTCTTTAAAAGATTTTCCAACAAAGGCTAACCTTAATTTATACTAGTTCTTTTTTCTGTTTTGTCTACACTAGTATGCATTTCACCTCAACTATCCCACAATGCTTTGGATCCGTCTTGACATGACGAAACTAGAAATGTTTCGTTTTTATCATTTGGCTAGCCGTGCCCGCGAACCCTAAAAAATGTAACCTAATTTACTCCTAATACACTAGTAGGTAGGTAATGTTATTATTTATCTGCCAGAGTTAGTCCCATTGAAATCGGTCCACCACTTTCAGTTTAGCCGGAACATCCAGACAGACAAACAAAAGATTTATCAATTGATTTTTTTAAATAAAGTACTGTATATATTTTCATATGCATTTAGTAAAAAGCTGTTATTTTGATATTACAAACAGACACTTCAATTTTATTTATCCGTATATTAAAATAACTCAACACGATTTCAAATAGCGTTTCTATTATCTGTAAAGTTCGGCACTAATGCACTTAAGTGTACATACGAGTACAAAGGAATAGGTGGCGCCTATAGGATGTCCGTAGTACATGATAAAATGTGGTAAGTAAAATTGTTAAGATATTTATAGAGCGGGCTGCACTCAGCTGGGCGAGAGCTCAGTTAACGGCAGATTGAATCATAAAGCAACATTGACGTCAGCGCGTTGCTTCACTGTATCGACTTTCAGACAAAATGTTAGCGAAAGTGCCCATAAGATAAACATGTAGGAAGCTCTCTATGAATTGAATAATCGAGAGCAAATAATAGCGGAACTGATAAGTACTACATCCGTGTATTATATACAAATTCATAATATACACGTATACTATGTAGGTAAGTTGTATAACATCTTATGTAACTTTTAGATTCTATGGCCATTTAGGCTAAAATGTAATCCTTATAAAATCGGCATTTCCGTCTCGTCTACCTATGTAGCCACAGGCATTTTATTTATTTATTAGGATATGCCCGCGACTTCGTCCACGCTTGACTTGAAATTCCCGCGGGATTCCCGGGACACAAAGTACCACAGCAATTAAAAAAGAATGTAAGCTGTCGTTTTAGCGAAAACTGTGTCCGAATAAGCTAATTTTTATGCACCCGAACAAGTACAAACCGCTTCCGGGATAAAAAATATCACACATATTATTACATAAAATTTGCTGTTGATCAGCGAAAACAGTATTTTTTATGTGAATCCAGAACAACACATACAAAATGATAAACAGAAAAGAAATCTTAAAAAACATTTCATCGTGTACTTCATCGTTTCTATAATTCCAGTTGTATTTTTTTTTTAATGGCTTCAATGTACAAACACAACAATTTTAGAATTTTACTTCATTGCACACAACTTAGAAATGAAAGTACAATAATGGAACAAAAAGAATACAATTGGTGGGTTTATTACTATGAGCGATTTCTTCCAGACAACCTTTGCATGGAATATCACATTTGAACACAACAAATATATATTGTGTGTAGGAACTAATTATATTAATAATAAGTATGTGTAGCATTTATATACATACATTTTACTACTGTGTCGATATGCAGTACACTACATAAACACAATAATGTACTAAAATCACCGATAAAAAGCTATTTGTATCAAGCGGCACTTTGTGACAGACTTAACAAGACGGCTTTTTTCGATCTATGTTTCAAACCTAAGGATATAATATAAAGAACCTGTTTTGTAATTAAGTTCTATAGATATTCGTCTTAGACAGATATTCATTAGATTTTATGGAACCCGAAAAACGATAAAATTGTCAACATTTAATATTATTAAGCATGTTTCAGTTATAAAATTCTACTCAATAACTATAGACACGGAAGAAAAATAGCAAGGAATAACAATCGCCCGGTAAAAAACGTAGCTTTGAAAAGCTTTCTTATGCTACACAAGTATATGGCGCCACAATTTTATTTACAATCTTCTTGACGTTTTATTATTTAATAAAAAATTGGAATCACTGCAGTGAACAATGAAGAGAAAAATTTCTTTCTTCTAAAAAATCAACCTTTAATTTTTGTATTAATATTGTTCCATGGCATACATAAAAACACATTCTTTTCGTTAATAGATATAATCAGATTCATATGTTCAATAAATAAATGTATAAAATCTGCTTGTTTGACCTTTGTAGTCTAAATAATATATTCCCTAATCTGTTTATTTACGTATCTATCAAACGTGTGCATAAAGTATCAAAACCGTAAAACTCAGCTTTGCTACATTGCTCGGATTGATACATTTACAAACAAAACATGACACCTATGTACATACATATGTATTGTCCAACGCGATGAATATATCAATCGATCCTTTTTACTGTTAGCAAATAATCTGAAAACATGTGATGTAATCAATTAAAGATAGAAAATAATTAATTCTATCTACAACAATATAAATATACTGACAAACTGAAACCATAGAAGGAGAAAACTATGTTTAATTTATTTTTATATTTTGGTATACATTCCCCGTTACTTCACTTGACATTAATTCTCTAGACACCCGATCCCAGCCCAGAACTGATACTTTCCCAGTTTTCAGAATAAGAAGTATCTTATAATGATCTCAAGTCCCTAGTATACTAACTACTACACGAAATAATGTAGAAATCGGTTCGTAGCAAAAGGCACGAATTTCAAGGACATACAAACAAAAAAATTACTTTCTCAGATATTAACATATGTTATATACTGGGCGTCTTACAGCCGGTTCCTATATTCATTCATTTACTTTACTAAGAGGGCCTAAAGCGGTCGACTTCAGAGAATCGCTTAGTAAAATTGACACGTGTCTAACTAGATATACTGGTAGTTGTAAAACAGCATTTAGTTCCACTTTATGTTGATACTTGTCATGTTCATCATATGGATCTACTATAATATGACGTAGGTAAACTCCGCATAGTTAATATCTGCTTCTATAATGCTTGCAATTCATTTTCTTTCTTGCATAAGTACAGCAGACATGCAGACGGCCCATTGGTGGAAAGCGGTAACCATAGCCTATGGCTATTCGCAACACTAAAGATGCTACAAATGCGCTGCTGCTCTCTAAAGCGAGACTGGTACTTGGCCACTAATGCTGGAACACAACTCAAGGTTGTTATGGTGGGATAATCTAGACCAGGGTTCGTAGCAATCCAGACGGGGAAATGCCCTACTACCTAGCTGCGGGTTGTTTTGTCGTCTGTTACGACAGGCCGCCCGGCTTCAGGAAGTTGTATTCTTTCTCCATTGCTGCACGGATAGGAATCAAAATTAATGAAGACGAGCGGGCTTTACTTATGGTAAACACGTAGATATCAGTGTGTGTGTAAGAACAAAAGTGGGTATGATTGGACGACACGCCCGAAATTCGACTTTAATGCAGCTTCGTTTACGTTAGCTCTGAATACCTATCTCACGAAAAATATATATCAGCTATTCGGTTTTCACTCCTGTTAACGACAGTACATATTATATACCAAAGGAGACGGGGATTTTTGGCCCAAAAAGAGCAATGAGTTGAGATTTAAAAAAGCGTTATTTTTTTTTATTTAAAAATGGAAAAAATTAGCCCTAAATTACATATGGAAGACAAGGAATCTTAAAGATAAGGTCACAAATAAAAAAGTTATGGATTTATTCAAATGAACTTCAACAATTAATAATATGAAAACATTTACACCACACGATTAATTCATTCAACATAACTAAAACCATCACAATTATATAAAATATCAACATAATAAATCTTAAAATCACTCTTATGTTTTTACAATTTGAGCCCAATAATGTCTGAAAGCGTATCTGTCTCCTTTCATCATAATTGCTTCGTTCCCTGGGCCTTAAGACCAAATTTCCACGGCCAATGGTGACGACATTTTAAGTTTTCGTTTGCCCATCCTGAACTTTATGACTAACATAAAAATTCAGTACATTAAATGCTAATATAAAACTGGGAAACAAGTGACATACATACAGCCTACATTTTCAACCAGTGCAGTCAAGTAAATACGCAAAGTATGGGTGTATGTTGAATCGCGATATTCTATTCAGTATTTCTCTTATTTTATCGGTTATACGATCCCTAGGCACAAACGATTCCTTTGATCCAGATTTATACGAAACAACCTTATGAGGAGATTCCGTATTGATAAAAAGAATCTTTATTTATAACGAAGTTTATATGCTCATGTTGAAAAATAACAGATACATTAACGATAATAAAACAGTTTGAATTATATACAAAAGTCGTCACGGGTATATTTTATTTTAGGCTGAATTACATGAATTTTGTATTTGACTCGTAAGGAGCATTAGGTACTAAGTCTCCTCAAACATTATTTGATTTAAAAACTTAAAATGATGGGTAAAGCTTTATTGAACGAATCACGTGACTCACAAAATAGCAATAAACGTCGTGAAAATTGTGCCAGTTATAAAGCACGTAATAATAATTTTGTTATTAATTCATGATTACAGCAATACAATTTATACGTGACGTTTTGTCGGTTTTTTTTGCGGAAATATAAAATGTCATTTTAATTTATTATTCTCTCAAGATAGGTATATAAAGAGTAAAGATGTATAAGAAAAATCAAATCAATTATCGGGCTTAAAACTTAGTTTTATTATGAGTAAAGATGTGTTATAATCGGATATATTTCTCAATACTTGAGTACCTCTATATTAGCATGTCACCTAGATCAGTAGCTCGTCTGGAATGGTATATGTAATCCTTAAATCCTTACCTTAATTTATTTGACACGAATAATTCACAAAATATTTTTTTATTAGTGTGTATAGTGTAATATATTATAAAATTTTAAACATGTCGTGTCTGTACATTAAAGCTATTTAAAAAACAGAACTGGAATAGACTATATAATGATAGAGAACAAGATGCTTTTTTTTAGATTTCTTATCTGTTTGTGTTTGTTCGGGATTCATGTAAAAACCACTAGGCTGATTTTGATGCGGTTTCCACTGATCGACAGCAAACTCTTAGACTTAATACTGCACAACTTTTTATCTTCGGAATCTCACGGATTTCTTTTAGGGAATGATTTAAAATTGCCATATTAAAAAAAATGTTCAATGTGATAAAAATATCACACGTTTTATTACACAAAATTTGTTATCGATCAGTGAAAAAATCACATTGGAACTCAATATTTTTGTATTCGGGAGATTTTAAATAATACCCAGAAAAAATCCCGCGGGACTGCTGCGGTAAAAAGTAGTGCAGGAAAAATAATTTCGAGGGAACAGTTTGAAATTGTTAGGGAGCATAAAAATTTGCTTATTCTGACACAGTTTTCACAAAAATGATAGTTGCTTTACGTCCCGGGAATTTCAAGTCAAGCTTTATAATTAATTTTATAAGGAAATTTAATACTTGGTCTCCCTACGAGTAAAAGCATGTTAAATTTATATGTAAATTAAATTAAACTATATATAAATTACGAAATATAACTAACTAGTTTTAAGTAGAATACTGGTCATCAACGTCAATGGGTAAGGTTGAGAAGGCTGGCTGGCTACGTTATCTCGTTGGATCGCCATAGAGATCCATTTTCCAAGATAGGAACCACTTACTGTCTTAAGGGATTATAAGTCGAATACAATATAAGGTAAGTTTCCTTCACTGTACTAGTTTATAATTTAATGAAATTCAATATATTTCGATATATACACTAAAAAATATTAATTTCAGAGTTTTTGTTATTATTCGCCCATTGTAGTAGTAACTTTGTGCCAAAGTCGAAGGCAGCCGGTAAAACTCATAAAATTAGCCCGGTATCAAGTACATAAGAATAAATTACAAGGAGATTTATTAATAGATAGACATAAAAGCTTGTTCAACATATAAACACTGATTGATCGTAAGCAAGTAGGCACGGAAAACATCACATTGTTATATTTTTATGAGGATGTTTTCTTGGAAATTCTTAGGTAGCCCCCGAAGTAAATTTCCTGTTCACATTAGTTAATCTTTATTTTTTTTAATATTTATGATAAGTAAATTTTTCTTTGCGGCTGTACCTATGTAACATCGCGAAGCAAGAGTTCTTACACTTATCTATTCTATAATATTATAAAGCTGCAGAGTTTGTTTGTTTGTTTAAACGCGCTAATCTCAGGAACCGCTAGTGCGATTTGAAAAATTCTTTCAGTGTTGAATAGTACATTTACCGAGGAAGGCTATAGGCTATATTATATTTTTTTTTAATTAGGGATCCTTACTAAAAGTCCTATAATGTAACCCAAGGTGAAAAAAAAATCCTTACACGGCGTGCGCTGCGAAAACTATTGATTAACAAACATTGTACTACCACTTTGCAGAACATATTTTTCTTTTTTATTTTACAAGGGGAAATCCATTTGCGGACCCTCCGCCGGGGAGACTTCGGCGGGGGAGTGTGGGACTCGCCGGCTAGAGAAGCCGGAATACCCACTAAAACCCCTTGGTGCCACCTGACGCCATGAGCCGGGGTCACGGGATATGCGTGAGCTTTTCTTCCGCGACCCCGGCTGGCGTGGAATCTCAATCTAAATCTCAGGAACCGCTAGTCCAAATATAGTAATATTGTTTAATTGAATGCGCTAATCTCAGGAACTACTGGTCTGATTTGAAAAATTCTTTCACTGTTGGATAGCCCATTTATCGAGGAAGGCTATAGGCTATATATCATCACGCTAAGACCAATACGAGCGGAGCACCAATGAAGAATGTTTCAAAATCGGAGGGTTTTGAAGGCAAATTCCACGCGGACGACGTCGCGGGCACAGCTATCTATATATATATATATATATATATATATATATATATATATATATATATATATATATATATATATGTAAAAGAAAGTCATGTTAGTTACACTATTTATAACTCAAGAAAGGCTGTACCGATTTCGCTGAAAATTGGTGGGGAGGTGGCTTGGAACCAGGAGACGGACATACGATACTTTTTATCCCGTTGGAACCGATAGGTGGTGCTGAGATCGGGTTCTAGAATCCTCCTAATCACCTGGATCGAGTTTGGTGATTTTGTTTTTGTGTATTTGAGTGGGTCCGGGATGGTTTAAATCCACAATTGGAACCGGTAGGTGGCGCTGGGATCGGGTCCTAGATTTTTATTTTTTCAGAGCAGGACAACGTCTGCCGGGACCGCTAGTACGTTATAAAAATCAGCTACGCGCACATCCGAGGGCCTAGAGTAGGTATCTGCCTTTGGAGAATAGCTTAGTGAAATTGAGATATTTAGATAATAGCGGCCTTATTCATAGAGAGTTAGGATAAATTTGAACGCTTCTTTGTCGTTCTAAACTCTCTAAACTCATTTGGTTTCAGAACTCTAAAAAATACCATATTGTTATAACTCAGATGCCGACAAAAACAAAATCCACCTGCATATCTGAAACAAAACACATTTTATTACCTGCCGGCATTTAAACCAATTGTAACTCTTTTATGATCATCTTCTTTTGTTTACTTTGTGTTTAAAATTTGTGATTAGAAAACAGGCCATTGTTTTATTGTACTATTTTATGGCAGTTTGCGGCCAAGTCATTAGTCAGGTGTGGCGGATTAAGTCGACTTAGATACGGGGACAATGCATTTGTGCAGTATAAAACGATGACCTGATGGAGGGGGAAGCAGTCGAGCGAGAACCACGACCGAAGCGAGACGTGTACTACAATCGGGAACCTAATAAGTGACGGACTTTGCGCGTTTTATTGAATTACGACCTTCTGCATTACGTTTGGACTTGTTGTGTTCGGTTACATTTGTACCTGTGTTATACGTGTTTGTATAGTTCTAATAAACTTTATAATAAGTCCAACGGCATTTTAACTCGAGTCTCGCGACTCGTAACAATATAAACGAATATCTTAAAGCCTACTAAATATTTGATTAATATGATTGAATTTGATTAATTCAACGAAATGGACCAAACCAATTTTCGTAGAAAGCATTTGTCTGCTACTATTTAAACTTTTTCCAGAATTTTCTTTTAATCACATTTTTCTTTCAAGTTTCGTCTAAATAACGCCAATAGATTCGAATTAAAATTTCTGTGAAACAGTTACGAAGTGACGAAATCATTTATATTAAAGTTTCGTTGTTGTCATTCGGCTTTGAAAACGCAAAACGTAACCTGGTTTATAAGTGTAAAATACATGTTCTATAATATGTACATAATTGAGGCCGTGAAATGAAGACAAACAAAAAAACTCACTGTAGTGTTTCTATAATTTTTACCAGTAAAAAGGCATCATGATTTTTTAAAAAGTGAATAACCATTTAAGTATTTTCCAGATATCAGTGCGAGAATCATACATGTACAAACTATCATCACTACATGAGTTTCGTATGATGGGTGCAGATAAATAGATTTCTTATTGATATGGGCAATAACGCTGGATGCGCCATCAGCATTATAATATACATTTATTGTTGTTTGTTTCTCGAGTGTTATAATCAGTGTTACTCTCAATTAATTTTAAAAACCCTTAATAAACTATATCACTCCGTTTTTTGGAGCAAAAAACGAATAAACTGAAATTTAAAATAAAGTCTAATATAATATCTTTACAATTTACGTTGATAGTTAATTACGTCATAAAAACAATCTATAATATTATAAAATTCTAAAAATGCCATGTCTGTACATTGAAGTTATTTATAAAAAACAACTGGAACTATATAAACGAGAATTGACGGCCTCTGTGGTTGAGCGGGCTAAGCCTTGGCCTACCTCACTGCAACACAGAGGCTCCAGGTTCGATTCCTGATATAGTAAATTTCGGAAACGTATTTTCTTCGTTATTTACTATGTTCTGGGTGTCTGGGATCAACCTCAGAGTAGTACGTTGTATATTACCCATAACACAAGCGTAACTTGGTTAATTTGGGGATATACAATATGTGTGTTTGTCTGCCGATTCTGGGTGTCTGGGATCGACCTCAGAGTAATACGTTGTATATTACCCATAACACAAGCGTAACTTGGTTAATTTGGGGATATACAATATGTGTGTTTGTCTGCCGATTCTGGGTGTCTGGGATCGACCTCAGAGTAGTACGTTGTATATTACCCATAACACAAGCGTAACTTGGTTAATTTGGGGATATACAATATGTGTGTTTGTCTGCCGATTCTGGGTGTCTGGGATCGACCTCAGAGTAGTACGTTGTATATTACCCATAACACAAGCGTAACTTGGTTAATTTGGGGATATACAATATGTGTGTTTGTCTGCCGATTCTGGGTGTCTGGGATCGACCTCAGAGTAGTACGTTGTATATTACCCATAACACAAGCGTAACTTGGTTAATTTGGGGATATACAATATGTGTGTTTGTCTGCCGATTCTGGGTGTCTGGGATCGACCTCAGAGTAGTACGTTGTATATTACCCATAACACAAGCGTAACTTGGTTAATTTGGGGATATACAATATGTGTGTTTGTCTGCCGATTATTATTATTATATTAATACAAACGACGGAGAACTACATTTTTTTTAGATTTCTTGTCTGTTTGTTCGGGATTCATGTAAAAACTACTGAGCCGATTTCGATGCGGTTTTCGATGATGGACATTAAATTCTTAAACTTAAAATCTACGCTACTTTCTATCCCGGAAAACCCGCGGGAATTTTTCTTAGAGCGGTTTGTAGTTGTTCATGTGCATAAAATTAGCTTATTCTAACACAGTTTTCACTAAAACGATAGCTTACATTATTTTTAAATACTGCCCTACGTTGTGTCCCGGGATTTTGCGGGAATGGCAAGTCAAGCGTGTACGAAGTCGTGGGCATATCCTAATCTTCTAATAAGTTTCAATTCAAAACGGTAACGAGGCCATTGAGGTAGAGAGAGACAATTTGGCAAATAGGTGTTCATTTATTCCCCTGATGACGCCAACCCACATCCCCTTCCTTCCTGCCCACTAATGAAGGCAGAAATACATTCACAACGCGGTGTTGCAGCTTGCGGGCTGAACTGAATATTTCTTTTTTATCCCGCGAGCTACATCAACCTGGAAATATAATGAGCGTTGCATTATACGTATAACTTTGCAATTTTACATTTCAAATTTTTATTTTTCAAAATTTTATTCTACAAAGAAGCGAAATTAAAACTAGACTTTAAATAAAGTTTCTGTTGAAACATTTTGTTATGACGGCGTACTCAACGAAACCATAAATTTATTACATGGTAGGTACCTAAAACAACGTGTCAATTAAAAAAAAATTACTTACCTAATACCAATAAATAAAAATGAAACGTTTGTTTGTAATTTCAAAAAATGCCATAATTTATACATGCCGAGACCGATACTCGTCAATGGCACCCCCCTCGAAATTGTGCAATGGTATGTGTAAAATGGACAAATTATCCAAGTGGATAAGCATAACTTTGAAAGGCAAGTCAATAGAAGAATTCAGTTAGGTTGGGCAGCATTGGGAAAGCTCCGTTAGGTCTTCACGTCGACTATTCCGCAATGCTTGAAGACGAAGTCTTTGAGCAATGCGTCCTACCGATCATGACGTATGGTGCCGAGACTTGGACGTTGACAGTGGGGTTAGTTCACAAACTGAAGGTCGCTCAGCGGTTTATGAAGCAAGCTATGCTGGAAGTATCTCTTATGGATAAATTCAGATATGAGGTTATCCGTAAGAAAACCAAGGTCACCGACCCGACACAGCTTACAAAATTAGCAAGCTGAAGTGGCAGTGGGCAGGCCACATTTGTCGCAGGACTCATGGCCCATGGAGCAGACGAGTCCTGGAATGGAGACCGCGTCACGGCAAACGTAGTGTAGGACGACCTCCAGCCCGATGGACCGACGATCTGCGCAAGTTCGCCGGTGGGGGCTGGATGAGAACAGCGAAGGACCGGGATAGTTGGCGCAAACTTGGAGAGACCTACATCCAGCAGTGGACAACGGTTGGCTGATGATGATGATGATTTATATGACGTACAATCAAAAATAATCATTAGAGAATTATTTTTTGTCATTCTAGTTCTGAATTCAAAACCCGTCAACAGATTGCGATGAAAATAGGGATTAAAATTAAAAAAATAACTTAATTTTCCAGACATGTTTCATTTTATAGTTTTTTGCACACTATGAAAATGGTAGAATGCATAAGACATTAATTCATCACTCTAACAAATTTTGTACAACATTCTGGCAAATAAAGATTATTATTTTAATTGTATGTCTCTAGAGACCACGGGCCATAATAATGGGCCGTTCTTTTGGAGGGCTTACGTGGGGCCATGGGAAGCCCAACACGTAGGCCCCTTGACAAATTTAATGTACATATGGCGTGACACTACTATTATTATTATTTGGATATACTACAGAGAGTTCAGCAGATATGAATAACAGTCCAAACGCGTAAGAGATGTGGCCGACACAGCTAGTATTTCAATATATCTTTCACATTTAGCTTTTTCATTGCACTTTCAAACGTAGATTTTGACTAGATCACACTAAAATTGGAGATATTGATTATATAGGTATTGTTATACCCTTGGATTTTCATGGAGTAATCCCGCAGGAAATTATGGGAGCTTTTAAGTAAGACCGGCGTCGGAATAGTGAGAACAAAGTAATATTGATCTCATAGTCTACGATGAAAATAGTCAGATTTACATGCAAAGCACTCGCATTATAAATGCTTTTCATTGATCGATAGCAAATTTGATGTAGTAAAATGTGTGATATTTTTATCTCGGGGATCGGGGAATATCAATTCAAGTGTGGACGGAGTCGCAGGCATATCCCAGTAATAAATAAAAATCGGGCAAGTTCGTGCTAGTCTTTGTAAATGAAACTTTTTTTTAATGGGATTAAACTTCCACAGTTTTTAATATTCAGTTGCAGTAGCCCAAGGGAGTGTACTATTTTATATATTTATATTTTTGCAAAGGTTATTATTCTCCTCTTATATTCATGTACCTACTCTGTGATTATTACGAAACGCTAATGAGGCAAAAATGCTAACGAAGCTATAATTATAGTGCTTTGACTATATTGTACAAGAATAAGAACTAATAACAAACAAAAATCCCTATTAATATTATATATGCGAAAGTAACTGTCTGTCTGTCTGTTCCATTTCCACGTAAAAACTTTTGGACTGATTTGGCTGAAACTCAGTATATATATTTTTTCGATGCCAAGAATGGACATAGGATACTTTTTATCCCGAAAAATGGGATAGTTTCCGGGATAAAAATATATTTGTCTTTCTGTTTGTTATGCTTTTACGGAAAACCTACTGGACCGATTTAGTTGAAATTCGGTATACATGTAATTTTAATACCGAGGGTGGACAAGGGATACCTTTTATCCCGGATAATGGGATAAATTTATGTAAAGGTTATCCTAAAAAGTGGGATAAGTTTTTTTGTGATTTTCCATTTTCGTCATTTTTTGGTCAACTTTGTCCAA
Source organism: Dendrolimus kikuchii (assembly GCA_019925095.2). Classification (NCBI taxonomy): domain Eukaryota; kingdom Metazoa; phylum Arthropoda; class Insecta; order Lepidoptera; family Lasiocampidae; genus Dendrolimus; species Dendrolimus kikuchii. The sequence goes on from CM034394.1 coordinate 15,214,658, forward strand.
TTTGTCCGATTTGTCCTTTTTGTCCGAGTTGTCCGATTTGTCTTTTTTGACCGATTTGTCCTTTATGTCCGATTTGTCCTTTATGTCCGATTTGTCCGATTGTTGTCCTTTTTGTCATTTATGTAGTTGTCATAGACGGGGGATAGATAAATATAGCTAGGACGGTTTGAAATAAAGGTTGAAAGTTTGGATAAGACCAATCATTTCTCAAGTTTATAAATATAAACATTTGGCCATTCGGTCAATTGGCCTTTTTGGTCATTTCAGTCTATCATTTTGGGCAAAAAATGCAATGGTAACTCGATATGTCTTTCCGTTAAGTTTTCACGGAAAACTACTAGGAATACTGGATCGGTTTTGCTGTAATTTTGTTTAAATGTACTTTTAATATCGAAAATGGACATAAATACTTTTCATGCCGGAAGATGGGATAGTTTACGATATAAAATGAAATTAAACTTCAGAGTGCAAATAGCACTAACATAAAAATTAATTACAATGTAACCTGTATTAACAACTCTTGCTCTTTAAACAAGAAGCACGCACCAGCGGTTGACCCGCGGCGTGGCCGCGGAGTAAATTCTAGTTTCTTATAAATGAAGGATAAAGTACTCTTGCTCTTTAAACAAGAAGCACGCACCAGCGGTTGACCCGCGGCGTGGCCGCGGAGTAAATTCTAGTTTCTTATAAATGAAGGATAAAGATTGTATACCAGCTACAGCAAAGAATAATAAGTTCCATTATATTTACGTACATAAACAATAATTTTCTTGGAACAAAATCGAAGTTTTAAAAATATTTTATTTCTATTTCTGTATACTACTAATAACTAATATTTACTCATTTATATTATGAAAACACTGATAAAAATTCTACGAAATTAATTTTTTTGTTATTTTTTTTAAGTGGCAATGTACATCTGTCAGATATTAATATTACTCTGTCAGAACCCCGGGCGCTAGTGTGCATAACTGTGCATTATATGTATAATCTTATAGAGAACAGAGTGCATTATAATTAGTTTTTGAGATAGAGAATCTGTTAATATCTGACTCGCGCATTACGCGTCCGGTAGTGTCGTTCTAAATTGGATATTTAAATCACTCGCCCGACTACCTTTGCTATTATTCTCGAAGCAATGGAACAATGGAGCCGTCCTGGGTGGGGTATAGATACACGGCACATTTATTTATTATGAAGAAATCCGAACTTTTTAAATATAGGTTAGAAGGCTAAGGCGGGTGCGAAGCGGAGCGGAGCACCCGCCTTAGACTTCGTTTTTAATTTTTTTTATAATCTCCCAAAATTAATTTTATATCTCAAGTAATAAATAAATGTGCCGTATATATAGCTATACCGCACCCACCGTCCTGATGGAGCCGCCACAATATACATACTCACCGCCACTATTGCCGACATGTATGTAGGCTTAGAGTAAGAATATCTAGAGAGATAGTTTCCTACAATATTACGTTCCGAGTTGAAGCACAAAACCAATCTGTGTGCGTGAGTGCCATATTATTAGTTTCGCTCACACGCACGCAAAGATACAAATAATGTTGCAACTAGAGTATTCCTAAAATGTAGGAAATTGAAACTATTGGAGCTTGTCACCCCGAGACTTTTGTTTTGCTGACTGAAGGGACCGACGTGCATTGCAAAGCGAAGCGAGAATTTTAGGTCCTACTTAAAAGTGCTCCACTTTACTGGCATCTACTTACTAGAGTTCTAGACGTACTAATTATATGTATGTAAGTATATTTCAAATACTAATATTGAAATTGTAACTTTTACAAAAACCTTTGGAAATATTATTGTAATCTGCGATCTGATAACAATTATAAATGTTTGTTCATGTGTTTTTATTGAAGGTTTTCCATCATTAAATAAATGAATTAATTAATTAAAATTCCACGTCCCTTATGAGTTCCCAAATAAAAAGGAAACATTAAAAAGTGGCTCCGTAGAATTTTAACTTTTGTTTTCTGAAATAAGACTCATTGGACTATTATTTATCGGAACACACATATTGAAATATTCCGTAGTAGAGACGTCGCAGTCATTCGCTTTGGCCGTTTGTACATACAACTCTAAAAATCAGTTAATCAAAAATTCCCAAAACCTAGTCAACGTCAATTTCTATGCAATACTTAGTTAAAAACTTAGAGGGACTCATTTTGCAAAACTAAAATATATCTGAACGACTATTATCTTCACACGCCGTTTAAAATTCCTTCACAGAAATTGATCCTTATAACGTACACTATGATAATACAGGATGAGTTTATATTTTCAAATTCAGCCAATTCGATTCCTATTGATTTTTCAACAATGTAATGATACCACCTTAGTTTGCCTCAAAATCGGCCTCGAGACTCCTTTGAGTGTATTTCGCTAGTTTGGATTTGGCCCTGGAGGTCCACTTGAAAAATTCACCTGAATATACCAAATTTCCGTAGTAAAGACACTTTCTTTACAAATTTCATGTCTATAATGCTAATAGAGTCCTAGTAAAATGATTGTGACATAAATACATAAACAGTTCCGTTTTTTCCATTTACGTGTATACACCTATAGTACCTTAAAAACGATTTACAAGTTCAAGGTATTTTACAAAAAAAAGCCTAATTGGCCTCGCTCCTATTTACATTTTAGATTAAGTATCGCATACCTTTTCCGTCCGTCCACTTTGGAAGTAAGTACTTTGAATTATTTAGTAACGTTAATAAAAAAGCTATATTTAAAACACACGCTCTACATGTTTTCAGTGAGTTATTAAGTTTAATGTTATTACGAGACTTAACTCGCTCACCTCGTTATCCATCAGCGTATTATTATAATTTTAACTCGTAAACTATTGAAGTGCTGAAAGCAGGCGTGTTGACTGCAATAACATCACGGTTTTAGTTTAACGTAGGTAAACATTTAGTTGAAACTATGCTCGTATTCTTTTCGTTGAATATCTGAGTTATATGTTCGGATTTATGGTCGCTTAGTTGTAAAACGTATATTCAACTACATGTGCGATACTAAACTAGAAATAACTATGGCGATATCGACCTATTGTTAGCTTACTGATATATGTGATATTCTGTCTTATAATAAAGCTCAAGTTTTATACGCGACTTTACTTACGTAAACTTAAGACTTATTTAAGAAAAAATGTTGATAACAAGCTGAAGGCTTGTTATCGGCATTTTTGCACACGTGAAACTCATTAGCCGTTATCATCCTAAATCTACCACGTTTGAGCAAATAAATAAAATAAATACAATTATACGCGCCGTAGACAACACAAGTTGTTTGTTAATGTGCTTCTTCAAGCACCGTCAACCAGGGCTCTTCAGATATCGAACCAGATTAGTAAAAAGAATGAAGATTAAGATATCTTCACGTGTCTTTCATGGAAATTCACAGAAAGTCCATTGAAGTGAAGTATTATTCAACAACAGGCTAAGGTTAAGGTGTTTATATTGTTGCTTTAGTTAAAAGACTTATGACATGGTGCTTGAATGGAATAAATAAATTGAGTTGAATTGAAAAAGTAACTAAGAAAATCTCCTAAATCGAACTAGACGAGACGGTGCTACAGCCAGCCTTCTTTGGTTTTTTTAAATATTATTTAAAATATATTTTTAGATATAATCATTCAAAAATTGAAAAATTCAATGTTTGTTTTCATTTACATATTGAAAGGACATATCAGAACTAAATAAATAGGTTTGTACGAGAAAATTGACCATTGAGGTTGCACATAAAGTTTATATCTAAAGTCAAGATTTAATCGTGTAATTATCCCATTTTGCGAAATAGAAAACCTTATGTCATTATATTGAGTCGCCAGAGTAGTGTTGAATATAAGATGAAGTTCCCTAAAACAATCTAGTATAACGCAAAGTCTGGAAAAACGTAATAATATATTAAAATCCTTTATCGAATCGCTAGAATGGATGAAGAAACCTTTTTAGAACTTAATCCAACTCAGTTCGAGTAAAATGATCGACGTTTTCATACTTTATGATAGCTATAATGATAACAAATGGTTGAATATTACATTGAGATTAATTGCTATATGACTTAGTTCATGGTTTATGTAACTATTTTAGTACGCCTTTGGGAAATGTTTGGCTAGGATTATTGCTCTCTATTATTATACGTTATTTTCAACGTATATAATTATGTAATAAATCTTACCAAGAGTGATGTTATGTGTATATAATATTTGGGATACTTATTACAAGGTAGACAAATGACTACAATTATACAAATTTAAAAGTTTTTATACAAACTATTACGGGCTGGAAACCATTTTTGTATATACATACATACATACATACATACATAACTTCACGCCAGTTCCCTTGCGGGGTAGGCACGAACAACAGAGCGCCATTTAGGCCCATTCTTACACACCTCACTTGCTTCTTTGACATTCATAACTCTTGTCATGCACACTCGTCTGTTCTTATCTTTTGTATATAGTATACATATAATATGATAGTTATAAGTTAAAAGATACTTCTACTTCCTACTCTATGAACACCACTTCGCTACCTGGTATTACTGTTTTAAAGAGAACAATAAGAACAAGAAACTCCCCAGCAACATGGCTAGCTAAGATTTTTTGTCTCTCTTTCGTTTCTTTTTTAAATAGATTAAAATTTAAATAGATAAGTTATACAAATTCTCTTTGAGGAATTTATTAAGATATTTGTGAATTGCAGCTAACATAATATTAATTTTATAAATTAGTATTAATTTTCAGTATACCATATTTTATATTCGACGCAGCACTATAATATTAAATTGTAATTACATGAATGGAGAATATTGAGATTTGCTCTGCATGTCACTGATCTCACATGTAAAAATACTGGAAACTGTCAGTAGTAGTGAAGAAAAAGCAGGAAATCCGACTTCGAAATACGAAGCGAACATTCTTAAAGTATCCGAGATTATACTATATAATGATGATGATGGTACCAATATGTTCAGATATTTAAGAGTAGTGGCAGAAATATTATATTAAATCAAGATAAAACTACTACTAATATAAGAGGTACTTACTCGTAATTACAATAAATAAATGGATATAAGAGAAAAATTAAAATACTTACAATTAAACGTGGTGACGGTAATGCGAAGTGGATATGGTCAGCCGGCGGAGGCGGCTGCGTGCTGGCTACCACTCATGGTGGTTGCTGTTGTACCACCGATGCAAAGTTCCAAGACTTACACTCACTTATGTACTTTCTTCTACTTAAAACTAGTAGGTACAAGTCCGAAACGGTACGGAGTTGAATGAAGCCAACCGAACGCGTCACGTGAAAGTATGTTTACGAGAGTCGTCGGAGCGGTGTACGGCGGCACCGGCGACCCAAAGGAACTGTTGGCTTCAGCCCGAGAGGCCGACTAGTGGCGGGAGTCACAGCATGGGCGGGCGGCCGCGCCCCACCGCCCTCGCTTCCCGCCCGATACCTTTCATTCCTCATATTTCGTCCCGCACATTTAAACGCGTCTAAAACCACCATTATGCTATGTTAAGCGGTAACTGCATGCGACTCGTCAACATAAAATTGCTATTGTTTAGAAAAAAATTTAGCCAAGTGCGTGTTTATCGAAAATTATATTTTTTTTCTCATTTAGCTGCCAAACTCTAAAAAATACTTTAATGAAAAATGGTTCATAATTATCTCAAAAACTACTCAACGGATTTTATTAAAACTTCAGCACATTTAACCTTCAATTAATAAAAAACGGACAAGTGGAAAAACGAATCGCAACGAACAACTTGAAAAATGAATGGCAACGAGTGAGTGGAAAAACAAATCGCAACGGACAAGTGAAAAAACGAATGGCAACGGATAAGTGGAAAAACGAATCGCAACGGACAAGAGGAAAAACTTCAACTGACAATTGACAAAATGAATCGCAACAAATTTTTAATTTGAAGTTTTACGGGACAGGTTTTCAAATTGAACAAGTACATTAACAATCTGTCAGTTGAAGTTTTTCCCCTTGTCCGTTGCGATTCGTTTTTCCACTTCTCCGTTGCGATTCGTTTTTCCACTTGTCCGTTGCGATTCATTTTTCCACTTATCCGTTGCCATTCGTTTTTCCACTTGACCGTTGCGATTTGTTTTTCCACTCACTCGTTACCATTCGTTTTTCAACTTGTCCTTTGCGATTCACTTTTCCACTTGTCCGTTGAAGTTTAACTTCTAATATGTGTCCCAGCACACATTTCGATTTTTCATAGGTTTACTGCAAATTATGATTTAGTTAGGTTAGGTACATTTTAATTCATGCATTTTTTATTTAAACATATTTTATTTTATCAAACAAATAACTGAATTCGATCCGGAACCAAAAAAGCATCCATAGTCTACTGTCTACTCTAAAATTATTTATTAATATTTTTTTATACAGACCACAAATAGAGGTAGTGATGCCCAGCCATGTGGAAAGCAGAGGTAGGTATAGTTCGATGCAAACTTAAGTTTGCCTCTATTAATGGCGGCTCAGAACATCGCACTTACAGATGCGCAGCACGCGATTTTAGATATTAGAGGGACGAGGTCGTCGGAGAACGAGGTATATCCTCGCTCACTCTCTCGCTTGCTTTCTCGTTTACGGGACTTCCCCGGCGCTCGGCTCACCAGGGCTGCCAATTTAGCGCTTTCGGAACTAGATATAGCGCTTTTTAGGGCAACCCAGCTCCCAATTTTATTAAACAACTTCCAGCGAAAAATCTTGCGTTTTTTATAATATGCAAGCAAATATCTAATTAATTTTATAATAAATATATATAAATATCTATACTAATATTATAAAGAGGAAAGATTAAATTGTTTGTATGCATTGAAGAGGCTCCGAAACTACTAAACCGATTTAAAAAATTCTTTCACTGTTGGCAAGCTACACTATCCCCGTGTAACATAGTCTATATTATATTTCCAAAAAAATTAGGTATCCTTACTAAAACTCTAATAATGTAACCCAAGGTGTAAAAAATACCTAAAATCGCGTGCGCTACGAAAACTATTGATGATAGAATAAAATAATGTACTACGACTTTGCAGAACACATCATTATTTGCCAAAAGTGTCGCGACATCATATATCTAAATATTATAGTTATGCCACAATAAGTGTTCTTTTGTTTAAAAATTTAATTAAAATGCCGCCGCTAGAACAGGCTCTTTATTTGCATCTTGGTATTCATCCTTATCAAAATAAATTACTTTATATTCAAGACTGAAGCAGTCTATACCATTATATAACTTTTGAATTATTCAATTCGGACATTCCATTCGAAAGATATCACGAGTTTAAAAAATTCTTTCACTGTTGGCAAGCTACACTATCCCCGTGTGACATAGTCTATATGCCCTAAAAATGTAAGTATTAGAACACGCGCCGTGACGCTTTTTCGTGAGCGAAAAATCATAAGACCCCGTCTATATAGAAGTTTCACTTCAAAAAAGTAATTGAGAAACATCCTAATAATTTTTAAGTCACCCCACGTGAATATATACACCAACAAAAATTTCATCTTTCAGTTACATAGCCGTCTGGCAGCCACCCCTTTTACTTTTTTCGTGACTTCACTAAACCATTGTGTAGCAGCATAAAAAATACACTTTATTTACCATAGTTCACCCGTGTAAACCTATAAAATAGTTTTTGAAAAACTATAGACAGTCGAACAGTAAAAATAACGCTTTTATTAGGCAAATTGGTTACAGACCCCTGAAAAGCTCTTTCATAAGTAATTTTTATCTAAATAATTCCAATGTAGCCAGTAGCAGTATCATAATCATACGGAAGACGTCAGATCCCAAAATATTCAAGGAAATTCTGCGAAGGCACGCAAATTTCTTTTAATACAGAATTTTTAAATACGTAACTTTAGGTGTTCGTCCACAGAGTTGTTCAACAATTTTAATTTCACGCATAATTTTGTAACTCATTAGCAATTAAAATTTGCTACACACCAACCGTTCAGTACAAAGATTTTATCGTAAAAATGACCAGTTCTTTTATTTTTAGGGCTTGTTATAATAGGGACGCGGACACATGTTACAATAAATTCCAATTATTTTACATATAAAAGAACAATTGTTAAAATAACATCTTATCATCTAACTTTTAAAATATCATAATAATAATAATTTTAATTAGTTTTTAAACAATAGTTAATGCGCTTTATGACTCCTTTTACATGCACCTACTTATGACGTCATAAATAGGTACACTTGAATAAAATCTATGAGGTTGCGACCTTCTGTTAATTGTAAAAAGTATCTCAGTTGATTTAACATCGATTTATAAGACCCAGGCACGGCCAGTACGGTACACGGTGTAACAATAATTGTTTTATAAACTGTTTAGAAATAATTCATGGCTCGTCCGGGCCCTCGTACAGAGAACGCCTAGCGCCCGCATGATCCAACATAATCATCCCTAGCGCAGTCGTATCAAGGTTGTCTATGTTATTAATTACAAACCAAATCTATAATAAATATAAAGTACACAAAATAGAGACTCAAAATAAATACCGTTCGACTTATTCTTGACCTTTCGCCATATATACAAAGTTCCTACATTAACATTTTACTGTAAGGAACATAGGTTGTTTTACGTTTTAGCCTTTCATGGCCCTACGAAAGCCTTCTAAAAACCTATATAATTAGTATGAGCTGCTATGTAAACGCTAACCAGCCAAAAACCTATCTAAGAGGTACATAATCTTATCAAAATAATTACGCACTAGTTTCTATAATAAAATAAACCTATGGGTCCATTTGTAAAAAAATACATTACTAAACTTTCTTAATATACATAAAGATAGATGCTTAGTGTCGCTTGCACCCACGGTATAAACATAAATAACACGCTATTGCCGTCATTAGAGTAGAATAAAGCCAACCCAAGCGAGCTACGTAGAACGTAAAAGGTGACAAGTCGTACACCCTCTGCTACGTAGCCGTAGCATTACTTAATCTCGACTTCCCATTGTAAACTAAAATAGCTCTTTTATAATTTTCTCTTGAATAAAGAAGTCTTACAAATGTTATTTTATTAAACGAGCTTTATTAAAAGCACTAAAAACGTTCTTCTTATTGTTTATAGTAAAATGGTGAAAAGAGTTAAATTTATTTAAAAACAAGCTCTGTAAAAGAAAAAGTTTGCGTAGACATTTTGTGGATATTTATTTTTACGCAACTTGTGACGTTGACATTTTTTAAATTAAGTTAGGTATGTATAATTAAAACTCTTTTTATGGATTTAGTCACGTATGTATGTATAATATTATATAATATTTTCTTAAGTTTTCGCGACTTGTATACATAATAAAACTACGTTTTAACGGTTTTAAGCACGGTAATTTTATTTGATTTTGGTTTTTTCCGACGTTTCGGAAAAAACCAAAAATTAAAATTAAATAATTAAAATTAACACGTTGGCGGTAGGCTAAATAAAACTTTAATAATACTCGTTGACACTTGACATCTTTGTCTTCCGTGATCTCGGCCACTGGTAAGTGGCCGAAACGTCGGAAAAACCAAAATCAAATAAAATTACCGCGCTTAAAACCGTTAAAACGTAGTTTTATTATAATATTGTTTTTATCCAGTGTCACAATAAATTGTTAAACTTCTTGAACATCATAAGACTTTATAGGGTTACGTAGACTTTTTGTCAAAAAACGGATCTTAATTGTATTTAACACCATTAAACGTAGATTTATTTATATTTTGATTTGATGAATCGTATTCAATATCTTTTAAATTTAAAACAACAAAACCTCTTCTATGCCGCTATTCTCGTTCGTCTGAACCACACCGGCAGGGCCGTCTTTACGCGGGGATGCGAGAGGTGCGAGGCACACGAGCGCATAGACCTAGGAAGCGCTAGATAAATGACTTCAATGAAAGAGCATTCATTAAAGAACATTGTCATGCTTATTAAAAATGCAACTCATTTAATACACCAATGTACATAGCGCCATATAGACTACAGCTTCCTGTTAACTTTTATCCATATAAAGCTAGTAGTTTCGACGAAAAATGACTACGATATACAAAAACAGACGGACGGGTGGACATGACGAATACATAAGCTTTTAGTATTAAAATTAGAATAAATTAATATAATAAGTTATTTGTAAGGTACACCACAACACGGATATCATTGAATAAATGTCACATACAAAAACAAAAATAAGAAGAATCGTGTATACATTCTAAAAATTCTTCGAAATTAAGTTGTAAAAAAGGGTACGGAAGTCGAATCCGTAGACTTGGTAATAAAAAAAAACATAAGCTTCCTGTTTTTGGGCAAAATGGTTAAAGAACCTAAAATTAAAACAAAAATTAAATAGTATTTTTTATTGTTGATAGAGGGAAGGGGGGCAACTTAATTCTCGAACCCCCATGCCCAATATGCTTGAGACGGCCCTGCACACCCGGGAAATATGCAGTCGTTTTCAACAGATATAAAGAGCTGCGGCAATCAAGGTAATATGCTATCTTTATATCTGCAACCACATCCAACAGATTGAAATTCAAAAGTGTTTGCCAGTATATACAAAATATTTGATTGTAACTTTATTTGTGATATTCTTTGTATCCAGACAACGTACTTTTATTTAATTTTAAATAGACAAAGACAACATGATTGCCAACAACAACTAACAACTTTTTGGAACTTCAATTATGTGTATTTTTTATTTTTGATAATATTTTGTTTTTAATGTTACTTGTAAAAAAATCTAGAGAAAGTTAATATAGAATATACTTTACTGGTCAATGAAGACAGCATGACATTCCAGGTTATTTTCACATTTGTCAGATTCATAATACGAATGTGCGAAAGAAGTTATTTTAGTGACATTATAATTAAAAACACGAATTTTTCTTCTTATTTGCGTAATTTCCATGTAACATTTTATTATTTACCAGACGTTTTCAAGTTACGTACTAAAGCATACTTCTCACTGCTCTCGAGCCCTTAGTGCGTAACTTTAAAACGTCAGGTAAATAATAAAATGACAGAGAGAGATAACTCTCTATTGTACACCATTACAGAAAACTTACGAACTAGTACTATTCTAATTATGTACAAAGGACGCTCTTATGGTTAAAAAGCGGTCTCTTCCAGACAGCGCGTGGCAGGAATAAAACCAATTTAATGTGTCGAAGGTGGTATGTATAATGTTAAATAAAAATTACGTAAGTAGAGAAAAAAATTCAATAAATTAGTAAATATAATGTCACTTTTAAAAATTAAGATGTATTAATTTATTTCTATATATGTAATTAAAATTTTGTATCTACTTCATAGGTCAAGTAAGTATTGCTAAAAGTTACCTTTTATGAGTTATGTTAGCCATACCCTCGTATTTGAGATACACGCTAACTACTATACTATTCATAACTGTAATAAAAATGGCAAATAACTTCTCTACTCTATTATATATTTTGTTTACAGAGAGATGTTTTTAAATAATAACACATTATTTATTCAATTGTACTTACATAATTTCATAGTTTCTTGAAAATACATTCGAAACTTACCTGAAAAGGAAAATTAACGTATTACTTTATAAAAAAAATATCTACAAATAAACAATAATATAATGTGGCAATGAAATATAGTTGATACATAAATAAAATATTTCTACGTTGATGTCTAAAAATTTGCGCCAAATGGACAAAACGAGACCCTTATCATTTCGTACTCTACATCTTTCTGTCTATGTATACTACAGCCATTTTACTCAGACACCAGTAATGTATTCAATATTTATACTTTAGAGCGAGGTTGTCTTCTGTTGTGAGTTGTGAAATCTAAACATTAAATATTAACTTCTAATAAAATTTTGACGGTTTCTTGTACCTAGTGGGAATGCTATGCCTATGCTCTTACTAATCGGGGACAAACGGTTAGGTATCAAGTTGTACGTGAGTCACAGTGACTGCCTTATAACCACTAAAACCAACCCGGTGTTCCCGATAATGTCCTCAACCAGGGTCATGGGACAACTCAACGAGCGGCACCCTGGCAGATGGGGTCCGGCCTGCACTATATACTACGGCGAGCAACTCCTACTACTATACCTGAGGGATTCCCTGCCAAACGAGCTCCTTTTTGTGTAAAGAATGAGAAATATTAATAACTAGAGTTCACCCCGCGGCAGCGCCGCGGGTCCACCTCTAGTGCGTGTATCTTGTTTAAAGAGCAAGTAGTACAGGTTACATTGTATTACATTTTTATGTATTTGCCCCCGAAAGATTCACTTAATTTTATATCGCAATCTATACCACCCCGTCTATATGTAAACTACATAAATGACAAAACTTGAGAAAAATGACAAAATAGATAACATGGACCAAGTGGACCCAGTGGACCCAGTGGACCAACTGGACCCAGTGGATCCAGTGGACAAAGTGGACCCAGTGGACCCAACGGATCTAGTGGACCAAGTGGACCCAGTGGGTCCAGCGGACCCAGTGGATCTATTGGGCAGTGAGTCCAGTGGACCAAGTAGACCCAGTGGACCCAGTGGTTCAAGTGAACCCAGTGGATCTATTGGGCCCAGTGGACCCAGTAATCTAAGTGGACCCAGTGGGCCCAGTGGACCCAGTTGACCCAGTAGGCTAAGTGTTCCAAATGGACCCAGTGGAGCCAGTAAACTAAGTGGACCCAGTGGACCAAGTGGACCCAGTGGATCCAGTGGACCAACTGGACCCAGTGGATCCAGTGGATGAACTGGGCCCAGTGGACCCAGTGGACGAACTGGACCCGGTGGACCCAGTGAGTCCAGTGGACCAAGTAGACCCAGTGGTTCAAGTGGACCCAATGGACCCAGTAGTCTTAAGTGGACCCAGTGGGCACAGTGGACCCAGTTGACCCAGTAGGCTGTGTTCCAAATGGACCCAGTGGACCAAGTGGACCCAGTTGACCAAGGGGACCAAGTGGACACAGTGGTCTAAGTGGACCCAGTGGACCAAGTGGACCCAGTGGACCCAGTAGACCCAGTGGACGAAATGGACAAAATCACAAAACCAGTCCTAGTTATCCTTTCCGGGATAAACTTTACATAAATCTATCCCACAATGTATCCCATTATCCGGGATAAAAAGTATCCCTTGGCCACTGTTGGTAATCAAATTATATATGCACCGAGTTTCAGCCAAATCGCCCCAACAGTCTTTCCATAAAAGGATAACAAACAAAAAGACAAATATATTTTTATCCCGGAAACTATCCCATTTTCCAGGATAAAAAATATCCTATGTCCATTCTCGGCATCGAATATATATATACTGAGTTTCAGCCAAATCGGTCCAGTACTCTTTCCGTGAAAACGGAACAGACAGACAGAGTTACTTTCGCATTTATAATATTAATAGGGATATTCACGTATTACTCCAAGTTAATGTCTATTTATTACAAAGTCAACGTACTCTCCACATATTTGACCTTCAAAACAATTAGAACGAATACAGCGAAAATAATAAGTTAATATGCGTGGATGCACATTGCCGATTTATGTTACATAAAATACTTTTATATCATATAATATATATATATATATATATATATATATATATATATATATATATATATATATATATATATATATATATATATATATATATATATATATATATATATATATATATATATATCCGTGCAGGAACGGAGAAAGAATACAATTTCCTGCGGCCGGGCGGCCTGTCATAAGAGGCGACTTAACAACCCACAGCCAGGTGGTAGGGCATTTGCCCGACTGGATGGCTACCACCCCTGATCTGAAGTATGTCGCCATAACAACCTTGAGTTGTATTCCGGCATTATTGACCAGGTTCCAGTCTCCCTTAAGAGAGCAGCAGCGCATTTGTAGCAACTTTGGTGTTGCAAATGTCCATAGGCGATGGTAACCGCTTTCCCATCAAGTGGGCCGTCTGCCGGTCTACTGATCTCTTGCAATAAAAAAAAAATATATAAGATCTACTAACATCCAGTTATTGTAGAACATATTTGTTTTCATTAATACTTTATTTTAGAACTAGCTGATGCCCGCCACTTCGTCCGCGTGGTATTTATTATTCCTTCAAAGCTGTTTAAAGAATTAAAGTTTTTTTAACTATCCCACGGGAACTCTTTAATTTTTCGGGATCAAAAGTATCATATAAAATTTCATTTAAATCGGTCCGGTCGCTTCGGAGATTAGCCCGTACAAACAGACAGACAAACGGAGGAACAAAAATTTGAAAAAAAAACTAAATCAGTTCTATTTCACTTCTTACATCCCCTGACTCGGTTTTTAGCATTTCTTTTTTCATTGTACAGAAATTCGACCTCTACAGTTTTATTATATGTATAGATTGGCAATATATTTGATTTTACCATAACTATCTATAAAAGATAAAATTCCAAATCCGTACAATATTGACTTTGAAACCCGTTGAACGACCTCATAATGACAGCCGATGCTTTATCAACAATGTAAATACAGGTACAACCAAATTTAATCGAACAGATAACAACACAGGTTCTATTTTGATAGTTCTTGTTTGTCCATTTATTTACGTCACAGTTTTATCTTTATTTGATTACAATAAATGTATCTTACAAATAACTATATAGGCATAAAATATGTAAATAACTACATCTTTCCACGCGGCTTTACTCGCATATTCTTCGGATGCAGTATCCTCTTTATCCTACTCATCAACAATCAGATAGTATCGAATACTTTTTTATTGCGGAACTGGTAAACAGGCAGGCGGCCCAGTTTCTGGAGCATAATTTCTGTCTCCTTTACACGTTTGCAACACCAGGGGCGAAGCCAACGCGTTGGCAGCCTTTGGGAAGGGATAAGGGGATGAGATAGAGGGATCAGACAGGAGATATGGCATAGAAGGGATGGAATATGGGATTGGAGTAAGGAAGATGGTTAGAGGGAGAAAGAAGTTGCCCATCAGAACTCTTATCATCGCACGGAACACTGGCAGACGGCCCAGCTCATCGAAAATTATTACCGTCGCCTATAGACGTCTGCAACACCAAATGTGAAGCCAACGCATTGGCAGCTTTTAGGATGGGGTAAGGGGATAAGATAGAGGGATCAAACAGGAGAAATGGCATGGAAGGGAAGGAATATGGGATTGGAATAGGGAATAGGGATAAAGATAGGGAAAACGGAATAGGGGAGGGGGACGCGGGCCATCAGAACTTACTAATGGTATGAAACACGATTAGCTCAAGTGTAACCGTTTCACGCCGATATTCTGCAAGACCGTGGTATCACACCGATCGGCCTACAAGTTAATCACAATAATGACTCCAACATGGTTTTACCACTTAGCTATATATGTAGGTATGCGATTTTATAACATTCGTTACTATCACAAGGCTGTGAAGAAGGAACCCAAATATAATCATCATGCTGCGGTTAAATTCCTGATCCGTTCGGAGCGTTTACACCGTTAACAATAGAAAAGAAAGTAAGCGTACTTAGGAGCCTTAGGAACGCTTAGCTACTTTTTCATCTCCACTTCATCCCTTTTTGTGAAATCATTGGCACACATCTATTCTATGGGCATTTATATGGCGATATGGCAGAGGAGGCGTATATCAATTGTTGTTACATAGCAGGCTGGTTTCGGTAAAATGTGCCCATATGAGCATAGACAACTCTCTAGCAGGTTGCCTGCTAAATCAGAGACATAAAAGCTGTCACAGATTCACAGAAGGGAGAGTTCCTGTCGCGGTCCTTCCGCATGTCTCCTACAATCCTCCTGTACTACTTACTGATTCTTGAGATGCAATAAATTTCATTTTATTTCATCTCATATTTCATTTAATTTCAAATTTCGTTTTACTTTTTTTTATTGCTGGAGTACAGCTGACAGACAGACGGCCCACTCGATGGAAAGCGGTTACCATCGCCTATGGACATTTGCAACACCAAAGGTGCTACAAATGCGCTGCAGCTCTCTTAAGGGAAACTGGAACCTGGTCACTAATGCTGGAACACAACTCAAGGTTGTTATGGCGGCATACTCTAGACCAGGGGTGGTCGCCATCCAGTCGGGCAAATGCCCTACCACCTGGCTGTGGGTTGTTTTGTCGCCTCTTACGACAGGCCACCCGGCCACAGGAAATTGTATTCTTTCTCCGTTCCTGCACGGATAAAACTTTACTTTACTTTAAATTTCATTTCCTTTCACAATAATTTATCCACATTTATTGTACACCGACTGTACCACTTATTCACTAAGTGGCATTTTTTCCTGGATTTCGATACTCTATAATATAAAACAATGTAGGAATATTAAAGATGATGCGTGGAACAAAATATAAGTGTGAGCCAACGGGAACGGAAAAAAATAGTGACAAATAAATTGATTGAATGAGGAAAAAATGCAGTCCAAGTTTAACTTAGATGTTAATTAATCATACTAAGTGTGTATTAAGAAGAAATATTTAATTTTAATGCATGCACAAATGTGAACTTACAAACCCAGCATTTTCCATAAGGTCAGTCTGCCTGTTTGGCGGCAATTAAAAATTGCATAAATTACAAAACGCTGAATGAAGTAAAACCCGTAAAAAACAGGTTCTTAGTCTTTGACTCGAAAATAATAACCGTTTATTGTTAAAATAATGTTCTATAGTTAATTGTATTTACTTATTATTTTGAAAAATGACGGTTTTTTCATGGGTACAAAACTTATTTACAATACAACAACTTTTTGATGTAAATGCTATTGTAACCCAAATATAGTCTCCTTAAGGTGTTTTGCAGAACATTCAACGGCGTGCCAATGTTCATTTTATTGGGGAAATCTTTTATATGAGCTACATAATAAACAGGAGACGTGTAGACACAATAACAGCGTCAACACACCAATATATGTAGGCAAAATAATACAGACGACATCAGTAGGTATACGTCTTTTATTAAATGTAAACAATAGGTATGCATAATTATTATTCAGATATTATGGAAGACTAAACGCTACGCGGATTCTCTTGCGTTATACTTCGTATTCATATCCCACGAAAAATATCTTATTCCTCATTCGAGCTTTAAATCCCAGTTGCGTTTGCAGCGTTCGCTTTGACGCCCAGGGTCCACTTTTCTACTTTTTCTTCTCCACTTCGCTCGGTCTTCCGCATTCTTAATTGTGTGACCATTGGTACGCATATTATCATCCTTCACAAAATGTGGAATGGCTAGACATTTGTTCGCCACATAATTAGCCATTAATCATTTTACTCAGATATAATGGAATACTAAACGCTATTCGGCTTCGCTTGCATGTACTACGGATCTATATGGATGCGAAGTATATGCAAGCGGAGCCGAATAGCGTTTACGCGGACGCGAAAACTATCCCATTATATATAAATAATATCCTGTATATAATAATGGATAAACAATATCGATTGACCATCATCGTTATCGACAGTACACACACCACACACACAAATCCCCCACATATAACAAACTTCTTGACATTCGCTTCGTTAAAGTTCGCTCGCGTAGTGTCTGGATAGTGGTAGTGGGATAAATTCCACAATATAAGGAGGGTCATATATTCTGGAATTTTTCTCAATTTCCTATGTTAAAAAGCATCCTACTTTCACAGTAGTTATCAAAAATGTGTATATATGTACTTACTAAATTTCATGATAATCGATTAATGCCTACATCGGTAAAGAATAAATAAGTATAATCTGCAATACATAAGGACCACGAACCAAAATACCTAATACAACTTTTTTGCAAGAGAGCGTAATCAAGTTATTTTAATTATTTTTTTCTATTTTATTGCAGGATTTCAGCAGACAAGCAAACGGCCCACTTGATAGAAAGCGTTACCATCACCTATGGACATTTACAACAGCAAAGGTGCTACAAATACGCTGCTGCTCTCTTAAGGGAGACTGGAACCTGGTCACTAATGCCGGAACACAACTCAAGGTTGTTATGGCGACATACTTTAGACCAAGGGTGGTAGCCATCCAGTCGGGCAATTTCAATGTATGTCAATTACTCTATCCATCTTCCATTACTTTTAAACCGATTTTATATTTTTAGAAGTGTTATTTAAAAGTGACTTTAATATTATGTAGGATTTTTAAAACGAAATAAATATGTATTCTTCTCGATTTGTTTCCCCTTTTGGCTAGAATTAGCGGTACATTAGTATACACATATAACCATCATCTTCTTATTGCACCCAAAGAACAATCAATCGTTATTACTTAAAACAGCTATTTTAATAATAATTAGTTTTCTGGTCACAAATTCATATTGTCACACCTATGGTGGTATGGGAAACCATTGGGGTAGGAGTAGGCAGAGACGATGGATCTCCAGTTACTACGATCTTTTTTAACTTCATGTAACAGAACCAAAAAAATATGTGTACTTATGGAAAAGAAAAGAACATTTTCGTTTCTCATATTCCAAATACGCTTGGAGTTGCCTAATCACAGAGATAAAACAACACTTTTCGTCCCTGGGAAACGATTCTCCCTGCTGACAAAAAAATTTTTTTTATGTTTATGGCTTGGCAACTAGGCCTTTAAGCCAGGCGAAGTTGTATTGTAGGCTACAATCCACACCATTCAACGGAGTTCTTGTGAAAACTCGAAAGGCCACATTTGACTATACAGTTCACATTTCTCACAAAACACATAATTACTACTCAAAACCTATCAATATCCTACAACTATTATTTATTTTAGAGTAATTTTACACATTTTTAGAAAGTAAAACTGCACAGCACAACATCTCCTTTCAGTTCCCGCCAAAACTCCCAAAAATTTTAGAAAACTATGCGAACCATAGATAATACATGCAACTCATGTCCAAACATTTTTTTACAGCCACTGGTAAATCGCAACATAAATTGTAATATAAAACATCAACAATATTGTAATCACATTTTATACTTATAAATTACATTTCACTAAATTAATATTTATTTTACATAAATTTGAGCTAAATATTTATTATCATCAGTGACAAGAAAATACTAGCTGGTACAATGCCAGACAAAAAAAAATTACTTGACGTTTCATATGTGATGTATTAAATGAGTTCATCAGATTTATATATGGATTTAACGCCTGATTTCATTAGAGAACTAGTTGTTTGTTTAAGTAATCAGTATTTATTTACTTTCCTTATATTCGAAATGAAAAGCAGATGGTTAAACTCGGTTGAAAGGACTATTTAGGCACTCGATCTATTAGCACCGGCCCTCCCTACGCTCATGCGCCAAACCATCTCGTGCCTAAATAGGTAACTTTCACCTCTCGTGTAACAATCTACTATTATCATTATTTAATTCATGAAAACTATCAAAAGTTGAAATATACGAGAAATAGTAGTTTTAAAAATAAAAAACATAACATTATGCGATGTACGCAAATGCTATCAGATTCTAATGCTTGCATCAGAGGGATGTGCCGTTTTGCGTGCAAGTACGTCATAGCGTGATAAGCAGGGGCAGCTGGTGACGTCACAGGCATGTCGTCGCCTGCAGGAAGGACAACCTAGTGCGAGTGGAATAACTCACGTTTCTCGCGTGACGTCACTCGGGAAATGAACACGGCAGCCCAGTTTGGGGTTAATGGCCAATCTACAAAATAGAAAAACGCCAATTCAAGCTCAAAATTTCAATCTAAAATGCATTTTATACATATGTACACAATATTAGCGGTCTCGGCAGACTTTGTCCTGCCCTGAAAAAAAAATCTAGAACCCGATTCCAGCGCCACCTACCGGGTCTATTGTGAATCTAAGCCACCCCGGGACCCACTCAAACACACATAAAATTTCATCAAAATCGTAGAACCCAATTCCAGCGTCAAGTATTTTCTTTAGAATGATGGATTACATTATTAAAGTTTAAGTAGAGATTCCTAATATTTATATAGCCTATATTAATTACGGATAATGTAGCATTCGAATGGAGAAAGAATTTTAAAAATCGGTCTAGTAGTTTATTCGTTACATACATACAAAAATACAAATCTTTCCTCTTTATAGTATTAGTAAGATATATATCATGTGGCACTGTTCTCTTTGAGATGTATACAAACTTCAATATATTGTTGCATTTCATGCACTTTAGTCAGAAATGCACTCAAACAAATGAACTAACTCGTTTCTACAGATAAAACCGGCGTTAATTACATTCTAGATATACCGAATTACTTTTAGTGTAGTTGAAAAAATTAGATGTATTTTTAGAGATACATTATTATCATAACACTAATGTATTAATAAACTGATAAAAGAATTTCCTAAACACGTAACAGAATTGGTTTTAGACTATACTATACCTACATTTTATAGAGACAATGTGGTCAAAAGACTGTCTGGCTGTATCCCAAGCTAATGGCGTTGGAGCTACATATATCCGAACATAAGTTAGTAATTAGTATTGTTGGCAAATGGCAATGTATTGAATGAATAGTGTCTAAATAGCATACCCATCGTCTCCGTTCTGGTGAGCCACGTCATCGGCCTCAGCCGGCCCATCATCCACCACACCATTGCAATCTTCCACCGTCACTTCGGGAACTGCAGTCATCGCCACGGCTCACCACACGACCACTAGTCGCCCGACCGAGACTTGACGACCCAATACCGCAGACTGCCATACTGCGCCCTTGGTAAAAGATTACCATTACAACAAGTATTTTTATTAAATTAAGCGAAGTTAACTCATAGACAACATCAAGCATATAAGCATGCGCCGTCGACGGCAAACGGGTCACGAACGCACACTTAGGGCTTCGGCTAAGTAATCTCTTTAAACGTAGAGAGTTGCCTCATTTATTTACATACCTACTAGCGAACTTGTAATTACGTACGTGATACCTTTTTTCGGTATTTTATAACTAAACTATTTTTGGAGTTTACGTACAGAGTGGTATTAAAAATTGTTAATTATATATTTTAAAATAAATTGTCTATGTGGTAGAGCCATGCTGGAATCATTGCCATCTTGATTACAGCTCTGAGGGCCGGCTCGATCAGTGTGATACCACAATCTCACAGAATATGGACGTAAAACGGTTAGCCTTGAGGTTGTGTTTCGCAGGAGCATTGTGTTTCGTGTGATGAGTGAAAGTTCCACTTGCCCACTTCCCCATTGCCCTATCCCATTACACTTGTTTGATATCTATATCTTCTCCCTCCTATCTCATCCCATCTCTCCCATCCTAAAGGCTGGCAACGCATTGGCGTCAACCGTGGTAGTTATAATATAGGCGACAGTTAATCATTTTTCATTAGTTGGGCCGTCTTTCTGCTCTACCAGCTTCGCAATAAATTAAAATAAATATAAAATTGCGCTGCAAATCATCACACTGTTCAAACTGCCAAAGATCGAGAATTGTCATTTGCAATGAAAATTAGTAGGTAAGACTTGCCTTGAACATTTGTGTAGTGATAATAAGTACATTAAAGAGTTATTATTTTAACGTTTAACAGAAATATTCATTATAGATATGTAAAATCATTATTCTAGCGTTAAATCGCAGTTACATTCGGAGCGTTCGCTTCTGAGCCCGAGGTCCGCTTCTCTACTTTGCGCGATGTTGGCATGGCTTACTGTCAATTGTCTGTCATCCTATACAACGCTAATGCAGGATTTCGTGAGTCGACCCCTTCTACCAGGACTAGGAGGAAACCGTATCACTAGACACGGAACTTACCCATAACTAGCCAGTCTGTTTGTTCCCCGCATAATTAGCCGCTATGGCCTGAATAAAATGACCTGAAATAAATATATATAATAATAGCAGCAGCCCATAAATTTACCATTGCTGGGCGCTTGCCTTCCACTATCGGGGAACGGACAGTATACCCACCACGCTTGTCCAAGGCGGCTTGGCGTGTTTGACACACCGGTTATCTCGATGTACAGGTTTCATCACGATGTTTTCCTTCACCGTTGTTAGCCCGTGATAATTGTAATAATATGCACATTAGGTCAGAAAACTGTCCTAGTAGTGCATGCGTTCCGGCCAGGATTCGAACCCGCGCTCTTAGAGCTTCGGACGCTTGCGCTAGCCATTACGCTACCACGATTTCCTGATATAAATAAACTACTATAATAATATTATTCTTACTACTGTTCTGCAATAAATGAATGCGTAATTGTAATCCCCTGTGACTCATAAAACAAATAAAATAAGCTCGATCAATCCGAACGGTAGGTTGTCCACAAACTTTTAACAGATTGCCTTCGATCGGCGACGGCGATGTACTCGCCGTAATAGCTTCGTGATTGGTTGCCTACATACGAATAGCCTATCTACATGACGCTATCACTGTCCTACATGGGAAACTTAATTTCTTTACTTTAACATGATAAAATTCTCATGAAACTTATTTTATACCTGATCATGTTGCGTACTGTATGTATACTTGACTAGACTACGTGGCTTTGCTCGCGTAAATTTTGTAACTGTATACCATGAAAACTATCCCTTTACTAAGTGAAAAAAATTCTATAATCTTCTCCCTTATATGATCACATTTTTATGGTCCTTATTGCTGTATTTATCCCTTAGCATGGAAAACCACTTGGGTTAATTTATTGGCGGTTTTCATACTAATAGACTAGTAGGTAGGGTAAGCATAATTGGTATAATTGGCGTACAACAGGAGTACCCAAAACGGTGTAAATACGCATACTTTAGCAATGATTCCACATT
Source organism: Dendrolimus kikuchii (assembly GCA_019925095.2). Lineage (NCBI taxonomy): Eukaryota > Metazoa > Arthropoda > Insecta > Lepidoptera > Lasiocampidae > Dendrolimus > Dendrolimus kikuchii. The sequence goes on from CM034394.1 coordinate 15,237,424, forward strand.
TTTACCTTCTTATCTTATGATTAGAACTGTGGGAAGCCTACCCTGTGTAGAGATACCTTTATCGAGATTTGACAACACGCCTGAACAAGCAACGGAGCATTGTAATCCAATACCGTTTTAGGAAGGTTCCTAGCGGACGACGATTTGACACTTCATTATTTAAAAATGTATATTTAGTTCATTGTCTAGATTAGAGTGCTTAGGCTCGATCGGTATAATACTACGCGCTCACAGAATATCGGCGTGAAACGGTCAACCTTGAGCTAATCCTTTTTTGTGCGATGATGGAGAGTTCCGATCGCCCACTTTCCATCCCTTTATTCTATCCCCCATTTCAATCCCATATACTAAACCCTTTGTCCTATTCCTCCTATCTGATCCCTATATCTCACCCCCTAACCCTTAGGGGCCATCCACAAATTACATCAACCATCAACCTTTGTGAAACTCCTCCCTTCCTAGTGTGACATCACATATTTTGCAACTTTACATCAAAAAATTATTAAAGTAAAACAGCCGTTCCGTAATTAGTTTTATTTCCATTTACATTATTTTTTAATAATGTAAACAATGTTTACATACAGATTGATTGATTGATACCCCTTGTCACACAATGTCACACTTTGTCGACCTCTCCCCCCTTTACGTGTGACGTAATTTATATATGTGCCTTATCTTTATCTCATCCTAAAGGCTGGCAACGCGTTGGCTCCCTCCCTGGTGCTGTAACCTGGTAACCACATTTCATTTGCTTGATCGTCTGCCTGTTGGCCAGTTTCGCGATAGAAAAAGTTTTAGAAAATGTCTATATCCATTTGAATATTTTGTATTTAGTCGGAAAAAAGAATTCATCATTAATTCAACCAAAAGTGATTTTCTACCATGAGGAATACCTAAACCTAATACCATTATGATATTAAATTGCCGCCATAAAATAACTTGGTAAACCGTCAAAATATTCACGTTACGACCAACTGGGTAGCTCGTAGGTACTTGGGCATTAAATGTTCAAGATCCTCAGAGACAAAGGCTTATTATATGTAAATTCCTATTGTGGGACGTGTACCTACGTAAAATTATATTAAGTACCTAGCAACAGAACAGTTTCAATTAAGAGATGATATATATATATATATATATATATATATATATATATATATATATATATATATATATATATATATATATACTTTATGTGTCGTTGTCGCCAATGCAGGACCTTGTAACTACATTTGTTGGTACATTTATATAATATATCACAATTTTGACGAAAATAATAATATCACAAAAAATATAGTTACAAGGTCCTGTACTGACGCCGAGAATATAATCCTTTTGTATCTATCCCGGTACAAAAATTATGGGATCCAGGATAAAAGCTACAACAAAGCCTATTATTCATCAAAATCTGCCTCTTACACCTGCCATAGCCTATAAATAAACATTTAATTTTCTCCAACAAATTGTTTGATAGTTCAATATTTAGATATAGATATTTATTAACGAGAATTCATGGTAATATGGTTAATGACGTCTTGCACGCAGGGTATCAAGCGTTTGATATTGCAACTTGTTTTAAAATTTAGCAACGTTTAAGAGGGTTATGACGTAACAGAAAAAATAGGAAGTTCGAGGACTGAGCAAGAAAGGGAAATCATTTAACATAATCGGAAACACCACTCTGGCCATTTAACGACAATGTTCACTGAAAGACAATAAGTATAGATAATTCTCTATTGTACACCATTACTGAAAAACTTACGGTCTTATTAATATTGAGTTAGAATAAGTTTGTAGGCGAGTTTTAAGGCTCGTAAAGAAGTCTACAAACTTAAATAATTCTCAACATTAATAAGACCGTTAGGCTCTAAAAGTACTATTTTAATCAGTCTTGTGTAGTTCATGACCGATGACCTATCAGGAACCGGTTCCCTAGATATACGAAAAGAAACGTTTCACATTTCCAAATGCTAATCGGTTTATTAGTTCGCTCGGTTAGACTTTAGACTAATAGCCAGTTCCTATATCTTACTATTCATTATTTGCCTTCCCATCAGTTGAATGTTGAGAATATTTGTATGGAGTTTATGTCAAATTTTAAACCAAAATGAACGGTTGGTAAGATATACGAACCAGTCATGAGCGAACTAATTGTCCGCTCAGCGCGCCAGTCAACGACCCTACGACAGTCTTGTGTAGTTTATGAACAATGAACTCTTAAGGACCGTGATTAGATTGCCAACAAAGAAGAATGAAAAATCCTAATGACCGAATAGTACTATTAAGGTGAAGTAGTTCAGTAGGCAAATCGTACTAGAAAAGAGCACTCACTTGGATGAACGAAGAAGCACAGGACTAATTCTAATTGTGTACAAAGGGCGATTTTATCTCTAAAAAGCGATCTCTTCCAGAAAACTCTTAGCAGGAATAAATTAGATTGGAAACAAAAACAAATAAAAAATATTATTTAAGGTTTCAAAATAATTAACACGAAAATTATTGTTACAGTATATAGCACATAGGCTAACAACGCATCTAAAATGATTACCGTCGCCTATGAACGTTTGCAACACCAGACATGTTAGCAAATTGTTACTGTCCTCGAAGGGGAACTGGAATTTGGCTATTAATACCGAAACAAATGTCAAAGTTGTTATGTCGGCAAACTTTAGATAGGGGTGGTAGCTTATCTAAACAAGCAAATGCACTGCCACCTGGCTGGTTGTTAATTTTTCGACTCTTACGACAGGCCCCCCGGCCACAAAATATGTCCGTTTCTCCATTACGCATTCTGAAAAGTACGAGTACAATAGTACTCATCCTGTATAAGTAATAGTACAGTAGTAAGTAGTACTTACTACTGCACTCATACTTCATCTTACTGATACTATTGTGCTCATACTATATTTCCATATAAAATGAAATTAAGTGCGGTCAAATGTATTGCACAATGCAATTTTTAATTAATGTACGGAAAATAATAAAATATTTTGTTAAAACCAACACTTTCTTTTAATTTGGCGTTAGACATTCCTTTACAGTAATTGATGCTAATACCATATTTTGTTAAAGGTCAGCCTTTCCCTGTTTTCGTTTAAAATATGTTTTGAAATGATACCTATATTGCGCGTTAATTAAATTATAAATTTAAATTGTATAGGGCTTAGCATAAAAATTATAATTATGAAAAGTACAAACAATATACGAGTCCCAAATCGCTGTCAGTTCAGAATGTTCCCAAAACCCTTCCCTTAGTTTGACGTTTAACATTCCTTCAGACAAATTAATACTTACAAGCAACACTATGAGGTGTTGTAATAATACAGCACGTGTTTTTTTAATCAGCCAATTCGATTCCTAACTAGGGTATTTTTTTTTTTACAAATATAATAAACCAGAGTTTACCCCGCGGCCCCGCCGCGCTTCAAACTCTAGTGCGTACCTCTTGTTTTAAGAGCAGGCGTTAATACAGGATATATTAATAGTATTGTATTTTTATGTTGGCGCTATTTGCCCTCGGAAGATTTACTTCATTTTATATCGCAAACTATCCCATCTACCGGGGTGAATAGTATCTATGTCCATTTTCGGTATTCAGACAGACAGATCGAGTGAAAGTCGCATTTTTTTAAAGAGTATGAATTTTTATATCTATAAACTTGATAAATGATTGGTCCCCCATACAAACTTTAATACCCTATTTCAACCCGTTCTAGTTTTATTTATATAACTAAATATTGTGTAAACTACACAAACGACCAAAACTACCCAACGTACTAAAACTACCGAAACTACCAAATCTACCAACCAAAACTACCAAATCCACCAACCAACACTACCACAACTACCTAAACTACCACAATTACCAAATCTACCAATTAAAACTACCACAACTACCAAAACAACCATAACTAACAAAACTACTACAACTACCAAAACTACCACAACTACCAAAACTACCACAACTACCAAAACTACCACAACTACCAAAACTATCACTACTATTAAAACTACCACAACTATCAAAACTACCGCAACTACCAAAACAACCGAATATACCAAATCGACCAACCAAAACTACCAAATCTACAAACCAAAACTACCACAACTATCAAAATAACCGAATTTACCAAATCTACCAACCAAAACTACCATATTTACCAAATCTACAAACCAAAACTACCACAACTACCAAAACTACCACAACTACCAAAACTACCACAACTATTAAAACTACCACAATTACCAAAAAAAACCGAATATACCAAACCGACCAACCAAAACTACCAAATCTACAAATCAAAACTACCCAACTATCAAAACTACCACCACTACCAAAATAACCGAATCTACCAAATCTACCAATCAAAACTACCATAACTACCAAATCTACAAACCAAAACTACCACAACTACCGATACTACCACTACTACCAAAACTACCACAACTACCGAAACTACCAAAACTACCACAACTACCAAATCTACCGAAACTACCAAATCTACAAAACAAAACTACCAAAACTACCACAACTACCAAAACTACCACAACTACCAAAACAACCGAAACTACCAAAACTACCAGCATAAACTACCGAAAATAGCAAAACTACCAACCAAAACTACCACAACTACCAAAACAACCAAAACTACCAAAACAACCTAAATGACCAAAACTACCAAAATAACCTAAACGACCAAATTGACCAAAATAAACAAAATGATGCAGATGGCAAACCACAAATAAAAAACCTATCCTAGTTTCCGGGATAAACTTTACATAAATCTATCCCAGTATCCGGGATGAAAAGTATCCCTTGGCCACCCTCGGTATTAAAATTACATATGTACCGAGTATCAGCCAAATCGGTCCAATAGTCTTTCCATAAAAGGATAACAAACAGAGAGACAAATATACTTTTATCCCAGAAACTATCCCATTTTCCGGGATAAAAAGTATCCTATGCTCATTCTCGGCAACGAAAATATATATATACTAAGTTTCAGCTAAATCGGTTTAGTAGTTTTTACGTGAAAACGGAACAGACAGACAGAGTTACTTTCGCATTTATAATATTAATAGGGATCTACGTTTTAACGGCTTTCAACGCGGTAATTTATTTGATTTTTATTTATTATACTAGAGTTTACCCCGCGGCTGCGCCGCGGGTTAACCTCTAGTTCCTGCTTCTTGTTTAAAGAGCAGGCGTTAATACAGGTTACAATGTACACCATTTTTATGTTAGTGCCATTTGCCCCCGAAAAATTCACTTCATTTTATATCGCAAACTCGATGCTTGATATATTCTCATGCCGATCTCTTGGCATGAGTATATATGTCCATTTTCGGCATTAAAACTACATTTAAACAAAATTACAATAAAAACGATCCAGTATTCCCAGTGTTTTCCGAAAACTTAACAGAAAGACATATCGAGTTACTATCGCATTTTTATAGACGATGCATTTTTATATCTATGAACTTGAGAAATGATTGGTCTCATCCAAACTTTCATCCTCTATTACAAACAGTCCTAGTTTTATTTATCTATCCCCCGTCAATGAAAACTACAAAAATGTCAAAAGGGACAACATCAGCAAAAAGGACAAAAAGAGCAACATGGACAAAAAGGACAAAAATGAGTCGAAGAGCAAAAGAGCAAAAGGGCAAAAGGGCAAAAGGGCAAAAGGGCAAAAGGGCAAAAGGGCAAAAGGGCAAAAGGGCAAAAGGGCAAAAGGGCAAAAGGGCAAAAGGGCAAAAGGGCAAAAGGGCAAAAGGGCAAAAGGGCAAAAGGGCAAAAGAGCAAAAGGGAAAAAGGGCAAAAGGGCAAAAGGGCAAAAGGGCAAAAGGGCAAAAGGGCAAAAGGGCAAAAGGGCAAAAGGGCAAAAGGGCAAAAGGGCAAAAGGGCAAAAGGGCAAAAGGGCAAAAGGGCAAAAGGGCAAAAGGGCAAAAGGGCAAAAGGGCAAAAGGGCAAAAGGGCAAAAGGGCAAAAGGGCAAAAGGGCAAAAGGGCAAAAGGGCAAAAGGGCAAAAGGGCAAAAGGGCAAAAGGGCAAAAGGGCAAAAGGGCAAAAGGGCAAAAGGGCAAAAGGGCAAAAGGTCAAAAGGGCAAAGGGGCAAAGGGGCAAAGGGGCAAAAGGGCAAAAGGGCAAAAGGGCAAACGGGCCCAAGGGCAAAAGGGCATTAGGTCAAAAGGGCAAAAGGGCAAAAGGGCAAAAGGGCAAAAGGGCAAAAGGGCAAAAGGGCAAAAGGGCAAAAGGGCAAAAGGGCAAAAGGGCAAAAGGGCAAAGGGGCAAAGGGGCAAAAGGGCAAAAGGGCAAAAGGTCAAAAGGTCAAAAGGGCAAAAGGACAAAAGGTCAAAAGGGCAAAAGGGCAAAAAGGACAAAATAACCAAAATGATGAAAATGGCAAATCACAAAACCAACCAAAGCCTGTCCCACTTTTGGGATAATCTTTACATAAATCTATCCCAAAATCTATCCCATTATCCGGGATGAAAAATATCCCATATCCACCCTCGGTATTCAAATTACATATGTACCGAGTATCAGCCAAATCGGTCCAAAAGTCTTTCCGTAAAAGGATAACAAAAAGAGAGACAAATATACTTTTATCCCGGAAACTATCCCGTTTTCCGGGATAAAAAGTATCCTATGTTCATTCTCGGCATCGAAAATATATGTATACTGAGTTTCAGCCAAATCGGTCCAGTAGTTTTTATGTGAAAACGGAACAGACAGACAGACAGACAGACAGACAGACAGACAGAGTTACTTTCGCATTTATAATATTAATAGGGATTATTTATATTCCAACGCTTCGACCACTTTCCAGTAGCCGTGATCACGGAAGACAAAGACGTCAAGTATCAATGAGTATTGTTAAAGTTTTATTTAGACTATTACCAACTTGTTCATTTTAATTATTTCGTTTTAATTTTGTCTATGATTATTATTTACTCTAAGGGAGCCTAATCTAATTTACCACCTTCTAAATCTAATAATAGCACTTTGGTCTTCATCAAAATCGGCCCCGAGACTCTTTTGTGTATTTTCACTATATTTTATAGTTTCGGATTTGGCCATAGAGGCCCACTTGAATAATTCACCTGTATATTAATGTCGTAGTAATGTGGTAGAGCTACGCTTAAATCATTGTCATGATTTCAGCTCTTAAAGCCAGCTCGATTGATGTGAAACCACGCACTCACAGAATATCGGCGTGAAAAGGTTAGCCTTAAACTAATCGTGTTTCGAGCGATAAGTGCGAGTTCCGACGGCTCACATCCCCTTCTTCCCTTACCATCCCATTCCTCCTGTCTGATCCTCCCGTCCCCTCCAGCCCTTCTTAAAGTTTGGAAGACATTTTCTTCGCATCTGATGTTGCAAACGTCTATAGGCGACGGTAACCACTTTCCAGGCTGTAGGCCGTCTGTTTTTTTGCCAGCTTCGCAACAAAAATAATAGTATTAGTAATACACCCGCAGAAGGGCTTTGTGGCGAAACCTTAGATGAGTAGCGATTCCTCGAACCTGACTCCAGGGGCCAAGAGAAGACCCCTGTCTGCGGGGCTTGCCTTCACCAGCCGGCACGGAGTGGAGATCGCTAGAGAGACTCAAGCTCCAGGTGTGGAAGTGATAAATGGCATAACGTCAGAAGTAGCTTCGGTATACCTGCAACCCACCTCTCTACACCCCTTAGCCACTCACACCCATGTTGCCCCTGTCTTCTATGGTATTTTTAGGGGCCAATGCAGGGGGTGGAGAGTCACCGTCTGCCCATTTCTCCGTGTTTCCCGAAAATTGCGACAGGCAGACGCCATAGACCCTATATTTTCAGACCCCTAGTAACACTAGCAATTCACCCCAATAGCCCGGTACTTTTTGTTCTCATTTCCCACTATAGTCCTACACTGGCCGGGCTTGTCTTTGGGTGCATTATTATATGGTGCGTCGTCGTCGTCAGCCATTCGTAGTCCACTGCTGGACGTAGGCCTCCCCAAGGCGGCGCCACTCATTTCTGTCCTCTGTTTTCCTCATCCAGCGCCTATCGGCGACCTTGCACAGGTCGTCGGTCCATCGGGCTGGAGGGCGTCCCACACTACGTTTACCGTGACGCGGTCTCCACTCCAGGACTCGTGTGCTCCATCGGCCATCGGTCCTGCGGCAGACGTGACCGGCCCACTGCCACTTCAACTTGCTAATTTTGCGAGCTATGTCGGTTACCTTGGTTCTCTTACAGATATCCTCATTTCTGATTTTATCCATAAGAGAAACACCTAACATAGCTCGCTCCATAGCCCGTTGAGCGACTTGGAACTTATGGACCATTCCTGCCTTCAGTGTCCATGTCTCAGCCTCGTAGGTCAGGACGGGGAGGACGCCCTGCTCAAAGACTTTTGTCTTCAAGCATTGCGGAATGGTCGACGAGAAGACTTGACGAAGCTTACCGAATGCTGCCTAGCCCAACTGAATCCTCCTATTGGCTTTCCCCTCGAAGTTGTGCCTGCCTACCTGTATTTTCTGTCCAAGGTAGACATATTAGTGTACAACCTCCAGAGGGACGCCATCGACGTTTACCGGTCTCGGCATGACGTGTTCATTGAACATGAATTTCGTCTTGTCCAAATTCATGCCGAGACCGACCCGTCGGGAAGATTCATTTAAGCTGCCCAGCATTTCGGCAAGTTCCTCCAAAGTCTCTGCAAAGACAACGATATCGTCGACGAAACGGAGGTGAGGGATGTGCTCGCCGTTGATATTAATGCCCCGTTCAGCCCATTCCAGAGTTTTGAAGACATCCTCCATCGCGTTGGTGAACAGTTTCGGGGAAATCACATCCCCCTGTCTCACCCCGCGACGTAGGGGTACAGGCTTCGCCCTCCGGTCCTGGATCTGGACGGTCATCGTTGCGGCGTCATACAGGCATCTCAGCACCTCAATGTATCGCCAATCAATACGGCATCTTTGCAAAGACTCCAGAACAGCCCAAGTTTCGATGGAGTCGAAGGCTTTCTCGTAGTCCACGAATGCCATACACAGCGGCTGATTATACTCTTCGGTCTTTTGTATAATCTGCCGAACAGTATGGATGTGGTCTACGGTGCTGTAGCCTTTTCGAAACCCAGCCTGCTCTGGTGGTTGGAACTCGTCAAGTCTTCTGGCGAGACGATTCGTGACGGCCCTCGAAAACAACTTATAGACGTGGCTCATGAGTGAGATTGGCCTATAGTTTTTCAAGAGAGTGTTATCACCCTTTTTGAAAAACAAGACCACCACACTCTTGCTCCACGCCTTCGGCACGGTGCCTCGCTGGATAACGAAATTGAAGAGCTCAGCCAAGGCCTTCAGGATTGGCACTCCTCCTGCCTTAAGGAGCTCAGTTGTAATTCCGTCATCCCCCGGAGCCCTGCTATTTTTAAGTTGCCCGAGAGCCGCACTAATCTCGTCCACCTCGACCTCCGGGATGTCCTCCGTATAATGGCGCGTGAGTGGCGCACGTGGATGTTCGTTGCTTTGCGTCACAGGTTCCTTCGCCCGCGAAGAATACAGTAGCCCGTAGAACTTTTCTATCTCCGTCAGGATCTCAGAGCAAGACGTAAGCTCTCTGCCATCCGCTGTTCTCAGCTTTGCAATGTGTACTCCTCCCCAAGTTTCTTGAGAAAACTTTGGAGCTCCTGTTCTGCTCTATGGCCGCCTCAATGGCACGAGTATTAGAGCAGCGGAGGTCCCGCCTCACAAGTTTTCTTATTTGCTTGGAGAGGGCCTGATGCTCTGGCAAGCCAAACAAAGCGGGTGGCATTTCACATCTCGTCTTCGTGAGATCCAGAGTTTCGGTAGAAACTTCGGACCATCTGTTTCTTCGTACAGGCGGAAAATACCTGCGACCCTAATCCTGCAACGTCTTCACCACGTTGTCGGTTATCTCGTCAACATCGCCTGTGGTTTCCAGCGATTCGAACCGATTGAAGTTCCAGTTGGAACTGTTCAGACCCGTGGATCATTTGAGGCGGCGTGAGTCAGAGAGTAGATTTCACCAGGCGGAGTTTTTCAGTCTTAAAATTAATATTTAGAGTGCCTCGTACAAGTCAGTGGTCGCTACCGGTATTGAACCTGTTGACCACTGAGACATCTCTAAATATATGCTTCTTATCCGCCATGATGAAATCTATCTCGTTCCTCGTCACAGTGTCTGGGCTCTGCCAAGTCCATCTCCTCTGGGGCTTCTTCTTGTAGAAGGAATTCATCAAGAAGAGCCCCTGCATTTCTAGGAAGTTGACCAGTATTTGCCCCCTGTGATTTCTGCGCCCCAATCCATAAGGTCCGATTATCGGCTCGTTGCATTCTTGTAATCCCACTTTGGCGTTGAAGTCCCCCATAACAACGTTGTACTGAACGGAGGTTGTGCCATGTATGGCTTTAGTAATGTCGTCATACATAGCCTCAACCTCTTCGTCAGAGTGTGCCGAGGTCGGCTCATATACCTGTACAACCTTCAGGGAATACCTGTTGGTGAGTTTCAGTACTATGCACGCTACCCTGTTCGACACACTGTTGACTTCCACAACGTTGTTAACGAGGGTCTTGTTCACGAGAAAACCGACACCACCCTGGGAGGCCCTGTCACCTTCCCGGAAGTAGAATAAGTGACCAGACTCTAGGGTTACCGTATCCTCACCCTCTCTTCGGACTTCTGAAAACCCTAGGATGTGCCAGTTAATTCGACTTAGCTCCAATTCCATTTCTGTGAGGTGACTATCCAGCCTAATCGTCCGTCCGTTATACGTCGCCAAGGTCAATTTCGCGAGTTGGCAGCCTCCCGTAACTCGGAGACTTTTATCACCCTCCACCCCGCAGTTACCGCGACCGCTGCCGTAGCCGGGAATAGCGAGGTCACCGGGAACTGAGTGCCGTTTTCTATGGTGCTTTCTCATGGGGGATAAATGCCATAGTTACCACGCTTGGCATGCGGGTTGGTAACCCCAGTGCCGGCCTATTTTCCTCGGAGACGCTGCTGCCCGTCTCCGACCAGGGGATTTCTATAGGCCGGCTTTCTTGCGATGGTTATACCGCCATCGATCGTTCGCCAGAGCCTCGTTTGCTGACGGCAGGGGGTACCGCGAGCAGGTGAGGTTGACAATTGGGTCCACAAGATGTTAAGCGTAGACCCCTCACCCCCCATTATATGGTGCAGACAGGGTTAATAGCCAGTCAGTGTCACGCCATATTTACATTAAATTAGTCAAGGGGCCTGTACGTGTTGGCCTTCTCATGGCCCCACGCAAACTCTCCGAAAGTCCGGGCCATTTGTATAGCCCGTGGTCTCTAGAGACATACATAAGTAATACCACGATAATATTAATAATATTTTTTAAATTACGTGCCTTGTTATCAATACTTGCCCGAACTAGTTCTCGAAAACAGTCACGGTCACTGTACTGGTATCGATCAATTAATTCTAATTAAAGGTAGTATTATCAAACCAAGGTATATTAAATCTCGCTCTTTTATATGAACATCTTTTTTGTAGATTGTGTCATATACCTACCTAGTTCCTATATATAATGATAAGATGTCGCCATGGGTCACATTTTCACGCTTTTAGACATTTTATTATTTAAAATTCTTTTAGAAAAGAATTTATTCCAAACCATTAAACTGCGAGAAAAGAATGACCTGTCTATCTAAGTACGTAGTCTGTGAATAAGGTTTAAAAACTTTATAAAAATAGGGTTTTCACTGTACGACTGTACTTCTTAGGTAGTAGAAATTCCTCTTCTAATTTAAAACAAAAATTAACATGACAAGTTCACATGTGACTGACTATATTACGTTTTTTATTACTAAACCACGATTTAAGTAAACTGTGGCGGATAATCTACGCGCATATGAATAGCGAATTAAGTGGCTTACAAGTCGGGCTCATATGGTGCCCAAAACGGCCGCTTTAGTTGTAGTAGAAGTTAAGCCCGCCGTTAATTCTATAACATCATCATTCATCATCAAATTTAAGCCAATAAATATTATTATGATTGAAGCCGTAATAAAATAATCACAGGTTATGAAATATGATAGATAATATGTAATCAGTATAATCCATAAAAGCGAGTGTTTTTGTTCGCATGTGGTTGTTCTTCACGGAGTTAGGAATGAATCGATTACCATGAAAATGCGTATTTAAGTATTTACTTCCAAGAACAGCGATGATCATAAAATACCTTTTATCATGGAAAACAGCATTGTTTTGTCATTATGAAGATCAAAGTTTACAGGATCGGAATTGTGCGAACGTAATTATTATACCGACAACGGAATAAAACTAACAACGGAAAAGTGACTGCGACGATCAATTTTTTTTTGTCAGAGTACAAAAGTCAGGCTGACGACCCACGTTATGGAAAGGCTCACCGTAGCCAATCGATATTTGCAATACCAAAAATACTACCAAGGTAGTACCGGCCTAAAGGAGACTGGACTGGCACTGATGCAGCCACGTAACTCAAGGTTATTATGGCGGCATACACTAGACTACCTAGACCAAGAGTAGTCATCTAATTGGGCAAACTAGTCTTGTAAATCAGAATAAGGATGTTTTTGAAATAGCTTTATTGTTCCTGACAAATATGCGTTTTAAAAATGCGAGTAAAGCCACACTGAAAAACTTTATATAATAACAGCTCATAAACGTCCCACTGCTGATCTCGTACCTTCCACTATTACTAGTAGTAGCACCCCCACTATTAGTAGTTGTCTGTACATTGAAAGCTATTTAAAAATAACAACTGGAATAACTATATAAACGATGAAGAACACGCTGCATTTTTTTTTAGATTTCTTGTCTATTTATCGGTTTGTCGGTTTGTTCGGAATTCACGTAAAAATTACTTGGCCGATTTCGATGCAGTGTTCGCTGATCGACAGCAAATTCTTAGACTTAAGATCTGCTCTACTTTTTATCCCGGGAATTTTTCTGGGAATGATTTAACTTGACCAATAGAAAAACCAGTTTCAATGATTTTTACTGATCTATAGCAAATTTTAAGTATTCTTATTCCGGGAATCTCGCGGAATTTTTCCCAGGAGCGGTTTGAAGTTGTTTGAGTGCAGAAAAATAAGCTTATTCCCACACAGCATCCACTAAAACGATAGCTTACTTTCTTTTTTTAATGCTGCGTAATTTTGTGTCGTGGGAATCCCGCGGCAATTTCAAGTCAAGAGTGGACGAAGTCGTGCGCATATCTATTTAAATCATAAAATATTTTGACTAGTACCTACAAGCTTACATACCTAAACATAATATTTGTTAATATCTCATTATGATAGAATTAATTATTAATAAAGTCTATTCTGAGTTAGTCCCTACAATATTATTAGTGTACCTATTGTACGAAACGGCTCGGATCTTTTAGAAATTTAATCAAGTCGGAAAACAAGCCACTTCTCAACTAGAGAACAAACATTTTTCGGGGAAGTTCTTAGCATACCTACATATGTTATCAGCCGACTAAAGGAGCTCAAAAATTCAAGGAAAGTATTCAAATGTCAATTGATTGGAGGCAAAAGAAAATATATATATATATATATATATATATATATATATATATATATATATATATATATATATATATATATATATATATATATATATATATATATATATATATATATATATATTATATGTTAAGGTAAAAGATAATTTTTTCGCCTACTCCACCGTCATAGTTCAAGACAGAGTCTTTTCTTTTCTTTATTTTTTAAACAACTCTTATTTTCTAATACAACTTTCTTAAATACTTAGTTACATATCTATTTAGTATCTATCGTAGGTAACGGTAAAGGCTTACACACATCTATGAAACTTGTCTACTCCACTTTTGGATTGAGACTTCCAAACGATCACACCTCTGGTGTAGAACTAGTAGGCTACATAAAGCCCACTAAAAAAGCCCCCGGGAGATTTACTTTTTATTATTATTAGAGATTATCTTACCCCGAAAGTATCCCATTTTCCAGGATGAAAGTATCCTATGTCCATTCTCAGTATTAAGACTACATTGCCTATATCAAATTCACCAAAAACGCGCAAAAGCGTAACCTGCAGATGGACAATTTATTCGCATTTATGTTAGGTATGGACTTTCATTTTGGTTTAACGATTCATGTCAGCCTGTAACATCATCTTGCCAACTTTAGGTCAATTAGTGCTATTCTTCTGATCGTTGATTAGGTATATTATGACCATAGACAGTGGCGAATTTAGCAATAGGCTGAGCTGGCTGGAGCGTATGGCGGCAGATTTTGGAGGCGGCAAATTTGGGGACAATTTTTTTTATTTCTTACATAATCTTCTATTTATGGAAAAAAGGAGGTTTAATAAGACTACAGTGTTCAAATTATTAAATTACAATTCTTTGACAAAAACCGTATCTGATCAATAGGCTTGTGAAGTCCCTAATAGAACTAACCCGTATCGATTTGTAGAGGTCGGTAGGAGCGATAAAATTTGTATAGCCTACAGGCGGCAAATTACTAAATCCGCCCCTGACTATGGACATAATACACTAGGTAATATAAAGCTCCTTTCCCTATGGCTACTGAAATGTGATACGCCAGTCTCATCAAGTGTTGTTTTTATAACACGCAAAACTTACCACGCCTCTGCGCCAAGTCGCAAATCCGTATTTCATACTTTAATCTTAGACCTCTATTAATGGTTTAAGGCTTTAATTTAAGAAATGGTTTACAAATGAACACACTCTGTGATTGAAAGAAACAATTTTAATATTCAATTTTTTACATAGCTAATAATTACTAATTGTTTTTTATTATAACCAACTTTTAATACAACATACATTTTTCACAATCATTTGTACAAAAGGAACCATAGTAAATAAATAATGCAAACAAAACATACCATACATTCAAATGTGAACTAAGGGCTGATACGAATAATAATACGAAACTTTGTGACCGAAGGCCGGTTTTGACTTGTATAGAACTTATGTTATTTTTTTACCGATAGCATGCCAATGAACGGTCGGTAAGATATAAGAACCGGCCATTAATCGAATTATTGCTAAGTCAGGGTGGTATCAATAATAAGTTAGATGCGCGCGGAAGATTTGCCGATGAACTTTATAAACCGCGCTACTGTGTTCGTCTAGTCCACAAAGCATAGGTACGTACAGTCAGTATTTGAGTAAAAAAACTGCAGAATCTAACTAAAATCAGCCATTCAGTTGTTATGCAAAAAGTCGCAGTTACAGCGTGAAAAGTCCAAATTTCTATATCTCACTCTCATTTCTACCTTTCCATTAGTAGAAAATTGGTATTAATTGTATGTAGTTTATTTGTGTGCTTGGAGTGACCACGTACATTGCAGTTTTCATCATCCTATCAATAAGAAGCCAGTTTCTGTGAGATACAGTTTACACTAGTGAAGCAGGTGGAACGTCCTTGTCACATATAAACGATTTAATAATAAACATAGACCATAATTATTATGTTAATCAATTTAATTTTTATAATCTGTAATGGGTGACGTGTGAAGACTATAAAATACATAGAACATTGAGAAAAATGTGGAAACTATTTTTGTTTTTTCTAAACTAATATAGCTAGACAAAGTGTCTTCGAGTGTCGACAACACTATATTTAGATTTTCGAGTGCCGCACATTCAATTCATTTGGTCCATACACAAAGTAAATATACGAAAGAGAATAACATAACTACAACTAAAAAAAATGGATTGATATGTTTTCTAGAAAGCAAGAGGACACAAATTAAATAATAAAAGCAGAAACTTCCTTACATTGTCCCTTGTTTGTTTGTTAAATTAACTTTGTTATAATGATGGGCAAATAACAGCGTCGTAACCGGCAAGGAAGCTGCCGCCAATGGGCGTGAGAAACTAAAAAAACTAAAAAACCTCCAATATATTAGGTTGGGGAAAAAGTTTCTTCGCATTTTATATAAAAATTCAAAAGGTTTTTTTATAAAGTTTATTTACATTTGACTAAAGTATGTAGGTGCCATTTTGTTGGATAACTTTTTGCCATCTTGTAGGTAGGGACGTGATCCCATTGCTATAAAAATTTTGGGGCTTCTGATCAAAAAACTGCGACAAGTGGTTTTGGCAGTCCTCTCGTGATGTTAACTTGACACTGCCTAAGAAATTCTGCAGAGACCGAAACAAGTGAAAATCTGAAGGTGCAAGGTCAGGACTATACACTTAACTTAACACACACATTAACACCTCCCAGCCAAACTCTTGTAATTTTTGCTGAGTAGCTTAAGATGTGTACGTTATCATGGTGAAAAAACCACATCCATTCTGTTGATTAATTCCGGCCGCTTTCTCTCAACTTTTTGCTTTAATCTCATCAGTTGTTCGCAATACAGTTCAGAATCGATGGTCCTGCCTGGCGGTAACAGCCCATAATGAATAATGCCCTTCCAATCCCACCATACACACAGCATCACCTTGTTGCGAGTTAACCCGGGTTTCGCCACAGTCTGTGAAGCCTGACCGGTCTTTGACCACGATCTTTTTCGCACGTTCTTGTACGTGATTATTCGTGCAGGAACGGAGAAAGAATACAATTTCCTGCGGCCAGGCGGCCTGTCGTAAGAGGCGACTTAACAACCCACAGCCAGGTGGTAGGGCATTTGCCCGACTGGATGGCTACCACCCCTGGTCTAAAGTATGTCGCCATAACAACCTTGAGTTGTGTTCCGGTATTAGTGACCAGGTTTCAATCTTCCTTAAGAGAGCAGCAGCGCATTTGTAGCACCTTTGGTGTTGCAAATGTCCATAGGCGATGGTAACCGCTTTGCATCAAGTGGGCCGTCTGCCTGTCTGCTGATATCCTGCAATAAAAAAAAAAAAGCGTGATCCACTTTTCATCACCAGTTATCAGCTTCTTCAAAAATGGCTCGGTTTCATTACGTTGTAAAGAATCACAAATGAGTACACGGTTCATTAGGTTTCTTTCAGTGAGCTCATGAGGCACCCAAATATCGAGCTTTTTTGTGTACCCAGCTTTTTTCAAATGCGCCAAAACCCTTTTGTGGTCAATTCCCAGTTCTCCAGCTACATCGTAACTACTAATATGCCGATCTTGCTCCACTTTTTCAAAAATGGCATCAATTTTGTCCGTAACAGGGCGACCAGAGCCACGTGCATCTTTGATATCAAAATTTCCGGATTGAAAACGCTTAAACCAAATTTGCGCTACTGTCACAGATACTGCATTAGGTCCATAAAAATTACATATTTTTTCGCGGCTTGTGTTGCATTTTTACCTTTTTTGTAGTAAAATTTTAAAATGTATCGAATTTCTTCATTACATTCACTCATTTTAACAATAAGAAAAACAAATGAAAATCACACATTTTCCTAATTTGAATTTCGAATTGTCTTCTTTAAAATTAAAACTTTTTAATCATACCAAAACCAGCCAGATACAAATGGTATAGCCAAAGAGATCTTATTACATGTTCATACATACTATATGCGAAAAGACTTTTTCCCTAACTTATTATATTGGAGGCTTTTTAGTCAGTCACGTATAATATCCCGCCCTTTTATTAAGTACTCTTACCCGTACTTTGCGGAAATGCGCAAGTTCTTTGCCCACTATCATCCTTCTCTTTCGGTTGATTTTTCCAAAATAGCCTATTTGCCATACTTTTACTCGTTTAATGTTATATTTAAACATGACGGTGAAACAAATTCAAGAAAAAAGTTATATAAAGCTGAATGCATATATGTGCATAATATGCTCGCCGTTGCTAGTTTTTTAATTTAATATTTTATACTTATAAAACAAACAATACTTTCAACATCTCGTCATAAACACATTTTAAATATAAAAAATGTCAATTTTTGAAAATAAATAAATAAGTACATACATTGTCATTTTAAAAACTGATTTAAAAAATAGACGTAACGCCTCTTTTACATTATGTACTCCCCACAGCAGCAAGTAGGAAAATTGCGAAGTACACTTGGACAGTGAAAATATGTAAACCCAACATGATATATAAAGAACATATCACGCGCTCGTTGCCCATAAACCTCGCCACTTTCTTGCTTGCTGCCCTGGAAGTAAGCATAGTTTTTTTTACTACTGCATAGGTTTGCGTTTGTCCATTATTCCGCGCGATTTCAAGCGGAGATATGATCTAAGATCAAGCACGCTTACCTAGAAGGTACCTATTCACACGGGACTTAAAGACACCTAGGTTGTAGGTTCCGGGAAAAAGACTCCGGCAGTGAGTCCCACTCCTTTGCGATGCGCATAATGAAAGCGCTTTATGCGTATAGGTGGATGTCCACTATATAGCGATGCCGCATGCCAGTGTCTTGTTGTCCGACGATGAAAGGGAGACGGTGGGATAAGATTGAAAAGCTCCAATGCTCCTCTCTAAAATGTATCCGATAAGCCGATATTGTAAACAAATTGTTGAAATTATGATGTCGTAACGCAGTACACTCGTATAAAATGAAGTCTATAACATATCTAAAAAATGTTTAAATTTGTTTAACAAGTAGGTACCTCATTGTTAATCACAAATATATTACTTTTCATCCAAACTTGTATGCAACGAATTTGCCACACGAGACAAATGTTATAAACATTCTGAAGGTACACACGAGGCATGTTCACCGAGCGCACTATACACTAATGTGCAGTCATGTTAATACAACTGATTGGCTATTTATTAGGGATGGGCCGAATGTGGTTTCAACCGAATACGAACTTCGGCCGAACATTCGATCAAAACAAAAAATTCGGCCGAAATTCGGTTTGATTTCGCCACGCTTTCTCAAGAGCAACACATCGTGACCTGTTGACAACGTCAACTTGATAACACCGAATTTTTGGCTTTTTTTACACCATAACCTGCCTCTAGTAAATTTTAGTATGAGTAGGTTGATAAAATAATAGATTTTTAGACCTTTGATTAAAAAAATATCACAATTTCATAATTCTAAATTCATAATGTTTAATTTGTAAAAGTGATTTCAATCAAAATTATAATTTCCCTTAGACGTGTTTTTTTAAACTCGAATTACGCATTATAATCAAGCAGTTGCACTACTTGCTAATGTTTCTTAGAGGAATAATAAGTTTATTTTTGTTTTAATTTGATGTCTATTTAATTAGGCAAAGACTCAATCAATAACTGATTTTATTTATTTTTTATCACATTGCACGTTAAGATTTACATGTTCCTAACTAAAATAAATAACCACGAGTATATAGATGCCAATTTTATTATTACGGTTATGATAGATATGATTTCTATTAACTTAAAGTCAAAATAGTGCAAGTAGGTATTTTACTTTTTCCTTGCATCGAATGTTCGGCATTTAAACCGAATTTCGGCCGAATGCCGAAGTTCGGCTCAAGCTGCAGAAATTCGGTCAAACCGAATGTAAAACGAATTTCGGCCCATCCCAACTACTTATTTATTGACCTAAGAAGATAAGGAGAAATAAACAACTGTGATGTATCCAAATTCCTAAAAACAATTTAATAACTATACATGTACATTACATGACTAGTCAGATACGGTATTTAAAGCAATATATCAATATTGCTTAGGGTGTCTATAACCTAACATAATTTAAAACTTATTGGACAGAATACTGTAGGCAAAATAATTCTTTTTTGTTGTGTACCTACATTTAATTGAATTCTATAATACCATATAATACTAAACAGTACTTTAAAACAATATTTTTTAAAAATCGTTAAGCTACGAAACACATATTTGTACAATTATAAGATAACCTGTTTTTACACACATATTTCTTAACAGATTATAATGTTGTGTATTAGTTTTTGTCGATAATTTCACTAAAATCAAACCTTGAGTAAATATTTCTACCAGAGAAACAATATACAGGTGAATCATTTTAGGAAATTATTTCTTAAAAATATTCTTTAACAAAAGTTAGATATTTTGAGGCAACCTTGTGCTCACCTTGGATTAAATTACACGAAACTATGTTTTCTGACGTAAAAATTTCCGCTCTTTTCATTTCTAAAGTGAAAAATAAACGTTTCTATTAAAAAAAAAACAAGTTGTCCTTGAAATGACCTTGAAAATATGGATCAAGGTCAAAGGATGGATCAAACGTGAGTAAATGGTTACACCACAAAATATCTAACATCTTTCCGGTATATGTAGACAGGTCAACATTCATATTTTAAACAAACATTAACATTTTAATCAATATTTATGTAAAATGTTTGTTATTGATTTTACAAACCTATTAAAGCTACTACATACAGTAAATTCTTGCCAATATATCTCGGATTAAAATATTTAATCCTCTTATGTTTTTATTTATCCATTTACTTTGTAAAACACTTGCTCCATCAATTAATAATTATTGTATAGGTATATTTAAACCCAAAAAATCACTTTAAACATTAAAATTTATCCTAATCAGAAAGTTTGTGAGTATCAAAATAAAATCACAAATAATTTTTAATGTGTTATAAAATAATAAATACATTTTAATGTAATTGTATTATTTTATAACAAAAATTACTATCTTACCAAGTTAACGATAGGTTGAAACAGATAGGCGACTATCTACATACTTATAACAAATTATTGTATTAACCTACTTTATTACCACCTTAAAGGGCCACCTTTTACAAGTTTCCCTCGCCCACTTTAAATTGATAAAAGAATTGGAAATACTGTAAAATTTATATTAATTACTAGGATATGCCCGTGACTTCCGTCTACGCTTGAATTGAAATTCCCGCGGGATTCCCGGGACACAAAATACTGCAGTATTTGAAAAATAATGTAAACTGTCCTTGCAGTGAAAACTGTGTGGAAATAACCTTATTTTTACACATCCGAACAACTACCAAACTCTCCCATGAAATTTCCCGCGGGTTACCGGGATAAAAATATCACACATTTTTTTACATTAAATATGCTGGCGATCAGTAAAAAAAGTTATATTGAAATTAGATTTCTATTAATCTGGCCATTTTAAATAATTCCTATAAAAATTCCTGCGGGCTAACCAGGATAAAAAATAGCGCAGAGTTTAAGTCTGAGAATTAGCTGTCGATCAGCGAAAACCACATCGAAATCGGCCCAATAGTTTTTACATGAATGCCGAATAAACAGACAAGAAGTAAAAAAAACTGCACCATGTTCTTCTCCATCGATTATATAGTTTATACCAGTTGTTTTTTTAAATAGCTTCAATGTAGACGACATGTTTAGAATTTTATAATATTATAGGCTAGGTTATTATTTTTAATATAAAGTAAATGTCACAAAAATGATACTATGATTTAATTCTTAAAATAATTTAAAAGTAAAATGTATTGCTTGTGGTGTGATACCAAAACACCTACATTAACAAAACATACTAGAAACTCAACAAATAATAGCATTCTACACATTGGCCATGTAAAGTCTAAAAATTTTGAATTGACCTCTAGATTTCATGTTGAAAGACTCCAGCTAGTATTAGTTTCAGCATCATTTTTGCCAGCAAAGTACAAAATTACATTTATTCTCTTCAATCATGTTTACATTCAGTTTAGCCAGGATGTTTACAGACATCTTGTGGAATAGGTATTAATTAAATGCTCTACTTAGCATTTCTTGGCCAATTCGGCACCACAAGCCTATATAAGAAACCTCAAAAAAATCAATATCTTTCACCACTATAAAATTGACAGAAATCTTCTATGGTTCTAGTGGAGTAGTTATCCCGCCTAGATCATTGGAACACAGAAATCTAGTCAGGTCTGGGTGTATTTGACCCAGAGGTGTATTATATATTATCTATAACACAAGCCAAACTTTTGGGAATACCTGCACATGTCTGTCTGCTGATTTAATATTATAATTAAACTAGCTGTGCCTGCGACGTCGTCCGCGTGGAATTTGCTTTCAAAACCCTCCGATTCTGAAACATTCTTTATTGGTGCTCCGCTCCTATTGGTCTTAGCGTGATTGTATATAGCCTATAGCCTTCCTCGATAAATGGGCTATCCAACACTGAAAGAATTTTTCAAAGCAGACCAGTAGTTCCTGAGATTAGCGCGTTCAATCAAACAATATTAGTATATTTGGCTACAACACTAATACTTACATTTTAAATATCGCGATATCTTTTGAATGAAACGTCCGAATTGAATAATTCAAAAAGTTCTAGAAAGGTATTGAATTCGTCTTGAATATGGAGTAATTTACTTTGATAAAGATTAATACCAAGATACAAAATAAAGAGTTTTTGAAGCGACGGCATTGTAATTATTTAAAAAAATAAAAGAAAACACTTATTGTGAGATAACTACAATAGTTAGACGGTTACGCGATATTTTTTGTAGACAATTATATGTTCTGTAAAGTGGTAGTACATTGTTTTGTTCTATAATCAATAGTTTTCGCAGCGCACGCCGTGTAAGGATTTTTTTTTACACCTTGGGTTACATTATTGGACTTTTAGTAAGGATCCCTAATTTTTTTTAAAATATAATATAGCCTATAGCCTTCCTCGATAAATGTACTAATTATTGTTGGGGGCTAAGAAGTCGCGATTAATAAATCCACGAGAGGTCTACGTTGTTACGAGATATATTTTCGAGTGTTACTTCAATGGTGGCAGAAACAACTTAAGACAGCCACGCATTCCAATACTAAATTCAAATTTACTATATACAAAAAGTTTGTATATCCATCACGCCCCTATAAATTTAAATTTAATTACATAAAACATCCAGAAGATAAACTAACATAACTTAATACCTAAACCATCTAAACACTTGTAGTGTTTAACACTAGGCAACGGCTTAGTAAGCACGTCTGCCAACATGGATTCAGTGGGCACATGTTTCAACGCAATGTCGTTCGTATCCCTTAAAACCTCCCTAATGTAGTGATATCGAATATCAATATGCTTGCTACGCGCATGAAACATTGGGTCTTGAGCTAAAAACATAGCCCCTTGGTTATCGGCATGAACAATCACTCGAGCATACCTCATGAGCCCTACTTCCTTCATCAGACTATTCAGGTAGACTGCCTCCTTCATACTTTCGGAAAGGCTGACGTACTCTGCCTCACAAGTCGATGTCGCCACGCTACGTTGTTTCCTAGACTGCCAGGATATACACGCACCACCTAAAATGAATGCATAACCCGAATAAGATCGTCTGTCTAGTAAACAATTCCCCCAATCTGCGTCCGAGAAACCCTGTATACAATTACTAGTCTTCTTGTATACGAGACTACGTTGTATGGTCCCTTTCAGGTAACGTAATACACGTTTTGCAGATTTCCAATCAGATTTTTCAGGATTCGTGACTTTTTGGCTTAGCTTACTCACCGCATTAGCAATATCTGGTCTAGTTGCATTGCTTAGGTAATTCAAACAACCTATCAATTCTCGATACGGCCAATTTGTATCGCTTTTGTCGTCATCGCATTTTTCTTCTGGTTTATGTTTGGAATTAATTTCCATCGGCGTTGCACATTTATTGCAATTTTCCATTGAAAATCGTTTCAATAAATTGTCAATATAACTTTGTTGTGACAAAATAATGACATTGTCATTATTATTTCTCCGTATGTCTATTCCTAAAATATATTTTGCCTGACCATAATCTTTTAATTCGAACTCCCTTGACAGCTCATCTTTAAATTTAATAATTAAACCTCTTTCTTGACTTGCTACCAAAATATCGTCTACGTAAACCAATACAAACAAATGGCTATTTGCACTTTGTTTAAAGTATAAACATGGCTCGTTCAGACTTTGCTTTAATCCCATAGAAATCAACTTTTTGTTGAGTTTGAGATTCCATTGACGTCCAGCTTGCTTCAAACCATACAATGATTTCCGCAATAAGCATGAATCGCAACCACTATCCAATTTATTCAGCATGATTTGCGCACGCTTTTTAACCGTTGGATCTTCTCCCTCACGATTCATAAGCTTAATTAAACTTTCTCTTAATAGTTCTGGTATCTCCATGTAAATCTCTTCATCCAAGGATCCATTTAAATAAGCAGTGTTTATATCTAATTGGTGAATTTCCAAGTTCAATTCAACTACGAGAGCCATTAACAATCTGACGGTGTCTAATCTAGCAACAGGTGCAAAGGTTTTCTCATAGTCGACCCCATATCGCTGGCTGAAACCTTGTGCTACAAGTCTCGCTTTCTTCTTTAGAGTCTTGTCGACGTTCTGCTTTGTCGTCAACACATAACGGCAGCCTACAACGTTCCTGTTTTTCGGTCTTTTTACTATCTCCCATGTACCTTTCTGAACTAAACTTCTAATTTCAGATAATATGGCTTCCTCCCAATCAGGTTTATCCTTACTTTTCAAAGCATTCTTTAAGGTGATCTCAGTTGAACCAGCAAAATCTTCAACCTCATTTGCATCAGTAGAAGTTACAGATTGCTCAACTTCCCTTGTTTGATAGATCTTCTTCGGTCGGCCTACGCTTCCTGTGCGTAATATTCTAGGTCTACCAGGAGCTCTCGTCGTCATCCTTAGCTGATCAAGTGTGTCATGCCTTGTTTCTTCGGCTTGTTGTTCCACTTGTAATCGTCTAGATGAAGACACATCTTTGTCACACTCTGCAGGATATTCTTGACATTCACTCCATATGTCTTGCATATTGTCAACCTCTTCTGCTTCATGTCTACGTTCTTCAACTGGAACATTCGATTTTGTGAAGTCTATTTCTATGAAATCCTGATCGCCGTCTTTTGTAATGTTTAATAGGCTCGGCTTTTGCTTCGAGATGTCCTTTCGTGTGTTTGGACTTTCGTGAAATTTCACATCTCTCGCAATCATGAACTGCCTTCGCTCAGGAATCCACAGACGATATCCCTTGGCGTTCTTCGGGTATCCAACAAAGTTACCAGCAATACCTCTTGCTGCGAATTTATCTTTGTTTGGATCTTTATCTAGAATGTGTACCTTAGTTCCAAATCTTCGAAGGTATGCAATTTTCACCGATTTATTTCGCCATTTTTCATAAGGAATTTCACCCTGTAGACTTCTAGTAGGACAACGGTTTCTGACGTAACATGCAGTATCTACCGCTTCGGCCCAAAAACCTGAGGAAAGATCAGAACTCAATAGCATACACCTTGCCATTTCCACCAAGGTCCGGTTCATTCGTTCTGCTATTCCGTTCTGCTGCGGTGTTCGAGGTACAGTTAGTCTTCGCTGTATGCCTGCTTGTTTTAAAAATCGAACAAATTCCGAGTTACAATATTCTCCTCCATTGTCGGTCTGGAGATATTTAATCTTAAGTCCCGTCATGTTCTCAACGTGATTTTTATACACCTTAAAGGCTTCTAAGGCTTTATTTTTCGCACTTAGAAAATAAACTTCACACCAACGTGTACAATCGTCGATAAAAGTTATAAAATATTTTGCACCACCTATGGATTCACATCTCATAGGTCCTACAATATCAGAATAGACTATTTGTAATTTTTCAGTACAAAGACTATGGGAATCAGAAAAAGGTAACGCGGTCATTTTTCCTCTAGCACAAATATCGCAATCACGTAAGTTTCGTACTTCGGTTACATCAAACTTAGCACCTAATTTACCTAAAAGCTTAGCAACATCTTTACCATTCAAATGTCCTAATCGCTCGTGCCAACAACGTATATCAGCATTCTAATCACTCAAATTAAATATATATTCAGGACTATTCAAACAATATAAATTACCTCTACGATTTGCCGTCAATTTAATTTCACCGTTTTTATCAATAACCTGAGCTACATCGTTATTGAACGTAACATTATAACCGTTATTTGTTATTTTGGCTACTGAAATTAAATTCGTCCTTAGATTAGGAACAAACAAGGTATCGCGTAGTTCAAATAAATCCCTCGAGTGTTCGCTCCATGCCGACAACCTTACAGTACCCTTACCTTTTATGTCAGTACTTACATGCGTCGCTAAATTTAGTTCTCCGCTAGTCATTCTTAAAGTGTCTCCGAACTTACTCGCATCATTACAAAGGTGAGACGTGCACCCACTGTCCAAAATCCAGTCATGTTTTTGAACATTTACAGCATTAGAAACTTCTACATCTAAAACATTAAAAGTGGTTAGAATATTATTAATACAAAGTGTTTCTTCTGCTTTCTGTGCTTTTCTACCTATTTTAATTTTGCAGTCTGATGCTTTATGTCCACGTTCGTGACATTTGTAACATTTAAACCTAAAACCTCCTTTCTTTTCAGTTCTACTCTTATTAAAGTCAGTTTTGTCTCCAACTGTACTTTTGTTCTTTGCGCCTTTCTTACTCTTCTTAAAATACTTTCTCGTATTTGTGTACAGAACATCTTCATCCTGATTTTTATTTGCATTTCTGGATTCATGCTCTTCAAGTATTTTAATTTTCAAGGCCTCTGGTTTCGGCAACTCGTCTCTCGATTCAATCGCACATCTAAAGCTTTCGAAATTTCCGGGCAAACTGTATAACAACATAATAGATACTAAATCTTCGTTGATACTTATACCCATCTCTGCCAGCTTGTCCACAGCGTCGAAAAAAGTATCCAAATGTTCGGTAACATTTCCAGTTTTCGACATTTTGTGCAGGATTAAACGCTTTAAAAGTGTAGCCTTCTTAGCGGGTCCCTTCGATGCGTATATTGACTCTAATTTCAGCCAAACATCTCTGGAAGTATTACAACCTCTAATATGTCGAAGTTCACTTCCACTCATCGAAAGAATCAGATCGGCTTTGGCTTTTTCGTCCTCTTCCATCCAGCGTTCAGCTTCATTAATCTCAGCTGGTCTGAGAAACTTGCCACTCACGTACTTCCACTCATTGCTTTTAATTAATAGAGCCTGTACCTGAATTTTCCAGCTGTCGTAATTATCCTTGCCCAAGGGCTCGATTCGCATCGACATACTGCTCATCGTTCTGCACCTTTTCGCAATTAATTACACTGCTTCTGAATATTCTCCGATCCGATTTCTTTTTGTTAATATAACAGCGCTATGGATTTGCGCTGCCTGGGCCCATAACCAATGTTGGGGGCTAAGAAGTCGCGATTAATAAATCCACGAGAGGTCTACGTTGTTACGAGATATATTTTCGAGTGTTACTTCAATGGTGGCAGAAACAACTTAAGACAGCCACGCATTCCAATACTAAATTCAAATTTACTATATACAAAAAGTTTGTATATCCATCAATTATAGCCAACAGTTGTGTGGACATGGTCAAAAGCAATGTGAAATAATTATAAATTGATTGAAATTTTCACTGGATACAAAATTTGTCTCAATTATCTTAATATTAATTCACTATTTTTATTATAATTAAATAATATTCACAATACAATATATTTAAGTACAAGTGGAGAATGTGCTCTATAAAATAATCTTTAACAAAATAATGCATAGTGCCATGCATGGGTGTTTCCTTATTTTAAATATCAGTCTGTCTGCAATTATTTTACGATTACTTTAAGATGTATTTCTGTTTATCTCAATATCAAATTTAAGCCACATTAAATTTTAAAGTTTATTTATATATAGATCCATAATATAACTTTAATATTAATAAACTGTTATTTAAATACAACACGGCGTTAATGATCAAATTAGTGTAATCAGTCAGAATAAAATAATCACATTATTTTTAAACTAAAAACTAATATATATTTTTATAACACAAAAAATCTCATAATCTGTATTAGATATTTTTGAGAAAATTTAATAATATAAATTTGTTCATAGTACCACTTTGTTTTCAAAGATAAGACTCAGTCAATTGGTGTTATAATATTGTCATAAAGGAAATTAAGTGACTCATCAAACCTATGACAAACAATTCAACAGAAACAGTGAAATCACTTTTAAGTATTTGTGCACTCGATATCCTAAAGCCAATAAGACTAAGGAGGATCCAACAACAAATCATACAGTTACTGGAATCTTAATTTCTTTGTTAACTATATAAAATTTGTGCTTTTTACCTAACACTCCCCATATAACTGCAACATTTTCAATGACAATGTTAAATGGAATGGTAGCCAACGCTCCACCAATGAACAAGAAGAACTTGAGTGTTCCAAATCTATGGATTGGGAATGATTTTATTACACCAAAAATATACATGTAAATATTCACTGCACCTATAAAACCACATATCAGATCTAACAAATGTGGGCAGGGAATCGGGCATATAGCTGCCAGAAGAACATTACTTGTAGACAATGGTAATGTTACCCATGAATAACAAGATATAGCTAGAAAAATCTTATTTATAAGTGGTATTTCTTTAGAATGCACCACCAGGAGTATACCTTGAATCCATCTCTTTCTCTGCTGCATGAAATCCCATAATGTGAAAGGAGACTTTTCCCACATCTCACCCTCCACAAAATTGAAACTATAACCCTCCTTGTAGGCCTTCATTGCGAAGTAACAATCTTCTGCGACAGAACCGTCAAGTCCATTATCAAAAGACACTCTTTTCTCAGCACCTACCTGAAATGTCCAAATTAAAACCATGTGACGGGTGGAGTATAGTTATATGGCACATTTATGTATTATGAATGGATCCGAACTTTTTTAATATAGGTTAGTAGCGTAAGGCGGATGCAAAGCGAAGCAGAGCTGTTATTTTTTTTTTGTAACAACCCAAAGTTAATTTTATATCTCAAATAATTAATAAATGTGCCTATATATACACCGCACCCTCATGTGAAAAATGAAACACCAGAAATCAATAATAATACAAGTAAAAGGCAACATGTTTAGATTTTAGTGAACTTATATGTCTCTTCCTATTTTAAGACCATGGAAATAAATAAATTTAGAAGTATAATATGAAATTTGGTTTAAACGTTACCTTATCAACTAGAGACTAACAGATTAGTTTTAACTTCAAAAAATGTTAGAGATTTGTACCATCTTTTCTATAAGCCAATCCAATTTTATTGTTTTTATGTTAAAAATCTCTTTATTTTAAAAATATATCTATAAAACATCACACTATAACTCCTTTCCAAAGAAGTAAAATAGTAACTATAAATATCAATGAACTGCCACATATAGGGAAATAAAAGAAAGTCGTCAATAGATGACACTTTGCATGTATATAGGGTACTCTAGTAACAAATATAAAAATAATATCTTTCAACTTACTTGTGTAACTACATAAGAGCCTTTCCAACTGAAAAGAGGCTTATGAAACAGATAGAACTGCAATCTCAATTTTCCCATATCATCAGCAACACGAAAGCTATCTGCAAGGGTTGTTAGCCAATTGACAACTTGTTCATTTGCATATGTAATGAGCCCTTGGCCCAACTGATGCTGGCCATCCATTACAAAATTAAGTATACCCCTTACAGAATTGTCTGTCAATAGTGTCTCTTCATCTAAATGCACAATCCAATCAGTGTTAGCTAAGATGTTAACACTGTCCTCCAGGCAGTATTGCAATGCTCTCGACTTGAACAAAGCTCCAGTTTTAGTCTTGTATTCTGATGGCACAACTACTTCTCTTACTCTTCTGTGCTTAGGGAGATTAATTGCTTTATCAGTAACCACTTCAATCATAAAATTTTCCATTCCAACATCAATACACATGTTCATGTTCCTTGTTACATTGTCTCGGACCAATTTTGGAAAATCGCCTCTTGTGACCACTCTAATGCAAATAAATGGTGCCAGTAATGGAGATCCTTTTAGTTTCACTTTGCCAGGAAATGCATTGAATAATGTAAGCCCTGCAAAATTGCATAGGACTTGTGGAATTGTAAGTAATGTAAAAAGCCTTAAAGCATATAAAATTAATGCACCACAAACACCATATGCCTCCCAAGGATCAATAATCTCTTTTTCTTTATCATCTAAGTTTATTGCTCCAGCAAAAACAAGAAAAAAGAAAATAAAAGATAAGAAAAATGTGCAGTGCAATAAATGCTTCACTCTTCCCCTTAACATCTGAAACAATATAATATTATTTCTATTAATACTTCAAATGAAAGCATATAAAAGAGGTATCAACATGTACACACATTTATAGTTTTGCTACTTGAACCATTCAATAGTATACATATTGCATTACAGTATGCCTTAATTATTTAAAATGCTACTAATAAGTGTAATGAGAATAACCTTGTATTTTTAAAGATACTCTGCCAACTATAATTATCTAACAATTGAGACTGTATTGCCATTTTATACAGCTCAATATTAATAATAAGATTTTGATCTCACAATCTTTACATAGTATAAAAAATGTCAATAGATGTAATGTATTAGTAC
Source organism: Dendrolimus kikuchii (assembly GCA_019925095.2). Taxonomy (NCBI): domain Eukaryota; kingdom Metazoa; phylum Arthropoda; class Insecta; order Lepidoptera; family Lasiocampidae; genus Dendrolimus; species Dendrolimus kikuchii. The sequence goes on from CM034394.1 coordinate 15,267,749, forward strand.
TCAAAATAGATTCACACACAAAATAGATTCACACACATATAATTTGATAAAATATTACACATAATATACTATGATTTAAAATAGTATATAAAATGTGTAGTTACTAATCATTTGATGTTTATTAAAATACCATCATCAATATTGACTGATAATTTTAATGATCAATTACATAATTTCATCCTAGGGGTGAAATTGAAGTCGTTTTATAAGATAAAGCCTGGGGCAAGACATTAGTTTATTTTGTTAAAACTTACAATATGAATCTTAAAAATCGTACTGTAAAAAGAACAAAAATAATAATTTGTTTTGGTGGCTATTATACTTTACTGAAAATTGTTTCGCAAAGCCTTATGTAGCTTTAATAGAAAAAAACCTACAGGTATAAAAAATCAGCCAGAAATTATTTTGGGTTTTTACGCTAACGAACTTTCTTACAAGGAAAACTTACCTTGATTATCTTCGATAAGTGTATAGGCGAATTTTAATTCATTTAATAACTACCTTAAACGCAAGCTTATAAAAGTCATTTAAATCGTCAAATTATGTAGATTTATTTTTATAATAATATTTTATCTCAAATAAACGCCTTTAGAGACATAACACGCTATCTATCTATCCACACGCCCCTCCCTTTGTAAATTGTAATTATAAATCAATTTCACTAAAATCCGTCAAGTGCTACCTACCTATAACCTTGATCATTAGCGGACAGCGACAGCTGTCGCTTAATTCTTTGAATGACTGACAACGCAAGCAAAAGAACTTGTTCCATACAGCCTCTTTGTACTATATCCAGTATAGCCTCCTAGCGCCCATGGTCCTAAAAAAAGTACTTCAATGAAAAAGTGATTATAGTTCAGCACCAAATCCAATTTCGTGAAATAAACGCCCAAGGTACTATAGTTAAGAGTTATGAATGTCAAAGAAGCAAGTGAGGTGTGTAAGAATAAGCCTAAATGGGGCTCTGTTGTTCGTGCCTACCCCGCAAGGGAACTGGCGTGAAGTTATGTATATATATATATATATATATATATATATATATATATATATATATATATATATATATATATATATATATATATATATATATACATACATACATACATACATACATAACTTCACGCCAGTTCCCTTGCGGGGTAGGCACGAACAACAGAGTGCCATTTAGGCTTATTCTTACACACCTCACTTGCCTCTTTGACATTCATAACTCTTGTCATGCAAGCTCGTCTGTTCTTAAGGCTCCTGACATCACCTTCTGCTAGTACACGATCAATTTGATCATGGAAGGTGTGTCGTGGCCTTCCACGACTTCTGCATCCATCCACTTTTGCATTGTATATCTGTTTAGTCATTCTTTCATCATGCATTCTTTCCACATGCCCGAACCACCGGAGCATTCCTTTCCTTACCTTCACCCCGACACTCTCTTTCAGACCAACTCTCTTTCTTACTTCGGTATTACGAACGCGGTCCGCGAGCGTCACTCCGCAGATTTTGCGCAGTGCTCGCATCTCGACCGCGTTTACTCTACTTTCATGCTCTTTCTTCCATACCCAACTCGCTTCCATACGCGAGCGTAGGTACCAGCACGGCGTTGTGTACGGCGAGCTGGGCCTTCTGGCTGAGGTTCTTAGCGCCTAGAAGTTTACCTAACGCTCCATTTAAACTATTCCCCAAATTCACTCTTCTTTCTATATCAGCGGTGTACCTTCCATCCCTGCTAAAAGCACATCCAAGATATACAAACTCATTCACTTGCTCCAGCATAACATCATCGACCATTATCCTTGCATTCGTTCTGGTTTCTTCTCTTTCAAACACCATAACCTTTGTTTGTATTGTTTGTTGTTTATATATATATATATATATATATATATATATATATATATATATATATATATATATATATATATATATATATATATATATATATATATAATTTTATACTGTTTTGTGATTTTAAAAAATATTGTGTTGGGTAATTATTTGCTTGAGTTATTTATAATACCGTGAAGTGAGTTTGAAAGTGCAATGTATTACTCCATTTCACAGTTCCAATAATACTGACAATTCTAATCCCCACCGTAATACCGACATTGTTATTTATCGTCACTTCTAAAATATAACCGGTGGTGATTTTTCATCGGTGAATTAGCAGTGAGAAAATGGAATAACGGTCGCGGCTGTAGTGGATAAACAGCGCATTCCACCAGTAGTTCGCAACGCCCACAATGCTCCATCTGCCGTTCAACCAATCGTGGCGAAAAGTCACTAATGACGTCATGAATTTCGCTCACGCAACGCTCACAATGGCCCGCCTCCTTACATGGGTCGTTGTGAGCATTGTGCGATCGAAAATGATGACCACAACGACCGCGGTCGCCTTGTGGAACGGCAGATGTAGCATTTTGGGCGTTGTGGGATAGGTACTTGCGGTAGGAACGCGCCCAAAATAGTAGATGTAACTATCACTATAGTGACTAAATGACAGACAAATTGACAGACGACAGCTGACTGCCTGCTGTACTGTGAGTGGTGATGGCGTAGTGTTTTTACGTTTACAAAGTATATTAATTTGTATTATTAACATTAATTTATTATACGACTGCGTAACTTAAATCATTTGATTATCTAATAAACGTTTTTAGAAAAGCTGGATAATATTTTACAATGCTCAAGCAAAACCTTGAAATAGAGATTGGAAGAGAAAGTTACAAATAGTAAATAACGGGTCGATAGAAATATGTCTGTCTCTGATCTCTCTGTTGGATGTCGATTTGCGGATTACTTTGCAATATGTGGATTGGATTTTGACTCAGGATTAGAACCAGACAGACTTTGTGGTAAGTTTATGTTCTGTAATGCTCCATTTGCTAATTTTGCAATATTTAAATGTGTTCCTTTTTTAGGTGACAATTTGCACGTCTCTCCCCTCGATCGATCGTATAAAGGAAAGGTTTTAGCTCACTATCCTGATAATATTCAAAGCAATCCTTTTGACGAACATGCTGTGTGCATGGCAAGTATATTTTCTACTATTTTCCTTTATCATTCTATTCATGTTAAAAACTATTTAGCATATTTTTTAATAAATTAATTTTCTTGGTTGTAGCTTTGTCTACCAGCTGGTCTACAATTTAGGACACAGAAACATTCTTTAGAACCTAAATTTCATAGTTTTGTGGTAACCAGAGAAAATGCATCTAGATACTATGGATTTAGTCTTATTTTTTATGAAGAGGTCAGGAATAGGAATATATGCAGTGCAATGCACACCCTGCAGGTAGATTTTATGATCAACAACTGCAATAATCATTTGTGCATAAGTTTCAAAGCAAATCAGCTTCTGTATTAAGATATAAATAAATATTCATCTAATATAATATTGAAATAAATCCTTTGGGCTTATTAGTGAATTAAATCAAATATTTTTTCTAAATTATTATGATAAACTAAAATCTATTCTTATTGAAAGCAATATGACATCATAATGTTAATATATTACTTAACATACTAAATGATTGGAGGGGAAATATATGATTAATAGTATTCATACTTAATATTATATGAATCGGAAACTGACTGTTTTTTAATTTGTATATTCCCTCTAGATGGCTTAAATATGAACCTATTTTTATGAAAGTTGCTATGAATTGATATAATGATAATAAGAACAAAATAAGTTTTATGGCATGTGGTCCTCAAAGACACATGTTACAAAAATTATTTGATATAATAATATAGACCTAAGTCTGCTTTAAAATATCAATTGGATTAATAATACTTCTACAAAAATATTATTACAATATAATGTATGAAATAAATAAATTTTGTATACCATTTTAATTCATCTGATTTGCAGGCAATGTATATTACAGAGTTGTCTAGTGGACAGACACCGCCAGGGCACAGAAAAGTGTCTGGGAAAGAGAGTTCTAGATCCTTGCCAAGGTCATTCAAACTAACTCCTCATACAGGTGCTGCACTGACATATTATGACATTGCCAAAGATAAACTATATGTAGCCAAAAGTATAGCTCTCATATGTCAATATCCCTTTGTCAGGATTGCACAGTTGTTTTTAGAAAATTTATTTAGGTAAGTTTGGGAATACCTGAATTCTATATATTTGTCCAGTGTAGTCAGTCAGAACATCGCATTGAAATTGAAAGTATAATGTATTCTTTGTTGTATGGACAACAAAGAATAATAATAAACATTACAGATGGTGGAATGATACTTTCACACTCACAGAGTGTTATAGACTATTAATCAATAATATAATAAATCTGTAAATGTTTTGAGTTTGTACATTGCATTTAAAAAAGTAAAAAAAATCAGGGGAATATCAGACCAGGATATTCCGAAAACACAATTTTTTGAATTTTTGTCTGTCTGTTTATCTGCCATATCATCATGCGAAAACAACTGAACTGATTGAATTGAAACTTAGCCCAGAGGTAGCTTATATCCCGGGTTGCAACTTGGGATACCATTTGTCCTAATAAATGATGTGGTGTGCAGTGGGGTAGATGGAGTAGCAACATAGATGTTGCTGCAATCGCCTTTTATAAATTCTCTAAAAAAAAATTATAATGCACGGGGTCAGCAGACAGGCAGACAACCCACATGATGGAAAGCAGTTACCATCACCTATAAATATTTGTAACACCAATGGTGCTACAAATGCACTGCTGCTCTCTTAAGGTAGCCTGGAACCTGGCCATTAATGCCGGAACACAACTCAAATTGTTATGGTGGCATATTGCAGACCAGGTGTGGAAACCATTGAGATAGGTAAATACCCTACCACCTGGCTGTGGGTTATTTTGTCGCCTCTTACAACAGGCCGCCCAGCTGCAACAAATTATATTCTTTCTCTGTGCTTTTTTTTTCGCTGGGCAGTTGTCTAGACTATATGGACTTATTTTCTTTAGTTATTATTAGCAATTATTTTATATGTAAAAAACCAAATTAATTTTTTATATAAGTAAAATAAAGCTACTACCTAGGATTTGATATGTGGCGTCCTCACAGTAATGCCGTCTTTTATAAAATGTATATCAGTAAAATTGTACAATCTCACAATTTTAATTTATGTAAGGTAAAACTTGTTCTTCACTTTACTATCAATTGATATGAAATACCAATTGAAAAAACCTGTCTCTATTTATAGTTAATTGATCATTTTTAAAGTCTAAGTGAAGTTAGTATCTGAAGTTATAACATTTTGCATAGTCCAATTTAAATTTGACTAGTTGATATAAATAACAAAACTTGTTCAAACCATCACAATGTGATTTGTGTTTTGGAATTTTATAAACACAAAATAATATTATTATTTTAAATCCACAAACAAATTCCTACATTGTATATCCCCAAACTCAGCAAGTTATGCTTATCTTATTTGTAATATACAATATATCTCTCTGGGGCTGATCCCAGTCACCCAGACCAATTTACTTACAATTCAAACTTAAAACATTCAACAGACCCTGAAACTCTGCCTTGTGACTGTATTTTAAATGTCATGGTTAACTTATAAGAACAAACTCATCTGTAGTCAGGCTAAACAGACTCATATAGTTAACTCACAATCTTTGTATGTATATACCTACTTATTATGTATTGTATGGGTATTAATATCCAAATAACAATCAGCTACTATTTCTAAGCTTTTACCGATGTATTACACTGGAATTCAGTAGTCCCCAGTTCAATTACAAACATGGTAAATTTCATAAATGAACTGGTTGTTATTTACTGAGGTGTGATTATCCTGGATAGGCCCCAAAAACAAGACAAGTGTAATAATACTTGCAACAACTCAGAAGGGTTTATGTTAATAAAAGAACAGCAACTGGTTGCTATACTTATATCCTTATAAACCTTACTACTTAAATACATTTCATACAGTGCTTCATTACACTGAACAAACATTTTTAGAACACCTCGCCATCCCTCCCGACCACATCGACCACACCAACCACATCGACCACATCGACCATACCAACCACACCAACCACATCGACCAAATCGACCAAAATGACCAAATTAACCAAAATCACAAAAATGATTTGCCATTTTCGTCATCACAAATTAAAAACCTATCCTACTCTCTCTGATAATCTTTACATAAATCTATCCCCAAACTTATCCCATTATCCTGGATAAAAAGTATCCCTTGTCCACCATCGGTATTAAAATTACATATATACCGAATTTCAGGCAAATCGGTCCAGTAGTTTTTCCGTAAAAGCATAATCAAAAGAAAGAGATATGTCTGCTGTCATTTATTATTATTAAGAAATACATCTCTTAATTAATTTTCAGGTCCTTACCAAGGCAACCAGGTCCTGGACTTAGCCCTGAATCCTATGTCTATAATCTGTTGTATGAGGTCCCAGTGCCTTTGCCAGGACAAGCTTTACGCCTTTATGTTCCTCCATCAGAACCTCATCTTGATCCTGTTCCTGTTGTAAGTATTTTCTATGATATAAAAAAAGGCTTAGAATATTATAAGAAAGATAAATGTAAAGCTCTAGGGTGGCTTGTTTATTAGTTATTATATGAATTATATTGTTTTAGTATCAATCAGATCCGAAACAGCTAATTTTTATGTATAATACCCACTTTAAATATAAATAGAATATACTCGTTAACTATCCCATCACTTTAAAAAGGACTTGGCTATTGTTTTACAGTAAACAGTAAAGTTTTAAGTAAATTGTACATACGTAACAGAGAGCTAATAACTAGGGGAGGGGGGCTAGGGGAAAACTCCAGTACCAAATAAGACCAAAAACAGGTCTTCCTTATTATTGTATGATACATTCTTTTAAAATAATAAAATTCTTTTTCCATTTGCACTTAGATAATATAATATGTGGGTGGTGGTAGTTTAAAACATATGAAATATAGTGTATAAAATATAACTGTTTTGCATTCCAACAAAACAGGTATTATGCGTTGAATGAGACACAGTGTTGTTAGAAGAAAGCATGTAATAATTTGCCTCTATTTAATATCTATAGTATAAAAATTCACCAATTTCATCATGATTCTCCTCTTTTACTCACCAGCATGACATCTCTTTCCTTGATGTGACAGATTTGAGATAGCTGTCAATTCATATGGTCTTCAGCACACCAGCAAGAAACTTGCTGCAACACTGTGTGTCTCATTCAACACATAATACCTGTTTTGTTGGAATGCAAAACAGTTATATTACGTGTCTCTGTCGACACACAGTGTTGTTAAAAGACCTGTTTGTTATCTGCTGGTGAAAACACAAGTAATACAATGCATATGATGATTAGAGATTTAAAAATATTTCTCAAAGTATATCAGATTTACTTTAAGAATTTTAATTCGTCTGTGAAAGAAAATAAAAAATTAATACTAATAACCTCACAATTTATCAATTTCCAACAATATTAATTTATATTATTATATGGATAATAGTCGACTCCCTGTCTCCCTAGGTTTGCTGGAAGAAAACTCTCTTTGGAGTTGTTAATCTTGTTTTGGTACATCACCATTCTTTGTAGTTTTATATGTAACTACTTTGTGTACAATAAAGAAAGAAAGAATAATAATCCTCTTATCTGAAATCAATTATTATTTTAAAGAAAATGTTGATTAGATGATAAGATCTCAAGGTTCCTTGGTAAGGAACTTATCTTATGAATCTTCCATTAAAAATGGAAAACCTAAACGTAAACATAACTAAGCAGCCTTAATAACAACTAAAATTATCTTATAGCTAATCATGACTAGGTCTAATATCATTAATAGAAATATCTGTATGTTTCTATACTTATAAGAATCCTCTAATATCTCTTGTACTGGTCTGTTTTATAACTAACTTCTTGTATCAACATCTAGCTAATAGATACTATGTAGAGTAGTATTAATCTCTCCCTTTTTTTTTATAGAATACTATATTGTATATTTACAAAAAATATTATATACAATGTATCTGAAAACAGTAATTATGATTCTTTAAGCAATTTTTATCTTTCAACATAATGATAGAAATGTATAAACTTGTACTCATTCTCTATCTAGGCTTCTTGACCTTTCAGATACTGTTATAAAATGTTTAATGTGTGTGACAGGACAAATCAATAATTTCGGTGTTTCCGTAACATCCAGCTAGATTGCTTATTATCTTATATAATCTTGTTATTAAACAATATTGTGGCTACCAGACAATTGTTTTGATTGTCTGGGCATGCCCTGGTGTCAACAGATCATAGATTCTACAGCCTGACGCAAGTAGTAGTAGTGGCTATCCAGCTACTAATATGAAATTATACATACTTATATATATAATTTTATTTATTTATTTTAATTTTATCAAATAGAAATGCTAATATTCCAGACAAATAGCATTTTTAGTCTCTGGTTTAACAAGTGAAATGGTCTTAAGTATTTGATGATCATTTTACATCTCTGCTAATGTTATTATATGAGAGATAGAAAACACTTTAATTTACACCATTTAAAAAAAACTTAAGAGCTAGTAATATATGTTAGCCTTTTAAAAAATATTTTTGGCAATGTCTATTGTAGAAATATAGTAATTGTAGTGGTAAGTATTATTAAGTAGATGTCTGCCAACTATTGATAAGTCTTGCCATTTGTGATTCAGTAAGAGACTTGATCATTCAAACTCTAACTTCTAAGCAAAAAGGGGCAATCTATCTGTCTGTGGAGAACAACTGTCTGTGCTGTCCGTCTACTGTGAGATTTTCCTCCTGTCTTAAATGAGAATTGTTAATAATCTTTGCTTTCAAGTTTGGCCTCCGAAAGCCCTTGGTCTATTCTGGAATTAATAAAGGGAAATTTCCTTTAACCTGGTTCAAGTAAGAAAGTATTCTATTAGGCTGGGTGGGGAAAGTTGCCAAGCCCAGCCGAAAGTCCCATTTCTACCGAATACATTGTAGAAAAATGAGCACACCTGTCTGGGGCCACTCATTACATACTTTGATGAAAATAAGTCAATGCCTTGGACACTCCAAATTTTGAACATAGCCTCCATGGCCTGGAGCAGAAGAAGCCACCTCAGAACTTTAGGACCATTTCACATTTGGCTTATTGTTCAGTTTAGCTTCCCCGGGAGCTAAGTGGCAGAGAAAGAGAGTTATGCTCCATTGTTCTGTGAGATTCGACAATCTGGTAATCATCTTTATTTATTTACTTTTTTAGGTCAAGGGATTATGTCCTTTTCTCACCATGTATTACAATATGCACCTCTTTGAGTCATCCACTGACTATTTATTGTTACAAACATAGTATACATCTCTTTCGTCTTTGAACTCCAAGGCATTGATTACAGGCCCACTTTCCAATCGGTGAGCAAATCTTGTTTAGCTGAGCACCTCAACCTGAATTTGAGGTCAAAAGACTGAATAATACACCTATTTGACCACGGGTTCTGAGCTCTGCTCTCCTTTGACCAACTTTATTTCAGGTCTTGCTAAACAGTAGGGTTAGGTATTTCCTCTTGGCCTGCTCTGTTTGAATAATTTTAGGAACATTTGCATACAGTGGTTGTGAAGTCAATTCTTTAAAATTGCATAGTATGCAAAATCTCAATTTAGTCGTAACCCCTTTAGGAGTAGTAATATGTCTATTCCACATGTTTGAAATCAGAAATGTTATTTTCGTTATGGTTTTTATGACAATTTCACTTTGTCTCGCCTGGTGTCCCAGACAGTTATAACAATAGGAAAACAGACCTTAGGCATTGGAGCAAATAATTTGATCACACCTGGGATTTAACGCTCACATGATGGCGATTGTAAGACAGACTTTTTGATAACTTATATGCCATCCTCGTATCCAACATTCTCAGAGTTTCTGCAACCTGAGAATCAAGGACCTTCCGTCCTGACAGATTCTGGAGTAACTGGATATAGTGTCTAGGATTTCTGCAATCCAATTTGCTATAATAGCAAATATTTTTGTGCCAAATGTTAAGCCACAAAGCAAGAGCAATAAAGAGGGTAGTTTCCAGTCTTTAAAAATCAATTGAGATACCTTTTATCATCTTACATGAATGTCACAGTCTCATAGCATAGACACTTATGATATTATAAGTTTGTATAAATAAGGTTTAAAGTTAGTATACAAATAGACCACTACTTTGCTGCCTTAAGATTAATCAAACTATCTTTTATGTTATTATAATAGTAAGATGATAAGCTGTTATCCTAACCCCTGCTCTTTTATATGTAATTAATATCATTACTTATTGTAATGTGTAACTAAACATTTGCTGGAAATCTTTTTTTTTTTTTGCTATAAACCACTCGGAGGAATGTCCGGATGAGGTTTAGCTATTGGTAAGTGAAAATATGCCTGTTGAATGTTTGTTGTCACTAAGCAATATGTCTTCACTTTAATTAATGTCTTTATTTGTGATATAAAATGTTTTACAATATATTACATACGAATTGAGACCTCCGAGGTCCAAGAGGGCAGAAATCAACATCTGACTTCTTTATCAAAAAACGTCTGAATGCAGATCTTTTGATGGAGTCTGTTATATTCACTACTTTTAATAGGTGAACTATCTCTTTTCTCATTACGTGTATTGTGTAGTCTAAACAGTTTACACTAAGATTTATAGACTTGGCTGTATAATTAGTAAGGCTTAGATCACTTGTCATCTAAGACATTAGACGTGTTACTTTTTAACTTAAAGTAGCTACTTGTCTTTAAACTTTAATCATCACACACACATAATCTTGTAAGCCACTCAATGATGCTTTAATAAGTTGTACAACATCAGGACAGAAATATAGTCTTGACTACAAATAATTTGCAATGTAGTCTCTAATATTTAATTATGAGACATTGGTCCCACTGACTTATTAATCCTGTCAATGAGTAATGTAAAAATTACTAGGCTTTGGTGAAAATCAGTTGTGGTGCCTCCTGTGAGGACTTAACTTACAAGCCCTCGTTTACGAGACCAGTGCTCGGGTGGGTTATAGTCACATGGCACACCTATGCACCATGAACAGATCCGAACTTTTTTAATATAGGTTAAAAGGCTATAACCACCCAAAGTTATCTTTATATCTCAAATAATAAATAAATGTGTCGCCTATCTATACCGCACCCCAGTGTTTTGCCACTGAATTAAAGAAGTAGTTCAACTTCAACTAGCAGCAGTTGGATGTTTATCCAGCTATAGCCTTTGTTCAGAAATTTTCATTGTTCTAGAATATTATAAAAAACAAATTTGTCCACAATGGTTCTTCACCGATAAGTGGTCTTCTTTTACATTGAAATGACAAATGTTATGTCTTAGTACAACACTATTAGTAAGACAAGTTTGTGATAAATGTCCTTTCAATTATATTAATCCAAAATCAAAATTTAATTTTTGACACTAACTCTTGGTTAGCTTATGTAAACATGCGTAGTAAGTGAACGAGGAAATCGAATATAGCCAAAATAAATCGTAACACTATAGTTTTATGGTGTAATTTTGTTTCAATGTAATTAATTTTATTATATTTTTTCACTCTATTTGTTTATATTTTTTTTATATCAGTTTATCAGTATTTAGTATATTACTCACAGACAATAACTCATCTTGTCTGCAATTGACCCTGACACTATTCACTGTAAAGATAAAGAGTTAAAGATATAAAAGAGTGATATATATCTTTGTATCAAAAAGATATATATCACTCTTTTCTTCTTGATGAGTGATTTTTCCCATGACTAATATGAATTGATAGCTATCTCAAATCTGTCACATCAAGGAAAGAGATGTCATGCTGGTGAGTAAAAGAGACGGGTATAAAATCATGATGAAATTGGTGAGTTTTTATACTATAGATATTAAATAGAGGCAAATTATTATATGCTTTCTTCTCACAACACTGTGTGTCGACAGAGACACATAATACGACATTACAGAGTAGATGAGTATGTTGTGTGGTAAGTGGATGTATAAGTATGTATGTGTGTGAACTTATTTTAATTATTGTATTTATTAATAAATAATCTGTCTTTTAAGGTGATAAGAATGCCAAATTCGCCAGATGAGTTACCACTACTAGATTATTCACTTCGTGTTATGTTTTCATTATTAGGAGTTGAATGTGTGGTTCAATTATTCACTTGTGTCCTTTTGGAGCATCAAGTGTTACTTAGATCCAGTGGTAAGTGAAAAAATCAACATGCATTTTAATGGTCTAGATAGTAATAATGATATGAACTCACAGAATGAAGGTGATTAGCCTCAATATAATATGTAAACATCGCCTTATTATGAAAAAAAATGCTATAAACTAGCTGAAGTGCAGTACCTCGATGTAGCTAGAAACCAGCCTTAAGCGTGTTACATACATTAAAGCTTCTAGTGGACAAGAATGGCTATTGTTTTTGCTGCTTGATTAGATAACCCTCGCAATAATATGTAATGGATTTTCATTGAGAGTGTTTTTAAAGTACTACGGTTCATTTACTAATTAATCACTATCACTTGTCAGATGTATAATTCTTAACTTTGCAGTTTTTAATACTATAATACAATACACCTTGTATAATTCGTGAGTACATTCATAAAGTCAAATCACGCTTTGTTATTACGAAAAGTGACACAATTTTACAACAAAAATAAGTGAGGTTATGTTTATCAAAAAAAAAAATTATTTTAAGACTTCCGGACCTTAGGGGTTGTAGTAGGGGTAAGTATACCTCCCCCCTACCCACAACGCCCACCCACTAGTTAAAATTGCTGGTCCGGATGGTTAAGACGCAGCCCCTTGTATTAGCTAGGCACATGTGAGATTTGGGAGTGTTATCAACTATAATACATTTTTACTGAATGATTGATATTCCTAGTATTTTTCTTTCATGCTATACTAAACGGCATAAGGTTCATTTCATAAAGTCTAGGGATAGACAAGTGATTTTGTCTTATATTTTAACTACATTTAATTACAGATTATAATAAACTGATGTTGGTATCGGAATGTATTGTGGCGTTGCTGGTCCCTTTTACATGGGCGCATGTCTATGTTCCTATCCTGCCGGCGCCATTGTACCACTTCCTCGACGCGCCTGTTCCGTTCGTCATGGGTAATATTTTTCTTTTAATTTAAAGGCTTATTTACGTATTTTCAGTGACAGTTTTTTAATTGTCTATGTTTATATTTGTGCATAGAATAGAAGTGTGACCACTTGAAACACTGCTGTATGCCTTAATCCTAATAAAGTATGGATGTCTTAACTTAAAATCAAAAAAAAATAATCTAGGTTTGTTTGTTCATTAGACATGGTTAAAAGTATTACTTTATGTTCTGACGTAAGTAGAAGTCTCCATGATTATGAGTCTAGAGTCTGTATATGCAAAGCATTGAGTTTATAAAAAATTTAAAGTATGTAAAAACACAAAAATCGTAATTTTTTTTCGAAAAAAGGATAAAAGAGAGTTTATTGTCACACACAAACTAACACTGCATTGGCTGAACTGTAGCAGCAGTACGGCTGCGGAAAGTCTCAAAACCTAGGAAAAAAAATATTTTAAAGCAGAATACTTAATGTATAAACAAACAAACTTAGTTTTTAACAAAATTTTAGTTTAGTAACCGGCAGACAAACACACATTGTATATCACCAAGCTAAGCCAGTTATGCTTATCTTATAGGTAATATACAACATATCTCTCTGGGGCTGATCCCAATCACCCAGATCAATTCAGTTACAATTCAAGCTTAAGACATTCAATATACGATGGACCACTCTGGGGCCGATCCCAGACACCCAGACCATAATAAATATAATTTCCGAAATTTACCATGCCAGGAATCGAACCCGGAGCCGTTCCAGCGAGTTCGGCCGGCTAAGACTTAGCCCGCTCAACTACAGAGGCCGTAAAAAAGAAAGAGAAAAGAGTATGCCTTAAAATTGGAATAAGTTGAGCATTGTGCTAGCCATTAAGAACCGCGTTGTTCATCCACTAAGACTATAGGTGACGTTACGGCTAAAATACATACATACAATATGTGAATATATATATAACAAAGAAATATTTTTTTTCTATTGCAAATAACATTTATAAGTTTTACAGTGTGTTAGTTTAAATATAAAACAATTTAAAATATAAAAAGCTTATTCGAAGTGGTCTCCATTGGCTGCAATACAGTCGTTTAAACGATGAGGCCAGTTATCAATAGAAGCACGCACTCTTTCCATGGGAAAATTTTTGACTGCCAATAGTATGGATTGTTTTAAGGACTCCAAATTATCATGGCGTTTAGAGCAAGCTGTACTCTCTAAAACTGACCATAAATCATAATCCAGCCGATTAAGATCGGGACTATACGACAGCCAGTCTTCACCTCTGATGAAGTCCGAAACGTTCGTTTCCAACCAAGACTGCGTGGACCGAGCTTTATGACCCGGCGCCCAGTCTTGCTAGAAGGACTATTCTTGGTTATTGAACATGGTGTTGTTAAGGGGCTTAACTACCTTCTCAAGAATGGTATCTTGATACACTTGTGCCGATGTTTTGATACCTTTTTCACAAAAAATATGGCTCAGTCACTCCTTCATAGCTAACACCCCACCAAACCATCACTGAAGACGGATAATGCCCACGTTGCTCTCTATCGACTAATTGAGAAGCTTCCTTAGAGCTTTGAGCATAAATACGGTCATTTGTTTGTTAAAATGTTGCTCAATTGTAAAAATATTCTCATCCGTAGACAAAAATTTTCTGTGACCTTTGCGTACTGCTTCAGTAGTTGGTTCGATTTTACCACCCTATTCTTTTTTAAATTATGAGTTAAGAAATGACCAGTGCGTCTTTTATAGGCTGCAAGTCCTAAGTCATCTTTAAAATACGCCACATGGTTCTAGGTGATATCTTCATCTCCCGAGATAAAATCTTTGCTTTCGGACAGAATTTCTTCGAATTCTTTCCCTTACTGCTTTGACCACCTTTTTCGGACGAACATTACGTGGACGGCCAGATCTTTTTCTGTTACAAACAGAGGAAGTCTCATTGTACCTATTAATAGCCCGGTCCACAAACATTTGACTAACCAAGCGTATGGAGAGTTTTAAGAATTGCATTTGGCTCCATACCTACTTTGTGTAATGCAGTCACAGCGATTCGGTTCTCTTTATCGCCCCACTACATTTTAATATCTCAAAATGTTGTACAATGTATTGTCGCCAAAATGAGAAAACACAATGAATAATCATATAAAAATGACAGGTTCCAAATTCAAGTGTAATATTTTGTTTCTTTTTAATTGTAACAGTATTTATGGCCACACTAAGTATATATATACTTATGTAAATAACTAAAGATTGTGGTTCTCAGGTCATATTGTTAGTATAGTAATTGACGGGAGATGAAAGTTAATACCGATTAGTTTTTAATAGTTGTGTCTTATTTTAACATTAAAAGGTCTTCACGCGGACAGTGTGGGTGTGAACATGGCCTCAAACGGGCCTAGAAATATTGCTCTCGGTTCAGAAGCGGCACTCTGTTTGGTTGATATTGACAAACCGGACATACAATTACCCGAAGAATTACCAATATTTCCACATCGGACGAATTTCATTGAGGAACTAAATCATCTTTTAGATAAGCATCAGGTATAATATCTTATTTTTTTATAATACAGCTGTCTACCCATTCGCTCTAACCTTGAGCCTCAATTTAATGAACCTTTGTGTATATTCTAGGCAGTAATGAATAAACAAAAAAATTACAGGTGTTGTAAAAGATGAGAGTAATTTTAAGATTTCTTTTTATTACGTTGAATTTTTTTTATAATTGGTTTTGGTTATTTGTCGGCCTCTGTCGTTGAGTGGGCTAAGCCTTTACCGGCCTACCTCACTGCAATGCAGATGCTCCGGGTTCGATTCCTGGTATAGTAAATTTCGGAAACGTATTTTCTCCGTTATTTACTATGGTCTGGGTGTCTGGGATCGGCCCCAGAGTAGTACGTTGTATATTACCCATAACACAAGCGTAACCTGCTTAATTTGGGGATATACAATATGTGTGTTTGTGTGCCGAGTATTTTAAATGAATTAATCGTGTGGCGTGTTTTCATTTTATTCATTTTAAAAATTAATTCATATAAATTGATTGTGTTAAATTGTTAATTGATAACTTATTTTATTTGTAAAATTGAGTTTTTAAGGTGTGTCGCGAAGAATTTAGATATTAAAATTTAGAGTTTGTTTTTCATTTTGTAATCAATAATATTATAAAATTCTAAATATGCCGTGTTTGTATATTGAAGCTATTAAACAAAAACAACTGGAATAGTCTATATAGACGATGGAGAACACAATGCATTTTTTTTATTTGTTGTCTGTTTGTTCGGGATTCACTTAAAAACTACGTGGCCAATTTCGGTGTGGTTTTCGTTGATCGACAGCTAATTCTTAAACTTAAATTCTGCGCTACTTTTTATCGTGGAACGCCGCGGGAATTTTTCTGGGAATTATTTAAAATTGCCAGATAAAAAACGAATGTCAATGTGATTTTTTTTACTGGTCGATAGCAAATTGAATGTAATAAAATGTGTGATATTTTTTTATCCCGCGGAAATTTTCCCAGGAGCGGATTGAAGTTGTTCGGATGCATAAAAATTAGCATATTCCTACAGTTTCTACTAAAACAATAGCTTACATTCTTTTTTAAATGTTGCGATACTTTGTGTCCCGGGAATCGGGCGGGAATTTAAGTCAAGCGTGGACGAAGTCGCGGGCATATCCTAGTAGAAAAATATAATGCTTTTTTTTTCAAGTCATATCTCAACACTACATTTCTTTGGCCTAAAACACACCATTTCCTTTATGTAATAGTATAGTTGTGGCAAGACAATTATTTTGAGAGAGTTTTCAAATGTAAGTTGTAAAGATCTATATAACATAAAATATTTTGACTGAACATAGGTCTGCAAACATGATGCTTTTTTTCATAAATAATAGGTTTTTCCAAGGCAAGTTCAAATTAAACGAAACACTAAACGCACGTC
Source organism: Dendrolimus kikuchii (assembly GCA_019925095.2). Lineage (NCBI taxonomy): Eukaryota > Metazoa > Arthropoda > Insecta > Lepidoptera > Lasiocampidae > Dendrolimus > Dendrolimus kikuchii. The sequence continues at coordinate 15,284,788 of CM034394.1, forward strand.
CTCTACGACTTTTTGGTCCAAAAACTTTACTGCGCAACTGATAGTTTGATGATGGTTTAGAATTTAGTTTGAACAGACCTATTATAATGCATGTAAATTTTAATTTACAGATTCAAAGACCAGAAACTGAACCGACTAAACTAAGTGTGCCAATGAATGGGGCTTCTTATAAACATATGAATGAGAATATGACTAGTAGTTGTACATTGCCATCAAGTGAGTTATTGCGACACATACTACTGTGGATTTAATACATCGCTTATCTGTAATATTCTCTTCATTTTATTTAATAATGGCCTTTATAATCGGCACCTGTAACGCTAAAATATAGATTATACAGGAGCACCAAATAGAAGATAATCTTATACCAAGCTATGAGTTTAAATAGAATAAAATTTTAAACTAGTTTCATGCTCTCAGTTCTTAAAAGTCTTTGCCAGTCAAAGAGATCTCCAAACAGATAGAAGGAGCAAAGTTATATATGTTCATTAAGGTTACTGATTTCAAAGAGCCCATACTGATTCCAATATTAATTATTTCCGAATTTTTTCAGGAGTGATACACTATCTCTGTTTCATTCCATACTCCTATATTCTGGCGTATGTTCGCTATCACACTACAATTTTTAACCAACTTCATTTATGTCCTACTTCACATTATTCATCCATTTCTTTTAGCCTGCCTCTACTTAATCCGTCCATACATTTATATTGTATTTAAAATCAGCATATAAATACGAATCTGCTAGAAATTTTGTATTATAAACAGGGCTCTGTTAACCATATTGGACACGGGTTGCGAAAATAAGTCTGAACATCCTACTCAAACAGTAACAATTAAAATTGTAACATAAGTGTAATAAAGTTAGGTAGGTACCTTTCTAAACACCGGAATCAATTTTACTGGTTTTTAAGTTAGCACACTTTTTAATAATATTGTCTAATATTTTTTTAAGTTTTTGCGACTAGTACACATAATAAAACTACGTTTTAATGGTTTTAAGCGCGTTATTTTATTTGATTTTTATTCCGACCTTTCGACCACTGTTCATTAGCCGTGATCACAGAAGACCAGGATGACAAGTGTCAGTGAGTAATGTTAAACTTTATATTTAGGGTACCGCCAACTTGTTAATTTTAATTATTTAGTTTTAATTTTTGTTTATGGTTATTATTACTCTGTGGGAGCCTAATTTTATTTACCACAGCTTCGCAACATGTTGTGACTTGAAGAGAATAAGTGGGGCAAGAAACTCTTCAGCAACGTACCTAGCACTAATAATGAGTTACAATAAGAAGAGAAACTGTAAATTTGTTATAAAAAAGTGACCGAAATCTCGGAATAAAAATTAAATAAAATATCGCGTTTAAAACCGTTAAAACGTAGTTTTGTTGTGATATTGTCTAATTGAAACTAGCAGATTATGCATTGTATGTGTATGTATAATGTTTAAATGTCTTGGACAACTTAGCCACATATAAAGTTAAATATTGCATTATAAAATGTTTTATATCTAACTTTTATATCTAACAACACAATTTAACTGAAATTTGATTCAAATATTTATTTTGTAAGAAAAAGCAAGGGTGTTTGGCGATGAACTTGCTCTCCCTAGGTCCTACGTTCGAATGCCACGCACTCCTTTCACCCCCAGGTAAAGACGGTCCCGGTTATGGATATTATAGGTAATACTCGTGCGCAGAAGGTTTTCTGATAGCCTCATGACGTCACACGTCGATGGTCAGTAGGGTTGACAAAAAAGGTTACATAAATAGTTGTTGTTGTAAATTTATTATTGTATATACTTTACATAAGTATATACAATAATAGTAAGTAGTTATCGGCAGACCTGTGCGCGGCTTATAAGGATTTGATAATAGGTGGTTTGCGCCGTAAGCACTCGTTCCACGACGTATTGGAGTGGGAGGAGAGTCGGCCGTTGAATGCGTCGCCGCCCGCCTCCCCTACAAGACGCGCGCCCTTGAGACTAGACGCCTTACAGAGGATTGTCGATATCGTCAAACGAACAGGTATACATTGTTCTTCCTTAGAAAATTATTTAGAGTAGTACTTTACGTATATAGAAATATTAACTGACCTAGCAGGCGTTGTTCTTCCCTAAAAAAAACATGATTGCAGCGCCATCTACCAAGTCCAATTGTGAATCTAAACTATTCTAAATCATCGCGAGACCCATTTGAACACGCATAAAAAATTTATTCAAAATCGGTACAACCGCTTAGGAGGATTTCAGTGAAACACACGAACAGATTTTTTTTATATATAACTAGCGGTGCCAGCAAACGTTGCCCTGCCCTGAAAAAATAAAATTCTAGAACCCGATTCTAGCACCACCTACCGGGTCTAATTATGCATATGAACTATCCCTGGACTCACTCAAACACGATTTTTTTTACACCTTGTAATAAATATAGCCTATATTTATCTGAGATAATATATCATTCTAATGGTAAAATAATGTTTGAAATAGGCCCAGTAGTTTTTGAGTTTATTTGTTACAAACAAACAAAACTACAAAACTTTCGTCTTTATACTATTAGTATAGAAGACGAATCGGTATATTAAAAAGCAACCCTTTCCTTTCGTTTGACGTTCAACATTCCATTTACAGAAATAGATTCTTCCACGCTACACCATGGGTTGGTGTAATAATACTGTTTGAGTTTTTTTTTCAATCATCTAGTTCGATTCATGACTAGGGTAATTGATTTTTCAAAAATCTAATGATATCGCTTTAGTTTTCGTCGAAATCGGCCTCCAGACTTCTTTAAGTCTTCTTCACTGTATCTTATAGTTTCGGATTTGAACTTGGATTTCGGACTTGATGAGTTTTAGGATCTGGTAAAAAATATAGCAGGTGCCAAAAATTAAAGAATAATCTAGAACTTATTTCTTGTAGGTGTAAATATAGACGATGTAGACGCTGAAACAGTGATGCCAGCAACCAAAAAGAAAATATTGAATGACGAAGAACAGTACAATGAAGATATACGTCTGAACATCGCGATCAGGGAAACATTCCTAAATAGATTTGTACATATGTTTCTAATGTATGAAAACTTTGTTATCATGCCTGATCAGGTTAGTCATAAAATATTATACTATAACCACTAAAATAGTTTTATCTAAAATTAGTCACCTGTCCATATATCTATATGTATATTAGTTTAACGCACTTTATTTAAATAATACGAATATTCGTATTATTTAAATAAAATGCACATATGTGCATAATCACGTGTATGTATTATTTAAAAAAAGTGTGTTACACTGATGTACAGAGTTTGATGATGATTTGAGATTTTGAGTTGTAACACTTTTTTATGACACATACGATATTATAGAATATACTTTATTGCATAACATTAGGATACAATTCAAGAAGTTTAAGTACAGAAGACAATAAGCGGTCTTATCACTAAAAGCAATTTCTTCCGGACAACCTTAGGATGGATTAGAGAATTATGTTGTTATATTATGTTGTTCGATAAAATATAAAATAAATGTTTTTCCTGAATAGACTTGGATCCTCGAAATACGCAGAAAGCCTATATGTAATATAGGGTTAAAAGTGATATGATCAAGTCTTTACTAGTCTATTATTTAATCTGCTTTTTTCTCTTACCAGTGTATTTTTTCTTTTCACAAAAATATTCAAAAACCTTAATATTTCATCTTCATAATTCATATTTTATAGGATCGTGACTCTTGGTTATCGGCCCGAGAATCTATGGTAAATTTTGACAAGGCGTCATTTTTATCTGATCAGCCGCAACGTCACAGGCCGTTTCTTTCGCGTTTCCTAGAAACGCAAATGTTCGCGTCGCTAATAGACAACAAGATAATTGGTAATTGGGGCGAATATGACATCAACTTGCAAGTGTTTGAACATCGAATAAAAACTGTCAGGTAAGTGAAAAATTCGTGTTTAATTTTGAGAGACCTATTTCGATTTATGAAAAGGATGTATATATTTTAATACCCGGTCATTTTAAATAAATATATTAAATTAAATATATATTATTTAATAATATTCATAATGCACCTTTCATCCCATAGATATGGAGGAAAAACTACAACGCACGGGAATTATTATAAAACGCCAAACTGACAGTTTGTGGTCTGGTTCATTTGTGGACCAATATAGCAATCTTGTAAAAAATAATTTCCAATAATAAATTCTGATGTTTTATTATTAACTAGCGGCCCGGCGCGGTTTCACCCGCGCTCTGTCCCGCTCCCGTGGTATATATCGTCGTGTTATATAGCCTATGACACTCCTTGTTAACGTAGCTTTCGAACAGTAAAAGAATTTTTAAAATCGGTTTAGTAGATCCAGAGATTACCCCGTACAACGTCACAAACTCACAAACTTTACTTAGAACTGTATTCTGTGCAATGACGCGTACGAACTTCAAAGACGCATTTAAGTTTTGCTCATACTGTATATCTCATTATGTGTGTTTTATAATAAATTTTTGCCAACCAAGAACAACAAACTACAAGTTTACAACTATAATAGGTGATTTCTCATGAATCGGAATAGATTTCTCAATAAATATTTAATTATTGTTATAATTCGTGTGAATGGATTAACTGAAATAAGAAGAAACAGTAATAATTTAACATGCATTTTACATTCGCTGGTGTATTAACAGCTACAATACGAAGCATGTCATAATTTTAACTAACTCACTGTATTACGTTTGAAAGGCCATAAATATGTTTAATTGTCGTTACTTTTTCGAATAAGATGACCATTTCGTTCGCTAGCTACAAAAATAGCATATTAAACATAAAAATATATATTATTGAATTTCAAAATACTGTTGCCAAATTAGTTTGTCCTAGTCTTTAAAGACTAGCAAAAAGTCACGTTCTACACGGGTCACGCACACGTGCCGCTTGAACATGGTTTCTGTATTTTAATTACAGACATTTGATTTTAACTCCACCATACCACTCCTGTTATAAGTGAATAAAGGCTAATTGAGGAAATAATCATGTCTTTCAAATTACACCATATACGATTCATTCATGTTTTAAAATATTCTTTTTGTATATTAAATTTCTAAAAATTGAATAGTATGACTAATTACGATTTTAACACCTTTGGGATGTCTTAAATTTGTCTACGTAGTCAATACAATATAATATAATGAATACGTACGTAGAATTTATTAATTTACCGTTGTCAATTAAATACTGTCCAATATTTGAATCGTAGGTACTTATTTGGTTACTTAATAAGTAGTCATTTGGGATGGTGTAACCGGACTATGGTTACAGACGGCGGCTAGGCGAAGCGGGAATGGCGACACGCGGATACAGCGTGTGGGCGGGCGCGGGGGCTGGGGCGGGGGCGGGCAGCCCGGTGGGTGCGGAGTTGGAGGTAGGCGCACCCGCCGAGCGACTACCGCACCGGGCCGCTTACTACCGCGCGTTTCCCGCGCGGCTGGACGCGCACGCGCTCGCCGGGCCCCAGGCGCCGGACGCCAGGTGCGCCATGCCGCTTGCGCCCGCGCATGCCCACGCGACTATACCGCCGATAGCGCCCCGCTGACGCACTCCGCTTTTACAATCCAAAATATATAACATACTTTCGTTTCTTATTTAACTAGATTTTTTATAAGGAGCTCTTTCGCTCCTTACGTCCCCCACCCTCCCCCTGACGTGGTCAGGAACTACGTCAGGCGTAACGCAACTTTTTTTACGTTGCGCGTAACGTGGATCTCCCGACTTATTATTTAACTGTTCTTTGAGAAAATTTAGCATAAACATTCTTAGATCTTTTATAAAATCTATATTACTGAAACTATTTCATATGCAAAATGTAACATGATTTTAGTTTAAACAATAGAAATGAAATTTAGAAATTACAGTCGCCCAGTAAAAAACTATAACTCTGAAACACTCCAAAATCATACATACAATTTACTTTACAGGTTACTTATACTCTGACTTCTTCATGTTTTATTAATTAAAACATATTTTTAAGACTGAGCAAAAAATAAAAGAAACTTGTTATGACTTAGGTTTATTAGTCCAGTCAATTAAGGTCTGAAATCAAAATTATGGCACTCAATTTTCATTTTTGATATAATGTAGTTTTAATGATACAAATACAATGTGTAAAGGTTTTTGTGTCTGCAACCTTCGGCAAGGGTTGAATTTTTTTATAACTGTTTTTTTGAAATACTCGAAATCGATGAAATTAAAACAAAAAAGTCCTACTAAAAATTTGTAAAACATAAAATTTTAGATGTTGAAGAATGTTTTATGACTTTTTTCCTCCGGTCAGAATCAACCGAGTTAGGGAGGTTTTAAGTTTAAGGGATGAACGTAAATTTTTAAAAATCGTAGGTAGTGGGTAGAAAAATAGCTAATTTTATTTTTTATTGCTTAAAAATATCTAATCTTAAATTCTAGATTTACATTTGTTTTTGTTATTGTTAAAAAAATATAACAAATTGAAATTTGAATGCTTAAAAGTTAATGAATATGTTTTTTGACATATTTAGTATTTACTAGTATGTGTATATTTAATGCTTCAGCTCCAAAAGAACATGAATATTTACAAAAATTGTTTTTAACACATATCATTAAAACAACATTATATCAAAAATGCAAAGTTAATGGCCATAATTTTGATTGAGACTATTTGACTGGTCTATAAGGAACTTTTCAGAGTTTAGTTCTTCATGGAACGACTGTCATTCATAGTATTCTTCCATTCAATAATCCTAAAATAATAATACGTGTCAAATATATCTTTCGTCGTATTTAGGCCCCTAAAATATATACTATCAAATGCCCCCATTGAAAATATCTTACAATTAAGATTTAATACAAATTAAAGAGCATGAGTTTTGTTCTTTCTTTTCTATTTTGATAGTCATATTCAATGTCCAAGCTTCGCATGGTTATCATTATATAGAGCCTTTGCGCACCGAGTTAACAAATAACACGACAGTAGTTAGCTGGGCAAAAGTAGTTATGTAATAACTAACTTCTTAAAAGCTTTGTGCGCTTTAAATAAAAAAAGCGAAGCATATTTTCCTGTAATCAAAATATATGGTAATATTAGTTAATATAATATATAATATTATATTAAATACAAATTAAATTTTCTTATAGTTTCATGGAATATTTTATAGTCGAACATTTATCGGGGTTGTAATTTTTCCGTTCCCCATAGATTTTATAATGTTAATAATTGTTTATGATATCCTATACCATACCAAGTAATTTAAATGCGCATGTTACGTCGGCAAAAATGAACAATAATATATGGATTGCATTACAATATTGTAATGGTTAAAATAATGATTTAGTAAAAATGGTTACTCGGTGTGCAATTAAGAATCATAGCTTATTGTTGCAATTGGGGGTATAAAAAAACCGCTTCTGTCCAACAATTAAGTAAATTTTGATGAAAAATAATAATTTTGAACTGAAGCGACTACTTTGATTTATACCCCTCAGTTAATTGTGATACAGTGGATATTAAAAAAGGTTTTTTCCTGCTTAATGTCTAGCATGCAAATGTATGAGCCTGCGATACAGTGGTTAGTGATTGTCCTTAGCCAACACTATTAGGTAGTGTGTAAGTTTAAATATAATTACCAAGTAGGCGTCATATTTTAAGAAGCGACTTTATATGAATATTAAAATTAATAATAAATAATATGAAATAATCTTTTAATTAAAAGTACACTAAATTATCTCAGTGCAAAAAGCTCCAAAGTCTAAATTATGTTATTTTAAGCAATTTTGTACGCTTCCATAGATTTTTAATGAATATTGATTGATAACACTAATACTTCGAAAATTTTCTAAAGAATCTCAGTAGTTTTGAGATATATGTTTATATATACATTATTATATAAGTTTATATCCTGTATTTAAAAAAATACGAATGTGTAATATTGTTAATTGATAAGTAAATTATTTTAAATTGAAGTTTTTAATTTATCATCCAGTTTATTGTTTTATATACATTAAAATTTGTAGTTTGTAATCCAATGTGTTATTTTTGTCATATTTTTTTTTTAATTTGATACCGTATTTCTTACCGTTGCATTTTTAACTAACGTTTTAATTTATGTAAATATATAGAATTTATAAATTATTATGGATACTAATTTTTATAAAAGTGAAATGCTCATTTTAAAATGAATATTAGAAGTATATTAAGATTGGTTCGTTGTGTTGATATAAAACAACATTTAAAAATTAAAAACATCCGCAAGAACGTCTAAACCCATGCGCAATAAAGCATTACACACAGAGGAAACATATTCACTATCTTGTCACTTAGCTATGGAACAGTAAAATCCATTTTTTTTTAACGTATTGTTTGTCAGTATTTTTTTTTTATTGCAGGAGATCAGCAGACAGGCAGACGGCCCACTCGATGGAAAGCGGTTACCATCGCCTATGGACATTTGCAAAGTTGCTACAAATGCGCTGCTGCTCTCTTAAGGGAAACTGGAACCTGGTCACTAATGCCGGAACACAACTCAAGGTTGTTATGGCGACATACTTTAGACCAGGGGTGCTAGCCATCCAGTCGGACAAATGCCCTACCACCTAGCTTTGGGTTGTTAAGTCGCCTCTTACGACAGGCCGCCCGGCCGCATGAAATTGTATTCCATCTCCGTTCCTGCACGGAAAAACAGTATTTTTAAGTTCCATCATCCCGACTTTTCTCAGCATTTTCCACCATGCAGAACAAAAATTAGAGGAGGGGTTGAATGAAAAAGTAACTATATAAACATCGTTATTGTCTTAAAATCTTGTCTAACGATACCCTACAGGCCTATGAAAAATCAAACAAATTTTTTCGTCAAATCGGTTAAAGTTTATGACGTCCTTAGTGAGGTTTTCACGATGATCATAACGACCGTGATCGCTATGTGCAACGGCTGAAAGAGCATTTTAAACGCTGTGAGCTACAAGAGGAATGGGTCCATAGACGGATGGACGAACATGACAGTTGTATAAAGGTTTCGTTTTTGGAAAAATTGATACGTAACTTTAATAACCTTACGAATGAATGTTATATAATAAATTACCTATGTGAATAAGACAACTTTAAGGACTTAAAACGATAAAGCAAGATTAACTTAAAATTATATGTGATGAAATATGATATTATAACGAATTTATGTTTTTTAGTCATATAATTTTGGGATTTTGTATATTTGTGAGAATATGATAGTGTTCAAATCGCATGAATGAAAATGCATGTTATGTGAAATTCATGAATGCATGAACATGTGTCGTTTTTTTTAAAATTTTAATGTTTAAGTACTCTTTATTTAGATTCAATTTAATACCTTGACTGGAATAGCGAGTTTGAATATTACAGATAAAAAAATAATTCAAATAACATTTAATTGTTATAATTTTTCATTTTATTCTCACTTTTTGGCAGCTTTTCAGTAGCCTTGATCATGGAATGACTCGGATGTCAGTAAACAATATTGACGTTGTTTTTGTCTAGTTTCAATTTATTTTGATTTAATGCTTATTAAGAGGTACAATCATGGCTGCTGCACAGTGACCAAAACGACGGTTTAACATGAAAATTTTAATTATAAAAAAAATTAATTAAGTAAATAAAATTGCGTTAATAACCGTTAAAATAACTTTTGTAACTTTAAGTAAAGTTGCCTGTAAACGATTGCTTTAAGCCACTATATAAGGCCGCCTATTGTTTTACAAAGAAAATATTGCAAGTATGCATTTTTGTGATTGCTTATTTTGTTGAATAACGTATATAATGTTTAATCCAGAAAAAATATAAACGTCTTCAAACTGTTAATTATTTGAAACGTAAAATTTAAATTTACGAAGATGTATAGGAAGGAAAATATTGTATCGAGAGTGAGGTCGATAACATGTTAAAAAGTTTAGGGTTTTCGGGGTATATTCGTCCGTATAAATTTCCATTCCGTAAATGACGAGAAATATTACATTTTCCGAAATATACAATTTATTTACATACATACATACATAACTTCACGCCAGTTCCCTTGCGGGGTAGGCACGGACAATTTATTTACAATATCTTTTTATAAAAACCAGTTCACACGTAGTTTGTGAAGAAGAAATAAACAAATATTTCTGTCACAACCTCTGATAGTCTAGCGGACGTTTATCCAAACAACCTCACTTTCATATTTATAATTTAGTAAAAATATGACATTTTAAATGGGAAATGGTATAATCATTTAAAGATTAGAATCTCATTGACATTGCGAATCTCGATGTAACTAAAATTTTATTTAACTTAATATATTAAACCAAGACCTGCATTATATTTTTATTTTTTTTAATTAATATAATAAACAGTTTAACTGCATTATTATTAATACCAATGTTTTTGTTACTCATAGTTAAATTATAAGATTTATTTATGTAAATAAGTTATTTTAATTTAAAAATAATAAAGATATTTATTTTAATTTTTTGAGTATTTAAATGTGTTCCCCAGTAATTGAGATATAATTGTATATTTTTGTTTTGTCATAAACATATCTTCTTTTGCATGTAAATAAACTTTAGTTATGAGCTTGCTAGATCTCTTTCTTGGCTTAATTTTATATATATTCTTTTTAAGCCTTCTTGTGGTATAATTAAGTGTGATACAATGCAGACATGACAATTTGCATATAATTATGAAGAAAAATATAAATATTAAAAATAAGCTGTTATTGTTAGTTACGTTTAGTAAAGAGGTTTTCAAGTTACTACTTTGATATTTCTAGTTAAATGTACAATTGAATCGCCAAAAAGAATTGTCTAGGTATGGTTGTCTATCCAAGTACTAAGCAAGTAGGTAAACAACTTGAGCATGAACCGATATGATTAGGGTCTTTGTGCACGAGTTAAACCAGTCGTACGATTCCCCGCCATCTTAATTCTCGCGTCCATTGGAAGCCGCCGTCGCGTCTCTTCACCCTGTCAGTAATACCCAACAATAAATGACTGCATTAGAATGTTCCAGTTGTTTGCCCCATGTTGCATATTAATATATACTATGATCATGCTAAAAATATACTTTACAATGTAGATATTTTTTAAACAATAATTTACTAACTATTGGTAGTGGTTTGGGTTTGGCTTGACGCTTTATGTGCTTGCTTCAAAAATAAATAGCTGTAAGACTAAGTGTAAAGTAATTAATGCTCTTACAGAACGAACAGCTTAAAGCGAATAAAGAACGCTAAATGGCAAGTGAAGGATTGTCCCCCGGAATTGCTATTAGGTGACATCAGCAGAAGGTTATCTACAGAAGTAACACCTGCTGCTATTGCACAAAATAACAGAACATTCGTCGAGAAACTTCTAAAGGTATTTTAATCCTTCATAATTTTGTCAACTGTCTGATGGAAGCCCCAAAATTTCGAAATCCATTGTCTATATATTTTTTATCCATTAAAACAACAAATATAATGATTTCTATATTCGACGTATCATTAATATTTGTGGCTCACAAAAAATTTCTGGCAATTTTAGACCAACATTTAATTCAAATACAAGTGGACGACAATTTATTGTTGTAAAAAAGTCTGCGTTGACTCGATTTGTTAATAAAAATTAAAGAGAATACTTGGTGCTTAGAAAAAATTCTGTGGTCAGGGGTCCATCCAATTTGTGTGCCCAATGGCTAAAAAGACGCTGATCGAATCACCTAATGCTTAGTTATTATCTATAAAGACAAGTGATAGATAGGAGGAAACATTCCCAATGATTCAAAAGAGATATCCTTTCTGAAATGTAGTAATTTGAATTTACTCATGTTTTCCTAATACTACTCATTCTCTAAACTATTTTTTAGGAGTGTAAAAGTAAAACTAAGAGAATGTTAGTTGAAAAGATGGGCACAGAAGAATCGGACTTAGGTCTCGGGTCAGAAGTTTCTATTACAGGAGTAGAAGAGAGTACAATGATTGCATCTCTATGTGATCTTTTGGAACGGCTCTGGTCCCACGGTTTGCAACATAAAATGGGGAAATCTGCTCTTTGGATGCATCTCACAAATTATCAGGAACTAGAACAGTGTAGTAACTCTACTAAACCAATTGATCCAAATTACCTTACACCTGGTAAGTTTTATTATTGTTTTAGTGTCAAATTTTGAATGCTTTACATGTTATTCTGATGACAGAAGAGCCATGTTAATCATAGCTTCAATATGTCATTTTTTTTATTCAAAGTCAAATAATATTAATGAAGTACCTGTACACTACGTACTGGTTTTTTAATTTATAAAAATATGTAGACAAACATACAATAGCTTCATAAGTTCCAATTCATAACAAATTAAAATTTATACAAAAATATTGTTAATGTAATATATGATCTGTATAAAAATTTTCATACATTTATATGATATCATCATTATCTGTCGCTTTGGAATATGCAGCTTTAGCTTGGTGTGTTTTACGTAAACGCCTCGACTGTAAGTATAAAATATTTCTTTAAACTCGGGTAAATCCAAGTCTTTTTACACAATCTCATGTTAGAGATAATAAAAATATGAATATAAACATTGAAGACATAAAATACTACAGCGAGCGTGTAAATATTTAGGATGTACTTGATGAAACAAGTAATATAATTCTACCAAGATAATTTATGTTTATAATTTCAAAAAACAAGTCCTTAAAAGTCTCTTAGATCCTTAATATCCATAATTCAGAACTGTAAATGATTATCCTTCTTTTTGTATCTTCTACACTCTTATCAGTAGAGCCGTCTTCAATATTTGCTTCTCTATTATAGGGCATGACATCCATCTTTTGATTTTATCGGTGTCGCCCCACGTCTGTCTTTGTTCTACCCATTACTTTTTATCTATCACCTGTGGTTCTCATGAACGCTCAACGACTGTGTCGTGCGGTAGCAAGTAACAATATTTGCTCTTAGGTCTTAAATTGTTTTTTCTGTACAATAGGTTTCATCGTATGTTTTTATCTCTATCCATTACAAATCAACTTTATACAGATTTATCATCAGTCGGAGCAGAAGTCGAAGCCCAACAAAGCACCAGTAGTGGTAGTGGGACCAGATCCCGAGACAGCTCGCGGGGCGGGTCTCGTGATAGCTCTCGAGACAGACTTAGTAATTCCGGGACTTTGGAACGAAAGTCAATGCAACCTCCCAATCCTTTACGACCGCTTCCCGAAAGCTTAACGTTTGATATGAGGTTTGTAATGTACTATATCCTTAAACGCGATCTGCAGACTTTTGTTTAATAAGTAAAGGTGAATCTGCTTTTTTTGTAGAAACTTTTAATTTATTCAATCATAAAAAGTTTTGTATGTATGTATAAAAAGTTTTTTCACGTTTTAAAATTCAGCAGACAGCAATTCACATAAAAATATTCCTAATATGTGATGCTGTCTTGGATCAATCTTTTTGTTTAAAGGTTTTTTCTAGTTTTGTTCTGTGAATCCCTTACTAAAAGAGGCCAACACGAAATCAATTGATATTAATATTAGTTGTAAAATATTTTGAAACTGACTTTAGAAACTTTTTTAAATGTAAGGAAGTTCCTTCGTACGGCTATCGGGCTAGCGCACGGTCCATACACACGACATTGAATCTCAAAACGCGAGTTGTCTATTTTCTACGTAGCGGCTACACAGCCCACACGAATTTAATTTACAAAATGTCTGAAACAAGTGACGATGAAACTATAGTTTTGGCTTAGTATCTTTCCCGAAAGCAAAGTAATCGTCGTATTAAGATATACTGGGTTCATCCATATATAGAAAGAAATATTAAATGCATACTGTTTGTTGCTGCAAAAGAATTACATCAAACAGATGCTTAATTCATAGCATTGTATAGAATGTCCAAATATAGTTATAGATATGTAGTGAATTTACTTTTCCACATATACACCAGAAGGACACATACATGACAGAGTGTGTGAGCGCAGAGGAAAGGATTCTAATTACAATCTTTTAACTTGTAATTGACAAACAAAAATATTTTTCAACCTCCGAAACAATATTCAATAATTGCTTCGCCACCTTGAAAATCACAGCGACTTTTGTAGCAATGATCTCGGCCGGCAGGTAGCGTGCAATTAGTGTTGGCAACGAAGGAACAAAATGTCGGCGATGCGTGCCTGTGTACGAATCTATGAATTTGTATAGCGGTAGGCGCTTAGAGACCAAAGTCGTCGGGTATCGTAGATTTGCGTAGCCTTATGTACGAAGGGCCTAAGAGTAAGCGGTTGATAGACGTGCGAGCAAGTATGTTTACTTACAACTCTACTTTCTTTTTATCCGCGTGACACTTTATGTACATAAACTTTTCCGGGCGAAAAAGATCATCGAGCCATAAGTAAGCGTTTGCTCGCACGTGTATCACCCGGTCAAGTGTCACTAAAATCGGATTATTTTCTGAACTTCACAGAAATGTGCAAGCCATGACAGATATAAAGACTGAAATCGGGTATGCTAGGGCTTGGGTCCGTTTGTCTCTTGAGAAAAAGCTATTGTCGAAACATTTACGTGAATTGTTAGCGGATACAACATTACTTCGCTCTCAATACAAGCGAACAGCTTTCTTAAGATCTGAAGAGGAGAGGGAACAATTCCTTTACCATTTATTGACGTTGAATGCTGTCGATTATTACTGTTTCACAAATACTTATCCCACCACAAGTGAGTACTGGCAATCCTTCATTATTATTAAAAACAAATACTATACTAACTTAATACTACACTAAACTTCCGGTTTCGAACATGAAAATTGCGTTTAGTTGGACAGAAAAAAGAAGACTTCGTAAAGGAATGCAGTAAAATTTGGCTGAGGCTTCTGTTACATAGATCCTTCTGCGCTTGGTGCCTATTAATTATTAAAAAAAATTTAAAACCCGAATATTCGTGTTTACTTGACATTGATTAAGTTACACAAATGATAATATAGCCATATTTAATTAAGAATGTTCTTTTTGTTACATATTTTAAATTCATTCTCTGACCATTCGTAGGTTAATGCACATGGTAGAGCTATGCTGGAATTATTATCATGGTCAGCTCTTAGGGCCGGCTCGATTGGTGTGATACCACGCTCTCATAGAATATGTACATGGAACGGTTGACTTTGTACTGATCGTGTTTCGCGCCATTAGTGAGTTTCGATGGCCCAGTTCCCCCTCCCCCTATTCCATTTTCCCTATCCTTATCCCATATTCCATTCCTTTTGTCTGATCGCTCTATCTCATCCCCTTATCCCATTCTAAACGCTGCCAACATGTTGGCTACACTTGGTGTTGCAAACGTCTATAGGCGACGGTAACCACTTTCTATGACCTGGGTCATCTGCCTGTTTGCCAGCTTCGAAATCAGAAAAAAGATGTCGGTTTTAGACATAGACATAATGCGTGTGTTTTCCATATTTAAGTCTGCTGTTTTTATGAAATACATTTGGTGCATTAATGCATTTAACGTACCCCAAATTATTAACACCTCGTCTATTTATTCAATGTATTAAGAAATGTTAATGTTTTAAATAAATTGACAAGATGTCAAACGTTAGGAGGAGAGGGCTGTTCCACCAAAATCATATTGTTTAGCCTATATCAATTTGCTTATATAAATTACGTGCGTCATCATTATGATATGAATATTTAAACCTTTTGTTTAATTCAGTCTTATTTTTTTAGAGTTGCCATATCGTGTTCTCATCGTGCCATCAAGGAAAGCCAGTCAGACGACTGCCAATTGTTGGATATCGATTTCGGGCGCGAACGGGGAGTCGACGCCAAAGATACCTATACCGCGCAATACAAATGAATTCGTATTCCACGTAAGTTTATAAACACGTAAAATAAATACTTCTTACATTTGTTACATAATTTTTTCTCCAAACTTTTAATTACATTTTAGTTTAGTTTACATATACTTGTTAATAGTCATCGCAATCGTGTCTCAAATTACGGATTTCGAGTCCTGGCCGGAAAACATGCATCCATTAGACAATTTTTTTGAACTAATGTGCACATTATTTAATTATAAGAAACACGTGCCGACGGTGACGGCAAATGTCCTGATGATACTTGCAAATTGTAATAAACAATGCGTCAAACCCCTTAAGGTGCCCTGATCAAGTGTGGCGAGTAAACTGTATCGTTTCATCCCTAAAGATAGGGAGGCCCGAGCCCACCTACATACATTACATATTTATTTAGCCGCTTTTTCGCCAAAATTTTTTTCAATAAGTGGAATTTTTACGTGGCTGCCTACGTAACTCTTGAATCTGTATTCTAAGGAAACCATACTACTTTCCAAATGATTTAGTAGCCATGGTCATCTCCGTTAATATATACCAAGATTTCATAATAAGTTATTTATAATTTCATTGTTTCAGCACAAAAATTTAGGGATATTATCCACTCTGCGGATTGGGCATGATAACTCTGGTCTCTCTCCTCGATGGCTCCTCGATCAAGTGTACGTTAGAAATGAAGTCACGGGTCATACTTATACGTGAGTGCCTATTTTGATAAATAGTGTATAGCACCAAAATTAAGACTAACCTTTTTTGTTGATTTATTGGTAGCGGTGGTGACAAGAGGTTCAGATTGCACGCTATCAAAGTAGACTTGCTAAATGCCACAGTTACCATTCTAAGTGCGTTGGAGCACGTAATTTTACTTTTTACACAAAATTTTAATACAGATTCTTTGATCATTTTTTCCGTAAGCAAAAATTGCCAACCACATCAAAACACTTTTATAACTGTTAAAAACAAATGAAAAATGCAAAATCCCTATTAATATTATAAATGCGAAAGTAACTCTGGACTGTCTGTCTGCTGCTCTGTCTGTGTTTGTTAGGTTTTTACGGAAAGCTATTGGACCGATTTGACTGAAATTCGGTATAATATGTAATTTTCATACTGAGGGTGGACAAGGGCTACTTTTCATCATGGATAATGGGATAGACTTATGTAAAGGTTATCCCAGAAAGTAGGATAGGTTTTTTTTAGCTTTGCCAGTTTTTTCATTTTGGTCATTTTTGTTATTTTCCCCATTTTGAATATTTTGGACATTTTGGTAATTTTGATTATTTTGGACATTTTGGAAATCTTTGTCATTTATGTAATTTACAGATAAACGGGGGATAGATAAATAAAACTAGAACAGGTTGAAATAGAGGATGAAAGTTTTTATGGGAGACCAATAATTTCTGAAGTTTTTAGAGTTTGAGTTGTGTTCCGGCATTAGTAACCAGGTTCCAGTTTCCCTTTAGAGAGCGGCAACATATTAGTAGCACCTTTGGTGTTAAAAATGTCCATAGGCAATGGTAACCGCTTCCTATGAAGTGGGCCATTTGTCTACTAAGTCCTTGCATTTAAAAAAGTTAATAGTAGTTAATAGTTAGTTGTGATTGATTGATTTGATTGTGTCAGACAGTGTACGAATCGTGTAAGCGAAACAGAGCTAAGAATGCATAGCAAGCAACACTGTCATTTCCGTTTGCGATTAAAGTTCAATGTAAATTGTTTATATATTACATGTCAAAAACCGGGTCAGCACTTTTATGCACAAACGAAGACTACTAAAATTGTAGTTTGTGTAAAACTGTACATGCGTATTTAGTTTCGACTAGTTAACTTGTTTTAATCAGGTTTCCGTGCAACCGCTGGCTGGGCACGGGCGTTGACGACGGGTCCACGGAGCGGCTACTGGTGGCGCTGCGCGTGCGCAGCGAGAGCACACCCCGCACGCCGCACCACCCCCCGCACCCGCCACAGCCCCACACGCCCACCACCACACACTTGTC
Source organism: Dendrolimus kikuchii (assembly GCA_019925095.2). Taxonomy (NCBI): domain Eukaryota; kingdom Metazoa; phylum Arthropoda; class Insecta; order Lepidoptera; family Lasiocampidae; genus Dendrolimus; species Dendrolimus kikuchii. The sequence continues at coordinate 15,302,625 of CM034394.1, forward strand.
CACATCCACCATACAGCATATGATCGGTAAGTTAGTCTCTTAAAGGGATCTGACTAAATTTAGTTAAATTCACATCATAATACTTATTTATTTTTCAAATGTTTCTTTATAAATTAAAAACATAATTTGCATCATTGAATGCCACGTTTCTATTTGTTTATATATCAATACTAGTTGCGCCCCGAGGTTTCACCCGCGTGGTGATGGGGAATCGTTATATTTTGGATAATTCATATCATATCATTATAAATTATAGTCTATGTGTTATTCTGATGTGCAAGCTATATTATTGTAAAGCTCATCAAAATCCATTCAGTAGTTTTCGCGTGAAATAGTAATAAATATACATACATCCATACATTCTTACAAACGTTCGTGTTTATAATATTATATAGTAGGATGGTGAAATTAGAGTCTTAAAATAGTTCTTTAAGTAATCTTCTCATAAATTCAAAAACTTGATTTGAATTCATGTAAATACAAAAAAATGTACGCATTAAAATTTTCTGTACACTGAAAGGATAGCCCAATTCCTAAAATATTTTTATGCTGTTTAGCCTGGTATTTTTTAACAAGTTGTTGTTACAAATTGAAATTACTATAATATTTCACTTTTATCCATTTACCAAAAACTATGGTCTCAAACATACAAGTGTAGCAATGAACAAAATTACGTTTCAGGTGTTGTTAAAAAGTATGCAAGAAGTTATGGCCAACACAGGTTATCTACAAAAACGTAAAAAATACATAAATATTATTGGTATTTTCAAAAATTAATTCCTTTTGTTTTTAAATCATTAGTATTTCATCTGAATATGACACTGTAAGTATGTATAAAAACCGGTGTTGGGTTGGGTCTGTATCTGAAAAGAGTATTGCAAACACTTTTGAAATGCTTTTGGTCGTTGGGCGAAAAATTCTAAAGCTAAATAAATAATTAGGAAAAGGTTGTAACACAATCATCCTCGTTTACGCTTGCATGATTATAGTAATTTAGCCAAAATAATCTTTAGATGCCTTATATACAGGATTATCATAAAGAATAACGCACGCTCGCGGACCGCGTTCGTAATACCGAAGTAAGAAAGATAGTTGGTCTGAAAGAAAGTGTCGGGGTGAAGGTAAGGAAAGGAATGCTCCGGTGGTTCGGGCATATGGAAAGAATGCATGAAAGAATGACTAAACAGATATACAATGCAAAAGTGGATGGATGCAGAAGTCGTGGAAGGCCACGACACACCTTCCATGATCAAATTGATCGTGTACTAGCGGAGGGTGATGTCAGGAGCCTTAAGAACAGACGAGCGTGCATGACAAGAGTTATGAATGTCAAAGAAGCAAGTGAGGTGTGTAAGAATGGGCCTAAATGGCGCTCTGTTGTTCGTGCCTACCCCGCAAGGGAACTGGCGTGAAGTTATGTATGTATGTATGTATCATAAAGAATATGAAAACACAGTATAACTTAAAAATGAAGGACTTTCATACACACTTTCACATTATTTTACCAAATTAGAAGATGAATAAGAGAATTGTTAATAAGAAAAGTATCCTATATCCTAATCCTACAATGCTTCAAATATTGTGAATAGTAAACTTTATTTCAATTAATATTTTCTTAAGTTTTCGCGACTTGTATACATAATAAAACTACGTTTTATTTCAATTGCTTTACTTATTTTGCTGTGATAATGTAAAAAACAGATAAGAGATATTTTCACATTTAAAATATATATTTACCTATATATTGTTTTTCCTTAGAAGATCATCTTCGTACATTACAAACAGGATTTTTGTAATGAATTACTCTATTTATAGTCTTTCCAAGCATTTATTTTATTTTGACAGTTCGATGTTGGATCAATTAGTAATGTCCTAATTAGGGATGGGCCGAAATTCGTTTTACATTCGGTTTGACCGAATTTCGTCAGCTTGAGCCGAACTTCGGCATTCGGTCGAAATTCGGTGTAAATGCCGAACATTCGGTACAAGGAAAAAGTAAAATACCTACTTGCACTATTTTGACTGAAGTTAATAGAAATTATATCTATCATAACCGTAATATAAAAAATGCCATGTATATACTCATGGTCATTTATTTTAGTTAGGAATATGTAAATCTTAACATGCAATGTGATAAAAAATAAAGAAGACTAGTTGTCGATTGAATCTTGGCCAAAACAAAAATAAAATAAATTTAATATTCCTCTAAGAAACATCAGTAAGTAGTGCAACTGCTTAATGCATAACGTGAATTTAAAAAAAAATACGTCTAACGGACATCAGCAAATATAATTTTCATTTTCATTGAAATCACTTTTTACGAATTAAACATTATGAATTTAGAATTATGAAATGGTGATTTTTTTTTTCAATCAAAGGTCTATTCTATTCTTTTATCAACCTACTCTTACTTAAAATTTACTAGAGGCAGGTAGGTTATGGTGTTAAAAAAGCCAAAAATTCGGTGTTATCAAGTTGATGTTGTCAACAGGTCACGATGTGTTGCTCTTGAGAAAGCGTTGCGAAATCAAACCGAAGTTCGGCCGAATTTTTTGTTTTAACCGAATGTTCGGCCGAAGTTCGTATTCGGTTCAAACCACATTCGGCCCATCCCTAGTCCTAATACGTTACCGACTCGATTTTTTATAAAAATCAACTTCATTTATAAATAAGTTTTAATCAATTTAAATTTGAACTAGTTAACTTATAACCAGTAAAACGGACACTTTGTGATAACTGTGGTATTTATATTTATCTTTGAAGTAGAACATTTTTTATTTTAAAATCGATTACTTTCGATTTATTTCCGTATAGTATTGTGAGCGCGGGCGAGAGTGGACATAAAGAGAAGGAAAGGACTTACAGGATAAAGTTGCCGCACCAGACACGCTACAAATGATGCGAACTTCGCAGTGGCAGGCACTTCTTCCTCGTGATCCTTCCTTCTCGTCTTGCGGTTCTTTCGATAAATGGACCAGCTACAACGATACAGCGGGTATCTTCCAGCATGCGAGTTGATATAAGCGAGTGTAAAATTCGGCACAACACACAAAACGCGACGAGGTTTGTGCGGAAGTAGCGGTGCGTTCAGCGGTCGGACGTAGACTTTGTCACATTATATAGTGACAGATGCGGCGAAAGAAACGAGGAAACAGAGGCGGTGACCAAATAGGTCGGCGTTTTTTTTTTTTTTATTGCAGGTGATCAGCAGACAGGCAGACGGCCTACTTGATGGAAAGCGGTTACCATCGCCTATGGACATTTGCAACACCAAGTTGCTGCAAATGCGCTGCTGCTCTCTTAAGGGAAACTGGAACCTGGTCACTAATGCCGGAACACAACTCAAGGTTGTTATGGCGACATACTTTAGACCAGGCGTGGTAGCCATCCAGTCGGGCAAATGCCCTTCCACCTGGCTGTGGGTTGTTAAGTCGCCTCTTACGACAGGCCGCCCGGCCGCAGGAAATTGTATTCTTTCTCCGTTCCTGCACGGATAAAGTTAACGTTAACAAGTATCGATGGTTTATAGTCTGTGCGTTACATGACTTACAGAGCATCACTATTACGTCACCCACAACAATAAAGCACGACAATTATGTCATTTGTTTCATGTGGGTTTTACTGTGAAGAAATATGTAACTTGATAGACGTGCAAACGTCAAAAGTAAAATAACCGCTTGGAGATGATATAATTATGAATAAAATGTCTTCGATATTACAGTAGAACATGTTCTATATTAATCATGTACATACACAATTTAACTAAAATTTTAATCAAAAATTTATCTTATAAGAAAAAACATGGTATATCTTGTATAGATTTAACTTGACTGCCTGAAAGAAATCGCTTTAAACAGTAAGACTATATACTCGTATAATCTTAGCAAGAAAGTATTGTCTGTGCATTTTTGAAATTGTTTGTATTATACTATTTCCATTTCTTTATTTTCTCGATGACAGCTCCTGTGGAAACTTGAACGAGCGTCTCTTTTAAATTATATATACATTATTTAATAAAAAATATGACGCTTACGCACGTACAAGGTCATAGCAGAGTCGGAAAAACTGATAGGGATGGAGCTATCGATAAACGTAACACGATAACAGACCCGATATTTTTTTACAAAGTGTAAGAAACTAAACTATTGCTGGATGTACAAATCTATTAACTAATATTACATTTCATTACAAGATGTAATTATATTATGTTGATTCTTTATTTATTTATTTATTTTAATCAAAATCTGATGAATCGTCACTGTCATTCGATGAGCTCTCCCCGACATTTATTATAAGTTCCTGTACTTCTATATTATCGAATGCCGCATGAATTTCCCAATCCGACGCTATAATGTTTTGGGTTCTTCTCACAATTTTTTCCCAGTGTTCGGCTGTTATTTCCGCACATGCATTTTTTAATAAATCTAACATCTTGTTTGCCGTAAAAGACGGATGGGTATTGTTTATATTTATATTAGTTCTATAGCATTGTACTGGCAATGATACAGCGGAAGTGGAAGAACCCAATGACCACATTCGGCAGCTATTTCGTCGATAATATATCTTTTAGGGAGGCTTTTTTTCGAATTGAAAATAGTCACTAATTGTACTTTTAATAAAGTATTATCCACATTTTCGCCATGACGTTGGAGCCAGTCAATTATCTCTTGTTTTGTTATTGGCCTGCGTCGGCATTTTATCATTTTTTCTGGAGTGATATGTAGCGTTGTCCATAATAATTATCGACGGTTCTTCCAGAGATTGCACCATGTCTTTAAACCATCCTTCGTAAATCTCCGCGTTTATTTCTTCGTGGTAGTCCACTGTTTTCTAGGATTTAAAGGCCCCCAGTAAAGCATCTGTCACGAATCCTTTCGTAGACCCTGCATGGCATATGGTAAGGCGTTCACCTTTTCCCATTGGCACTCAACTAGTGGAAGCGGCGATGTCATCAGTCCAGTTCTTAGATACTGTGTGGTTTGCATTTAACCAAGTCTCGTCAGTGAAAATAACATTTGATCAATCTGATATTTTTTTGGCTTCGATCAAAAATTCGCAGCGAGCCATAGCAATGTCGTGACGCTCCATCAATATTTTACGTTTGTCCGATTTTTTATAAGAAAATCCAATTTCTTTCAAAACCAAGCTTAATGACGATTTTTGGCCATGGAACAAACCACATTCACGTAAAGAAACAACAAGTTTTTTAAGTGTTGGAATTTCTTTGCGCAAGTAATAGTCATATATAACGGTGAATAGCGTCAGCGTTGAATTTGTCAATCGATGTCACACGACGTGGTTGGCATTTTTTCTTCGGTGTACGAAGCCTATTTTCCTACATGCCATACGTACCGTAAGGTTCGGTAGTAATTTTTGAAACAGTAGGTCCACTAATTCCTAATGCGGCCGCAACACGCTCTCGCACTTGCTACAGTGGTAATAACGGGCCACCATTTTGATACTCTGCTTCAAAGTAATTACGAACCTTGATCACCAGTTCTCTCGCCTGCCTTTTCAGAACAGATATTTAAATGTTCTTGTTGTATTTGTCTTTGTTCAAAACATAATAAACATATGCGATCGATATCATTACTTATTTGGTCACAACACTACAACTATCAAATTAGAACTGTCATCGAGAAAATAAAGAAATGCAAATAGTATAGTATAGTATAGTAAGGAATAAAGACATGAAAGTTAATTTATTTTTATATTTTGTTATAACATTTACAGGTGATTGCGTGAACGCCATCGTTAAGTGGCATTATCAGTCAAAGAGGGATAAAGACGCAAATTCACTTAGCGTTCTGTTGTGCGGAGAAAACGGACTGGTCAAATGTCTGGAACAAGCATTTCTTTGCGGTTTTAAATCTGCAAGGTTGTTTGGGAAGAATCTATTTATCTGGGATTATTTTGGTATGTCATATTATTTTTGTTATCATTTTGTGTGATGAGTGACATATATTAAAAATTACTTTACATCTTGATAAGCCTGTAGTCGTGTAGTTGTGAAAAGTGTACAAATAAATGTAAATGGTTGAATAGATCTTATTGGAATTTAGTAAGGAAATAAATTTAATCCTGGGATTCTATACTAGAAAATGTGCAATTTCCGTTGTGTAAAACTACATGTTACTCGTCAAAGACTCATATCTTTGTTCTTTTTTTACGTTAATTAAGTCTTTAAATAATAACTTTAAACCTAAACAAAATCTAAAGTAACAGTGCAACGACATCAATTGACCTAATTTTAATGATTTTTTTAAATATAGGAATACTGTATACAAAAGCTAAAATTGTTAATTTTAACTTACATACTACATCTCTTCTTGTTGCCTTTCAGCTCGAGTAAAAGACGAGTTTAAAATGAGTTTATGTGACGAGCCAGTGGGCCAAAATAACAAAAGTTGTGGAGTGGCTTACAACTGTAGGCAAGACCAAGAGCACAGAGCGATTTGGCGATGCTACTGCCATCTTATGGACGAAATAAACAGCGTTGGGCGCACACTTGGCAAAGATGGGAAATTCCAACTATTTATTTGTCTCAGTTTACGGTAAGTGTATAAATAAAAAAAAATCTATTATATTTAATATAATATTATAAAGAGGAAATATTTGTATTTTTGTATGTTTGTAACGAATAAACTAGGGATCCCTATTAGTAGGGAACTTCAATAATGTAACCCATCAATCTAAACAAATTACTTAGCGCTGGAATCGGGTTCTACGATTTTGATGAAATTTTATGCGTTTGAGTGGGTCCCGGGATGATTTAGATTCACAATTAGACCCGGTAGAGTGCGCTGGAATCGGGTTCTAAATTTTTATTTTTTCAGAGCAGAACAACGTTTGCCGAGACCGCTAGTACTTCATGAAATAAAATATAGCAACAATTTTAGTTGATTAATAAAATATTCTTTTTTATAAAAAAAAAATCAAACACGATATTGCACCTAAACCGTTAAAACGTAGTTTTATGAAATTATTTTTGCTTTTTTTTTAATTTTATTGCTGAAGCACAAAAGACGGTGGCTGACAGGCCCTCCTGATGGAAATGGTTACCGTCACTTATGAACATTTGCATCGCCAAAGGTGCTACCAATGTTCTGCTAGCCTCGAAAGGGGAATTGGAACTTGACCTCGTCTTTTTCATAGGTATATTTTTTTTAGGTAGTTGTCGTGGTCAGTATTATTTTACGCTAGTATGTAATTTCAAATTTAAGATGGTATATGCATGTAATGAGTCATGTGACAAAAATAATGCTAAACTGGAAGATTAGTGGGTATAAGGTAAGGGAAAAGTAGACCAAAACGAGATGGATGGATTGTATGAAGAATAGCATGATGATTTGTGGTGTGACAAAGGACTTATGTAGGAATAGAGGAGAAGGGAAGAACAATATATATTGTGCCCACATCAAAAGATTTGAAGAAGGTATATGAAAACGAGAGAGATATAATTTCAAACATGTAAAACGACACATTATATTATGAACAAATAATAAGCTAAATGATCATAAACCGATTTTGCAGTGAACATTGGCTACATCGTATGCTGGTCCCGATGTCAATGACCCGCGTCACGTCAGAAATGTACGAAGAACAGAGTTTTTTGCGAAAACGCGGATTACTTACATTCCTCAGACAAATACTCGAGCCATTGGATGAGTTTGATATTGTTCTAGAAAACTCTCTCACACAAGGCATTTAAATTTTTACTACTTCATATCAAATTGTATTGTTGTTTTCTTCGTAATAATAATATTAAAATCTTTATCTAAAGTGCGTGCATGGAAGCGTTTGTAAAATTTTACTATTTCGCAATGTATAGTCAGCAGCAGAAATGCTTTACGAGTTTTGACAACATTTCATTATTAGTGAAATTTTCACTAAGTTCTAGATTTGAAATTAGAATATATTTAAATATTTTGTTACTGTCACACAGATTTCACAAGCGAAATTAAACTGTCATCCTATGAGCTTGACTTTCTTAGCTGACTGTACATCGTAACTGCTCTATATAGAAAGACTGAAGAACAGTATAGTAAAATTATATTTGATATTGGTATAGATTTTTATCGACTCCATGCCCGCACAATAGGGAAGCGGACGCAGATAGTCAAATCACCTGAGATACTTTTTATCTTACAAAACCTTACAGCCTAATAGATTTTGTACGAGCGTACATACGTATGACGTCATAAGTTTATAAAAATAAAGGGAATCAAATAACACAATAATTGTTGTTTAAACAATAATTAAAATAATTTCTATCATCATATTTTTAAGGCAAGATGCTAGTTTAACGCCTGTTTTCTCGTATGTAAATAACGTTAGCATTTATTGTAACATGTGTCCACATCCCTATTGAATCACCAAAATACTTATTACGTTTTGTAAAGACCAAGTTGCCAAACCGAAAACTCCAAAAAAAATAAGTTTCGTAATAAATGAAAATTCTGCACAGTATTCTGACTGTAGATGATTGTTTAATAAAAATATATCAGTTTTTTTTTACATTTTTATAAACTTTTACCATAGTGAATGTTTTTACTGTTATTAAGTTTTAATTTGTTTGCATGTAATTTTTAGGTTTTTAATTGAACAGTGGCCCTATTCTAAAACTCCGTCTGAAATTACTGTCAAAGAACATTTATGGTTAACGGTTCTCTACATCATCTAAATTTTTAATTAATTACATATTTAACGGTATTAAAGGCTAACATAGAAAATCGATTTAATATACAAACAGTGTATTTAATATTCATTCTATGTACTTTGACTTAATTTTCAGGGTCTTTGAATTTGGGCTGAAATGAATTCTGTAACTTTGTTTATATGTGACAAGCCTCTCTATGCCACCGGTTTTAGAAATAAGAAATGTATGAAATACTCATATGATTAGGTTTTCTTATGAATTTGATATTAGTAATCAGGGTCTGATTTATTTTAACTAGGGGTTGTATTGATAATGTCATCCTATTTTTTTTATTCTTCTAGAATATTCCAAACAACAGAATATATAATTATTACCTATACTCGTTTAAAATATATCCTATTTTAAATAGTCTGATTATAAGAAGCTCGAATAGTTCCACATTCAAGGTACAGTGGAGACTCGATTTCCTGGAAGCCGTAAGGCTATAAACTAAAAGCGATTTTTGTGTATGTTATTAACTCTAGATAGAGATTAAAGAGCTTATCTCGTCAGCGTACGCGTGTTTATTCAAAATAACAAAAACAAGAAATCAGACATACATTCCCGTACGGATTTTCTGAAATTACTAGATTATATCGATTTTAACAATGATGTGATTGCTAATCCGGATCATCGCATCAATGCTGTATTTAGAGCTCTATTAAATGTTGTACAAACTTATACTTTTCCTTTGATCTACAAAATATAATGTATAAATCGAATATTTTTCTAAAACTTACTAGTTCATGACTGTGAAGCCATTGAAAATATGATTAAATGAACTGCCTCAATAACCCACAACAGTATACTTTTTGACACGCATTAAAATTAGGATCGTTTGTTTTTTATTACGGAGGGTAGAGGTAAGGACTACCATCTAATATGGAGGGGCAGTTGAAAAAAAAACCTGAAAATGGAGGTTCAAAATCCAACACAATAGCGCTGGCGTACGAAAAACTATACATACATACATACATACATAACTTCACGCCAACTCGTCTGTTCTTAAGGCGACCTATCACGAAAAACTATGATATTAATTAAATGTTCGTGCCTACCCCGCAAGGGAACTGGCGTGAAGTTATGTAGGTATGTATGTATGAATTAAAAATTATTGAAGTGCCATAAAATGAATAAAATGCCAGTATACAAAACCTCGAATATTTACGTAGGTAGTCTAAAATAAATTACTGAATAGAATGCTGTGAGAAAACGTGTAGAAATATTTAATTATTGTTAATTTTTAATAATAAAAAAAGCGGAAATTTTCATTATTCTATCTCACTCTAATTACTTTTGATGCTCTCTTTAAAATTTATCCTATGCTACTGAAGCGTAACCTAATCCGCTTTTTGACGGACACTTTTTCAATATAGAGATGGTACTCCTTACCTCTACCCTCCATACATTTTACATACACAGTACTTCTTAAGTAGATTACTTCTAAAACAGTAAAAAATCTAAACTGTGTTAACTTATAACTGATAATCCTAAATTAATAAAATTGAATTAAAAATACAATAGTCTTGTAATCTTTTTAATTTCAACAAAAATAATTATGATACAATACATTTGAATTTTTGAAGGTGAAAATAGGTTTCTTGAGTTTTATTACAGTTTTTGCAAATCACGAAAACGAGCAGACTGTATGAACTGTAAGTGAATAATAAATGTTTGGAATCGTGCTTTGGATGAAATTAGCTTATACAATACAACCCCAATTTATTGTTAAGTTTGATTGTGATTTTATGTTTAACTTGCCAGTTGAACCCAAAGATTTATTTTTTGTAATGGTGCTAAGGCAAATGTTTTTCCTTTAGTATATTATTTACAATGGAAGTACATATTAAAAGGCTTTCGACGGTAAAGCGATTAGTTTGTAGTAGAAATAATATTTCAACGAAAAGCACAACGTCGTGTTTAATATGACATTTCAAGTGACTTTATTACATTTATAATGTTTTATTGTTTAGTTCATAGATGGCACTCCAAGCTAATTGTGGTAACCTACAGACACAGTGTTAAAGCATTTTTAAATATTCAAGTGTGTATTTGTTGTAATATCTAAAACAATATTTGCATTTTAGTGCAGTTGATAAACAGCCAAACTTAGAAGAAATGATACATCGTCTTTCATTCAGTTTTAGTTTAACTTGATCCTATTCTCACGTGAATTATTGACAAAAACAACGTTATTAAGGTGAAAACATACTTAAACACCCCGAAATAGCCGCATGTGACGTAGAAATCGTATATATATAAATCTATTGTAACGTAAGCCATGCAATGCAAATAGGTGCGTGTACTAGTCATGGGCGCCGCGTTGAAAAATGGCGGTGGAGGCGGTGGCGTGACTGTTTCAGGATTTTTTTACGTTATTGTATTTAAATATACTTCATCTATATTTGCTTCGACAAATATACACAAACAAGACACTGACACCTAAGTGTGAGCTGGAAACCGGGCATAAATAGGCAGAATTCAAAGATGCGAACACTAACCTCTGTTCTTTTCAGAATGTCATCCATCTATTCTCTAACATGCTAACAATTTAACTAACGGACAATTTAGAGAGCTGAAGTCATTTTAAAAGATTTAAATTGTCTATAAAAAAAAATTGTATGAAAATTGTTTACAATGTCACTCAACCGATGTCTTATCTTACTACGCTCCGCGCCGCGCGCATGTGACTGCGGCGGCGACAGCGCTCATGTCTAGCATGTACATTTATTTGGCTACATATATTGGGGGATGCTTGTTCACCTTTACAAAGCTGTTTAAATGAACTGTCATTATGTCCATGTTTTACGTATATTCCAATACATTTTCACGATTACTGATAATTTCAAATCGTATTGAAACAAATCTATTGCAATTCTTATATCCTACTACACTTGGGTTAATGTTTGTGTTACTGACCATGTTCAAATGCGACTTATAGCGTCAAAAAACAATGCCGTTAATTATTATTTACATGAGTTATCTGTCAATGTTTAAGGTGGTTGTCGCTTCTCAAATAACGCATTACTCATAAATCCCGGGCTACATCTGTGTGACATAATCACTAACACTAATATTATCACAGGTCTGATACACCTATATATAACAATATAATGTATAACAGCGCTCTATTGCCGGTCATTATTGAAGTTGAGACAAGCAGAAACTTACAGTGAACGTTTGTGAGATATTTTATACTGTATTAAATAAATAGTCAAATTGTATATGACAAAAATAATGTACCATTTCCCTAATTAATAGGTAAATACAAATTTCGGATAATATATATGATTCGGTAAGAAAACTAAAATGTTGCTATTGAGTGGACACCTTCTTAGCATCTTATCAAAACTTAAATTGAAACAAAAAATATATATAAACGTAATAATTAGTTTAGACGTGTTATTGTAACTGGGGCAGTCGTGCCATTAACCAAGCTTGTAGGATACATATGCGCTGCCTACCTGTTTTAGCTGTATTTGACGAAAAAATTATACTGTTGTAGGTACTCCAGTTCAATAATTGGCACCCTATTATTTTATTGAAAACATTAAGACATCTTAATATTTTTTGTAGCCTAAATTTTAATAATATCATTGTACGAGTATAAAGTAAAAAATAGTATTATTTTTTAATATCTTTAATAAATTGAATGAGCGCTAATCATCGGGTGGGGTAGTAACAATAGTATAGTTTACCTTACATACATACTTTTTACCTCATTACATATACACTGCTCATCAAAAAAATTGAAACACCTCTGAAGTTGGGTTTTGAATAAGTTTTATGTTTTATTTTTACATTAAACAAAAAAAAGTAATTCCAGTTAATTGCGGATATTATAAGGTATCGTTTAACGAATATTAATGATTCAAATTAAAATGAAATTTCTTTAGTTATCGTATTTTGTTCAAAGCATATTTTACACTTTAAGAAGAATTTGTAAAATATTAGAAACAAAAACATGTTAAAAAACGTTTATTTAATGTCTCATATTTCCTTCCCGGGCTCTAATGACTGCGTCCATATGGTTGCTCATAGAACGGATGAGAGTCACAATCTTATGTTGTGAGATGTTATCCCACTCTTCTTGTATAGTTTAAGCTGGCCAAGCGTCTTCAAAGCAGGATCTCGTGCTGTGACTCAACTCTTTAACTCAACCCAAATGTGTTCTATGGGATTCATATCCGGGTTTGCTGGTCAGTCCCTAACCGTAATACCGATTTCGTACAGGTATTCATTTACAGTGCCTGCGGTATCAGCTCGGGCATTGTCCTGTATAAAAACGAACTCTTCGCCAATAGAATGTGCGTAGGGTACCATATGAAGCTACACACACTCTTCGATGTATTGTGACCCACTTAATGAGGGTAAGCGAGGTCCAGAGACAGAAGCAAGTTCAGTTTTTCCATCGGCGCTTACGCCTTGCCAAACCCTTCACGAACCGCCATCGTAACTGGCTCTTAAATTAATGCAGCACTGTGCAAAACGCTTTCCCTCTCTTCGATACACCTTCTTTCTTCTGTTTACCTAACAGCATGATTTTACTCTCGTCAGAAAAGAAAACTTTGCTCCATCGAAGGTATGACCAATTTAAGTGCTCATTTGCAAAGTTAAGGCGCGCTCTTCGGTGATCTACCGTAAATTTTGGGCCATTAGCTGGTTTATGAGGTTTCAGGCCACTCTTCGCCAATCTTCTTCTAATAGTAGAATCGCTCACAGTCAATCCTCAAACTTCAGGGAGCCACTGCTGCAGCTGAATATGAGTGAGAAATGGTCAGTTTACCTCAACTGACCATTTCTTAGAGAAACTGACGCAATATACCGGTCATCTACATCAGATGTGACTCGATTACTACCAGATGTTGGACGGCGACTAAACATATCAGTCTCCCGATAACGCTAATACACTATTGACCGCATGGAGGCTACGATCACTTCATCCTTCCACAACACACGAACTATGCCCTGAATCCAACAACGCCACGAGTTGGGCGGCTTCCGTGGGCGAGGTATACATATTTGTTAGGAAAAAAACTCTGGTGGGATGTCACAGAGCTTAGTTAACAATGAATATTTTTAAATAAAACTATATTTTGCAAAAGCAAGTGTGATTTAATGCTAAAATTCTGACGGAATACGTATTGATAACTATCTCTACATCCATTTTTGGATGAAAATACGAAAATTTAAATTCAAACGGATTGTGGTACACCAGAATAGTCTGAACTGTCTGATATTTATTGGCGTACTTTTTTAACGATATCAATGTTTTTTTTATTTAAATGCTGCCTGAAAAGTACTTGCAGTACTGTTTCAATTTGTTTTGATGAGAAGTGTATTATAAGATAATCGTAGCAACAATCTCCGTTGAATTTTAGTTATAGTTTTATTTATCGAAGACTAATTATAATTTTCTATGAGGATTTTTTTCTTACATCGCGCATTAAACTAAAAAACCTCTAAATTTACAATGGAAGGCTCCTGCAATAAAGGTTTTTGCATGGAGAATACCAACCATTGCGCCGCTATTTCTTGCTATTATGAATGGCTATGAGATTATATGTGTGCACTATAAAAGCAACATAATCGTCCAAGTGAACTCATTGAGGTATCATTGCATTTCGTACTGCTCTTTAGAGATGGTTGTTTATACAGAGTTTTTGCCGTCCCGCATAATGTGTTATCATTCTAGCTATATGAAAGAAATTCCCTAATATAGGATTATAAGTGGTCACAGGAAAACGGTTGAAAATGTAATAAGATAAACTTACATAATATATTACAAAATATGTATATATCTTAAAAATAAATTTATTAAATAAAACTATTTTTAATGTATTTCACTAAATTCAAAACGCACAGAAATGCACGAAAATGGTGCCAAATTATTAAAATAATTGACACAAATACAACACAACATGAGAAAATAGCATATACTCACACTATAGGAGCCGAATTTAGTGTATCTAATCTACTACCTATACTTTGAATTTTACAGTCTTCCTTACTTTTTCTTATGATTATATAAACTTCGTAGATGTGTTTTTAAACGGTTGTTAAATCAGTATAATATTAGGCCAGGCGCTTGTGCATTTTATTGTCAAGTAGTCAGTACATGTCAGAACTTACTGCATATTATGGGAATTTATGTTCAAGTTCCTTGTTTATTATTATTTATACACTGCAGAATGATGTCATGTCAGACGGAGTCCTGTGTTAAATATACTACAAGCGAAGTGCGAGTAATTATATTACCAACTATCTATCCATATTGATTTATAAATGCGAAAGTAATTGTCTATGTAATAAAACTTTATTTTGTGAGTGACGCGTCTGACATATTTTTATAATATAATTGATTCACATTGATAACACCGGTGTTGCTTTCCAAAGACGACAGTAACCACTTTCCTTTAGATGGAATGAAAATTTGTTTGGTGTACTCTAGCAATAAAAAAAAACACCAAAATAAATTAATATTGAGATTTAAATTAAAAAGCTTAAGTATTACTGGGGTACTTACTAGTAGTGGGTTAGACACTTTTTTTTACATGGGGGAAATGCATTTCTGCACCTTTAGCCGCGCGGATATATTTCTGCCGGCCGATGTGCGTTGGTGCGACCGAAGCCAGGTATACCTACTACAGCCGTATGGCTGCCTTCTTCCGCCCGAGTACCGGGGCTAAGGTATGTAGCGCTAGCCTTCCTGCAGCCGGCATTCTCACGGTGGAGGCGATTCGACCACAGCTGTTGGAATGGATCTCGCGGAAACGTGGGACCCTGAACTTCAGAATGACGCAGATACTTACCGGGCACGGTTGCTTCGGTAAGTATCTCGTCAGATTGCGGGTTGTCTGCCTTCACCTGAGTGCCACGAATGTGGCGCGCTTGACACGGCGTTTCATACGCTAGTCGAGTGCGCAGCATGGGCGCCGCTGAGGTTTGAACTCAAAACGCTAGTAGGACCGATCGATTCGCTCCACAGATTGGTGAAAGCCATGCTGCACAGAGACGATTGGTGGGGGGGGGGAGGCGGTCGATTTCTGCGAGACTGTAATGTCTCAAAAGGAAGCCGCAGATCAAGAAAGGGAGAGAAGGGTAAGTGCGCGTATTGAAACGCCTCCACATGGGCGCCGGCGTCAGCCGAAAGCTCGGAGGCGCAGATATGCGCATGACTTCCCTCCCTAGGATAATACCGCTTCAGGGGCCCTCATGCATCAAGGGAGCAGAGGAATCTTCACCCCTGTCGTCAAAGTGAGTTAGCTCTTCCAGGGGCTTTCTCAGGCACTTTTTGCGCTAGGATCGGCGTGGGCGTAACTACGTTCTAAGTCTCATGCCTTTCCTGCCATAAGCGCGGGGCATCGGAGGAGGGTGGTTTTAGTGGGTATTAGCCATTTGGGCTCGAGTCTCCACACAAGCCGGTTAATTATTGTTGACATTGCCCCTTCTGGGAATGCCTCCATGACCAACTATGGTCTAATCCCTTGCAAAGGACCCGGTATTGTACGTAAATAGCATTTCCCCCGCCTGAAAAAAAATGTAGCGCTAGCCTTTATCTTCAACCCCGGTGGGTGGTGAGCCCGCCCCCACTTCTTGGGGCGGACCTCTCCAGTGTGAGCCGGGGAAGTGAGGGTCACGTTGGCCCTCTCGCGGCTTTCTGGCGGGCGGGGCCCGTCAAGTCCCCCAAGGCCTCGACGCCCGCTACCGCTGCCCGTGGCTACTTTAGTCAAGGGCCTCACGCCTCGCGGTGGATGACACAGCGGTTGGTGTGCTCGCCTTGTCCGATGCCATCCAGCTGAGTGGCTGCTTTTTTCTGGTGGGCTTCTTGGTCTTACTATTTTTCCGTGAAAGCGTAACAGACGGCTATTTTCGCATTTATAATTTTAGTATGATCATGAATTGTAATTTGCTGTCAAATTTTTAATTACTAAATAATCAATATGAAACAACAATTTTCTATTTAGATCTTTAATTATAGCTACATGAACAAATTTTCTTTTAAGAATATAGTTTTTTTTCCCAAGTCTTCCCAGCATAAAATATAATTTATCATAAGAATTGTGTACCAAAGATATGATTAAACTGGTTTCATTTTAAAAGTAACAAATTGATATGTCCAGTAAATAAATGATTTAAAATTTTATTGCTTTTTTTTCACATAATTTCCACATTTAGAAACTTAAAAAGTTACCTTTGGGATGTTTTTGTGTTACATTTTTTAGTACTGGGAATTCAGCGATAACCGATGCGACATAGAGTAGTACCTTTTTATCTCAGAAAATGTCAAATATCCCAGTTTTACAGGATATATTTATAAATTTTATGTGAAGAAAGCCACATGGAATGTTGTAAACGGTCTTCGTAATCCTCCGTTTTGAGACAATTGGTACTACGCATGTCACCCTTCACAACGTCAAGCCAGCATTTCTTGGGTCTACCCCTTCGACCGGAACCTGACGAAGGAGGTAAGGCATGACTGCAAAACAACCGAACCAGCGTAAACGACTCTCTTGCAGTTTATATATGTCACGGACATGAAAACTGCCGCAGATGCGAGAGTTCCTGACACGGTCTTTCCGCGTGACTCCACACATCCATCGCAATATACTCGTCTCCGTGTCACGCGGCTCTTGTTTCTGTCACTCAAGTACAGACCACAGTCCACTGCCATACAAAAAGACAGGTCTAATTATGGATTTATAGACCTGAACATTTAACTTAACCGACATTTTGGGGTCACCAACAACACTAAACATATATACCCTTAGATCATATAATATCTCAATGTATATACCTACCTCTGTATAAGAAAAAGACAAGTGAGGTGTGTAAGAATAAGCCTAAATGGCACTCTGTTGTTCGTGCCTACCCCGCTAGGGAACTGGCGTGAAGTTATGTATGTATGTATAAGAAAAAGTAAACAAATAAAATAAATATTTTATTTGTTTACAGCATTAAAAGGTACAGTACTACGTGGTATTGTTTTGAATGAAACTGCAGAAAAAATCAGGGAAGTTGAGTGCCACATACCGTGAAACTAGCCAACTTTGCCAATCAAGGTAACTTTGCCCTAAAAGCAAATTATAAGCAAATCCGCTAACATAGGAAAATATTTTAGTTATATGACAATATTTATTACTTGGGTGGAAAGTAGATTATATGTGTGCCAACACTACGTATAGCTTTCTTCCCAAAGCTCATTTAGTAATGCGTCATAACTCGTCAAGTGCGGTGCGTATTTTTGCGGGCAAATTTCTTACATTAAGTGTTTGTGGATTGTACCTCATGGCGAAAACACAGGTAAGTGTAATATACTGTATGTTATAGAGTATCAATTGTTGAGTATTTTAATTATAGTTTCAGTATTCAGGGCTTTATAAATCACAACTTTTGGCGATGGGCAAAGTTATCATAAACTCTTCAGAACCATGCATGCCAACATTGCCCGTTATCAAAAAGCACTCAGGGTTGTCACCTTAAGTTATTTTGTATTAGGTTGAAATAACGCAAAATCTAAGCACCAAAACGTCAAACACCTTTATAAAGAGTGAAGTTTATGGCCGTATGTTTATTTGTAGAATAGCATTACTATTTCCAATGGATATAGGTTACATTTCATGATGATAGAGGACAGTTTATAATTATCATATGCCGGGTGATTTTTTTTGACGTCTTGAAAAAAATAATTACTTAAATACCCCTATTTTATATAAATTAGAAGTATTTATTGGTAGATTAATTTCAGACTAAGTCAGTAAAAAAAATATTTAACTGTGCCTGAGGCTTCTATTCCATTTACCCAGTATTTATCATTCATCCATTAATCTGCTTATCTTTAATTTTATTGTTTTTTATTGCAGAAAAGCAAACACAAGTCTAGAATTAGACAAAGAAAGTCAAGACGTGAAATAGGGTCCCGAGCATATAAAAATTACTCCGAAGATATGTTAAAGCTTGCATGCGAAGCAGTTGCGTCTAAACAAATATCTTCAAGGGATGCTGAACGACAGTTCGGTATCCCACGACGTACCATAATAAATAAAACAAAAAAAATGCATTCAAATCCTGTTGGCCATCCTACAATATTAACAAGTGAAGAAGAAAAAAAATTGTGAGAGTCTTGCAAGCTTCTAGCGATTTTGGTTCCCCACTATCTAAACTCGATCTAAAGTTATTGGTGGATGAATATTAAAAAAAAAATTCTCCAGCGGTTGTGTTCAAGAATAAAATTCCGGGAGATGCGTGGGTGCAGGGCTTTTTGGCTAGAAATGCAGATGAATTGAGTATAAGAACCACACAAAATATTTCAAAAGCGAAAGCTGAAAAGGGACCACAAGAAATAGCTAGATATTTTGAGAATTTAAGTATCACTTTGAAAGACATCCCAGCAACGAATATAGTTAACTTTGACGAAACCAATCTCTCCGACGACCCCGGATCTACTAAATGTATATTGCGACGACCAAAGGAAACATATCTCTTATGTTCACAGCAATTGCGAGTGGTCAATGCTTGCCTTTATATGTTGTCTATAAAGCATCAAACTTGTATTCAGAGTGGATTACTGGTGGCCCACCTGGTACTAGGTACAACTGCACGAAATCAGGATGGTTCGATAGCGCCATGTTCGAAGATTATTTTGAAAAGATAATTGTTCCATGGGCACAGGACACTCTAGGAACTAAAGGTAATGTTGTGCGAGCGTGACAGCAATATATATTTAAGCGAGAGCGACAGAGACGGGTAATGACAGGTTAATAGACAAAATTCTTTCTGCTCCGCGTCCGGACTTTAGGGGCAATTATGACTGTTCGTGCTTTACCATGTGATTTGATTTATCTACTAATTGTGAGTTTGTTCCGCAAAGCCTTTATATCTAGCCTTTGTGGAACAAAATAAAAGATTTTGTTATTATATCTTACATTATGTAAAAGTTTCGTAATTTACTTGTAGAGCGGCGAATCGCCGAGTATACGAGTAGTTATTGCAACCTTTTATAAAACTAAATTTTAATAAACATTTAAGTTTGAACACAATGTTTCATTTCGATAAAATTTAAGCGTATATTCACGCATCCAACATCCACAACAGAAAAGTGAAAATATAATTTGTTTAATAATTTTAAAGAAATGTGACAACCCTTAAAATTATAAACCGCTAAATGGACCTTGTATGAAAAAGAGCAATAATCGATAGTTAACATTGCCCACTATTTTTATTACGAAAATGTTTCTACTACAAACAATATTTTAAAACCTAGGTTAAGATTGGCTTAAATTCCAGTCGTGGTATTTTTTACGTATTTATTTGAGCGAGATTTGCTTAAAAAGTCGCCGTGGGCAATGTTGGCTAAAAGTCCAGGTTATTTTGCCCGTCATCAAAATCGAACAAATCTTGGTCTAAATTTCAATTTGTTAAACATTTTACATAGCAAATGCGTGTATATGGTCATATAGTTGTATTTAAATAAAAAATATACTTATGTTCCTATAGACAAAACTTGAAATTTACTCGTTTTTAATAAAAAAATGGGCAAAGTTGGCTAGTTTCACGGTACCATAAGTTTGATCTCTTTACATTTCTCATTTCATCTCAAACCCCCATCTATTTAAAATAAAACTGCCACGACATGAAAATTTGAGAAAAAGAGAATCAAATGCATACATTCTTTGATCAAATGTATTGTGCTTAGATCATATAAACGTCTAGATCACGCATCAATTGCACAAAAACGGCCCAAAACAAGTGCACCAAAATTGGTGCACTGGCTTCAGTGGCTTCCCACGCCTGTTAGTGTCGTTTCGATTACTTTACTGGTTAGAGCTCTCGCTAAAAAAATCATTATGCCGGCCTGCGCTGTTAAAATGTGTCGGAACTATTTTAAAACGAGAAAGGATAAAGATAAGATGTCATTTAATCGGAAAAATTAACACTTCTCATGATTTCTTTGTAAAAACCTGAAATTTAATTTCGACATTTTCAAGGTTATCGAATTGATTGATGTTGTCAGGTGACAAGTGTGACTTATTTTCAAAAATTTGGGGACTTTTGTTACGATTTTTTTTTTATTTATGAAATATGAATAATTGAAAAAATCTATAGAAAACAGACATGTAATGTTTGTGTATCCGGTTTTCTTAGTTTATATTACGTTTTAGACTTCCTACGGATCCAATTGTAGCATATTGTTGGACAGAGGTGGATTTTGAAAGAAAATATTTTGAATCATTTTCGGAATTATTTTTGCACTGTGTTTTTTATATTTTCTTATCAACGGCACAGTTGTATTGAAATAAAGTACCTGAAATAATTATATATGATCGTGACCGATAAGATGTAAGTTGTGTGAAGGATAATTAGAAAATTTAAGAATACTTAACCACCATATAAAATTATTTCTAATCTAACATTAGCGCTTTGGACAATATAAACTTTTTAATGTAACCTTATGACGTTTGACATAGAATTGACAGAATGCGTGCTGCAAATATCGTCAAAGAGGATGTAAAAAAAACTGAATATCGTTTAAAGCAGATGCTTCGGTCGGAGTTATCTGTACTAATATTATAAACAGGTAAAGTTTGTAAGTTTGTGACGTTTTAGGGGATAATCTCGGGATATACTAAACCGATTTTAAAAATTCTTTTACTGTTGGAAAGCTACGTTAACAGGGAGTGTCATAGGCTATATAACATGACGCTTTATACCACGGGAACGGGACAGACCGCGGATGAATCCGCTCCGGACCGCTAGTAATATTATAGATAACTCTTTATTATCATGATTAAGATATTAAATTTTGTCTATATTCTGTTAGCTGCATCTCCATTAATTCCTAATAAAGAAATAATTTAATATATTAATATGATAAAAAACAAATTTTAATTCATAAAATAATCAAACTAAACTAGTTTCAATAAAAACTTTTGGATATGAATATTTTTATTTTTATAATAGCCCTTATCAAGTGGTTTAGTTGCTCTTAAGTCCCTGCATTAAACTATCCCGTGTACCTACCCCGTAGTTCCTACTACTGATATAAACTTTGGATTACACATAAAGCCTACTACCCAATATAAACCTATCGAATCGTTCCAAGTCTACTATTACAAATGATTTCACTGACTTTTAGCGCAGGATAATCTTTGGGTTATAAATAGTCATTTAATAACCTTCGTGAACATGATGTGTAACACAAAAATAATTTGCCATTATGAATAGTTTTTTTAGAATTATTACATTAGTATTGGTAATTAACAGACTTATAAATATGTACTAATTATCTGTACAAGCATTTTATTGCGAATTAAAATTACTATATGTGCTAAAATGTGTTATGAATTCATTTGTGCATGTATTTTTTTATGGTTCGTTCCAAGACACACAACTTTTGTCGCTAATACTTTATTTTAAAAAAAACTAAAATCTCTGAGTAATATTAAATTATATCACATAAAGCGATTAAATCATAACGATCATTTAAACTTTTCACTTACATAAAAAATATTTAATTATAAAAAATGGGGTATAATTTTTTTCCTGATATCCCGAAAACGCAGAGTGAATTTAGCAACGCTTCGCGTTTTTGATGCCGTTTTTGCCGGTGTTGTTTGTTAGCAATGCTCTCTCTAGACATGTTATAACTCAATGGTATTGTGTTAAGATATAATACGGCCTTATAATTTAAACGCTAGATGAAGCGTAAGCGGCGCGGGTCACAAACTACTATGGATACTAGGTATGCGCGGATCCGTCGAAAAAAATATCACCCAACTGTTGGCCACTAAGTCGCTACCCGTCTATCAGTGTCTAATTTGACAACACGTGATACGCATGTCCGAGCGCTTGAATAACAAATTTTAAAACATGATCTTAAATGACGAGATGCGTGATAAAAGTTTGCAGAAATTACAAGGGATGCTTAAACACAACTAACGAAGTCTCCTACCATCGGTAAGTAATCCAGATTTCATAATTTACGTAATAAATTTCGTAACAAAATGTCTATTTTTTAGGTTCTTATTTTTAACTGCCACTTCACCACTTGATATTATTATCAGTGTTGCTACTTTTTCAATGCAAAACTTCCACCATATTTTTATGAGCTGGAGGAATTGATATGGGTAAGGCTTATCCAACTCACATTTAGACTAAATGTTACTCGCGACTTTGTTCGCGTGATATATGGTTTATGACGCACATTAAAACTACGATAAAATAGTTTCTGTTTTTATAAGTGTAACGCATTTTAGTCAATAAAGGATTTATTATTTTTTATTATTATGCTATTTACACAGCTGCTCTAAAAAGTAGTGTAATGTTTTCATGGTTAATGTATATTTTAAGCTTGTAAGATTCTATTTTCCGTGATAACTAGTATACATATACTAGTATAGCTTAACTGAATTTGATGAATGAGGTATCGTTAAAATCCTTACGCTACGACATCCTCTATATGATCTTATAATAAATATAATAGTGTAGAGTAGGTATAGAAGTTTTAAAAGTGATCACATAAGTACATACAACAAATATTTTACTAGGGACAGTCGTGTATTTTTTTTTATTTTTTATTAATTTGTTTCAGAATACCTAAAGATCCTGTGATTAAAAATCGGTGGGTAAACATAATACGACGAAGCCGTGAAGAAGATCTATGCAAACCTGCAAAAACGACTGTCATTTGCTCTGATCATTTTCAAGAAAAAGACATGTATTTTGTGAATAATAAAAAACGTCTAATCTACTTTAAATTTTGCATAAACATTCTTTAACAGAATTAATGGAAGACGTGTCTCATATTTTATTGAAATTTATCTCCTAACGGGTTTAAAAAGGGGTAGCAGGTTATTTTGGGGTTAATTTGCTTCGAAGTTGATATCAATACTACTTAGTGCTTTTCACATTTTAATTTGACTCATGTTTGAAATTGGAATGTCTCGAACTTAGATTATATAGATATACCACTTTGCTCTGTTAATTTTGGAGAAAAAGACATGTATGTTGTGAATAGTCAAAACCTGCAATGAAATCATTTATTGGTCGTAACAAAAGTTTTCAAAGTGGCAGATGATCATGTGTGTGGTCATCTCCATCAAGTAAGTTTGATAAGATTAGTCGCAGAAAAATATTTATGCATAACGTGCATATGTCTAAATTACAAAATTTAAACAGTGATACAACATCAAAACGAAATTTGTTCAACAAACAAATTCAAAGATAGGATAATTAATACAAATAAAATCATAGTTGTGTGCCAAATTGTTTTATTTCCGATAAGCTGGCCTGTTTCTGTTGTTGTGATTGCAGGGCGACGCGCTATCAAGGCTACGTTCCATTAGGGACTCACAACGACAACATTCATGACCACGAGTTTTCCCGTTCTACTTGCTTGCCGGTGTAACAATCGTAAACCCAAGTGGAACGGCTATTCGACTCACCTATTGACATGGGTCGTTGTGAGCGTTGTGTGATCGAAAATGATGACGTCATTAGTGACGTTTTCGCCGCGACCACAACGACCGCGGTCGCCTTGTGGAACGGCTAACGGAGCATTTTGGGCGTTGTGAGCTACTGATGGAACGCTCTGCTAGAGTGTAAATTATCTAAGAATACGGCATTGTTGGATAGGAGCACAAACTACTATGGATACTACGTATGATAAGAGTGTTTACGAAATGGCACCTGCAATATTTAATCAACTACCAAAACCGTTAAAAACAATACCATTGAATATATTTAAAACAAAACTAAAGAAATTATTAATAGACAAATCATATTATTCCACAAACGAATTCTTTAATGACAAATTTGAAACATAATATCAATAAATAATTAATAGTAATATTTTAATTAAATAATTGACATACACAGATTTAAATAATAATATAAAAAACAGACATCTATATAATTAAATAAATAAAGGTTGGTAATAAATATTATCCAGGTTACATAAAAGGTACTTAATAAAATAAATAAGAACTAACTATTTAAACAATGACGATTGAGATCCTGCTTACTTGCACACCATTGAAACTGCTAACACAAATTACTATGGATACTACGTATACTGGTAAAATGTACTGAACCATGTATTTCTAGGAATAACACCTGTATACATATATATACATACTAGAGTTTACCCCGCGGCTGCGCCGCGGGTTAACCTCTAGTTCCTACTTCTTGTTTAAAGAGCAGGCGTTAATACAGGTTACATTGTACAACATTTTTTGTTAGTGCCATTTGCAACCCGAAAAATTCACTTAATTTTATATCGCAAACTATCCGATCTCCTGGCATGAGTAAATATGTCCATTTTCGGCATTAAAACTACATTTAAACAGAATTACAATTAAAACGATGCAGTATTCCCAGTGTTTTCCGAATACTTAACAGAAAGACATATCGAGTTACTATCGCATTTTTATAGACGATGAATTTTTATATCTATGAACTTGAGAAATGATTGGTCTCATCCAAACTTTCATCCTCTATTTCAAACCGTCCTAGTTTTATTTATCTATACCCCGTCAATGAAAACTACAAAAATGAAAAATAACACTGAAGTATGAAACCAGAAGTCCATGGAAAAAAAGGACAAAAACAGCAAAAGGATAAAAAGAGCTAATAGGAGAAAAAGGACAAAAAGAGCAAAAGGAGCAAAGGAGAAAAGAGATCACAATGGACAAAAAGGGCAAAAAGAGCGAAATTGTCAAAAAGGACAATAAGACCAAAATGGACAAAAAGAGCAAAAACAGCAAAAGAGCAAAATGGACAATAAGGACAAAAAAGATCAAAAAGGACAAAAAGAGCCAAATGGACAAAAAGGACAAAACGATCAAAAAGGACAAAAAGAGCAAAAATGACAGAAAGAGCAAAAAGTTCAAATAAGCAAAAAGGACAAAAAAGAGCAAAAAGGATAAAAAGATCAAAAAGGAGAAAAAGAGCAAAAAAGAGCAAAAAGGACAAAAAGAGCAAAACGGACAAAAAGGAAAAAATAACCAAAATGACGAAAATGGTAAATCACAAAACCAACCAAAACCTATCCCACTTTTGGGATAACCTTTACATAAATGTATCCCAAAATCTATCCCATTATCCGGGATGAAAAATATCCCTTGTCCACCCTCGGTATGAAAACTACATATATACCGATTTTTAGCCAAATCGGTACAGTATTTTTTCCGTAAAAGCATAACAAATAAACAGACAAATATATTTTTATCCCGGAAACTATCCCATTTTTCGGGATAAAAAGTACCCTATGTTCATCCTCGGCATCGAAAATATATATATACTGAGTTTCAACCAAATCGGTCCAATAGTTTTTCCGTGAAAACGGAACAGACAGACAGAGTTACTTTCGCATTTATAATATTAATAGGGATACATACAATTATATTTATGCAAGAATAAATATTTCATTTCATTTACATTTTAAATTGGCGCCAAAACCATGAGAATGCAACTGAATCAGTGGCCGGTTCCTATATCTTGTTATAATTGTTTATTTCAAGAAGCTTATACACAACACTTACGCTTGTGTGTAAGCTTCCTGGTTTATTTGCCTTGCAGAGCAAGTTAAAATTTGACTTCATGCGAGTCTAGTAATGTCAAATTTATACCGCCGTAAAGCCGTAAACAATTTATCGGACGCGGTTGACGGACTCACCTGACAGCCGTGACCTCTTTCCTCGTAAGGACCACGATCCTTTATTTAAACATTGAACGAATAGCGGCCATATATATTATACCAACATTAGAATTTCCTAATCATTATAAATTTAGTTTTAATTAAAATTTATATTTATTAATTATATCATATCATTTAAATAACAATATATTTTCCTAAAATATTTTGAATGACAAAGCGTTCAAAAAAATATATAAAAATAAAAGCGTTTTTTTTTTAAACCGTACAGTTAAAATAATACCATGAAAATAAAATAAAAATATGTTTACAATGTACATTTACAATTTATTAATTAGTTTTGTTAATTTTTATTCATTTGATGAGTTTTAAGTTTACCTGATAGATGGCTCTTGTTACTTTATTATGCTCTGTGACTGTGTGGTACTGTGGTACTTTGGCCGTTCGACCGACAATATTGGACAAGTAAGATGGCGGCGATTAATGTGAAAGGCGAAACGTTGTCGTATTTTTACTTATAAATAAAGTTATTGGTTTTTTAAAACATTCTTATTGTCAAACAACATCAACACGACACAGCACAGCGCATAGTGACAATCTAGAAGTGGAATAGTGTGTAGAACAAACAATTTCAGTTGCATTTCATTTCACAATAGACAAAACCCGTCGCAAGGAACACTCGAGGAGTTGAGTCGAGGCCATATTTATGATGTTATCTGTCGTGTGAGCGTCCTCCGAAACCACATTGATAAATGCCTGTAGCAATCCCTGGCGATGGTACGTTACTTTTTATAAATAATGATCACATAATGAACATCGTGTTAAATGCGAGCCAGTCTGTATTGTTCCGCCACTCATTGACGCTTTGATGGTGAAGCGGCGAATATTTTTATTTCTATGCAATCAAAGCCTGTATATGTTTTTAAAATAATTATGTTAGGAACCTAAGAGCTTTTAGACACTGAAGTGTACAAAGCTTTCTTATAAGATCTTTGTAATAGTTATAGTAATTCAGATTGTTTTATATGTAATTACCTCCTTTTTTCTTTGCAGGGGTATACTTATAACTGAAGAACAAGTAAATCAGTATGAGTTTCAGTGCTCTAAAATAGTGGTATAACCATACATTTGATATTGTTACAAACTATGGATGAAAGTGTGGACTTCTGTTGACATATTACATATATTGACATTTAAAGAAGTCAAAGGTGGTAATGGATCCAGTAGGACCATGGTCAGCATATGCTTCGTACAATCGGTTAGCGGGGGTTCAAGCTGGTGCTGCAAGTGGAGACTTTCATCACCACCTTACAAGTGGTGGATCAGGGTTAGGCAGTCAGTCAGTGCCCTCTACCACAAGTCAGTTGTTGTTACAAGCAGCACATACAACAGCTTCATTAGCTGGCCAACTTGGCTCATCAACTGCCTCACCATTCAATCCCGGTGGATTCCTGTCTCCACCTGCTGTAGGGTATGATGCAGTCTTCTCACCTTTGTTTCATCATGCAAATCCAAAACCAGCTCATTATAGCTCTTCTCTTCAAGCACAACATCGACAAGTTATAGCTCAAGCTCAGGCAGCAGCAGCATCTAAGCAATCATCAGTTGAATCTGAACTTTCATTAAGAGAAAATTATCCTCATCAGACTTTAGCTGCTCAAGGGACATCGTTTTTTGACCAAGCATCAACTCCAGGAAGTACAACAGGGTTAAGTTGGCAAGGAAACAACCAGCTGCCAAGCCCTTTTGGAATTCTACCCCATGAAAGTGTTGTGCCCTCATCTCCAAGTCCTGCAACAACTAAAGCATCTTCAACTTATGAAAATTTTAATGCTCACTTTGCTGCAGCACAGACCCTCAACAATCATCTCAATTCTCAAATTTCTACTGCTGGTAATAAACAAGCCAGGTCTGGTTCACCAGCAGCTGGTTCAAAGCAACCACCAACATCAAATTCTTCATCACCATTTTTTCAATCTCCTTCATCTTTTGGAAATCAGACTGACAATTCATATAGTACAAGCAGTGCAAAGAGTAGTCAGCTGTCATCACAGCAGGATTATGCTGGAAGTAAGTCCTATTCAAGTTCTGCAAGTTCAACTGCTCACTCCCAACAGTCCTGTATTGTGTCAACTCCCACAGTGACCTCCGCCCCTACTCCACCCAGTAAAGATTATCGATCTTCATCCAGTACACCATCCAGACCCCCTACTGCCAGTTACAATACCCAGTCTCCTAAAAATGCCAGTAATGAAAAATCACCCAGACCATCAAATAGTAGTAGTAGTAGTAGTTTTGTATCTCCATCATCAAAACCACCTCAAGTTCAGACTAAAGCACAAAGTAAAATTTATCCTGAGATAAACAATGAGCAGCGAAAAAGTTGTGATTCTAATGAAAAGGTTCAACCTCAGTCTTCTCCTATAAGCTATTCTATTATGGATGCCCCAGGAAGACTAAATTATAGTGGCACTAGTGGAAGCTCTTCTAAACCTAGCAGAGTAAACAATTCCCAATATTCTACATCACAAGGTTCTAGTTTTAGACATTATCAAAGTGGTAATAATATTGAGTCAGATTATCATGTTAGAGCGAAAAGTAGTTCAAGTACAGACACTGGATATTCTAGCAGTAGTTCTCAAAATGGCCCAGACTGTGGGGTTGTGGTTGCTAGGCGGCAGAGTCCTTCCCAAGCACCCCCACAAACATCCCCACTTAATCATGGTTCTAGTCCAGCCTACCCTATGTATCATAGTCCAATGAACTCTCTGAATTCACCCCAGCAACATAGTGATCATTACAGTAAATTAAGTAATCCTGCTCCTCGATCACCTTTAGACGCTTCAGTGGCTCGACCACCTTCAGAAAATAGTCAAGTTGCTTATCCATCAGTTATAACCAGAGCATTAGGTCTAGAACAAAATAAAAATTACTCTGAAAGTAGGTATGAACGAAATCAAAATCCAACTTCCAACCAAAGTTGTTGGGAGAATGAAAGGCAAACTTCTAGAAAGTTCTCTAACAACAGTAGTAGTAATACTTATAATAATAATAGTGCTTTAACAGAAAATAATACTCATAATGAAGAACCTGTGTCACAAAGTCAAAATTCAATTAGAACATTAAGTTTGACAGAAAAACACCAAAATTACTTTGATGGCAATAATGTAGCTTTACAAGATCTTTCTAGTTGTCGTGGTGACCCCATGAGTATAGTAAAAAATTTACAAAGCCTGCAGCAAAGTTGTCAATTACAAGATGTAAAGTCCACTAAAAGCCAAACACCAACATCAGTTACCACATCAAGTAAAACTGCTACAAGGCGAAAAAGCATCGAAAAACCGGCTCCTCATGCCAGTATGAATGATGTGCCTAATGCAGTCATGGCAGATTATTTAGCAAGTAGAGTACCACCACCAGCTCACAGCTCTACCAGCAATCAGCAGCAAAATGGTAGTTATTTTGATTTTGAAAGGTGGAATCTTCCACCCCCTCCCCCTAAAATGTTCCCAGGCACTACAGCTTTTGCTTCTCAAGGCCCCCTACACGCAACAAACTTTAATCAACACCAAGCTCTAACTATGCCCCATGGACATGCTCTTACCTATTTTCCGCCATTCCACTTGGGTCCCCATCCAGATTTTCAGTCCTCTGTGGAGTTAACACCATTATCGTCCTTTAGCGAAACTCCACCTTCGGCTTCTTCCTCATCTTTTTCGACGCCTGAAACGCGTGAAGAGGAACAGCCTAAGGTGGTAGTACCTAATATAGAGGAAGAACTTGGTTTCCTTGCAGAACAACGGGCAAATACTGCATCTTCGGTAGCACCCGCTTCTCAACAGCAGAGTATTAACAGCACTTCACAAGACGCTACTTCAAAAGTTATGGATAAAAAATTCAATGTTCCTGTCACGGGCCCCGGCTCAGGGTTCATGGCTTCTTATTTAAAGTTTTTACAAGGCGAGCGCGACACTTCTCCTCCGCCCGCCGGCAGAGGTGCCAGGAAATCGACATGGTCGAGAACAAACACGGCCAATAACAGCACCAACAACAAGGCTTACGCACAAAATGATCACAATAAATGTGATACAAATTCCGCTCAGCAAAATGCTAACGGCGCAATGGCACCCTCAAATGTGATTAATTCAGGAATGTCTTTGAGTAATTCCTCAATGAGCTCTTCTGCAAATATGAGTACGGCAGGTTTGTTGGGTGCGAGTCAGATACACAATGCGTCGTCAAATTTGCTGGGCTCCCAAGCGAAAGGTGTTGAGCTGGAAGACCCTCGGTATTATAATTTAAATAAAGATAGAAAACGTAAATATGACGGCAGTGAAGAGAGTGCGTACGAGGCGGAGGAGGAGGCGCGGCGGCTCAACAAGCCAGTGCTGAATGTGCCCAGCACGCCGCTGAACGACAAGGGCAAGAAAGGGCGCGGCGCGCTAAGCAAGGCGCCACCGCCGGGCGCAGCGGGGGTGGCCGCGGTGGCGGCCGTGGCGCCGCAGCCGCAGTCGCAGCCGCCGCCGCCCGCCGCTGCCGCCGCCGCCGCCGCGCCCAAGAAGCCGCGGGCCCCTGCGCCGCCGCCCGTGGCGCTGCAGCCTGCGCCCCAGCACCAATACTATTACCAACCGCAGCCTGACGAAGGTGCGTTCAATTTATTAGATTTCCACTTGAGAAGTAGAGCGCGATGGTGAAGAGCTAGCCCTGAAGCTTGTATGACAGGAGCAAGCTAACTGCCGTTTTGGCAGCATGCCGTGAAAACTTGTTACATTTTAACTGTGATAATGTAAAATTTTATTAGATGAAATCTATAATAATTACTTTGTAAATAATAAATTTTGTGAAGGAAATTGTGATGTACCTATCTTAGTAGACTTCGATATTTTAGGGTTAGCCTGTAACAAGATTTCACTTGAATTGTTGTTGATGACACATTATTAGTGCCATTTATTGTAAATTGTAGATTTGTGACTCTTGTCATACTCGCTATAGAAGGGGTGCTACCATTAATAATTCCAAAATTATGGTATATTTTTTTATGGAATTAATACCAGTGGTTGTCTGTTGTATATATAAAATAATGTATTGTATTTACAGTATTTGAGTTAGCTGGTACTTACAATAGTGTATGCATATTCTTTAGATGAAAGTGATTTTTATATTATAAGAAGGAAATTAATTGCATAATACATTGACAGCTATAAGTAAGTGCAAGATTATGTACTAGGAGGCCATGTGCTGAACATAAGTTTTTGTATTTCTATTTAATTGTTATTTGTTTATGCACAATTCTCCATATTTTATGTAAATAATTTTGTATAATAGGAGACGACATAAAATAAACACAAGTATATTACTGATAATGTGTTAAATAATTTTAATTTGTAATTATTCCTGGTAGCACCCTTCACATCGCCATTTAGGGATAACATGTGCAATATCTTAATTTGTAATTAAACATATTTGCAAATGTAATGTTACTACTTTAAGAAAATAGTAATTACAATGTGTACATGTTATCGCAAGATGACTTACGTCATCATTTGGCAATCCTTTATCCTTCTCTATCCCTTTTATGTTACACAATTTATTTTGAACTTAAACAATGATGACAATTTTTTCAATACAGAAGGTAAGGAGAGGCAAACTTCGTTGATATTTTTGTATTAAGTGGAAGGTTCCTGTTAGAGTTTCATTTTCATTCCAGTGGCAGGACATGGTAATGTTGGATATGGAATTTATGGGTCTACCGAAAATGATAACAATGCTAACAGAAA
Organism: Dendrolimus kikuchii; assembly: GCA_019925095.2. Classification (NCBI taxonomy): domain Eukaryota; kingdom Metazoa; phylum Arthropoda; class Insecta; order Lepidoptera; family Lasiocampidae; genus Dendrolimus; species Dendrolimus kikuchii. Next base: position 15,334,753 of record CM034394.1, read on the forward strand.
ATTACAGCACATGAAAACTCATCAGCAAGGTTCTAATACAGGGCAGATGGATAATTCAAGACCTCTTGAAGAAATGCCATTTCAAGTATGTGAATTGTTTTATTTGTTAATTACTCTTTCCATTGTATTTTATGTTTATTATTCATTGGTTTCCGTCATCTGTTGTTGACCGCCTCTGTGGTTGAGTGGGCCAAGTCTGCTGGCCAACCTCACTGCAACATAGAGGCTCTGGGTTTGATTCCTGGCATGGTAAATTTCGGAAAACGAATTTTTCGTTACTTATTATGGTCTGGGTGTCTGGGATCGGCCCTAGAATAGTCTGTTGTATAAAATACCCATAACACAAGCATAACTTGCATAATTTGGGAATACACCCGTCTGTTTCCGATTTTTGGAGTTAATCCCTTAAGAATCGACTTTCATATAAGGAGTGTGTAGAAATTTAATGAGTAATGAAATTAATACAAGCTTTACCGTTTTTTTACACAACATACCTTGAGTACCTTACGTGCGGAGTGAACTCCAGTCGTGCGTCGGAGCTGACACACACGTTTTTGTCATTGGTTTTTCCCGAAATTTTTTCATTAACTTTATATTATAGTGTAATATTTTAAAACATCTTTTTCTTTCAGTCTGGTGAGTTTGTTGCCTTAAAAAGTGATATGAATGAAATGTGGCCCCCAATTTGGCGGGTAGATGGTAAAACGTTATTACAGAAATATGAACCATTTGATGAGAATGGAAAAGTTTTATATAGAAATATATCAACGGTAAGAGATTGTGAATATTAAATTATTAGTCCATAATGTTATGTATTTTTCGTGGTGTAGCAAAATTAAAGCAGTTACGGTTAATATTTTCAGTATTCTGTTTGGAATCCAGAGAATAAGAAATTATATACTCAAGTATCAGTCAAAGTACGGTCGCAAACTCATCTGGAAACAATAGTAGAGCTTGTGAGAAGTGATCCGACATTTGAAGACTGTAATTTTATAGAGAAAAGAATGTTGGAGACACAAATGTACCAGGAAAATTTCGAAGTTTACATTCAAACTTTAATATCTCACGCACTAGACCCCAATTTCCTGACTGAAATATTTCAGGAGCAAGGTAAGATTTTAATAGTATTTCTTGTTATTGAAATTTACTTGAAACATGTAGGGGAACTACTAATGTTGGCACCCTATTATTTTTTCAAAACATTAAGAAAGGGTATATATAGCAGGGTTTCTAAGTAAAAACTGCCCCCGGGCCGAATTCTACTTTTACAATGGGGATAATTTTGTTATCGAATAAAAATAATTCACTCAAATTTTCAGTTTTTTATCTTAAGTATTTTTTGAGTTTTTTTTGAAAAACCTATTATTCCATTTTTATTTTTTATTCAATAGTAAAATTTCAAATTAACTCATGACGAATTTTTTGTCAATACTTGGGAGCTAAAGGCATGAAAAAATATTTTTGTTGTAATTCCCAGATGAAAAGCCGATTTTTTAAAAATAAAATAAACCTAAAATATGTTTTATCTCGAGTTTTTGAAATATATCTATCACCATTTTTTTTTTCAGAATATGTGTTTTACTATCCTTTCTACTCGTGAATTTTTTCAATTTTTTTAAAGTGGTGGAACAGTGTTAAAGAAATAAATTTTTTTTTTCATTAACCTTGTGTTCTATCGAACTGATATTCTTTTGATTTTTAACTCGAAACAAATACCTCTCTGAAACAACCTTAAAATAATAAGTCTCTTTATTTTTGTTCAAATAAATAATACATACAAAAATTATACAATATACATTGTATAATTTTTCTATATGATTAGGAATAATTTTTGGGTGTTAATATATTCGATAGAAATTACTGATTGAGTTTTAATGGCAGTATATTCATATTGAAGCCCTATAGGGCCTCAATATGAATATACTACCATTAAAACTTCTTATTAACTAACTGCTGCGGCCCAGCGACCCAAAATGAGTGCTGGCCTTCGAAACGAGATTACTCCACTCCTTTCTGTTCGGCGCTGTCTCCTGTCAGTCATAGGCGTGAATCTCGCTCAGACCAGCCTCCACTACGTCACTCCAGCGATAACTGGGCCGACCGACTGGTCGCCGTCCCGTTGGTCTGCCCAGATAGGCTCTTTTTACCGCGTGATCCTCCCCCATTCTATATAGGTGGATAAGACAGCGCGAGTAAATAAATTATCTGGATGTCGATGTTTTAAGATTAGCTTTCGAAATTGAACAAATGAACCAAACCTGCTATAGGGTTCACAACTTACAAAAAAATGTATGAGCCATCTGTGACTCCACAAATTAGGGGATATAATAATTTATATTAAGGCTCTTGGTATTATAAATAAGTAGTAGCTTCTTTTAGCACTACAGTTGCGTGTTTACTTCATTCACAAAATAAAAACTAAGTTTCTGCGAAGTATGTGTAAATGGCTAGTTTGGAAGTTTTGTAACATATTTATGCAATAATTATAATACACCAAATTCCATGAAAATCAATCAGTTCAGTCCCAATTATGTAAAATAGGAATGAGCCGATAGCCAAACTCAATTTGACGTTAATCACCTTATTATGGATGATTCGCCTGCAACTTGGTCCTGATTGGACAGGAAGTTAATAAATTGTGACGCCATAACTTTGTACGCTCGTACAAAATCTACACTGACGGACTCATAAACTGCATCAAAGTAATAGACGACTGAAATAAATATTTTAACCAAGTATGCAAACTTTCTATACAGATTTAAATTGAAACCTCTAGATTGGTTCGTGTACTTTAAAACAGCGTAGGGTCATATCCTTAAGTTTAAGTTTGTGTACTGGAAAGGACCTTAAGACTTTTTTTGAAGAAAAAACAGAAATTTAAGGAAAATTGGTTTAATTGAAAAATTGGTTTTAACAATTGACACAAACTTTATGCAAGGGTTTATTTATGTTTTAATAAGGTGTATTACCTTAACGTGCCCTTATTACGGATTCTAATCGGTTCCGCATAGATTTTATTAGGGTTATTTAAAAGATCTTGCGGAATATTGTCCCATTCTTCTGAAAGTGCTGCCACTGTCGTGGGCAAAGGGTTTCTCGCATATACAGCTCCTTTTAAATTTTCCCAAACATGCTCAATGGGATTAAGATCCGGGCTGCGTGCTGGCCAATTCATTGTACGTATCCCAACCTCTTCGCAATATTGTCGAACTTGTGCAGCAGCGTGCGGCCGGCATTATCCTGCATTAACGTAAAATTTTCGCCTGTGAATCCCATGTAAGGCACCACGTGATCTTCTAAGATCTCTGTTATGTAGCGATGTGCAGTCAAACCCCCTCTATTACCGATTTTGACGGACCATGTCTATGAACACAACTTCTGTTCGCCCGTTCATCGATATGCCACCCCAGACCATACATGAACCGCCTCCAAAAGGAACACGCTCCTCAATGCAACTTTGAGCATATCGCTCCCCACGTCGACGATAGACTCTTCTGCGACCATCTGCACCATATAAACATGTCCTACACTCGTCCGTGAACAATACGGAGGTCCATTGCTCTTCTGTCCAATTTAGGTGATCACGCGCAAATCTTAAGCGAGCTTGTCTGTGAGCTACAGACAACTTTGGACCATTTGCTGGTCTAAAAGGGGTGATATCCGCTTCCTTTAACCTTCTTCTTATTGTTCGTGCATTCACGTTTACTCCACGCACTTCATTAAACTCTGTTTTGATGTTAACAGACGTGAGGAAACGATTTCACAGGGAAGTTGTAACAATAAATCGGCCATCACGACCGGTGGTTGCTCGAGTCCTGCCTGTACCACGTCTCCTTCTGTAAGAACCTGTCTCCACAAACCTTCTTTATATTCTAGAAACCGTAGACTGGTTTAAATTTAAATTTCTACCAATCGTTCGTTGATCCAAGCCCTCCCGCACCAATGCTACAATTTGAGCCGCTTGTTCGGACGAAGTATCCATATTATGGTTCAAAAACTCTCGATGAGTTAAAAAACTAACCCAACAATTCTTCTGGTAACAATAATTCAATTGACAAAAGAATAAAAAATCAATGAGAATCAATTTAAAACTTTGCTATAAATAACACGCAAATCTGATACTACGAGTAAATTTTCTTTTCCCGGCTATATTCATTTGTTTTACTGCAGTTCTATTTTTAAATTTTCCTTTTTTTTGAGATTAAGAGCCAGTCTCTCCATATTTATATAATTTAATCTAAAAAGTTTGCATACTTATTTAAAAAAATCATTTCAAAGTAATCCTGAACTTTGATGCAGTTTATGAGTCCGTCAGTTTATAAGCCTGCGACGTTTTCTAATATAATAAAGTGTCTGGGTAGATTTAAATGACCACCCTAACTCTACATTATACTGTTATAATTTTATTGTTATGTTTGTGCAAGGATGTATATAATAAAAAAAGAAATAATGTATATAAATTGTATAAGACGCGGCGCGTAAAAGGTTTGCCGCCACGCCTCCACCGCTTCCAACAAAAGCTACTCGTGGTCGATTAATTAATACTACGAACTAGGCGAGGATAAGTATGAGTCGCTGTAATTGAAGTGAGAGAGGTTCTCGTCGATAAACCTGCGCACCGCACGGCTAAAAGCTGATTAATGTTGATTTGAAGTCAGTAGCTAGACTTCAAATTCGAAAGAAGTTAGTGCTGCCTCCGTACAGGCATTGTGTAAATTTATTTAAAGTCAGTACAGCGCTACCAACTCTGATTGACTTCAATATGCCCAATTGAATATTTTGAAGTCAGTCTGCCCCCCAGGTCAGTAGCTGGAATATAGATCAGCCTTTATACCCAACTTGGCTAATTGTGGGTAGAGGTTGGGGGGGTGGACTGACAGGAAATATTGTGCTGTGCAGTTTTATTTTCTAAAAATGTGTAAAATTACTCTAAAACTAGTTGTAGGATTTTTTTTTGTTATAAATGTTGAACTGTGTGTTCAAATGTGGCCTTTCCAGTTGTCATAAAAACTGTTGAATGGCGTCACTTGATAACCTACGATTCAGTTGAGCCATATGTTAACTGAAGAAAATGAAAAAACTATGTACCTTATCTAAGACCTGGCTTAAAGGCCTAACTTTCAAGCTATAAACCCAAACAATAATTGGCTATTTGTGCATTTGCAGACGAATACTTCCTATCAAACGTGAAGACTGTGGACGAGGTGACGGAGACAATGCGTGCGCGCGTGAGTGGCGGCGCGGGCGGCGGCGGGGTGGGGGTCGGGGGGGCGCGGGCGTTGGACGCCGCCGTGGGAACGTGGCCGGGGCTGAGCGTGGCGGGGGGCGCGGGCGCGTGCCGCGGGTGCGCGCGCCCCGCCGTCGCGCGGCTTCTGCTCTACGGCCAGCCGTACAACCCGGCCACGCTCGAGGTGGTGCAGCCGGACGCGAGGCTCGCGTACGAAAAGGTGCCTATAATATGTAACTGACTTACCGGAAAGCCCTTCGTTTTATAAACAAAACTTAATATGCGCTAAGACCACACGGCAGAACTGAAATCTTCATCAAGACAAAAGTATAACAGTGACGCGTTGACTATATCTCTCTCGCTCCCTTAGTCATCTTGAATCGACTTTACCCGAACGAGCGGTGCATAACCAAGCGTGATGGCTGTCTCATTCAATACCCAAAAAATAAAGTGCTCAGAGTGCCTAAAGAAGTTTTCACTTCAAAAAATTTAATATGAAATAGTTAATCCCTATTATTAATATTATAAATGCGAAAGTAACTCTGTCTATCTGTTCCGTTTTCACGGAAAAACTACGGGACCGATTTGGCTGAAACTCTGTATATATATATATATATATATATATTCAATGCTGAGGATGAACATAGGATACTTTTTATGCCAAAAAATGGTATAGTTTCCGGAATAAAAATATCACAGAAAAACTATTGGACCGATTTGGCTGAAATTTAGTTTGTATGTAATTTTTAATACCGAGAGTGAGCAAGGGATACTTTTCATCCTGGATAATGAGATTGATAGGTAAAGATTGTCCCAGAAAGTAGGATAGGTTTTTTTTGATTTGCCATTTTCGTAATTTTGGTCTTTTTTTGTTATTTATGTAGTTTTCATAGACGGGGGATAGATAAATTAAACTAGGACGGTTTGAAATAGAGGATGGAAGTTTGTATGAGTCCAATCATTTCTCAAGGTTATACTTGAGAAATGTACTGGTAGAGAAGTGGACTGTAATTGTCTCCCATAAAAACTGTCATCTTCTATTTCAACCCGTTCTAGTTTTATCTATCTGTAAACTACATAAATGACAAAAATGACCGAAATGACCAAATTGACGAAAATGGCAAATCACAAAAAAAAACCTGTTCTACATTCTGCGGATCTTTACATAAATCTATCCCATTATCTGGGCTAAAAAGTACCCCTTGTCTACCCTCGTTATTAAAATTACATATATACCGAATTGCAGCCAAATCGGTTCTGTAGTTTTTCCATTAAAGTGTAACATACAGACAGACAGAGTTACTTTCGCATTTATATTATTAATAGGAATGTACACGTGCAAGGCGACATCGGCCGAATAAACCCTTATTTAATGTATGTATGTGTCTGTACATTGAAGCTATTTAAAAACAACTGCTGGAATAGACTAAACGACGGAGAACATGATGCAATTTTTTTTAGATTTCTTGTCTGTTTGTTCGGGATTCACGTAAAAACTACCGGGCCAATTTAGATGCGGTTTACGCTGATCGACTGCAAATGCTTAGACTCAAAATCTTCGCTACTTTTATCCCAGGAATCCTGCGGGAATTTTTCTGGGACTGATTTAAAATGGCCAGATTGAATAAAAAATATCGAATTCCAATGCTATTTTATCACTGATCGATAGCAAATTTTATGTAATAAAATGTGTGAAACTTTGTATACCGGAAGTCCCGGGAACTGTTTGAGTGCAAAAAAATTAGCGTATTCCGACAAAGTTTCCACTAAAACAATAGCTTATATTCTTTTTCAAGTGATGCGATACTTTATATTTCGGAAAACCCGCGGGAATTTTTCCAGGAGTGCTTTAAAGTGGGTACTATACATAAAAATTGGCTGATTCAGATCCGATTGATACTAAAACAATATAATCCGGGATTTTTTTATATTTCCCGGGATTTCCTCACGTGATATAAGGACTTGCTTGATATGATAGTGTTTATGTTTATTAGACATATTTCGTCGTCAGCCATTCACAGTCCACTGTTGGACGTAGGCCTCTCCAAGTCGGCGCCAGACATCTTTAATAGATTTAAATATGTATGCCTTTAGTAACATTATCTTATTCCAGGTTTTTACGGGAACCTTCGGAATTAATTTACTTTTATATAAAAAAATAAAATAATATAGTGGTAAAATAAATTTAATATACGATATCTCTCAAGTGTGGACGAAGTCGTGGGCAAATCCTAGTATTAAATAGTGCTCCAAAGTTGTAATATATAATTTTATTGCAGGAATTCCTCGTGTGTGCAACGTGTTGCGGGCGAGTGCAATTGTATTCTAGAATATCGCATCAGAAATATCTCATGTATGCTGAGTGCAGTAAACGGGTCGCCGAGAAGAGAATGCAGAATCCTAGTAAAGACACTACGGCCATTCTGAATGAGTTGTTAGCAGACGAGGTTTGGTTATCACAGGTAAAAAAGTCTGTTTTTAAAATAATGAATTCCAGCACTGGAGTCATAATTTGTATTGCTAACATAAGTCTAAGTATCTTAAATTCGTCTCCTTTCCAATTTAATCACTAAACCTAACTGAACAATTCAATAATTAATATAAATAATCCATGGAACAAATTTTATTGGGTGTTTCTCTTATGAAATCAGAAAATAGGTTATCAATAACATAAGCAAAATTAGCAAGCTGTTAGTGTGAAGTAGTACTGGGACAACTAGTGTACTCGCTCCAGTACTGGATAGCGGTTAACAAATAAAGTTTAATAATAATCAGGAAACAAAGTACATTATACATATGTTCCCCAAAGCTAAGAAAAATAAGCTGGTGTTATGAGTATACTATGGACAACTCAGAGTTATGACTATACAATGGATATTATCCTAGAGTCCTAGACTAGAATAAATAACGGAAAGTTCGCTTTCAAAGTGTACCTTGCAGTAAATCAAATGTAGGATATTTGCGTTTCATTAAACTAGGCAGGCCAATGCTTAAACTAATATTCTACGAGTAATAAACAAGTTATACTGTTAAAATATAAAAATAAATCTGTTTCTATTTTGTTGCAGTTGTTCCGCGATGTACGGCACTCTTGGGCCGAAGCCGAGTCCTGGGAGCGCAAGATGCGGCACGCCATGTCCCGTCAAATGATATAACAATAAGGCACGTTATTCAGAGGCATGGCGTGAACAAACTCTTCTATCAACAACCAAGTAAATGATTCACCATTTCTGACAATCGCTGCTGAGTTTTTTGATAATTAATTTTCGATGTTTGAATAACATATACAAAATATAAGAAAAATTGTATTTATTGACTACTTACAACTGATCCCTTTAAGTTAAATAATGGAAGAACACTAGTAATAACAATCCTTGTACAATATTCGTCACCTGACTTTGTACAGAGTACTCGGCGCCTGACTTTATACAGAGTACGCGGCACCTGACTATACATAGTACCGGCACCTGACTTTACACATAATATCCGGCACCTCATTTTATACATAGTACCCGGCACCTGACTTTGTACAGTACTCGGCATTTGTTATGACACGTTTATCTATCTTCGGTTCGGTAATATTATTTTTTTATTTAGCTGTCAATCGCTGACATGTGATGTCATCAGCCGTGTGACAGAGAACACTACAATACTAGGATAGTCAACCTTATTTGTACTCCTCACTATCTGAATGTGCCATATCAAATGCCAAGTACTTTTTGTATTTTGTTCATTGTATGTCACTACTATCAATATATCATAATTTTACATACATAACATCATTAGAAACATCTATTTTGTTCTGATACATTGCTTCAATATGAACGTGATTAAAAAACTTGTACTCAATTTTCAACTGATTTGTTTTAAATACAACATTGGTTCAACATTGCTGGAAGTTGTTACTGGTGTTTTTCGATATACAAAACCGAGTTATGAATAGCCTGTGGCGCCCTTTGTTCTACAGTAAAATATACGATTTAATGGTTTATTCATAATTATGTTCGGTTCTTCTTCCATGTTTAAGAATTATTTAACATACTATGTGCGGCGGTCAGAAAGGTAAAGCAAATCGCCATACTTGTGTCGATGCATCAGTAGTGGACAAAATTCAATTAGATTGAATTTAGTTTTTGAACATTTAGCTATTCTCGTAATCAGTTTTTAATCATTAAGCATTAAAAGTCTACAGATAAAACACACAGTTTGAGTTAAATATATTGACAAGTCTAGATTAGCTGCAGTGCCTTCTTTGTAACTGATTTTTATCGATCTTCCATGGATATTTCGTCTCAAATATTGATAGATTATTATTAATTAACTTTTATTGTACACCAATACAAAAAAAAAATTCTCTGAACGTGCACAAACGCATCATACAACATCAATTTTTGCAAAAACCGTGCTGCATAATCTTTATTTTAACTTCTTCCTCTTGACCTCAAATCATATACATGATTTACACATCGTAACTCACAATCATTTTTGCCCCCAGAAAACTATTAGGTTCTTGAAGCTCACAGTTTATCGATGTAACTCATTTTGGCTTACGGCATTTTATGAAGGGTAGTAGTCAGAGGTTCAACACAAGTTAAAAGTTATTTGTTCGAAGACTCACCGACACGGTGCTAGCGTAGCAAATGGAAATAATATGAATTTAGCAGCAGTTATAAACAGAGTGAATTATGCCGACTAGGCATTTAAAAATCATATATAATTGTAATCCATATTGATGTTTGTCTGTTATAATAATTTTAAAAAATGCACTATAGCAAAGCGGTAGTCTTCCATTCCTTCTTTAATTTATTATCCTGCTCAAATAATTTTTGGCATTGTTTTTAACATTTTTCTACTTCCTATCATTCATTTATCTTTTTAATGGACACCTTTTGATACGCTGAAATGGTCCTCCTTAACTTCTACCTTCCATAAGGCATTTAAGGAATTTCCTTTATAAGGTAAATTACAATTTAGACATCGACATACTCACTCACTAAAGCTTCCAACGATAAATGCCCTACCATGGAAGAATGATTAATACTTTGTTACATCTCTCTACTGCCGACTGATTGTAATTTTATGCACGCAACATCTGTGGAAACTTATTGAGTATAAGGGGATCTGATACCGTTTAAATATATGACATCAAAAAGAAACTCATTGAAGACTTTTAATTTTCTACTGATTTAGTCTCAAAAAAATTATGTTCTAGAAATGAAATATTGTTGGAATTATTTTTGGTGGTTTTCTGTATGACAAACAGATCGTGCCGCCTTGTAGTAAACAGTCAAAATGTTAGATTTATATTTTTTCTAAGTTACGTATTTTCCCGAGTGATTCTTTTTTATTAGGCAGACGACCCACCTAATGAAAAGTGGTTATTGTCGTCTGCAGACGTTGGCAACACCATTGGCGTAGTCAACAAGTTCACAGGTGGAGTTGACGATGAGATAGACATATCAGACAAGAGGATTGGGTTAAGGGAATGTAATGGGATAGGAATAAGGGATAAGAGGTGGTCGAAGTGGGCCATCGGAACGTTCACTCATCATACTACACATTAGCTCAAGGCTACCGTTTTACGCCGATATTATTTGAGAGCGTGGTATCACATGATTCCAGCATGGCTGTACCGTGTCAATCGCCATTGGCATTTCCAGTATTTTTCCATATCCCTTCCTCTACTTTCCTATTTCTATATTTCTTGTAATATATGATTAACAAGGCTACAGCTATTAGCCCCCTAATAAAATTAAATAAGAGAAATCGTATTTGAATAGGTTGAAATTTAGCTATAGCTGTCATTGAATGTCTTGTCTACTACTAATGCATTGTATGCATGTTGGAGGGAGAGTTCATCCTTATAATAAATTTGTTGGTAATGTCATGAAATGGTATGTTCACGGGTTTACGAGATTTACTCGTATATTTGGACTTAAAAACGTCCAATGAAAGAATTGTCTCTGAATACAAAATTCTGCGTAAAAACCTCGCGTAATTGTGCAGTGATTAAAAATAAGTGAACACTTTAAATTTCATTTTATACTATCTGTGAAATAAGTGATATATGTATGTATTTATTTCGATTATATTGCTTTATTTTTTATAGTATTTAGTGATTTATGAAATGGGGCAGGATCTATTGTAGTTTTATTTTGCGTTATTACTATAGTCATTGGAAAATGTATCTCATTGAATCTGATTGGCTGTTACTTAGTTATTCTTTTATATCCGGTGCCATTATTATAAACTATACTTACGAAAAATAGGTTATAATATGATTAAAATACCATTCATTCGAAGGTTGAACTACATTATTATGATGTAGAGTGTCGTGATACCCTCTGGTTTGTGAAGAGTGCACATTTTTCTATGGTGTCTGAGTGACTTCGTGTTAATATTAGGTAAAACTAGTTTTTCCAAATCGAAGAAAGAAAGTGGTTGCTTGCATTAAAACTCTGTTTAAGGAAACCGTGCACTGGGACGCGGTAATTCGTTTGCAGACATTCGGACATGATATCATGCGCTTACCTGTTACAAAAAATTTCGTGACCGACGCCTATAACGTTTTTGATATAGCAACAATAAATAAACAGCAGAAACAAAATCAGGTAATTGTAACTCCGAATGTAACAGATCGTGACTTTGTTTCACATGGGTGAAATTGCGTTGATACATCACTAGTTCAGGCGTTTTTAAGAGCGAGTTTGGTGATCACTAGTGATGGCTTTTGAAGTATATGGACGCATCGCATACGCCGCAACCAAGTTTTTTTTTTAATACAACATTTATAGCTTTTGGAGAATCGTTCCGATTCAAGTCCTTTTTTGATAACAATAAGAGCGCTAATCATTGAATTGTAGTCAAACATAAATGATCTAGCACTAGCTTAAAAAACCTGGTAGCGATCAATGATGCGCGTTGGACAATCAACCGCCAACAAAGAGAATTGCCCTAAAACACTTTCGATTTAGATACTGAGTTTAATGAAGGCATATTATCTATTTATGGTTATGAAAAATCTACTTTGTTACATTTGTTTTTAACTGGGACCAGACATATTGACATTATAATAATGTGATTCCACTTTAATCCTTATCACCCCAAATAATATAACTACTTAATTGGTAAATAAAATCTAAGGAGGTTCATGTTAACTTTAAATTATACAAACAATATTTGCTGTGCTTTGTGATAATAATTGAATTTGATTTCAAGTGAAGGTTGAATTTCGGTAAAGCAAAGATAAGTCTTCATCAAAACAGTATTTCTTGCCCAATATATGACGTGCAAGTTTGATATATAGGTAATAATTAGTAACATATTTTCATTTGTCATGATGGACTGACTAAATAAAGAATTGCATGGGACTACAGAACATTGAGTACTTTTGCGTCTATAAAAAATATTTTGTTCACACAGAAATAGGATTATATATATTATTATATATATATTATTATCTTTGTGTCAATAGCTACCGCCCCCAAGCCTCTTCCACAACAATGATCGTTTCTATATTTTTTAATTTTATTCAAGTCTGATTACCGTCCCCATTAATCGTAAATCATATATCATTGTTATAATTATAAACCATAAATATCGGGACGATCTATCTCACTGAACTTGGCAGAACGTCTGAATTATAGCTAACTAGCGGTCCCGGCTGACGTTGTCCTGCCCTGAAAAAGAAAAAATCTTGGACCCGATTCCAGTGCTAGTTCTACCGGTTCCAATTGTGAATTTAAACCATCCGGGACCCACTAAAACAGACATAAAATCGCAACAAAATCCGTAGTCGTTCTCATGTTATGCGGCGTACATGCATTTCTACGACTCATTTTTATTTATATAGAATTAACCTTCGCTTGGGAAATACATCTCATCACAATTTATTGGTTTTTATAACTAGTTCTTAAATTAAAAATATATTTATATAATTTATATAATAGTATCCTGTCTTCCCGAAGCGGGCCTTTCCAAATATAAAATTGATAAATTGTTACAAAAAATTTCATACTTTTTTCAATACAAAACTACCTTTACAAAATCTTGATATACTTATCTATGAACGTTTTTGGAACTCGATTATGTGCATTTCCTGGTTTTTGTGATGTCTTAATTAGTAATTATATTAAGGCCTAAACATGAAAAGAAACAAAAAATAAAAACTGATATTTTGGGAATAAATTGGATATATCGCATCATTTGCCTTGTTAATTAAGTACGTATCAATTTATTATATAAAATTTATAAATATAGTAAAATAAGGTGCAGTTGTACACATTTTTTTATATATTTATAATAATTTTCATCTTACTGTCCGTAATAAAAATCAACGTTAAATTCATACCAGTTAGTTCAATAATAATAATTTTAGTCTGCATCAAACTTATAGCATCTCCAAATTAGCTGTAGAAGGCGCTGTGAACAGAATTTGTATAAAAACTCCTCATCGGTTACTTTTCTCAGCTAAACTGTCATTTAGAACAGCCTATAAAGTTTGACACGAACCTTGGAAGAAGAATACTAAAGCTATGTTATGACTGATTTCAGTTTAAAGTGTTTTAAATACGTTACGTTAAATACACGTTGATTGAAAGTTTTGTGATTTTCTATAAAAACAAGAACGGACTAGTGGCGCCAACTGCGATTGCAGAATGTGTTACGAGTTACATTTTTACAGGACGATTGTTATTCCTTCCACGCATTATATATCTAAATTCTCTATATCTTTGTATAAAATTTTGCTATGATCCGCCATTTTATTGTCACACGTAGTAACTACACTAGATTTGACGATATATCTATCTGTCCATGGATTCGCCACAGTTAACGGGTTTTGTTTTTTATTTATTTTCTAATAATATGTTTACATTCATATACCTACATAAAAACATATTCGACTGTGGCATAGAAACCTCTTATGGGTTTGTTAGAATGTTAGTTTTGATGTCAGTTACAAATTTTGACAATGGCGCTTCACTTGGTGGATATTTCACTAGTTTGCTCAAAACCAACCATGTGTAGAGATAGTTTATTTCCTTCATTTGTACAAATAACGCCAAGAGGCCATCCACAAATTACGTCACATGAATTTCAAGATTCTTTGACTCCTCCCCCGTCCTTATCACAGCTGGACACATTCGTGAGACCCCCCTACCTAATGTGACATGACATATTTTTTAATTTTACATCAAAAAATTATTCAATTAAAACAGCAGTTTCGTAATTAGTTTTATTTCAAATTGTATTATTTTTTTAATAATTTAAACACTGCTAATAAAGATAGCGTTTTGAATATACTATAAATATTTTGAAGTTTTTCGTTAATAGTTCAAATTTTGTGTTTTAAAGCGTAAATATATTAGATTTTGTATTGTGACTTCACGAAATGTAGGACCTCCTTCCACCCCTCGTCAAACTTCGTCGATCCCCTCCCTCGTTTGAGTTCTTTGCTCATTCAGTCCATGTGTAGGTGGCATGTTTGTGATATTTGCTAATACATCATACAGCAAATGTTGGTCAAATACCTACAGTGACAAATACGCTAGCCAAGTGAGGCGCCGCCATAAGAATCTTAACTATCACGCCTAAACAAATACTCTTGGTTGTTATAGATTAAAAGTATCTATAACAAGGATTTAATACATATATTTGAATACTCAGTTAAAATTACCTCAACTGAATTTTAAATAGGTACCTAACAACAACTTCACATCAACTTGATTATGTTAAGAATAATAGCAGTTTAATAACATGTTACAATCGTTTTGTAATGTAAAATATTATATTGGAATACGATTTATTTACCTTGAACATTTTTTAGTTGAAAATATTATGACTAAAATGTCAGTTTGATCTGCCCCGCTTGAATTGCCAGCCATTAGTTTTATATAATAAAATGCGTATGATTATTTAATAGTAGGTATTGTTTCTTTCATTGACTACAAATTGTGTCTTACAATTGATTGTTAATTCTTAAATAAATGACATAATAGGGCCAGACGCTAGTAAAAAAGTTGTACATTCCTGAACAGCACATAATGGCCAACTTATGTATTTTAAATCACAATTTACGCTTCCTAAGCTGTAATGAACAAAATGGAACGATAATATGATAATTATATTTCTACTTTAAAATAAGTACACGATGAGAGGATATTTTGTATAATTGAGTTAGGTTGTATAGGCTATAGTTTGTATAGTTAATAATGACGCTACACAAAATGTAGTTTATTATTTTATAAGTAGCTAAATAGGATTGTAAAAATTAACAGGTTCTGTCTGGTATTAAAGTTAACGACTTTATTTATTTCGTTCAGTTTGGTGGTGTAAGTTGGTTGGGTTTCCTTTAAACCATGCTGTATTAAGACGACGTACTGAATGGCAATTTATTATAACGAATAAAATCTTTCACTAGCAAACGAAGTTTAATTTCTTGTTTTGTGTAATCGTATGTACATAGATAACGTTTTTTTACTAGCCTATAAATTATTTTAAAAAAAGTCTCGGCTCCTAAAGACTGGAGTTTACTGCTTAAGTACGATTGTGAATATATAGTAGGCTAAGAGGGTAAATAAACGCATGTCTTATAATACTGAAAGTAGGTACGTATGTATTTTTAACTTCACTGCATATGAAAAGAAAATCCGTCTCAAAACGTCCTAAATGTCCTTAAAAAAAAAAAAAACAAATATGCGCGGCGACAGCGGCCGAGTAAGACAAGCTCAATGTAAGAAAGAAAGAAAGGTAAACATTAACATGACATATTTTATAGATTAACACTTAATTAATTGTAATTTTCCTTCATACTACTTACTATACCTAATAGTTAAATTATCTTGTCGTAAATGGTGGCAGGGTAGCGTAATGGCTAGCGCACGCGTCCCAGACTCAGAGGGCGCGGGTTCGATCCTGGCCGGAACGCATGCACCTCTTAGTCAGTTTTCTGATCTAATGTGCATATTGTTACAATTACCATGTGCTAACAACGGTGAAGGAAAACATCGTGATGCAACCTGCACATCGAGATAACCGATGTGTCAAACCTGCCAAGCCGCCTTGGACAAGCGTGGCGGGGTATACTGTCTGTTCCCCTATAATGGGAGGCCCGAGCTCAGCAGTGGGACATTAATAGGCTGATATTATTATATTATAAATGGTGGCAGCTTTGTGGATAAAGGGAGCTCACGTCCTCATTCAGTTCCAATTCAGGCAATAGAACATGCACCGCTTAGCAAGTCTGCATATCGTTACAATTATGCATGGTACCCAAGTGTATCATTTTTAACCGTAAAATGGCGCTATAAAACTTAAGGCCGGCGACGCGCCTGGTGTTACAAGTTTAAAAGCGACGATGAACGGTGAACACTGCATTAGATGAGCTGCCAGCTTGTATCATAAAATAAAAAACCTTTATTTTTGAGGGCTTGTATCATAGAATATAAAATCTTTATGGTTTGACACCGTCGAGCTTCCTTGCCCAGTCAGGGATAGCCACTAAAACCCCTGGGTGTTCAGTCCTACGCCTTACGCCAGGACTACGGATAAATGGGATTCCCAACTCCGCGGAGCTTTCACGCCCACTTTAAGGGTGCTTATTTATTTAAAATAACTGAACAGCATCAAACAAATTCTCCAGTGTTAGGTAACTTATTCAAAATAAAACAATTACTGCGTCATAGAATACTTTTAATTTGTTTGCACACAGCCTCTATTGAGAACATTTTCAAAGATAGAAGTCTCCTAAGGCGACTGAAATCTGTCGAATATCTTTTGATAAAATGTGAACGAAAATAGCTCTGCATGTGCGTAAAGAAACCTGGTTCCAAAGCTACTTCCGTTGGATTTCAAATCAAAATCATTCTATTTTAATTGATATGGCTAGGTTTAAAAAATTCTAAAATCAGATTAAGACTAAGGTAATTATGGTATTGATAAGTTATCATTTCAATACAATTATAAAATAAAAAAAAATTTAAAAAGCGTTTTTTTCTGCAAATAATTATAATACTTTGATGACAACTTAATCATAGTTATAGTACAAGCCATACTATGGCCTCTTCAGATTGGCTGCAGAAGATTGCCAAACGTGATTTTGTACATAAAACGTCTATTGCACAGCCGCCTGTAGCTAGAATTAGAAGAGGCTATAGTTTGACGCAGACCATATAAACAATGTAAAATGAGCCATTTGAACAGTAAAAGGATGAACAAATTTTGGAAGGGGTCCCAAAAGACAATTACACGAGTTGTGTGCACATCTCCTGTACTTAAATTATCACGAGGACGAGGCACGCACGAGGTACCGAGCGCCACGCGGCGGCCGTGCGGCGGCGCGGGCGGCCCGCGACGCGCCGCCTCACTCAAGTCACTTGCGTGACATAAACCTATACAAGAATCTAGAATTACGTAACTTATTATAATTGCATATATAATACATCTAGAGTAACTTATTTTTTATTCTGTTTTAACTTTTAATGTTTTACTTTTTTTTTGATATTTTTCAATTATTTTTATACCATAATCTCTCATCTGTTGTTACCACAGCGTGTTGTTGCCGGTGAAATCTGCCTTTCACGAATGATTTAGTCCATTAGATATTTATATAGCGGCTAAGCCGCATTCACCGCGGCACACCTACGAGATCCACGTGAACTAGTCGACGTTCTCCGGTTTGCGGGTGTAGTGGTGCGGGCGCGGCTGGCGGGGAGCGCCGCGCGGTCCACCGCGCGACCCGCCCCTACCACGCCCCTTCAACCCACCCTGGTAAATTTGACTGTCAGTGTAGCGGTCGCGTCCCCCATTCTCATTTTGTTGGTAGCCGTCGCTAGCATCGCCGTTGCCATAGTATCCATCCTCTCCACTTCTATTCTGGTACGAATCCTTGCTGTGCCTGTTCTGATATCCATCATACTGTCTATTCTGGTAGCCCTCCTTATTGGACCTATGCTGGTAGTCGCCTCCGTGCCTGCCCCGGTACCCGTCGCCGCTCTGCCTGCCAGCCTGGAAGGCGCCGCGGCCGCGGTGGCCGTTGGGCGCGCCCCGCCCCCCTCCTCGACCAAAACGCCGGTACCGATTCTGGCCGTCACCCTGCGCCTTGCGGTCTCCGCCGTCTTCCCGCTCAGGACTCCGGCTCTCCTTCCAGTCGTCGTCAATCTTGTCTTCCGGTGGGGTAGCCGACGGCCGTCGATCGTCGGGTTGCGCGGTGGGCGCCATCGGAGGGGGTACGGTGGCTAGAGACTGCGGTGCAGGTGCGGGCGCTGGCACAAGTGTGGGTGGTGGCGGGGGCTGTACTGAGGGCATGGGCACCGGTGCAGGGGGGAACGCCGCGTGGTCGGGGTGTGGCGGGAAGTGTGGCTGTGGTGGCATTGGTAGGGCGCCGGTTTCAGGCACGCGTCCGGCCGGCAGCTGCACAAAGTGCTGGTTCGTAAATGTCTGGGTTGGAATGGGCGCAGGGGGCGACGGTTGGTTGGCGATCGGTGGGGGCTGGGGTGTACCCACGGGGCTATCGATCTCAGACTCTTGAAGGAAAAAGAAATTCTGTGAGCCTATAACTTCCGCGATAGGCCTCTGTTGAGGATACTGCTGGGCAAAGTATGCGTGCTCTACCTCCTGAAGTGTGATAGGTGGAAGGGGGCGCAGAGGGTAGGCGGGAGCTGGCACTACTGCGGGTGCTGGGGGCACGGGCAGCGCCCCCGCTGGCGGGTACACGGGCGGGGCCTCTTCGGCAGGCCCCTCGTCTACCGGCTCCGGCGTCTCCTCTTCCACGGGTGCGCAGACCTCTTCCGCCTCAGCAACCACCTCCTCCACAGTGCGATCGAAATATCCGCACGCGTGCACTGCGCCAATTATCTCTTTGATTCGTGTGTATGTGGTGCCTAGGATCTCCTTGGGTTTGCCATCAATTATGGCATATAGGTGCTCTGCAGCTTTGATGGTTTGTGTGTGAAAACCAGGCTGACCTTCTTCATTAACTTCATGTTTAGGTGTCACTTCAGGATATCTGTTAGAGTGAATAGGGAACAAATTAAAATATGACTTCGTCTATTCACAAATATACATGTCTTGTCCAATCAATGCAAACTTTTTTTTGATAGATTTTATATCCTAAAGCTCAGTTCAAGAGGAAATGGTAGAATTTCTCTCTCTCTCTCACTGTGTGTGATAAATAGTACATTGTTACGCGAGAGGTGAGTGACCTATTTAGACATGAGATGATTTGGCGCACGAGCGTAACGAGGGCGCTAATAATTCAAGTTCTTAAATAGGATTTTCACCTGAGGTTAACACTCTGCTTTTCATTTAAAATATGAGAAAAGTAAATAAAAAGTGATTAGTTAAACAAACAACTACTTCTCTAATAAAATCAGGCGTTAAATCCTATCTAAATCTGATGAAACGTCATCCCATACGTCACACATGAAACATCAAGTAAATTTTTTTGTGGCTTCTACTAGCCAGTATTTTTTTCACTGATGATAGTAAAAATTTAGCTCAAATTTATGTAAATTAAATAATAATTTAGAGAAAAGTAATTTATAAGTATCAAATGATGTTACAAAATTGTTGGTATTTTTTTATTACAATTTATGACGCAATTTAACAGTGACCATAAAAAAAGTTGGGACATGAGTCACTTGTATTATATATGGTTCGCATAGTTTTCAAAATTTTTTGATAGCAGGGAGAATCATTTCCCAGGGAGGATAAGTGCTGTTTTCATCCCTGTGAGTAGGCAACTCCAAGCATACTTTCAGAATATGAGAAATGAAAAATATATTTGTTTCTCTGTTTGTTATGCTTTTAGAGAAAGACTATTGGACTGATTTGACTGAAATTTGGTATATATGGTATATATTTACATATATACCAGATTTTAACACTGAGGGAGGACAAGGGATACTTTTCATCCTGGATAATGGGACAGATTTTGGGATAGATTTATTTAAGTTTATCCCAGAAAGTAGGATAGGTTTTTTTTGTGATCTGCCATTTTCGTCATTTTGGTAATTTTTGTCATATTGATAATTTTGTTAATCTTAGTAATATTGGCCATTTTAGTCATTTGTGTAATTTAGAGATAGATAGACAGGGGATACATAAATAAAACTAAAACGGGTTGGAATAAAGGATGAAAGTTAGTAAGGAAGGCTTATCATTTCTCAAGTTTATAGACAAAAATTTATCATTTATAAAAAAATGTGATAGTAACTCGATCTGTCTGACTGTTAAACTTTCACGGAAAAACTATTAGGAGTATGGGATTGGTTTTGTTGTAAATTTCATTGAAGGTAAGTTATAGTACTGAAAATGGACATAAATACTTTTCATGCCGGGAGATGGGATAATTTGCGATATAAAATGAAGTGAATCTTCCAGGGGCAAATAGCACTAACATAAAAATTTAATACATTGTAATCCGTATTAACACCTGCTCTCTGAACAAGAGGTACGCACTTTAGTATATACTGTGAAAACGGTTTTTTTATAGATATACAGAAATAAACAACATTAATAAATGTGACATTTTAAAACAGTTTGGATGTTAAGTACTACTAGAGCTTTTCACTCATTTTATGTGTCTAGTACTAGTACTCCATTCTCCTATCTTATAGGTTTGCACATGTTCCAAAAATACCAATTTATAAATCCCTATTAATATTATAAATGCGAAAGTAACTCTGTCTGTCTGTCTGTTCCGTTTTCACGTAAAAACTACTGGACCCATTTGGCTGAAACTCAGTATATATATATATATTTTCGATGCCGAGAATGAACATAGGATACTTTTTATCCCGGAAAATGGGATAATTTCCGGGATAAAAGTATATTTGTCTCTCTGTTTGTTATCCTTTTATGGAAAGACTATTGGATATTGACTATGGACTATTGGATTGGATACATATGTAATTTGAATACCGAGGGTGGCCAAGGGATACTTTTCATCCCGGATACTGGGATAGATTTTGGGATAGATTTATGTAAAGTTTATCCCGGAAACTAGGATAGGTTTTTTATTTGTGGTTTACCATTTTCGTCATTTTGTTTATTTTGGTCAATTTGATCGTTTAGGTAGTTTTGGTAGTTTTAGTTGGTAGTTTTGCTATTTTCGGTAGTTTATGCTGGTAGTTTTGGTAGTTTCGGTTGTTTTGGTAGTTTTGGTAGTTTTGGTAGTTTCGATTGTTTTGGTAGTTGTGGTAGTTTTGGTAGCTGTAGTAGTTTTGGTAGTTTTGTTTTGTAGATTTGGTAGTTTCGGTAGATTTGGTAGTTGTGGTAGTTTTGGTAGTTTTGGTACTAGTGGTAGTATTGGTAGTTGTGGTAATTTTGGTAGTTATGGTAGTTTTGGTAGATTCGGTTATTTTGGTAGTTGTGGTAGTTTTGATAGTTGTGGTAGTTTTGGTTTGTAGATTAGGTAGTTTTGGTTGGTCGATTTGGTATATTCAGTTGTTATGGTAGTTGCGGTAGTTTTGATAGTTGTGGTAGTTTTGGTAGTGGTGTTAGTTTTGGTAGTTGTGATAGTTTTGTTAGTTGTGGTGGTTTTAGTACGTTTGGTAGTTTTGGTCGTTTGTGTAATTTACACAATATTTAGTTATATGAATAAAACTAGAACGGGTTGAAATAGGGTATTAAAGTTTGTATGGGGGACCAATCATTTATCAAGTTTATAGATATAAAAATCCATAATCTTTAAAAAAATGCGACTTTCACTCGATCTGTCTGTCTGAATACCGAAAATGGACATAGATACTATTCATCCCGGTAGATGGGATAGTTTGCGATATAAATTGAAGTAAATGTTCCGAGGGCAAATAGCACCAACATAAAAATACAATACAATATATCCTGTATTAACGCCTGCTCTTAAAGCAAGAGGTACGCACTAGAGTTTGACGCGCGGTGGAGCCGCGGGATCAACTCTAGTGTATTTATACATATAGAAGCCAATTTTAATGAAAATCGTGTTAAGTTGTAAATAATCAACAAATATTTATTAAATACTGGTGAGTTTATGAAATATAATTTAATAATAGCATCACAAGTGTAATAAATTTTATCCAAAAATAACAGGTTAGAAAAAATCCAAAATAAAATTACATTAAAGATGAACACAGTCACTAAAAACTAAGAGTCACTTACAAATCGTCAAGAATTTTTAAATCCTCTTCTGTCATCTTTACAGCTCCATTAGCTCCATTAAGAAAGTCATCCCGAGCTTCATTATTGCCCAATTGAGTTAGACAATCTAATATGAGTAGTACTTCACGTATTTTATTTGTATCTGCTGCATAGCGCACCCAAGCATCCTTAAAAAGATATTAATATTTTAATAAATGGGTGCCTACAGGTAGCTAGAAGAATATTTAAATCATTTATTCCCGTTTATAGCCTGTTCCTATATCTTTATCAACCGTTCATTTGCGTATCTATTAAAATTTGACATAAGCTCCATATAAATAATGTCAAAATTCAACCGATGGAAGGATAAGTGAATGAATAGTAAGGCATAGGAACCAGCCATTAGAGAAAATCAGCATGTAGAGTAATAATCACTTAAGCTGAGTTAAAATGTCAAATACATCTTTATAACTGAGAAATTAACATTTGTATAATTTGGTAGGATGGCAGTACTGTTTAGTTTATTCTCTCTTTCCTCGTAATTTTTATGACACTTAAAAAAGAGTACAACAGAAATTAAATTACATTGATATTTTATAACTTTATGTAAGCAATTCTTGATTATAATACAGCCTTGGTCAAAAGTATTAGTCACCCCCATGTAATATGTACAACTCATAAAATATTAAAGAAAAACAATTAATCTGTTAAACAATAGTCTGAATAGCAATGTTGATCGTTAATTTTAAACATAGGGTTATTTAAGTTACTATGAAACATCTGGTCCACAAAACGTCTCATAGGAGATTTTCGAAAAATATTTTAAAGTACTTGTTAAACTGCTAAAATTTTAAAATGGTCTCGTTATGCAATGCAATCTGCGCTTAAAAGGTTTGATGAAACTGGACCTCATACAAACAAAATAAAAACGGGTCGAAAACACGTGACCACAAGACTGCCGGGTCAGAAAACTTATACAGAACGAGGATCCATCCATCCCGATTGTGTGGTGGCTACAGTGAAACATAGCGGCAGCAGCAGAATTTGATTTGAGACTGTATGGTTGTCTGTAAGGTCGGTGAAATATTCGTTTGCGAAGGCTGCATTGGATATTCAAAATTATATAAATGTACTTGAAACTGTTCTGATAATGTTAACGCGCATTTTTGATGACACCTCCTTAATATTTTCTTAAGTTTTCGCGACTTGTATACATAATAAAACTACGTTTTAACGGTTTTAAGCGCGGTAATTTTATTTGATTTTGGTTTTTTCCGACGTTTCGACACCACCTTAGATGAAGTGAAATTCCAGCAAGGCAAAGGTCCATGTCATAAATCGGTGACATAGTTTAAAGGGGATACAGAAAGTACAACGAGGTGATTTTAGAAGAGATCTAATCCTTCTGGACTGAATGGCACAGTCGGCAAATCTTAACCTAATTGATCATCTTTGAGGCATATTGAAGTACAAGATACGGGAGCACAGTATAACGTCGAAAACAGCGTTCAGAAACAAGTAAAATGCCGTATCTGCATCTGAGTATACAGTATACCCGAAAGGATTGGATTGCTGCAGTAATAAAAGCCAAGGCTGGACCCATTAAGGGTAATATTGATTTGATTGTTTATGCATATTTACCTAGTCTTGCCATAAATATTGTAACAAAGAATTTTTTTTTACTATTGCAAATAACATTTATAAGTTTTACAGTATGTTTGTTAAATACATAAATATAAAACTATTTAAAATATAAAAAGCTTATTCGAAGTGGTCTCCATTGGCTGCAATACAGTCCTTTAAACGTTGAGGCCAGTTATCAATAGAAGCACGCACTCTTTCCATGGGAAAATTCTTCACCGCCAATTGTATGGATTGTTTTAGGGACTCCAAATTATCATGGCGTTTAGAGCAAGCCGTACTCTCTAAAACTGACCACAAATCATAATCCAGCGGATTAAAATCGGGACTAGACGACGGCCTGTCTTCAGCTCTGATGAAGTCCCAAACGTTCGTTTCCAACCAAGACTGCGTGGACCGAGCTTTATGACCCGGCGCCGTCTTGCTGGAAGGACCATTCTTGGTTATTGAACATGGTGTTGTTAAGGGGCTTAACTACCTTCTCAGGAATGGTATCTTGATACATTTGTGCCAATGTTTTGATACCTTTTTCACAAAAATATGGCTCAGTCACTCCTTCATAGCTAACACCCCACCAAACCATCACACAAGACGGATAATGCCCACTTTGCACTCTGTCGACTAATTGAGAAGCTTCCTTAGAGCTTTGAGCATAAATATGGTCATTTTGTTTGTTAAAATATTGCTCAATTGTAAAAATGTTTAAAAATGCTGCAAAAAAGTTTAGACGAAACAAGTCACGGGCTAAGTAAATGAAGAATAAAAGCTAGTACTACTAAATCAGTTCACATAACATTTGCATTGGTATATGGAAATTGTCCACCAGTAAGCTTAGCCTTAGCTTAGTATGTACAGTCGCGGTATGAACAGGTTCATCAACTCAAAGTCGACTTTTGCTTGCACAAGTACAAGAAACATTAGTGCCAATATTTCAATAAACTTATGTTTATAAAATATAGAAAGATGAAAAAAGAAAATTGTAATGTTGACAATTACAGACATTGAGATTAATAATAGGAAACAAAGAGGATATAATCACTCCACTTATCATAAATACCTATTAAAACTAATAAAAAGGTTTTACATTTCTAAACAATCTTCTTAGACAAGTAGAAAATCAATCAACTTTAATCTTAGTAATTTAAACTTATTGACAAACAGTTAAACTCAATTTTCTGTGGAACAGTCTGTTATGTGATTTAGTTTGAGAAGGTAACATGTGCTCACGGAACATTAAATGAATCAATTTATAACCACAGGTTAAAAACTATTAAAATGTTATATTGCTCATATGTGCGAAGCCAGTTAGAATATGCATCTCCAGCGTGGAACCCAATGTATCAACTATATGTAAAGCGTATTGAGGCAGTGCAGAAAAATTCCTTTGATATTTAGACTATAAATCTAGCCAAAATATAAATAGTTATCTTGAACGTTGTCAACACTACAATTTCCTACCTTTGGAGTACAGATGGAATGTAAATGATATTTGTTTTATACTTAATATAACTAGCGGCTTTATAGACTGTCACGAACTTCTTTGTAATGTTAGACTACACACTCAACAACTGGGTATTAGGCAGAGACAGTTGCTGTACCCTTTGCATTCACCAACTATAAGCAATATTCTTTCTTTCTCCGCAGCACCTCACAATTTAACGATCTAGCACTAAAATTGGACATTGATATCTTTGTAACTAAACCCAACACCTTTAGAAATATAATGAACAAATAATTTTTTCAAAGAAAACTAGTTTTTACCAAACTACTTAAGATGTATTCAAATTCAAATTCTCTTTTCAATCTCCATTATCTACCACACACACGCACATCTTCATCACTTAACCTGAGCAAGTCTATATGCTAAGGCTTGTAATTAGCAATACTTTTAAAGGGTGAGCCCCGATAGGGTGGAGGAGCGACATGGAATGCTCCTCCGTCTCAAAGAAAGATCTTCCAGCGAGGCTAATGTTGTTCCTCACAGGCCTAGGCCCATCTGTTATAGTTGAAATTTTATATATATTCTTTGTATGTTTCGGGAAACATTTGTGACATCAATTATTGCACAGTGCCATCTATTGGCTTGTAAGTGTTCCACTACACTATTTGTGTTGTTAATTTTTAATTCGCTATTTGTCTGTAAGCCTTACTAAAATAAGTAAAAAAAAAAAACAAAACTGGCAAACACTTTCATACCGTGACTGAACATTACAACACAGTGATAGATTGGAATACACTTGGACTGACGGCTGATGTGTTAGTCTCATGTGAAAACAAAGAGAAATTAGTTCAATATCACCCACCAAAACCTCTACTGGCTAATTTCTCAATAAACAACAAACTGCTCATCTATAAGATTATCCTAGTCATGTTGGACATATGCAATCCAGCTATAGGGAAGCACTAGTAACTCAAAGATTAATATTTTGCAGACATTTCAAAATATACTATTAAGAAACATAGCTAATTTCCCATGGTTTATTAGAAAACATGAAATACATGAATACCTGCAAATGAATACTGTAAGGGAGAAAATCTGAAGATACAATAGCACATACAACAAGAGGCTAGCTAAACACCCTAATAAACTAGCAGTGCAGCTGCTAAATATGAGCTGCGAGTGTCACATAGACCTTATGAGAAGTTGTTTCTGCTGGGAAACAAGCTTGCATTCTATGCACTCAACACATTTGTTGATAGTTGTAGAGACTGACTGCAGACAAAGAGTACACAAAAAAGTTTATTTAAATGGGAGTCTTCCTTGAAAAATATCATTTGAAAAAATTATAACTATAGAGCCAGCTACCTTACAAAAAAAATATTATCTAGTATTTGTTGTCAATGGATGATAACTTACTAGTACCTCAAATTTTATAAAATGGCATTATATGGAGGAAAAATGTAATAAAATTCATAATGTAATCCCCACCCACCCAGATATTAAAGTTAATTAATTGGCCACTATTGGATTCAGAGTGTGGTAGTAAGGCACAGTATGGTAGATATTATTCGCATTTACATAACATTATACATAGACAGACATATAGGGAGACATAATGACAATTTCATAAAGATCCTATTTTTACCAAAATGGCTACAAGACCATTTTTAATTAAATTTTTCCTTTGCATTCTCCTTTTGAGTAATTTAAAAACTCATAGTCAAGTGTATTGTCAAAGGTTTTTATTGTCTACCCTTAACATAAACAAAGGTACAATAACTGGTAGGTT
The DNA here is from genome assembly GCA_019925095.2 of Dendrolimus kikuchii. Lineage (NCBI taxonomy): Eukaryota > Metazoa > Arthropoda > Insecta > Lepidoptera > Lasiocampidae > Dendrolimus > Dendrolimus kikuchii. The sequence continues at coordinate 15,361,969 of CM034394.1, forward strand.
TATAAAATAGTTGATTGATGTTGTAAAAGATAATACATGGTCATGCCCATGCCAATGTTCTCACAATAAGGGATGCTAAAAACAAACAAACTTGAAAAGAAAAAGATGGAAAGCAGATTCCTGGCTCTAAAGCAAAAGCTGAGCACTACTGGAATGTAACAGAAGGATGATGATAAAGACTCTGAAGTTTTTCATTTGAGTATTTTCATTTTACTTATGGTTACTGATTACTCTTTGGGAATCTAATCCAATTTAAAATTTTACTAGTTTAATTTATTAACAGTGTAATACTTTAAAGAAATACTGTAAATAATTCTTTATTTATTACCTTTTTGGCTTGTTTCTTCGCATCACGCTCGGCAGATATGGCCACTGATGCAATTTGTTTAGAGAGGTCCCGTGTGAACTCTAAAGTATGAGACACTTCATCATACTTTGCTACTGCTACTTTTTGGTCTGAATTCAATTCTTTCCCAGCTTTTTGTAAGTCTCGGTATGATGTTAACTTGCTCTATAAATTGAAAGTGATACCCATTTTGACATTTGACAATTGCTTTTTTAAAGAAATAACTTATGAAAGATAATTATCCAGCATCCTGGAATTACCAGTCACATACAGCTTTATTTACCAGATATAATTTATAAATGATTTCTTGAAGTTCATATGCATCATTGGATAGAATAAAGTTATAATATTCACAGATAGAGTATTGCTCTCTGTCTGTGCAGAAGATGAACTAGAGCACAACACTTTATGCTCTAGTTTGTCTTCTGTTCAGGCTATCATGCTGTCTGCTTCACACAACACACTAAGGTGAAATAAAATTAACATTTGACTGGAGCTGCATAAAATCATGAATCTAACTTGAACATTTAATTTGAACAAACAGTAAGTAATATTTATCAGTCTATAAGATAATGTTGTTAAACAGCACAGCTCTGAATGACAAAATTGCTTAGACATTGTTTCATTGTCTACAAAACAAAAACTAAATTTATTTTATTGTCTAAATAGTTCTATAACATTGGCATGCATGTGTAAATATTTTAGAGTAAAAATAAAACAAAATCCGATATTTATACTGGATTTACGGTCGACGCAAATAAAAATATTGTATTTTGACACAGTTATAGAGAAAAAGATAACACCAGAAGTTTTTTAGTTATATTGTAGACGTTTGGCAAATTCATAACACAGGGCGTCATGGTTTGTATCGTCAACATTGCAAGGAGCACATGTGTAAAAATGGCGTCAAGACTAAAAGAAACTGTATTCTTACGTATACCTAACAACCAATAGCTTGAGTAAAAAAATAGCTTTGAACTTGTTAACATTTCGGATAGTGCATTGGTTTAAATAGGCGTAAAATAAAATGTAGTTAATGTAAATGCTTATGCTGTATAAGGTACTTGCCTTTCTTTTCTCCAAATTGCGGATTTTATGTTCAATTATCGTCATAATCTGTCGTACTGGAGTGTTGTCCGCAGTCTCCGAAGAGGCCGGTTTTTCCGACTTTGCATTCGCAGCTGAAGGCATCCTTCACAGGCAACAACTTTTCCTGGATTGCTTATGGTGGTTGAAGAGAGAATTTTTCTATCTACCTATAACCGCAATCAACTGTCATCTCCAGTTTTTCTGCTGTCATAAATCGCCGATTAGTCATGCAACAATATATCGATAAACTGATCATAGTTGCTACAGTATCGATTACAAACATCAAGCAGTAATAAACAATAATAAGCTTTTTTAAAAAGGTTTTTAAATACAAGCTTTTGAGATCCTGGATATCATTTAGCCGCAGAGTGCTAGCCAAGACAAGTAAAACGAGCCCAAACAAGACGGGTCTATCTTGTTTAGTACAGGAGTTCCTATGGCCAACTTTCGACTCCATCATCAGATCAGGTCCATGGTTCTATATTATTGCATTGTCACGCTATATACGTATGCGTGCAAAATTTCAGCTGAATCGAAAACTGAGAAGTTGGTCAAATTTAACTTGCAAGATTCCACCCTAACTTACATACATACATAGCAACATCCATTATAAGTTAAAATAAAAGCTTGTAAAAATGATAATAAACACAACACCCTTACTACCTTAAGAAATGCTCTATATTGACACTTATTTGGAATAAGTAAATACATTTAAATTTTACTGTTTAGCTTCTGAGAAAATATCATATAATTATGTGAAGTGTTCTTTAATCAATTACATTGTTTTTAATGTTCAATTTATCTTGAATCGATCAATCGATTTGGGAGACATTAACTTACCGGTTTTTTTTTTAATTAATAGCTTGTTGTTGAACAGAACCAACGTTACACAAGTTGTTTGACGATGTTACACCTCTTTATATGTCTACGGCTACGTTCCATTAGGGACTCACAACCACTAGGACGACGTCACGGCATCCTGACGTTCAGGCTGACGCAGGTCCTGACGGGGCATGGTTGCTTCGGAAGGTACCTGTGTCGCCTCGGCCGCGAGGCCACGTCAGGGTGCCATCATTGTGACACGGGCGACGAGGACACGGCGATCCACACTCTCCAGGAATGTCCAGCCTGGACGGAGCAGCGCCGGGAGCTCGTCGCCCTTACCGGATTTGACACCTCGCTCCCGGCCGTGGTACGCACTATGGTCGGGAGCTCCACCGGATGGGACGCCGTCTCCCCCTTCTGCGAGCAAGTCATGTTCGCGAAGGAGGAGGCGGAACGGGAGCGTGAGCGTAATTCCCTGCTCCGCTCCCGCCAAAGGAGGACGCGCCGACGCCGGAGGTCAGACAGTGACCTTCGGCCGCCGTAAGCGGGCGGCGCGGGTGGGGCCCCTAGGGGTATAGGGGTTTTCACTCACCCGCACATGCCGTCGAGATGAGAGCGCGAGTGTTCCGCGCGCGCTTATCTCTCTTCCCGTGGGGCGCATTACAGACCGCCCCACGCATGGACTAGACTCAGCAGTAGCCGGGGGATACGTCCTCCGGCATAGGAAGAGGCCCAGTGAGGGGGGCCCACGCCTGCCAGGGCACTCGGAGTTGGGAATCCCGCATTCACGTAGCCCTGGCATAAGGCGCAGGACGGAACACCCAGGGGTTTTAGTGGGTAGGGACTCACAACCACAAACTACTATGGATACTACGTAATCACAACGACCACGTTCACGACCGCGAGTTTTCCCGTTCCACTTGCTTCTTGGCGTAACAATCGTAAACCCAAGTGGAACGGCTATTCGACCCACCTATTGACATGGGTCGTCGTGAGCGTTGTGTGATCGATAATGATGACGTCATTAGTGACGTTTTCGCCACGACCACAACGATCGCGGTCGCCTTGTGGTACGGCTAACTGAGCGTTTTCAAAGTGCTCGAAGTAGTGCTGGGCTCGTTCCAAAGACCCAAAGAACCACTCCCTGGATCTGGAGATGCTAATATGCTCGGTACATATAATGAAAATCTCGATCTCGTTTCATTAAAGCTGATGCAACCGCACTTATAATATTAACAACCAACAGGGAAGAAGACACACTCAGGAAGGTAATGCGGTACAATAATGCGCGTGATGTATGGTTAGAGTTACATCGCTTGTTCGATGACAGTGGCGAAGATAAAGCATATAATCTTTACATGAGCTTCTTCGACTATAAGAAAGACGCATTAGATGACATTGCAAGCCACAAGTCGAAATTAAACAATATATGATCACGGCTTAACCAAGATTTGAAGAGAGATAACAACAAGGAGCTTTTTTTTTTTTTTTGTGTTTTGAGGCGAGGGAAAATGCTTAACCGATTTACGCACAAACTGGGTCGTTGCTAGGAGAACGACACGCGTCGGTCGGGGGCGATAACACTGCAGCAATAGTATGCTCTTGGTAGCGCTCCGTCCGCGATCGACGTCACAGAATAGTGTGGAAGACTCCGAGCGTTGCTGCACGGGCGAGCAACCCCAATACCCACTAAAAACCCCCTCCTCCCTGACGACCCTGCGCTTTGAATGTGTTGGAAAGGCTGAGATTTAGAACATAGTTACGCCCAGCTGATCCAGCGCAATAAAGTGCCTGGAGTGTGCCCTGGGAGAACACACCCCACTTCGTTGTGCGGGGGTAGAAGGTCCTTTGCTCTTCCTAGCAAGCTAAAGGCCCCCCGCGGTAAACGGAACCTAACTCAGGGAGGGAAGTAATGCGCGTACCTGCCTCTCCGGGTGCCAGCTGAAGGCCGGCGACCTCGAGAAGACGCATTGGCACGCGCTGCAGGACTTCTCTCCCTGTCTCGTTCTGCGGCCTCCTTGAGTGACATTACTGTCTCGCAAAAAGTAACCGCAGCCCCCCAATTGTCGCTGCTCTGCAGCATGGCCTTGACCAAGTCGCAGAGCGAGTCGACTGGACCTACGTGCGTCTCAAGTTCGAAACGCTGCGGCGCCCATGCGGCGCACTCGACAAGCGTGTGTAACGCCGTGTCGGGCGCGCCGCACTGGCGGCAGTCCGGGGAAGGCAAGCAGTCCACAATGCGACACAGATACTTATCGAAACATCCGTGTCCGGTAAGTATCTGTGTCGTCCTGAAGGTCAGGGTGCCGCTGGTGCGGTTGACCCATTCCGTCAGCTGTGGCCTGATTGCATCCACCGTGTAGCCGCCATAGGCCGCAGGGTTGTCGAGCTCTTGAGACCAGACGGCGATCATGGAGGCGGTTTCCCGCTTCCTGATCGCCTCGATTTCGACCTGACAGAAGGTCAGGCCTCTAGCTAGGGCATCCTGCCGGGTGCGGCGCACCACTGTCAGGACGTCCGCCTGGAGATGCCAGGGCGGATCGCCTGCCAGGAGGGTGGCCGCCGTCCGCGACACTGTGCGATACCCCCGTATGGTCCTCACGGCCAGAACCTGCTGCGCCCGTTGCAGCAGGGTTCTGTTGTGGCGGTGAAGTGCAATGGACCAGACGGGTGCACCGTACAGTGCCATACTCCTCAGGATGCCAGAGTAAAGTTTCCGCGTCGCACCTCCCGGGGGAAGCAGCCTCGAGAGTGCGCCCGCGGATTTGACGAGTTTGGGAACTAGCTGCTCAAAGTGCGCTTTGAACAGCCATTTCCCATCGAGAACTAGCCCCAGATATTTCATCTGGGGCCCTACTCTAATGGCCACGCCTTGGACCGAAACGGTCAAGTCCGCGGGGGGATTGCGAAATTTCCTATGGAACATGATGGCCTCCGTTTTCGCGGGGGAGACCCTCAAGCCCAGCCTAGCTATTCGATCTACGACAATCGCCAACCCGGCGTTAGCGACGTCCACGGATTCCGCAAATGACGCAGCGCGTGCCGTGAGTAGGGTGTCGTCCGCAAAGCAGATCAGCCCTACCCCGGGTAGGACCGGAACCCGAAGGATCCAGTCATAACCTACGTTCCAAAGAATCGGCCCGAGGACCGACCCCTGTGGAACGCCGCACGCGACGCGTCGACGACCTACCTCGGGATTGCCGGACTCACCGCCCTCCCAAAGGATATGTCGATCCTGCAGGTACGCGCCCAACAGCCTCGTGAGGTACGGGGGGACTCCATGCGCGCGAAGCCCCTCCCTGATCGTCTCATGAGGGAGGCTGTTAAAGGCGAGCTACCAGAACTACTGTTAATATGCAACATCTTGGACACCCTTGATGAAACCTTCATTTCTCTTCGAAGCAGCTGGCTGTTATTACCGAAATCCGACAAAACTGTGGAAAGTCTCACTAGTCATCTATGTGCATTTGAGAGAACATTACATAGCAGTGTTAGTATGCAACAAGAAGCTCTAATATCGAACTCTAGAAATACTACCGCTACCGAAAAGAAGAAGGATAAGAAGATGAAATGCAATTACTGTAAATTGGTAGGTCATCGAGTGAGAAACTGTCAGAAGTGGATCAAGGATGGCAAACCTCCGAGAAAAAGTAATCCGCAATCAGCGCCTTCAACTAAAGCCGCAAACATACTCCTGATGTCAATAGAAAGTACAGAAGTTTTTTCAATTGAACGAGATACTGAGAATTGGTACGTGGATAACGGCGCCACGAGCTGTGGGACAAATCGGGCTAGTTTATTCCAAAATTACGAACATTTTGACGAGATTTATACTGTAACGATGGCTAATGGCAATGCGATTAGTGCCAAAGGCAAAGGTTTGGTTTAAATTGTCTTCTATACAATGATACACTATATAGCGTTACACCCACTATCAATAACGACAGGAGTTAAGTAATAATGCCTTTTAAATTGGCAAAATTAGTAAAAGCGGCGCAGTTGTATATGTTCTTTAACGTAATGTTCTTTAAAGTACTATTTTCTGTAAACAACAACTTTCTTCACCTTTTTTTGTATAAATTGAAAAGATAATTAACTCTTTTTTAGGAAAACACGGCCTGTATTCCATCATGTTCCTCCTTCAGTTGAAATGAAGATACAATTATGGAAACTGAAAATAATTTAAACATTCCTGTAAGTGCACTATATTAAATAAATTTTCAAAGAAAATTAAAAAAGTCTTTGCTATGTACAGTATTAAGATAAATTACTTTCGTTATATAAATTCGTATATTCTCCACAACCATTACTAGTAAGTAATACAAACAAAAAATATTGTGTCCAACAAAGTTACGGTTACTAAACGGATTTTTCGATTTTAGGACAAGACTCCAGAGTACACACCTCGAACGTTGCGAAAAAAATGGAAAAGCTCGAAAATACAATCATCCGAACGACTGAAAAAATTAAGAGCTCTTCGAGAAACAATTGAGAACAGAATTGTATCGGGCCGCGAGCTGAACACATGATTCTAAAAGTCTCTTCGGAGTGGGATTTCTACACCACAAAAGCTGTCGTTTGTTTTTGCTACACAGCTTTGTTCCGCGTGAGAAAAAAATTGTAAAATCAATAAAAGTCAATTAAAAATAAACATGTTCTATTATTTATCCACAAAGCCAGAACCTACTATCACATAAGAAATGGCAGTTATTTAGAACCACATCATCATTATCCATCGTCACTTTCCTGCCCTCATCACAATTAATTTTAGTTAGGCAGCATGTCTTCTCCTCCGCATAATATGCCTTTACCTATCAATGAAAATCGATTTATCAGGTTCATTTTGCAGGATTTCCTTACATATTAATTTCTAATTATCACAAATTTGGTTAATTTTTCCTCACACGGTATCCCTACATATAGTGACGTATTCTTTTTTTGTCCCTGCGGCACGCTATAGCGGTGTCTATTAGGGCGTTCCATTAGTAACTCACAACGCCCAAAATGCTCAGTTAGCCGTTCCACAAGGCGACTGCGATCGTTGTGGTCGTGGCGAAAACGTCATTAATGACGTCATCATTTTCGATCACATGACGCCCACAACGACCCATGTGAAAAGTTGGGTCGAAGTGGGCGTTAACCACAGAGCATTAATTCTCTCTTGTCAATACGTTGAAAAAGACGCGATTTTCATATCAACCAATGACATTTGCGTAATGCGTATGACATTAATGTCATCAACGCTCCATAACCCGTTCCACTAGCGTTTATGATTATAACGTCTGCAAGCAAGTGGAACGGGAAAAATCGCGGTCGTGAACGTGGTCGTTGTGAGTCCCTAATGGAACGTAGCCTATAGGATTCTCCGTCTACGCATGAAACGTACTAATCACAGACAGGGCGTCGTATTAGTAGCTCACAACGCCCAAAATACTCAATTAGCCGTTCCACAAGGCGATCGCGGTCGTTGCGGTCGAGGCGAAAACGTCGCTAATGACGTCATCATTTTCGATCACACAACGACCCATGTCAAGAGGTGGGTCGAATAGCCGTTCCACTTGGGTTTACAATTGTAACGCCGGCAAACAAGTGGAACGGGATAAATTGCAGTCGTGAACGTGGTCGTTATGAGTCCCTAATGGAACGTAGCCATAATACATGACTGAATACATTACCAGCGCCTCCCATTAGTAGCTCACAACGCCCAAAATGCTCATTTAACCGTTCCACAAGGCGACCGCGGTCGTTGTGGTCGTGGCGAAAACGTCACTAATGACGTCATCATTTTCGATCACACAACGCTCACAATGACCCATGTCAAGAGGTGGGTCGAATAACCGTTCCACTTGGGTTTACGATTGTAACGCCGGGAAGCAAGTGGAACGGAAAAAATCGCGGTCGTGAACCTGGTCGTTGTGAGTCCCCTAGTGGAAAGTAGCCTACATGTATTCGTTAGAGTACAAACGTAAAAGTACAATATGGAATTTTTGGCAGGAACTGAAAGGGGACGTTGTGCTGTGCAGTTTTATTTTCTAAAAATGTGTAAAGTTACTCTAAAATGAACAATAGTTGTAGGATATTGATAGTTTTTGAGTAGTGATTATGTATTTTTGTGAGAAATGTGAACTGTATAGTCAAATGTGGCCTTTCGAGTTTTCACAGGAAATCCGTTTAATGGTGTGGATTGTAGCCTACAATACAACTGCGCCTGGCTTAAAGGCCTAGTTGCCAAGCCTTAACATATAAAAAAAAAGTACAGTACCTACTATTAACGAACTATTTTAGGAAAGTTATTGTTTGCAAATAAAACTTTCTAAAAAACGTTGATATTAACCTGTTTCTCTTCTAATGCACTATTTGTGAATTGTGAATATCTACCCGTATGAGCAGTAATCGCTGTGATTTACGCAATGATTTCACTCACCAGGGTAAGTTTATTTTGAAATGGAAAAATAACCTATACATTTTTATTTTAGCTAAGTCCTACAAATTCTAATAGTTTTTTTTGCAAAGATATCAGGGGTTTGTAACATCTTCGGCATTAAAGTATTAGTATTCATATATATGAATAATATATAAAAATGAAGAATTAGGTAGTAATTGTCAGTTTACGCTCAAATTTGTGTCCGTTTGCTATTGCTACATCTCTGTTAGTGTTTGTGACCAAATACAACTTATAGCGTTAGAAAATAACGCGATAACAAATAAAAGTTTTTTTTATTAATCGTCGGTCTTCACCTTCGATAATGGCTTAAACTTTCCAATAGTGGTCACTGAGTTTTAAGTAGTGCGGGGGCGTAGAGGGAAGGGGGGAGGAGTACTTCTCCCTTCTGCAATCTCCATGTCTAGGAGACATTTAGTTTTTGAGATATTATTTTTTTTGTAAATGTAACTTCACTTATTTTTTTTACTAATGGTGTACTTATTTCTTATGTCTACAAAATGAAAAAATGCAGAAGAAAGGTAGTGGTCAATGTAGAAAACATTCAAAACAGTCTAAAAACGCGGACTAAAGCCCACAAGCCGAGTGAGAGAAGAGTGTGCCACGTCAGCGGTCAGCAAATGTCACAACCGATTTGTAACCATTATTGAAATAGTTACCAATGAATAAATGGTGAACAGTCGATTCTGGCATTCGCCGACCACTGCCGCAACACACTCGCTCGGCTCGTGTGCTTTGGTTTAAAGACTAATCTAACCTAACCAACTCACAGTTTTAGTCACTAGTCGCGACTTTCAATCATCCCTCACAACCTTTGTGGCTATAAATAAATCGTAATGATATCCCTAAATTAAATCACCATTAATTTATCTCCCGTTTATCTATATCACACCCATAAATTCAAATAGAGGATTTCTTCAAAATCTAAAGTTAAGCAATGCAATCGAAGTCCAGTGAGAAAACCAATTAACGCAAAAATAATCAATATAACCAAAATAGCGCAAGTTGTCGAAAAATCCAAAACAAAACAAAGTACATTCTTATAACTAAAAGAGATATGGAATAAAGGTCAAACTTTACATTAGTGGTAACTGAATTGATTTATTTAGATTTAAGTAGTGGGGGGGGGGGGGGGAGGATTACTTCTCACATCTGCAACCCCATGTCTAGGAGACATGTAATTCTTGAGATATCAATTTTTCATTAATTTCTTTCGTTATATTGTGACGATGGTGACCAGTCTATTCTGACACTCGCCAGGTACGGCATGCTTGCTCGGCTCATAGGCTTTGGTTTTAAGTCTATCCTAACCTAACCTAAGTCACCGTTCTAGTCACTAGTCGCGACTTTCGACTAAAGCCCACAAGCCAAGAGAGAGTGCCATGGCAGCAGTCAGCGAGTGTGACAACCAATTTGTAACCATCGTCTCAATATATAAACAAAAAAAATATATTTTCATATTTAAAAATCAATAAACCAATTCAAAACTTGTTTACTAAACTCAACAATAGTTTTAATGATTATACCTAATCTTGCCATAAATATTGTAAAAAATAACTTTTTTTTTCTATTGCAAATAACATTTCTAAGTTTTATAGTGTGTTAGTTTAATACATAAATATAAAACAATTTAAAATATAAAAAGCTTATTCGAAGTGGTGTCCATTGGCTGTAATACAGTCCTTTAAACATTGAGGCCAGTTATCATTAGAAGCATGCACTCTTTCCATGGGAAAATTCTTCACTGCCAATCGTATGGATTGTTTTAGGGACTGCAAATTATCGTGGCGTTTAGAGCAAGCGGTACTCTCTAAAACTGACCATAAATCATAATTCAACGGATTAAGATCGGGACTAGACGACGGCCAGTCTTCAGCTCTGATGAAGTCCAAAACGTTCGTTTCCTACCAAGACTGTGTGGACCGAGCTTTATGACCCGGCGCCGAGTCTTGCTGGAAGGACCATTCTTGGTTATTGAACATGGTGTTGTTAAGGGGCTTAACTACCTTCTCAAGAATGGTATCTTGATACACTTGTGCCAATGTAACTGCTTCCATCAAGTGGGCCGTCTGCCTGTCTGCTGAACTGCAATAAAAAATAAAAAAACATGTTTTGATACTTTTTTCACAAAAATATGGCTCAGTCACTCCTTCATAGCTAACACCCTACCAAACCATCACTGAAGACGGATAATGCCCATGTTGCTTCCTTAAAGCTTTAAGCATAAATACGGTCATCTTGTTAATTAAAATGTTGCTTAATTGTAAAAAAAATCTCATCCGTAAACAAAATTTTTCTGTGACCTCCCTTTGCGTAGCGCTACAGTAGTTGTTTCGATTTTACCACCCTATTCTTTTTTAAATTATGAGTTAAGAAATGACCACTGCGTCTCTTATAGGCTGCAAGTCCTAAGTCATCTTTTAAAATACGCGACATGGTTCTAGGTGATATCTTCATCTCCCGAGATAATATTTTTTGCTTTCGGACAGGATTTCTTCGAATTCTTTCCCTAACTGCTTTGACCACCTTTTTCGTATGAACACTACGTGGACGGCCAGATCTTTTTCTGTCACAAGCAGAGGAGGTCTCATTGTACCTATTAATAGCCCGGTACACAAACATTTGACTAATACCAAGCTTTTCGAGTTTTGAAAATTGCATTTGGCTCTATACATACTTTGTGTAATGCAATCACAGCGATTCCGTTCTCTTTATCGCCCCACTCCATTTTAATATCGCAAAATGTTGTACAATGTATTGGCGCCAAAATGAGAAAACACAATGAACAATCATTTTTATAAATGACAGATTCCAAATTCAAATGTAATATTTTGTTTCTTTTTAATTGTAACAGTATTTATGGCCAGACTAAGTATGTTTAACATAAGTGTATTCTTAAACACAAATCACACTTTGTTATCAACAGAAGTGGCATAACCTTGTTTATCAAACATTTTTGTTTTTCCCTACACCCTAAAAACTGGTTTTCTGCCCCAAATAACAGGTCTAGTGGCTGTACAAAAGGCATATGTATACCCTTAAACTCAAATTACCCTTAATCTCATGCCACTCTGGATCATAGCGCAGCCTATATCATGTTATCTGTCAATATTTAATGTCATTAACAATGATAACAATATCACATTAAGGTGCATCTTTATGTTAAAGATATAGGCTGTTTCGTGCATACATTATGGCTATGGGTTTAATATATTATTTACCATAGTGACATTGTTAATGACATTAAATATTGACAGATAACATATGTATATACACTAATGTGAATATGCATTAACAGCATTAATTTTCTAATACTTTAAATGAGAAGCATTCAGCCACAGTCTAAATCTTTGACAGTACGGCAGGTGGGGCCTCAGCATCACAAATAATGCATTAAACTTATCACTACAACTGTGAAATGGCCTATAACCATTACATTATCCGAGATGAAAAGATTTATCAAGTCAATGTTTAACATTGTTAACAATGTCCTTTTTCAATCAACACATTAAAACTTTTGCCAATAACTGTATGAAACAGTCATTAACACTAACATTATCCTTGGTATAGTAGGGAAATAAAAGTGACAAATGTTAACTGTTTTAGTCATTTGGCTGTAAAATTATAGAAAGTATTTAATTAATTTAATTTAAGGCCGCCTTTTGTTTTGCCCTTAAATTATTGTAATTATTTATTCTGCAATTGTTTATTTGGTGTACTATAAAGTGTCTATTCTATTAATTTAAAATATCCCACATCTCAAAAAGTACTCAACAATATTGTTCAAACTATTTTTTAAGTTCTACTACCACTACTATCTGGAATTTATTCTGAGTTTCTCACCTATTAGGTGTGTTTAAAAGACACAATTTTCATAACTTTTTGCTCGGAATAAATTATTAAGGAACATTATTATGTTTTTTCAACCCTTATAAATATTAGGATTGCACACCATACATGTAAATATTTGTGATTTCAGTATACAACGTTATTATAGCATATAGACAATTTCATAAGGGTTGTTTTTGCTATATTTGTGGCTTTAGGATCCTAATACTCAATAATAATTTACATTTCAACTCAACTATTTAATAAAATAATATTTTAGATGATGTTGAAAAAGGTTTTATGAACAGTGTATTCTTAAATGTAAGTTATTTGGTTTCTTAAGTATATTTTTTGTGCATTAGTCAATGAGTGAATGAAGTGAAGTCTTTCACAGGCTTGGTCTTTTTGTAATGTTTAGAAGGTCTTTTGATTTTAAGCAATCATAACTTAAGTTCTCTTTCTACAGATACCTTTAACTTTTGGGAGATTCATAGCTACCAAATGTATACATACGTCAGTGGTGAAATGTGATTCACAAAAAAATGAGAAAAGTAAGTACATCATCTACCATTAAGTAAGGAAGAAGTGGGATCACTTTTTTCTTTATTGTTGTTATCTTATGTTTTTGATTGATGAAATTATGAGATTTGAACATATTATTTATTAGCTTATATTTTAAGTTATATATAACACAAAGTACAAACATAATGTACTGAAATAATATTGTGTAACTATTCTATTTCTTTGTTTATATAGCCCACATTTACATTTCTATGTTTGATTATATTATAAAACTTATATTCCTTAAGATATATTTTGATATTAATTTTATGTTATGTTAGTAGTTGTGTGATCTGTGTTTATAGATAATAAATAAATATATTGTTTTTAGCTATAAATCAAGTCACACTGCTGGGTCGAGTTGGGGCTGATCCCCAAAAGAGAGGATCAGAAGAACATCCTGTCATTAACTTCCCTTTAGCCACACACTACAGTTACAAATATGAGTCTGGTGATATTTTGCAGAGGACTGACTGGCATAGAATCAGTATCTTCAAACCAGGCCTCAGAGATACAGTTTACAAGTATCTGAAGAAGGGTCAAAGAGTATATGTCACAGGGAAAATATCATATGGAGAAGTTAAATTAGATGATGGTCAAGTTAGATCTGCATCCACTATAATAGCTGATGATATAATTTTCTTACAAAATCAACCCTTAGAGTCAGTTGAATAAATTTTGAATTGAAAGTCAGACTGTATGAATAAAATTAATTTCTAATTGTTGTCTACATTTGGGAAAAAGCTTGTCTTAGTTATCAACAGATGCCTTTTTATTTTATTTATTTAAAGGAACATGGCTTTGTCTTCTTAATATAAAATTTTATATGTAGCCTTAGAGAGAGACTATAAAATTGGTGCGCGACTGTTGTAATATTACTATGGTAATAGTACTTTAAGATATGGTGTGAACTAAAAGAAAGCATTTGACAGTTCATATAAATAGCACACTATAAATATAATATAAATCTTAGTAAACAATTATTATATAGCCTCTAGTTTTTGTTTTTACTATGAATATATGTATATGTATTCTCTATACTATATTATATTATTCAATACTAGCATTCTTCTTTCATGTTATTACTAAAAAAACTACAGGCATTTGTATAATCTTGAAAAAGTCTAATCTATTTTGTTGTTTTTATGTGATTTACTTTCATATTTACTTATTTTGAACATTTTAAGATCAGGTTTTGATAGAATGCTAACTCCTAACATAATGTTCACAGCAATTGTGTAATTAAGTGTAAAATGTAAACAAACATGTTTAAGTCTCTAATCAAAGGGATGTTGAATAAATAAGCTGTTTAAAAGATTAGTATTTTGTTTTTTAAATTCTTTCCTTAAGTTCTACAAAACTTTTTTAATATCTGTGCTTAACTTTAGGGCTCCTCCTAGAGACAACTAATTGCTGCGCAATAGGCTTAGATTTTTTATATATGGTTGATTAGTTCGCAGCTTATTGCCGCGATTAATATACAGAAAGCTGACAAAATTTAATTTAAAATATAACTTTTGAATTGGAATATCAAGGAAGTAAGTATGAACGTTAATATGAAATGTTTCTAATTCTAATACAGATGGCGCCATAGGTAATTTTTCTTTCGGTTTTTGTCGTTTTATTAATTAAAAGACTATTAGACCAAATTAGAAAACAAATGTATTGATGCTCAATGTTTGACTAATTTGGTCCAAGCATGTTTTAAAGAATAACGGTCTTATTCATATTGAGTTAGAATAAGTTTCTAAGCTTCTTTAAGAATCTTGAAGAACCCTACAAGTTTACTCTTAATTCAACGTCAAAGTATAAGATAAGTAAAGAGACCTCTTTGGAGAGACGCATGACTTATGATTGTATAGAATTTAATAGCTTTTCAGACTTACCTTACCTACGTTTTTTATTGGTTGATTGTTTTCTTGGCAGGGCTGCAACCTTAGCGCTTTCGGAGCTAGAAATAGTTCGTTTTAGGGTAAGCTAGCTCCCATTTTTAAGAAATATTAACCAGTGCTAAATCATATTAGGCAAATATGTAAATTAAGTACCTCAACTTTTAATTTACTTTAAGTTAAATTGTGCAAAGGCTGTACACCATATATCAGAGCTTTTCATTATATTCTTATTTTGGCAACACTACAGTATAAATAGATTTTTTTGAGGATCGTCTATTCTACCTCTATTTTACTACTTATGTTTATTTTAGAGTTTGAAAGCCAAATTATAAAAATAGTAGTCGTTCATGGCCTCTATGGAACACTTCGATTTGAGTCATACAAAACGTACATTGTGGATTTGTTATTTGATATTCTAGCAGAAATTAGCGCTTTTTCTGACGCTCAACATTCGTTCGTCGTCGTTTAGGCCAGCTAGGCCTAAATGATTCATAATAACGAACTCCCCCAGCATACGGCATTTGATTCTATAGGTTATGCAGAACTGCTTATTTGATGAAGAAGCGGCGCAAATATGAAACCTCAGGATGATTTATTACATAATTGTGTCGTTTAGGGGTGAAAGCTCGGACCCTGTGGGTTCTCTGTCGACAGCTATCTTCCGAGTAGTGCAAGAAATTGATATTATCCAGAACTAGATAACTGCCTTAGACTTCGTAAAGCAAATAAGTATTGCCACTTTTCACTGGTAGTGATTTATTTCCCATAATAATAAAACAATAATAATAAGCCGTTCAAATTATACACCCCGAAACCATATTTTACGAGGAATTTCGGTCGGATTCTTATTCAACTCGAACTCTTGATTTTTTTTAAATCAAGGACACCTCATCCTTACAAAATATTTTAAATTGTGTGTCACAAAGAGACTAAGACTTTTGTGGGTTAGGGTTAAATGAATCATATTTCGTTCAAGATAACATTATTTTTTATTTTAAATTATAATAAATCTGACACGATATATAACTATTTGATATTTCGTGTTCACTATTATTGTGTTCAAAAATATTGGAAATCAAGGCGAAGTGCCAGAATAGAAATAATTGTAAAAATACAAACTCCGTTGTAATAGAACTTATTATTATATACTAGGTACTTCAATAAAGCTCCACTTTTTGTTTTACAAATCATACATACACTCTCTTTACAGTCATTTACTTATTCTAGCTTATCTACCTACTCATGTCTATTTTAATATTTACAGAACATTTTTTTTTTAATCTAAGACATCTACCTATATTAATTAAAGAGATCACAGAAAATTGTAGCTGGAAATCTTAGTAACAGCCCTAGCAAATTCTATAAATGTCTACCACTTAAATATTTTATCACAGTGGATAGTATTTTAACATTATTCACCACAAGGCATTACGCTTAGTTTATTGATCCATCATTATTGTCTTTTCAGATCTTGAAATAATGTTATTGAATTTAATGCACAAAACATATGAAGTTGGCAAAACATAAAATGTATGTGGTAGGTTTTATAGAAACCAACCATTTATGCTACAATTGAAATATTACGTCGAAAACATTGGAAGACTTGTATTGTTTATGTAACGAAAATTTATGTATTTTCCACATAAAATTTGACTGTTGCAGCTACTGGTACATATAATCTTTTTTAGCAGTTCAAAACAAAATATAAAAGTTTTATATGACTATATTATGAAAATGCATTACAGATGCTTATAACGCATCCTATAATTATGTGTAGACAAAAAGAGTTTTTGATTTGTAACTGCGAAACATCAAGCAGTTACTTGATGGTCCATTGCACATAATGTCACAAGTTTTATGAGTTCAACACAAATAAAGTTTAGTCCTTTACTAACTACGTAGGTAATTGACACTATTAGGTATATAAATCACTTGGCACAAAGGCATTGTATTAGGTCCATACCCTGTTTCACTCCAAAGATCGTTCCAAATCAAAGTACTCTCAGCAATAGTTCTATATTATATTAATATCGTATTGATTTTAAAGGAAGACTACAATATAATTTCTGAGAGGAATTTGACTAGAACTTTAATTGGTGGAGTAAGTAACGCACTGATGTGCTCAAAGGATGTATCGCACTGTGAGTGTTCCACATTTTAAGTTTTTTATGATCATTGTTCACATTTTTCACTTTTAAGATTAAGTGCATAGTGTTCTGATGCATATTCAAATTCTTGTTTCATCATCATGCTGTCACCTATGAGGGCACTGATGCGGTGTTTGTCATGCGTGGGCGCAGGGAGATTGTCAGACCGCGCACGTTTCCGCCATGGTTCCGACGTAGCCATACTTAGGTCAGTCGGCATGTCTTCGTCAACAGCTTCTTCTTCACAACGTTCCTCTTTCATTTCTGTCTTCACCACTGACTGTGTTACCACCCTTGTAGGGCTCATTTGTTGTCTCAGGAGAGATATATTCTTGATGTTCTTAAGCTCTGTTGGGTTTCTGAGAAACCTGGAAATAAACCATGTCACTTTTAACTCTAATAAAAAAAGTATAATTAATAAGTGGTATTTTATATATATGAGTATTTGCGATGTGTATTTGTGAGTCAAATTAGAAACTTACTGATAACAATGTCGTTCTCCTTGTACTTTTCGCAGTATATTGACACGGTAGTAGTATCTTAGAGCGCGCGACATCTTATCATAGTTCATGGACAAGTGATTTTTTTGAATGCCCCATAATTTTGCCAGCCCGGCGGGATCCACTATTTTAAATACACCAGTCTCCCGATTTTTCCATGCGATATAGTTAGTGTATCGCTGTGTAGGATCATTTAATAGCTGTTGTAGGAAATCCCATAAAAGTCTTCCATCTAAAAACAAAAATAATATTATTCTTTTTGTGTTGTAGCTAAGAGACATTACCTATTTATCAGAATTATTTTGATCTTATTATAATTTAATTAATTAAACTTACTTGTATTAGATTCAGGCATATCATTTGGAAAGAATTCTCTGTGTTGAGTTCGATAGTGAGAATGTTGAGGCGCAGGGTGTAGTTGTGGCGCTGGACTTGTTAATGGAGCTTCTTTGGGGGACCTTGGTGGTGGGGCAAATTTACTCTCTTCATCAGAATCTGAATGGTTGCTTCCAGAGCTAGGGGCTTGAGCAGTTGAAGGCACGGTAGGTGCATAAGTCGGTGCATAATTTACAGTTTCTCCTCTTTGTGGGCTTCCTGAACTGTCAACGGATGGGGCAGGACTTAGTGTGACTGAATTAGGCTGTGCGGCAGCAGCAGCTGCACTGTGAAAGTGGTGGAACCCATCAACTGTCCATGTAGGAGTGGGTGGATGGGAGTGTGGAGAAGGGGGATAAGGCGCCCGAGCTGTAGGCGTTACAGGTGAAGAAGGAACCCTTCCTAACAGCGCGGCGTCGCGTACCAACATTTGTAGGACATTATGCAGCACATCACCAGCGCCAGGGCATCGTTCGCCCAAATCAGTTTTTGTTAATAAGCATAAGGCTTTGCCTGTAACAAAAGAAAAAAACGATGTATTAGTTTTACTTTCAAAAAGCTAACTCTGTTTTGTGTTTTGTTCTCACGTTCCTGCACTTACCATTCATTTGAAAAAGGTCCATGTCAAAATTCGGCAGATCAAATTCTCTTTCACACCATTTGAGGAAAACGGCGACATCTTCCCTTGTCCAGAGTCTTGGTTCTGGAGGGAGACCTGCTGGCAATTGTGCCTTTGTGTCTCCCAAAGGTGATGGTGGCGGTGGTGCCCATGGCAAGGGATACCGCCAAAATAATTCCGTCGGGCTGAACGGCAGCGGTAGCCGCTCCATGCTTGGCCCAGACGGTAATTGCAAACTTACAACTTTCATCACGATAATCTGAAATGACAATAATATTATATTAACATTAACAGTTATTATCCTTTTGTCTTTAAGTAAAATGCATAATTCTAACTGCCTATCTGATATACACATACATAAATGCTATTCAACAACAGATGGCGCCTGTTTGAACTATTAGCTACACTTGATTTATCGTATAATGGTTAGTGTACATCAGAACTTAAAATAATTATGTGCGTAATTTGAGAAATTGCTTTCTTGTGTTTCTGATATTTTAATAGCAATAGTCTCGATTTGAAAACATGGTTTTTTGGGTCTGCAATTTATGGTGACTAGTAGATTAATTGAAATGTATAACATACAATCCGTATTTAAAGCATTTACAAGTCAATGTGATGATATAATTTTATGATGTTTCATTGTTTTACTTTTGTTTTAATATTTATAATTATTTTTATTTACCATATTATATTTTAAGATTAAATTCTATTTAGAAGAAACAGTCCTACGAAAGAAAAGAAAGCAAGCAATAAATCATGCCCATGTTAGTTATATATTTTAATGTTTTTATATCTATAATATCACCCCTAACAGAATGAAAAATATATTTATTAATACAAATAACCACGCATATTCCGTCGCTATGGGACCATATATTCTATCTACATAGTAATGATAAAATGTGATAAGTTATCTAGCAAATTGTGCTCAGACATTCAACACTTGCCACATTCATGGTAGATATGTTGTACTTTGAATTAGGATCTTTCAAAATAAATTTGTTCAAAAGTTTTCTTCCTGCTTTTACTTATATTTTAGCACCTGTTGAATCTTACAAAACTCCCTAAAAGGAATTTACACAATACTTATGCTATCGCTAAATATGCCTTAGAAGCAAATTAATTTTCATCTTAGTTGTCTTGTTATGGTATAAGTAACTTGGAAACTAGACGTAGCACGTATACATGTTTTTGAGGTCATAAAAAAATTGTATTGGTACGGACTTACATCATATATTGTCTGAGTTACTCAATTTGGAACCAATATTTTGAATTGGGACTACTTGTTTTTAAAGTTATTTGCTGCCGGATTTGAACTCTGGTATTTCCAGGCACCGTTTGGTCGCCTTATCAGGCGCGGTCGGAAATGCGTGAGTCCGCGATAGCGCAGACTGCGATAAGCACCGCTACTTACCGGCTGAGCTGATCCGGAACTGGTTGCGTCGTCAAAATCCCAGTGTTTAACAGAAAATGTATAACTCAGCACATGTACATTGTCACAACACTAGTAGCACAAAATCCAGTGTTCACAAAGCACCAATTCAATCACACGCGTAGCAGCGGCGGTCCCTCCAAACGTGTCGTGTTACGGCACGCCGTAAACCAGCAGCGTATCTGAGGGATCAATCTCGCAGGCGAGCGTCGCGGGCAGCTCTCCGACGCGGACTGATGATGCGGTGGCGGCGCGGGCGGACGGACGCGCGCCCGCTCCACTCCCCGCACTCACCGCGACCCTCTGCTGCCTCGCATATATTGAGATAAAACTTCGGGAGCCAGACCAAGTCCCATTTTTAACTTAACTTACAAACGTTGTTTCCGCAAACCGTTATCGGGGTTGGCGTTGACGGACGACGCCCTTCAAACACTTGTCGTACATTAGAATATGTAATTATTGGATATCCACCCAAACTATAGAACAATGTTTATTTCATTTGTACAGACATGCGTGGCCCGGCTAGGGCACGCGGAAGTGCTAGCTGTGTGGCTGATTACGTCAGCGCGCCAGTTTTAATAACTCGTACAGTATTTCCTTGTTTGTAAAGTAATGGTGAGTAGCACAAAATTACAAATGACAAACAGTTTTTGTGCAATGTTTCTATATATTGTACCCTACTTAAGAGTACAAGTCCTATACACATCTCCTTAGGATTACAATGAAAATTTAGGTAGTAAAAAACCATACAACGATGTATTTGATTTGATTTTATAACAGGCAGTTCATGACACCGTGGCAGTACTGAATCGGAGACAAAGCACAGGAAATGTCTCACCAACCGGCCGCCAGTTTCCTGATACAGAGTAAGACAATATGAGCGTTAACCGGTTTGAGCTGAGCCCATTCGACTCGCTGTGCGCGAGTTATGTTTCTGTACATAGTGACGTATTCAATTTGAACCTCCTTTAACTGTTGACTCCTTTACAAACAAGTTATAAAAATTTCGGAGTGTAACGAAACGAAACGGAACAATGACTAAATTATATGGGAAAAGAGAAGATTTTTATTTGAAATGCTTCAGACAGATTAGTGCATTGCGTTAGGTGGAGATTATCTTGTGTGCGCCCTGGCCGTCGTCCCACTACCGGTTCGAGACAGAAATATTCGGCAGCCAAGACGGAAGTGGCCTCGGAATCTTTACCTGTTGCTCCCTTCGCCCGCCCCGCTCTCCCTACTCGTTTCATCTCGCTCTTGCTTTCTGTCCGTTAGGCCGATTCTGTGTTGGCATGCAGACGTTCGTTGTGGATGGAGTTATGTGCAGTAATTTAGAGAATAAAAGGCTGTCTATTATGTTCGGTCATACGTGACCGTGACCGCAGCTCTCCCTGCTACTTTCTTTGTTAAGCACTGCGCAAAGCTATGCTATAATTTTATTACGTAAACTCTTATCATATACTTTGTTACATATCTCCTTGAAATATCGTGAATTTTCGTAACGTGACTATTATAATCGCTATCTTAATCCTTATTTTAAATACAAATATCGGATATGTGTAATATCAAATTAGTCGTATTGATAAAATGTATGTTCGGTTTTCATTATTTTCAAATTTGATTTTTATTGAAAATCTGCAAACAACCTGCATGAATCCTCTGTAGTAAAATTGTCAAAAAACTAACTACATAAATATCACCAACCCACCAGTTCAAAGGCGTCATGGTTTTTGAAATTATTAATCTGTAATATTATGTCTTAGCAATGTTCATAGGCTATTATTTAAAACTGAAGATAGTGACCCGGTCGGCATGCGACAAACAGTCGGGCTCAAAACTGAACACATGCGGAAGTGCCCGAAATAAGTTCATTTGGTGAGCACATACTTTCAGACGTTATAGCTATCTTGTTGGTATGGACCGGTCTGTAATTTTGTACAAATTAGCACCTGGTTACACAAAAGCACTTTGCTGTACTTCTTATTATATATTTGACGCCGTTCTCTGTTTGCTGTCTATTGGAATTTAATCTATAAAACTCTTAATTGTTTTTAATTATTTTTATTGCATGACTTCAGCAGACAGGCAGAAGGCCCACTTGATGAAAAGCGGTTACTATCACCTATGGACATTTGTCACACCAAAGGTGCTACAAATGCGTTGCTGCTCTCTTAAGGGAGACTGGAACCTGGTCACTAATGCCGGAACACAACTCAAGGTTGTTATGGCGATATACTCTAGACCAGGGGTGGTAGCCATCCAGTCGGGCAAATGCCCTACCACCTGGCTGTGGGTTGTTTTGTCGCCTCTTACGACAGGCCGCCCGGATGCAGCAAATTGTATTCTTTCTCCGTTCCAGCACGGATAGAAATATTGTTTTAATATTTCAAAAGGATTAAAATGTTTTGTTCTATATATGACGTTCATTTGGCATATTAGCTCTTACTGTAGAGGAATTGTAAATAAGAAACTCCTTTAAATGTATACTAAGAAACTTTCTGCATCACTTCATTTGCTGAAATGTCGACTCAGATCCCATGTCAATTATTAAAATTTCCGAGATAAGAACATATGTAATAAATTTTAAAATAACCAGTGAATATAGTTAATGCATCTGAATTAATCGATTTTATATGTAAAATTTGATTCCTTATCCCCAACTATTCTAGGGATGTCTACTAGACACTTTTTTCGGTGTACGATTTATCAAACTTCATAATAATCAAAGCATTCCGAAGTCTACGGGAAAGAAGTATACAAACATCCAAACAAAGTCGCTTTAATATTTTTATATATGGGTATGATTTGTCGATAACGAACCTAAAGTTGACGGCTAAAATTCACTGCAAATATTAATAGGAAATGAAAGACATGAAATAGTTTAAGCCGGAAATTAATACAAGCGGGAAGAGGAAATTGGACAGCGGTGGCCTACAGGCATCGGATGTGTCGGGGGGGCAGAGGGGTACGCGCGAATCTCGACTAACTTCCTATAATGGCCGCACGCCGGATGAGGAACCAGTGAATAAGGAAGCATGGAGTTTATTTTAAGTGATGGAAAATAATTAAAATATTTATCTAAACTTGAATAGTAAATTAAATACTACACAGCCAACCTTCGTTGAATTTAAAATACTGTTTAAGAACATTGATGAAGAATGCTCAGGACATGACGATCCCCGTAAAGAATGTAACTCTTCACGCGTTTCCGACAGTTGGCGCCACCAGTCCATTTTGCGTATATACAAAATCTCAATCTAAAATTAAATAGCTTCTTTATTTGGTTAAAACTTTTTGTAACAAAAATGAAAATGCGTAAGTGTAATAATTTAGTTTGTTAACAAGCTAGATGAAATAAAAGTTTGAGACCGCTCCATTGCGAGTAGCTTTGTACTACTACTAACTTTAGAAGCAATAACAATATATTTATATATCGTCTTGTCATTCTTAGTTGATTATTATTTTATACTTGATATAATTTTACAACATAACGCGTTTACACAGGAAAATAAGATTTCATAATATCGAGATCAGCGACCACTTCATACAAAGTAGGATTAACGTTTATAAAACTTGGCAGTCGTATCAAGCAGATTATTGTTGTAGTAGACCAAATCTACTTATAAATGTTTTTAGTAAGTATTAAAAATGGCTACTCCATATACATACATATTATCACACCTTTTCCCATGGGGGTAGGCAGAGACTATAGATCTCCACTTGCGACGATCCTGACAAACAACTTTCGCTTCATCTATTTTCATTAACCTCTTCATACATGCACGTTTATTTGCTATGCTTTTTGCTGCTCAATATCATGAAAGAATTCATGTCAATCAGATAAAAATTGAACTTTGAAAAATTTCTAAATTCTTCAGGAAATTAAAAAAATAAAATTATATTAAACTATATTTTTTTTAATTTTCTCTAAAATATTTTATGGGAAAACGTCAAAAAGCGAGAAAACTGACCTGTAATAACGTCTATGTACGATTTATGAGGCGCTTTTTACTGGGCGATTGTAATACGGAATTTTTCGCGTGTGTGGTTACGGTGGTATACATTAGCCGTTTTTTGTATATTTAACAAAAATTTTCTCAAATGATTAGGTATAACCTTTTTTTGTTGTTGCTTAAACTACGTCAGATTTAAGTAAATGAGCGCTTATCTTTATTTTTTTTTAATCTTTTCCTCTTCCTATCTTTGTAAGTAACAAAACGATAAAAACATCGTGCTGTAATAAGCTAGTGATACAGAAATGTTAGGTCGTCCCACTTTGGCAGCATTGCATGTATACAGATGATTCAATTATCAATAACATATTTATTGATTGTGAATTCTAGTAGTTTATTAACTAAGGCACTCTCTCTTATTCTAAGGATGTGGGTTCGAACCCTGGCTGGGTAAAATGTACCGGTTAGGCAGTTTATTTAGGTGTAATGTACCACGTGCATGCACACCAAGTACATTTACCTTTAATTGCGATTAATTACCACATTCTGACAATACATGAATTGGTCAATTGGAAGAGATAGTAAAAACGTGAAATGCGTCCGAAAAATATTGTTTTGATCTAAATCAATAGGGGGACTAAAAGCTTTTATTTACACGCATTAAATTTGTAAATGCTGGTCTTAAGAATAATAAAGTATTTTGACAATTAGCTTCGCCTGAGGCATGTCTTCTTGACTAATAACCGTACAATATTTGCCTGCCTCGATTATTAATCGAGGTTATCATTTGGGTCTGCCTTAAGAGGCTGATTCCCATAAAAGGTCGAAAATGGGGCGCAAACGAAACAACTTGTAGTTGGTAATTACTGATAAATAATTTACCAGAAAATATGTATAAATATTCACGATATGATACGTGACATAGTTTTTTCAAGTTAAGAAAAAAGTTCACGAAATCATTTATCATTATCAATCCCAAATAAGTGCCGTCACTTTTCACTAACAAAGACTTCGTTATCGTGGTAACACAAACAGTTTCGCTAGCACATATTGCTCAGTGAATAACTGTATATTAGTTTATTCTGACGCTCGCCTGCCACTGCCGCGCTGAGGTTCGTGGATTTTGGTTTACAGAGAGCCAACTCGACGCGACTTTCGGCCGCGTCTCGCAACCCACTTTTATCCGTTGTTTTAGAAGTCCGATTGGCGGAAATGCTCGACAAAAATTGTTATATATAATAATGTGCAAATGTCATGTGCTAGCTGGTGAAACCAGACGACGGCACAGCCGTCCAATCCAATCGACGCTCCAATCGTCGTTGTTTTATAAATACAACGGATCTCATAACTTAATTTACGCAGTCTTGCTGTTTATCGTTATGGATTTCCATTGTACGCCTCCGTAGTCCTAGTCGAGACTAGTACAGCGCATTAGTGATTTTAATTAGGTACCTAATTACTAAAAACCCATATATAACCCAGTCTAATAGAAATGAAATTGTTATGAAACTATTTCGAATCCAACACAAAGAATGATCAAAATTGGTTCAGAAGCAAAATTTCGTGAATGAAATACCTCAAAACTAAACATTTTATATGATTTTAACGAGTTTTTTACTATATCTTCGAAATTGAAAGTTCGATAGCAATTAAATTTTTATGGGACCATTTCAAAGCTTTTCTAAATTGAATGCACAAAAAGAATTATGAAAATCGTTCCATTAACAACAGTTACGGCTGAACATACATAAAAAAATATTTAAACGACGAATTGAGAACCTCCTTTTTTTGAACTCGGTTTAGTCTAGAAGTAGTTATAGTTTCAAATGTTCAGTGTAAAAGAAATCACATCTTTGTTTTTCACTTAATAGGATCTTCGTCAAATACTCCGTTACAAGACTAAGGGCGACGGCGGATGGGCGCTTGCCCGCTCGTCGCGTGTAACCCGGGCGCGGAGAGCCGTACAGAGGCTCCTCCCGAACTGTCAAGGTCGTTGGCATTATTACAAGCCTTAATTTTCAAGTGACTTACAATGTCCTGTTACAGCATCCAGTCATGGCTGTCGTACATTCCACTGCTGGGTTCGGGTATCGGCTTTCCAGGAGTACGGACAGTATGGCCAAGTTTATCCAAGGCAGGTTGTGTGAGCACCACATGTTGATAATTGTGATGTGCAGGTTTCCACTGTTCTATTTCAGCGTTAGAACGTTTTCGATTATAACAATATGTACACAAGAAGAATCCATGAGATGCGAATCGTTATCTCTGATTGCATCGTAAGTAATGTTAATTCAGAACTCTTTGTTATATAATATTTTCTCATCCTTTTCTGACAAATCGCAATGCCATCAGCGAGTTGCAATTGCGGCATCACAAAATGTTGCAATGTTTCGGGTCTTAACGCACTTCCGAGCGTTCGCGCGCAGACCGCGACCCCGATTCGACCGTTTGTTGTTCTCGCGTTACATAATAAAGCGCCACTCAAAACTAGGCAACGATGTCATACCGAAAAATTGCGCCACTTGCTTGCGGACCACTATTTTTGATTTACTTAATATAGTTACGGATTATTTACTTGATTTCCTTATGGGCAGGGATCTTTTTAGGGTTCCGTAGTCTTTATGGAAAAAAGGATGTGTATTAATGAGTGTACATAGATGACGTTTTACAGAACGATGTAGTTTGTAAAGATTGAGGGTGACCGCCAAATATGTTACCATTATTACCAAACATTTGGCGGCGAATACTCTCGTTTCTTATATTTTTAAAGTGAAACTTCTATATAGACGGGGTCTTACGATTTTTCTGTCACGAAAAAGCGTCACGGCCGCGTGTTCTAATACTTACATTTTAAACTCGTGATATCTTTCGAATGGAATGTCCGAATTGAACAATTCAAAAAGTTATATAAAGGTATTGAAGCAGTCTTGAATATGAAGTAATTTATTTTGATAATGATGAATACAAAGATACAAATAAAGAGCCTTTTCTAGCGGCGGCATTTTAATTAAATTTTTAATATAAAAGAACACTTATTGTGGCATAACTATAATAGTCAGACATATGCTGTCGCGACACTTTTTGTAAATAATGATGTGTTCTACAAAGTCGTAGTACATTATTTTATTCTAAGATCAATAATTTTCTCAGCGCACGCGATTTTAGGTATTTTTTGCCCCTTGGGTTACATTATTGGAGTTTTAGTAAGTAATCGTATTTTTTTTGTAAATATAATATAGCCTATGTCACCCGGGGATAGTGTAGCTTGCCAACAGTGAAAGAATTTTTCAAATCGGTTCAGTAGTTTCGGAGCTTCTTTAATGCAAACAATCTAATCTTTCCTCTTTATAATATTTTATGTATTAGTATAGATATTCATATATATTTATTTATAAAATTAATTAGATATTTGCATATCATAAAGAGCGCAAGATTTTGCGCTGGAAGTTGTTTAATAAAATTGGGAGCTGCGCTACCAAGCGCTAAATTGGCAGCTCTGGTGAACAGAGCGCCGGGGAAGTCCCGTGAACGAGAAAGCGAGCGAGAGAGCGAGCAAGGATATATATATTTTTTTTGTTTTGAGGCGAGGGAAAATGCTTAACCGATTTACGCACAAACTGGGTCGTTGCTAGGGGAACGACACGCGTCGGTCGGGGGCGATAACACTGCAGCAATAGTATGCTCTTGCCAGCGTCCGTCCGCGATCGACGTCACAGAATAGTGTGGAAGACTCCGAGCGTTGCTACACGAGCGAGCAACGCCAATACCCACTAAAAACCCCCTCCTCCCTGAGGACCCTGCGCTTTGTATGTATTGGAAAGGCTGAGATTTAGAACATAGTTCACCCTGACCTTCAGGACGACACAGATACTTACCGGACACGGATGTTTCGATAAGTATCTGTGTCGCATTGTGGGCTGCTTGCCTTCCCCGGACTGCCGCCAGTGCGGCGCGCCCGACACGGCGTTACACACGCTTGTCGAGTGCGCCGCATGGGCGCCGCAGCGTTTCGAACTTGAGACGCACGTAGGTCCAGTCGACTCGCTCTGCGACTTGGTCAAGGCCATGCTGCAGAGCAGCGACAATTGGGGGGCTGCGGTTACTTTTTGCGAGACATTTATTATTGGACTTGACTTTATGTTGTTGGTCCGAAGACCTTACAACTTTACCGGGGTCTTTGGGGCGAGTGCCTTCGCGAAGCGAAGGCGCTCGAGCCCGGGGGGCAACTTGCTCGAGGGAGCTCCCTAAGGAGTTTTACCTCGGCTGGACTGTTGCCATGAATGGGGAATGAATTTAATGATGCCCACCATAGGGCGACACAAAATACTAATTGAGAACGGGCGACGGGTAATATAAAGCCCGAAGGGAAGGATCACGGCGGGCCGGGATCGGTGGTTTGCGGTGGCCTACGCTATCTTACTGCCGTTTCGCAACGTGTTATGGCTGGGAGAGAAGAAACGGCGAAAGAAACTTCCCAGCAACACGCCTAGTCTATCCTGTGGGGTGAGCTATGTCTCCTAGCGTCCCTCGCGGGGACGTGGAGAGATCTTGATTGGCGGCGTCTGAGACGCCGCCGTCTGTGTCTGTCTGTCGGTGCCTGCCAGCCTACTGTTCTAACCGTGGGCGGACTGATCCGGGCCAGCCGTTTCGTAATAACGTCGACTCTGTCCGTCAGGACGTTACGCGGTCGTCGCACAAGAGCCTTTCGACGAGGCTTATAATCGGACGCGGACACGACGAGCGGATTTCGATGGTGCGGCGCGAGATCGAAATACTTACGCGAGAGCGACGTAATGTAGTTTTTGATGGAGGGAAGCTCCAGATCGCGGTGGAGGTCGACGTTACGCATATAGAGGGGAGCACCGACGGCTCTGCGCATGAATTTGTTCTGCACGATTTGCAGTTTATCTAAAAGGGCAGGCTTGACATGGCCGAATACCACACTCGCGTATGTCATGATCGGGAGGATGCATGTTTTATACAGAGTAAGCTTGTGTCTGAGGGACATTTTGCTTCGTTTGTCTATCATGGGTGCTAAACGACCCATCACAAATCGCGCTCTATTTCGGACTATAGTGATATGCTCGTTGAAGCGCAAGTTCCGATCTAGGGTGACACCAAGATATTTGGTGTACTTTGCCCAGGGGATTTGTTGGTCATAGAGCGAAATGGTTTTTAGGCGAAGGCTAGCGCGTTTGGGGGAGCGAAGCGTGCCCGGGGAAAAGAACATTGCTGCGCTTTTCTCCGGGTTTACCTCTATCCTCCATTTGCGAAACCATTCGCCTAGTTCTGTGACAGCTGTCTGCAGCCGGATGCAAGCCATTTGTCGGTTTTGATCTGATGTATAGAGTGCGGTGTCATCCGCAAAGAGGGCCAACTCCACATCTGGAGTTTTTGGGATGTCGCTGGTGTACAGCGTGAAGAGTAGTGGCGACAGGGCCGAGCCCTGTGGTACACCGGCTGTGAGTGGGTGAGGGGACGAGCGCGTTCCCTCCACTCGAAAACGGAAGCTACGACCTAGGAGGAAGTCTCGCAAGATGAGCACGAGTCTGTCTGGCATACCGAACTGGTACAGCTTGTAAATCAAGCCGTTGTGCCAGACCTTGTCGAAGGCTTTTGCTACGTCTAGAAACAGTGCGGCTGTTCCTATAGGGCGGGGGCGATGGGCAAAGTGAGATAATATGTGCTCCGTGATGCGGTGCACCTGTTGGACGCATGAGTGTCTGGCACGGAAGCCAAATTGCTCATCGGGTATTAGATGTTTGCTGAAGGCAAAATCTCTAAGTCGAGAGAGGATGACCCTCTCGTAAAGCTTGCTGAGTGCGCTCAGTAGGCTGATTGGACGGTAGCTAGACGGTTTATTAGCCGGTTTTCCCGGCTTGTGAATACCGATGACATCTGCTTCCTTCCAGATCGCGGGAAAGGAGCAGTTTGTTATGGCGGCATTGAAGATGCTCACTAGAATTATAATTAGATGGGCGGGTAGGAGTTTTAAAACGCGATTGTTGATGCCATCGGTCCCTGGGGCCTTTCGCGGTTTGAGAGACTTGATCAGATCTTGCACTTCTTCGACCGTGACCGTGTCGAGTGTGGTTTCCGCTGGTAAGGAGGATCTACGTTCGACCTCGGAGTCTACCTCCGTCAGGTGTGACTGGTCGACGTTTTGCGTAGTGGGGGAGCATTGAAGCTCTAGACTCTGAGCAAGGCACACGGCCTTCTCCTCGTCATCGAACGCCTCGGTGTTGTCGGCTCTTTCTAGCGCGGGTATGACAGTAAGGGTGTCTGATTTGAGAGCTCTAGCCAGCTTCCAGTATGCCTGGTGAGTTGGCTCGATATCCCTCAACGTTCTGTCCCAACGTTGTTCCCTGACTTCCCGGATACGTAGTTTGACCTCGCGCTCTAGTTCGCGGAGTCGGACTCTGTTATCCTCGGTGGGATATCTGTCGTGAGCTCTGGAGGCGGCTCTCTTTTCCCTCAGCAGTACCCTCACCTCGTCCGGCAGGCATAAGTGGCGGTCATCCTCCACTGGCACCTGCCTGGACGAGTTCCGCACTGCGGATTGAAGGTGGCTGGTGAGGGCCTCGATTGCCGTCTCCGTGTCATGGCGGGACACGATGTGGTCCGGGATGCGGTCCAGGTCTTGTGAGCTGGTTGCCTTGAGGAGGGTCTCAAGTCTCAACCAATCCACAGAGGTCCTAGTTTCAGATTTTTTTTTTTTTTTTTTTTTTTTTGCGAGACAGTAATGTCACTCAAGGAGGCCGCAGAACGAGACAGGGAGAGAAGTCCTGCAGCGCGTGCTAATGCGTCTTCTCGAGGTCGCCGGCCTTCAGCTGGCACCCGGAGAGGCAGGTACGCGCATTACTTCCCTCCCTGAGTTAGGTTCCGTTTACCGCGGGGGGCCTTTAGCTTGCTAGGAGAGCAAAGGATCTTCTAACCCCGCACAACGAAGTGGGGTGTGTTCTCCCAGGGCACACTCCAGGCACTTTATTGCGCTGGATCAGCGAGCAAGGATATACCTCGTCCTCTGAAGACCTCGTCCCTCTAATACTTAAAATCGCGTTCTACGCTTCGGTAAGTGCGATGTTCCGAGCCGCCATTAATGGAGGCAAACTTAAGTTTGCATCGAACTATCGAACTTCTGCTCTCCACGTGGCTGGGCATCACTGCCTCTATTTCTGGTCTGTGTAAAAAATATTAATAAATTTTAGAGTAGACTATGGATGCGTTTTTTGGTTCCGGATCGAATTCAGTTTTTTGTTTGATAAAATAAAATATGTTTATATAAAACTTGCATTCATTAAAATGTACTATAATTTGCAGTAAACCTGCGAAAAACCGAAATGTGTGCTGGGACACATATTAGAAGTGACACTTCAACGGACAAGTGGAAAAACGAATCGCAACGGACAAGTTGAAAAACGAATGGCAACGGACGAGTGGAAAAGCGAATCGCAACGGACAAGTGGTTAAACGAATGGCAACGGATGAGTGGAAAAACGAATCGCAACGGACAAGTGGAGACACTTCAATTGACAAGTGACAAAATGAATCACTTGTCCGTTTTTTATTTAAGTTAAGAGATGTTTAGATGTTAGCTCACAGAGCTGTGAAAATTGTAGCCTCTTCCCCCTCTCTAACTTTTAAATTATAAAGTGGAAAAACTCTGGGTTTTAGAGCTTCAAAAATTCTTTCTCAAAAATTATTCTGAACAATAACCATTCGATAATTCTTGAGGTGTGTGAATGTTTTTTATGGCGCCGTAAATAAATAACAAAAACCAAGCCAAGCACTTATCCAATACTTTTAACATTTTATTAATATGCAAAATTTCTTCATAGCGCAGTGTTTACTAAACTCATTGTGTTGTTGTGTCTCTTCTAACAAAATTAGCACATTGTTACTAAACTACTTTAAAACGTCATTCCTTTTCCTTATAAATTGTATAAATAATTATGGTCGGTTAAGAAATCGTCCACTTCCGTCGACCTCAGCGGACCACGGTAATGCGTACCGATTTTTAGTCACGCAAACCAGGCAAAGATGTTGTGTGATTTTAATATTTTATCATTTATATTGAGTAAATTTCAGTCTCTATACCGACTGTGATAGTTCAGTTAACTATTATTAAAATTAAATTTGCTGAACATTGGCTTCTAACGCGTGGTATGGACTATATAACATTTTTACCACTTATTTGTACAAATGGCAAAAATGCAACGCTTATTTCATTTGCAGACTAGTGGTACCATATTTTATTTTATTTATGTGAAATTAGGAAGTGTTTTCCTATGAATCGTTGTAGGTACTATTAAAAACATTGCACCTGCAACAATAAAAAAATGGGGGTAGCACAGCACATATGTTACTAAGGGATAAAAAAATTAGTGCTCATAATATACTTAGACATATCTTGAAATTTTTAACAACTGTCGACAATATTAAGATTATGAATAGGAAAGATTTGTATTATTGTATGTTTGTAATGAATAAACTCAAAAACTACTGCCGCAATATCAAAAATTCTTTAGCCATTAGAATACTACATTATTCCTGAGTAACATAGGCATTTATACGTTTATCCCAAAATGTTTAAAAAATTAATGGCCACCAGTGCAAAGCCGGGACGGGCCGTTAGTATTTTATAAAGCTACTTTCAAACAAGTGAGTTAAATATTCTGCAAAAAGTAGGTAAAGTTAAAAATTAATTTAACGAAAATTGATTTAAATAGTATATGGCGGCTGGTGTTTGAAACGGCATAATTTTAAATCTACTCTTTTTAAGGTTCCTAAGAATGCTAAGCAAATGGTATCTACGTAATCTTTTATTACGCTACGCATCATAATAATCTAACACCCATTTGGACACTTTTTTCGCAATGGTTGAAGAGACGTATGATCAATCTTCTTATATATAAAAATCAATTGCTGTTCGTGTCTCGCTAAAACTCCAGAACGGCTGGACTGATTTGGCTAATATTGGTTTTGAATTATTTGTGGAAGTCCAGGGAAGGTTTAAAAGGTGAGTAAATATTAGAAAAATGCTTGGAATATAGTAAAAACAACAATTTCGTTTTCCCTTAGAAACTATGCCTATCAAACAGTTTATGTTCGTCCCGTCGTTTAGAAATCAATTAAATTTAAAAGTCGTTCAGAAATCAAATTAAAAGTGAAGTTTTTTTTTCGTTTTTTTGGTTTTGAATGTCAAACGTTTGATCTTCGTCCCGTCGTTCAGAAATTAATGTTTTTTAATTATTGATTCTGAGACGGTCGAAGTTTGCCGGGTCAGCTAGTCGCAAATAATTTTTAAATACGTGTGGTATATCTATCTATACATATTTAAAAGTTAGTTTACATGATTGTATATTATGTATGGGGTATTTATTACCCGCGTTTTTCCGGGTGATAAACTTAGAGTCTAGACCGTCATTTTGCGGGAACTCTTGGATTTTTCAAAGATAAAATAGCTGCTGATAAAATGGCAAAACCTAGCAACTGATATTTATTTAAAAATGAATGTAGAGTATACTATGCTGCTAGGCATTTTGCGATGTATTGTGCTTGCCAAAAGTTCGTGACATGTTTTTTATTTTGGTATAAAATTTCTTTTGACCTCTGCCTTCTTGTAGTTTCTTATAGCCGTAAATGTAGCCTATGTTCATTTCATCATATTGTTTTATATAGTGTAAATACTTGTAAATATGTTTTAAATAAAAAATGTTGAAACAAAGTTCCTTATTTTTTATTTATTTAAAGGACGAGACGACTTATTTAAAGTGAACCAGTTAGGATTAATTTTAGTATATTAATACTAAAATTAATTATAACAGTAAAACTTGACCAATAGCTTTTTTTTCTCATTTATAGGTAATATGTAATAATATTATACAATGTATGATACCGTAAAATATCAATGATACCATGGCCCCATTGTTTGTTACCTGTGGAAACGTTGATTTAGTTCTGATACCAGGGCTTGAAAACGTTATCAATTACCTTTAAAAATATAAGTAATTACCGGTATTTTCGAAATAGATACTGCCATACAGGTATATTTTTTTACCGTTGCTTGGTAACGTTAATGATTTTAACGTTATAATATAACGTTAAAAATCGTATGTATAACAGTATACGTATCGGTAATTTTTATGATTTCCTTGGGATCCACTCATCAGATCCTGCCATGGTGACAATGGGACCAATTCAGAAATATATATACCCTTTCGATTTAAAGAAAAATTTGGAAAATCGGTTCACAATTGACGGAGAATTCGAATAACGAAAAAAAACATACAGACGAATTGAGAACCTACACCTTTTTGAGTCGATTAAAAATATGGTATGGTGGTTCAAAAGATGATAGTTAAAAGAAGTTATAAGTATTAACAATAATAATTTTGCGTAAAAAAATACAAAATCAGATAAAATAGTCACATAATAAAAAGTAGTTTCTTAGCTGCGGAGTTTCTTTCCGCTTCACCTTAAATCTGCGGATAACACGTCGCGAAGTGGTATAGATAAATTAGAAGGCTGTTTCAGTTTAAACTTATGTATGACCTTCAAAAAATGTTCTTCAATAGAATTTAATTTCAATCAAATCTTTATTTGTATTTCGAATAAGCTATCACCGAGCGGAATGCAGACATTAAAAAAAAATTAATACGTACGTATCTCTTACGACAATTTCCTTATAACATTAATATTAGCGCCATTAATGTTTACATGCCGGAGATCAAATTAACTAAGCCATCCAATAAAGCATTTTATACTTGGTAATAATAATAATGCATATTTTATCTTGTAACCCCCCTGAGCGAGTTCCAAGCGCACAAGTGTCACATGACAAAGCCACCCTTCGTCGATTGGGATTTACAAGATCAAAAAATCGGTTAGGGAATGCACCCGTGTGCATGTATAGGGCAACATGTGTTCAAAAGTATTTCGTTTTATTGTTACAGTTTTGCTAACTCTTCATTAGCTAACGCTAAAGTTCAGGCGATTTTTGTACTGAAATTACTTTATATCTTAAATGTCTATTATACTATCACAAAAGGTTCCTCTCGTCCAAAACTTCTAGCCATCGACAAAAAAGAATAGAATAGAACTTAAATGTAAATTCTAATTAAATTTATTTAGAAAAAATATATTTTAAGTAGTATTTGTCAGCGACTTGGCCACGTTGGACGGTAACAAAGATTACAGTTATTTTGCTAAATATAAAATCAAAGGTTAATTTCAGTAGGGTAATGGATTTTTTAGTAAGAAAATACATGAATCCCGGAACTTCCCGTAAAATCTCAGGATAAGTAATGTTACTCAAGGCATACACAACTACAATTGTTTTTACTAAAGATTTTATAGATTATTGAAAATTTCGCATCGTAATCAATTTTGTTTCCGACCTAGCCAGTTTAAACCTCTCCCAGGAAAATTCCCATTAGATATTCGGGATATATAGTAACGCAGATTTTAAGTCCGGGGATTTACTATCGATTAGCCAAAACCGTATCGAAATCGGTCACGTTAGATCAGAGTAAGTTTGAAGGCTTATTTATGGTTTTTAAAAAACCTTCAAACTTACTGTAATTCAATTCAATTCAATATGAATAACACCGAAAACTTTACTTATATTTTCGTTTTAAGCATAAGACAATTTGCTCGCTATCATCTAAGCCTGTCTCATATTTGTTAGTCAAGACTTAAAGGAACTTAAATCCATATAGCAAAACAAACTGTAATGTTAAAAAAGGAACACCATGACGGTAAAAATTAAAACTATTTGAAGGTAGTTCGTTAAATTCAACCAAGAAACTCGAACAACTTTTTACAAATATTTACAAACTTTCAGTGTTAGTTAATTGAAATAAGTTTAAAATGAAAAGCTATTTAATGTAATATTCAACAATTTGACTTAAAGTAAAATAATTATTTTTATTGCAAGTAATCTTAAGAGAGTATGTGACTCATAACTACACATTTTAAGCACACATACTCATAATTACATTCAACGTGAATTATTTGAGAAATTTGTGCTTAATAAGGTACAATATTAATTAGAGTTTGCAATGTAATTATTGTATTGTATTATCCGCAGACAAAACATCATAATGACATAGGTACTAAAACGAAAATCTTTAAGTTAGTTAATACATGTGATAAATATTGTATGACACATAACAACGTGTCATAAAAAGTGTATCGTCTGGGGGCTCACTTGGTATGTCCCAATCAGGCCATGTGCGCGCGGTCCCACGCATAGTCAACGCACAAGTGTGCGCCAGCGCCACATAACGTACCTACCTACCCAGTAGTTGATATAGTTGATCTTCGTTGGTGTGCGTGAGCTGTTACTTCCTGGTACAATGCGCGAGACGCTTTATTTAAATCCTCCCTTTGTGTGCGTACGCAATATTATTTATATTCAGCTACTTCTACTTGCGGGATGTTACCTACATGAATATTATTACATTAATCATTCGTATGTGTGCGCATCGAGACTCTTTAATCTTCATTGTACTTCCTGATTGTGTATCTGTGCGCGTGTGCCACTTGTTTGAATGCTAGGGCGACTTTATCTCTCAGTGAGGGACTGAGAGCAGAGTCCGATTACTACAGTGTAGTCAACATGTCTTGTGGAGTCTTATCGATGATAGTCAAATTTGTTTTGATCAAAGTTAGAGATTTTAAGTAACCAATGACTGATGCCAAACACCAACCAGCCAAGCCAAACGGACACCTGTTTCGAAACGGATATTTTAAATGCAACCAATATTTAACGCTAAACACATTATTATGATTTATACGAATTATTGCGTTAACACTAATCATTTACTAATTTAAACAAAGACTATCGTGTTTGTATTTATATTGGAAACAGGAAGTAGGTATAAAGACTGTTCCAATAGGTTTCAAGCCGGTACTGTTCTTGGTATGAGACAATACGAGTTCTGCTGCGTCTATGTTTACAATTGCAACACCGTTCAGTTTTAAGAAAGCTAGCTTTTAAAACGCTTTGGCCTATACAAACCTTTATATTGAGTGGATTGTGGCGTGTATTAAGTAACATTTTAAACGGAAGTTTTTGAATATTGAATTTGGCATTGAACAAGAACATCCTAGTCATTGTAGACACCGACAAAACTGCTAGTAAGATCGATATCGATATTGTTTGTTTATATAATTCACTACACTAAGTGCAAGTGGACAGATGCAGCGCAGTGAACAGTTTGCACAATTCGGAAGGGTCCTTTGGCACTCAGGGAGGGAAATCTATGAAATTTCGATCCTGTACCCCCTGTCGTTCACATCTGTCGCCTCCATAGCATGAATCTACTGCGGATTAGGACAACGCCATTAATTGATTCGAACCAAAGCGAAGGGTTAGCAATCACTATGAATTGTAATATCCAGAGAGTCCTGTTGTATTTATTTATTACTAAGCGACATCTTCCGTATCAATTTCCGCAAAAAGTATGATGGATATATATACGACAGTTCATAACGAGCAGAAACATACAAAAATAGAAATAATCGATCAAGTACGTTTAAATCGTTAAAATCGATATATACATCCGTCTCTGTTCATACATTTTGGTTGCCGCGATACAGAGCTACAGAGCAGCAACCGCCGCCAAAAAAAAAAACGTAGCCTTAATTTTAACTATTATAATTCAAAATGTGTTATTACCATAAGTTTTAGATATAATTATGTAAGGCCTAGAAATAAGTTAATATAAATAAATGAATTTGACATAGGTACAGCGTCGTCGTCAGCCATTCGCAGTCCACTGCTGGACGTAGGCCTCCCCATGTCGGCGCCACTCATCCCTGTCCTCTGACTTCCTTATCCAGGACCTACCGGCGACTTTGCGCAGGTCGTCGGTCCATCGGGCTAGAGAGCGTCCGACACAACGTTTACCGAGACGCGGTCTCCACTTCAGGACTCGTCCAGCGGCAGACGTGACCGGCCCACTGCCACTTCAACTACCTAATTTTGCGAGCTATGACGGTTAACTTGGTTCTCTTGCGGTTATCCTCATTTCTTATTCTATCCATATGAGAAACACCCAACATAGCTCGCTCCATAGCCCGTTGAGCGATTTGGAGCTTGTGGACCAATCCTGCCGTCAGTGTCCATGTCTCGGTCCCGTAGGTCGTATTTTATAATTATTTATTCAATAATGATGTGAGCTATGTTTGTTAAATATTGTTGTCAGCATTCTCATATTTCACAGCGTACCTGTTCTAATTATCGTTTAAATGCTAGGAATCACGATACGATATCAATAGATACTCGTTTTTTTTTTTTTTTTTTTTTAATTGCAGGAGATCAGCAGACAGGCAGACGGCCCACTTGATGGAAAGCGGTTACCATGGCCTATGGACATTTGCAACACCAAAGACGCTACAAATGCGCTGCTGCTCTCTTAAGGGAGACTGGATCCCGGTCACTAATGCCGGAACACAACTCAAGGTTGTTATGGCGACATACTTTAGACCAGGGGTGGTAGCCATCCAGTCGGGCAAATGCCCTACCACCTGGCAAAAACTCGTATGTCATACTCATGCTGGTGCGTTTTATTCTATTCATATTACAGCTCACTACCTTTTTTTTTTTGAAATCCGTTTGAGGACTAAGCCGCGACAGGCACAGAAGTCTGGGGGGATGTTCGCGACCCGTGTGAGTGTGGGATTCGCCAGATCGGGGGTGGCACTAGCGTGCCCAGTCAGATCTGGTGCCACGCTATTGCCACTCCCCAGTTAGGGATACTCACTAAAACCCCTGGGTGTTCCGTCCTGCGCCTGCGCCGGGAATTGGGCTTCCCGTCTCCGCGTGCCCTAGCAGGCGTGGGCCCCCATCACTGGGCCTCTTCAAAACAGCTCACTACCTAGTCCAGCCATAAGTTCGGTTACAAATGAAAATGCATTTTCATGAAGTAATGTAATATTATTAAAATTTATGTCTACATATTTATTAAAGTCTCAGCAAAAAATAAAAAAATATTCTATTCGAAATGGCCACCTTTGGCTTTTATACAGGCCTTTAATCTGTTTGGCCACGAATCTATGGATTTACGCACTGTTTCCAAGGGAAATTTCGCCACTGCTGGCTCTAAAGACTTTTTAAGAGACAATGTCGCCGTGTCGTTTAGAGCAGGCCATGTCCTCTAAAACTGACCATAATTTGAAGTCTAAAGGGTTGAGGTCTGGGCTAGATGAGGGCCAGTCTTCGGCTCTTATAAAGTCCGGAACGTTGGTTTCAAGCCAGGCTTGGGTAGTTCGTGCTTTGTGACCAGGTGCAGAGTCCTGCTGGAAAGTCCACAGTATATTTTTGAAAAGTGTATTGCTGAGAGGTTTCACACATGATCCAGGACTGTATCTTGATACACTTTGGCTAAAGTTTCCACTCCTTTTTCACAAAAATGTAGTTTTGTGACTCCTTGATAAGACACGCCCCACCAAACCATCACTGACGCAGGATGATGACCACGTTGTACCTTTCCGACCACTTGAGCAGCTTCTTTAGAACTGTGAGCGTACACTTTATCATTTTGCTTATTGTAGTGTTCTTCAATCGTGAAAATTTTTTCATCGGTAAAGAGGATATTTCTGTGCCTTTCACCTGCGTATCGCGACAGAAGGCGTTTTGATCGATCCACTCTCTTTAATTGTAAAGATTGATTTAGGGCATGTCCTGTATATCGACGATAAGCACCGAGCTTCAGGTCTTGTTTTATAATACGCGACAGAGTCCTAGCGGGAATCTTCATTTCTCGCGATAAGATTTTTTGCTTCCTAATGGGGTTTCGACGAATTCTGGCTTTAACAGCATTAACAGCCTTTGTAGTTCTAACAGCACGCGGCCGCCCCGATCTTTTCTGGTCTTCGACAGACGAAGTGTTGTTGTATCTGTTGATAGTACGATATACGAACATACGGCTGATACCAAACTTTTGAAGTGTCTGGAATATCACCGACGGCTCCATACCCACTTTGTGCAAGGCGATCACTGCAATCCTATTTTCTTTAACACCCCATTCCATATTGTAATTTGATAATGAACACGAAAAAATATGTGAAATGGCGCAAAATCGAAAGAAGTTTCTAAAATAATATACGTGTTCCAAATTCAAAATAATTAAAAAATTTAAAAACGAAAAGTTTCTATGTAACAGAATTTATGGCCAGACTAGTTATAATTGAAAGTATACTTTCCATAGTACAATATACTTCCAACTATGCCAGTTAAAACATAATGAAGACTAGAAAATCATATCGGGATAATTTAGTTTTTTTATTCATCTTCAAGTAATGTTAATAAAATCGGCCAAATGCATGGGTTCCGTAGAGATGAAGTACCTCCATTGTTGCTATATTTGGCTATAGAAACTGTTTTGTTAATAAATACACTTTAATTAATATGTCTAGTTTTATTTCTTATAAGACAAAAAGTGAATACAATTATATAAACAGAACATAAACAAGTGTAGAGTGGTCAATCATAGATTGCTCGCTGTTAAAACAATTATTCTTTTGATGCCTTCTAACACTTGTCATATCTATCTAGCGAACTGGTATTCTTCATAAAGTAATACCCAGAAACATCTCCCTTTCTTTAGAGAAGATAATCATTTAGATATTCCGGAATAGCTCTCACACGTTCACTTCGTCTGTGAGTATTTGATGTCTCAGTCGAAACTTGTGTACTTGCATCAGTATCAGAACTGGTTATAGAAGGCGTTTTTACATTTTCACTCACAATAGGACTGGCTGTTGATAAGAGTTCTTGTTGCTCAACCTGTACACCTGAGAAGTTTGGATTAGAATGATCTTCTTTATATGAATTTTCTGACTCATTTATGTTTCCATTGAATGGCTTAATATGTATTCTATTTCTTCTATACTCCTTGTTTTCCACTCTCACAATATACGATCTTGTATCCAATTTCTTTATTATTGATCCAAAACTCCATCGTTTATTTAAATGTGGTTGTAATTGAATTATTACCTGCTGGCCTACTTTTAAATCAGACAGTTCCAAACTTCTCTTATCCTGTCTACATTTCAGTTTCTCCTTCCTTTCTTTTATTTTGCCTGGCACATTTGCAACTAATGAAGGTTTTAAATGTCTTAAAAGGCATGGCAGTCCGGTCCGAGTTCTTCTAGAAAATAGCTTTTGGACAGGGCTAGTCTTGTCCATTTCGATGGGCACATTTCTTTGATGTAATAGACAGTACCATAAATCTTGTTTAGTTTCTATGCTTTGAACAAGAAGCCTTTTAGCTATTTTTACTGCAGATTCAGCTTTACCATTCGACTCAGGATGATGAGGTGATGAAGTAACATGCTCAAAATTCCATTCTTCTGAAAATTTTTTGAAATGCTCATTAACAAAATTTGTTGCATTATCTGTACATATTCTTTGAGGGATGCCATGTCTAGCAAAATTTTTCTTGCAAATAATAATTATTTCATTTGCTGTCAGTGTTGATATTTTATCCAATTCAAAGTAGTCTGAATAATGATCTACTGTAACCAGATATTTGAGATCTCTAAAAGAAAATACATCCATAGACACATATTGGAATGGATACCTCGGTATATCATGACAAATTAAAGGAAGTTTTTGTTGAGACACAGAATATGCTGCACAGAAGGTACATTTTTCAACATATTCTTTTATGTCTTCAGACATTCCAGGCCAAAACATATTTTCTCTTGCTAAGCGTAGGGTACTTGTTGTGCCATTATGACTGATATGCACTTTCTGAAGCATTTCCTTTCTCAAGCTTTGTGGTATCAAAACCTGATTATTTCTAAATATAAGATTATCCGAAGTAGACAGCTCATGTTTAAATTTATAATAGTTTCTTAGATCTTTTGACATATCAGTAACATATCTTGGAAAACCATTAACTATGTATTTGACTAGCTGATTGACATTATCATCTTTTTCTGACTCTCTTTTAATTTTTTCAAGTAATTTATCTGATATCCTTAAATACTTGACATTTGTAATTTTACTTATTAATTTATAAACCTTTCTTTCTTTAATCTTATTTTCCAAGTCATATGTATAGCTAGGTTCATCTAACACAGGTGCTCTTGACAAAGTGTCAGCTACAAGATTATCCTTTCCCTGAATGAATTCCAGCTGGACATTATATCTCTGTAAGGTTAACAGCATCATTTGAAGTCTTTTTGGTGCTTCAATCAAAGGTTTATTCACAATATTAATCAATGGTCTGTGGTCTGTTTTAACTACTGTTCTTGAGTGACCTGCCACATATTGGTTGAACCTTTTGCATGCAAAGACCACTGCTAACATTTCTTTTTCTATTTGAGCATATTTTTTTTCTGTAGGAGTTAAACATCTAGAGGCAAAGCATATCACCTGATTATCCTGATATAAAGCTGCACCTAATCCGAACTCACTTGCGTCACATTCAATTACAACTTCTTTATTTACATCAAAATATTGTAAAGTAGGTAAACTGGTTATACATTTCTTTAATTGTTGAAACTCTCCTTCTTCTACATCAGTCCACACAAAATCTACATCTTTTCTGGTCAACCTCCTTAAGTTAGCAGCTTGTGAACTGAGATTATGAATGAACTTGCTGAGATAACCAACCATTCCTAGAAACCTAAGAACATCTTTATCTGATTTTGGCGTAGGCATATTTTTAATAGCATCTACTTTAGATTCATCCACTCTTAAGCCCTCATTTGTTAAAACATGTCCATAAAATTTTACAGAAGTTTTTAATAAATTAACTTTCTCTTTATTCAATTTGCAATTAACCTGGCGTAGTCTTTGGAGTAATTTTTCAAACTTTATATTATGGTCGATTGTAGCTTCTTCAATAGATTCACCAACACCATAAATTAGGATGTCATCTGCTATAATTTCAATTCCTTTGAGATCCTTCAGAAGGCTGGTTAGCTGTTGTTGAAATATCTCTGGAGATGGGCTTAGTCCAAACGGCAGGCGCAACCATCTGTAACGACCAAACGGAGTCCAAAATGTAGTTAGTTTGCTACTGTTCTCTGTCAAGCTACACTGCCAAAACCCTTTCTTTGCATCAACTGTAGAAAAAACTTTAGCTTTACTGAGTTCTGGTAACATCTCATCAAGTGTTGTGAATTGAAAATTAGGTCTTTTGAGAGCTTTATTCAAAGGAATAGGGTCTAAACATATTCTGAATTTAGAATCTCTACTAACAATTAAAATGTTATTTACCCAATCTGTATGTTGAGTTTCTTTTATGATAATACCATCAGCTTCGAGTTTAATAAGTTCCTGCTTCAGTTTCTCTCTTAAACATATTGGAATACGACGAGCTGGTTGAATGCGAGCAGGGATAGAGTCATCCAACTCCAGTGAGACTTCTCCAG
The DNA here is from genome assembly GCA_019925095.2 of Dendrolimus kikuchii. NCBI lineage: Eukaryota > Metazoa > Arthropoda > Insecta > Lepidoptera > Lasiocampidae > Dendrolimus > Dendrolimus kikuchii. The sequence goes on from CM034394.1 coordinate 15,405,373, forward strand.
GAAGTTTACCATAACCTTCAAACACATCACTGTATTTTTGCATAATCTTGTCAACTTCTGTTTGATCCAACTCTACTTTCATTGCACCACAATATTTAATAAAACCAAGGGCAACACAGGCTTTTTCTGAAAGTAGAGGTTCATGCTTCACATCTACAATGTGAAAATTTACTTTGTATAATTTATTTTTCTTTGAGCATTCAAAAGTCGCTACCCCATAACTGGCAATCGATGAACCATTGAAACATTTCAATTTATGCGAAGAAGGCTTTAACTTAGTAAAGTTTTTATCACCTGTAATACTCTTATAATACTCCTTTCCCATAACACATACTTGCGCACCTGTATCTAGAGTGCAGAATATCTCAAGCCACTTATTATTAATTTTGAATAATAATGGCGCCTCCATATGACCTGAAGATTTGTTAGCTCTCACTTCAAATATTAACATACTGTCATCAGAGTTTTCTTCCTCTATTTCATTTATAGTTTTTTTCTTCTTGCACACTTTCTTGAAATGATTTCTTCCACCACACTCTTCACAGCGTTTACCCCATGCTGGACAAATATTTTTTTTAAATATGTGAGTTCCTCCACAAAATTTACATTTTCTTGGAGTATTCATAGCAACACTTTTTGATTTAATTTCATTCACAGTTTCTTCTTTTTGCATATCTGCTACTTGAGCCGATGCTCTTTCAGCTGCTCGACATATATAAATAGCATCATCGAGATTTAGGTCTTCTTTGCGTAAGAGCTCTTTAGTTACTTGTCCATCTTTTATACCAACAACTATACGATCTCTTAAAATTTCTTGCTCTACATTTCCATAATTACAAGGCTTAATTAGTTTCCTCAAAATAAGCAGATAGTCATCAAAGTTCTCAGTAGATAATTGACTTCTCATATTGAATAAATATCTTGAATATATGATATTGGATCTTTTAATTATGGCTTCATGCATTTTTTTGAAAATATCTTCCTCACTCTTTTTGTCACATTCAGTTAAATTGAAATCTAAATATTTTTTCATTGCCGCATTGCCAATAGCATTTAGGAGGAGCCCGGCTTTAATTTCAGCTTTTTCCGAACCCCATTTGGACATACCCGTTGCAATGCAGTAATTTTGCCAACGATGTTGAAAAAATTCCATATTTTCAAATGGATCTCCAGCGTCTACTTCTAACGGCAGCGGCCAGGGCACACTAACAGTGCTTTTCACATTTTCAGAGCCAGTCGCCATGTTCTTCATTTGAGTTTGCAATAGAGCCATTTGTTCCTGCATTATATTTAACATTTTGTTCTGCTGCTGAAGCAGAACTTTAAAGTCTGTATCAGCCATCTTCTGACACCATGTTTTGTTAATAAATACACTTTAATTAATATGTCTAGTTTTATTTCTTATAAGACAAAAAGTGAATACAATTATATAAACAGAACATAAACAAGTGTAGAGTGGTCAATCATAGATTGCTCGCTGTTAAAACAATTATTCTTTTGATGCCTTCTAACACTTGTCATATCTATCTAGCGAACTGGTATTCTTCATAAAGTAATACCCAGAAACAGAAACTTTAATTTTTTTTATCTAAAATTCTAAATAGTTGTTTAATCGATATTATTCATAGATACCAATTTTAATTGAAAGTACTTAATTGTCTTTTATAAACACTAAAAAGCATCATTATAGTTTTCATCCGTGCAGGAACGGAGAAAGAATACAAATTCCTGTGGCCGGGCGGCCTGTCGTAAGAGGCGACAAAACAACCCACAGCCAGGTGGTAGGGTATTTGTTCGACTGCATGGCGACCACCCCTGGTCCAGAGTATGCCGCCATAACAACCTTGTGTTGTGTTCCGGCATTAGTGACCAGGTTCCAGTGATTCTTAAGAGAGAAGCAGCGCATTTGTAGCACCTTTGGTGTTGCAAATGTCCATAGGCGATGGTAACCGCTTTCCATCAAGTGGACCGTTTGCCTGTCTGCTGAGCTCCTGCCATAAAAAAAAACTATCCTATACTGTCCTGTAACCCACATGTACTCCCAAATACACTGACAAAAATTAGTTCCTGAGATGGTGTATGGGGCGATGTCTTTATTTAATTTTTTCACGATTTGTCTGTCTCTCTGTATATCCGCTGAATCCTCCTAAATCACGTAATGGATTTTTAAGCTGTTTTCATAATTAGTTAATTTTTTCTAAAGGTAATATAATTACAAGGATATGCCCGCGTTTTCGTCCTCGTTTGACTTGAAATTCCCACGGGATTCCCGGGACACAAAGTACCTTAGCATTTAAAAAGAATATCGTTTTAGCGAAAACTGTGTCGGAATAAGCTAATTTATGTGCACCTAAACAATCATAAACCTTCCCGAGAAAAATCCCGGGATATAAACATATCAGTCACACATTTTAATATATTACTATGAACAAAATAGTAACAGTGAGAAAATTACATTGGAATTCATTTTTATTAATCTGGGAATTTTTATTAAATGTCATTTAGCATGACGTGATATTTTGCCGACGCTCCTGACGCATGACAAGCCATGATGACCTGAATTACCGAGTTTATCTCCGCAATGATAGGGATGAAAGACTACTAGATTCGAATAGAAGCTCCAATCTGAATGTAGTGCCATCTAGGAATGTGCCTAATTTGATGAGGGCAAGACCTGAAGCCATGAACCTAATTCTCATTTTAAAACTGCTAAGATGCCAACTCGTTCAGGTTCGTTGGCACTGGAAGACGGGAGATTTCATAGGCCAAGTTGCTTAGCGGTCCGTCCCAGAGCTTTTGTTACCATGCTTTTCTGGCCTCAGCTAAGTATCACTAAGTACACCTCAAAGTCACATAGTGACGGATTTATTAATTTGCCAATGAGGTCCACGGTACTATAATCTGAGTACAAGAAATCAGGTAGACCTACACCTGAAATTTTGCGTATTCCCAAGCCACCCAAGGTAATTGGCAGGGTCACTTGGGTCCACGTGCGGTCTTCAAAATTAAAAGGTAAATTTGAAGTGGATGTTAACGATCGTTTATAGTGGAGTCGAAAAACATCTAAAATATTTTGGTGCCTCCACAAGAAAGAGGACGTAGAACGTACATAAAATTTGGACTAAATAAGCAATGCCGTGTAATAAAATAAGCTAGACCAAGTAATTTTTGAGTAAAATGGCTGTGGCCGACAGATGGCCGAAGATGATAATTTTATAATGGTTCTATTTCTGTTAAAACAGCTATGGAACAATTAAGAATGAAAACGTAACTGTCATTTTTTTTACTTTTAACGAGTAAATGTATGAAATAAATCTCATGTTTCCTATGAGATTTATTTAGAAAGCTGAGTACAGGCATATAGGTGTTTTAATGCTTGAAACATTAACAAATTCTACTCGATACACACCAGTTCGAAATATGCACTGGCAAAGACACTAGGAGTATTTTTGTTTTGAATAAAGTTTTGTTTTTACATCGAGACATCACCGATTCTCCATGGCACTGACGGCATTGCAGACAATAATGCAATTAAGGCAGTTACATTGGACTCTGTAGTCTGTACTTGAAAGCGGGGGGATGAAATTGTGTATGGCTTCTCATCTAACGTAGTGCGTCGTCGCATCATTAAGTTAAGCAAATAAATTTTTATATTCATTGCTAATGTATTAATGTGAAAGTGATTTTGTTTATGTTTATTTTATTGGTCGTTCTTCAAGTCCTTGGCAATAAATCGATTATCAAAAAATTTGGTACATAGGTATATTACATTAACTACATACACACAACCTATGCACCAAATGTTGATAACGAGGGTAATATGGGAAAGTCTTTATGCCGGAAAATGGAACTATTTCCTCGAGATAGTATTATTTTTGGTATATGGGGTAAACTATACCATTATTGGTACCCTCCTCTCCCCAAATGAATGCCTTAGATAGTATAATATTATTATTGTTGTATCGCTACATAACAAAATTTAAGATTACTTAATATCTTGAATGAATTTACAGGATACCAATTGAAGATACAACAACCAAATCCTACATGGCTAAATGGCGCCATACGATTTGGTCTAAATATATTTTGATAATAAAATATGATGCATAATTTAGCAGGTTGCTTTGTGATTACGTGTTTTACTCGGCGACTTTTTTAAAATTTAAGTGTACAAGTAAGCAAACTGGCGAATGGCAATGTTAAGTGGTTTTCGCCACTCATGACATCTGCAACACCAGGGTAACCGATGCGTTGCTTACCTCATTGGGATTTAAAGAATCTATTTACGCCCTTTTTCCAGAGCCCCGTGTTACGGCACTCTGGAGTGCCGAATGGCATAAGTTGTCATTTCTAGAATACTTTTCTTTCATGGTTATATATTAAAATAAATTTGCAACTTGGTTGTCTATAATGATATTATTATCATTACACGAAACAGTGTTATGATATTAGTCATCGGGAATGAGTATGGCATTCGTTTTATGAAAATGATAACCGATAAAGGCAATGTTACGCAATGTTTTGTTTCAAAAACTAATTTTTATATTATTATCACGAAGTTATTACTTTCACACACTATTATTTTATCATTATAAAGCTCCCGCAGTCAGAGATGTCGTGATCTTCTAGTAAAAATATTGTGTTTGAACTAACAAAGAAGCCTATAGTAAATGCCGTGTCACATCACCCGTGAAACCCCAGCTTTGTGCAAAGTGTGAAAGGGCTCACTCATTAGGAAGATTGCGAGGGCGCGGAGTAATGCGAAACAATGTATACCCGTGTGGTTATACTCACATATTTTGTACTCATATGCACGCCAGAGTTTTCAGTACGCCTTTGCTATTCTGTTCCTTATACCCAGGAAGTCTGTATTCTGAATATAAAAGAAATGACGCAGTGCCATAGCATCTAGGCTATAATTCACAGTACATTTTCGACCTATTACTGAGATTGCTTAACCTTACTAGACCGTACCTTACCTATGTTATTATAAATTTATTATTTTTTATTATAAAGATTCGTCAACGTGTTGTGATTCATATCGCGGACTATTGTATTTTTCGAGATAAAAACTAATAAGTTTCTTGATTTTTCTTCAGACAAACACTTTCACATATATGTTATAGTAAAAGGTCGATATGCAGTCTCTTCTCGGAATTACTTGTTTATCCTAGATTTGTCAAAGGCCTTTCGACAAAACCCGAAATAAATTCCAATTTCGGCCTTTGACTAAAGTATTTTTACTCAAATTTAGAAGTACCTAACTTTTACGCAAACGTAAAATAATCTGCTTCGGGTTTTGCCTAGTCGATCCTAGAAGCGGCTAAGGCAGACTCGGTCAAACGTCGATTCGTACTGCACTTGTTACATGTTTAATGAGTATATAAATTAGTCTCTTATAGGTTAGACAAAAATTAGTTAGTCAAAAGCAGAAAAGTGACATTTATTTGAACTTTGACTAACACTATGTCAGACCCTGAGGTTTGACTAGTCAAACCTAGGAGCGCCGGAGCTTCGATGTTTGACTATAACATATATACAGATTTGTATGCTAAAACATCCTAGTGGAGTAGGTGGCTCAAATTTTGGATCTGTTTTCGCGAAAATTATCCCAATGCTGGGCTCAGGCATGTTCACATGTTTGTCTCAGTTGGGCTGCTTGGCTTAACACACCAGTTATCTCAATGTTGTGGATTTCATCACGATGTTTTCCTTCACGTCTGTAGGTACATGGTAAATGTAACAATTTGCAGATTGAAATTGCCTAAGTGGTGCATGCTTATTGGTCAGAATTCGAACCCACGATATTTGAAACGCGAGTTTTAGCTTCAAAGCCACTAAGCTATCCAAGCTTCACCAACACTATTAATCAACATAACATTCAATTTATAATAGCATACATACATTAAATGAATTTTTATGCATGAGTTCAGTCATACAAAGTGCGGTATATATGGCGCCGGCATACAAGTTAAGCCAAGATGGCATCGAACAGGAAGCGAAGTAGGAAAACGTAACGTCACCCAAGGTCGACTACGCGACGAGTTCCATCCACCACACATGCCAGTAAGCGGCATGTCGCTTGTCAGCTCCATTGTTTTGCGATTGGAAACGTCTCGGTAAATTAAAAATACATAATGTTTTTATTATAAATAATTAATGTTACTTCCTTGATTCGCTTGAATCTGCATAGTTTTTAAATTTCGTTGTTTTTGTCCCATTTTAATCTAGGTAAATTAGTAACATAGAATAGCAAAGCCAAACTCTGCTTCTTTCAGTAAAAATTCCTGTTATAACCCTCTGAATAGAAAATGAAATGATGTATAGCAAACTTTGAGTATGTATTTACTACTTAAGTAGATAATAATAGATATCATAAGCGTGAAATATCAGCAATGAGAGGAAAAGCATAAGAAAAATAGTTATCTACAGTTTTTTTTTTACAAAACATTTAATGTGTACAAAAGTATTACATGGCGCGATAATTATATTACGAGTACAGTAGTTTAATATATCTCTCAGACGAAAGAGAGAGAAGTTCATGGATTTATTTTTTGTTAAAATTTTAACATGGTTGCATTAATAATAAAATGGTACCTAGTGATCAATAATTTCGCTCAATTATAGTGTTCATGTCGGTTGATGGTTTGGGTACATATTTTGTACTGATAATATATATTTTTATTATATAAAATGCGTGCAATCCGCACTTCTAATCTTTTCAATAGCAGGTAACGTTTGCGGTACACAAAAGAAACAAATTTCGTTCAGCTTAAATATTAACTTTCTTACAAAAAGAAGCATTCTATTTCCAAGTGCAGAGCAGCTCTTCACTTCCGAACAATGCATTGAATAGGTAACGAAGTGGTAAACAGTGGTTTTTTCATTGAAAGTACGGTATCATTGTGATTGATTATTCTCTAGATTTTCATTCAATAATTTGATAATACCTACATTAAATAATGCTATACTATAATATTGTTACGTGCGAGCGGGGTACGCACTTAGGATTGGAAGGAAACACCAGTTTTTAAATAAACGCTTTTATTGACTTACACAGCCGCACGTAATACCTCTCCGCAGGGTTGCCCCTATACGCACGACTAACGTTGCACTGTTCCGACGATAAGGTGTCTCACTCACCTTACCCTCGCTGATATTGCGTAGACCACCTCCTGCTACTGCCGTGCTCACCTCCGATATTACCGCGTGTAGCTCGCTTCTGGTTCGTCTCTCGAACTACGCTACACTCCTCTTTCACTTAACTGTCCACTAAACTTGTCACTAAATCCACCACTTAACACATCACTGTCTTCTATTAAACTTTTCTTTCAACTCTTCCGTATCGCACTTGTCGCTTCGCTGTCTTGAACTGAACTCGACTTCTAAACTGCGCCCGGTAGGCGCGCCTTACGCTGCTTATATACCCGGAAGAATTTTCTGGAACCCATAATTTCGTTATTCTTTTAGTTAATATCTGTCCCTTTAACATCCATCTATCTCTCTCTTTTCCTTCCCGAACTTTCTATTCTAGAACTTTCGTTCATCGTCTATCCCTTTCTAAAATATATCCGTCCTTGTCTTTTCCTTCCAGAATTTTCTAGCTTCTACTAAAAGTTCTTAAACTAACTAGATGGTTTCACCATCATTTGCCACAATATTATAATGAATCTGTTTAAATTCCACTGCCGTTGTTATTGGAACATTGGTGTTCTCTTCGTAGACTCACTTAGTTCGTTAGATGGCAGAGGGCTGGAATTCGATTCCCCAAAGAGTAAATTTCGTAAACGAACTTTATGCTATTTATTCTGACATTGATATCTGGGACCAGCTGTAGAATTGGTCCTTAAATTTATCTTTTATATAAAAAATAAACTTGCTTAAGTTTGTGTTTGCAAATGCAGTCGATGCGATGGATTAACTTCCCTAATAATTCATACCAGACAGCCACAGACAAGCGTGTTTAGCTAGTATTACCTTATAAATTAAAATGATTCCTTATGCAACAAGCGTAACTTGCTTAGCTAACATAACCTGAGTATTTGTCTACCGGTTAAAAAATATTAGTTGTCGGGATATCAGCCCGTTATAAAATTGTAACCCTTCGCCTCCCCTGATATTTGTAGCCGCATTTGTGTCGCGTGCAGTTATTTGAGTACATTATATTACATAGAATAAGTTATTGTGAATATTTGTCGAACGGCTTATAAAGGATAATTATTTGAATTTATAATGATTAATTTATCTTTTGAATATAAAACTGATGAGCTATTCTTAGAAATATATCTGACAGTGATTATCGTTGTTCGGGATATGCTTATGTCAAATTAGTATTTCAAAATATTGTTACGAGTTGCAGGATTCGAATTAAAATGCCGTTGAAATTATTATAGAGAATATTAGAACTATACAAACACGTATAACACAGGTACAAATATAACCGAACGCAACAAGTTCAAACATAATGCAGAAGATCGTAATTCAATAAAACGCGCAAAGTCCGTGACTAAATAGATTACCGAATGTACACAAGTTTGGTTTCGCTCGTGGTTATCGCTCGACTGCCTCATCCCTCAATCGAGGCATTGCTTTATACTGCACAGATGTAATATGTCTGCCCGGCCGCGTGGACCGAATTTCCTAGAATCAGTTTGTACTTTAAATCCGACACACCTGGCTAATGAATGCCATAAAAGATTACAATACACAATGGGCTGTTTTATAATCACAAATTATAAACACAAAGTAAACAGAAGAAATTCAAAGGCCGAAAGATAATAAAATTCACACCTGCATACCTATAGTATGCACGTGTGAATTTGTCTTTGTCGGCGTCTAGATCGTAACAATATAATGATTATTATTCGTAGTCGCTTCTCATTTTATGTATATGATCTCTATAAATTAAAGGCATAATATATATACTATCTAAAATGTACTCAATGAAGTTAATTCAGAGTCAGATTCATATATAGGTAATGGGTCTGGCCCCGTGAGCACAACAGGTATTTTTTCTACTCTAATAAAATAAGTTGTCGGGAGAACGCACACAGAAGTTACATGGGCGCTCATGACCTTAGTAGCGACGACACTTGCTGGAATCAATAATTTGGTAATAAAATTATAAGAGGTATTAAGGAATTTCAAAGTATTGTCTGAAAGTATTTTCGGAAAAGGCAGTAGTTACATAAAGCTTAATAGGATTTTAAATATTTGTATAACAAACCATGAAAGTGGTAGAGTAATAATGCCTCAAAGAGCTTGTGGGTTCATTATTTGTCGAAATTCAAAAGACTGCTTTAAGCTTTTCGATAAGGTACATGCGTTTCATAGACGCCGGCGCATAAATGTTGGGTTTTCTATTATCCACCCTACTACATAGTACGTAATGAAATGACTTTGGATATTTGTTTCTTCTTCACTACCTATGGAACCCATTATATGATTGTTAGGTATTATACTTTTGACGACTGGGACATAGAATTATCTATACTAACATTATAAAGAGGTAAAGTTTGTGAGTTTGTGACGTTGTAGGGGGTAATCTCTGGATCTACTAAACCGATATTAAAAATTCTTTTACTGTTCGAAAGCTACGTTAACAGGGAGTGTCATAGGCTATCTAACATGAAGCTATATACCACGGGAGCGGGAGAGAGCGCGGGTGAAACCGCGCCGGGCCGCTAGTATAATATACTTTTATGTCGAAAAAATGATACATTTTCTTTTCCCTTTTCCAATCCATAGTCCACGCAAATATGCTAAATGAACCGATAATTTTGAAATTGGATATACATATACGTACCTATGTTCTTTCGATAAATTTCGAAAATGGGACAGTTTCCGTAATGTGTGAATCCAAAGTTCATTCAAGGAAAACCGCTTTGGTAACTAATTCTATAATTAATTATAAAAAAAATTACAACTTAGCTTGGGGATATAAATCTGTAGGTATGTTATCTGCCGATTACAAACATAAAGTGACAAAAGATATATAGGTACTTAGGTAATTCTTTTGTATTTCTCTGTGTAATTTGTAAAAAGGAATGTAAACATTATAATTCATTTTTTTAGTAGATAGATAGATAGAAAACGCCTTGTTGTTCACCACATACAGAATGAGCGGTTTTATTGATTTAGAGCGATATCTTCCAGACAAGACGGATTATGGATTTTACAAACGGAATCACAAGTGTATGACAGTGGTGTGCACATTAAATACATACATGTAGCTATATAGGTATGTTCTTATATATATAAGTAGATGCAATGTCATGATGTAATCACTAATAAAATGAAAGAGAGCTGTGTAAACGTTACCTTTCGGGCAGACTTTTTGCCGACATATTGTCTGCTCGCTCCACCACATCCCAAAGGATTTCTGATCATTATGATTCCGGCATGTATTTCCATAAAAATCATTTTGATCGTTATCTTTTGGAACAGGTCGGATTCTTTTTCTAAAGTGCATCATTTATTACTTTTAAAGGGGACAAAAAATGCAGGGTTCTTTGAGGCGCCGCGGAGTCCTTTCTAGGAAGCGCTCTCGGTTTTGTTTGACACTCATCTGTGAGATATAGAACGGCCAGTGGACAGAGTGTTTCGACGAATAAGGACATTGCTTCCCACTCGGGGACAAAGAGGTGTGATTTTTTATGTGAACAGTTTTTGCATGAAATTATCAAACTTGCGACAAGGAGATTGCGCGAAAGATATTGAAATAACTCCTGATTCTGTCATTGATAAAGTTTAAGTACAAATTTAAGCCATTGGTGTTTTTCTTTCGGATTACACAGATTGTTTCGTTAATAAAAAATAATGTAATAAATAATACCTATTCTATGTAACACAAAATTCATGATACCTTATCAGGGTTCATCTATTCTTGCAATACAAGAAATCAAAGGGTTTCACATTTCTTAGAAATAACATCCCGTTTACGCTTACTGAGCAATATCTGACATGATACGGCTTTCCATCAAAACCTCACATCGAGTAACCGTCATTGCGCAAATTCCCACAGAATATCAAAAGCACCATCTATTGAATCGCGATACAATGGCAGGGCAAGAGTCAGGTAAAGCGCCTCACACCGCGGGGTTCCATCGCAGAAGTTTTATATTTCCGCTTCTTTGTCATGTCGTTGGAGCCAATTAATAATTTCTCTGAATGACCGGAGTTATTGTTGAACCACGGTCCCCACCCTCGCCTCCTCAAGAACGACAAGATTGATGAACTCCTTGCAATTGTCACGTCTCACATTATTGACTCCTTTTTGCTTGGCTGCAAAAATAAAATGACAATAATTCCCCTTATTATTAACGTGAACAGATAGATCTACAAAGCTTTATTAAGTATATTAGTAGTTTATACGGATTCTATTAATTATTCTCCTAAATCCAATTTTAAAATGTGGGAAGTTATGACTGCTATGTTTTGCGCCAAGAATTATAATCAGGAACAATTTATTTCTGTGGGTGTTAAGATAAGATATTTACAAATATATTATGTATAAATTATGCTCACTTTTTGTGTAATGTAATCACGTTTCCTGTTTGACGTCAAATACGAATAAAAACAAAAGATATTTTCGCCAACAGAATTAACTTATGTTGGCGAATTATATGAATTTATATGACTCTTCAGGTGATCAGAGGGCTGGTGCTTACCTCGGCCAACGGATCAGTATGGCGATCCAGCGAGGAAACGTAGCCAGCCTTCTGGGCACCTTACCCATAGAAGACGGTGATCTGGGCTCAGTATTCTACTTATAGTCTTGAGGCACTATGAGTAGAAAACAATACAAATAAGTTAAGTTTTCTTGCATTGTATTCGATTATATGTAATAAAAGTATTTTTTAAACTTATCGTTTGCACATGTCCACTATTTTGTATACGTACAAATATAATATTGTACTTGTTTCCTATAGGATTAAAAGTCTTGAGATCTTGGCATACACCTTTAGCTTCATCTAATTTTACTATTCTCTTTATATATGCAAATAGATGTACAGTGCTGTTTACCATTCTTTGGTCAGTACTGACCACTTTTTAAATGTTTATTAACTTATTCTGATGCCAATATTCTTAACTAATTTATTTTTCGTTTCATTTTATTATTCTTAATAACTTCTATTACATATTTATGATGATAAAGATGTAATGGAAGTCACTAATACCTATAAGCTCATGGGCTGTAGTAAAGATTATTGTTTTCTTTCGATTAGTCTGTGTTGTGTCATCGCCAAATGTCAAAAAAGATATAAGATTAGATAGATTCAATTCTAGAAAGTTATTTGCGTCCAAAGCCCTACACAAAGTTCATATTTTAATTTTGCGCCTCCTAAACATATTTTGTATGAAGACAATAATATAACAACAATAATATGACCCCTCGTGGACTATACAGTATGTCAACTTATCCGCTCCGTTGAGGAGTTTTAGGCGCTTGGAAGCCGCCCTCTAGCCGCGAGGTAAGCAAGGGTGTCTTTTTCTATATCAATCATTTCTATTGGATCTACGTAGTATGGTACCTATTGTTTAAAATGTTCTATTGCTCGTAGATGCTGCGTGTCCATCTTCCACGTATCTGCACGTATTTAGCCTTTTGTCTTTATAATATTTCGTTTGTCCGCGCATTATGTTGTTGTTGAGTCGCGGTATTTCCTGTTCGCGAAATTAAATTCAAATGTATGCATACTTTTTGTCGACCAGTTTACGACCGGCCGACGTTCGCTAAGCTAACCGAGCAACGATGAACAAGAGAAAAAAATACAGGTTCTTGTGATATTAATGCTTTGAGTACTTCCTGGCCAAGTCGCACACGTCTCGTTATTATCTGATTCGCTGATATTGACTGAACAGATGATAAAAACTAGTATGTATCCGTATATTAGTATGCAGTGAGTTTGGATATCATTATCGGTAACAACATCTTGACAGATGATTGTTGCAGTGGGAAATACTGAGTTAGATAATGGGTTGATGCTTTAAGTGTTATTTGGGATTTCCAACAATAAGGTTTTACTTTTCTTGAGTTACAATCGCACTGTCCACTTATTATATAGCAGTTTTTAAATATGGAATGTTTAATTTATTTTCTCGAACTGATTTATTAAATTATTTATTCTTACCAATTATAAGTATATGACATCCCCGTATGTGGATTTAATTGATTTGTTACAGACCATTTATATTTTAAGAAGCATTTATGTGTGTATGTTAAATATTATACGAGTATGTATACCTGTTTTTAATCAATTATCGACTGAAAAGACTTAAGTGATAAAGGGGTTTTGTAAAAATTTAAAAATTCATTGATTTTGCTATGTAACGCCTATGAGGCCATGTTCTTCTAAAAAATGAAAATAGGTACATATGTATTTCAATAGTAAAATAGTTTTACTTTGTCAAAAATGTTTGCAGTATTTGGTTTAGTTAAGTTTTAGTTAGTTACACGTTAAACCCTAACAATAGTCTGTATTTACAGGCAGGCACTAGTAGTGTCGATAGACATAAATATACCAAAAGAATTACATTGGTCCAGTAATTTATTCTAACTCTGTAAATATTCGAAATATCACATGCTAAATAGCGCCATAGCTCCATTCTTATATTGTATTTTGACGTTTTATTTATACGTATATTAGTCCAAATCAATCAATTAAAAAAACATGAAAAATCCATTATACGTCTAGTGTACTGTGCTATGCAACATTTTAAGTACATAATATTTATATTTTCTTCACTGTCACAAATATAGTGTAGTCTACGAAATACAAGCCTATTTTTAAATACTTTCTGAAAAGGATGTAGTAAATACTAAAATTTTTTGAATACCTAATTTGATATTGTGGAAGATAACTTTTGCAATGTTCTAATCTAAATGATGTATGATTATTTTATCAGATAGCTTCATCATTTGATAGTTCAGTTTATTTTCCGTATTGTACAATCATACATTTGTTTCCTATAAATGGGTATAACCTAAAACGTATGTAGGAAATCCTCAACGCTTTTCCTGCTCCAAGAAAAAATGCCTTGTCTATATTAATAACGTAAAAGCAAAAACCACCAAAATTATTGTAAGTACATTTGATACTGAGAAAATTTGACTGAAAGGATATCGTTAATTTTTTTAAGGTGCCATAAACATTTTGGCAAAAGTGAAACTATATAGCGTGTTTCACTATTCTGAGAAAAAATCAAGAAGGTAGCGAGTACCTACATATAATTGAAACTATGTTTTAAGCGCGGAATGGTATTCGATTGCTATTTCGACGTTTCGGCCACTTATCTCATCAAGATCAGAAGATCATGGCTCAAGAAGTTCATTAAGATCAAGAAGTTGGTTCAAAAAATACTTTCAAAGAAAATTAGTTTAAACAAGATCCAATGAGTAGTTTTTGAAATATAAAGTATTTTCGATTGTAATTGTCGAGGTAATTGCGTTTTTAAGGCTTTTTAGCCAAATGACAAAAACTGATGTTCATCACTACTACGGAACCTAAATACTACGCTGTGTGCCGACTGATACGGCCTGGTCGTTTTTAAACAGTTTAATAGAATTTAAATTAGTGAGGTAAATTAATAACTATTAGTACATACATACATACATACATAACTTCCCTCCAGTTCCCTTGCGGGGTAGGCACGAACAACAGAGCGCCATTTAGGCTTATTCTTACACACCTCACTTGCTTCTTTGACATTCATAACTCTTGTCATGCACGCTCGTCTGTAACTAATAACTATTAGTATTATATATAATATATATACAAATAGTGATAATTACTTTTTATCCTGGTATGGGGGTTTGTAATTTCTGACAATATAAAAAATTCTTAATAATAACATTTCTTTGTCACAAACCGACAAACAGACCTAGTTATAGAATGAATCGACATCAGCCTAGCCCCTATAAAATACAGTGCCAACTAGTTTAGGGGCTAGGAGAATCAATATTTCTACCTACTCTTAATTCAATGTAAAATTTAAAATAAATAAAAAATACGTTATTATGTTAATTGCCTCGTCAGAATTAGATAGATAGATAACTCTTTATTGTACACCAATACAAACATGAACTTAAAGACCAACATTATATGTAGTTATGTACAAAGGGCGATCTTATCGCTTAAAAGCGATCTCTCCCAGACAACCCCAGGAATGAATTGAGATGATAATGGCGATGGTGGTATACGTAACATATAGTACAAACTGTATATATATATATTAGATGTTATACGTAAGTGTCTATTCTCGTACTAAATCTGAAAGGTGGCAAACATTGATGTAGTAATATTGCTACATCAATGGTGGCAACTAAGTTGCAACGATTTAAGGTAACAAAAAATATTTCGTTTCATCTGCCTGTCAAATACCCTTTTTAGAATTATGTTACTTATATAGGTGTTTACAAGTTTGCTATTTAAGAATAACATAGAATAATGAATGCCTTAAAGATATGTAGGTTTATATAGATACCCATAGGTTATTTTTGTTCCACAAAATTGCGAATAATCTGATTATTGACGTTATTATGTGACGTTGTTGTATGGTCCTCTTGCGCTATTAGATTAGATACCTAACCATGGAAACGTTTCGAAATGATAACCTTTAGTTCTGATAAAACTCGAGTTTGAAGTTGTTTCTCTACTGGAATGGAATACTACGTTGAGAACAAAAACACGGAACTGAAATTTAAAAACTTAAAAACGAACCTAATCAATCGTTTGAAAATGTATAATCAGATATACATACATATTTGTTTGTTATTTTTACAAGCATCGGGTACACATGTAGGTGAACAATATATGAATCAAATAAATCCCTACGAATGTTTTTACTCGTTTCATTGTAATTAAAAACAAAATTATCGAGAAACTGACAATTACAATCGTTTATAAATACGACCTTTAAGTTTAAGTATTTTATTATTATACAATTTTGTAGAATATTTATAACATAAAAGCGGATAATAATTTAGAAGATGAACCGCCTTTCCAATTTTTGTAACAAATTACAAGTACCATAATGGTCTCAACTTTTAACATAACTCATTTAGCAAGCATTTATCTGCGGTGTAACGCATAATTTTTCGTAGTGTTATAAAGTACAATAGCTAATTTCCCAAATAGCTAATTGGAAAACACATCGTTGCATACGCAATATTTCAATTTATACTGGTATATCGACTCTATCGAGACATATCAACACGTTTAATTGCAGTTTCACGTGACTAAAGGGCTGGCCTGTATTTAGTTAGGGCAGCGTTGCCATTCAGCGAGGAAATCCGGCCCGCATTTTGGGAACGTTCTGAACTGACGGCGGTTTGGCACTCGTATATTATATATAACCTATCATCACCTATGTATCAGTTTATTATATTAATTATTGTCATTGATTTTATACTGATTAAATTAATATTATTTTATGCATGACTTTAAAAACTCCCTTCAAAAGAATTATGGAATTCGAATTTGAAGTTTGAATATGAAGTTAAATTAATAGTATTGGTCCGTATCTTATGGAAGTGGCTGGCAAGCAAATTTATTTGATTCGGGGTTAGATCATTTGCTTGTTGCTACTCTAATCACGTACTGGCTACTGCTCAAGTCTTAAAAAGCTGTAACTGTTGTTTTTATGCACATTTTTGAATAATAATAAAAATGTCTTTTAAAACTCTTGTATTTCCACAAGTTTAAATGCCATATTGGTACGCCGAGTTCTCGTAAAAACTGCAATATTTTATACTGTTGGTAGAAATACATAATTGTTAAAGCAAAAGTACAAAAGTGATTTCAGACTTGTAATTTTAGCTCAGGTATTTGTTCGCCCCTACCAGGGTAGCGGAGGGGTTACATTCTGAACATTCATCGCCATATTTGTTTATTTTTTACTCAATAGTAAGTAATTGATATAATTATAAGTGCTCTGAATTTGGCCGTCTCGTCCTAAATACATATACAACGATTTTAAAGTAAACTAGCAAAAAACGTGTTTTAAATGAGATAGGATTATTAAGTGAAGATTTATATGAAATAATTTAGTAAGCGAATAATCATATTAAACAGGATTGTATGAAGCGGCTTACATTATACAATTAAAAACGTAAGTAGAGTGTAAGCTATACCGCTAAGTCCTCAAGTGACAATGTGAAGCAGGCTGGAGCAAACGGCATTATTGTGCTGTGAAGCAGTGGTGTGTTAGATAAAAAAATGTTAATTAACCTAAATGAATTGGATATGTACCTAATACAAAGTAAGATTACCTGCAAATAAATCTTCATTAAAGGACCTACTAAACTATTCGGGATGGAAATTCAAATCTTACTGATATATCAATGCGAAAATGACCCTGTTTTAATGTTTATTAGTTACTTTTTATGGTCTTGTGAATGAACGAATAACAATAATTACATTACATTAAAATTAATGATCATACTTCTATCTCGAAAAATGGGTAATGGGATAGTTTTCGCGAGATAAATATGGTTTCAAAATGTACGTGAGCGTAACCACGAAATAGTTTTACTTACATTATAGGCAACAATATTTTCATTGTACATTACTAAATTAAAATATTAGTAATTATTTTATTACTTATAAAAGTAATGGCTTATGTCAGTAAAAAGGCATCCCGTCTCATTTGACTCATTGCCGGTTCCTATATCTTACCGACCGTTCATTTGCTTTATATAAGCTGCATACAAGTAATGTCAAAATTCAACCGATGGTAAGTAAGATAAGTAAATGAATGGCAAGATATAAGGACCGGCCATCAGGCAGCTTTAGTAACCTTCATGTGCAATTGTGCATAATAGTAGATACAATTCTTACGTGCCCACGCTGGGGGAAAACATCGTTAGGAAAGCACATCGAAATTATCCACGTCGCTTGATGGATATAGGGACAACAGGGGTAATGGCGCTCATTGGGTAATGCCGTTCACAAGTACCGACGCCTGTCAGGTATCGAGCAGCTTTTGCCTTCTAAGAGTACTGGGATTATAAAGCAGTAATTATATTATTTGTTATAGTTTATCCATATAAACTATTAGTGTAGACTGTTCATGTAGGCAGTCCTCTCCCTATCCGAATACCTCGTCTTTAAAGTTCACCGTAGTGACACCATCCGGTAATGGTTTGGCACCACTTCAGTTTCTTTTATAAAACCAACTTCTGCCATCCGTATTAATTTCCAACTTCCAATTACTCCATTTTCCATTTGATTATAAATGCTTCTACAGTGAAATCGGGTTATATGACTTCCGACATCCGTTTTATTCATAAAAGAATACTCCATATTCGGTTATTAACTACTTCCGTTATATGGTTACTCTATATAACAAATATGACTCCTACAAGTTTTAATATAAAAGGTTTTCCTTAAGTGAACGGCATTCCCCTGTTTCCCCTACCGTCCATTTTTCAGAATCGAGAAGTCTCAAGCTTATAAACTTCCCGTAATGGAAGAAACTGACTATGTTTAACATATTTAAGTAAGTAGTAGATAAATGTATTAATTTTTGTTTAACTTAACGAACCATTGTTTGACTTTGAGTAGGTACGACACGCCTTGGTTGTGGTAAATCGGATGTACAAGTAGTATTTGTTAGTTATAAACACAGCTTGAATACTAATAGGCAAATCATCTAAATGAAATGTTCCTTTAGATTTACTGTTCTGTTATATGTATAATTATGTTCTGTTTATATTTAACTAGCTGTCCCGGCAGACGTTGTCCTGCCTTGAAAAAATAAAAATTTAGGCCCTTTAAATAATTTAAATTGGCCCCTGGGGCCACCTACCGGTTCCAGTTGTAAATCTAAACCATCCGGGGACTCACCCAAACACACACAAAAAGTTTAATCAAAATCGGTAAAGTTGTTCTGAAGTTATGTGCGTACATACATTTCTACGATTCATTGTATATATAACATTTAATGTAGAATAGAATGCTTACTTTAAAGTTCAAACAATTGTTGGGTATTAATATATCTATAAATATTTTCGAATCCCCGAGAAATAAAGTCGTGTTCACCACTATCCCGGGTAGTAGAGAATCGTAGTAGTAGTAGCGGATGGATAATATCTGAGATAGTTCCGGGTATTCGGACGCTCATTTTCTTAGGACTGTTAGGTACTAGCCTGTCCCGGGTAGTTTGAAGAAGAAAAAGAGATTTTTTGTAACTGTTGTAAATCGATAACGGCCATGAACATATTATAATATTTTTAATTCCAGAACATGGCATAGTCTCTGTAGAATACGGGCCTTGGATTACGCGAGTGAACCTGCGTGCGAAATCTCTTCAATTTAAGATAAGATTGAATATAATATTAAATCGAATAAATTGTACAGGCGTATCTTTATATGAGCGCTAATTATTCTTCAATTGTGGTTAATAGCAATGAGTAGCCTACTTCACCATATTGCAGCAATGGTACTCCGAGAGGAATTCTCTGTAGGCAATATGGGACGGTTACAGTATGTTTTTATATGTGGTGTGCGTTATAACGAAGCAGTGTTGTGTTGGGATCCGGGTCATGCGCGTCACGTAACGGGCTTGATGATAACGGCGAGGCCTGGCCTAGGTGGCCTAGGTCGCGCAGCGGGATGAGCTACACGGAAGTGGGATTGCGGACGCCGCCGCTGCGCCGATTAAAACGGACACTGCGCGTTGTTCGAATGCGTAAACTCACTATATACCTTATAGAATTTGATCACTTGATTCTGCTGGGGTTGCACTTGGTAGTATAGTATAGAAACATAATCTATATTAATCTATATATGTTTGTATTAACCACCAACGGCCTGCGACATCGTCGGCGTTTGCCTTGAACATTTGCACGCCTCCGCAAGCAAATGCACGCAGACGCCTCACGCGCCTGCTCGTCTTCAAGTCGCCGATGACGCGTGTTATTCGTCTGACCCAATCCTTGATTGCACCACGCGCTGCCGTACATCATAATAACATAATTCAGGGACGCGACGGCGTTTCTACGTGACACTTACTCTTATATTTTTAATGTATTTGAAGTTTGAACAATATCTTTATAAATTATAATGTGTTATTCTGATACATAAGCTATTATTATCAACATCTGTTTAGTAGGTCTTGCCTGAAAAAGTAACAAATAATCATCCATTTTCACAAACTGCTTCATTTGTAATATTAATATGAAATAGGACTCCCGCTTGTACACCAATACATAAACGAAAATAAGACGAGTGGATGAAGGAATATTGCATGAAGGAAAAATGATAACAAAAACTTGGTTATATTATTATCCATATTGTAATATTTCAATGTTTCCCAATTAGTAACATGTTCTCTTCAACCAATCATGAACCATAGTCATGAAACAAGGTAGTTATAGGATCGAACTTAACACAAAATAAGATGATTCCCATAGCATAAAGATTCGAAGCATACGCAATGAGATGCGTGTAAAGGTTGATTTAGCGTTATACTCGTATTGACTCCCTTTTCCAGACTAGGGTAATCGTAACGGATTTTAATTTGTTATAGCGAAATTAATTAGTTATAATGAAATTATTATATCATATAATTAATTTCTAAATAGTATATTGCCTTGCTCTAGGACTTTTGCTTACAAGTGACACATTGAAACAAATGTGTGCTGGGACACATATTAGAAGTGAAACTTCAACGGACAAGTTGAAAAACGAATGGAAACGGATGAGTGGAAAAACGAATTGCGTCCGTGCAAGTGGAAATTTCTAGTTAAAATTTGTTGTTGCGATTCATTTTGTCACCTGTCAGTTGAAGTTTTTCCACTTGTCCGTTGTGATTCATTTTTCCACTTGTCTGTTGCGATTCGTTTTACAACTTATCCGTTGCCATTCGTTTTTCCACTTGTCCGTTGCGATTCGTTTTTTCACTTGTCCGTTGAAGTTTCACTTCTAATATGTGCCCTAGCACACATTTCGATTTTTCGCAGGTTTATTGCAAATTATGGTTTGGTTAAGTTAGGTACATTTTAATAAATGCATTTTTTATTTAAACATATTTTATTTTATCAAACATAAAACTGAATTCGATCCGGAACCAAAAAAAACCTTAGTCAACTCTAAAATTATTTATAAATATTTTTTTACACAGACCACAAATAGAGGCAGTGGTGCCCAGCCACCTGGAGAGCAGAGGTATAGTTCGATGCAAACTTAAGTTTGCCTCCATTAATGGCGGCTCGGAACATCGCACTTACCGATGCGCAGAACGCGATTTTAGGTATTAGAGGGACGACGTCGTCGGAGTACGAAGTATATCCTCGCTTGCTTGCGCATGCGTCTCGCGGGTACCGACGTCAGTCGGGGTCCCGGAGGCGCAGATATGCGCAAGATCTCCTCCCGTAATACCGCTGCAGGGGCCCTCTAGCATCTAGGGAGCAGAGGAGTCTTCACCACTGATGCGCTAGGATCAGCGTGGGCGTAACTACGTTCTAAGTCTCACGCTCTTCCTGCCATAAGGGCGGGGCACATGGGAGGAGGGTGGTTTTAGTGGAGTATTGAGTCTTCGAGTCTCCACACAAGCCGGCGATTTGACTCTGGTGCGCCCATTCGTGGGTGACACCTCTCGTCGCTTTTGGTCTAGTCCCTAGTAAAGGACCCGGTAGTGTGCGAAACGCATTTCCCACGCCTCAAAAAAAAAATATGCTCGCTTGCTCTCTCGCTCGCTTTCTCGTTTACGGGACTTCCCCGGCGCTCGGCTCACCAGGGCTGCCAATTTAGCGCTTTCGGAGCTAGATATAGCGCTTTTTAGGGCAACCCAGCTCCCAATTTTATTAAACAATTTCTAGCGCAAAATCTTGCGCTTTTTATAATACGCAAATATCTAATTAACTTTATAATAAATATATATGAATACTAATATTATAAATGTGCTGGAGGACGGGAAAGGTTCCCAAGGACTGGAAGCGCGCTGTCATCGTGCCCTTGTATAAAGGCAAGGGGTCACGTATGGAGTGCGCCAGCTACAGGGCCATCAGTTTGATCAGCACAGCATCTAAAGTGTATGCGAAGATTATTGAAAAGAGAATGAGAGTGGTATCCGATGGATTACTGTGGTATGCACAAGGTGGCTTCAGAAATGGAAGGGGATGTATGGATCAAGTTTTCTCTCTCCGCAATATCGTAGAGAAGCAGCTGGCTATGAGCCGGAAGGTTTTCTGCGGTTTTGTGGATCTAGAGAAAGCATTTGACAGGGTTGTGCGGAAGGACCTCTGGGACATATTTCCTAGATATGGGATTAATGGCCAATTGATGCGTGCTGTGCAGTCCACTTACGAGGACTGTATGGCATGCGTGCGAGTGGAAGGCAGCCTGTCGCCCTGGTTTAACGTGAATATTGGCGTCCGCCAGGGCTGCGTGCTGTCGGCTTTGCTATTCATCCTATACCTGGACGACTGTCTCCAGAGAATAAGATTGATGGATGTTGGGGTGCGGATGAGTGATCTAGTTGTAAGCACCTTGCTTTATGCGGATGATGCCGTGCTTTTAGCCGAATCGCCATCAGAACTGCAAACACTAGTCACAATGATGAAAGATGACTGTCAGGCGAGAGGCTTACATTTGAATGCGAAGAAAACAAAGGTTATGGTGTTTGAAAGAGAAGAAACCAGAACGAATGCAAGGATAATGGTCGATGATGTTATGCTAGAGCAAGTGAATGAGTTTGTATATCTTGGATGTGCTTTTATCAGGGATGGAAAGTACACCGCTGATATAGAAAAAAGAGTGAATTTGGGGAATAGTGTGAATGGAGCGTTAGGTAAACTTCTAGGCGCTAAGAACCTCAGCCATAAAGCCCAGCTCGCCATACACAACGCGGTGCTGGTACCTACGCTTACGTATGGATGCGAGAGTTGGGTATGGAAAAGAGAGCATGAAAGTAGAGTAAACGCGGTCGAGATGCGAGCACTGCGCAAAATCTGCGGAGTGACGCTCGCGGACCGCGTTCGTAATACCGAAGTAAGAAAGAGAGTTGGTCTGAAAGAGAGTGTCGGGGTGAAGGTAAGGAAAGGAATGCTCCGGTGGTTCGGGCATGTGGAAAGAATGCATGATGAAAGAATGACTAAACAGATATATCATGCAAAAGTGGATGGATGCAGAAGTCGTGGAAGGCCACGACACACCTTCCATGATCAAATTGATCGTGTACTAGCAGAAGGTGATGTCAGGAGCCTTAAGAACAGACGAGCTTGCATGACAAGAGTTATGAATGTCAAAGAGGC
Organism: Dendrolimus kikuchii; assembly: GCA_019925095.2. Classification (NCBI taxonomy): domain Eukaryota; kingdom Metazoa; phylum Arthropoda; class Insecta; order Lepidoptera; family Lasiocampidae; genus Dendrolimus; species Dendrolimus kikuchii. The sequence continues at coordinate 15,428,630 of CM034394.1, forward strand.
AAGTGAGGTGTGTAAGAATAAGCCTAAATGGCACTCTGGTGTTCGTGCCTACCCCGCAAGGGAACTGGCGTGAAGTTATGTATGTATGTATGTGTATGTAATATTATAAAGAGGAAAGATTATTATAGATTGTTTGTTTGCATTGAAGAGGCTCGAAACTACTGAACCGAATTGAAAAATTATTTCACTTGCACTATCCCCGGCTATATTACATTTACAAAAAAATTAGGGATCCTTACCAAAACTCCAATAATGTAACCCAAGGTGTAAAAAAAGTACCTAAAATCGCATACGCTGCGAAAACTATTGATTATAGAATAAAATAATGTACTACGACTTTGCAGAACACATCATTATTTACAAAAAGTGTCGCGACAGCAATTGTCTAACTATTATAGTTATCCCATTATAAGTGTTCTTTTCTTTTAAAAATTTAATTAAAATGCTGCCGCTATAAAAGACTCTTTATTTGTATCTTGGTATTCATCCTTATCAAAATAAATTATTTCATATTCAAGACTGCTTCAATACCTACCTTTATATTACTTTTTGAATTAATCAAGTCGGACATTCCATTCGAAAGATATCACGAGTTTAAAAATGTAAGTATTAGAACACGTGGCCGTGACGCTTTTTCGTGACAGAAAAATCGTAAGACCCCGTCTATATAGAAGTTTCACTTCAAAAAAAATTTCATCATATCACATCATAAATTTATTTGTAGTCATTAATTTCATAGGGAATCTCATTTCATGCTCATTTCATAGCGTAAGCGTATGTATATCTTGATAACTTTTATAATACAAAGCTTTTTGTTTTGTTTGCTTTTTGATTTTGTAGCCGTTTTAGCAAAACAGAAACTTTGCAAAATCATCTTGTCTGTCCATCTGTCTGTTTGTATCACGGCCTTTTTTTAAATGTTGACTTTACATACATACATACATAACTTCACGCCAGCTCCCTTGCGGGGTAGGCACGAACAACAGAGTGCCATTTAGGCTTATTCTTACACACCTCACTTGCCTCTTTGACATTCATAACTCTTGTCATGCACACTCGTCTGTTCTTAAGGCTCCTGACATCACCTTCTGCTAGTACACGATCAATTTGATCATGGAAGGTGTGTCGTGGCCTTCCACGACTTCTGCATCCATCCACTTTTGCATTGTATATCTGTTTAGTCATTCTTTCATCATGCATTCTTTCCACATGCCCGAACCACCGGAGCATTCCTTTCCTTACCTTCACCCCGACACTCTCTTTCAGACCAACTCTCTTTCTTACTTCGGTATTACGAACGCGGTCCGCGAGCGTCACTCCGCAGATTTTGCGCAGTGCTCGCATCTCGACCGCGTTTACTCTACTTTCATGCTCTCTCTTCCATACCCAACTCTCGCATCCATACGTGAGCGTAGGTACCAGCACCGCGTTGTGTACGGCGAGCTGGGCCTTCTGGCTGAGGTTCTTAGCGCCTAGAAGTTTACCTAACGCTCCATTCACACTATTCCCCAAATTCACTCTTCTTTCTATATCAGCGGTGTACTTTCCATCCCTGCTAAAAGCACATCCAAGATATACAAACTCATTCACTTGCTCTAGCATAACATCATCGACCATTATCCTTGCATTCGTTCTGGTTTCTTCTCTTTCAAACACCATAACCTTTGTTTTCTTCGCATTCAAATGTAAGCCTCTCGCCTGACAGTCATCTTGATGTTGACTTTATATATGTGAAAACCGGCCAAGGTAAGCATTTGTAAGAAATAACATGAAAATGTGTTTTTTTTTCAATACACATAGGCAAGTAAGGTACCTCTCGATATGTGTTAAAATCATTGTTTTTAATGACGATTTTTGTTAAAGTCATTAAGTAGTGACATTTTCGCTACTTAAGTTGTAAAATATGTATTCCATCTCCTAACTTTTTTCCTTACGTATTTATAGAAAATTCTAAAAATAATCAAATTGGTTGTTTATAAAATATTTTCGATGATAATTGATTTGAACAAGATTCAATACTATAAAATTATAGTTTTTGAGACGGGGACGGGGTGGATAAGGGATAGATAGGGTAATTTTGGTAGAATGCTTTTTTACCATTATGTAGTCAAATAACAACAGCAGTGGACCTGTACAGGGAGCTATACGAATTTGTCGATTTATTTTTTCTTTGTACTGGAAACGCTTAGAGACCTTGTCTATTATAACTAAGTCGTCGGTTTAAGTGTTATTTAACAAAGAACAGTTCACGGTTGGACGGTGCGGGTAGCGGGCGGACGTTGAGCGAGGCGAAGAAAGTAAGTTCACTGTCACGGCCGCGTGGAGCGACAACCTTGCGCCCGTGCCGCGACTCCAACCGGCAACGGCGTAACACTCGTCTTTTAGCAAATTGCTTCTATTAAATTATTTATGCATTCCAAAACCTCACGTATGATGAATCAACCTCCTACGTATTGCCTGTTTACTTCCACTAGTATTATGTATAGTATATACTCGTAAATGCAAAAGTACTACTATTTGTTTCTTACCGTTTCATGATTAACGGAATTTAATGAAATCTGACAAGGAGATAGATAAAGGGATAAGACTACGTTGTTTCTCAAAAAACAATGAATGAATGATGAAAATTTATTTTTGGAACACATAGTTTCTCATATTAGGTATTTGAGAATTCATATTTAAGCCGATATTTGGTGGTATATTTCTGTCTCCCAATTTAGATGAATTAACAAAAGTGATCCATATAAACTAAAACTTGTGTCATTAAATTGAATAGTATCTTATCGTGTCGTTTCAGCTTTATGCCTTTTAATCAAATTGATTCAATTCTGTTGATCCGTCTAATATGAACTTTTGGTATGGAATAAAGAATTAATACGCTTTTTACCGCGAACATTCGTGTTTTTTTTGTTAAATGTAGAAAGTACAAAAAATGTGAACCAAGTCGCGGGTTACATCAGGTATATATAATAATATAATCGTTTTCAATTATTATTAATAACACTAGTGCTAATCTTTTTAGTTTATTAACACAGTCAATTTTATTTTACACGAACTATTCAAAACATGATCTTATCCAAACTAATAATTAGATTTTACACTAATATTGTGTCGTTTAAATATATAGATTTGAATGTTAAAGCTCATGGACACGTTAATTTTCCCTTAATTAGTCTTGTGGAAATAATAACAAACTAGGAAACCAAGTTTCAGTAAAAATGATCATATCATACACATGTCTTACACAAAAAACTGCTTCTTGGTATAGCGGAAATGATTATATTTCACGTTTATAGCGGTCACGTGTTGATGATTTAATATTAAAACACAAAAAGTGTGCCAACCCTGAATACGGACTGGCTTGTGTTTTTATATCGAATCTTCTTAGTTTGGCGGCTGAAACACGCGCGGCACATTCCAATGTTGTGGCTTCGACTTCTGGCCTGGAACTTGCACCGCTTAGGCTACTTTTTGTCTAACGTGCATATTGTTACAATGACTACTTTACTGCTGATTGTGTAATCGTATAAGATATTGAAATGAAACATACAGGAACACAGTCAAAATTCTAAAAATGGCCATTTTTGTTTGGGTTCGTTTAAGTGCCAGTTTTCCGCTGCAGCTTGGGGAAGCGGCGGGTCTAACCTCTTCTGGTGAAGTTGGTCAATCTGCTTCTCGGGGTTATCAAAGCTTGTTGCGCGGTTGCTCGTAGGAGTAGCTTCGCTCTTGACCTTATGTTCTTCCACACAAGCGCAGTTATGGGACGCAGGTTTAGGTTTTGCGGAATAGTTGGCAATGTCTGTGCCAGTATTCGCACGCGCTGCGCGGCGCTTCTCGCCGCGGTTGGTCCACACCCCACCCAAGTATGACACAGTATGATAAGAAATGTATTCCCCTTGCGTTAAAAACAAGTATCAGTTTTCACTTAAATTCCAGTATTTATCGTAAAATGATAGACATAATCTTTTATTATTTACATGTAAGATTTCTTCAAAATCAAGTTGGAGTGGATATTTGCTAAGATGTCCGTTGAGACAGATGCACCGTTGCTCAGTGGAATGTCCATGGATCCGGTTCATGTTCCATAACATTAATAATTCTTGAATTCTTTTAATTCATTTTGATCTCCGTCGTCCATTCGTTGATAACAGTCGCACTCTGAGAATTTAAAGGACAATTAACATGCGAGTTACCTATCAAAATTTATTTTAATATCATTTCTATTTTGTAATAGAGAGTTAAAATATTTGGATAATTAAATGAAAGATTAATTCAAGAACAAATTCACTGCAGTTAAGGTCTCTCAGAACCAAATCATTAGAATGGGACGGGTACCTTGCTGCATAGCTAGTGTCTGCGATGGTTTTATACATTGTGTGATATGAAGGTAAGTGTAACTACATGCCTGTTTGATCGAATTAGATCTGAGTTTAATTACAAATTACTAGAGTGTTTGTAGACGGATAATATGACGTCGCATAACGCGTTTGCAATAGGCTTGTTAGTTACGTGATTTTTAGCAAAATATTTGCATAATTATTATGACTTTTGTTACGTACCACGTAAAGCAGTGAAGGCGCTATCTACAGGCTATCTACGTTTGAAATACAAATCATTTTAAAAACTAAAAGGCTATTTTTAAAGGTTCCGTAACTATGTTGCAAAATGGAAAGGTGTTTTTCTTAAAGAAGCCACTGTTGACAATTGAGGAGAATTTTTAATGAGATTTTTTACAACAATAAAAATTAAAAATACTGTTTTCTAACATAAAGTGTATTCTTTTACATAACTGTATTATATTTGTAAGTATTTAATATGCCTGATTGAAATTAATTCCTTTCAAATATAGGCCACGGGATCTAATTATTGTTACTTACGTATACCTAAATTTTCCGATAAAATCTTTAATAAAACAATTGTAGTTGTGTATGCCTTTAGTAACATTACTTATCTCGAGTTTTTACGGGAATTTTCGGGATTCATGTATTTTTATACTAAAAACTTCATTACTCTGCTGAAAATAGCCTTTGATTGTATATTTATCAATATAACCTAACTAACTACCTCTCCAACGTGGACAAAGTCACAGGCAAATGATAGTTGTAAATATCATTTGTTATTGTATAAGAATCATCATTATGTCTTTTAAACCGACTTGTTTAGTTTAATATGGTAATGACGACATTCCGAATTATCTTCATACGTTCATACACATCTGTTGTGTAAGCCATGGCAGCTTAATGGCTGAGATATCCGCATCTCCTTTTAATGACGTAGGTTTGTATCGTGACCGCGAGCTGTTCCTGAAATAATGTACATATTGTTGCGACAACCTCCCGCTGACAGCGAAGAAAAAAATGTGAGGAAACCGGCACATCAAGATTTTTTTTTCCAATATGCTTACATTATTATATATAAACATTTGACTGCGTTACTGAAATTTTATGGGTTTATTCGTGCCGCAGAGAGTCGTGTAAAACATAACAGTTATGATATATAGTGACATATTTTAAAATGAACTTACCCAATATTTATGTTAAGTCAAAATTAGGAGTAGAGGCAAATCATTGTCATGGCAAAATCATATTATCATTCAAATGTTTACATGTGGTTAAATAATACGTAATAAGCGGAGCTATTATCGTACTAGTCTACCTATGGTTTTGATTTAGTTCCAGGTCTGCAAATGCGAACGCGATAGTCCGCTGTGGGAATTAATATACAGAATCTTTTCAGATTATATTTGGTCCTTGGACAAGCAAGGCGGCTGTACCTCTATAATTGGAAGTTCCGAACTCCTCGGTGGGTCATTTGCAAGAATGTTCTAGTTATGTAGCTTACATTTTTTTTGTAAATGGTAAATACAAAGATATTGAATAGGTACTAATATCACGTATTAATAATTAATTATATAAGTGTGTTAGTTAATTGAAGTAGGTAGATAATGACGTTGCAAATAATCAAATTATTTGATACGATCTTAAGGAAAGTCCAACAATTATCGTACGTAGGAACGTACGATGCTTAGGGCTGATTTTTAATCAACAGATAAAAGATATTCAAATCATAATAATTGTTCAATTGTTTCACATTTGTACAAAATTCAGTCAGATTATAATTTCGGATTCGGATTTTATTTCAGATAAATTTAATCTGGTGAAGGAAAAAAAATACTTGTCAATAAAAACATGCATTTGTTATTAACATTTTTTAAAACAATATTGTAGGTAAGCACTATAATATTCATATTGCATAAACGAACATACAACAACAGTCTAGGCACCCACAAAGTGGCTGAATCACTACACAGAAATGCAGTGAGCAAGCCAAAGCGAGTCGCCATCACATTATGTGAATCAGCGCGACCGGAAACTTCGCCATATTGGCTCGCCGCAGCCATGTTTACTGGTGCGCCGGAAGTTGCGCGCGCGCCGACCGGCTTTAGATACCATTTTCACGGATTTTTGGGCGGAATACGAGTCGGAAATATTCGGCGGTTATTTTGGGTGCAGACGTTTTTCCGTTCCACAGAGACATTCGTCGGTGTTAATCATACAACGTACCCGGAGACGTGTTATATTTATAGCAATAATTGCTCACTGCGAGGTGGATCGGTATTTACGGATATGTTTGTTTTTCTCGTTGTTTTTGTCATATTTTGAAGGAATTTTAACATTTATTTATGGCTGGTTCCTATATCTTATTATTCATTCACTTGCCCGCCCTAACATCGGTTGAATTTTGACATTAGACCTATGGTGCTTATGTCAAATTTTAATCGATAGTAAGGCAAATGAACGATCGTTAAGATATAGAAACCGGCTCTTAATCTGTGCTACGTTGGTAGTTAAGAAGCGCGGATTCGAATCGTGGTAGAAGAGGTTATGCATCGGTTAGGTAATTTCTGTGACCTAATGTATAATGTTACGTGTGGAGACGATGAAAAAAACGTCGTAAGGATACCTGTGCAAATTTAAAAGTTTTTGAAGACTACTCTTTAAAGCTCGTCAACCATCATAAAGCTAATGTTTGACAAATCAATTAAATTGAATCAATTTGATTAAAAAGTACTAAATGAAGGGACACAAGGGTATTCAATGACATTAAATGATCACGTTTGTAATATTGGATCACTTTGGTTGATTCATACAAATTGGAAGACAAAAATGAACCGTCTAATATCGGTTTAATATTAATATAAATAAGTTAAAGTTAATTCTTCTAAATGTATGTACCGTTTCACAGTATACCCCTTATCGAGGTCTGAGACTCACCAATCTGTTTTGGACACATAAATTAGACTTATTATGATGTCGGGGTACCGTTCTCTCTGAAAAGGGGAAGCCTCAGCCCTGCAGTGGGATGTACCTATATAGACTGGTATTACAGATTTTCTTTTTGCTTAGATTCATTCTACTTGACGACTCTTTGCGTTTAATATTTTTAAACATCATCCCAAAAACTACGAAATTACTGGTTAGGTTAATAATTTTCTACAAATAATTAATGCGACGGCACGCTTCACGTAAGGGTGCGCGAGAGCATGGAGGCTTTAAAGGAATGTGGTCAGACGAGCGGGGCGGGAGCCGCAGCCGGGGAGAGGTTGTGAGGGACAAAGGCTCTGAAACTGGTTCTGCTTCCTGTACGTGTCGGATGTCCTGCGGCTTCCTGCCCCTTCCCCTCATCTTACCACCGTACAGCTACTACTTAAAGGGTTAAGATTAGGGTTACCGAAGAACTAATAACGCATTTTCACATTTTTGCTGTAGAGTAACATTATCTTTTATTTGAGGCACATATTTTTTTATAGTTACAGTATAGCAGACGAGCTGAGGACCCACCTGATGAAAAGAGGTTAATGGTAATAAATTAAAAGTGGCTATGGTATTACTTAAAGGTCAGAAGTATACAGACAGAGGTACAATAACAAATCCTAAAACAATTTAATGTCATTAGTCAATTAGATAAAACATGTTACAATAAATACTCACATTATTTACACAATAAAAATTGGCGTTAAAATATCATCTTATCATCTTATTACAATATCATCTTATAAATAATTTTAATTGTCTAATGGTTAAACAATAAAATTAATGCGGTATTTGACTTCTTTTACTTGTATAAAATTATGACAGTCGTACAAAATCTATGACACCACGATGTCTTGTAGGAATACAAAAATGGTGTCAGTTGATTTGACTATCATCTACCATATTACGTCATAATTGTTTCGTATTATCTGTCAAAATTACAAATGTCAGATACTTCATATATGTATAAAATTAAAATTGAAAAATAATGCTATTATCTGGCTTGTCGTCATTAACTAATTTCATGTTATAGATACAGATAAGATAATACTCGTAAATAAGAATCATACAGGAAATAGCAATCTACTAAAGCCAAAATATTTGATCGAATTAAATTATCAACCAGTATTTGTAGCAGCGTTTGGTATGAAATAATTATATATATTACATTCATAACAGTTTTATGATCTTTTTGGCGATACGTAGCTATTTTGTCAAATCACTTGAAATCGTCATGTCTCTTCTTTCCTCTATGTGGGCTAGGGTTTTATTTTTCTTAAACAATAGGACGAATTCGTATGGATAGAATTTAATAAGAAGTTTTTTATGGCTCAACACAATAATAACACATTCTGCAGGCACTTAATTTGATTGTAGGCATGTTGCGCGATTTCAATTCCCGTCCGTCAATTGTGGACCGATTTTCAAAATGTATTTTTTTACTTCCGTTGTAGTCCCATAGTCACCAAGTCATCTGATCTGATTTGTGGATCGCGAGGAAATCGAGAGCAACCCTTGTTAAAGAGCATATACACCGAAGAGTGAGATAGCAAATGTGTATACGCGTACCAATTGTACAATTTCTACAGGTGCTTAATATATTATTTTTACAGCCCTTGAAGTATTTGCGCAAATAAAATGTAAAAAAAATATTACAAAAACAAAACCGACTTCATACTAAAAACCAAAAAATAAATACCTAGATGTTGTAGAAAGAAGTCTAAATGTTGTAGAAAGAAGTCGGTTAAATATTTATTTTTTGGTTTTTATTGTGAAGTCGATTTTGTTTAAAGAAAAACATATTTAGTGGGCGATAGTCTTATTTATTAAAGCAGGTAGAGGAAATGCACTTGGCAACCCTGCTGGTGAGGACCGCAGGACACGCACGATTGAGGACACACTCTCAGCTTGTTTTTGTTGCAGTGCGGTCATTGTAACATAACACTGTTCTGCCCTCTACCTTACGGAATTGCTATACATGAGGATTACATGGAGATTCTCGTATTAAATTTCAGCCACAGTTTAAAGAATAGCATCATATATATACTTACAATAAGCTCTAAAGAATTTGCTGTTGTACTAGACAATAATTACGAATAGAATATATTAGATATTAAGTTTATTTATAGCAGTAGCATGGAAGAAGAATAACCTTAGAACTTCTAATTTATCTTTAATTTCAGTTAAAAAATATTTTTCAAATGATACGATGTTTATTTCAAGGTCATTGCAAGTTTTAGTTGATTTGCTATAGATGCGACCCTGAGCCATCTGCTTGTCTCACATTTTTTACGTGTAACATTTCTTACTGGGTGATTATTATTCCTATAGTATTCTTTTTCGACAGTATTAGGTAGTTGTTTATAACTATAACTTTGATTAATCTTTAAAAAGATGAGTGATTGGGTTATGTTCTTTCGGTATATTCATTCATTAATTTGCTTATATAAATTCGAATTACAGATATTTGTGTGATTATAAACAATACAGTATTTGACACTGGTAGAAATCTGTCTATAATATTAAAAATTTCTAAAAATGTCGTGTCTGTACATTGATGCTATTTAAAAAAAACAACTGGAATTCACAATGTAAACGATGGAGAACATGATGCAATTTTTTTATATTGTCTGTTTGTCGGTTTGTTCGGGATTCCCGTAAAAATTACGTGGCCGATTTCGATGCGGTTTTCGCTAAGCGACAGCAAATTGTAAGAATTAAAATCTGCGTTATTTTAACCTGGAAATCCGGCGGGAAAATTTCCCGGAATTAGGTTGTAGTTGTGCGGGTGCAGAAAAACTAGCTTATTCCGATACAGTTTTCACTAAAACCTTAACTTACATTCTTTTTAATTGCTGCGGTACTTTTTGTACCGGGAATCCCGAGGGAATTTCAAGTCAAGCGTGGACGAAGTCGCGTGCATATTCTAGTTATATTATAAAATTGAAAAAATAGTCTTTTGTGTCTTACATTTTTTGTGTTTGTTCGGGATTCACGTAAAAGCTATTGGGCCGATTTGGATTTCCCTGATCGATAGTAAATACCCGGAATTAAAATCTGTGATACTTTATATCCCGATCGAATGCTGCGGGATTTTTGGGAGAGGGTTTAAGTGGCCAGGTTGAAAAAAAATGATTCCGATGCGATATATTCACTGACCGATAAAATCTATAATAAAATTATTATAACTGTATGTCTTTAGTGACATTACTTATTCTGAGTTTGTACGAGAAATTCCAGTATTCATGTATTTCATACTATGAATCCAATTAGACTGCTGAAAATAACAACCTTTGAGTTTATATTTAGCAAAATTACTGTAACCTTTCTTACCTGTCCAACAAAAAACTGTATCAATTTGGATAAAAAAAAATTTAAGAAATTTAATTATCACGTGACTCGAAAACCCAATCACAAAGCGTGACGTCAATTCTCAGGAGAATGACAGCAAATTTTTCTTTTGTTGCAGTTATTGTGACATTTCACAGTGTTGTTTGAACCCTGACAAAAAATAGTGTTGATTGATAGAATCCTTTAGCATAAACATTAATTATTTTTTTAGTTTATCTCGATCAACACTATTAAAAATGAGTAAGATGAAAAACAATGATTGTATTATGTACTTTGGTAAGTTATATAAATTTATTTATTTTGAATCTTTGATCGGTAAGTGAGGTTGTCGTTTTTTTCACAGAGCTTTTTTAACTACTCTTTACAGTTTTAATAGAATAGGGATTATGTTAAATTAACTTAATATTTATTTGAAAAAAAAAAACCATAGATTGACCCAAAAAAGAAGGTATTGTGACGGAATTATAGGAAAATACGGAAGATCTATGTGGAGTTCAAATATTGATTGATTGAATGAAACCCGTGTCAGATAATTCAGCTAAAAAGCTCTTTGTAACTATTGCTACTGCAAAATGTGCGCTAAATTCAATTATTTGAATGAGTATTCGGAAAGAAAAAAACAAATCAAAATTCAAAATAAACTGGAGATTTTTCTTTTGATAACGTAATTAATGGACCTGGATACTTATTATTTGGTTTTGAAATCTACATACCACCATATAAAGCTGCGCCATTTTAACTTAGATAAAAAACACGGTTTTACACATTTCATTGTATTGTTGATTTTAACTATATAATTACGAATATAAACAATTTAATAATTGAAATTTTTCTAGACTTTATAATTTATAATAAGTATCTGATTGGATAGGAACATTTAGAAGTATATTTTATACATTCTGTTTTATATTAAGTATTTTTTACTTTAGAAGTTTGGTGACCTTAAACGGATTTTCAGAATATAATTAGCAGATTTTTAAACATAAACTAGCGAGTTTAAATTTTATAAACGGGAACACTTTTGTGACATGGTAATGAAATATGACGTCACAAAAAGGGCAACCGTCGTTATGACGCCTTTTCGTAGGTTTTTTAAATTCGAAAATTAACATAGGTAATAATTGATTACTAAGTACATTGATGAAGGCAAAAGTATTTTTTAAGTTAATTTAGACCATATTCTTTCAATTTAAGCCCTTTTTGAAAAATATTAAATAACCCCATTACCCCTGTTTCCTTTGATATGTTTATATTCTTTTATTATGCGTATTGTTAATGGTAGATACCAAGAGTCGATGCAGTTGTAAACAATACTATTAAATATGAACATAAATATACACAGTAAATATAAATACTTTTTGTACTTATCATTACATATTCATAGACTACTACACCACCGTCAATATTACAAATCTATCAATCCGCCCATTGTACCTATTATCTCTTGTATTTTTCTACTTCTGTCTATCTATGCTTTTGTTTACAATAAAGAGTTATCTATGTAATACTTACGTTTTTAATTAATTATACTCTTAACTATTTTACTTTACTGATATATTTTAAATAAATTTTTAAGACAAAATTAAAGTAAATATGTAAAACAACAAGAATTATCATACCAAAGAAATTATTAACGAAACAAATACAAAACTCAAGTGATTAGCTGGTTGATACATCCGTTTCCTCCTCCGCGCCCCCCACTCGCCCCTCAGCTCTTAGCCGACGATCTACGTAATTTACGTTAAAACAATGCGCGGGCGCTTCCGCATCGTCAATCGTTTCCACGCGCAAGGCTAATGCCAAGGTCTTGACTTTCTACCGTTTACTGACGAAGTGACGACCGGTAACCGGCAGAGCTTAAAATACCAGAAAAAACAACGTTAATAGGTAAAGTACTGAAGTAATCAAATGCGGATTTCATGTTAAGGAATGTTTATTAATATTGTTTTGTTAAAGTTGTTATTGAACTGAGTTTCCACTTACGCAGTTGAATAAAATTATAAAATGGTTTACATCCCACGAGGCTGCGAAGCTCATGTGACTTACTAACTTTATTAATTGATAAGAGTGTTTAACAGTTATTAATGACATAAATCAATTAATTAAAAAATAGTATAGGGTTTGAGTTTGAAAGTACATACATTTATAGAGGAAAATTACATATTTATTGTTAAAATCAATTACAATGTAGTACTGTACTAAATATTAAGTTATTTAAGAGTTTCTAAGTCATGAAGATAGGAGAATGTGTATAATCTTATATAATTTATGTATTATCTGTAATGTGTGTAGATAGTACATTAATTATATCGCTCGGCATATCACTTAAACATGCACATAACACGGATATAATTGGTAAAAATTACAAGCACAGTGGGTTGCCATCATGCACATGATACTATTATGCCCATTATATATAAACAAAATTATGTATAGACATAAGTTCTGTTAGAACATAAGAATTTAACACATACCTTATAATAATCGAATCCAATAAATAGTATTTCCTATCCGTGGCACCCCATTTTTGTAATAAGTTTCTGAGATTAAATTGAAAAATAAATATTAATTCTTGTTGAGATTGAAATACAATTGGAAATAGTCTTAATATTAATCCGAATAATTGAACTTTACCTAGTTCAATTATATGAACTAAAAGTAAATCCATTTTTAAGTTCTAATATGGAAATGACACGGTGAACTCATGTGCTGTGTCTTGGTTCTTTCAACTCCGTCGTTTAGTCACTTTATAAACAAACGTAATTACATAATTTATATCTGTACAATAAATAGCAGCTGTTTAAAGCAAGAACATCCGCGATTGCGTCACGCTATTAAAGAAAAACTGCGAATCGATGGAAAATGAATGGAATCAAAAGCCGGATATTAATGTTCGCACGATTATATTCTGAACGTTTATCTCTGTAACAGGGCACTCGTTTGACCGCTCATCGCACTTCCTCGTCTTGCAGGATACAAACAGGTTCTAATTAAGCTCTTGTGAACTGCTATCCCGGATATTATAACTTAACTAGGATTCGCCCGCGACCTTGTCCACGGTGGATGGGTAGTAAAGATCAGAGATGTTATAATAGAGAATTTGCTATTGATCAGTGTAAATGTTGGAACGGAATCAGAATATTTTTTCAACCTGGCCACTTTAAACCGCTCCCAACAAAATTCTCGCGGGATTCCTGGGATATAAAGTACCGCAGTATTTAAGTCTAAAAATTAGCTGTCGATCAGCGTAAACGGCATCAAAATTGACTCAGTTGTTTTTACGTGAATCCCAAACAAACAGACAAAAAATCTAAAAAAAATGCATCGTGTTCTTATCCATCGTTTATATAATTTATTCCAGATGATTTTTTTAAATAGCTTCAATGTACAGACACGGCATATTTAGAATTGTATAATTATAGATTAGATACGATTAAAGCAACCTCAAAAACGGGATATTACGAATAAGTTTGAAACGATGAATGGGTCTTGCATTCTGAAACCAAAACAGTTAGAAATGCTGATATTAGACTTGATCAAACAAAATAAGCCAATTTGGTTGAAAATTACAGAATTGAAAAGACACAACGGTATTCGATGGCATAGAATAATTCCAGTTTATGTGTATATGGATCACTTTAGTTGATTTATCAAAATTAAAAGACAGAATAGATTCGTCTCATATCGGGTTAACCGAGGAGAATAACTTACTATCCAATCCGATAAAAATATGAAACTTTCATTGAAATTCTGTTGTTCCAATTATTAATAATATAATCATGCGTTGTGGCTGCAGATGGCATTTAGGTACGTCTAAATTGAAGACACATGATACCAATTGGTCACGCGTGTTGCGCATAGAAACCCGAGGGCGTCGACTGTTGTGCACGCGACGCCGTCACTCTCTTCTGTCCCGAGAGGAAAACAATGTGGTTTCTTCGATGATAATAATAGCAAAAACACTCAATCATGCGAACTTTACACACCATTGTGGAAAATCATAGTCAATTATATTTTTTTGGAAACTCGCATGAAACTAGTAACGAAAGTTGAAGATATATATATATATATATATATATATATATATATATATATATATATATATATATATATATATATATATATATATATATATACATATATATCTAAAATGTGTCTGCCTACTACTAACTACTAGTTCTGCAATTTTTTAATCGACTGTAGAAAAAGGAGGAGGTTCTCAGTTCCTAACATAAAATTACTAAATACATAGCTACATTAATAAAATATTGAAAAATATAGTAATTAACATTATTTACTTCGCACCAACTTCAAGATGTTGTAGGAAATAATCATAAAGTCGGTTTCTTTTTTGCTAGATTTTTTTATATTAGAATGTTACATATTGACGATTTTTGTAGGCTAGCGTAGCCCGGCTAGGCTAGGGCACTAAAATACCGAAGCCCCGGGTTCTATTCTCAGTAGAGTAAAATTAATAAACGAAGTTTCCGTTATTTACACATTTTTTTTTTTTATTGCAGGAGATCAGCAGACAGGCAGACGGCCCACTTGATGGAAAGCGGTTACCATCGCCTATGGACATTTGCAACACCGAAGGTGCTACAAATACGCTGCTGCTCTCTTAAGGGAAACTGGAACCTGGTCACTAATGCCGGAAAACAACTGAAGGTTGTTATGGCGACATGCTTTAGATTAGAGGTGGTAGCCATCCAGTCGGGCAAATGCCCTACCACCTGGCTGTGGGTTGTTAAGTCGCCTCTTACGACAGGCCGCCCGGCCGCAGGAAATTGTATTCTTTCTCCGTTCCTGCACATATACTCGGTATGGCGTTCCCGGTGGTTACTATATATCCTATAAAACAAGCGTAAACGACCTACGCAGGGTCGGCGGTGGGGGTTGGTCAAGGAAAGCAGAGGGCATGTGGTAGAAACTAGGAAGGTCTGAAACTCTTTCGTTACACTACATTGATTTAGAATGTTTAAGTGGCCTAAATAAACATTTCAACGCAGTCTAACAAGTCAACGCAACAGTTAGATGACGACGTAAACAAATGTAATTTCCTAGCCCCGTGTTTGTCAAAATGTATTTGCCATAATTTTTGAGGATGTATTGACCAAACTGACCCCAGATTCGGATTCAACGCGTCGAAATACATAATAATAGACGGGTCTAGTCAAAAGTCCAGGCCCCTTTTTTTGTGGGCCGGTGTAATTAATTGTTTAGCGGAGATACATCGTCTTACAAAGTAGTCGTGTTATTGCGGCGCCGGATGACGTCACAGCGTTTTGCTCGCCGCTCGCCTGTTTCCGGGACAGCTGGTCGCGGCACGAAGATAGTGCTTATCAGTACCAGAACCGCGCACAGAGGTGGATGATCGATATATCGCGCTGTTTGTGGAAGTACGGCATACTTAACACGAGTGATACATAACAAGTGTATATTTCACTAATTTTGTTACCAGCGTATTTGTTCAAATCGTATTAAAAATATTTTTTTCTTAATGAGTCTCATGAAATTATTTTATAGAAAATACGAACTTTTTCGTATTGTCATGCTTTTTTTTATTTTCCTTTTATGAATATGGCTTTGTACGATTTGTGCATTTAGCCAAGGGCAAATATGACCACTAAACAATTTTGTTGTAAAATCGCAAAAATCAAGATGGTAAAGCTTAAAAAATACTTTCAATATTAATTGTTTGGAACATTATTTATTTGATAGCTTTGGGCTATGGGGTATTTTAAATTAGACGTGTTTAGGGTTACCTAGCTAAAAAACAAGAACAGTAGAAGTTTGTCGCCTTTACGGAACCCTTCAATGTTCATCGGACATGCACTTAGGTTTAACTTTACAATATTGATCACTGAATTTTAAGTAGTGGAGGGGGAGGGGGGAGGGAGGATTACTTCTCCCTTCAGCAACACCCATCTCTAGGAGACATGTAGTTTTTGAGATATGATTTTTGTTGTAAACATAAATTTACTTCTTTTTTTCACTAATTGTGTACTTATTTCTTATGTTTAAAGATGAGAAATGCAGATAAAAGGTAGTGGTCAATGTAAAAAACGTTGAAAGCAGCACAAGCCGAGCGAGCTAAGCGAGTATGCCACAACAGCGGTCAGCAAATGTCATAACCGATTTGTAAGCACCATTTAAATAGTTATCAATAATGACGAGTGCCAGAACCGACTGGGTTCTGGCACTCTCCGGCCGCTACCGGGGCACTTTGGTCTGAACACTAGCCTAATCTAACCAACTCACCGTTTTAGCCACCGGTCGCGACTTTCGATCACCCCTCACAACCTTAGTGGCTATAAATAAACCGTAAGGATATCCCTAACTGAAATCACTATTATTTTACCTCCCGTTTATATCTATATCACACACAAAAATTGAGATAGAGGATTTCGCCAAAATCCAAAGTTAAGCAATGCAATCGAAGTGTAGTGAGAAAGCCAGTCTCTTTTCTTTCACCATATCCCAATTATTTGGGATCGGCACAATATGTCTTCTCCTTCCTCACTTCTCTACTCTGACATACATCTTCTGTCACAGCACATATCATCATATCATCCTTCACACAATCCATCCATCTTTTATAGTGAGGAAGCCAGTCAACGTACAAAATAAGCAATATGTATAACCAAAACAGGGCAAGTCGTCGAAAAAATTCAAAACAAAACAAAAGTACATTCATATAAGAGAAATGGAATAAAAAAGGCGACAAATGGAGTAGAGAAAATTATACATCGATTTAAAAAAAATCTATTAAATACATACTACTAAATCAAACTCGCAATATATAGGTATAAGCAAAACAACATCAATTTCCGTCTTTAAAAATCAAATTATTGACATACAAATTGTTAACATTTATCGTCGTAAAGTAAAAAAAAGTGGCAGTACTGTTATTTATTATTATAAACTTCAAAATTATAATAACTAATTCAAAACACCTTTACTTAACTAAAAAACAGTTTTAGTTTTTATATATTAGGTGTAAGTATATTCCTAAACACAAATCAAACTTTTTTATCAACAAAAGTAACATAACCTTGTTTATTAAATGTATTTTTGTTTTTCCCATTATTCATTCAAAACTTATTGGTTGGCCCTAAAAACGTGTTTCCTAGCCCAGATATCAGGTCCAGTGTCTATATATAAGGCGTACGTATACCCCTAAACTTAATTTCCCTTAATCTCATGCCACTCTATGCAAAAGTTCAACCAATAGTAGGTGTGTTTAGAAGAAAATTAATCAAATTTAAAATATTTTCCACTATATCTGATTTTAAATGTTTCTTACGTTTATAATACATTCAAAAATAATTGAAAAGTGTAATCACAAATATCGCGTGTGTGGTTGTACCAAAATAATCTTCCCAGGAAAAACATTGCAGTTGAAAAAGAAGCTAATATGAAAACTAGGAAGTAGTTTTTGTTATAAGATGATACGAAAAGTAAATTATAAAAGATTTTTTCCTATAATAATTATGTCAACTATCTGATTTTTGTCACAATCTGTAGCTGCCAAGGTTACACAACTGCCTTTTGATTGTGAACTGACTAAATAACTTTTTTATTTTATAAGCTAACTAGAGGTCCCGGCAGACGTTGTCCTGCTCTGAAAAGTAAAAATCTAGGACCCGATCCCAGCGCCACCTACCGTTTCCAATTGTGGATTTAAACCATCCGGGGACCTACTCAAACACACAAAAACAAAATCACCAAAATCGCTCCAGGTGATTAGGAGAATTCTAGAACCCGATTTCAGCGCCACCTACCGGTTCCAACGGGATAAAAAGTATCCTATGTCCGTCTCCTGGTTCTAAGCTAGATCCCCACCAATTTTCAACCAAATCGGTACGGCCGTTCTTGAGTTATAAATAGTGAATCTTATATATATATATTTATATTATAACCCTCCGATTTTGAAACATTCTTCATTGGTGCTCTGCTCCTATTGGTCTTGGCGTGATGATATATAGCCTATATATAGCCTTCCTCGATAAATGGGCTATCCAACACTGAAAGAATTTTTCAAATCAGACCAGTAGTTCCTGAGATTAGCGCGTTCCATAAAACAATATTAGTATATTTGGCTACAACACTAATACTTACATGTTAAATATCGCGATATCTTTTGAATGAAACGTCCGAATTGAATAATTCAAAAAGTTCTAGAAAGCTATTGAATTTGTCTTGAATATGGAGTAATTTATTTTGATAAAGATTTTGATACCAAGGTACAAAATAAAGAGTTTTTAAAGCGACGGCATTTTACTTATTTAAAAAAATAAAAGTGAAAAGAAGTGAAGTGTGAAAAGTGAAGAGAAAAAGAAACATTTATTGTGAGATAACTGCAATAGTTAGACATATGGTTACGTGATATTTTTTGTAGACAATTATATGTTCTGCAAAGTGGTAGTACATTGTTTTGTTCTATAATCAATAGTTTTCGCAGAGCACGCCGTGTAAGGATTTTTTCGGGTCATTTTTTTACACCTTGGGTTACATTATTGGACTTTTAGTAAGGATCCCAATTTTTTTTGAAAATATAATATAGCCTCTAGCTCTCCTCGATAAATGTACTATTCAACACTGAAAGAATTTTTCAAATCGGACCAGCGGTTCCTGAGATTAGCGCGTTTAAACAAACAAACAAACTCTTCAGCTTCATAATATTAGTATAAATATAGATATAGTTTTCTATCACTATTATTAAATAATTATTAAATTACGGAATACAATCTAGTAGTTATAAATGTTTAATGAAGAACTAATTTATGAAACCTATGTAATGTATCAAAAGGTTTTAAGCTATTTTATTATTGCTTTACCAGCAGAACAGGAAAAAAATGTAGGAAATTATATTTATCTATGAAATATTGGTGGTAAAATAAGTAAACCGAATGAATTTACAATAAATATATAGTATACTAACTGCGCCTCGCGATTTTACCCACGTGGTGATGGAAAATCGTTAAATTTTGGATAATTCACATATCTTTATAAATTATAGCCTATGTGTTATTCTGATGTATAAGCTATATTATTGTAAAGTATCATCAAAATATATTCAGTAGTTTTTGCGTGAAAGAGTAACAAACATACATCCATACATTCTTACAAATTTTTGCGTTTATAATATTAGTTTAGGAAGTAGGATAAATGTATAAAATATATTATTTATTAGTTTGATAATTGATAGTTTTAATGTTTGGCATTTAATAATAGTAGGTATATATATATTATGGAAGTATAGGTTTGCGTTTGATCACTGTCTCACCTGATGAAACACGTGCTTGATCTATAGAATAATATTAAAAATACATAGGTAAAACTATGATCTTTAGTACCTACGTAATAAAAATAAACATGTGCATAAAGTAAGAAGAAAATTTGTTTTATAATATGTATGTAATACCTAGCACGTGGAAGAATAAAATACAATGAACACGGAAACGATAAAATAATGACACAATATTATTAATTGCTGACTTAGGTTAAATAATTGTACTGATTTCATATTATGTATTACAGTAACAGTAACATACGTATCAAAACGGATATAAAATAATAGGTATACAAATGCTTTATCAATCTTACCTACTCTGTTATCGTACTATTTATTATAATTTGTAATTAGCGTTCTTAGTTAAAAACAGTAAATAATGTAACAAATTTATCCATATCTATGTAAATGTAAAAGTTATTTTGCTATTATGTACATTTGTAAGTATTATCTTCCTCTTTATGCTATGCCTGCTGCCTCCGTCAGGTATCGGTAGAAGGGTTCGACATAAGAAAGG
Organism: Dendrolimus kikuchii; assembly: GCA_019925095.2. NCBI lineage: Eukaryota > Metazoa > Arthropoda > Insecta > Lepidoptera > Lasiocampidae > Dendrolimus > Dendrolimus kikuchii. Next base: position 15,449,106 of record CM034394.1, read on the forward strand.
CTACGCTTGACGTCGTGATGTGATAGACTGTGTTGCTCCTATGTGTTGAAGACCTTTGGAAAGACCCGCAGTAATCGATTTTTCGAACCCGCAGATTCGATTAATATTACTATTTATCCGATATTATATTTAGTTTATTGCCGTTTCACAATGTATTATTATGTTTTGGAGAAAGCTCCAAGACATAATAATATATTGTGAAACGGCAATAAACTAAATGTAATATCAAATAAACAGTAATAATAATCGAAATAAAATGAGTTGAGGGCAAACAAAAATAACTCATTGACGTTAGCCATTTTCTTATCACATAGACGGAAAAGTACCAGATACTACAATCTAATTAAATGACAAAGCAAATAGTCTTTAATACTTGAAACTGGCCAAATCCAGAAATCGAGCGAAGTAATGTCTAAAAATAAGAAAGTAGGTATCTATGGAAAATGTTAAATATCGAAAGAAGATTTTGGCGGATACGAATGTGGACATTGTATTGTGCAGTCCTATTAACTAAAAATGTATATAATTACTATAAATGTACAAACGTTGTAGGATATTGATATTTGTTGAGTAGTAATTAATAAGGTGTTTTATTAGAAATGTGAATTGTATATTCAAATGTGGCCTTTCGAGTTTTCACAAGAACTCCGATGAATGACGTCAATTGAAGACCTCAGCTGTTGTTGTTCAGCTGAGCAATACAAAGACATATATATATATATATATGTATATATATATATATATATATATATATATATATATATATATATATATACCTCAGAATTGAATGTATGGACTAAGATTCCTTTGCCTGTCATTGCGGCAAATGCTACTGCTACCACTTAAATATCAAAAGCGATTTAAGACGGTTTTTGTCGGGGCTGAAAGGGGTAATATTATACAATTTTATTTTCTAAACATGTATTACTATCTAAACATTATTCTAAAATGAACAATAGTTGTACGATTTAAATATCTTTTGATTTTGAGTATATTGGCGTCAGTCGAAGCTCTACAATTCGGCTGAGTTCTATAAAGACTTAATATAACAGAAGAGATTGTATGGACTACGTTCTTTTGCCTTCCTTTATGTTAAATTATACTGCTACAAAGCTATACAAGTGTGCTCTTTAACTAACAGATGATTATGTTACTTATATTGAGATGGCATCTTAGAAGCGGAAGAGTGACTGGCAGATAGCAATTGAGGCAATTGCTACATTGTTGTACTTACGCAAAAAATAACGAATAAGTCTCAGATGTGTGTATTTGTTCACACTACTGACGTGCACACTATCGGCTAAATTACTCGAATATTACATAGCACGACCTCAATTCATTAATTAAACTGTGTTTTAATAAACGAATGTAGGTATACGCGCTATAGACTTACATTTTAATTTGAAAAAAATGCACAAAAAATTGTGTTTTATTTCGTTTTCTCTCCCTTAAACTGCATATCCATATACCGCGGAAACAGTCACATTTAAACTCGGGATAAAGCATCATTCTTACAATCGAAAATAATTATGAATCAAATTCATGAAAAGTGGTTGTGGTTATGTCGACTTAGCTCACGTAAACTTTGAATTCATTTCCAAAAATAAATAAGTAACAATATCACTTATTTTAGTTTGTATAGAGAAGAATATGAGTGTAATATTATTACAATCTAAGTACATCTTATTAATTTTGTCATAAGGAATCCTCACTTAGGAAAGTCAATTTAGTGAAAACTTCTTAAAATTAAGCAGATGCTGTTCCTAGTGTCGTGGCACTTCACAAAGAGTTGCATGCGTTATTTGAAAATTATATTTATATGTTTAGATACTTAGAGAAGTAGAAGCAGAGATTGTATTTATATCGGTAAGTGGTTTAACTGACGTTTTATTTTTAAACGTCCCAAATTACGTTTTGTATAACTACTATGTACCGCTTAATTCAAAACATCGCGTGTAAAACTTACCAGTGAGTAAGAGCAATGAAATCTTATGTCCATGATGTTAGCAGATGTTATAGACGAGGATGACGTGGGTTTATAGTAGAAAGCGGAAGGGTGGCAGTGTCGTCAATTGGCACAATTGGCAGTAATTGTGGGCGGCATGTCCGGGCGCGACGCGACCCCGACCGGTCGCCGCCACGCCACAGAATAGGTCGACACAGTAGATAATTCAGTGCTTAAGCCAGACTGCAGAGGGCCCGAAGTGGTCGACTTTGTAGAATCACTTAGTGAAATTGAGACGTGTCTAGATATTCTGGTACATAGTTATAAGAGATAGTATAAAGTGGAGCTTATCATGTTCGTTATATGAACCTGCGAAAATGTCGTCCCGTCAGATATTCGTTATTGTGATGCTCCTAATATATTATAAAATGATACTCATACGTAATCTCATATCGTACAAAATAAGAAATCCCCCAAATCAAAGTGTTTTCCCGTGCAAGACGCATTATAGGATCCGTGTGATATTTTAATTTTACTGACTTTATTAATAGGTACTAATTAGGTATATTTAACAAAAATACATACGTTACAAGGTTAAGGCTAAATACAATAGATTACAAATACAGGCGATTTTAACTACCTAATAATTTTGTGTCAGTTTTGAAACTATCTTCCTATATCTCATTTCGTTTCCTTAATAATTTTCCTTTCGATTGTTAAGCATTATGTTTAAAACATTGATAGCTTGGTATTGCAGGTGTCCACAGGCTGCAAAACCTATTAATTGTCAGATAGATGAACCGTTTGTCTTATTATTTGTTTTATATCAATAAAATATGTATCTTTACATGTGGAATGCCTCGCATATATTTTGGAGCCGTATCCATTGAAAACTATTTTATTTTACAGAATAAAAGGTAGGGTATCCTATGATGTCCTCTAACGAAATTATTGATCTACCAAATTTGACTATCATGCACCCATGATAGTCAAATTTAGTAGCTCCGACTTTTGCTAAATCCGAGGAAAGTAAATAAAAATGTGTGTGTTAGCTCCGATGTACGACTGGTGTTTACTCCTTAAGTACGATTTACTTTGAATATGTACCGATCGATATTATTGTGACGGATATGCGTAGCGGAATTTCTTCTCCTTAAGAAATTTAGATTATTTAGAAATTCTATTCGTCTTAACAATAACAATAGAATGTTCCACATACAAAGTAACACAAAAGAGTAGCATCGAAATATAGGGCCAGACAACTGTTAAAACAAGATAGATATACTCGGGAAGAAAGGAATAAACTGGAAGTAAGTAACATGGACGGGAATATTTGTTGTACAAGGATAGACATATAGTTGAATGACGTAATCGGGTTCATTCTAGAATGTCGACTGGATATATAAGCGCGACAATTTGCGCACAGAGTCAGTCTCGAAACGAGCGAGACTCGCAGCGACTACCGAAGCGAAAACAGCTACTGAGAAGAATTTTGTGCACGAGAAGAAGAGGACGGCCCAACTGAGTGGAAGGGGAGACTCGGAGGCAATTACTGGTATACTCGCTGGGGCTGCAGTGGGTCGTCGGCGAGTCGACGGGTAAATGAAGAGGACCCTGGTACGAGTTTCGGAAGTGAGCGCCGATGAGTGCGCTGAAGGTGCGGCAGGGTCAGTGGAGGTTGTGCTGTATAGATTACGACGTGAGATTGCAGGCGGGCGTTATAGGCAGTCTACGAGCGTCGTATTGGGAGGTAGCGCTGAACTGGCCATGCGCATGGTGGAATCGCGCATGCCAAGGAAGAAGACTTGTCGTCGTGAAAGCCGTGTAGGAGTCATGCGTTAGAGTTATCTGACTTACTCCGGATAAGGATAAAGCAGCCCATGCGCTGGTTTGTGATATCTATAGATTCGTGACTATCGTCGAGCGTAGTTTTATCCCAGACTTGGATTACGTATCGGACTGACTGTTCAGTGTGAGTGAGTTATACTCGCAGTGCCTTAAATAAAGGCATATTCTATTAGATCGGTGTTTTCTTTCAATCCCGGTACCCACAACACGAAACATTATTTTAGATCTAATTTCGTTGCATTAAACGTCGAAATTTTATAATAATAAAGGCGGTTGCAAGATCTTTTAATGTGAAAGCACCGTAGTACCGAACGATATTATTTTAGATCTAATTTCATAGCATAATAGTACAAAATTCTATAATAAAAAAATAATGCTTTTATGTTACGTTTGTATAATAAAAATACGCAATAAAACTACGTTTTAACGGTTTCAAGCGCGGTAATTTATTTGATTTTGGTGGTGATCACGGAAGACAAAGGTGTCAAGTGTTGACACTTGACACCTTTGTCTCCACTGAAAAGTGGCCGAAACGTCGGAAAAACCAAAATCAAATAAAATTACCACGCTTAAAACCGTTAAAATGTAGTTTTATTATGTATACAAGTCGCGAAAGCTTAAGAAAATATTATATCTTCTCTATTGTTTGAGTGTATCTTAATTTCAATAGCCTCGCGCATCATTGTAGGTAAGAAACGATTCTCTTTTGAAAGGATTTGTGGTTTATAGAATCTGTTGTAGTGGTTGGGTTTACCCAGAGTGTGTTCAGTGATTGCCGACTTCGTAGACCTTGTGTGTTTCGTGTCAGGAATGTTTTCTTTTACCCTTGTTTTTAGGCTCCTCTTTATTTGCCCAATGTGTATGATAAATCATTCACAATCCAGCTTGTAGACACCTATATCTTGGAGTGGAGTATTGCATTTGACAGGTCACAAAAACTGGGTAATCTATGATTTGATTGCAGCTCGCCTAAGGATATGACCAATTCTGTCGGTGACTCCCTTGCTGCAAAGCATGGTAGGAAGGTACCGCTCAATGGAAAGATGTTTAGGGCATTTGTGACGCTGGTGTACAGTCTTCAACTAATTCCGTTGTAGTAGAGCTCGTTTGATACACTGAAACTCTCCAGCTAAGGGGTTCTTGTCACAGATTTTTCTGAAACAAATAATTATTTGCCCATGGCAGCTAATTGCCTAGGATGGTGGTAAGACGAAATATTAAGGTATCTGTGTGGGTAGGTTTCCTGTGCACAAAAACATTGTCAGGGCTCTTTAACATGAGCACAGCTAGGAAAGCTAATTTATGGTTTGCCTCTAGTTCCATAGTAAATTTAAGTTACTATTAATGGAATTGAGATGATCTAGAAATGCAAAGACTTTATCGTCTGGTTTTACCTATTAACGCTTGTATTTTTTACTCCTAATAAATGATCTAACAAAAAAATGAATTCTTAAGTAGTAAATTCCAACAATCATTCGTTGGCTGCTTTGTTTAACATTATTCTGTGGCACCATTTAACTTCTCTGTATCTGACAGACACTTGCGTATCTAAGTGGTAGGTATTCATATCTGTACTTAAGCAAAGCAATACAATATGAGTTTATAGTTACGAAGTATAATTTTACCAAAGAATAATCATATAACCATAAATAAGCCTACAAACTTACTCTAAGTCAATATGAATAAGACCATTGATATTTATTCATAATAACAGCATTTTAAAACGGGAATCCCCAGGGGGTGCCGCCCTGGACTCGTCTCCGTCCAGGAAGTGGTACAAGGGGATGCGTCCCCGGGGCCCTCAGCCGCCACTGTCACATTCCCCCCTTCACTCCGTGACAGTGGTGTCCCACCTATCCACTCCAAATCCTTGTATTCCTTCCCCTTCCTCCCAAACCTCCTCCCCAAACACCCCTCCCTTCCGACGACGACCGCCAGCGTCGAGCTCTGCTCCGCCCAGCGCGGTTCTGCTAATCTTGGTCGGTAGAGTTGGAAAACCCTGTGGCCGGCGTTGATACGGTGGAAGCGACTCGACCGCAGCTGTTGCGATGGCTCTCGCGGAAACGCGGGACTCTGACCTTCAGATTGCGGGCTGTCAGCCTTCACCCCAATGCCACCAGTGTGGCGCGCTTGACACGGCGTTTCATACGCTAGTCGAGTGCGCAGCCTGGGCACCACAGAGGTTTGAACTCGAGACAATAGTAGGTCCGATTGATTCGCTTGGCAGCCTGGTGCAAGCCATGCTGCAGAGCGATGATCATTACCGCTTCAGGGGCCCTCATGCATCAAGGGAGCAGAGGAGTCTTCACCCCTGTCGTCGAAGTGAGATAGCTCTTCCAGGGGCTTTCTCAGGCACTTATTGCGCTAAGATCGGCGTGGGCGTAACTACGTTTTAAGTCTCATGCCTTTCCTGCCATAAGCGCGGGGCATCGGAGGAGGGTGGTTTTAGTGGGTATTAGCCATTTGGGCTCGAGTCTCCACACAAGCTGGTTGATTATTGTTTGGATTGCCCCTTCTGGGAATGCCTCCATGATCGACTATGGTCTAATCCCTTGCAAAGGACCCGGTATTGTGCGTAAATAGCATTACCCCCGCCTGAAAAAAAAAGGGCGAGGCCATTATTTCTGCTTTTGTGTTATTTGTTCTGTTGTGTCTGTCCTACTAACCTAGATGTAATATTTGTTTCTAACAAATGGATGTACCTAATATCTGAATTGTAAAAATAAATGATTATTTATTATAATCGTATGTTGCTGAATAATTATTATTCTAATGGACGCACATTATTTCACATATGAGAGTATATATATATGTGTGTGTGTGTGTGTGTGAGTGTCGTCTCATATACATAGAACATAATAAAAATTGACATCGATACAGGTAAGATTTTTCTCTTGTTAGATATATATTACAATTTTTTAAATATAAAAGCAGATATGTCCAGATCGATATTTTTAATTGCCTGTCTCATAATTGGGTTATAAATCGGTGCTGTAATAATGTATGTGGCAGTCACGAGTGCACGAGCAGCGCAGGGCAAACACGGAAGTCGCACACACTTCCGCGTGCCGCCATCTTGGCTAACACCTCGTGAGATTCGCTCGTTTCGTGTGATAATAAATGTAGACTTAAAATACTGCTCTGCCGTTTAACTGGATAATGTCGTTTATACATATCTCTAAAGATAGTGTATATTAAATATATATGATAATTTTATCCCTACATTAGCTGTAGAGTTCCGTAGCAATTTTTTACAAACGTAGTCTTTATACAATTACCATATCCGGCTGTGTGTACATACCTATGTTACAGCCATTGTTCTTGAAAACTGCTCTGTTACAAACCGCTTCCAGGATATTCCCGGAGGATTAGGATTCCTGGGATAAAAAATATCACACATTTTATTACATTGAATTTGCTATCGATCAGTAAAATCAGTAAAAAAAATCACATTAGAATTAGATTTTTTTAATCTGGCCCTTTTAAATCATTCCGATAAAAAGTAGCGCAGAGCTTAAGTCTAAGAAATAGTTATCTATTAGCGAAAACCACATCGAAATCGGCCCAATAGTTTTTACGTGAAACCCGAACAAACAAACCGACAAACAGACAAGAAACTTAAAAAAAATGCATCGTGTTCTCCATCGTTTATATAGTCTATTCCAATTGTTTTTTTTTAATTGCTTCAATGTACACACGGCATGTTTGGAATTTTATAATATTATATTATAGATACTGTTGTTACTAATTCAAAGTAGTCGCAACATAATATATTTTAAACAATCAATTTTAATGTGTTATGAATATAAATGTTGCATTCGTTAGCTTTATTATAAGACGTATAAAATGGTATGAATTCCGGTCGTTTTGGGAAAGATATTATCGACTGTCATGTTACTTAATTTTTAAATTATTTTCTAACCGTAAGCATAATTATTTCTTTATATATCTACATCAATAAATAACATTTAAGTGTTTGTTTACTATATCAAAATAAATAAAAATTCAAATGGAAGTTACAAAGTTCATAAATTTACCGTTTTTAAATTGTTCCTCTGTGTATTAGTCAGCACGTTTTTCTCGAATTAACTCTGAAACGGCTCAAAGGATTTCAATGAAATAAGAATTAAGACAGGAATTTACTATATAAACCAGATTTCAAGCTCTGGGAAGTAGCTCTATTTTACTTACATAAAAAATAAATAGGTTATGTTATAAACCTTCATATATATGTATATATATAAACCTTCACTAACAAATTGTACTTTCTAACTGATAGTGAAAACCGCTTGAAATCTGTTGTATGGTTTAGGAAAAGTTAGCGGATATACAGACAGATATATGCGGCAAGCCACTTTGTTTTATACTATGTATTGATAATTATAAAAGGGTATATCATACGATATCTTGCAGGGATAAAAAGATATGCGTATTAAGTCCTCGTACCGTGCGAGTGAAGTGGCAGTCATAGCTACTGTAATATAAAAAGTCAGTAATATGGTAGGTGGAACAAAAAGAGATGCCCCACTTCCAGGACTGGTCGTGCGAGATTGGGCCCGCACCGTTGCACATATTACGTGTTAGAAGATGGGGTTATGCATTCAGCGAATTGCATTACTGTAACGGAACACAACCAATGTGAATTTTCTCGCCTCAATACCGTTTTTGCGTACTTTTTCCAATATTCCGATGTGAGCGACGGCACTTGTGCAACAGTTGTCACAATCGCATTTCGAATCTCGGTTAATAATTTATTTTCTCGATGTAGGTTAACATCATTTCTTTTTTGTTCATTATTAATCACAAAATAACTAACGATTGACAGATAGATATAGAAAGTGTATAATTTAGTGTCTATTATTTATACAATATCGACGGCTTCTGTGCTCCAGTGGTCTAAGCGTTGAGCCCGGCCGTCTAGTTTACTGGAACGCAAAGGTACCGGGTTTAATGCCCAGCAGTGTACATTTTTTAAACGAACTTTCCGTTATGTGCTTGTCTGGGATCAGTTTAGAGTTTTCCGTTATGTGTTACCCATAACTTGCTTAGCTTATAAGTATACAATCTATGTGTTGCACTAGCGATTTATTAAAAAAGGTCCTAAGCGTATAAGGGAACATGTCCATACTACGTGGCCCATTTTTTCATTATTTTACCTCTCTCGGTGACCACCCGTAGTATATGCCAAGACCCCCCCCCCCTCCCCCTCTATTTTTCATGTAGTAATTCATAAATATGGTTTGAAATAATTTTTAGCAAACAGAAAGAGAAGAAAAAAACTCATATTTATCTTTATTAATAAGCGCTTGCCACGTGACGCCAGGGATGCATCGGTATTGCCATTTATGAGTTTCAAAAGAGAGATTTTCTTGCAGGATATTGACTTCGCGACGAAAATCTAAGCAGAACTAGTGAACAAGCATGGTATTTTGAAGACCCCCCTCCCCCCTTGAACGGGTCACGTAGTATGGATATGTTCCCTTAAACCCTTACAGATTTTTGATTGAGTTTCTTGTTTGAGGCCACAGGCTACATTGGAGGGCTAGAGCTTTTAACTTCGCTTTAACTAGATTAACCTCTGCATTAGGCAACATAATGCTTTTAGTGTTCTACCAGACAGCTATCATAATAGGTATACCACAGTGTTGTAGCTGTCTGATGGGCTAAACCAATTTCAGTTATATTCGTTACCTCTCTTCATCGTATTTGTAATCTAGCTTTATTTTAGTGTTAGTCATAACTAAGTCGTTTTTCAAATGACTTACTGTTTGATTCATATTGAGTTAGAGTAAGTTTGTAGGCTTTTTAAGAACCTTAAAAGAGCCTACAAACTGACTCTAACACAATATTAATAAGATCGTCTATCTTTTTTGTAATCGTAAATATATTTAAGTAATAAAATTAAGCAAAATAGATATAAGAATTACATGAAAATGTTTAAATTCGTTTCGTGATATTTATACTTTTAGTTTATAGATAACGATACATTACAATTTTTTATTCTTTTTTACACAAGTCTTTTTTGTCACAAGTTGAATTACTTTAAATTATTTATCAATATATATTCGCCAATATTTATTTTCTTTACTACAATCCTATTGTAAAATTAGGAATCAAGACTGTTGAGTAATTTATGCTACAAGTAATTTCGTAACAGCTTTATTATAGTACGTTAGGCAAACCTGTAGGGTTAGGTAACTCGGCATAGTTCCGAGATTATATTATACATCCTGAACGGTTGAATGCTACATACATTGTTTCTCAATTTCTTACATTCTCTTTTAGTACAGTGTTATAAAAATAAACTAATTGTTATTAATTAATTAAACAGAGGAAGTAGTTCAATCGAAGCTTAGTTACGGGCTTCCGAGTAGCACAATTAATAGCTAATGCACTGTGGAAATAATAAATTGTGGATATAATAATTTACATTAAACATAATCAATATATAACATGAAATAGTTTTGTTTGAATGTTTGTGCATGTTCCTTCTCACCATCTTAGGAATTAATCGATTATGATGAAACTTGGTATATATACATTGTATAAGTAGTATGAAAAAATTATACTTTTTATCCCGTAAAATGGGATACATTTTCTGTATTATGCATTAAAAGTTGGCTGGAAGAAATCGCTCTAAAGCGACAAGACTGCCCTTTGTAGCCTGCCTTTACATGAAATTACTGTAAATGATTTACACACATGTAGTGAACAATAAAGAATTTCCTATCTAAAAGTTTACTTGAGAAAAATAACGATAAATCGTATAGAATGTCCTAGTACTGCTTATTACAAATGTCCGATATTAATAACGAGTATGTTAAGAAAGTGAGGATGATAATTGATAAGCGATTTGCTGCAATACCGGCAGTGGCGTTGCATGGCTGGCTGTGTGGTAATATACAGGTCTCGATCGCAAGCTCCCCTGCGCATTTCTCAAGGAGGATGGTGTAGGGCGCTGGTACAGCGACCGCGGCGGGTGTCTCGATGGTGTGGTGCGCTGCCGCTAGTTATGGCGCGGCAACCAGCCGCAGCTACGTAATCCCGCAACGGCACTTCCTGAAGGTGGCGCAAGCGGTGCGCGAATGTCGGCCGAGCATTTTGCGCCACTTTCGTAATTCGTTGCGTGGTGCGACCGGCCGCCTTGCCTGGCCCGCAGGAAGTAAAAGTTCGAAGGTAAGAAAGTAGGTCTCCACTGTAATTGGCATCGCGCCTGCATACTGATGTCTACTATATTTATATAGGTTAACAGTCAAACACCTGTCTCTGTTTTATCTTTTTTGTACAAGTGTTTCTGAGGATTGAAGGATATCATTGCGAATATAAGTCGAATTGAACAATTTTTTGAATATTATTATAAATATGTATATGAAAAGAATGTCATTAGTGTCAACGAATAAGGACAAAAAAGAAAAATATTTATAGTCACGTTTGTAAAGTGTGATCATACCTTGACTTGGTAACGACAAAAATGTAACACATTAGTTTCCAAGTACAGTTTTGCAATGCTATTTAAGGGTGCTCAGACAGCACGTATATTACGCACGCGTATTTAATATGACATAACCTGCGTGGACAAGGCGCAGGCGCCGCCGCCGCTGACCCAATCCATTTGCTCTATGACGTAATACGTAGCAACAACACACACCGAGCGATAGCCACGAACTAGGCCGAGATTCTAGATGCGCCGAATCTAATCGTTTGCGCAACCTGAAATGTGGAAGCACTAAAACAATAATCAAATCGACACCATTACTTCCGAAATTAAAAGTAGCAATAATAAATTTGAATAAATTGTGCCGTGACATTGCAGACCAACTGGAAGTCGGTCGCCTACGCTGATATGGCCACTTTTACGGAAACTGGCTGGTTATGTAGCAAGAAATAGCTAGCCATGCCGTCTCCGACAAGGTCCTGGTTAAAATGGATAGACTCAAGAAATTGTGACTTGTGACAACTACCTCATAGTAAGTGATGCTAAGGAATACTATAATTATACCTCTGGTGTATAACTCATATGTCGAATTGTTAAGTAGCTCTTACTGTTGATTTGAAATCGCGTTGTTGTAGAATTAATTATATTCTTGTAGTTATGAAATTGATAATATCTTTAAATATTCCATTAAGGAGTTCATCGCAATGATTGATCGAAATGAATGCAACGTTATTCCGGTGTAATCACGAATTTACAAAATGCCAGCAGGTTGCATCAACGCGCAGGAAGTCGGTGGCGCGAGTAGCTGCGCGGGCACAGAGGCGGTCGCCATGGCGGGGATACGTGGTCGCAATCGAAGAAATTGGGCGGCCCGGTCGACTCACCGTCGCAATGAAGGAAGTGCCGGCTATCTGAAGAGCTTGCAACAGAATATGCCTTCGTTTGACTTGCGAAACTAACACAAATGCTTGAATGAAGACTCTGGTACGAATGTGGAATTAATTGTTTAGGTGAGTCTAGTTCACTACGTAATTAACTAGTTAGTTGCAAATAAAGATCTACTAAAACTACAATTTCAAATATTAAATATAAGTATAATACTGATCCTAGGTCATCGAAGTCAATGGGTAAGGTTCTCAGAAGGCTGGCTACGTTAGCTCGCTGTACCGCCATACTGATCCGTTGCCCGAGATAGGAAGCAGCCTTCTGACAACCCGAAGAGTCAATGAGCCGTTTTGATAGATTTTTATAGAGGCTTATGGCTTCAGAACCCTACAGTCCAAGCGTTTCATTAGCTGCAAGTAGTCATAGCTGTTAGTTGTATTAACCAAAAACCACCAAAACATCCGAATAGTGTCATCTTAAAACTCAATGTTAAATCATCCCTAGATTTTATTTCTTTTTAACACGGATATTGTGCTAATTATTTGCATACTAATTTATTAATATGAAAATGATTATTCAGATATTTACCTATATTTGTTCTTTCTTGACGACTTTGGGATATGGGTCACAAATAATTCATTCTTTGATAATGTTAAAAATATATGAGACATAGGTGATAGCTCATTTAGATTTATATAGACAACAGTTTAGAGCGATCGTGTTATTTTTTTACGCAAAAGTACAAAAATAGTTAAATTATCGTAAACTTATCATAACCATAACAGAAATATTCTATCTTCTAAGTCAAAATATAAAAATATGCAAAAGATATAATTTTTTTAAATCTTTATTGTAAAATATTAAGAATGTATATATAATATTAAGAAATAGCAACGGTTGTAACTGTTGTGACCGACTCGAAGCGGAATTTAGAATTTTGGGTTAAGTGATTTGCATAAACACACTGAATCATAAAGGTATAAAACCAGTGTTGCATTTCCTGCTTTTATAATGCATAGATATCATTTTATCGACAATGGGATATGCCTGCGACTTCATGCTTGACTGGAAATTCCCGCGGGATTCCTGGGACATAAAGTACCACACGCATTTAAAAAAGAATGTAAGCTATAGTTTTAGTGAAAACTATGTCGGAATAAGCTAATTTTTGCGCACCCCAATAACTACAAACGCCTCCCCGGAAAATTTCCGCGGAATTTCGGACATAAATTATTACATGAAATTTGCTATTGATCAGTAAAAAAATCACATTGGAATTCGATTTTTTTTAATCTGGCCATTTTAAATCATTCCCAGAAAAATTCCCACGGGATTCGCAGAATGAAAAGTAGCGCAGAGGTGAGTCTAATGTTTTGCTGCCGATTAGCGAAAACGGCATAGAAATCGTCTTAGTAGTTTTTACATGAATCCAGAACAAACAGACAAGCTGGCAAAAAATCTAAAAATTCATCATGTTCTCCATCGTTTATTTAGTGTATTCCAGTTCCTTTTGTTTAAATAGCTTCAATGTACCCAGCATGTTTACTCGTATAATGTTATAATATTACGGATTTTAAATAATTTTCAAAACATTTATTAATAACTGTACAAGTTACGTTCGTTGTCTTTGCGGAGGTGACTATTCTAAGAAATCTCAAGGTTTGATTTGAAATATAGACTACCTTAATTCTCCTTTCAGTTTAATTTAAAAAAAGAGTGTTCTTGTGCGAATAGAACTCATATACTTATTTTCTATGCGTACACGCACTGTGTTGAAATGGTGTACAGTTGTTTTCAGCCCCTGCGTTAACGTAACTGAAAAGTTTGGGGCCCGCCTGTCAGAGATCGTGAAGCGGCTAGGCCGTGTACCCGTGGCCCTGACAGAAGAGCGAAAGATGGAACACCGAGGGGTTTTAGTGGGTATCCCGACTCGGAGGATAATAACACTTGTTTGAGGTGCTAATGACACCCCAACGTGGCGAAATCCACACGCTTCACCGTGTTTTCCCCCGCTGTAGATAGTCCTCAAACGGTTTTCGCTCGTTGAAAAAGATAACAGTACCATTAAACTCACAATAGATGACGGTCTTCTTATATTGGATAAAACAAATTACGACAAAAATTAGAAAAAAAATACATTGATCGCAAGCCGGGTGCATTGGCTAGTTTATTCATAAAATTAATACCTTGCAAAATTATATAAAAATAAGTTATGTGTATAAGTTCCATTTCACGGTTATCGATACCGTACATAAAGTTCATCAATTATCATGTCTAGTGAACTGAAAAGCCTTCGTCGAAGCAACGGGTAGGAAACTTGGTGCGACTTCAAAGGCAGCCGGGAACCGGAACTTGGGTAAGGGTTAGAGCGGAGACGACACTCGTTTCCGGCGGAAGTACGGCGCCAGGAAGGTGGCTAGGTAGGTACAAGATAAATAAACCGACGCCATATTGCCGGACTTCAATCGATAAATCCATTCAGTTTTGCATGTTCGTTACATATGACTTCCGTCTCCTGTTTACTAACATTCCGAATGGGAATAAATGAACTATAAAGCGAACGGTAAAAACAGAACATCGGACGACTTGAACTGACGAAGCGAATGAAGATGCTAAAGGAGGCGGCATCGAAAAAAAAGGCGCGTGGAACTTCTTTTAAAAATATATCTGTCATGTTGAATCCAACCATTATAAATACGAATGTGAGTTTTGTTTTTTGTGATGTTTTCAAGCATTAACTACGCACCCGATCGTCAGGAAATTTATTCTTACACGTTGTCAGGGGTATAGAATAGAACATTGGGTTCGTTTCAGCCAGAAAAAGGTTCTGTTCCCGAGGGATAGACGAACATAGCCAAAACGATGGCACTCCGATCTCGTATTGGCGCCAACGTTGCAATTCACTAACAAATATATCGATGATGACAGTGACAATTTTAATTCGTTGCCATAGTTAATTCCTCCACCTTTGCTAGATGGCGCTATGGGTATTTATGATTAGGTATGTTGAATTAAAAATTAAGGTCAAAATTTCTAAGAATTATAACATACTCACTTGTTTCACTTCTTAACTTGAGCAAATCCCAGGCGAAGACTAGTCATTAATTAGGTATATATAGCAACGTGTGGGTTTATTCTTAATTGTTAAATATGATTTTGAAAAGAAACTTATTAGAATGTCCTTTTAAGTCTTGCGATCTAAAAAGAGCTAAGTTTTAAATAGTGAAATGTCAAACACTGACAGGAAAATGACCTCTTGCACAATCTAGTCCTAGAGATAGAATGTAGAAGGTTTTCGTATGTACTTTTTTATGAGAAGATTGTTATTCCTAGTATTTCATGATGATAGCAAAGCTTAAAAGTCCATTTTGTCTGTATTATCTTGGTTCGATAATACACTAGAGCTAGAATAACTTAACTGTACTACATTTCTACTAGTACTACTACTACTGCTTATACTATATTATATAATATTGCTATGCTTTATGTATTTAATTATGTGTATATAAATCTATATGTATATTTATATAATAATATATAACAATATTAATAAGTATATAATATGTAACGTTTTTAAAGATACTGTGCAACAAAACCCTTTTTTTTAAGGCGGGGGAAATGCATTTCGCACATACCGGGTCCTTTGCTAGGGATTAGACCATAGTCGATTATGGAGGCATTCCATTGGGGGCAATCCAAACACTAATCGACCGGCTTGTGTGGAGACTCCAGATTCCAACCTACCGACCACACTCAATACTCCACTAAAACCACCCTCCTCCCATGTGCCCCGCGCTTATGGCAGGAAGAGCGTGAGACTTAGAACGTAGTTACGCCTACGCTTATCCTAGCGCATCAGTGCTTGAGAATGCCCCGAGAGAGGCAAACTCACTTCGTCAACAGGGGTGAAGACTCCTCTGTTCCCTAGATGCTAGAGGGCCCCGTGCAGCGGAATTTTCAAGGAGGGAAGTCATGCGCATATCTGCGCGTCCGGGACCCCGACTGACGTCGGTACCCCGTGAGGCGCATGGTGCGCACTTGTACCTCTCTCCCTATCTCGTTCTGCGGCCTGCTTTTAAGACATTACAGCCTCGCAGAAATTGGACGCACCCACCTAATGATCATCGCTCTGCAGCATGGCTTGCACTAGACTGCCGAGCGAATCGATCGGACCTACTATTGTTTCGAGTTCAAACCTCTGCGGTGCCCATGCTGCGCACTCGACTAGCGTATGAAACGCCGTGTCTTGTGCACCACAGTCGCGACACTGGGGTGAAGGCAGGCAGCCCACGATATGATTCAGATACTTATCGAAGCACCCATGCCCGGTAAGTATTTGCGTCATCCTGAAGGTCAGGGTCCCACGTTTCCGCGAGAACCATCGCGACAGGTGGGGGCGTACCGCTTCCACTGCCGTCCCGATGCCGGCCACAGGGTTTTCCAACGCTACTGACCAAGTTTGGATCATGGCCGCGGTTTCCCGTGTCCTGATCGCCTGAGTCTCGGCCTGGCAGTAGAGCAGGCCACGTGCGAGGGCATCCTGTCGGGAGCGCCGAACTTTGGCAAGTACGTCCGCCTGGAGAGAGCAGGGCGGATCGCCTGCCAAGAGTGTCGACGCCATCCACGACACTGTAAGGTATCCACGGATGGCCCTCACCGCCAGGAACCGCTGTGCGCGGCACAGCAGAGTCCTATTGTGGCGGTGAAGTGCAGTGGACCAAACGGGTGCACCGTACAGGGCCATACTCTTAAGGATGCCCGAGTAGAGTTTCCTAGTCGTCCCCCCCGGTCCCCCCACGTTGGGAAGGAGCCGAGAGAGGCCGCCTGCGGACCTCACGAGTTTGGGAACTAGCTGCTCAAAGTGCGCTTTAAACAGCCATTTCTCATCGAGAATTAGCCCCAGATATTTCATCTGGGGTCCTACACGAATGTCCACCCCTTGAACTGTAACGGTCAAGTCTGCGGGGGGATTATGAAACTGCCTATGGAACATGACGGCCTCAGTTTTTGCGGGGGAGACCTTCAAACCCAACCTACCTATTCTTTGGACCACGATCGCCAACCCATCATTGGCGAGGTCCACGGATTCCGCGTAAGACGCAGCGCGTGCCATAAGTAGGGTGTCATCCGCAAAGCAGATTAGTCCTATTCCGTGCAGGACCGAAACCCGAAGGATCCAGTCATAACTGACGTTCCAAAGAATCGGCCCGAGGACCGATCCCTGTGGAACGCCGCACGCGACGCGTCGCCGACCTAACGCGCGATTCTCGGGCTCACCGCCCTCCCAAAGTATGTACCTGTCCTGGAGGTACACGCTCAACAGCCTCGTGAGGTACGGGGGAACTCCGCGTGCACGGAGCCCCTACCTGATCGTCTCGTGAGGGAGGCTGTTAAAGACGTTCGCTATATCAAGCGACACCGCCAGGACAGTATACTTTGCTTGGACGGCTTCGTCCGTTACAGCTCGCAGTGTCTCGAAGGCGTCCAACGTGGAGCGCCTCCGCCGAAACAAGAACTGCGTCTGTGATAGCTCCGGCTCCATAGTGTCGAGATGCTTGACGAGACGTTCCGCTAAGATCTTTTCGAAGGCCTTGGCGATCTCGTTGAGCAAAACTATGGGCCTGTAGGCGGAAGGATCGTTGGGAGGCCGACCTCCCTTAGGAATCAGGCATAATCGGCCCTCCTTCCATTGCGACGGAAACTGACCTGCGCGAATACAGGAATCGAACAGTTCCCGCAGCTGGCTGCGTAGATGTTTAGTAGCCAGGAAGAGGAGCCGACCCGGAACCCCGTCGGGCCCCGGTGCCGTCTACTGCCCCGGATCCGGTTCAGGGCGACGTCTAATTCTTCCTCTGTGATGGAGTGAGGCTCCACCTCCGAGGTGTCGGGAATGATTGGACTCATGTTGGGGGGAGTAAAGATCCCCGGATCCGGGAAAAACCCATCGATAACCGACCGGAAGTCCTCGGGTTCGAGCGTTTCCGTAACCGTGGAAGTGCAAGGCCGCAACGTATTGCGTGCCCCACGGTACGGACGCCCCCAAGGGTCCCGGTCGAGTGTCTCGAGGAGCTCGGCCCGAGCCCGGGCTTTCGCTTGCAAAATTGCAATCGAAAGGGCCTTCCTGGCCTCTCTGAACTCTCCCACGAGTCCATTCTCCTCCACATAGTCTGGAGGACGACACGCCCTGCTGCGTTTGAGCCTATGGCTGGTGATGCGGTCTGCCTTCCGCATCTCGACCAGCTCCTGGGTCCACCAGTGGACCGATGTATGCGACGGTGGTCGTTTGGCTCGAGGCATAGCAGCGTCGCAAATCCTTGTTAGGGACTTGCGCATGTGCTCAGCCTGCGCCTCCAGATTCCCCAAATCGGCTGGATAGGACCAGCATTCGATTACTGCCCTTTCCTCGGCTTGGTCCGGGTCGAGCTTGGTAAGAGCCCAATGCGGTAGCTTAGGGGGGCCACGGACAGGGTTCGAACTGGGCGAGGGGTGAGCTCGAATCTGATGTACCGGTGATCAGAAAGAGACTCCACCTCTTCCAGCAACCTCCATCCGACCACTCTGCGGGCGGCCGCATGAGTGGCGAATGACAGGTCGATAATCGATCCACCCCGCGCGCGCACGCAGATCTGGACCGATCCCTGGTTCAAGATGGACAGGTCGGATTGAAGAGCCCAGTCCTCAACCGCCCGTCCCCTAGCATCGGTGTACGCTTAATTATGTTAAGGGTGTACTGGGTATTTAAATGTCCATTGGCACCCCTTCACTCTACGGTCGTGGGTTCATCCTCGGGTGGATGAACTTACCCTTGACGTGTGGAGGATGGCAGTACCTCGCTAACGTCGGATGGGTAGCGGTTTTCCCCCCGCCGCGTAGACAGCGCAGTGGGAGACGCGGGCCGTGCAGGCTGGTTGCTTGTGTCCTCTCTTACCGCAGCAGAGGCACAAGTCGGTCCGGACCGGGCACGAGTCCGGGCAAGTCTGGGTGCCGTAATCGACGTTTAAACACCGGTAACAACGTATCAGTCGGGATTCCAAAGTCTCCACCTTTGCATTGGTAAAGCCCACCAAAAGGTGGCCCCTCTCCACAATGGTTTTGGCTGCAGCGACAGGGCACATCACGTATGACGCGCCCATACCTCCCGGTCCAACACCTATGTGCTTCGCCCTGACATCGTCGCGCGGGCAGTTGCCGGCGCTGGCGATGCCAGTGCGAAGGCCCTCTACGGTAGCCGACTCATCCAGGCCTGAGACGTAAAGCTCCCGACGCTTCACGAGGCGGATGATTTAGGCCACACCTTTGAGGGCCCCTCGAAGGGCCTCGGCAACGCGATCCGCTTTGACCGCGCTCTCGGGTCCTGGGGGAAAGGCCAGGAGACGGACGTCGCTGGCGGTCCGCGTCACCTTCAGCCCCTCTCTGAGGCCCATCTCGGTGATGTTGACCACCGCGAGAGCCTTTTCGAAGACCTCGCGGTATCCAACATCCTTCTTGGTCGCTTCCAGTTTGACGATAACCGCTGCCGATTTGGGCTCCTTAAACGTGACAGGCTTCGGTGCTTGTACCTTACGTGCCGATCTCCACCCTGTCGGTGGAGCCGATGCTTGCGCCTGGGTAGGGGGGAAGGGGCGTATCCGCCCCCATCCCCTTGCCCTTTTTTCTCCGGACGACCGTGGACCACTAACTTTTGTCATATCATGAGGTGGGCATATTATAATTCATAGAATTGTCAAACTTAAATTCCAATTTAATATACCCATAACGCCACGCCATCTTGCGAAGGTGTATCTAATTATGAGAGTAACACATTAAAATTGTTATTGTCGATGTCATGACAATGTATTTGTTAGAGAATTGCAATAGTGGCTATATTCATTTATCCCACGGGAACATACTTTTCCTGGATGGTTTCATCCCTATGTCCTTTTCTAAACTTCGATGTCAACGTGTATGTAAACTTCGTGACGGGCTGTTGCGTAGTTAAGGCGTAAAAGCGTCACTAACAAATAAACTCACATTCTCAGTTATAATATTAGTTAAGATTTAAACTTTTATTTTAATGTAAAATGTTTCATATTACACACTTTTAGGATAATATTTTGTACCTTAAGAATTGACTTTAATAAAACATTTTTTTAGGCTTAATTATAAAGTAAACTAAAAAGACATAAATATAACTAATTATAAATCCCTATTAATATTATAAATGCGAAAGTAACTCTGTCTATCTGTCTGATCCGTTTTCACGGAAAAACTACTGGACCGATTTGGCTGAAATTCGGTATGTATATATTTTCGATGCCGAGAATGAACATAGGATATTTTTTATCCCGAAAAATGGGATAGTTTCCAGGATAAAAATATATTTGTCTTTCTGTTTGTTATGCCTTTACGGAAAACCTACTGGACCGATTTAGTTGAAATTTGGTATACATGTAATTTTAATACCGAGGGTGGACAAGGGATACCTTTTATCCCGGATAATGGTATAGACTTTGGGATAGATTTATATAAAGGTTATCCCAAAAAATGGGATAGGTTTTTTGTGATTTTCCAGTTTCGTCATTTTGGTCATCTTTGTCCAATTTGTCCGATTTGTTCGAGTTATCCGATTTGTCTTTTTTGTCCTTTATGTCCTATTTGTCCGAAACGTCTGAGTTATCCGAGTTGTCCGTTTTGTCCGAGTTGTCCTTTTTGTCCGAGTTGTCCGATTTGTCCGAGTTGTCCGAGTTGTCCGATTTGTCCGAGTTGTCCTTTTTGTCAGATTTACCCTTTTTGTCCGATTTGTCCTTTTTGTCTGATTTATCCGAGTTGTCCGATTTGTCCTTTTTGTCATTTATGTAGTTTTCATAGACGGGGGATAGATAGTTAGGACGGTGTGAAATAAAGGATGAAAGTTTGGATGAGACCAATCATTTCTCAAGTTTATAGATATAAAAATTCATACTAACACGATGTCTTTCCGTTAAGCTGTCATAGAAAACTACTAGGAATACTGGATCGGTTTTGCTGTAATTTGTTTAAATGTAGTTTTAATATCGAAAATAGACATAAATTCTTTTCATGCCCGGAGATGGGATAGTTTGCGATATAAAATGAAATTAAACTTCCGAGTGCAAATAGCACTACCATAAAAATTGAGTACAATGTAACCTGTATTAACGCCTGCTCTTTAAACAAGAAGCACACATCAGAGGCTGACCCGCGGCGTAGCCGCGGGGTAAAGTCTAGTTAACTATAAATTACAAATGATTGCTAAATGTTCGATATATGAAGGTACGTCCGCCTAAACCCTGAAACAATCAAAGGCACAAAAATAACATTCTGAATATTCCTCGCATACGTCGCGTCGTCTGGAACGGGTGCTATATCTGAGCGCGTGTATTGTTTACAATCGTGAAGTAACGATAGGAGCGTTGGAGTATTGAGTAAGGTGAAGTCATGTTTCTCGGAAGCCGACAGAAAATATTTGTAGGTCCGGTTTTGGGCAGCTGATTTTAACAGCGCTAACACGTAAACATTCGGGGATATGGAATTGTAATTAGTGTCTCGCCGCTTTTTCAATTTCGAAACTGTTGCTTATGGAAAAGGTGGATAAAGCCGATATTAAACGGATCAACCAAATTGAGTCAATTTTGTTGAAAGGCGCAGAATTTATGCCGAAATTACAAAGGTTCACTTCTGTCTTTCAATTTGACTAGAAATGGAGCAAAATAAAATGTAAAAAACAAACGAATTTAAACGTTACGACGTTTTTCATAAGTGACGTTCTTTACTGCTTAGTTAACCAGTTAAAATAGCATGTAATAGAGTATGTATGTAAGCAATCATTGTATTTTGAACCTAAATGATAAAATATTTAGTTTTATAAAAGTTATTTTTAGATTATTTTTCACTTTAATTTTGGCTTAAAAGGATAGGAAGCCATTCAATGACGTTAAATGACAACTTTATGGGATCACTTTGCTTGCTTCATCAACATTGAAAAACAAATGAATCATCTCATATTGGCTTTTGGGACGTAGGTACTCTAATTGAACAACGAAGAAGTACGCGATAGACGCTATGATAGTGGTGCAAATCCGAAGTTAATATTCTATATTTACGATTCGCGAGACTAATTATACAAAATAAAAAAACAACATTTGAATTCACCAAAAAATATACATAGATGAAATGAAATTTAATTCTATTACCTACTTTCCTACTAATTATATTTACGTACTACGGTTATACGATTAACGTTACACAGGGATATACGCAATACGCATTAACGAA
The DNA here is from genome assembly GCA_019925095.2 of Dendrolimus kikuchii. NCBI lineage: Eukaryota > Metazoa > Arthropoda > Insecta > Lepidoptera > Lasiocampidae > Dendrolimus > Dendrolimus kikuchii. The sequence continues at coordinate 15,471,491 of CM034394.1, forward strand.
ACAAAAAGTTACAAAAGCTTTTGGAATTCGTATTTTATTATCTAATTTGTGTAAATACCTAAGTTTTGTTGTCAGTATTCAACACAAACTATTTTTTTATAAACTGGTACATTATCTAATTTAACATAATTTCCATCGTAATCACATTTTGTACAGCACGTAAAGAAATATCATCAACATTCAACATGATTTAATTTTGTTTCTAACTGGTTACTAAACCCTTTATGGTGGATGGACTGCGCATACACTTGACCGATTTTCGAAAATAAAACTATACAGCTAAATGTCACTCACTACTCAAGTTCTCGCGCCGAAAACTTAGGACCACCGCATGCGCTTATTGAGGCTTAAGAAAATAATCCGTCCAAATTTAAAAGTAGTTCGGTTCTGTGGTATCGCGAGCAAGCAATTTTTCATTTGGACGAAGTATCAAACTAAGCATCGAAGAAAACGGGGCTAAAATTCAAAAAACATCATTAAAGTTGGTAATTGCTTATCGTTAGGTGCGATATTTGCCTATTTGCGTACACAAATCGAGTAAAAAAAGTATTATACGAAACAAAACAAAACGAATAAAAGTATACAAGGAAGGAAACATGTTGATATTTGGTGTGGCGTACACGACCGGTTCTGCAAGTGTTATTCTCAAAACAAGATGGCTCTGGACTTTCCGATCACATATTAATTATTCTTATTTTTTTTGTCCCGTTCACATATAAGCGTGGAGGACCAAAAACAGCTTTTTACCGACGGACGCTGTGGCGAAGGTCACGCGGAACTTGCGTCTAGCTTGACGAGTTATTTCTGTTTCAAATTACGAAGGAAGTAATAAAAAATCATATTGCCGAATTGATTGAGCAAGTAGCATTTGATACTGCACAATTATGTTGATTGTGATTAAGAATAGAACAGTATACGGGTATAATAAATATTAAATCTTAATAAAACTAGTTCTTTGTTCTAAACGACTTGCTGAAACCCGGTATTTTGGGGTATGCAGATGACAGCACTGTTGTAGAGAGCTATACATCGAACGCGCGAGCCAGTAGCTCCCAGATTCAGTCACTGAGGGAGACAATGATCACTAGGCTGAACTTGACCTTGAAGGCAGTCTCCGACTGGGGTGAATCCAACCTAGTCAAGTTCAATGCCTCCAAAACCCAGGCGTGTCTCTTCTCTGCCAAAAGGAGTCCTTTTGACTTTATTCCTACTTTCCGAGGTGTATCCGTACCGATAGCCGACAGTCTTCAGCTTCTTGGCGTCTAATTTTGGCTCCTACATAGAGTCTGTTGCTCAGCTGGCTGGCAAAAAGCTAGGGGTTCAATCAAAGGTGTGGCAGTACTTCACACCACTTCAGTTGCTGAATCTCTATCAAGCACAAGTGCGGTCTTGCATGGAGTACTGCTCTCATCTTTGGGATGGCTCAGCTAGATACCAGTTAGAGACACTCGATTCAATAGAGAAAAGAGCTAGGAAACTGATAGGCAATAACGAACTATTCGACGATAGGCTTCAGAGCCTAAGTCATCGACGTAAGGTCGCTAGTTTGTCGGTATTCTATAGGATACACTTCGGGGAGTGTGCCACGGAATTACATGAATTGGTTCCTCCCTCACCATTCTACCACCGGACAAGCAGACGTACGCACTCACGCCACCGATATATGGTGGAAATACCAACGAAGCGGACGAAACGCTATGCTTCCTCTTTCATCATACGCACCGCTGAAGAGTGGAACTCTTTACCGTCGTCTGTTTTTCCTGAAAAATATAATCTAGGTGTCTTTAAGTCTCGCGTGAACAGGTATCTTCTAGGTAAGCGTGCTCCACCTTAGACTGCATTTCCACCTGACGTCAGGTGCAATGTCAGTCAAACGCGAACCTATTCAATATAAAAAAAAATGAATTTGCGGTATACTACCACCTTGATAAGCCTCCATTTAAGAGGATCCAAACGCCATTTACTTTAGCAGCTAAATAACACTGTAGTTCCAATGCACATGTAGAGATTTGCAATACCTAAACGTGGAAAGTTTCATAGTTCTGTATATGTACCTAGTTGTAATTCTTTGTAAACACATTTTTTCCAATATTTATATTTATTAAAAAATTAGGAAATGTAATTGAGTTATGCAGGCTAAGTACTGACGTAATCATGATGTGACGACGGCTGCTGTGGGTCAGCAATACAATTTTGTTAGAAAATTTTTATTTTACAAAGCAGAATATAATAAAGCTTTATATCCATATTTTATTTACAGAAAAACCTGCATACGCGAGTTCGACTCGCATATGGCTACTTGTTTCGTACATACTGTTACGTGCGAGCGGGGTGAGCTTAGGATTAGAAGGAAACACCAGATTTTAAATAAACGCTTTTATTGACTTACACAGCCGCACGTAATATCTCTCCGCAGGGTTGCCCCTATACGCACGACTAACGATGCACTGTTCCGACGATAAGGTGTCCCACTCACAATACCGTCGCTGATATTGCGTAGACCACCTCCTGCTACTGCCGTGCTCACCTCCGATATTACCGCGTGTAGCTCGCTTCTGGTTCGTCCCTCGAAACTCCTCCTTCCACTAAACTTGTCACTGAATCCACCACTTAACTCGTCACTGTCTTCTATTAAACTTTTCTTCCAACTCTTTCGTATCGTACTTGTCGCTTCGCTGTCTTGAACTGAACTCAACTCTAAACTGCCCGGTAGGAGCGCGAAAAATTTTCTGGAACCCATAATTTCGTTATTCTTTTATTTACTATCTGTCCCTTTCTAAACATCTATCTATCTCTGTCTTTTCCTTCCCGAACCTTCTATTCGAGAACTTTCATTTATACATCTATCCCTTTCTAACATCTATCTATCTCTGTCTTTTCCTTCCCGAACTTTCTATTCTAGAACTTTCGTTCATCGTCTATCCCTTTTCTAAAATATATCCGTCCTTGTCTTTTCCTTCCAGAATTTTCTAGCTTTTTCTAAAAGTTATTAAACTAACTAGATGGTTCCACCATCATTCGCCGCAATACGTTATATGTTCGCGAATTTTTAGTACGGGGTCTGGTGAAAATGTGGCGTTTAATTATGAAAATTGTTGGTAATGTTTTAAGGATGTATTCATAGCTAGCTGTGCCTGCGACATTGTTCTCTTGGGACTTTGTAATTTACATTAGTATCTTCTGAACCCTGAAAAATATCGAATTGACGAAATTTAAGACAAAACTCCAGTTTCATTCCTTGAAATTTTCATTGAAATCCAATGTCCAACACGCAGCTTCGACACTTAACTATTATTAAAATTCTAAAAAGTAGCAGTTATTTCGTAATTAGATACACTCCTTTCAAAGTTAACAGATACTACAAAGTATAATTATAGTAAAGTATAAATAGTATATCATTGTATGATATACATAAATATAAATGTATGCGTTGTTGCAAATAATATAAAAAAAACTAGTGTTTTACTAATCTACTTATATAAAAACCATATTTTAATTGAAATAATTAAACTTTTAAACGTGATTACGTATCCGGAAATATAAAATCACATAATTAGAATGATTGAGACCATAGGTACATTTGTAATATATAAGCATTAACTACAGGGCCTTAAAGTAAGTAGACAGATACGCCTGCTCATCTCAGCGTCATTAATATGGAAATTAAGTTGTAATGAATATGTATGGTCGGCGAAGTGAGGCCTCGGCGACCGTTCCTGAGGTCAATGTCAGCTGTATCTTACGACCATTTAAGTAGGAACCACTACAGAACGCTTCATTTCCTTTCCTCTCGAACATTTTACACAACATAATTGGCTCCTTAAGGGTTTAAAATATATTGGTGACATTCACAGTGCCTGTTTCGCTAAGTCACTAAGGATGTATAGGAATCTTAGCTCGTATATACTTATATATTAGGGAAGTATTCCATGTAATTCCTCACTATTTCAAAAGTTTTGCTTTACACTGGTTAAGAAGCCGTCTAAATAATTTATTCATGTGTTGTTACATAACAAAATAAACCTTAAAAGCCGCATTGTAAAGCGAGAAAAATCATGACACAAAAATACTTATATGCTCAAGCATGCAACGGTTCTTTCGAATGATTCTCCTGCGTACCGTGAGGATTTGGAATGAGATTTTACTACAGCGCTACAATATGGGCTTTTTCAAAAAAAGATATCATCAAATTTTTTCGACACCGGCAGTGTATTTATTGGTAACAAACACCTCTGATATTTCAAATGTTCATAAGCGACGGTGATCCCTTTACATCAGGTAATAAAAATTTATATTAGATTCTAATGACCTTATTTTGTCATCTGACGTTTTATTATTTAAAATATCTTTTTTTAATGAAAAATTAAGACTATAAGAAATACTCTTCTAATTTTATTGATTTAATTTTTGTTTAAATTTAATAAAATATTTAAAAAAACAAGAAAACAACGTCTTATGGTGACATCTACGATTATGCATGCCTGATTTCCATATTTTAGTATTCACTAATTTGCCTTATTACTTGTTAAAATTTGTTAGAAATTCCATAAAATCATCTCAGTTTTCTGTCAATAAATAGTAAGGCGAATCAATAATTACACAGAGAAGATTAGAATAGTAAAATACTTACCGGTCATTGGTCATATAGAACTGCATTACATTTTTTACTGGACTATTGTAATATTATAGAATTCTAAACATGGCCGTGTTTGTACATTGAAGCTATTTAAAAACAACAAATGGAATATACTATATAAACGACGGACGGAGAACTCGATGCATTTTTTTTAGATTTCTTGTTTGATTATTTGTTTGTTCGGGATTCACGTAAAAACTACTTTGCCGATTTCGATGCGGTTTTCGCTGGTCTTCATCAATTTCTTAGATTTAAAATCTGCGCTACATATTATTCTAAGAGTCCCGTGGGAATTTTTCTGGGAATGATTTAAAATGGCCAGATTAAAAAAGTTTCAATTCAAATACGATTTTATTTTACTGATCGATAGCAAATTTTATGAAATAAAATGTGTAATACTTTTTATCCTGGGAATCTTATCTTACATTATTTTTTCAATGCTGCGATCCTTTGTGCCCCGGAAATCCAGCGGGAACTTTAAGTCAAGCGTGGATGAAGTCGCGGGCATATCCTAGTGTGTAATATTCTTCTTCCACTTTGTTTAATTTAACATAATAAAAGCGTGTCGTCCTTAATTTGGTAATTTGTTAGGTATAATTTATGAGTTCATCTGTCGATTATTGAATAATATTTTGGGCTGATATTTGATATTAATCCTTGAGTGCTATTTTTGAAGTCACTTTAAAACAAGTTTCTTCCTCATTGATGTTGATCAACACTTTTAGACAAAACTCAGGCTTCCGTCTTTCGAAACTCATTTCGCTATGAGGTCGTTTAATATTAGAACAACACAGACAGATCGACAGACAGTTATTTAGACTGGAAATTCAATTAGCTTTGCTTATTAATCAAGGAAAGTTTATAATTTGAACGACCTCATGAAAGCTTGGTCGTTGTATGCAAGTAGAGGATTCGTTAAACAGAATGAATAAGTAGGTATACTGAAAGGAAAGTCAGAATAGGTTGGAGAAAAAGTCTTTTGCGCATATAGTATGTATGAACTTGTAATAAGATTTCTTTGGCTATACCATTTGTATCTGGCTAGTTTTGGTATCATTAAAAAAAGTTTTAATTTTAAAGAAGACAATTCCAAATTCAAATTAGGGAAATGTGTGATTTTCATTTGTTTTTCTTATTGTTAAAATGAGTGAATGTAATGAAGAAGTTGGATACATTTTAAAATTTTACTACAAAAAAGGTAAAAATACAAGCAGCGAAAAAAATTTGTGATGTTTATGGACCTAATGCAGTATCTGTGAGAGTAGCGCAAATTTGGTTTAAGCGTTTTCAATCCAGAAATTTTGATATCAAACATTCACGTCGTTCTGATCGTCCTGTTACGGACAAAATTGATGCCATTTTTGAAAAAGTGGAGCAAGATAGGCATATTAGTAGTTACGATGTAGCTGGAGAACTGGGAATTGACCACAAAACGGTTTTGGCACATTTGAAAAAAGCTGGGTACACAAAAAAGCTCGATATTTGGGTGCCTCATGAGCTCTCTGAAAGAAACCTAATGAACCGTGTACTCATTTGTAATTCTTTATTACGATAAAAAGATCGTGGTTAAAGGCCGGTCAGGCTTTACAGACTGGCGAAACCCGGGTTAACTCGCAACAAGGTGATGCTGTGTGTATGGTGGGATTGGAAGGGCATTATTCATTATGAGCTATTACCGCCAGGCAGGACCATCGATTCTGAACAGTACTGCGAACAACTGATGAGATTAGAGCAAAAAGTTGAGAGAAAGCAGCCGGAATTAATCAATAGAAGGGGTGTAGTTTTTCACCATGATAACGCTAGACCTCACACATCTGTAGCCACTCAGTAAAAATTACGAAAGTTTGGCTGGGAGGTGTTAATGCATCCGCCGTATAGTCCTGACCTTGCACCTTCAGAGGTTCACCTGTTTCGGTCTCTGCATAATTCCTCAGGCAGTGTCAGGTTGACATCACGAGAGGACTGCCAAAACCACTTGTCGCAGTTTTTTGATCGGAAGCCCCAAAATTTTTATAGCAATGGGATCACGTCCCTACCTACAAGATGGCAAAAAGTTATCCAACAAAATGGCACCTACATACTTTACTCAAATGTAAATAAACTTTATAAAAAAACCTTTTGAATTTTTATATAAAATGCGAAAAAACTTTTCCCCAGCCTAATATATATATATATATATATATATATATATACACATATATATATATATATATATATACATATATATATAAATTCGTACATAAAAGTTAAAGGCCCTTTCGATAAACTATCTAAAGTATACATATAATAAAACTGTAGAGGTCGAATTTCTGTACAATGAAAAAATGCTAAAAACCGAGTCAGGGATGTAAGAAGTGAAATAGAACTAATTTAGATTTTTTTAATTTTTTTTCTCTGTTTTTCCTGTCTGTTTGTATGAGCTAATCTCTGAAACGACTGGACCGATTTAAATGAAATTTTGTATGGTGGTAGCTTATATCCCTAGTCAATATATAGGATAATTTTGATCCCGAAAAATTAAAGAGTTCCCGTGGGATAGTTAAAAAAACTTTAATAACTGAAACAGCTTATTATACAACTTATGCATCTAATTTTTTTTTAAGAGCCTGAATCAGGCAAACAGGCAGACGGCCCACCTGATGGAAAGTGGTTACCGTCGCCTATGGACGTTTGCAACACCAGGGGTGTCACCAACGCGTTGCTGACCTCGAAGAAATGTTATAACAACCTTCTTAAAGAACCCCATGTTATAGCTCAAAGGGAAAACCGCGGCAGGAAGTTCCCTCCAGATCATTGTTGTACGCGGAATAAATGTTCTAGAGAACCGTTGCGTAGTTGAGCGTGGGAGCTCAAGGAAGTGGGGGTAAATATCCCGTCGCTGGCGAGCGGTGCGGTTGTAAAAGTGAGACGTTGGCACTAGATCAAACAGTTCCTCGGAACACTCCCCGTTATACAGGCGGTAAAATACGCAGACGGACGCATAGTCTCTCCGAAGGCTAAGCGAGTCTGAACCGCCTGCAAGTATGGAATCGTCGACGATACGAACGGCGCGACGCTGGATGGAGTCGACGGGGTCAGTCTGGGAAGCGGGTGCTCCGGCCCATAGATGGGAGGAGTACTCCATATGCGGTCTGATTTGCGGTTTGTACAGCGCAAGTCGTTGCCGCGGAGTGAAATACTGTTTGGACCAGTTTAGCACACTAAGCTTTTTAGAGGCAAGTTTAGCCTTGCCTTCCAGATAACCCTGAAACTGCACGTCGTTCGTTATGTCGACGCCAAGGATCCCGATACTATTGGAGATAGTTAGATGTGTTCCTTGGAACTGTGGCGCAGGGAGAAATGGGGTCTTTTTGGCAGAAAATGCGCAGACCTGTGTCTTCGTGGGGTTAAACTGGACAGGATTTTGTCATCCCCATTCAGAAATTCGTTCCAGGGAGTTTTCTACTTCAGACACAAGTCTAACCCGACTCTCTTCTACTAGCGACCGAGGGACATTGGCGCGACTGGGGTTTCTGGCGTCACCGGTACTGTCATCGAATAGCATAGCAATGAATGTTCTCTATAGACAACAAGTCATTGATATGCAGGATGAACAGTGTCGGTGACTACACGCAGCCTTGTGGCACACCAGCATTCATAGGCCTAGTGGATGAGCAGCAGCCGTCGACAGCGACTTCGATGCTGCGACCACCAAGAAAGCTGGATAGCCACTTGCAAAGCCTTCCGGGTATCCCGTATGGTGGCAGCTTCGTGAGAAGTGCCCTATGCCAGACACGATCGAAGGCCTTAGCGATGTCAATGCTAACTGCCAAGGCTTCTCCCTTGGTCTCAATGGCTTCTGCCCAACGGTGTGTTAGGTATACCAAGAGATCCTCAGCTGAGCGACTATGGCGGAAGCCATATTGTCGATCGTTGAATAGCTGCGAATCTTCAAGATAACCTAGAAGCTGCACGTTGATAATTCGCTCCATCACCTTTGAGAGCAAGGAAGTTAACGCTATAGGCCGGTAGTTGGATGGGTCTGTCCTATCACCTTTTTTAGGGATGGGATGAACTAGGGCAACTTTCCACGAAGACGGGATACAGCTGGTAGTATAAGAGAGTGTGAAGAGACGGGCCAGGACTGGAGATAGCTCTGGAGCACAAGTCCGGAGACCAACAGCAGCTATACCGTCCGGCCCGGACGACTTCTTGACGTTAAGGGAGCTAAGAGCTCTACGAACCGCTTTCCACGTAAAGCGAACTTCTTTCATAGAGCTCCCACACCGCGGAATAATAGGCGGGGTTGCTCCTCCGTCATCGAGAGTCGAATTGGCCGCAGAGATAATGCCCAGGAGTTTGGCTTTATCTTTTGCGGTATGAGCCAGTTGCCAGTTGGTCGTCCGCTGTGTGCAGCGATGGAAAGGTCGGGTGACAGAAATTACCCTCGACTGCTTTGGCGAGAGACCAAAATGCTCGCGTTCCAGCAGGAAAGCGAGCAAGCCGCTCGCCAATTCTGCCGATGTGTTCAAATTTTGGTCTCGCGAGCCGCTTTTTGGGGGACCAGGTCGCGGCGTTGTATATCTTCTTTAGATCGGGAGTTTGCGGATCCTGACATTATGTAGCTGCCTTCCACACCCGATAAGCTGCCTGCTTTTGGCTTACAGCCTCAGCGCACAGCTTATCGAACCATGGTTGGCTTGAGCCACCGATTGGGATTACAGTGTTAGAAATTTAACACTCCATTCCCTGTAATACCACTTCGGCGACTGAGTCTGCACAAATATCAGGATCGTCCGTAAAGAAACAAAGCCGCCCCCAAGGGTAGGATGCATAAAACTCACGCAATCCATCCCAATCTGCTGACCGATATCGCCACACCTTTCTTTTACCGTTGGGGCAAGCCCGTTAGGGAATAGAAAGGGGCACTTCGGAAGATACCAAACAGTGGTCAGATGATCCCAGAGGAGCTCTGATCGAGATTTGGTAGTTCTCCGGGTGTGTGGTCAGCAGAAGGTCCAGAAAGAGGGCTCATTGTCTACTCTGCCGGTATGCGAGTAAATCCCGTGGCCATTTGAGTGAGGCCATAGGCGAGAGCCAAATCGCGGACAGTAGTACCTGGCAGATCCGTACTCGGAGAATCCAACCATTCAACATGGTGGGCGTTGAAGTCTCCAAAGACGATTACTTCTGCGGAAGGGTACTGCCCGAAAACTCTGTCGGTTGCGTCTTGGACATGTCCAAAAAAGTGGACTAGTCCTGTAGTAGTAGTGGACAGTCTCAGTCCTGTCGCATTCCCTGCCATGGGACCGGTATAGACACGAATAGACTCGGGTGGAGACACCGAATCTATCCGCACCCATAAGGTGGACAAGTCCCTATTTTTCAGGTCATGGAGACGGGGACAACAAACATCCTCGTGGACATATGGACATACCCCGGCTTTTGCAAGGAATTTGTGTTCCAGATTGTAACCGGGGTAGTTTAGATATGATATGTCCGTTGAGGAGGATATTTGCGTCTCCGTTAAAAACAATAAGGCCGGCTTAGTCGTCTCCAGGTGTCGATGGACGGCGTTAAGATTGGCATGAATTCCCCTGATGTTGCAAAAATCCACCTTAAGTGTGGAAGTCAGGTCCGCTGAATTAACCTTATTATTCTTATTATGGCTCATTGTTAATGTTATCGTTAAGAAGAGAGTTAGGAAGTGCGTTATTATCAGCAAAAGGAGGATGAAGCGGAGTGTGCAATTAATAATAATATAATAATAATAATCGGCAGACAAACACACACATTGTATATCCCCAAATTAAGCAAGTTACGCTTGTGTTATGGGTAATATACAACGGACTACTCTGGGGCTGATCCCAGACACCCAGACCATAGTAAATAACGGAGAAAACACGTTTCCGAAATTTACTATACCAGGAATCGAACCCGGAACCTCTGCGTTGCAGTGAGGTACGCCGGCAAAGGCTTAGCCCGCTCAACCACAGAGGCCGTCAATTATCCACACAACCCTGCAGGTACTGTGACTAGTTGGTGCGGAGCACGGAAAGGCCCCCGGTCCTCCCCGGAGAGCACTGCCGGGTCTACGTCCGGTCACCAACCGGCACGACAGTGCTCTCCAAGATTATGCGCCAATTGGTGGATAGCAGCCTCCATGGGACCGGTTAGTCCGGGTTCGGGACCCCTAACCCCCTACTACCTGGCGGGCGGCCAGCGGGCAACCGTTTCACCGGGTCTCCCTGACCCCCACCCCACCTCGTCACGCCTACAAGGATGAAGTGTATGTAACACAGATCCTGGTCCAAATTTCGCTGAAAATAACTCACTTCGGGGAATAGGGGAACTGGAACCTGCGGCGACATGCTTTAAACCAGTTGTAGCCATCCAGATGAGCATAAAGCTGTACCACCTAGCTGTGGGTTGTTCAGTCGCCTTTTACGACAGGCCGCCGAGCCGCAGGAAATTGTATTCCTTCACCGTTCCTGCACGGTTGTGCAGGAAAGAGGTTGTGTGTGTACACCTAATTAAGTATTCATAAACCAACTTATTTGTCCATGTTCCGAATCAGTTTACGTTGAATGTCGTCTATAAAGAAGCATTATAAGATATTGCTATCTACAAAATTTTAATTGAAGGAATAATAAATACCACGCGGACGAAGTCACGGGCATCAGCTAGTTTAATCTAAATGTGGAGCGACCCTGACAAAGGATTATTCCTGTATGTATCGTGTAAACATTTACTAAAAGATATGCCATTTAAAAAAGAATGTAAGCTATCGCTTTAGTGAAAACTGTATCGGGATAAGCTAATATTGATGCACCCGGACAACTTCAAACCGCTTCCGGGTAAATTCCTGCGGGATCCCCGGGATAAAAAGTACATTTTATTACATAAAATTTGCTATTGATCAGTGAAAACAGTGAAATTTTAGTAGTAGTTTTTACGTGAATCCTGACCAAACAAAAAGGAATCCAAAAAAATGCATCGATTTCTCCATCGTTTAAGGTAATTCAGTTATTTTTTTTAAATAGCTTCAATATACAGACACGGCGTGTTTAGAATTTTATAATATTATAGATAGTAAACAGTTTATTGTAAGTTGCAAGAGCCTGTTAGAGAAGCAAGTGGATCGCAAGGGGGCATGCGCGTGCGGCGTGACAGCGCGCTCGTCCAATTGGTTGAGATTGCGCGTTTCCGTCGCGTTGCTTCCGGTCGATAACAGCAAGACCGCTGCAAGTGCCGGACTTACAACAACGGTCAATGGACTTGCTCAATAATGCCTACATACCTATCTACCGTTTAAATGGACCGTAGTCTGTGTTATTAGAAACATAGTTTACGGAACAACTTGAAAATACCAAACACACACTTGCACGCGCAAGCATTGCACACTGAATGCAGTAAATCTCGTTAGCTCAATAAAAGTACTTTATTTCCTAAGCTATCATCCATGCGTATTCGCTCGTGTAAACTTCAGAATTCCGGACCCGTATATCGCTAAAACTACACTTAGATATTAATTACTTCCTACAATAAAAAGTGTGCTAAACTCATTGCACTATCGAAATTATACAAATACTTACTCACTGTTATGACAATTTGCATCTTTGTAAGCAGTGAAGAAACAAATGTAATTAATACTTGCAACAACTTAGAAGGGTTTTTGGTAATAAAAGAACAACATCTGGTCACTACACTTATAATCAGAGAACCTTACGGCTTACATAATTATATTGCATACACTGAACTGAAACACTCAACAAACATTTTTAGAACACCTCGCCATCCCTTCAACAATTTTACAGAATAAAAAACTTAGCAAATTGGGACAACCGGTAGCGGATTGAAGTCATTGATAAACCATTTTAATTAATAGGTTGCGAATGGCAAGAATTTATTACATTATTGCTTGGAAATTTTAGATAATCTTTTATATAACATATACAAAATGTTATATTTACAGTTTTACATTTAATAAAATAAATCGAACACATTAAAAAAAAAACTATCGCGTCTGCCAACATGAAAATAAAATAGTGTCTATATACAATTAAGTGATTTTAAATTATAATCTACACAATTACCACATCATATTAGACATAAACATTGTTACATAAAATTATGGTAAATTATAGAGAACTAATTACTCTATACAAAACAGGCACTAATCAGAGAATAAATAAAAATATAACATTATTATTAAATTAAGGAAATGACCTATTGTATCGTTTAGAAATAAGAGGGTACATAACAAAATTAATTATTAACTTTAAAAATAAACACGACAAGAAGAACTATGCAACTAATAAACACAAATGTATGTAGATTGTAGGTGTACACTGTTTATCCTTAGAAGATAATTTTCGTACATTACTAACAGGATTTTTGTAATGAATTAATTACACTATTTAGTTGTTTAATGTCTTAGACAACTGAAGCTACATCTAAAGATAGATATTACATCCAAATGTCATCTAAGGACACGATTTAACTAAAATTTAATCCAAAAAAATATTTTGTAAGAAAAACAAGGTATACATATTCTTTTCTTCCCAAAAAAATCTAAATTTCCCAGTTGTAATTTTACTTTACATGTGTTTAGCAATACATAAATATTACGTATATTACCGCACGACTATTTTTATTTTGTTTACTGTATATATACTGTTAATTATTCTGTTTACAAAGTTAGTTCTTTCTAAGTCGCTGGCAAATGTTTGGTTTAATTTCCATTTGTTTATATTTACAATATTAGGTACTATTTGGCTTCAATAAGCAGGTACACAACAATGTTGTTGTTTATTTCTCTTGCAAAATCAAACAGTCGTAATAAAAATACGTATAATAAACTTCTAGCGGATTTATCAGAATTACAATATTGAGTTCTTCAAAAATCAAAATCTCCACGATCTTCTTTAGTGCTCCAGACGTCCATGGGCGACAGCAACTATTTACTCACCGTACGTTTGCCTACAAGCAAATATAAAAACAAATAAAATGTGGGCAAAACCAAAGTCTAAAAAAGCCGTGGGTAATTCTAATCTCTTGGTAGCTATCCTCAATTCTGTATCTGTTTCTCATCAAGTCGTATATTTACATTATTCTTTGCTTAGCACTTCCATGCTCTTCCTGGTAATAGAAACGTATTTTCCTTGTCGTTGTTACCGGGTACATTAGCGCATGGTCTGAATAAAACAGCTGACGGTTGAACAATAATTATTAAATTACCTTCTAAAAGTTAGTTTTTATCATTAAAGTGCACAAGAAAACCTCAAAACCAGCAAACAATAAAACATCAGTGAGTATTATCAGTTTATAATTTCCTTTTTCATATTCTGTTTCATTTATCGTAAAACGGTTTCTGTCGTATGTTGAGAAAGACTACAGAATGTTCCTGCGTAAACTATACGATCTGTTTCAGATTTATAGATATCCAAAGGCTTTTTGTGAAATAATGGCGTGATAATAAATAGTTTTAAAATTATAATGATTACCTAAGATTTAAAATGAATACTCGTAAAAACTTTACTCTTTCTTTTACATTCCAGTTAACTAGCATGAAGTGTTTGCTTTTGTTTTTATTGTGTTTTAGTTACCTCTACCTAATATTATTTATATATACAGTTTTATGGTTATATCGAAGGAAAACTTTAAACCTATTTTATAAATTATAGTACCAAAAAGATGTAAAAGCCTTTGAAAAAATCATGCTTGCTTTGCTGCTTGCATTTTAGTTGGAAATCTTACACACTAACGACTTTATTTATATCGAGTTACAGTAAGTTTGTAGGCTTCTTTAAGGTTCTTAAAGAAGCCTACAAACTTACTTTAACTCATTATGAATAAAACCGTTAGTGTATGTCAAAACATGGACAGCGCGCAATAAAAGCATGTTAAAATAAATACATATCTTATAAAATTTAAACAACCTGCAGCTCTACAAACTAATGTTAAGCTTATGGCGTCGTAAATTTCACATACCATACCAACTGTTAAGTAAATGATTTCATTACCTAATAATGATTGGTCCAGAACTTATACAACTTGTGGTTGCTTAATAAGTTCTATTGAAACATGTTTTATTTTGGTAAGATTTATTTCCTTCTTTTTTCAAAATACTGGTTTGATCTTGTAAGATGCAATGACATGCCTCGTATGTTCTTACCTTAAAGGTAATCGAATATCGGTCAAAGTGGAGGCGAAAAGTAAAAAAGGGAATCCAGAGACCCAAGGTAAGTCTCGAGAATCAAAATTTATTGTTAGGATAATGTCGTATTTATTATTATTTAAAGCAAATTTGTTAGATCTAATTGTATTAAATGCCGCTAGGTTAGATGTGATTTGTTTCTATGAGAATTACATGGTCATTACTTTTTTTTTAGCTAGAGGAAATCCGATTGAGGACCATAAGCCGCGACAAGCACAGAAGCTTGGGGGATAGTTCGCGACCCGTGTGTGGGATTCACCAAGCCGGGATGGCACTACTACGCCCAGTCAGAACTGGTGCCATGCTATTGCCACTCACCAGTTAGGGATACCCACTAAAACCCCTTGGTGTTCCATCCTGCGCCTTATGCCAGGGCTACGAAAAAACGGGAGCCCAACTCCGCGTACATGGTCACTCCTGACCAAACCCTCCAACAAATAACGAGTAAAAAACTAAGTGTTTTAAGACTGGTTTGTTTTTAATTTTTAACTGACTTGGTCAATAACAATTTATTTCAAACAATAAAACGTTAAAAAGTTAGGGAAGAATGATGTCTGAACTTTTTTAGTTTTTAGGATCCTTTCACAGTTACCCACGTTTTTATGTAGGTATGTGTTTCATTAAAATATCTTGAAGAGTTACTATATACGTTATGGTTTCTAGGTATTAATAAGCTGGAACATAACTAGTAACAGTCCTGTTGCACAACTAGTTTAGTAACAGTTCGTTATTAAATGTAGGAAAACCAAGCTTTAGCATTTTGCAGAGACTGATTCATTGTTTTTATCACTTGTCGTTTTCTTAATCAATTTGCTCTTTGATCTTTTGTGTCTTGGAACAAACTTGATGTGGGGATTACCAACTGACTGATTTTATTTAATGCCTATGGAATCAACGTTCGTAAAGGTTCGTAGGTTCTCTATTTTGCTTCTTGTCTTAAGGACCGCCAAATAAAATATAGAACTTACTTATATACTAGATTACGTCAAATTATAATCTAGTGAGTAGATCTTATGTGTTGATGATTTGCGGTCTTATTCATAGAGAGTTATTGTAAGTTTGAAGTTCTTAAAGCAGTGTTCAAACTTACTCTGACTAACCAATAAGACCGTTGTGTATTTTAATAAATAAAAATAATAAATATAATACACTGACGAACTCATAAACTGCATCAAAGTAATAGACGACTTTGAAATAAATATTTTAACCAAGTATGCAAACTTTCTATACAGATTTAAATTGAAACCTCTAGATTGGTTCGTGAACTTTAAAACAGCGTAGGGTCATATCCTTAAGTTTAAGTTTGTGTACTGGAAAGGACCTTAAGACTTTTTTTGAAGAAAAAACAGAAATTTAAGGAAAATTGGTTTAATTAAAAAATTGGTTTTAACAATAGACACAAACTTTATGCAAGGGTTTATTTATGTTTTAATAAGGTGTATTACCTCCACGTGCCCTTATTACGGATTCTAATCGGTTCCGCATAGATTTTATTAGGGTTATTAAAAGATCTTGCGGAATATTGTCCCATTCTTCTGAAAGTGCTGTTCTTAGTGCTGCCACTGTCGTGGGCAAATGGTTTCTCGCATATACAGCACTTTTTAAATTGTCCCAAACATGCTCAATGGGATTAAGATCTGGGCTGCGTGCTGGCCAATTCATTGTACGTATCCCAACCTCTTCGCAATATTGTCGAACTTGTGCAGCAGCGTGCGGCCGGGCATTATCCTGCATTAAAGTAAAATTTTCGCCTATGAATCCCATGTAAGGCACCACGTGATCTTCTAAGATCTCTGTTATGTAGCGATGTGCAGTCAAACCCCCTCTATTACCGTTTTGACGGACCATGTCTATGAACACAAGTTTTGTTTGCCCGTTCATCGATATGCCACCCCAGACCATACACGAACCGCCTCCAAAAGGAACACGCTCCTCAATGCAACTTTGAGCATATCGTTCCCCACGTCGACGATAGACTCTTCTGCGACCATCTGCACCATATAAACATGTCCTACACTCGTCCGTGAACAATACGGAGGTCCATTGCTGTTCTGTCCAATTCAGGTGATCACGCGCAAATCTTAAGCGAGCTTGTCTGTGAGCTACAGACAACTTTGGACCATTTGCTGGTCTAAAAGGGGTGATATCCGCTTCCTTTAACCTTCTTCTTATTGTTCGTGCACTTACGTTTACTCCACGCACTTCATTAAGCTCTGTTTTGATGTTAACAGACGTGAGGAAACGATTTCGCAGGGAAGTTGTAACAATAAATCGGTCATCACGACCGGTGGTTGCTCGAGTCCTGCCTGTATCACGTCTCCTTCTGTAAGAACCTGTCTCCACAAACCTTCTGTATATTCTAGAAACCGTAGACTGGTTTAAATTTAAATTTCTACCAATCGTTCGTTGATCCAAGCCCTCCCGCACCAATGCTACTATTTGAGCCGCTTGTTCTGACGAAGTATCCATATTATGGTTCAAAAATCCGTAATATGGGCACGTGGAGGTAATACACCTTATTAAAACATAAATAAACCCTTGCATAAAGTTTGTGTCTATTGTTAAAACCAATTTTTGGATTAAACCAATTTTCCTTAAATTTCTGTGTTTTCTTCAAAAAAAGTCTTAAGGTCCTTTCCAGTACACAAACTTAAACTTAAGGATATGACCCTACGCTGTTTTAAAGTTCACGAACCAATCTAGAGGTTTCAATTTAAATCTGTATAGAAAGTTTGCATACTTGGTTAAAATATTTATTTCAAAGTCGTCTATTACTTTGGTGCAGTTTATGAGTCCGTCAGTTTATAATATTTTTAATATATAAATGCAAAAGTTTTAATATATGTTTATTGCTCAATCACGCCAGAACGGCTGAACGGATCTGGATGAAATTATGCACAGATTTACAAATAAGTTACTTTTGGAAAAATGTACCGTTCCCGTGGGAAAACGAGTGAACGCGAGTGAGGCCGCGGGCAAAAGCTAGTATATGAATAATATGAAAGGTAAATAACAAAGAGTTAATCTATCTATCTATTAAACTAAAATATTAGAAAATAATACAATAAAGCAAACTTATTCATATTATATTCTACTAATAATCATACCAATATAAATAGAATACTGAGTCTAGGTCATCATTTTCTATGGGTAAGGATTATCTTCTTATCTATCGTCTTATCACCCGATGAATCAATTCAAGTCGATCGAGTTTTGGTTTATCTTTGTAGATTGTTAATTAAGTTAGATGACCTTAATTTCGTTTGTAAACAAAAACTTTCTTAAAATTCTAATACGTTGTTTTCATTCATTGGACATTAAATGATAAAAACTACTGTAAGACTTTTGATAAATTTATTTTGATATCACTATTTGGATCAGATTCTCAAAGTGGCCGATATCGACCCCTTGGGGTTAAAATTGGTTTCCCAGGGGTCAACATAAATGAAAACTGATTTTAGGGGTCGACTAGGTCTAAAAATTTACCTCAAATAATTAACACAAGTTCTTATTTGAAACTTTCAAGATACTGTATAAATTGTGTTACGTGTACAAATGTGTTTTTTTCGTCAAAAAACACTTACCTACCTACTTATGTAAGTATTTTTACATAACTTATATTAATAATTATTAATTACATTAAAAATTTAATGACTTTTATGTCTATTTATTCAGTTAAATTTTGATGAGAAAATGATGTTAAGTTTATTAACTTAACCAAGCGCAAGCGTAAGCATTTTTTATCGATATAAAAAAAATAGAAATAGGATTTTTAAAGTAATTCGGCTATGGGGGTCTGAAGTATCAATTTATTTTGAAAAAGTGGTTTTGCCCAAAATAATTTGGCAGTCCCTGATTTAGATAATAAATAAAATATATATTCTTGCATAAATGTAGATACAGGTGTGTTAACAGTTCCTGTCTATAATTAATGAATTGCTATTTATTTCATAATATACCTGTTATATAATTTATTTAAATAAGCGTTTCTGATGTCAGTTTCTTCAAGAAACAATAGTAGTGTTTTATCTAGTACCCGAGATTCATTCACGCCAGGTTTCTACGTATATCTTACTATTCACTCCTCTAGCTTACCATATGTAGAAAATGGACTAATTTTATGAAGTTTATGTGAAATTTTAACTTGTAATGAAGCACATAAATGCATAGTTAGATATTGAAACCGGCCATTGGAGATTTATCGTTTAAGGATACATTATGATGAGCTCAACATCTTTAAATTTGGAATTTTAAAATATTAAACATACCCATACATATATCAACATTGGAAATATCCAATAATATTATAATAAATCGTCAATAAACTGGTCATTGACATAAAATCTGAACTATGTCATTTGCATAAGACACGATAAATTTTGAATTAATTCTTACAATACAAACTATAAATTTGTTTAAATATAATTATGCTTCCATGTGTGATGTGTGGCTTGTTGAAAAGTAGTAAATTAAAACAAAAAAAAAATTCAATCAATTTATACGAAAAATTTATGTATTATTAAAGTTATTCCGATAGAGTTGTATTAATTACTGCAGATGCTCTTTTAGACATGTTGGAATACATCAAGTTTATAAGCCTATAATTAAACACTTAATTTATAAACGAGAAAATAATGTTTCTTTTATCAACAACACAATCACGTTGCACTTAACAAAAGACAGATAGGTACAAAATATTCCGCAAATTGAGTACGTATATTTTTCACTGAACAAACTACAATATAACTACTTTTATGACAATGAATTGAGAATGTATTGTTTTTAACGTATTAGTATAGATACAACAATAATACGTATTATATAGTATAAAGATTACAAGATCTCATTTTATTCCTTGTTAAATTTATGTATAATGTAGCCTTCTAATGGTGAAAAAAAATATTGGAATCGGTCTAGTAATTTTCGAGTTTATTAATTACAAACATAAAAATACAAATCTTTCCTCTTTATAATATTAGTATAGATAAACATCTATCGGTAATGGATACTTATTTAATTTTAGTAGCTTTCGAGGTTGAGACCCTAGGGTAGAGACATCCTATAACCTAAATACTGGCTGGTATAATTATATTTTAGTTTTATTTATATTTGTTACGAAAACTATTTAACACAATATTATTCGTTTATACACTTATGTCATTTCTGTAATAAAAACCTTGACTATAAATAAATTGTATTATTCATAAATTATTTACAATCGCGAGTATAATTTAAAATCAATAATTCTCTGCCCTTTAGTAACCAAGGAAACCAAGAGGATAATAATTATAACCAAACCTTCACCGTGGAATGTAGTCCCAATAAACCTTATGTGTGTTAAGGCCACCCTACATAAAGGAAATAGCCGAGAGTGCTGAGGTGCGAGCGAGTATCGGAGCGGAAGTGGCGGCCGTTCCCACGGACATTCATCCGTTACTTCACCTCGTCACGTCCCCCCCTCGCTCTTCTTGCCCCTCTAGATCTCTAGATACACCTCATAAACTAGGATCTTGAATCCGTTTTCTAGAACAAAATACTCATGCGAAAAATAAGGCTTGAGATAATAAATAGTTCGTCTAAGTTAAAAATGTGTGAAAGGCCTTTTTGATAGTGCGACATACCTAATAATTTTTACCAATTTTATGCTCTATTATGTTATTACAAAGACAGTAACACTCAATAAATTATGTACTTATATAATATAATTTTTGAGTTATGTGAACTATTAAATACAGCTAATATTTAACATACTAACATAGGTTTGAATAAGATTTGTTGAGTAGTTTTCGAGATCTGGGTTATTTTCCATAAAATGCTTTTTTAAAGATTTGGTAGTCAAATGACAAAAGTAGTGAACATTAGTCACAGTTACGAAATCCTTCAATGTAACTGGACTGGCACACACTTGACCTATTTTTTTAATAAATTTTGCAGCTGATGTAAAGAAACTACTTAAATGACCTCAAGTAATTTTATTCATTATATATTGAATCGAACATTCTTTCAAAAGCTAAGTTACATTAAACAGGTAAAATAATTGTAGCTCCTTTTAGACGAAACATCGAACCTTTGTTTATAAAAATATCAAACAGTCATAAACACATCAGCGTATACAGTCGATATCACTGTATTGGAATAGGCAGTGGTTGTGTTACACCTAATACACCCGCAGTACGACCAGCTGATCTCATTGTTTAGTCTACACATGAACGCAGCTTTTCATTCCTGACAAACCGATTACAATGCTATGTGAATGTGGTTATTCATGACGATATTTATTGCTTGTGTAATCAATGTTGTCTAGTTTTAGAATTAAGGAAATTAACTGCTTATTAATGTCGCCTTTTAAATACATGTCTGTCTACGTATTACGGGAACGATTCCCTAAGATTGTAATAAATGTTCTGTTGCGGACTCGGACCTCTTCATTTTTAGGCTCGATTCACACTATAATGTATGACATGGGTGGCCAACTTGATTAGAACCAAGATCTACTCTGTTTACTGACGAAACTCTCTGCGATCTACCAATGACATTTCTTTAAATTTAATGAAACAATATAGTTCAGTATAAAACTAAGTAATATATTTTATTGATGATACAAGATCAAGATGATGCCCGCAGCAGTTGGTGATTACGTTGCGCAGTCTTTTCTGTGTATACATTTATATTTTCTGTCTTGCCACGATCGACTGGACTAAAAGCCGCAATCGATCGGTTGGCCACCCCTGATGTATGCTATTTAGCTGATTTTTTCTTCTTTCTCAGGTCTCTTACGTATTGCAACATCAAAATCATTACTCAAGTAAGCTTGTGTTGTTAGATTTGTTCTCAATTTCCTGGCTAAGAAACCAATGGTCATTTATGCACACGTTACTAACTTATCGATATCATTGTGAATATGTATTGGTTAAGATTCGGGCTTACGAAATGTATATGACACAAGATAATATTACAATTAATTATTGTTATATTATATAATCTTAATTAGGTACATATTCGGTCGGAAATACAGAATGTCATAATATTATCGTTATCGAATTATCGGAGAACTTTCGAGTGCCTTGTTGAAAAATTGTTTAAGTACCTAATAACCAATCTATACCATTTTAAGCAATAAAAGGATACTAAACATATACCTAGTCCAGCCATAAGTTCTGTTACAATTGAAAATGCATTTTTTTTTATGAAGTAATATTATTAAAATTTATACCTACATATTCATTAGTCTCAGCAAAAAATATTCTATTCGAAATGGCTACTTCTGGCTTTTATACAGGCCTTTAATCGGTTTGGCCACGAATCGATGGATTTACGCACTGCTTCCAAGGGAAACTTCGCCACTGCTTGCTCCAAAGTTTTTTTAAGAGACTCAATGTCGCCGTGTCCTTTAGAGCAGGCCATGTCCACTAAAACTGACCATAATTTGAAGTCTAAAGGGTTGAGGTCTGGTCTAGATGAGGGGCGGTCTTCAGCTCTTATAAAGTCCGGAACGTTGGTTTCAAGCCAGGCTTGGGTAATTCGTGCCTTGTGACCAGGTGCATAGTCCTGCTGGAAAGTCCACGGTATATTTTTAAAAAGTGTATTGCTGAGTGGTTTCACAACATGATCCAAGACTGTATCTTGATACAATTTGGCTGAAGTTTTCACTCCTTTTTCACAAAAATATAGTTTTGTGACTCGTTGATAAGACACGCCTCACCAAACCATCACTCACGCGGGATGATGACCACGTTGTACCTTTCCGACCACTTTAGCAGCTTCTTTAGAACTGTGAGCGTATACTTTATCATTTTGCTTATTGTAGCATTCTTCAATCGTGAAAACTTTTTCATCGATAAAGAGGATGTTGCTGTGCCTTTCACCTGCGTATCGCGACAAAAGGCGTTTTGATCGATCCACTCTCTTTAATTGTAAAGATTGATTTAGTGGATGTCCTGTATATATATCGACGATAAGCACCGAGCTTCAGGTCTTGTTTTATAATACGTAACAGAGTCCTAGAGGGAATCTTCATTTCTCGCGATAAGATTTTTTGTTTCCTAATGGGAATTTTGA
The DNA here is from genome assembly GCA_019925095.2 of Dendrolimus kikuchii. Classification (NCBI taxonomy): domain Eukaryota; kingdom Metazoa; phylum Arthropoda; class Insecta; order Lepidoptera; family Lasiocampidae; genus Dendrolimus; species Dendrolimus kikuchii. The sequence goes on from CM034394.1 coordinate 15,494,383, forward strand.
CTTTAACAGCATTAACAGCCTTCGTAGTTCTAATAGCACGCGGCCGCCCCGATCTTTTCTGTTCTTCGACAGACGAAGTGTTGTTGTATCTGTTGATAGTACGATATACGAACATACGGCTGATACCAAGCTTTTGAAGCGTCTGGAATATGACCGACGGCTCCATAACCACTTTGTGCAAGGCGATCACTGCAATCCTATTTTCTTTAACATCCCATTCCATATTGTAATTTGATAATGAACACGAAAAATATGTGAAATGGCGCAAAATCGAAAGAAGTTTTAAAAATAATACATGTATTCCAAATTCAAAATAATTAAAAAGTTGAAAAAAAGAGAAAAGTTTTTATGTAAAAGTATTTATGGCCAGACTAATTATATACTAAAGGAAGTGAATATGACACTAATATTCTGACAAAATCGAGCTTCAGATTTACAAAGCGAATCCTGGGATGTTTACCTCCATAAAATAGGTTTGGCTGTTGTCGTAGGACGCGGACGGGCCCCTACTTACCAGAGTTGCAGGGTTTGCCTGTCCCACAACTCTGGTTTAGGATGATAAGTGGAATAGTTATTATTTGCATATTTCTAATTAAAACTCGAAAATATCAATTTGAACATAAATAAAAAATATCTTTAAGATATGCAAGATTATAGTGAATTCATTTGATATATATTTAATGAAAAGATAGATATTATGTCATCAAAAATATGTCGTAGATGCATGGGAAAAGAATATTCTTTCATCCCTATTAATATTATAAATGCGAAAGTAACTCTGTCTGTCTGTCTGTCTGTCTGTCTGTCTGTCTGTCTGTTCCGTTTTCACGTAAAAACTACTGGACCGATTTGGCTGAAACTCAGTATATATATATTTTCGATGCCGAGAATGAACATAGGATACTTTTTATCCCGGAATATGGGATAGTTTCCGGGATAAAAGTATATTTGTCTTTTTGTTTGTTTTCCTTTTATGGAAAGACTATTGGACCGATTTGGCTGAAACTCGGTACATATATAATTTTAATACCGAGAGTAGCCAAGGGATACTTTTTATCCCGGATAATGGGATACATTTTGGGATAGATTTATGTAAAGTTTATCCCGGAAACTAGGACTGGTTTTGTCCATTTCGTCCACTGGGTCCACTGGGTCCACTGCACTGGGTGCACTGGGTGCACTGGGTGCATTGGGTCCACTGGGTCCACTGGGTCCACTGGGTCCATTTGGAACACTTAGCCTACTAGGTCAACTGGGTCCACTAGGCCAGTTGGGTCCACTTTCTCCACTGGAACCACTGGGTCCAGTTGGTCGACTTGGACCATCTTATCTATTTTGTCATTTTTGTCAAGTTTTGTCATTTATGTAGTTTACATATAGACGGGTGTGGTATAGTTTGCGATATAAAATGAAGTCAATCTTTCGGGGGCAAATACATACAAATTTAATATAATGAATCATAAAGATTCCTTAGAGTATCAGGACCTTTAAATTATTATTTTTAGTGTTGACAAATAGTCAAGAATTACAAAAAAATATAGATTATCATTGTAAAGAAAAATGTTTGATACTGGTTTTTGACACCTCGCAGTTAATTCTTACCAATCTTTCCATTCTTCTCGGAGCATCCTATGCTACGTTTGAACTAGATCCACTAACTTTACTCAAAAACTTGCTTACACTATCCGAGGGGCTAAAGCGTGTCTAGATGTTTTGGTAGTTGTAAGACATAGCATAAAATTTCAATTCATGTTGATACTTGTCATGTTTGTTTATCATATGAATCTGCGAAAACGACCTCTTTAGACCGTCTGTGCTGTTGTTATTACTTATCTATGTATATTCTGTATCTTCCGCTCGATAAATATTATAAAGTATTTCAACTTGTTAGGGCGATCATATCTCCTTGGTCTGGTACCGATGAAAAAAAACATGACAGACAATTTACCTGATTTACTGATATGGTAGGCGGACTGGTCGTGATCATGCAAGTGGACCGGATCTCCGGGCTGTGCGTCAGCGAGCGGAAATGCGCAAGACTTCCGCTCCCTCGGGAGTCACCGTCACGCGTTGCGGCGACCGAACAACGCAACCGTGTCTTGCCATACTCGGCTTTCACGATGCTTAGCTAATTACGAATACACTACTACATATAATGACTATATAGTCCGCGCCACAAAAGAAGTCCCACAGTCGCGGAACTGTAATCCTGCTAGAGATATTATTTGCTAAATCGTAAATCGATGTAAGTAATTATTCAATAATAAATAGAAAATATTTCATAATTAAACTTGCAAATTTATTTCCCGGCCACATTACGAACGAAATTCCATCAAACAGCGGAGCTGCCACTTTTAGTTCCCTTATTTCCGTAGGACTTCTTCTGTGGCGTAGACTCTAAGTTCCACATGAAGATTAGTCGGTTTCTTGATAGAAGTATGTAATACTGTACCGAACGGTATTAAAGAGTTGGAATGTCGAGTGTTTTTCACCAATTCCAATTTCAATTGGGTTTACTGAATCCGCACTTTATAATTGTGAAACTGGCTTAATGTGGATCTGTATGTATTGTCAAGAACTCTATTATAATAAATATGTATATAATATTTTTGTTAGCGAGGATGAACATAAAACGCTTTACCTATATCCCTAAAAATGGAAAATTCAAGTTATATTTATACATAGATAGTCTATATTTAGTGCATTTGGCATTTCTTTAGTTCCGTTTTATGAAGATAATACACATTATTATTTTAATTTTAACTTTATAATACACTAGTTTTATAACACTGCAAGGCCACTTTCATAATTAAACTGACACTCTGCTGCATGATAAACTCTTAAACAAGAAAAATTACTAGAACGCTTAATTCAGAAGCATAAAGCTTTAATCGCAATCTAGGCCATTTTATTTTAGCAATAACAAGGTCAGCAGAGGAACAATGGCTATTTTAAGTATATTGTCCATTACTTTACTAATATGTAGTATCTTGTATTAATAGTACCTATTACGTATGACTATAAATTATATAAGTAATTTATTTATTTGCACATTGTTTGGCCTTCGAAAGTTCGACGGTATTCATTATAGAAAGATTTTTGTTAAAAATATTTAGAATACAGCTATTTTGGTAAGCTTACGCACGGAAGTCGGTTTCTGCTTTGTATATGCTGTAACTATAAGATTAATCTATATCAGCGGTCAAATTTGAGGGCAAATGGGAGAATTACGTTCCGTAATTTTACGTAAGAACCATATTATTATAGGTATCATTTGAGAATCTATAGATAATATAAATGTGTCATACGCTCAATCACACGATCTTAGAAATTAATACAGTAAAAGCAACCTTAAGTTAGTTATATTGCGTTCTACCCATAGTCCCTCAAGACTATAAGTAGAATACCTACTAGCCTAGGTCACCGTTTTCTATGGGTAAGGTGCCCAGAAGGCTGGCTACGTTTCCTCGCTAGCTCGCGATACTGACCCGTTGTCCGAGGTAGGCATGAGCCCCTGAGCACCTGAAGGGTTAATAAGTCGTTTTAATTAATTTTGGTAGAGGTTCATGGTAATGAACCTCTACCAAAATTGATGATCTTAAAAAGCTCTTCTACGTAAAAAAGATTTTATATAATTATTAAAAAAAGATTACACACTACGAGGATATATCAAGAAGTTCTTGGAATCAATGGTAAAAAATGCACAAATCACTTGGTGCTAATTCCGGAGAATATGGTGAGTGGTCAAGGAGATTGAAGTCAGAACAGCGGATTGCGATGACCGCAACTTCCGATCGATTAGCGCGAGCGTTATCGTGAAGAAACAATACGCCCAACGACAATTTTCCACGACGTTTTTCTTTAATCGCTTTACGCTCTTTCAGAATTAAATTTGCATAATAGGGGGGATTCTTTTAGGTACTATCCCAAAACACTGAGGCCATAACTTTGCCAGCGGTAGGTGCAACTCGAAATTTTTAAATGGATATTGAGGATGGTTGTTTCTGAGACATGCTTTGTCTCTTAGTTTCAGGATCGAAATAGTGATCCTACGTTTCATCCACGTTCGTTCCACCATCCAAAATTATCCGAATCACGCTGGAACATTTCGAGATTACGCTTAGAAATTTTCGAACGTCGCTTTTTGTTTTCGTTGATTAAAATTTGTGGCACCCACCTTGCCGACACTTTTTTAAATCCCAGTGAATCAATTAAACTGGATTGAACGCTACCAAAAGATATCTTTAGGATCTTCAGCTATATGTTTTATAGATATTCTTCTGTCTTCCAAAACCGATTTCCCAACCTTTTTGACATTTTCTTCCGTAACGGAGGTTGAAGGCCGTCCAGAATGCAGGTCATCTTTACAGCTTGATCTAGCTCCAAACTTGTGAAGGATTATTATAGCACAAATAACTCAATTTAAGGCTGCAGCAGCAGTTATTGTCAGCTTTTTCTCTTTTTATTTATATTTATGTAACTATATTGTATAATATTTTATGTACATATATCATATTAATATAACTTTTATATTTCATTAATGTATGTATATTATAATCATGTATGTATATATTTAAAAGGTACTGACTCGGTTGTGAGAATAATGCAACATACCTCTGTTCTTATCAAATTCAAAGGTTGTCTGGAAGAAATCGCTAATAGCGATAAGACCGCCTATTGTATTGTAAAATTTTATTTCTGTTAACTGTATCTTTTAAAACATAATAAAGCATGTTCATTCATTCATTCAGTAATTAATTGAAAAAAAAATGTTCTAATTTCAATTAAAATAATTGATTAAAACTAATTAATAAATGAAGTCGATTTTTATAACAAAACGAGTCGGTTACGTATTAGGACGTTACTAATTGATCCGTCATCGAGCTGTCAAAAGTAAAATAAAGAATTTGAAAGGGTATAACCATAAGTAAAACCTTTACACGTATGCATATTGATAAAAATGTAAATGTTTGTTGTATACTTGTTCACTTCTTCTGGACAACTTATAACTTATTTAAAAAAACATATATTTAACGTTTCGTTGCCCTTTTTATGTGTCAAATGTAGAAAATATGCATAAATTAAACAAGATCATGTTTAAACTAACTGATTATACATCAATCTCCAGGTCACTTCCTAATATTTAAGAAAAAAGTGTTGACAAAGAGTATTGTCATGTGTTACGTTTCTACGGAAAACAGATAGTTTGATATAGATTATTTCGATACTTTTACAGTTCGTCAGTATTTATACGAAATTCAAAGGAGGTTTCTTCGAAGGACTCAGTGTCTGCATCATCGGCCATTGGTCTTGCGATAGTCGATATGAGTCATTTACCGGTCGAGGAGAAAATAATAATAGGTGTACGTATTAGAGATAGAATCAGAAATGAGGATATTCTTCAGAGAGCTAATGCTAATATCATACGGATCAACCAAATTTCATTAATTTAGCTGAAATATATAGAACTGAAAGAACATGATGGCATTCAATGACATTGAATGATTCAAGTTTATGTTTATATGGAACGCTTTGATTGATTCGTCAAAATTGAAAAACGGCATAGCTGGAAAAAATTCAAATTCAAAAGTTTTTATTCAAAATAAGTTGCACTGGAGAACACTTTTTGAAGGTTGTATGATATGTAAGTTAAAATTTAATTTTTACTTCCTATTCTATGTACGCCGCTTCGCAACGTGTTAATGCTGTTAAGGAGAAGAAACGGCAAGAAACTCCCCAGCAACACGTCGAGCTAAATATTGTTTTTCTTTATATTTCATATTCTATTTATATCTCAAATCCTTTTTTCTATAAGTTTTGTACAGAAGTATATTACAGACACTCACAGAATTACTTTTTGAAAAATTAATGGAGTTGTAGCAGACAATGCATACTCAATAAGACCAAGACACAATAAAAGGAAAGAAAAATAATGTTATAGTTATAATAATGACATGACGTACTAAAATGTTATGCTGCAATATGTCTCCATAAATTCCTTACAAGCTTGGCAAGATAAAAACGTTATACAAAATTTAGTATAAGAGGTTGGAGCGAGCTGCTATGTTAATGAATTTTTGTCATTTAAGTATTCTTCAATAGTGTAGTATCCCTTTTTTAGCAAGATGCTTTTTAATTTAGTTTTAAATTTAGTGAAAGGGAGATCTAACATATGTTGAATAATATATATGTTGAATTAGCAGTGGGCCTGTCACGTTTGTCACAAGACTGTATTCTCTCATTATATAAATAATAACAGGCCATAAACGTCCCACTGCTGGACTGGGGCCTCCCTCTATAGGGGAACGGACAGTATACCCGCCACGCTTGTCCAAGACGACTTGTCAGGTTGGACATGTCGGTTATCTCGATGTGCAGGTTGTATCATGATGTTTTCCTTCACCGTCGTTAGCACGTGGTAATTGTGAAAATATGCACTTTAGGTCAGAAAACTGCCTAAGTGGTGCATGCGTTTCAATCTGGATGGACCCCGCGCCCTTTGAGTCTGGGACGCGTGCACTAGCCATTACGCTACCACGACTTTTATTCTCTCATTACAATCAAAATATTTTCACACACTACTTTTTTGATGCGTTCCCTCCCAAAAGTTGCTTCAGCTGATCGTAGTATCTATGATTACTTATCTTAACAGGACAATTAAAATTGGATTTGGGACTCTCGACTTTTCGTTCCACAGGGGGACCTCAGGGTGCCCACTGAACAATGTAATAGAGAACAACGGCTTGCGCACCCAACCGAATAGAAAATGCATTATATATTTTAAACAAAACCGTATAAAAAACAAAATACTTTTTAGTTTCCCTTTAATCCTTAAAAAGGTCTTTTGTAAGTTTTGTTAATAGCATACAAATACTTTTTTAACTTGACTATTACAAGATTACCTTCATGTTCCTTTTAGATGTATCTTTGGATCTTTTTACTTTGTCAAAATAATAACAGTTTATTTATTGTTTATATATCTATATTAAATAGGAAGGATAATTATTAGACTTTACTTCAAAGAAACAAGAGTGTTGATTCAAATAATATACGAGTGAAACACGTATACGTGATAATAGGATTGTTTTCAAAATATTTTAACAAATAAATTATCTTATCAAAATATTTTAATAATTATAATAAATCTTGAAATGAATTCTAGAGCAGAGATAAAAGAAGATGATCAGCTGGCCACATTTACCTTACCTCCTTATATTTGCAATAATACACGCGAAATGATCGGAGCAGAAAAGGTATTTATACATTTCTTTTTTGTTTTAATTTCTACGTTATCACTGGAATTTCGTCAGGCAGATTTTTATTTCGGTAAATGTGAAAAAACGCGGAATCTGAAAATTATGCATTTTTTGTATTTAAAGACTATAAATATGGTTTGCTATGGTATAATAAGGACACTAAAATTATTTGAAACCCGTCATTTAGGTAAAAAAATAATAAACAATACAATCAATTACGTTAAAAACCTGCGTCATATCAATAAAAATAATGTTCAACTTTAGCGTCACGACTCACCTAGGTTTGATAAAAACACAACCACTTATTTAATTTCGGGATTAGTCTGCAAATGTAACATATATGACATGACCAAAATAATTAATCATTAATAAAATCAACTATTAGGGCATTGCTAAAAAACAACCATATTTTGTAATTTGTAGGTGAAACCTCAGATTAATAATATTAAGAGACAAAGTTTTTACTTCACTTTGCTACTTGTTAGGCAAAGACACTAAAACCATACAGCATGAATATCAATATTATTCAATCAATCTGAAGATCATTTAATGACATGAAAGTATGAAATTTTAGATTTTTCACATTATTGTAACTAAGATAATAATAATAAATATATTTTTCTAGTTTGTGTATATCATCACCGATTACATGCAATACCAATGTTAGCAGAACAAAGTATAGGTGTGAGGGGTGGTCGAAGGTGTAACCAGTGACAAGAACAGTGGGTTAGGTTAGGTTATCTTCAGACCAAAGCCCACGAGCCGAGCGAGCGAAGCGAGCGTGCCGCGGTAGCGGCCGGCGAAAGGCAGAACCCAGTCGGTTCCATTTATTCGTTGATAATTTAAACAAGAGTTAAACTCGGTTCTGCCATTCTGGGTATTGGTCTGCAGATAACCTAACCTAACCCACTGTCCTTGTCATAACCTTCGAACACCCCTCACACTTATATATTGATTGTCTAACATTGGTATTGCATGTTGTCGGTAATTATATATACAAACTACAAAAATAAAATAATTACCTTAATCACAATAATGTGAAATTCTAAAATTCCGTATTTTCATGTAATTCAAAGATGTTCAGTTTGTTTGAATAATAATGATATTCATGCTGTATGGATTTAGTTCCTTTGCCTGACATTTAGCAAAGTGAGGTAAAACTTTGTCTCTTAATATTATTAATGTGAGGTTTTGCCTGCAAATTACAAAGTATGGTGGTTTTTTAGCAATGCCGTAATATTTGATTTTATAATTATTAAGTATTTTGATCATGTCATATATGTTACATTTGCAGACTATTCCCAAAATTAAAGTAATTGTGTTTTTATTATAATTAGTAGGTAAGTCGTCACGCTAAAATTTAACCTTATTTCTATCGATATAAAGCACGTATTTCGTAATTAGTTGTATTGTTTATTATTTTTTGTCTAAATGATGGCTTACCGATGAATTTACTGTCGTTATTATACCATAGAAAACCATATGTAAAGTCTTTGAATAAAAAAAAATGCGTAATTTTCAGGTTCCGCGTTTATGCAAATTTACCATGATAACAGGTCTGTAAAAGATGTGATCCTGGAAACCTTCTATTCGATCGTCGTCCATAATATTCTTTAATAGACCAAAATTATTCTTACCTAATCAATTACTATGTAAATTAATATTACTCAAATTAATAAATAATTAGAAGCACAGTATACTTACTCGTACATCCAATTAAACTGAAATATAAACATGTGAAAGTCATTGTGTTTGTATGTTGGCCCTTCTTTTATGTGTTAGGAATAAACTGATTATCCTAAATTCCGTCCACATGCCTACACTCTAAATAACGAGAATAAACACAGAATACTTTATCCCGAAAAATTGTATAGTTTCATGACTTGTGTATTCGAAGTTTATTCGAACGAAGCCATGGGAAAACCTTCAGTAGCCTATACATTTTTAAACTCTTTAAAAAAAAATATGATATGGCCCTATCTTGCTCCCAGCCTGCTCAAACGTAGTCAGAGCTCTTGGTTTTTCTTAATATGTCAATCTTAATATTTACTTAATTCTATTGTCATTATACTTATTAACTATTTAATGTATAATGTATCAGAATATTGAGTCTCACCTTCCTTGATTCTAATATCTCAGTATCTATCTTCTTCTTCAGCCAACCTCTGTTCACTGCTAGACGTAGGCCTCCCCACGTACGCGCCACGTATCCCGGTCTCCCGTCTTTCTCATCCAGCCCCTGCCGGCGATCTTGCGAGGTCGTCAGTCCGCCGGGCTGGCAGGCGCCCTACATATCTATGTCAGTACCTATTTTATTTACGTATTCTCTTATGTATATGTCTTTGATTTATCTATATATTTACTATGTCATTTATCTGTATACTACACACACACACACACACACACACACACACACACACACACACACACACACACACACACACACACACACACACACACACACACACACACACACACACACACACACACGCACGCACGCACACGCACACACACACACACGCACGCACACGCACACACACACACGCACACGCACACGCACGCACGTACACACACACACACACACACACACACACACACACACACGCACGCACGCACACTTACTACTACTACTACACTTATATTAACTATTGCTGTCGTTGTACTTTTGTAATTTATTTTTATTAGGATTCGTACATTGATATCTTTTTATATTCTCTCATATTTGTTTTTTGAACAGATTATCATAAATGATATAAGGATTAAACAAAACGTAAAAGAGAATCCAAAAGTGCAAATTCTAGACTATCCGCTTTCAAAACAAGATCTTCCAAGTCCATTGCATCCTTTGACTATTACTTGGTCACCAGATACATTATCTATTGTACTTAGCGATGAAGAAATTCTCCAGAGGTTATGGTACGTTGGTACCTGCTTACTCTTTATTACATTTACTTCAATTATTTTTTTATTAGATTTAAATAAATATACATACATACATACATACATAACTTCACGCCAGTTCCCTTGCGGGGTAGGCACGAACAACAGAGCGCCATTTAGGCCCATTCTTACACACCTCACTTGCTTCTTTGACATTCATAACTCTTGTCATGCACACTCGTCTGTTCTTAAGGCTCCTGACATCACCCTCCGCTAGTACACGATCAATTTGATCATGGAAGGTGTGTCGTGGCCTTCCACGACTTCTGCATCCATCCACTTTTGCATTGTATATCTGTTTAGTCATTCTTTCATCATGCATACTGTTATATTTAAATAAATATAACAGTTAAATTTGCAAAATATTTATAAAATGTTGCAAAATTATAAAAAAAAATAAAAAAATAGTGCAGGAAAATTAACATGGTGCATAAAGTTAATTATTTGAAATGAAAGATGAGTCTAATAATTCTTTAATGGTATACGTTTGTGGTTTTTGTTAGCTGCGTGTAATAATTTTCAATTATTTCAAATATATGAAGTAAAGTATGTTTTAAAAATCATCGAAAAAATGGTCATCAAGTGAAATCTGGATTCAAGTAACACAAGCTCCAGTCAAATAAAGAAACGACGAACGAGTGAGTTCTGGTGGCAGCTTAAAATATCTTATTGTACTAAACAATTTTTTTCTACACAAAAATATAATTTTGCATAAAAACTATTTTAATTTTTAACCTATATTTATACATTTGTGTAGTTCCACATTTACAATTACACATTGTTTTTAAATGAAATTGAAAAGCACATTAAGACAACCCTGCAAGTTCATGGCAAAATACTCTTACATTACATTATTAATATACAATATTGTTAACATTATAATTAACAAATAAATGGAAACGTCGACTATGATAGATGAATAACTCTTAATCGTACACCCTTACAGAAAAACGTAGAAATTACTAGTACTAGAGGAAGCAGGGGAATTCCGTTCAGTTAAGGAAAACCTTCTATATTTATTTTATAATAACTATGTATATATTAAAAGTTAGACAAAGTAACACAATTGGGCGCTTAATTAGTAATCTCTAATTTGACACGAAACCTATGAAACTTTCCTTAATACTCGGTGTTTTAATTTAAAAAAATAAAAAAGGTGTTGTTGGACGCCATTACCCGATTATGGATAATACCGTTCATATACAAGTATATCGACTCCAGACGCTATGTGTATGATATTAACGAATTACATATATATTAATTTATTATTGCTAAATACAACAAATAATTACCTAAATTAATAGTACTGACAATAAAAAAGAAATTCAAATATTTAAGTTACCAATAAAAACGTTCAGCGAACAACTTTGTTAGCGCGACTGAAACTAAACAGACGTACTTCTCTTTATCTTGCTGCTAGCAGATTTGTAAAACCAATTACTGTTTGCTCTCGTAGTATATATATAGCCCCCACGCTTTAACCTGTATCCCGTAATCCAACGCACAGAGTTTGTCAAGTTATACTTGTGCGCTGTATTACCCAGTGAGCACCATTACCCCTGTTACCCCTATTCTAATTGCGTATAAGGGCTGTGTATTGTATGTATGTTACTCATGAATACTTAGATTATGTACTTGACATGTAATAATTAGCTATTTTTTTCAGGATATGGAACAGCTGCTATCGTACTATTTATGTGCATGTTTGTGGGTTTTGGGACGAGAAAATACGTCTAGGTGCAACATGGCGGTGCTATCCCCGCACTAGATTCCAGCTAGCTCCGGGCATGAAAGGCGAAATTCGCATTCGTGCAACACCTCACATCCAAAGTCCCGTAGCGTGCGCTTACGCAGGACTACAATTAGCATCTGCACACATGCGTGATCACGTTACCGGCTACTTCCTTGTTCTTATGCAAGTAAAGTTCTTAAATTATATTCCGCCATCTTTTGGCGAATGCGAATAATTTCGATAGTAAGAATAAGAAATAGAAGAAAAAATCAAGCCACTTCATTTTGTGTCTATTAAAAGCGGTGAACTCATAATATTCACATTCTGTGATAGGTTGTGTCATTCGAGGTACTGATTTTGAGTAGGTATCGTTGTCAATGATATCCCGTTTTAATAGCTCACTTGTGTAGAGAAGAATATTACAAATTAGTATAGATTATCGTTTATCGGCCATATTTTTTGTGTATAAATATTGTTGCTACTTGTTGGTACAGTCGAGGTCTAAAAGTTATTTATTTTAAGCAACATTTAGAGAGAATCTCGCCATTAATTCTCTTTGAAGTGAAAATTTAAAATTGTATGTTTCATTCCGCATGATGTGACAACCTATAATTAAGTTTGCACTTAGACCTATAACTCATTGTAATAATATAAACAGATGTATGTACTAGTGTAAGTAAGACTTGTTGGTTGTTCTCAATAAATTTAAAAAAAAAAATCTTTAGGCACGTTGGGCACTTTTGGAATGGGGTAAAGGCACTGATCTCTCGAGACCGTCACGCTCAAATAAAAAATATTCATATCTGAGTCCAACGATTTACAGTTTTTTATTATTATTACGGTGTACAGTTAAAGGTTTGTAAATATATATTCTTTTTATTCTATAGAAATTTTTCTTATTCAAATATAGTACATAACTCCATCTATGTTTTATTTCTACCAATCATGACATTTGGTTGGTTTTGTTTTTCAATTTATGTAGCAATGATCGTATAAGAAGTCTAAAAGTCTTGAACATCGACGCAGGGTTGCCAGCTTGTCGGTTTTCTATCGGATACATTTTGGACAGTGTGCATCGGCGCTTTTCAATCTCATTCCGCCGTCTCCCTTACATCATCGGACAACCAGACGCACTGGCATACGGCACCGCTATATGGTGGACATACCCCCTATACGAACAAAGCGCTTTGAGTCGACCTTCGTTATGCGCACTGCAAAGGAGTGGAACTCACAGCCGGAGTCTGTTTTTCCCGAAACTTACAACCTGGGTGTCTTTCAAGTCTCGTGTGAATAGGTATCTTCTAGGTAAGCGTGCTCGATCTTAGACCATATCTCCGCTCAATTCGAGCGAGATAATGGTCAAACGCGAACCTATACGTAATAATAATTAAAAAATTAGTAATCAAAAAATTTGGATAGAATAAAACACATAAAAACGGCAATCAAAATCGTAGCTTTAATTATAATACCTATTTGGTAATATAAAATGTAATGTTTTATGTTTAGATCGTGGTAGCGTAATGGCTAGTGCACGCGTCCCAGACTCAAACGACGCGGGTTCGATCCCGGCCGGAACGCATGCACCACTTAGGCAGTTTTCTGACCTAATGTGCATATTGTTACAATTACCACGTGCTAACAACGGTGAAGGAAAACATCTTGATGCCACCTGCACATCGAGATAAGCGATATGTCAAACCTGCCAAGCCGCCTTGGACAAGCGTGGCAGGTGTGTATGCTCTCCGTTCCCCCTGTAATGGGAGGCCAAGGCCAGCAGTGGGACACTAATGGGCTGTTATTATATATCTTATGTTTAGATATTTGAAGCTTTAAGCAATTGATTCTTTTAAAAAGTTATCAAAATGTTACTAAAGTAAATAGCCTTACAACCCTTTATATAAACATGTAATTTTTTTATTATACGTGGGATTTAAAGACATACAAAAATCTAAGTACGTATTCTTAAACTCAGATATACATAATTATAGAACGTCTACATGATAAACATGCAGGTATGTTGTGACGCTAGTTAGTACTATCTGATGCGTCAAACAACTTATATATTATTGTAAAAACATATCAGCTCACAGACTGCACACACTGCTGGACTTGGAGCTTTTCATTACTATAGAGAAATGGACAATATACCTACATGCTTATCCAACGCGGATTGGTGGATTTCACAAAACAGTCAACTGGATTTACAGGTTTCCCCGTGATATTTATTTTCACCGTCAGCACATTATATGTACTAATGCGATATGCACATTAGGTCAAAAAGTAGATGCTTCTCGGTCGGGACGCGAACGAATTAGTTATATACTATGTATTTCTATCATGACATTTTAGAAGTTCTGCGATATTATGGTATGTTAACGTCCACTCCTTTATGTAAATTGATTAAGAATTTATTGCAAAATATGTCATATTAATTGTATACATCTATAATGTGTCATTCGGTAAAAATATCTAACAATACCAAATAGGTTGTAGAAACAAAACGATCACATTTTAACGTTTGGTTTTATTTTTAAACACGTAGCCAATGTTTGAATCTTTGATTAAATGAAGATTATTTAGATTCAAGTGATTGACTACTTACATAATTTGTAAAATTTGAATTAAGTCATCTAAGAATAAATACTAAGTAGGATGACACAGTTGGAGCCACCAGTCCTCTCTTGGGTATATAGAAACAAGAAATTTACGAAATTGAAAACGAGCTAATTATTGTTGTTTTGCTACTCAACAGGGAATAAAATTCAATTTTACTCCTAGCTATTCTCCGGTGTTTGCAGGTCTTGCAGAAAGCTCAGTAAAGAGTACGAAATATCTTTTAAAAAGAACTCTTCAAAGGAGTGTTCTCACTTTCGAACAATTAATGACGGTTTTATGTCAAATAGAAGCAATATTGAACTCGAGACCTCTTATACCGCTTAGCTCAGATGTATCAGATTTTAGTTACCTAACACCAGGTCATTTTTTGGTGGGTAAACCAATTGTTTCCTACCCTGAGCCTGACATTTCAGAAATTCCGGTTAATAGACCTAAATTTTGGCAAATGGTTGAAAATATGAAACAGGTCTTCTGGAAAGTCTGGCATAAACAATATCTTAACGTTTTGCAATTTAGGCCGAAATGGCGCGATGATTTACCTAACATTGCAGTAGGTAATTTAGTGTTACTTAGGGAACCTAATTGTCCTCCTATGCACTGGCCTGTAGCTCGTATTACCAATGTATATCCAGGCAGTGATAAGAAGGTACAGGCATTTGATGTCGCTACCCCTAATGGCAACACATACAGAAGATCATTATCGGTAATTTGTTTATTGCCCATTAATAATGTTCCTTCTTAAATTTTATAATATGTTATGTTCATTTTGAATTGATATCTTGAAATTATGATTTAAGTTAATGTTTATTTTTATATGTACAATGAACATGAGGGAATGTTATTTTTTAATACCTTGGTTTCTACATAAATATTGTGCTTAGATTACAGGTAGAAATTTGTATAGCATAAATGTTCTTTGATCTGTTGATTTATAGCTTAACCATATGCATGCAAATTTCGTTCTATTGTATGAAAATGTTACTTTAATATCATATAAATTTATGTAAAATTGTATGTTTTTAAGGCCTTCTTCTAGGGCCGCAGCATGTTGGCAACACCATCATAAAATATTTGTTATTTTTGAACTTGCAACATTGTGGTTGCATTTTTGTTCTTCTTCCGTTTGGGTTGTAGCCGAAGGCAGACACTTTCGTATGTAAAGTGATACTATTACAAGTTTTCACCAACTAACAGTGTTTTAACTTCTTCCACTACATCGACCTGGGTATCCTAGGCGCACCACCATCAGCGTGTACCAAACAAATATATATTATATGTGCGACGAGCTGCGCGCAATTATGACTTTCAATTTATGATTGTTTTAAGTTTTTTGTTGCTGCCTGAAGCAGGCAGGTAGACGGTCAACTTGATTGAAAGTTGTTACTGTCGTCTATGGACGTTTGCGATTCCAAACGTGTCACCAACGCGTTACCGATCTCTAAGAAATGTTATAATATCTTTTTCAAAGAACCTCATATCAAAGCGCTGAGGAAAACCAGGTGGGGAAGTTAAAAAAATATTTTAAATAAGTCATAGATTTAAATTTTTATTGAGGTTTTGTATAAAAACAAAAACGGGCTGGTGGCAGCAATTGTAGTTGCAGAGTGTGTTACGAGTTACGTTTAATTGTTTGTTTGTTACAATTAGACTCGATAAGTGACGCTGGAATCGGGTTCTAGATTTTTATTTTTTCAGGGCAGGAACACGTGTGCTGAGATGTGTGTTTGAGAGGGTCCCGGTGTAGTTTAGATTCGCAATTAGAATCGGGTTCAAAATATTTAGGGCAGGACAACGTCTGCCGAGACCGCTAGTATTTATATAATTTGGTATGTTTCCTTTTATAGGTTATATTTACGAGTAGAATATTGTTTAATGAGACTTTATTGGTGTATAACTATTGCCCATGACTGTATCGGATAAATGTGAGAAATAAATTATATTAGTAAAAAAGATAAATGAATGAAAAACATAGTTTTAACTACTTATTTAAGATAAAATGAACTGGAAGTGGCTATGTTTTTGTGGTCTTCGATTGTCCCCGAATTATTTATGTGATAACCTCTTGGGTATTTTCCGCAATACAATCGACTGTTATTGTTTGTTTCCTCGCAAGCTTTTGCACAGGACATACCGTAGATGGGTCCACATACGGTCGAAGTTCTGACAACAATTATTAAGGTGTTATTTTAGGTTAAATAATTGTTTTTCTTTATTTAAAATACGTTACGTGAATTGATTTTGATAACACGAGACATCATTCAATGGTAAAATACCGGATTTCTATATCTTATTTATCTTATCCATTTGTTTATTTTACCATTGGGTGAAAATTGGTTATACTCGTATTATGTCAAATTTTAACCAAATAAGGTAATAATAAATAATAAACAGTAAGGCAAGTAACTTGATTTTAAGATGTAGACAAAATAATAGATTTGTGGTTGTGGACAATACAGTTTTAGACAACTTATAATTCCGATCGACAATTTTCGTTTGCGTAGAAAAGATATATAAATAATAATCTATTAGTCTGGCCATAAATACTGTTACAATTAAAAAGAAACAAAATATTACATTTGAATTTGGAATCTGTCATTTTTATATGATTGTTCATTGTCTTTTCTCATTTTGGCGCCAATACATTGTACAACATTTTGCGATATTAAAATGGAGTGGGGCGATAAAGAGAACCGAATCGCTGTGATTACATTACACAAAGTAGGTATGGAGCCAAATGCAATTTTTAAAACTCTCCATACGCTTGGTATTAGTCAAATGTTTGTGTACCGGGCTATTAATAGGTACAATGAGATTTCCTGTTTGTGACAGAAAAAGTTCTGGCCGTCTACGTAATGTTCGTCCGAAGAAGGTGGTCAAAGCAGTAAGGGAAAGAATTCGAAGAAATCCTGTCTGAAAGCAAAAGATTTTATCTCGGGAGATGAAGATATCACCTAGAAACATGTCGCGTATTTTAAAAGATGACTTAGGACTTGCAGCCTATAAGAGATGCACTGGCCATTTCTTAATTTATAATTTAAAAAAGAATAGGGTGGTAAAATAGAAACAACTACTGAAGCGCTACGCAAAGGGAGGTCACAAAAAATTTTTGTTTACGGATGAGAAATTTTTTACAATTGAGTAACGTTTTAACAAACAAAATGACCGTATTTATGCTCAAAGCTCTAAGAAAGCTTCTCAATTAGTCGCCAGAGTGCAATTTGGGCATTGAAGCTATGAAGGAGTGACTGAGCCATATTTTTGTGAAAAAGGTATCAAAACATCGGCACAAGTGTATCAAGATACCATTCTTGAGAAGGTAGTTAAGCCCCTTAACAACACCATGTTCAATAACCAAGAATGGTCCTTCCAGCAAGACTCGGCGCCGGGTCATAAAGCTCGGTCCACGCAGTCTTGGTTGGAAACGAACGTTTCGGACTTCATCAGAGCTGAAGACTGGCCGTCGTCTAGTCCCGATCTTAATCCGCTGGATTATGATTAATTGTCAGTTTTAGAGAGTACGGCTTGCTCTAAACGCCATGATAATTTGGAGTCCCTAAAACAATCCATACGATTGGCAGTGAAGAATTTTCCCATGAAAACAATGCGTGCTTCTATTGATAACTGGCCTCAACGTTTAAAGGACTGTATTGCAGCCAATGGAGATCACTTCGAATAAGCTTTTTATATTTTAAATTGTTTTATATTTATGTATTAAACTAACACACTGTAAAACTTATAAATGTTATTTGCAATAGAAAAAAAAAATCTTTGTTACAATATTTATGGCAAGACTAAGTATATTGAACTTTATTCACAGACGCAAATGTTGCTTGCTATGATGCTGCTTGCTTTGCTCCGCTTACATGATTGACTGATTGATTGATTGTACTAAAATTGGTATACTGTGCAGGTCAATCGGGAGTAATTATTAGTCGTGTAAAACTGTACTATACTATGATGAATCAAGTGCGGGCGACGAGCCGCCCGCGATGCCCGTGCGTACACGCTTGTGTATAATATTAGGCTTAATAATCTTAACGGTGACTCACGCCGTCTTTGTCTTTAAAATCTGTAGGTGAGCGAAAAACGTAATGCTAGAGACTTTGATAGATAGACCGTGAAAAATGCTTCGGGTTTTTCTTTGCTGACTTCATACGCCAGAACAGCCATATTATTTTTATCCCGAGACAGAATACGTGGGCGTTGCAGTAAGCCTGTCTGCGTTTTAGCTTCCGAGCTGAAATTTAGAACACCTGAAACATTTTATACAAATCAATGAATATAAACGATATAGTTCATGTTCTCGCAGAATGCTTGTAACATTTTATCTATAAATGATGGCCTCACTGAATGCCAGCTATAAGACTGCAAGTTTATCCTAAATATCTACGTATACTGTATGTATTGCAATATCAAAGCTTTAGTAATGAACATTATTTTGAAGATTGATGCGTTTTTAACAAGATCGCTCAGAAACGTCAATCAATACGTAAATTTGTAAAGTTATACAGCAATGAAGATATTTCATGTAGTTTATATCTTTGAGAAGATTTTTAAAGAAACTGGCATGCTTTGTTTTTATTAAATACAAACCTTATTATCATGGTTTTTTAAAGCTCCTACAGTTTTTAAGTTGGCATTCAGGGTTCAATTGCACTAGGTACCAATGATGCTGATTGTCCCCTGGATAAAATTGTTCGAAAGGTGCCTGCGAGCCACATTAGAGCGAGAAATAGATTTTACGAGTGCGTGCGGCGCGATATTTACGTGTGTTTACACTTCAGACGAATTTATAGGCGCAACGACACCGTCAGTGTGCCATATTAACATGTAAGGAACACTTCGGCATTTCTTAAGTTATAGCTGTTGCACATGTAGATTGATGACATCAACAACTTGATTTTAAACGACAATAGTTCTTCCTTTTAAATATAGCTTTGCACGATTTGTCTATCTAAACTGTATCCATGAATAATAGTTCTATCTATAAATATTCTTGTTTTAATATAATCCTCAGCCACATTGCAGATCTTTGACGTGCCCTAAACGAGGGAGGTCTTATAGTAGCTTGAGAAAGAAAGCTTCGCTTTACAGTTGAAAATATCAATTCTTCGTTATTCTGGACTAAAAGCAATCAATATTCTCGAACTATTATAACCAATTATCTTAACCAATATTATGCATTTATAAAATTAGACCGTAAAACATTTTACTAAGTACCTCTACTCCGGACCCTTAATTTGCCCTTTCTGTCATGCTTGTCCATGGTGAATTAACGAGTTTCGTACATTAGTTATTTCGGCTTACTTGTTTTTGATATTTTATTTACAAGTCAGTGTGTGATAATAATTGTAACAGCGGTGTCATTTTTTACAGCTAGAATTCAAATCCACGTTATTACATTGGGACGCGGGTGCCATGGCCACTGAACTAGCAAGAATTATTATGACACTCATTCTTTATTATTCTGTAAAAATTACACTAATGTTGGGTTTCTATAGCTTACCATGAAAGATGAATACTATCTTCAACGATCTCGCTATACATTCATTTGCCTTGTTACTGTTAAAAATTTGGTATAAACTCCATACAATTTTCTACCAGTGGTTAAAGTAAAAGAATGGGTAAGAAGATATAATACTTACCCGACAATAATAACTAGCGGTTACGGAGCATTCCCGCCGTAACAACCAGCTACCAGGCGACCACTCAAACAGTGAGTTGTGATCGGATAACCGATTTACTTGCACCAAATGTGCCGTTAATCGTCCAACAAGACAGACCTCCGGAACTGGTAAGATATCTATAAAGGTCTGAAGAAATTCCATCGGAAGTAATGGTTTGTATAAACGTACGGCACCTACAATGATAGGTAAATAAGAAAATATATGCATAACCTGAAAAATAAGACAGGAACTTCTTGTAGAGGTTTTTTAAACATTTATATTTTTTAGGGAGATCTTGACTTTAAGAGAGTCTGGATTATTTCCTGCTTCGGATTGTGTGGAAAAAAAAATATATCTATAGCGGTAAGATCGATCTTTGAGAACAATTACAGTGCATATCTAGTCTTTTGTCTTTTTCATATTCGTCACTAATACTTTTCTATCATATTTATTACATACTTACAGTTACTTTTTATCTTTCAAAAAAAGCGTTTTATTACTGTTATACTTATTTCATGGTAAGTATTTGCAACTCATTCATACAATAAAAAAATAATTATAGATACAAACCCGATAGTTACAGAGAAAATCTTAGTAAAATATGTGATGAAAATGATGATAATGGAACCAATTTGCAATCCAATACAAGAGTATTTCCGGAAATTAACACATAACTGCGTGTAGATAATGTAGCTATTTTAGTCGGTTGAAAATATTTCGAGTTGTGACTTCATTTATATTTTGATGGCAGTACACTCTTAGTTCCGAGTAATAAACAGCAAAAGGATGTGGTTACATTTACCGCTTGGCGTCATCTTTTATTTCCTCATTTTATTCTTGTCGCAGTTTGAATATTATTACATTTTTGTATAGGTTTTAAACTCATTTTAAAATGTTTCATAATAATTATAATACCTATCTAAATTTTTCCTTTATATTTGAAAGCAATTAAAATTTGAAACTCTTAATAAGTTTCATTTAATTTTTTACTGATTTTGGCTTAAATTTAATGTCTTAATTAATAAAACTACAAAATGCGGACGATAAATGTCATGTAGCGCGATCTAATATTTTGGAGCTTTCTAGTTACAATTTTTGCGGGGTAATAAAATTGTCGTTCTTAGTATTCTTCTTTTCTAATATAATCTATATAAATAAATACAAGCACATGAACGGTATATCAATCATTTTATACTGATAATACACGTAGATCGCTGCAACCGAAATCGATTATATGATTATTATTATTATATGATCAATAAATACCTATTTGAGATGGTCGAGGAACGAACAATCAGTCTGTATAGTCACATGGCTTCCGGGTGCTGATTGATACTGATTGATATTGATTCTTATTACTGCCAGTCCTGCCCTCTCAGTGACGAACCTCATCACATTCATATGGCTGCTTCAATCATTGTTGAACTATTTGTAGCAACAACTGTAGCACTCGAGAGTTTTAGAGAGGATTAGTTTAAAAAGCGATTAAAATTTATAACAGACTAGCTGACCCGGCAAACTTGTACCGCCTCAGAATCAATAAATAAAAAAGCTGAATGATAATTGCACAATCTTTCAACTTAGTAAAAAATGTGGTCAAAACTTAACCGGAACGAACATCAAAAGTTTGACATTCAAAACCAAAAAAATGGAAAACAAACTTCACTTTTAAATTTAATTTGATTTCTGAACGACTTTTAAATTGAATTGATTTCTAAGCGACGAGATGAACATGTTTGACAGGTAGGAATAGTTTAGACTTCCACAAATAATTCAAAATCAAAATTAGCCAAATCAGTCCAGCCGTTCTCGAGTTTTAGCGAGACTAACGAACAGCAATTGATTTATATATATCGATTATAGATAGATATACGCGTATAATACACTTTATTCACAAAACAATTATAAAATTAGGTACATATAATCGAATACAATAAAAGAAAACTTAACTTATTTGTTATGTAATATTTTCTTAAGTTTTCGCGACTTGTATACATATAGACACAGACATAGACTCCACACCAACGTCACAAAGGCCCCAAACCACCTTCAGTTGAGCGGTGCCCTGCTACCCTACCCTACATCAAGGGGGTCACAGACAGAATTGGTCACATCCTTAGGCGAGCTTCAACCAAAACATATTTCAAGCCGCAGAAAAAGATTACCCAATTTCTGAGACCTGTGAAATGCAATATCCCACTCCAGGATGCAGGGGTTTACAAGCTTGATTGTGAGTGTGGATTGTCATACATTGGGCAAACAAAGAGGACCATAAAAACACGAGTAAAAGAACACATTGCTGACATGAAACACACAAGGTCTACGAAGTCTGCGATCAGTGAACACACGCTGTATAAACCCAACCACTACATCAGATTCGATAACCCACAAATCCTCGCGAAAGAGAATCGTTTCATACCTAGAATGATGCGTGAGGCTATTGAAATCAAAAAACACCCAAATTTCAATAGAGAAGATGGTTGGCAAGTACCACCTGTTTGGGATCCAATTATCAAAACTATTAAGACCCAAACCCAGCAAAAACCAGCTGCCAGACCTCAAGACACTGTGAGCTCTTTCTGCGTACAACGGAACACAAACCAACTTGACTGATAATTACTTTTATTTTTCCTTCCACCCATTTTAATATTATATAAAATTATTAGAGCTAGGCATGTTTGCTGAAGAGTTTCTTGCGCCGCTTCTTCTCTTCAAGCCATAACATGTTGCGAAGCGGTAGTAAATTAGATTAGGCTCCCATAGATTAAATAATAACCATAAACAAAATTAAAATTAAATAATGAAAATTAATAAGTTGGCGGTAGGCTAAATAAAACTTTAACAATACTCGTTGACACTTGACATCTTTGTCTTCCGTGATCACGGCCACTGAAAAGTGGCCGAAACGTCGGAAAAACCAAAATCAAATAAAATTACCGCGCTTAAAACCGTTAAAACGTAGTTTTATTATTATTTGTTATGTATTGTATAAGTAGCATACAGAGCCTATAGATCACCGTCTTCTATGGGTAAGGTGCCCAGAAGGCTGGCTACCTTTCCTCGCTGGATCGCCATACTGATTCGTTGCCTGAGGTAAGCACCAGCCTTCTGATCACCTGAAGAGTCAATGAGTCATTTTGATAAATTTTGGTAGAGGCTCATGGCCTCAAGACCCCAAGGAGGTCCAAGCGTCTCGACAGGAAACGGCACAAACAGATAACTCTCACTGATATTTGCGCCGCTTGAGTGAGTACAGATATATATATATATATATATATATATATATATATATATATGCAAAAACGGAACTTTGTAATATTGTCTCAATATGTCTATGTCTTATACAAGCATTCAACCACTGTTCTTGAAAGTCCTGGGTCTACATAATGAAATTTGGCAAAAATGTTTATTCTATATGGCGCTAGACAACAAATAGTGCAGAAAATTGCAAAAAAATCAGAAATGGCTACCATAATGTATTACTTCGATTAGGGTAAAAAAATAATTTAGGTACATAGCCGTGGGGGTCAGACTTGTGTTCGAAAATCAAATTTCTGGTTAATTTCACTTTGAAATTCAAAGTTTCGTTCAAATTCTTTTTCGTTTTGAAAAAGATCCGTTGTGTGAAACATTTCATTTTCGATCAAATATTTACTAAGGTTCCCTAGCCGTTTTGGCAAAAACTGAAACGTTATATCGTCATGCTCATCCATCTGTCCGTCTATATATTTCAGAGTAATTTTTTTTCTTTCTATTTTTGAAGTTCTGTAGTCAACAAACCAAAACCGTGAGTGATAGCCACCTGCATGACACCTTTTGCTGTACGTGGTTGGATTCGCATTTTACCAATCTTTGTTGTGTTGATATCTGGCGTAAATGATTCAATGGAGAGTAAAATAAAAAAATCAACCGCTGATATTAAAGGTTAACGTGCTATTTTGTAATAAAAATAACAAAGTTATTTAAAGCAAGAGTTTAAGAGTTTTAATTGAGGCAGGGTTTATTTCAATTGTTTTCCTTATACCTTTTCCTTATATTTCTTTTAGGTCTGGGTTTATTTGTGTTGACATTATAAGTTTATTATTAAGATTTTAAATCTGTCATTTGAACTTTTCTCTTTATGACTAGGAAATGCTTGTTCCTTTGATACATCGGCTCCTTTAACGTGGAATCTATTTTTATTGTTGGAAATCTGTTCCTTTTTAATAAAGCATAAAACGTTGTCAACAATTTAATTTCACCGTTGCTTGTGATGTTCTATTCAGAACACAAATTATCGACTCGGTTTGATCCCACGCCCAAAATAAAATATCATATTTCCTGTCAGCCAAGCGAGCTTCAGCTTTCGAGTGCTTTTTTCCATATTTTTTTCTACAGCACCAAGTTTTTTAAGGAACTGCACCGCACATGTTTGTTCAACATACGCGACGCCTTGCGTATGTATAAGTTGTATTAGTTTTTTGGCGTCTGGTAGTCGAAAGCTTTGGAATTCGATTTATTTTTATAATTACAGTAGCATGTTTATTATTGCTGGTTTGAAGAAACTTGAAATATGTAGCAAGTATTTATGACAGAGATTCAAGTTTAGTTTGTTCCGCGACGTGTGGGGGCCGATGTAATTTGTATCGCTTAAGATTCGTCCATGACATCGTTTCAAACGTGTTGCTCGTTAATAGCATCATAGTTATGTTGTTTAATTTTGATCACATTTGATGTATAAGCAGATAGGGCTCGTGACTTGATTCGGTTTGGAATCCTGTGGGAAGTAAATAATTATATATTCATCTACGAACTTATCAAATTTGATGTGGTAAATGCTGTACAGGTTTCTTCACTACCTGTTACGGTCAACACACGATAATTTTAATAATAAGTTATTATCTCAGAAAAGGTGTATATCGTAATTGATGCATACTTTTCGGTTAGGATTCTAACACACATTATTATTATGAGACATATGTTTGACCTTGGCTATGAAGCTACTATGCATATACTACTAATAATATAATATATATAATACTAATAATATTATATATTATACTACTAATAATATATATTAAATTGTATAGTTAATCGGCAATAAAGAGACTATTACTTTCATTTTGAGTTTTTGCAATATATTAGCAAGTGAATTGCTTTTGATAAGAAACTAGTATTGTGTTTGCCGTTAGTCGACTTGCAAGGCTTGTTCGTGTTCAGTTTAGCGGTGTGGCGATGTATTACAGGTGTTGCGCTCCTTCTCACGGCCGGTTCCGCGCGGTTTGCATAACGGCTTGCGCTTGCGCCGAGCACACGTAACTCGGCGTAACAGCGCGCATTATGCATGTAGGGCACATGCCGACGGCTCCGGCGCAAGACAAGTCATGCTCATTTGCCAACTGAAGAATTTTATTCTGTTTTTTTTATATTGCAGGTGGAATATTGAGGTTATCCCCCATGTACATTAATTCTTTACTTATGTTTTTTAATTTTTTATTACCAATTTACTGGGACATTTTTCCTAAATAAGCTGATGCTTATTCTAATTGGTTCATATAAAACAATTTATTTTGTTTGGCATATTTATTATATGAGAAACAGACGTTAATTAACAATAGCTAAACGTTTATAATTAAATAAATAAGATAAATGTGAGTTACATACAAAATTTACACGAAAATAAAATTTGGGTTTAATTTATAATTAAGTTATTATTAATTCTTTAAACAATTTTTGGTTACTTTTTAATTAGCTGAAACAGGTAATAAAAAAGGCAGACCTGACCTGACGAAAAAAAGACCTGTTGAAAAGCGGTCACCATCACTAGAGGTGACGCCAACGCGTAGCAGACCTCTAAGAAATTTTATAATCTCCTTCTTAAAAAACCCCTTAAAAATCCTATCAATGGGAAAACTGTGGCGGTAACCTCCTTCCAAAAAATCATTGTTATACGCGGAATTAATGTTTTAGAGAACCGTTGCGCAGTTAAGCTCAATCTTACTTCCATGAGTTCAAGAAAATATAGATCAAACAATTCATCGGAACACTCCCCTTTGTACAGGTGGTAGAATATGCAGGGGGACGCATAGTCTATTCGATGGCTAAGCGATTCTAAACCGCCTGTTAGTATGTGATCGTCGACGATACGCACAGCGCGACGTTGGATGTAGTCGAGGGGGTCAGTATGGTAAGCGGGTGCCCCGGCCCATAGATGTGAACAGTTCATATGCGGTCTGATTACCGGTACTTTAGACTGGATTAAATAATTTCTTAATATATATATATATATATATATATATATATATATATATATGTGTGTGTGTGTGTGTGTGTGTGTGTGTGTGTGTGTGTGTGTGTGTGTGTGTACATATCTACAATTATATTTAAGTTTAATCTAACAATATCAAAATCGTTTCACATTGATATATTGAAGTGTGCCTATACAAATGTAACAACAAAAATTGGACGGTAATACTACTACCATAAGCACATAATCTAAACTACAAATCAATTAGTGTCTTTTTGAGTGCTTCCTATTGTATTGCTACCACAAAAGCCTGTCCGTATCTCATGTTTCAAATGAAGATGACATGCGCACGAGTCATCGGAGATTGTCTCCGTCTGATAAATCCTGAAACGCGTTCGTCAACAAAAGATCATATTCCGCTTGTGGAATCAAATCCGCGACCATTTTATACGGAAGCGACAGGCGCCAGCTGCCGGTGAAGTATCAAATGCACAGATAATAAAGAATGCCTTAATGCGAAAAATGTAAAACGATCTTGGGGCAATGTTCGTGATGTTTTCACGCTAAATCGAACCGAGACAGTGAGTTCTTGTAATCTACACCAATCCACATTGAGCGTTGCATTGAAATGATCTTTAAATCTCTTCATTAGTATTTATGATTGCAGTTTCTAAAACGCTTTCGTGTTTGCTGTTCTTAGCCTTTAAAAATAGGGTTTAAGATATAATAATAATACCCTATTATAAGTGAAGTGTCTTTGTGACTACCTGACTTACCACAAACTTACGATTATTAGGGTTTTTATTTTTTAAATCGCTTTCGTCCTCCATATTGAGATAGGATAGAGGGTTTTCTTTTCTTTTTTGTCTAATTTCTTTCCTTACGCAATTACAATTAGGGAAGGGATTGGGATTTTTTTATTTAATTTTCATTTTTCAAATATCTTATTTCTAACACACAATTCTTATAATAGATTGGGGAAAAAGTCTTTTCGCATATAATATGTATGAACTTGTAATAAGATTTCTTTGGCTATACCATTTGTATCTGGCTAGTTTTGGTATCATTAAAAAAAAGTTTTAATTTTAAAGAAGACAATTCCAAATTCAAATTAGGAAAATGTGTGATTTTCATTTGTTTTTCTTATTGTTCAAATGAGTGAATCTAATGAAGAAATTCGATACATTTTAAAATTTTACTACAAAAAAGGTAAAAATGCAACACAAGCCGCGAAAAAAAATTGTGATGTTTATGGACCTAATGCAGTATCTGTGAGAGTGAGCGCAAATTTGGTTTAAGCGTTTTCAATCCGGAAATTTTGATATCAAAGATGCACGTCGCCCTGTTACGGACAAAATTGATGCCATTTTTGAAAAAGTGGAGCAAGATCGGCATATTAGTAGTTACGATGTAGCTGGAGAACTGGGAATTGACCACAAAACGGTTTTGGCGCATTTGAAAAAAGCTGGGTACACAAAAAAGCTCGATATTTGGGTGCCCCATGAGCTCACTGAGAGAAACCTAACGAACCGTGTACTCATTTGTGATTCTTTATTACGACGTAATGAAACCGAACCACTTTTGAAGAAGCTGATAACTGGTGATGAAAAGTGGAGCACGTACGACAAGAACGTGCGAAAAAGATCGTGGTCAAAGGCCGGTCAGGCTTCATAGACTGTGGCGAAACCCGGGTTAACTCACAACAAGGTGATGCTGTGTGATGATGGGATGATGGTGGGATTGGAAAGGCATTATTCATCATGAGCTGTTACCGCCAGGCAGGATTACCGACTCTGAACTGTACTGCGAACAACTGATGAGATTAAAGCAAAAAGTTGAGAGAAAGTGGCCGGAATTAATCAACAGAAGGGGTGTGGTTTTTCACCATGATAACGCCTGACCTCATACATCTTTAGCCACTCAGCAAAAATTACGAGAGTTTGGCTGGGAGGTGTTAATGCATCCGCCGTATAGTCCTGACCTTGCACCTTCAGATTTTCACCTGTTTCGGTCTCTGCAGAATTCCTTAGGCAGTGTCAGGTTAACATCACGAGAGGACTGCCAAAAGCACTTGTCGCAGTTTTTTGATCAGAAGCCCCAAAATGTTATAGCAATGGGATCACGTCCCTGTCTACAAGATGGCAAAAAGTTATCCAACAAAATGGCACCTAAATACTTTAGTCAAATGTAAATAAACTTTATAAAAAAACCTTTTGAATTTTTATATAAAATGCGAAGAAACGTTTTCCCCTACCTAATATTTCGTTAACACTATTACGTTTACTGTCCATTTCATACTATTTCTTTTTTCACTATTTTCGTACTATCTATTTACCATATTATTTTATATTTTTTTTTTATTTTACTGTTTTAATATTACAATATATATTGTAATATCTAATCTAAATGAATATATACAAGCTGTTCTGTTCATGCTTTAATTTACTGCTATTTTGATTTTTAGTGTTCAGGCTACGGAACCCGTGTAAAATTGTCATATTCTGTCTTATATATCACAACCTTTTTTTTCAAAAGTTATTCGGTAGGTACAGGGATAGAAAAGTTTGGCTGTTGTAGAGAATTTACGAATGTATTACATTGCTGCGGGGTAGTTAGTTTTGGTATATGTACATAGGCGTGTGAAGTATTATTTATTGTACCAGTCTTGAAATGTCGTAATGATAGATAGTGGATTTTAGGCATCTATAAGGAATTCACTATATGTGACTAGACGCGCGTTTAGTCGATTTTCTTACAACTTAATATCTTTTAGACATATACAAATTAATTAATATATGACTATATAGTTAATAATTTCACTCGTTCGACTATAGTATTAAACAGTTAAATAGTAGTAAAGTTTGCCTACATAGGATTTTTGTTTAATGATTTAAGAGCACACCGAAAACGGTATTAGATTCATCAGATTCTCGTATCTCATACGATATGTCATAGATGAAATATAAAAAAAATAAGAAAACATTTACATCCAAATGCGACATACGTTGCTACAAAACATTTTTTCAATATGTGTTTATATAAGTAATATTCCACTGAAAAGATGGGCGCGGAAGTGCTCCGACCGGAAACGAGCGTCGGTGGTGGAGGGGTAGCTTGAGAGGATATCCGGCGACGTCCTCGCCTTTCCGGCCTTTCACTTCCGGTTCACTATCGGCACGATTTTCCCCATCGCACAATGGAAAGTATTTTAGTTAAATATAGTTATATACTTTTGCTAATTGGAACATCATAATTATTGTTAGAAATCAGTACTTGTGTAAAAGAAAAAATGTGCTAAAATGTATCCAATATTCAGGTACGATTTTCCTGGCCCAAAACTTTTAATTTTTATCTTTATGTATTTATTATCTAAATACAAAAATAATTTTGTTGGCAGTTTGTATGGTTGTTTGTGCCTTTTTAATTGCTTGATTTATAAAACAATTTATTTTTAAATTTATTATTGAGGACAGTCATAATTATAGCAGCCTTCAAAGGTAACAATGCTGGGCTTGGGACTTGCTATTTAAGGGTAACCTTATCCAAGGAGAATTAGCAGATTACACACATTGGTTATTTTGACGTGCGAGCTTGATCACAAAGTTTTCCTTCGCCTGCATTACGTAGTAATTACAACAATACGCAAATTAGGGAAACCCAAGCTGTGTATGCACCCGACCAGGTTCGTACCCATTTATTGGAATAAAAAATACAGGTGTATTGATATTAATCTACCAGGACTTGAGGATCAATATGAAAGTGAGATAATTTCATGTGGTACAGATCCAGATTTTGATAGAACGAAGTTACGTCTAAAGCTCTAATCTCTAATACTAACAGTTCTAATATTCTACTCTTCTTACTTACATCCAAATCATGCATTACGATAAATAACAATGTCAAAAACGAAGCGAATTTTTTTTTAACACGTATATTACAATAACAACGATCAATAAATTATGTATGTATATCTTAAAATTGAAATCATTATCTTTTTAGAAGTATTGACACGGCTTTGGTTTTCTGCTTTAATCATAGGAACAACTAAAGCCGTTCCAGTGTAAATGTCCCGGCTTGATTCTTGGCAGAGTAAATCTTAATCGAACTTTCTGTTTATATACATTAGTCTAGGTATCTGAGATAGGTTCTAGTGTTGTCCGTAAGAGCCGTGTTATGGCCTTTTTTTAAAATCGATATGCGGTGAGATATTCGTAAAATTTGAAGAGTTGGAAAGATGAAAAATATTTTCTACTAAAATTGGTTTAAACTAGATCTGTTAAATATTTTTTTTAAACGTGGTATATTTTCGAATTAATTATTTATAACCGCTTCAATATGCGTAAACTGTCACCACCACACCAGCCGATAATTATGAAAATAAATTGGCCCAACAAAACATTAAACTTTAATTTTGGACAAATCTCCATTCGAATATATATTTCTTACAATTTATCATTTAGGAAATTGTTTAAAATAATACAGATGTAGACGTATATTTAAATAAACTACTTACAGCTTACCTATGATGACTTATAAAACCAAAACAGATGAGTGTAATAAAATGGAAACCACTTTTCTTATGATGGATTAATTACCCATACTTTACATGAAATTTATGATACCAGTAATAAACTATGAACTACAATTTAATATTCAATTTCTTTAGTGCAGCCATTAAACTTATATCGTTTGAAATTGTTTTGGGCCTAAACGTTGTAATAGGTGTTTTAAGCAGTGCTCGTAATTCACTTATAAAATCACTTTTACGACTACTTAAAATCAAAACCAAGAAATTAGAGCACACTTGATTATGATTGGTTTATATTGTTAGTTTTCAAAGTATGATTAAGCCTAAAGGCGGTTTAGTTTTGTATGTTTTAAGGTTTGACTATAAGGACTTATGAACCAGTATATCATTATCACTGTTAATATTTCATTCGAATAACACCGGTGAAATCAATCCTTAAGGAAGTTGCTCGTCTGACAGGCGGCAAATGATGGTCTTCTCGTTACAGCTTGAAAAGGTATATTCCAAACAGTTGATATTTTCAAAATAACTACAGATATCTTGCTAAAATCAACACCGTGTTGTTTCAGGTAACCTGTATGTTTTCGAGGAGAAGATGGACTGCAATTGTTTGGTTTCTGTAATTTAGTACGGCACGTAATAACTATTTAATTTAAAATACTCTATCTCAAAATCAACTTAACGAATTTTATTTAAAGCCATTTTTCTAATAAATAAACGGATATTATAATTTACTTAATATTCTTGCTTCTTCTGGGATAGTATTAGTCACTGTGTCAAATAGATGTAGCTAAGGGTTAATGAGTTATTTGTAATGCTACATTGTGATTAATTGTTAATATCGTTAAAAAACGTTGATAGAAAATGTATGTATATCCTAGTGGATAATAAAAAAAAAATAACGCCGTTATTGATTAGTTACATTAGTATGTAGCTAATCATTAGCGGCGTTAGTTTTAACGCTATATACATTATTTTACCATGGTCATTAACAACAACACTAACATTATTCTATATGGAGCAGGGATATAATAAGTATGTTTTAAGCTCTACCACGTTGATCTTTTAAAGTTTTCTAATCTATATCTCAATGTTAGTGAACTAAGAACTTTCTCTCTTTTGTTTCACCATATCCCAATTAATTGGGGTCGGCACAATATGTCTTTTCCTTCTACACTCTTCTATTCTGACATACATCTCTGTCACACCACAAATCATCATATCATTCTTCACACAATCCATCCATCTTTTTGTGAACTAAGAACTATTATTGAATAATGATTGTCGTAATATGCATTATAATCAGTCGTTTCGCTAAAAATATACAAGTTTTAAGTCTATTGGAAACACTATCGTTTTCAATTCCATTGATCGACATAACAATCCATAATGTACAAGTTACAGAAGGAACTGCCGCTCTGTGGGAGAGCGTATCTATTATTAATATCACCTAAAACAAGGATTTACCCGCGACATCGACTGGACTAAGCATTAGGTCAATCCTCACAGGGGACATCGTCTGCTAGACATTCTTCGAGCGACCACTGTCACACCTCCTTGTCCCGTTGCAGTGGTGTCCCAACTCTCTTTTTTCCAATATTCCGTCTTTATTCCTTTCCAAACACCTATCCTTTCCAAGGGTTTCGCTTCGTGGAGTGGAACGTCCAGTCAGGGTTCTGTTGCAGTTAGGAGGTTATTCCAATTGGTACCATTCTTAAAAACTTCACGGCGCCTTCTTGGTTTCAGGAGGTGGCCACTTCGCGCCTCTCGTTCAGCACAGAGGTTCATAGCGATGCGGTGGCAGCGGATTTTCCTGACCGGCGGGCGGTGGCTTCGCGGTTCATCGGATGGGCAGCTTTGAGTGGACCAATCTTCGGTCCACTCCATCGACCCCATTGGAGAGGATGAGAACGGGTGAGCTTCACCACTCACCTACTTATGGACGTACTTGTGACCCCATACCAGCTCATCCGTAGTCGGGGGCTAAATATGGATGATGACACCCGCTCCCGGCTATAGTTCGCCCGTGGCCGGCCGGCTTGTTTGAAGGAAAAGGCGGATGGCGGCGAGCTCCCCTAGAACGGCACCGTGTACCGACCACCACGTTACAAGATGTACGATCCCAACTGCGCTGGACTACTTTTGGAAGAATATCCACAAGAGATGACCGATTTCCTCACATAAGTTGACATTGACTCGCTCCCGGCTGCGCTTTATGCGGCCCGGAGACATTCACACGATGGTATGACGGTTCCCATTTTCTAGAGAAATCGACGAACGGCGAGAGGACGCCCCTGACTCTCCTCCAGGTGCGCACTCCCCAGCTGGGACAAGCAGCGTCTATCCTCTGCCGCATATCCGAATAACTACATACTGGATGAAAGTGGGGGCGTCGAGCCACAGTTCCGCCCCGTGTTGGGTTGGCTTGGATGACCTCCAGTGCCGAGAGCAAACGGCCGCGATTGAAACCCAGGTGAGAATCTGCCTGCACTTAAGACAGTCGGATGGGAGAACGGACTTGATCCAGGTTCACCTATTCTCACAAATTACACGTTAACTCATCGCTACATCTGCGTGAAACGGTCTATAACTATAACATTGTCCCAAATGAAGCTGTAAGGTAAGTTTTTCTCGGCACGATTGGCTTATTTAGTCCAGAAAGGTTGTCTTATAAAAAAATGTATATGTGTGCAGTTCATATGCAGTAGAAGTGAAACAGTGTGACAAAAGGTGCGAGGGATTCTAAATTTCGTGACGTCACATCTATCTGTATGTATAAAAGAAAGTCGTGTTAGTTACACTATTTATAACTCAAGAACGGCTGTACCGATTTGTCTGAAAATTGGTGGGGAGGTATTTTAGAACCAGGAGACGGACATAGGATACTTTTTATCCCGTTGGAACCGGTAGGTGGCGCTGAGATCGGGTTCTAGAATCCTCCTAATCACCTGGAGCGATTTTGGTGATTTTGTTTTTATGTGTTTGAGTGGGTCCCCGGATGATTTAAATCCACAATTGGAACCGGTAGATGGCGCTGGGATCGGGTCCTAGATTTTTATTTTTTCAGAGCAGGACAACGTCTGCCGGGGCCGCTCGTTTCATATATTTTATCGTTATAATATAAGTATTTAAACTTTAAAACACGAAATTTGAACGAAAACCTTCAAAACATTTCCCACTCTATCTGTATGAGCATAGTGTTTAAATAAATATAATGTATTCTATCTCATTCTCTCGCAGGCTTAGTCATATAGATTTATGTGTTTATCTCTTTTTAGTGCCGCTTTTTCGTTTGAAATCACAACGATTGTAAAGAAGTTTCACTTCAAAAAAGAAAAATCTAGATACAAAACTTTCCTGTCATCAATTTCAACTAATTCATTCATCAATTTAATATTAGGAATCTTTACAACCGTACATAGGTATTTTTTCTTTATATGAAATAGAGAAAAACACTCAAAAGAGTCTCGGCGCCGATTCCGATGAAAAGTAAAGTAACATCATTAGGTTTTGGAAAAATCAGTTAATCGAGCTACGTACTGAATCAGTTGATTTTGAAAAAAAATAACACTTGTAATAATGACTAATCAAATCAAATCAAATCAAACTCATATTTACTCATTTCCTTTATAACAGTCAGTCATGTTGGGCGAAGCTAAGATATCTCGACAGTCAGAATCATTTAAATTCGGATTAGATATTTTCGCATTGCTATTGATTTATTCAAAAAATAATATTTTACATGATAAATGTAACATGAATAGAAGATACATATTAAACTGTTAAAAGTTTGTAAGCACAGAAATAAGTCATCTGAAAAAACCCAATATATTTCAAAGGGAAAAAGTATTTTTTAAATTAGAATATACCTATCATCTACTTATGTTTTATTACCGGAAAAAATAGTTGAGTCATGTATGCCCGGTTCAAAATACTGAGTTTATTTGACCGTATGTTATTTTGTTAACAGATCGTTAGATGTTCACTCACAAATAAGGAAAAGAAATACCTTTATTCAATTACCCAGATGTTTATTATATTATGTTTGTATCGACATAATTTCTAAATAAATATAAAAATGACTATTAAACATGACTAATTGAATAATTCATTGCTGGCATGCAATAGTATGCCTACTGCAATATTAAAGAACTAAAGTAGGTACTTAGTAAATTAGTACCTATACAACTTCAAATGTTTGATACCCCGTAATATTCTTCACAAACAGTCAAAGAAATAGGCGTGCCGAAAAAAGTCTTGAGACAATAATATAATAAACAGGTCTTATATAAAAATCAACAAATTTTTCAGTCCTTTCGAATAACGGATATGATGTATATAATATAATAAATCATGTATGTACATATGTATGTAGAATGATATTATCATAGCCGCTTGTATCAACTCGGCAAACAGTACAGGTATTCAGTGTATACAATATATGTTGTCCACACGTGTGCTGCCGATCAAGACAAGTGCATATTTAAAGTAGGGGGGGGGCGGAGGGGAGAGGAGGGGAGGAGTACTTCTCCCTTCTGCAACCCCCATGTCTAGGAGACATGTAGTTTTTGAGATATGATTTTTTTTGTAAACATGACTAATTTTTTTCAAAATGGTGTAGTTATTTCTTATTTCTAAAGACGAGAAATGCAGAAGAAAAGTAGTGGTCAATGTAAAAAACATTTAAAACAGTCTAAAAACGCAGACTAAAGCCCACAAGCCGAGCGAGCAAAGCGAGTGTGGCATGACAGTGGTCAGCAAATGTCACAACCGATTTGTAACCATCATTTAAATAGTTATCAATAAATAAATGGTGACCAGTCGGTTCTGGCACTCGCCGGCCGCTACCGCGGCACGCTCGCTTCGCTCGCTCGGCTCGTGCGCTTTGGTCTAAAGACTAACCCAACCTAACCAACTCACCATTTTAGTCACTGGTCGCGACTTTCGATGACAACCTTAGTGGCTATAAAAAAACTAAGGATATCCCTAACTCAAATCTAAAATGGAATAAAAAAGGCGGCAAATAGACTATAGCAAATTATACATCGATTTTTTTAATAAAAATAAATTGTTTAGAAAATACTACTAATTCAAACTCACAATATATAATTAAAAAAAACAATTTTAGTATTTAAAAATCGATTTCATTGACGTATCAAATGATTTTCATATTTAAAAATCGATATTATTGACATATCGAATAGTTAACATTTTTTTTCTTTCTTATGCCTATTGTCGTCGTAAAGTAAAAAAAGTGACAGTACTGTGATTTATTATTATGAACTTTAAAATTATAATAACTAATTAAAAACTTGTTTACTAAATTAAAAAACAGTTTTAGTGTTTATATATCAGGTGTAAATGTAATCCTAAACACAAATCACAACTTTTTTTCAACAAAAGTGACATAACCTTGTTTATCAAACGTATTTTTATTTTTCCCATTATTCATTCAAAACTTGTTGGTGGACCCTAAAAACTTGTTTCCTAGCCCAAATAACAGGTCTAGTGTCTATATCTAAGGCGTATGTATACCCCTAAACTTAATTTCCGTTAATCTGATGACACTCTCTGTGTCCTCCCTTAAAAAAGTAAAAATCTAGAACTCGGTTCCACGCCACCTACTGGGTCTAATTGTGAATCTAAACCATCCCGGAACCCACTTAAACACATTAAAATTTCATCAAAATCCTAGAACCCGATTACAGCGCCAAATATTTTGTTTAGATTGAATTTTTAAATTCGTAATGTCTTTTGAATGGAATGTCCGATTTGAATAATTCAAAAAGTAATCTACAGATATCGAAACAGTCTTGGATATGAAATAGTTTAATTGGATAAGGATTAATGGAAAGGTATGGATAAGATAATAACATAGTCTGATTTTGGTCGGCATTTCCATCAACATTTAAAATGTAAAAAATAGTTATCGTGACGTAACTACAATAGTTGGACATATCCCAAAGTTTTTTTGTAGATATTGATATGTTCATTAATATTGTAGGACATTTTGTTGTTCTATCATCAATAGTTTCCGCAGCGCATGCGATGAAAGAAATTTTATGGCTAATTGTTTACACCTTGGGTTACATTATTGAAGTTTTAGCAGTGATCCCTAATTGATTCTAATAATAAATATAGCCTATATTATTCAGGGATATATTTTTTTTTATTGCAGGAGATCTGCAGACAGGCAGGCGGTCCAGTTGATGGAAAGCGGTTACCATCACCTATAGACATTTGCACCACCAAAGTTGCTTCAAATGCGCTGCTGCTCTCTTAAGGGAGACTGGAACCTGGTCACTAATGCCGGAACATAACTCAAGGTTGTTATGGCGACATACTTTAGACCAGGGGTGATAGCCATCCAGTCGGGCAAATGCCCTACCACCTGGCTGTGGGTTGTTAAGTCGCCTCTTACGACAGGCCGCCCGGCCGCAGGAAAATGTAGTCTTTCTCCGTTCCTGCACGGATAAATACGGATAATGTAGCATTCCTACGGTGAATGAAATTTTTTAAATCGGTCCTGTTATTTTTGGGTTTATTCGATACAAACATACAAAAATACAAATTTTCCTCTTTGTAATATTAGTATAGAATCTATACTATAGATAATGGAAAAATTAATGACAACTTGCCGATAGTCGAGGATTTTTATTCGAAGTACCTACGCATTTATTTATGTATTTATAGGTAAGGAACTAAGTAAATCAATATTTACGCAAACAACAGATGCACACGATCGAGGGGTGCCACACAGCAGGTTGTCTCATTTATGATTATTATGTTCCCTCATTCAATGTAACAAACAAGTAACCATTATTATTATCATCAAAAAGGTTGCAATGTCAAAGTCAACACCAAGAAAATAGTATAAATTACTTAACCCTTTAAATTATTATCATTAGAGATATCGACGCTTTATATTTAAGTTATTCAAATATAACATTAACAAAAATCCAACACATGTTCACCACTAACTCGCTGATAATCGATAACAAAAAATTAAAAGCCTCGACAAGCTCTGATTTGAACCACATGACGTCGTCGGACTAGAAAATAAATTAAAAACAATCACCAGCTCATTTAAGTAAACAGAAAAAAGTTTCAAGTCTTTCCCTGACTGCAACCGAAGCATTTGCGGGAGCAAATAGGGATAAAACGAACTTGCCAGTATTATTTTTTTGATTATCATTTTATTCATTGTTGTATTTTGTTATTATAATCGATTTCGTTAAGCACTTATAAGTGCTTAGCTTAAATGTATATATACAATTAGACAATTGTATATATATACATATATGTGTGTGTCAAAGAAGCGAATGAGGTGTGTAAGAATAAGCCTGAATGGCGCTCTGTTGTTCGTGCCTACCCCACAAGGGAACTGGCGTATAGCTATGTATGTATGTATGTATGTATGTATATATAACTTAATATATATATAAATTACGTGTCACGTTGTTTGTCCGCGATGGACTCCTAAATTACTTGACCGATTTTAATCAAATTTGCTCACCGTTTGCAGTTTGATCCGACTTGAAAAATAGGATAGCTTACATTTGGACCCGGTAGGTGGCGCTGCAATCGGGTTCTAAATTTAATTTCTTCATTGCAGAACATCGTTTGCCGGACAGCTAACATATATATATATATATATATATATTTATAAGTATATACATATATATATATATATATATATATATATATATATATATATAATTTAATAATAAATTAATAATATTTTATGGGATATTTGTATACCTAGAAATTACAATTGTTTAGTGAAATATCATGTTTTGAGTTTGTCTGTTGTCCTGAATTTGCATAAAATGAACTTAATTTGATTCTAAAACTTTAATATTACATCATACGTGACACGGGTTAGATATAAAAACAGTTCCAAAATCATAAGACCTTAAAAAAGAGTTCGCGTCACAAAAGAAGTCCCACAGATGCAGCGCTGCGATTGCCGTACTAAAAATTCTGCCAGAGTAATTATTTGCTAATCCGTAAATCGATGTAGGTAATTACTGAATAATAAATACAAAATATTTTATAATTAAAGCTGTAAATTTATTTCCGGGCTACTTTACTATCAAAATTCACATCAAATAGCGGAGCTCACAGTTTTAGATCCTTTATTTTCAGTGGGACTTCTTTTGTGGCGCGGACTCTAAGTCACTGTTTCAAGGACTCGATCGCTTTAACCGTGGGAAAGCGCACAGGGGTCAGGTGGCAGCACATGTGGTGCACTCCTGTTTAGGGTGTTTAAAAATAATATTTAACAAAACACAAACGTAGGTGCAGAGATTAGGACGAGTCTTCGCGGGGGACATACTCCATAAGCCATAATACAACACCATTTAATTTTAAAAGCGCCGCGACCGTCTGTTTACTGATGCATAAACAATAACAGTGTGTTATTTATTTTAAGCTTGATAAGCGTTTACATAGAGACCTATTAATTACATAGACATTATTATTATTATGTCGGCTTAGGGCCGATTTTTCAATCATCAGATAAAAGTTATCAGTCGAATAAACTATAACCTGATTACATTCAAAAGTGAAAAATTCAACCGTTTTATTCATCAAAATCTAAATCAAATAATAATAACTTGAAGATCATATTATGTATATAGCTTGATTACTTGATAAATTGACATTGTTATTTATTTAAACCAGGGGGTCTCCAAACTACGGCCCAGGGTCAAATCCGGCCCGATCAATCCGGCCCGCGACAGCCAATGTCTTATTGTTGTTACTTTAAACTTTAAACGATAGAAATGACAATATTATTAGTTACATGGAATGTATTTTTAGGAATTTTCCGAACACTTCGTAGGTAATTTAATTATGTTTTAGGTAGCTAGGATTGCTTTAATCACTTTATACTAAAATTGGTTAAAGTATCATTGAATCTAATCCAGTGGCAACTTGCCTTTGACGGGCCCTGTATCAAAATGTGTTGGAGGCCCAAAGAAAGGGTAAAGTTTTATTTAATAAAAGAAACAAAAAATGCTCAAATTGAATTAGAATAATTGTATATGATTATAAGTTATTATTTATATTTAATGTTCCTAGGAGCTAAGTTAGACAAACAATTCAAATCAAAGATACACTTTTCACGCCATTTTTTCGGCAAACTTATTTAACAATCTGAAGACAATTTCAGTTTTTCTAGATTTACTGCCTGTGTAGATAATAATGACAAGTCTGCTAGCCATTCCTGTTGGCCCAGCAGTTATTCCCAAAATGTTGTTAATTTATAAAAGATTGTGTATGACTTTTTTGGAATTTTTACTTACACTCTTTCGGGGCCCTTCGCCAGGGCCTCCTTACGCCACTGGTGTAGCGACGCGAGGACACTGGCTTCGAGTTCCCATGGTGGGTATCCGGCGTGTAGCGAGAGTAGCTATGCCCCTGATCTAACCTAATAAGTTTATAGTTATACTGAACATATTGCAACAACATTTGAGAAAGATCTAGAACATATTAGATCCACAACGTTTTATACTGCTTTGCTTAAGTATACTTCAGACCTCTATAACGCGGAAGCTGTCTGGGTTTCCAGATAAAAAAAGTACTGAATAGGCTATTTTCTATATTCGTGCCCTTTTTTCAATGTACACATTATACTATGATTTCATGATAATCGGATTATTCGGAAAATCGCGAAGAAAAACCGCCACAGAAATATCTAAACCTAGAATAAATCTTAATTTTCGACTACTTGGTCTAAAAATATTTCCATGTATTATATTAAATTTAGGGCCAATTTTTCAATCACCAGATAAAAGTTATTAATATAATGTAATAGAACATGGAATTTAAAAAAAAAAAACGACAGTTGCATGAATAAAACAACAGTTTTACTTTTGAATTCATTCAGGTTACAATTTACTCGATTTGTAACTTTTATCTGATGATTGAAAAATCGGCCCTTAGACGAATAATTATTGACGGACTTGAGTTCCGTACCCTTTTTTACAACTTAATTTCTAGATTTAATTTTTTGAATTTAACACCCTTATTAGTTATTTTGGTTC
Organism: Dendrolimus kikuchii; assembly: GCA_019925095.2. Lineage (NCBI taxonomy): Eukaryota > Metazoa > Arthropoda > Insecta > Lepidoptera > Lasiocampidae > Dendrolimus > Dendrolimus kikuchii. The sequence continues at coordinate 15,535,396 of CM034394.1, forward strand.
TTGTGTGTGACATTAATTTATTGATTTTTGTGTTGAGGTGTATGTACCTTACGAATAACTTATTATATTAATTTATTGTAGTTTTAATACTAAACTTATACTAATGTAGAGTGTATGTATTACATGCTGGTGTTATGAGGAAGTGCATGTGCAGTGTGGGCCTTATATCTATACTTATATATATTGTCCTATCTAGTGCCTGGGTTATTAATTTTTAGGCTCTTTGTGTGTCTTGGTTTGTTTGTGAAGTGTGCGTGTAATGCAATGCGGTGGTAGTGCGCGTTGGTTTCAGTATGTGTATAAGTTTTGCTATTAGTTATGTGTTCGCGACTTTGTGTGGTGTTATAATTTATTGTTTACATTGTTACAATTATTGGTTTAAGGTATTGAATGATAAAACATCAAAAAGCGAGGGAAGAATAACCTATAGTCAATTACCATTTATCAAGTAGGGTTTATAAGATTTTTAATTTTACATCTTGGTTAAGTGATTGTGGCTCCTTCATATTATTCTTTCATTTTGGTACCTATTAGTATAGAGAGATGAATATTTTGATTTCAGAATTGACGTTAATAATATGAAAACAGGTATGAGATTTATGTATTTCTTTCAAATATTAATCATTCTATTGTAACATTTTTCTGAGGCACCCACTAGATACCTATTTTAATTTTTCTTCAAAGCATTGTGACATTTTTTTACTCGTAATTCCTTTTCGCGTGATCTCCTGAGAAGAATGTTTTTATGCACAAAAAGTAAATCTTTGCAATGGAACAACTTGCAACGCCCAGTGGCCCAGAATTGGCTTCTGTACATACGAGCCCGTGGGATTGAAGCGATAATGGGCCCGTAGTGGCGAGATTTCGCGACGTGGGTGTCCGGCTCGCGTACGCATTATGCAGCACTTTTTATGCTCCCCATTGCTGGAACGTCCTCTGTTCAGCGGAGCGCATTAACGTAAGCTTTGTGAATGAACAAATACGGTACGTAAACACATCCAGCGACGCGTTGCTTCATTGGCTTCATGGTAAATAATGCGTGTCTCTGAAACTGGACCACTTTATTTGTCGTTCTACTTATATATGTTGACAAAACGTTGCCTTTACTTACGAATATAAACTTTATTATATGAATTTGATTTATCTTCATGATCTCACATTTAAGAAACCTGAAATGGATACCGTCTCTTAAGTATTTCATACCGGGAATTGCGAGTTAAAACTGCACAAACAGCCTACTATTAAGACAGTTCTTCTGAATGATGTTACAAAATTCCTTCGAGGCCTGCATTGGCGACGCCGCTGGTATTGCAAACAATTATAAGCGGCGTTGACTATCTTTAATAAGGTCTGAAAAAGAAAAAACTGTCTCTTGCGTAGTCATTTATATATTTATGAATATCTATAAATTACTGGGCTTGTCGATCCACATTATACGGGAATAGACAGACTCGTCACATTTGTCCAAGCCAAATTGATTCTTGCATGGCAATTTTGCTGTGTAAATTTCTTCACAATAGTTTGCTTAACCGTCAAGCAGATGAATATTGTCCGTACAATCAAGAAATTCGTCAGTGAAATTTGACTGAAATTTGATTTGATAAATTTTCAATTTCAATGTTACACGTAATCAAATTTCAAAAAGTGACGCACATATTTATCTAAGTAGCGTGCATATTAAGTACTCGCCTCATTTGAAAATGTTTAAATCTTCCTTGATCAAATTCAGAAATTAGTGTAAATGGAAATAGATTTACTTATCAAATGGAATAATATCGGTTAGGTGGGCGTCACAAATTAGCAAGTTGCGGGTGCGTGGAACAGGTAGCTAGGTACACGATTCAAAAGAGTGATACGGAAGCTGAATGTTTCTAAGTAGACGTACACCTACAGCGTTTGCGTCACTCTCGAATATACGACTGCCTACTTCCTGCTGAATGATGCATTTATTTTACAGGGTAACCATACCAACATACCTTCAACGAATTACAATTTTTACCACAAATGTTCCTATGTGGTACCTTTATTCATATTTTAAAATATGTAGAAATAAACATTAATGTAAAAATATGTAAACGAAGAAAAAATAAATATCACTTTATATACTTTTATATATATATATATAAAAGTATATAAAGTGTACTTTTAAACAGATATTGAAATATCTTAACGATGTCTGTTAGCATTCTTTTTTTTATTTAAACCAACAGGCGATAAGTTTATGATAGAAATTAAGCTAGTAGAACTCATAAAAATACATTCAAAGAACACGATCCTTGGAGTAGTTTTTGAGATATAAGGTATTTTCCATTTGAGACCTTTTTTAGGATTCTGTAGAATGACGAAACTATAGTTTCGTCATTCTACAGAATCCAGCTATAGCTGGACGTGTGGACGATAGCTCTACGATTCTTTCACTGTGCATAGCCGTACGTACTTAGGCGTTTGTCTTAGTTTAAGCTTATACTTACATAGGCGAAATACTGTATCTGCTAAATATTTAGAAACTCAACAGTTGCATTAGCGAATATAGAAGATAAGTATTCGCATTCGCGAACAATGGAAATCAAGTTAACAATCCAATATTCCTTACAACAGTAGTAAGCATGTACTGATTTTCGAAAATCATTGTTAACCTAACATGATAACAAACATCTGTAAGGCGTTACACAATAACTCAAAATGATAGATTATTGAATAATGGAAGAATCGGTACGTTGGTATGTATGAAATGTAAGTTAAATGCGGAATCCGAATCTTTTGTAATATAGCTCCAGGGAGGCACGGACGCTTCCCGGTTCAACGTTCGTCAATGAGATCACGTACCAAACGATGACTTAACTCCTCTCCGCTGTGGATGTTGAAGTGAATGATGAATCTTAATAGAAATATTATTAACACTTGCGATAAATATAGAATTGAGGATGCATATGGTGTGAGTGAGAATAAATTCACATCTAATAGATATATTAAGGAATATATCTCTTAGACAGGAAATGTATGTGATTATAAACTAATGCAATAAAAGAAAACTTAGTTATATTGTATGCTAGCCATAGTCCCTCAAGACTATATGTAGAACACTGAGCCTAGGCTATGGTCTACTATGGGTAAGGTACCCAGAAATCGGCGACGTTTCCCCGCTGGATTGCTATTCTGCTCTGTTGTCCAAAGTAAGAACCAGCCCTCTAATCAGATGAAGAGTCAATAAGTCGATTTGATAAATTGTTGTAGAGGCTTATGGCCTCAGCACCATAGGGGTACATGCATTTCAACAGCAAACTGTATACGAACATAAAACTCTCACTGAGGGTAGTATATTTAAGCACCGTTTGAGTGATTCATTTTCATCTTCTCTTAGACAAACAATTTTACTTACACCGTCATAGGAATGTTCTTTTTTAAAATCGAGTTTGGGATACGCGACCGAGACAGTTGACGCGGCGGAGACACAAGTCAGAGGCCTGCAACACATGACTTATCCGCTTTGTGTGCAATTATATGAAGAACATTTAAAGTCCGAGACAGACATAAGTAACCATTTCAGGGAATAGTTAGTCATACACCACATATGAAGTGGTGTATCGTATGTCGCAGTCCCCTGTGTCATGTGTCAGCCGAGTGTCTCGATAATGTACCTCAAAATGTACCTCTAGAATAATGTAACGTGAATATTTACTAATACTACCTAATTTATCGTTTAATTTGGAATATTCCATTCCGGTATAAAAAAAGGACAATATGGGGAAATCGTCTAAAAGGCAGTCACACATGAATAAGTACAGACGAATTGGCCAATTATTTTTTTCCAATTCTCCAATTTGTGCACGTTAAATGATTTTGTGACGTTGCAACCTTGAGTTTGAACTGGCAGTCTAGGGTTTCCGCGGTAGTCCTGTATGCTGATATGACAGTAAGAAAATAATATATTATAATAGTTTTTGTTTGCATAATAAGTATAAATATGTTCTCAAAATCTAAAACTGATATCAGACGGTTCATTTCTGTCTTTCAAATTATACGTATCAGCAAAAGTGATTCTTATAAACGTTAATTTGAATAATTCAATATCATTGAATGCTGTCTTTTCAATTGCTAACCTATATGTTGTTCTATGTCCTTATTTTAACTGATTTTTATATATTTTCCGGTATTTATAGTTGTGGGTTTTGATAATTTTCATAAAATGAAAAGATACAGTCATGAATTATAGACAGTAGATAAAATTCATTCAAAATATATACAATACCTGTAATATAATATTAGCGAAAACATCGGCAGTTTATTATTAAAACTGATATCCCTTTTATGCATCTGGAAGCGATGTAACTCATTAAGAATATGTATTCCAAGTCCAAAGAAATCACAGTATATGTATGGAATTGGGCGAGTTCCGAGTTTGTGTAATCATTCCGCGCTCTCAAGCGTAAATATAATATCTGATTGTTTACCCGTAGAAGGCACATAGGAGTCATCGCTGGCCAGAGACCGACACGGAAACAACACATGGACTGTGACATCGAGAGATTGGGTCAAGAACGACCAGATATCAACGTTTTATCAACTGAAACTACTTCTGACGGAAGTGTTATGTTTTTATAGAGTTATTAAACGTGTCGATAATGTAACTATAAACAACATTAAAGCTAATTCAAATGTTTGACTATAAATTTCTAATCTAAAATTAACCTGGGGCTCAATTCTGCTATTTCAAAATCTTGGCGTTGTGAAGATGTTCAAAGTACGATTCCATTGCGATAATTAAAAAAAATCGTATCCTACTAAACCCACATTATCTTCTCCATATTGTCGCGACGCAATAATAGTAGAAAAAAGGTAGGGGAAAGGTATTACCAGCAGCAGAAATGACGTTGGCCGATTTCTTTATAGCATGAGTTCAGCGGACGCCAAACGGTCCACGTGATGAAAAGTGGTTACCATCGCCTATGGACATTTGTAACACCAAAACTACCGCTCCCTTAAGAAAGACTGGAACCTGGCCACTAACGTTGGAACGCAACTCAAGGTTATTATGGCGGCATAGTTTAACCAGAGGTGGTAGCCATAAGCCGTCATCTGGACGGGAAAACAAATTTATCACCTGTCCGTGGACTGTTTTGTCGCCTCTTACGACTGGCCGCCTGATTGCAGGAAATTGTATTATTGAATGAATATTGAAAAGCTACTAAAATTTTAAATATTTAAAGAAAGATAGAGAAAATAAAGATGGAATGATGTACATTGGAACTCTCACTCATCGCACGAAACACGATTAGCTCAAGGCTAACTGTTTCATGCCGATATTCTGTAAGAGTATGGTATCACACCTATTGAGCTGGCGCCTTAAGAGCTGTAATCAACATAGTGATTCCAGCACGGCTCTATCACGTGATCATCATCCTCCTAGCGTTGAATCCCGGTTGCGTTCGGAGCGTTTGCCTCGAAGTCCGGGGCCCGCTTTCCTACTTTTTTTGCTCCACTTCGTGCGGTCTTCGGCATCCCTAATTGTGAGACTATTGGTGCGAATGTCATATTTTACGACGTCAAACCAGCATATTTTGGGCTTACCCCTTCGATTGGGAGCTGGCGGAGGCGGCATGACTAAACATTTGTTCACCACGTATGTAGCCGATTTCCGTATGGTTCTACCACGTGATATGTAGTTATAAAACTAAAGTAAATTCCAATTACATCAGATTATACAAGCGGGCCCGAGTGGCACGTAATAAATAGTTCGTAGACGTAGATTGTAGAGAAAGCACGCTCGGCCTTGGCCATGAAGCGCGTGCAACGGGGCGCGTCGTCGCCGCGCATCGACCGCGTTGCGCTCGCGCACACCCCGCCACCGCTGGCGCTTGTAATTGGCGCGAGTTTTCACGCATGCGCAACACTTTCGTTGTCAATGAACTTGGAAAGCGGGGATGCTCTGTCATTGTCATTAGATAGCTGGGAATGCACTCTCGCCGATGTACACGCGTTTGAATGGTAGCTGCTTGCACGCAAGTGACGCAATATACACTGTTGCGGTTTTTTTATTGAAAACTCATTAACGTGAAGCTAAACCGTCTGCTATGATAATTAATATTCAACTCATATTACGAACGCAGCGCTTCTTCAATAAAATAATAAGTTGTTATCTTAAGTTTTGCGACTAGTAAGTAATATGTTAACACATAATTGAAACTAATATGTTTTACGATATTTTATTTGATTTTTTTACATTAATTTCGACGTTTCAATAGTCGTGATCACGGACGACAAAGTTTTGGCATCTTTGTCTTCCGTGATCACGGCTACTAAAAAGTGGACTAAACGTAGAAATAAAAATCACATAAAATGTCGCGCTTAAAATCGTTAAAACGTTTTAATTATAAAATAATTTACCATGCAGCACCGTATTTTGAACAGGTCGTAGTCCTATCAAAAAAACAATATTGAAGTCGTATAATAATAATAACAAATAATTTACATTGTTATACATAGCGTAATCATATAATAAGGCACAAAATAGTAAGCACATAATATGACTCTCGATATCTCTGTATAACATAATTCTTCTGTTCGTGTGATTTTTGTGTGTGATCACTGATTTTGATGACTGTGTGTGTGTGTGTGTGTGTGTGTGTGTGTGTGTGTGTGTGTGTGTGTGTGTGTGTGTATTTTCAAGTCGATTCGATAATGGTTTAAATCAACAATTGGACCTAGTAGGTGGCGCTGCAATCGGGACCTAGATTATTATTTTCCAGAGCAAGACAATGTCTGCCGGGCCCACTAGTATTTGTATATATATCTCGCTAAGTATTAAAATGAAAGAACATCTAATGATACATAATGAATATGAAGTTAATATGAATACGACTAAAGTTAAGATGCTATCATACGCGTGACTAAGTATTTTCTGAACAAACCAAACCGTTCCAATACTCTGTGAGCGAGTTAATTAATGAATAATACGGCTTCGTCGGGCTAAGGGTGCGCCCTGGTGGGAAAATTGGAGGCATTTGATCGTACTTGACGCTCCAGCAGTCACGAAAACTGCCTTGCTTACAAATACGATAAGACACTCTATAGAGTCGACAAAATAATTCAGATTTCGACAGCGGAAGATTTCATAAACCTACGTAAAATTACTATAGAAAGGTTACATTGGTAAGTACCAATGTAACCTTTTTTCTTGTCTCATATTTTATGGGATAAATATTAACGTACATTTTGTCTATAATTTTAATATTATGTGCATTTGTATTTATTTAAAATTTAAATTTGGTTAATTAAATTATATCAAAATAAATAATATAAACTGTGTTACACATTATCTTTATTATATAAGTATTCATATTATTTTGACATCCGCAAATATAAATATAATAAGTGCAAAAAATGTTATAAATTATCATAATAAGTTAATACAATTAAATAATATGTGGAATATCATAATTGTTATTATAAACAGGTTGCCCAATTCGGGGCAACCTGTTATTTTTCTACTGTAGGTATTGACACCATCATTAGTCTGCATAGTAAATACATATATTACATATCACCAAAATACTTTGACATGCATAACTCTTGCCTTCGTATTTCTTCATCAATGCATCTATAGTGAGTCTTTAGCGATTGTTAATAAGTGAATCTTACAGTATCATTACATTATGCTAATGAAATAAAATTTTAAAAAATCAGAATAACCTTTACGATAGAAGTGTGTGACTCAAGTTTGAAAATAATATACAAACATAAATTAAGACAACTCTACGGATGCGTTGTTATAAATCACAGCACATAAGAAAGGTTTGGGGGATCTCCGCTTCATTGGCGACGTTGCCTGGTCCTCACCGGAGTATAAAGTTTTGGTCACCATCTGACGGTAACTTTCAAAACAGTTTCGTGCTTAATTGTATTTCTTCTTAATATTATGACACTATATTTCCAAAATATTCAGATATTCAGTGGTCACCGTCTCCGACCGTAAAGAGGCTTCATGATCATCGTATTAAATAAAACTCGCATCGAATCCAAGTTCTTATCTCTGACGTAGAGTTCTGTCTGACGTTCTGACGTGGTAGAGCCATGCTGGAATTATACCTTTTAGGGCCAGCTCGACGGGTGTGATACCACACTCTCACAAAATATCGGCATTATACGATTATCCTTGAGTTAATCATATTTCGTATGAGTGATGGCTCTGCTGGCCCGCTTCCTTCTCCTTTTATTCTATCTTCCCATTTCTCTCTATCCCATTCCTCTTATCTTATAACTTATCCCCTGTATCCCCTTCTTAAGGCTGTCAATGCGTTGGCTTCGCCCTTGGTGTTGCAAACGTCTATAGGCGATGGTAGTCACTTTCAATTCGGTGGGCCGTGTGCCTGTTTACCAGCTTTTGCAATAAAAAGACCTGATATTAAATAGTCACCGTTTCTGATCGCAAAAAGACTGGTACTCGTTTTAAATGACACATCAACACCGTGTTCTCGTGTACAAAATCTTTATAATGCGTTAGTAATTAAATTATAGACCATAAACATCATACTAACTAAGGAATAAACAGTTATTCATCTGTTAAGCTTGTCCAAGGCGGGTTGGGTTTGACTGATCTAAACCCACTAAATCTTGTTTGAATTCATGACATACCTAATGTAGAATAAATAAATTACTTTAAGCAGTAATTTAAAACTTTTTAAATGAAAACAATGTGGATCTTATACTATAATAACTTGTACATTTAAAAAAAAGTTGCAAAATATTTTCAAAAATCTTTCTCGAACTCTTAAATATGACGTTAAATTATTGCGATACATTATTGCATCTTATTCAAAATTAAAATGTGCTTATAACTTAAATAAGCTATCTGTACTATCAATTTATTTGGCTTACCTACTACTGGATCAAATGTGACAAAGATTTCATACAAGTTATGTCAAGTTTCTACCAATGGTAAGGTTATTAATGTGGATAGTATAACAAGATATAGAACGGCAATATGTATTAAAGAAATCACGACAAAACAAGTGACTGGTAATTTATTCAAAGATGTCGATATAACTAATTAAACAAGGAAGATTACAGCTCTTTAACTTTAAGGAAGTAATTAAGATTTACTTCACACGTTACCTACTTACACACTTTAAATACTCACATTATAACGAACAACATTAAGAATAATTACTATTACTTAATTTTAGAATTAGGTAAATACCACATAATATAATTATTATGATGGAAACAAGCACCGCTGAGGCAATTTTGCTGACCTGACTTGCATATTGTTGCAACTACTACGTATCTACTATACATGGAGGATAAGCGATCTTTTAAACTTGCCAATCCTCCTTATCCAAGGGCAGTGGGTATATGTTCGAATGCCCGAGCCCAGGATTAAGGTATTTATGGAAAATATCATAAATATTTGTTTGTATATTATGATATCATCATACCGGAGTGTTTCAAGTGGGGAATAAAAACAGCGTGTTTCATTCTTTTCCACACCTAAAAATTTTGTTCTAAGCAATTATTCAATGTAGAACAATACCCGTCCGCTTCGGCGCATAAAATGCTATTCCTCCAAATTGAAAACTATTTTCAAATATACCAGGCGTCATACTGTCAAAATACTTTTAAGTTTGGACGAGAAATGTAGAATTATTTTCTCTTTATAGGAAGATTTAGCCATTATTGACCATGCCCTCCTCACAGGAACCAAACACACTTGAGTTAGCGGAGTTTCATAAACAACCAATAGCCGGTTCCTATTATTATCTACTACTATCGTAATATTCATACACTTGCATTAGCATCGGTTAAATTTAGACATAACTTGTATGGAGCTTATGTAACATTTTAATCGATAGTTCTTAAGGCAAATGAACGGTCGGTAAGATATAGGAACACTGTCCATAAGATACTAATTTCATAGTATCTTGGCATTATCCGACAGAGGATACGCCAGGTTACGTATTCTAATTTCGTAAAGTTACGTCTCAACAATATTATTTAATGAATATATTACAGCGAAATATTACAGCAGCCCATAAACGTCCCACTAATGGGCTCGGGCCTCCTACTGTTGGGGAACGGACAGAATACCCGCTACACTTGTCCAAGGCGGTGTAGCAGGCTTGCCACATCGCTTATCTCGATGTGTATAGGTTTCATCACGTTGTGAAGGTTTTACACGATGTTTTCCTTTAACGTTGTTAGCACGTGGTAACTGTAACAATATGGATATTAGGTCAGAAAACTGTGTAAGTGGTGCATGCGTTCCGTCCAGCCAAGAGTCGAACCCGCGCTTTTTTGAGTTTGGGACGCGTGCACTAGCCATTACGCTACCACGACTAGTGAGACTCATACCTGTGACTCATACTCGACTACAGCGAAATGAACGTTGTGAGTTTAACCATAAACCAGCAGTCTCTCTCTTCTCTTTCACCTTCTCCCAATTATTTGGGGACGGCACAATATGTCCTTTCCTTTTATACACCTCTATTCTGAAATAAATCCTCTGTCACACCACAAATCCTTATGTCGTTCTTCACACATAAAGCGTTGTGAATTTAACGATAAACCAGTAGTCAAAGCCTATTAATTGGATGATTATAATTGACAGGTTATTTTATCTTTATTGGCACAATTATTGTTTTGAAAAACGCTATCATTTTATGACATAATACATATAACATGTTTCTGTTGTTTTATACACGTGCGTAGGTATATCGAAGAAATGGTTAATATCACACAATTAAATTTAAAACGCCTTTAATTATACGATATAGGCACGTATTGTATTAAATTTACCCATTTGTGTGGCACATGTTTTATAATTTGATTCATCGACAATTTCAAGTTCATATTTCAAAAGCTGGTCAGTCACCGACTGACATATCAACGCACAGAGCAAATTACTGACACTAGAACCACGAAAGTTCTTTTTATGGTGTAGGACTGCGCAATAAGAAACAATTTTTTGAACGTTCAACTCCTAAGGGGGTGAAAAAGGAAATAAAAGTTTATATTAAAATCCATCATTTTCAAAGAAGCACGAAATTTTATGTAACTGCTTTTGGTTAGAAATAAATGCACGCGTATATTGGCGTATTTGAAAATTCATAGCCTAAGGGAGTGAAAAAGTAGCCCCTTTTTCACCCTTTTAAAGTTTTTTTGACTACTTAAACTATAACTATGTTTAATTTATGCGAGTGAAGCCCTGCGTTTAAAATAATGTCTACTAATTCTGTTATCAAAAGATTTTCACGTGATTTTGAATGTAAACAATGTAGGTATTTAGCGTGAATATCATAGCGGCTCGTATAGGTAAGCACTTATCTATTTAATTAACATCTTTGACGTTTCAGCACTACGGAAAATACGTAGGAAATTATTAGCTAAAATCATTATTTAGCAACTACATCTAAATAAACTGACATGATTGTTTACATTATTACATAGCTTTACTTAAGTCTTTATATTGTAAGCATGGAGCATTACATTCAATATTAACTGTTGTTTCAATAAGTTTGCGTCTCTCTGCGTATTCTACCGTCTGTACATTGAGTATTCATTCCAAGGAGCTGTTTGATCAGGTGCCAGCATCGCCAGCGACACATTTTCACCACCGCACCGCTTGCCATCTGTATCGGCGGAATTTTCACCCTGCCTTTCTTGCGCTACCATTTTTTTTATGAGGGGAAACCCGATTGAGGGCCATCAGCTGCGCATAGGGGGAAAATCGCGGCCGGTGTGTGAGATTCGCCAGGTCAGGGTGGCATTAGCACCTCTAACCAGAACTAAAGATGCCATTGCCACGCCACAGTTAGGGATACCCACTAAAACCACGGTATTGCGTCCTTATATCTATGTCTATGCCCAAACCCCTCCGCTGGCCCTGATAGGTTATGGCCTATCAGCCTCATCCACTGCCGGGAAAATACTTTTTTTTTCCGGCATCTTCATACACTCATAGCATGGGGAGGTCTGTAACTAGCCCAAAGGGGAAAAGAAGTGAGCGCGCGCGGAATACGTCGCACCCCATCTCGACGGCATAAAGGCTGGTGGGGAACCCTTTTCCCTGCGCCACCCACTCATGGCGGCCGAAGGTCTAAGCTAACCCTCCGGCGCCGACGCGTCATCCTTGGGTGGGAGAGGAGCAAGGATATATGTATACGCTCACGCAACCGCTCCGCCTCCTCCTTTGCAAGCATGACACGCTCGCAAAAGGAGGAGACGGCGTCCCATCCGATAGTCCTTGAGTTCCCACTCAGCGGTTCTCTAAAACATTTATTTTGTACAATAACGACTTGAAAGGAATTTTCTGCCGAGGTTTTTACTCTACACTCCAGCGGTGATCACGTTCCATCAGGTACAACTTTTTTGGCAATTAAAAAAAATTAAAGAAGTTTATGGCAAATTTAATATTATTTGTAAAATTTATTTATGTGATATTTCAGGTTTATACAAGAAGTTCTTTGCTGAATTTCGAAAATCAATGATTTCGAACAAGACGCAAGTTAGAAAAAGAACTATACTCACTAGCTTCGTATATCTAAAAGCCCTGAGTGAAATTTGCATAATTAAAGAAGCGAGATAATTAGCAAAACTAACGAGTTGAGTTATTATAATCGTATGTATGGTCAGACATCTACATAATCGACAACTTACTACTTAACTGGCAAACCGTCCACGCGATTATAAGGACTTAACTCGCCAGTTTCCTAAGTTAACTATCAGGCCGTATATTTAATTATTTAAAGGAAATAAATAACTTTAAATCAAATTATATAAGGCTAACACATACGAAACCGCAAGAAATATCAATGAAATAATTATACTGGTAGTTACTTTTTTTTTTAATGGGACGCAAAAGGTAACCGTAAGCACAAGGCGCCAAAGGAAGTGAGCGGCGTCCTTGACATTTTCCTCGACGAGAATGGTGCCGTTTAACGGTAGGAAGTAGGAACACAGTGTTTTAACTATCATTGTTTGTGGGTTGTTATATGAAAATGAAAAAATATTGTAAATACAGTCTTTGACGTTATTTCAATGTGGACAATATTTTCGCCTGTTAATTGTTTGACGAAAATACATTGAATGGATAAATAACCACCACAAAAGCCAGAGTAACATACGAATTGAGAATTAATCAAACAATATTTGCTTTAAAAATCTTTGCTGCACGTCTGCATCTACTTACTAGACGTTATACTATTAATTAATATAGAATTATTAACATGTATATTATGTAGATAAATATAATGTCAAATCGTTCAGTAAGTACTTGAATACAAAGAAATAGAGATTGAACCAGTCATCATGAGGTCGCTGTCGTGCAACTACACAAAAAAGTCAAAAAGACATCGCTGAGTCCCTTTAAGTGCATTGATGCAAAGCGAGCACAATGTGCCCGCAGAGCACGGGCACTTTAGCTACGGTACAGACGGGCTAAAATAAAGAAAATAAGTACTCCCCTGTTATATAAGCACCTGATTACTGATAGATATATAGTTATCTCTCGTATATGAATACAATAGGAACTTCTCCATGACTTCGCCACTGTGCATTCCTATCATGTGTCCCAAAGTAACACACATTTTCGCAGATAATTGCCATAATAAGGTATCGTACAATCTTTTATTACTTAATTCAATTTCTAATTCTCTAATTTCTTTAAAAATTTATGTAATAACATAAATTTTTAAATACCTAAGTCTTATAAAGACGCGAGAATAAACACTTTATCAATGCAGGAACGGAGAAAGAATACAATTTCCTGCAGCCAGGAACTGCTAGGTGCCAAGAACCCACTGCCAGGTGGTAGGATCTTTACGCGTCTGGATGGCTACCGTCCCTGGTCTAAAGCATGTCATCGTAAAAACCTTCAGTTGTGTTAGTGGCCAAAATCCAGTCAACCTTTAGAGAGCGGCAACACACTGGTAGCACCTTTGGTGTTACAAATTGTCCATAGGAGATGGCAACAGCTTGCCATCAGGAGGGCCGTCTGACTGTCTTCTGAAATCACGCAATAAAAAAACGTTATGCTTTTATTAATGAGCAATATTTCGTTTTCTTTAATTCTTTACGTGCTGTGAGGATTATTGTATATGTATGATATTCCAAAATCTCGTATTTTCTGGGGGAAATGCAATAAAAATATTAAGATTTCTATGCTATATGCATAGAAATATTTACAGTATCATGAATATGGACATGGGGTTTTTACATATTAAACTCGTACATACCTCAAATACAGTGGAAAATGATCGATATTGCTTCATTTGTTAAGTAATGTTCTAGATGAAAAAAAATAAAAAAATAAGCATATACTGTAGTATTTCAATTTGAGTGGGGCTTCTCCTTTTAGAAACATAAATTATTCCATAGAAGAATGCGTACACCTACTCAAAAATATGTCTTGCATAACAATAAGACACACTGTTGAGTTATTACGATATGTGTCAAATCTGACCGGAATAAATAATGTAATGTTTTGGCGTTTAGCTACTCATTACGTGAGAGGACGTGGGAACATGGTAATTTCCGCCGTTATATCCTACATTAGGAATAGGTACATATATCAGATGTTTCGATTAACAAATTATTAATTTGGTGCCGCGCCGCAATAAAGGATGCTAGGTTGCCGTTATTATTATAAATATAAAGCCATACTCAGAGACGGTTTCTATTCAAAATTAATAGCGGAAATTCAATCTCACGTTTTATTTGACTAAACTTGTAACTTGCGTCAAAAGCAGCAATACTTAAAATTATTGTAACTTATAAGATTGTAAAATCTAATTAGCTAATTAATTTTAATTGCTGTTTAAATTATTGTTCCTTTAAACTTTTTGAATGTAGTAATAAAAAAAAAACACTAGGTGTTTGAAATATCAATAAATTAGCGCGACGTGAGATAACAATAATTCTTTCTTTATACGGGGTAACGATACAATAGGTGGTGGTCAAAGGAACGTAGATATACTATTTCCAAAAGTACACTTTTATATTCTACATCAGCACTGATGAAAAAATTATGTGGTTCGAAGTAGCAAAAAAATTATAATAATAAATAAAAGGTGTTTCAAATTATCTAAATATTAATATGGGGGTACATATAACGTGTCTGTTGTTCGTGCCTACCCCGCAAGGGAACTGGCGTGAAGTTATGTATGTATGTATGTATATTACGTATACTGAATTTTTGTTAATCTTTTAATTGGGACCACTTAAGAACGCCAACCATTATTTTAACTTAAAAAATTATGCAAAAGGTAAAGAAGACACATTCGTTTCTAATCCCATGTGTATGGTAGATTACTACACACGACTAGTTCCTACATCTTACCGACCGTTCCTTTGCATTAATATCGGTTAAAATTTTGTCATGAGCGCCATACTTATTTGTATAGAGCTTATGTCAAAATTTTAATGGTAAGGCAATTGAACGGTTAATAAGATATATGATGAATCTACCATAAAAAAATCTATTTTTGCCATTTAATTTAGTGTATTACATCAAAATTTCTTTAAGCATTTACAACGAATTTATTTATTTAATAACGAATATTTCATATTTTCAAAATTTGTATTTAAAGTCCTGTGGTATTTTTTATTCGCCATTCAACATAATAATATTTTCATAGTGCAGTTGGACTCCTATTGCCATCTAGTGACAAGTAGTAGAAGCTAAAGTTTGTTTACAAATTTTCTACGGAAAATAATATACGAAAACTGCTTCTTAACGCCATCTGTCATAGAATAGAAAATATAAAAAATCTTTTGACTGAAAAACAAGGAACTGTATAATATAAACCAAACTAAGGAACAACAAAATACCAAAAGGCTGGCTTGCAACTAGGGCAACGAATCAGCATTGCCATCCAACGCGGAAATGCGGTCAGCATTTTGGGTACGCTCCCCGCCGACAGCGATTTGGAGTCAATTTTTTACTTATAGGTTTATGTTATTTTGTAAGTATAGTTTTATTTATAATATAGTTTAATTTATTTTTAAAATTAAATACTACATTAGTTGTAAGTATATAGTATCCCAGATCGAAATTAATGATAACAAGGTATAAAGGGATGAAGTATTAATTGATTGGCTTGTTTTCGCAGGCATAGGCCTAAGTAAGTTGCATTTGAACATAAATAAATATAAAATATAATAGGATTACATAGAATAAGTGTTTTATAAAGCTTTACTTATAGAATGTATGAGGTAAACGCAAGCACTGGTTTATGTGCGCAAGTACTGGACACATGGAATACAAATGACGATATTTGGCGGTCAAACTGGTAACAAACTTAAGTAAATTTATTACATAGGTGTACACATCAACATTACGCGGCTACGTATTATCACGTACCTATACCATGTGAAAATCACTTTATAGCGATTGATACCAGGAATGTTGCCGTAATGCTTCCGGTCACATAGGCATGTCGTTTCTTGGAATATAAAAACACGTATTGCATTTTGTTACCAACGCGTATTATCGTTTGCTGAACGTTATTTACCGATAGGTAATCATTTTTACAGATCTTTCCTCATCTTGTACGGTTGTAGGCCTCTGAAGTCTACTGATCCTGACCCGCTCCGTTCACTGCCACGTAAAGATCCCAGGTTCAATTCCAAAATATTACATTTTTGCTATTTACTCTGGTATGTGTTATCCTGGACCGGCTCAAAATTGTCAAGTGTTTATTAAAGATTTGTTTAATTTGGAAATGTAGGTACCATAGTATGTGTGTTTGTCTGTTGATTTATTAATTATTATTACGAGGACGACAACGGAATTTCAATTATCTAGTTTTTTTTTCTGCAATGACTAAATGTTTATACATCTGGACTTACGAATACCTACGACTTTATTCACCACATGACGAGGTCAAAAGGGAGAATAAGAACTTTGACTGTATTGTCGGTGTTATGAAAAAATATTTTTATTGTTTGTATTTTACGATGATATTACATATTTTAGGGTTTCGAATGGTCAACTGCTACAATAATTTACTAAATTGAATATTTTATTGGTACCACCATGGTAGCAGTCTTCAAATTGGAGAGAATCTTTCTCTTTTGTCTTCACCTTATCCAGGGGCGGGTCGAGACGGTAGGCATGGTAGTCAACTTTCATACAGCGGTAAAATTTAGGGACGGCAAAAATGTCTGCAATAACGCTTGAACTACTAAAACAAAAAAAATGTAAACTTTGTTTTTCAGTAAAAAAAATCGTTAATGGAATCTGTATCAATATTAATGTTTTAACTCAATTGTACGTAATTTTTCTGGTTAACGAAGTTTTCTTAAGCTTCAGTGGGGGTGGCATTCTTCGAGTTTGCCTACGGCGACAAAAAATTGGGGACGGCACAATATAGAGGCCAGAATATTCTGGCATACGTCCTCTGTCACACCACACATCATCACGTCATCCTTCACACAATCCATCCATCGATTGCAGAGAACCTATACAACTTAAACGTTTAAAAAATTTACCGTTAACCATAATTAATGTATCCTTTCTATATTCTGTATAAATACAAAGGGATCATTGTGTTCCATTAATCTATTATAATTGCAATAATTTTAATACAGTGACCTGTGAATCAGTGTCATAATGTTCAAAATACACCAACTAGCACAAACAACGAATGCAAATACCTTGCCAAATATAGTCCGGCACATTTTTTGTCTGTCTATTAAAAGTTTATAACATTTAAACACACTATATTAATTCACTGTGCAATAATTTGCGGCGTATTGAACTGTGAACATCCTATTGTTTCAAAGTTTGAAATACGCACTGACTTTCTAATATGAATACATATTCTAAACATTACGACGGAATTGATTTGAATGTTTAGCTTTCTTCATGGTCGATTTTTTTATGTCTTTTCAATAAAACATGAAGTACAAGTGCCTACTATGTTTTATGCTCTTAAATGTACGATAGGTAGAATTAGAATATCTTCTTAGAATCAGAACCATAAGTATCATAACTATAATTGTATGAAAAGCTCTGTATAGTCCCCGGCACGATTCTTGAGCGGTCGGTTTACCTACGAACAGTGAAATTTCAATCCTTTTTTGGAGCATGAGGTATTGACCCTTTCGAATAAACATTATATTGTCGATAAATCTCATTATATTACTGTTCCGACAACGCTCAAGATTTCTAGTACCAATGACAAACACAAACTCTTTGTATTTCCTTAAGTTTTCGCGACATAATAAAACTACGTTTTAACGGTTTTAAACGCGGTATTTCATTTTAATTTTATTACGACGTTTGGCCACTTTTCAGTAGCCGTGATTACGGAAGACAAAGATATCAAGTGTCAATGAGTAACTTATTGACACTTGACATCTTTGCCTAATCTTTGTTTAAAACCGTTAAAATAAACTGGTTTAACAGTCGTATAGGATAGATAATATGGTCAAAATTTAAATATATTATCTAACAAAATTTGAAAAAAATGCAATGACGTTAAAGGATTGCTCTATGACAAAAGTACCTCAACAAAGTTTAAACTTAAAAAATATTTTTTACATTATACCTACGGCTGTGTTTTGACTATTGGGAGACAACTAGTAGGTATAAAGTACATACATAATAAATATAAAATAACGATTCGCTTGCTTTCTTCGTATCACTTTTGCCCGGTTAAAATATACATTACGACGTACTTAGATAATATCGTCGTATTGAAATTCTAATGTCATACAAGGATCTGAATACAATTTGGTGCTTCTAACACGTGTGGGTCGTTCTGTACATAGTTATTATTCACATTTGGCACAACGCCGACATAGCCCACGGTGTCAACGGCCCCAACCGCTTGCAGGGCTCACGTACCTGATTGTCATGGAAACTATACAAGGAACTAACCTAGCTAAGGAAAACATTCATCGTATGACGGGAAAACCCTTCCTGGCATTAGTATTCAAGTCTCTATAGCTTTATTAGAATTTACTTTATCTGAACATCACATAAATTTGATATAAGGAGAGCTCACAAATAAGAATATTGTTAATATTTAGTCATTATAATATACTGGTAGGCCATTTGTGGCAGCTCGGTAGCTAACGGATTTACTTCTCATTCCAATGGTGTGGTGTGGCTTCGGGTCGCGACTGGGAAGCATTGTATCATTTAGGCATTTTTCCGAACCTAATCTGCATATTGTTATGACTATCACATATTGACGGCAACGAAGTGCAAATATAACACCAAGATAACTGGTTTTTAGAAGTCTCCAATCAGTTGTAAACAATTTTATTGGGTATACCTACAATCCGTTTGCCTGAAATGGGAAGGCTGGAGCTCACTCACGAGCCGTTTTAGATCGGATATTGTCAGTTCAGTACAAAAATTACTAATTATTGCATGTCTCGAAGTTATAAACACGAGAGAAGTCGCTTCCTAACAGGTGTTAGCGGACGAAGTTTTGTAAAAATGCTAAGTCATATTTTATCTACACATGAAGTGGAATCCTATATTTCAGGCGTATTCTTCTTTTAATAATAATTATCTGTGTATGCTCTTATTGTTCTAAAACTTAATCCAAAAAGATAAAGACTAATAGTAGACAAGAAGGAATAGAAAAATAATCCTTAAAATAAAATAGTTATATCTTAGGTTTTCCTCTATTACCTCAGAGCTGAACCCAAGGTACTTAATAAATGCCACTAATACGTTATGTTGTCGCATTGTACAATTAAATTACCATAGTGGTTGCGGGAACGCGGCCAGCAGGAAGCGCCCGTCTCCGACGCATATTGATGCATCGCATTGTCACCGACAAGTACTCACAAGTACCTAGGTGTATACAAACCTTATGTTTAAGGACTTATTTACCATAGGAATTTAGGAATAGATATATAGGTATTTTTTTATATAAGCTAACGCGCTTCCATCCTATATAATCTAATATGTAAACGAGAACATTTGTGAGGGAGGTTGTTTGTTATTCTTTCATGTAAAAAGAATTTCACACAGGACAGATTTTCATGAAACTTTACAGCAGTAAAACTTATACATCAGAATAACACATAAGCTTAAGTTGATATATTGTTTAAATTTGCCTAAATATAACAAATAACGATATGTGTTAATCATGAACGAAGTCTCGGGCACAGCTAATGTCTATAAAATTCAAATTTAGTACAAAATTATGGAAATATATTCTTACTATCTATGTTATTGCCTGAAGCAGGCAAAAAAGCCCGCGTAGTGGATCTAGTTCAGTTTGAAAAGTGTGATACGAATATTTCACTCAATGGGTGCCAATATTGTACATGGGTGTATATACGTACATATCGAGGGCTTCGTAACATATAAGTGTACGCAAAAATGCAATTTTTTTGTTGTTTACTAAAAATTATGCATGTTACAATTTAGAAAGTCTTATCAGTATGCAAGTTGTATCGAAAAACAAGGACACTCCAAATTTCAGCCTTATACAATCAACTAGTTTTGTTATATTCACAATTTTGTCCCTTGTGTAAAACTGCACTTTTGTCTGTACGCCCATTTGTTATGAAGCCCTCGATATGTATTCTTATTCAGCCAACAAAATGGAGACCCAAGTAGCAGTGGGACACTTATCAGCTAATATTTTCTGAATTTAATTATATCTCATAGATATGCTTTGTTTTAATTTTTAAGGACTAGAGGTATTTCCAAAACTTTGTTATAGGTGTAGTAGGTACGTAAAACTTTTAATTTTTTTTTATCCCTTGCGTTGAAATGTTCACTTACACCAAAGAAAGCTTCTGTAAACTCGCGCGTGGATGATGTGAGCGTACGACCATAAGCGGCCACTTTATTTGACGTTGTTAATGATATGCAGCACTTTCATGGAACTCCGGGTGTTGCTCATCAATATGACAATGACAAAAAAATGACAATTGTTAACAGGTACACGAGAAGTGTCAACATGAATAGTTTCGCACCATTCTCGCTAGTTGGGGAGTCCGCGACCTTACCGGAATACAAAGACAGGCGGCTCCTTATGCAAGGCGACGCATGTGCGGTCACCGACTCCCGGCGCGGCCTCAGCACCCGGCCCCTCACCATCCCTCACCTCCCCGCTTCTCTGCCTCCGCGCCACGTGCGACACTGCGCCGGCGCATATTTACCGTGAAAATGGGCATTTCCATGAACCTACCGGAACTTTAAACGTTCTTCAAATTATATATCTTACATTTGATGAATCAAAATTATTTACTGCCATGTTGCTTTATTTTTCTTTACTACGTGGGTTATTTCATGTTTACTATTGTTGGACAATATTAGATCATAATTTCTTAAATCGTAGTTTTGTTTTTAACACGTTCACAGCCGCTCGTAATAGAGTAATATGTTACTTGTTCACAGCACACTGATTTATTTGTAAGTTACATTTCTGCGGTACGGCACGCGGCGCGTTTTAGACCTGATTCTAAAACTAGTGTAGGTAGTGGCGACTGAGGCCTGTTGGCCCCGTAACTTTTTAAAAATTAAAATCCTTTTTGACTTATATATAAAGTTGCTTTATTATGTTCATGGATTTTTGTTTTGTGTTGTGCGGTACTAGGTTAAGGTATCACGGAACTTTGCTTTAATAGCACATCTTAGATATAGAAATTATTACATACATTATTTTTTTTCTACACTGAACCACATTAAAGTTGCGCCCTCTGCACCACAGAGATGTTTATGTTTTTCACCTTCAAAGTCAATATTTTATGTTTGTTACCGCAAAGAAGATGTTCGGGGCCACTTAGACCCCGTTTCGCAGTGAACGTATTAAAACTGAGTTCAGTTAAGTACTAAAAATAATAATATAAAAATAATTCTTATTGTAACAATTATCGTTACGTATATGATGAAAGATATTTGATAAATTTCTCAGAGTGAGGAGCTAACTCCCAGCGCCATACCTAAACATCTCTTGCGCAAATTGAATAGGAAACAATATTAACTTCCAGCAAAAGGGCTTACAGTGGCTTATTGCTGATAGCTTACTGCATTTATTGGGTAACTACGGGAGGCGCAAGCGCAATAAACACGTCTTGATGTAACCACAGACACCGCAACCTTTCCGCTGACGCAACACCCCGTTGGTCCTAGATCGACGTTCTAAATACTGTCAGTTGTGCCAACACGGAAATAATTAGAATATTACGACTAAGTACTTACGTACTCATAATATTACAATATGTAATTATAGTGCTGTAATCACGTCGGCTCGAATACCTTAAACTTTGTGGAGCATCTTACTTACCAGTTCTTCTTTTGTTTATCGACGTATAAATAGCAACTGATTCCTTTCAAGTTGAGCGGAAAGGTATTCTATTGATTGTTTCGGTCTGAAAATCAACCCTGATAATATTCTCCGTTGTCTTATCACGAGTAATGTTGTTTGCCAATGTCACTTGGAGAATAAATGTTAAATGAAAAATATTTTATATTAGTTTTTAATAATGAAACGTAAATAATGTTTTGGTTCCAACTTTTATTATCGGGATATTATGCGTCAATGTGCAACCCTCAGTAAACCTGCACTGAAAGCTAACCGATGTATCCGCATACCAACTCGTGCGTGTCGTCATCCAGTCCGAATTACAATGTTATATATACTATGAGAAGCTTATAATTGTGTTGGTCAAATGGTGTCTAGGTCATTTTTTTTTTTGCAGGAGTTCAGAAGACATGCAGACGGCCACTTGATGGAAAGCGGTTACCATCGCCTATGGACATTTGCAACACCAAAGGTACTACAAATGCACTGCTGCTCGCTTAAGGGAGACAGGCCGGAACACAACTCAGGATTGTTATGGCGGCATACTCTAGACCAGGTGTGGTGGTCATCCAGTCGGGTAAATACCCTATCACCTGGCTGTGGGTCGTTTTGTTTAAATTCATAAAGTTTCATTATTTTTGGCCACTGGGTTAAATAAATACTTTTTTTATTTGCATGTAAGTAAATTGACAGACGGTGTCTACCTATTATTATACGTTACCACCGCTTACTTATTGGAACTTTAAGAATCCGTTTACGTTCTTTTTAACAGCCCCATAATTATCATCGTGCTGTGAGAAAACCGTGGGAAGGAGTTCACGCTACAACTACCCTCGTATGACACGAAGCAGCAATCGCCGCGTACACTTAATTTCTGTCAAGTGTCGCTGAAGTGTGGATGAACTACTTACAACTTAATATTTTCTTAAGTTTTCGCGACTAGTACACATAATTAAACTACGTTTTAACTTACTACTTGTCAATCAATAGTAGTACAGTACTGGAATAGACACGTATCTAAGCACTAGCTCAAACATTTCTTTAGAGCGCTCCCCATTGTACAGATGGTAGAACACAGAGATCCGATGCCTCTTCTAAGCGCTAAGGTAGAAGAACGCTTCTGTCAGAGTAGGATGGTCGACAATTCCAAAGACGCGACACTGTAAAAAGTTCAGTAAAAAGGCACTAGAGCAGAAAATTCTTTCAACCCAGAAATAGGAACAGTATAAGTACTTCATGTGTGGTCAGGACCTGAGATTAATATAGTAACAGGCTATTCCCCTGTGTGAAATGCTGCTTAAATCGGTACAGGGCAG
The DNA here is from genome assembly GCA_019925095.2 of Dendrolimus kikuchii. Taxonomy (NCBI): domain Eukaryota; kingdom Metazoa; phylum Arthropoda; class Insecta; order Lepidoptera; family Lasiocampidae; genus Dendrolimus; species Dendrolimus kikuchii. The sequence continues at coordinate 15,558,986 of CM034394.1, forward strand.
TCTTAACAATATTGGGCACCGGAGTGCGAAAATAGCCCTTATCAGTAACAAAAAATAAAATGAGTAAAACGTTAAAGTCAGTATGTACTGACTATAACGTTATATTTTAATAGGCGATTTATTGTAATTTTAACCGACTTCAACAAAGAGACGGTTCTCAATTTCGTCTGTAAGATTTATTTTTTCTTCGCTACTTTCAAGTAAAGTAAAAGTAGGGTTTCAACCCTCAAAAATTGTTAACTCCTTTGTTATACGATATCTTCGTCAATTGTAGAGCGATTTCCAATTTTTTTTCTTTATTCGTAAGTCTATACTCCCGAAGTGGCGCCATGGTCAATAATTCAGAATCTGATTAATGGATCCCAGAGAAATCGAACCTTGCAACCCTTGTTGATGAGCGTCTACACTGAAAAGTGAGATAGCAACCTTGTATACGCGTGCCAGTACTATAACTTATACAGTTGCTTAATATATTATTTCTAAACCTAAAGTATTTTAAGTGTTTTAAGTAAGTATTTTAAGTCGGTGCGAAGTAAAACATAAAAACTACTATATTTTGCAAAGTTGTTGTTTTTTATGTTTTACTTGACTTCAAGATGTTGTAGAAAGAAGTAGGTTAAATATTTATTTTTTGCTTTTAGTTTGAAGCCGGTTTTATTTTTGTTAAAAAACAAATTAAGTGATAGAGCCGAGATGATGTTAGGTAATTTTCAAAATAGCAGATTAGGCATGGTAGTTATATGTATAGATATAAGATGATCGGTTTGCGACCCCTAGGTCTTAGCGCCCCGGTGCCACGCATCCCTTGCATTCCCGAGTAAAGACGGCCGTGGATGTGTAGAGCACTCCAATAACTCCTTTGTTAGCAAGTATGGAATTTCAAGACTAACGCGATGCCGCGAACCGCGCTTTCGTCTGCCGAAACTCTGTGTCCGTATCCGAGCGGAATGAAAAACAGTTTTACTGTTAACTCTATTGTTCACGGACACGCGAAACAATGTATTTACCCAACATGAGTGCGTGATGTGCGATTATGTCAACGTATGTGTTTTGTGTTTTAACAATGACCCAAGTTGCGATTGTCAAATGTCGATATGAGAATCGTAAAAACCGTGTTTTCTTCATGAAGTACATGACTATTTACAGTCATTAGAATAAATTAGCTAAGTGCTTATTAGTCTACACACATTAAAGAATTGTGCTGAAATTGTTTTCATCGTTTGAGTATGGAACCCTACATCACTATATGAGCATTTAATAGACAATCAAACCAATTTTCGATTCATTTATTTATATTATCTTATTTTTAAACCTACACTGCAGTTTAAATGTTATATAGACTTTTTAAGGACAAAACATATCCAAGTGGATTTCGATGGTGCGGCGCGAGATCGAAATACTTACGCGAGAGCGACGTAATGTAGTTTTTGATGGAGGGAAGCTCCAGATCGCGGTGGAGGTCGACGTTACGCATATAGAGGGGAGCACCGACGGCTCTGCGCATGAATTTGTTTTGCACGATTTGCAATTTATCTAAAAGGGCAGGCTTGGCATGGCCGAATACCACACTCGCGTATGTCATGATCGGGCGGATGCATGTTTTATACAAAGTAAGCTTGTGTCTGAGGGACATTTTGCTTCGTTTGTCTATCATGGGTGCTAAACGACCCATCACAAATCGCGCTCTATTTCGGATTATAGTGATATGCTCGTTGAAGCGCAAGTTCCGATCTAGGGTGACACCCAGGTATTTGGTGTACTTTTCCCAGGGAATTTGTTGTTCGTAGAGCGAAATGGTTTTTAGGCGAAGGCAAGCGCGTTTGGGGGAGCGAAGCGTGCCCGGGGAAAAGAACATTGCTGCGCTTTTCTCCGGGTTTACCTCTATCCTCCATTTGCGAAACCATTCGCCTAGCTCTGTGACAGCTGCCTGCAGCCGGACGCAAGCCATTTGTCGGTTGCGATCTGATGTATAGAGTGCGGTGTCATCCGCGAAGAGGGCTAACTCCACATCTGGAGTTTTTGGGATGTCGCTGGTGTACAGCGTGAAAAGTAGTGGGGACAGGGCCGAGCCCTGTGGTACACCGGCTGTGAGTGGGTGAGGGGACGAGCGCGTTCCCTCCACTCGAAAACGGAAGCTTCGGCCTAAGAGGAAGTCTCGCAAGATGAGCACGAGTCTGTCTGGCACACCGAACTGGTACAACTTGTAAATCAAGCCGTTGTGCCAGACCTTGTCGAAGGCTTTTGCTACGTCTAGGAACAGTGCGGCTGTTCCTATAGGGCGGGGGCGATGGGCAAAGTGAGATAGTATGTGCTCCGTGATGCGGTGCACCTGTTGCACACATGAGTGTCTAGCACGGAAGCCAAATTGCTCATCAGGTAATAGATGTTTGCTGAAGGCAAAATCTCTAAGTCGTGAGAGGATGACTCTCTCGTAAAGCTTGCTGAGTGCGCTTAGTAGGCTGATTGGACGGTAGCTGGACGGTTTATTAGCCGGTTTTCCCGGCTTGTGAATACCAATGACATCTGCCTCCTTCCAGATCGCGGGGAAGGAGCAGTTTGTTATGGCGGCATTAAAGATGCTCACCAGGATTATAATTAGATGGGCGGGTAGGAGTTTTAAAACGCGATTGTTGATGCCATCGGTCCCTGGGGCCTTTCGCGGTTTGAGAGACTTGATCAGATCTTGCACTTCTTCGACTGTGACCGGGTCGAGTGTGGTTTCCGCTGGTAAGGAGGATCTACGTTCGACCTCGGAGTCCACCTCCGTCAGGTGTGACTGGTCGACGTTTTGCGTAGTGGGGGAGCATTGAAGCTCTAGACTCTGAGCAAGGCACTCGGCTTTCTCCTCGTCATCGAACGCCTCGGTGTTGTCGGCTCTTTCTAGCGCGGGTATGACAGTAAGGGTGTCTGATTTGAGAGCTCTAGCCAGCTTCCAGTACGCCTGGTGAGTTGGTTCGATATCCCTCAACGTTCTGTCCCAACGTTGTTCCCTGACTTCCCGGATACGTAGTTTGACCTCGCGCTCTAGTTCGCGGAGTCGGATTCTGTTATCCTCGGTGGGATATCTGTCATGAGCTCTGGAGGCGGCTCTCTTTTCCCTCAGCAGTACCCTCACCTCGTCCGGCAGGCATAAGTGGCGGTCATCCTCCACTGGCACCTGCCTGGACGAGTTCCGCACTGCGGATTGAAGGTGGCTGGTGAGGGCTTCGATCGCCCTCTCCGTGTCTTGGCGGGACCCGATGTGATCTGGGATGCGGTCCAGGTCTTGTGAGCTGGTTGCCTTGAGGAGGTCCCCAAGTCTCAACCAGTCCACAGAGGTCCTAGTTTCAGATGTCTGGTCTGTCTGTGGTCCTAATCTAAGGATAACCGGACGATGGTCCGAGTCTATATCGTCCATCGTTTCGATTGAATGGAACTGAAGAGTTACGCCCCTCAGTAATGCTAGGTCGAGAGTGTTTGGGGTCCCCCAGTCGCGGTTGGGGGGATATCTTGTGGGGGTCATGGGCGTTAGTATATCAAACAAAAGATTGTCTGATATATTTATTAGGGCTCTGCCATTGGTGTTAGTGGTATTGCAATTCCACTGCTCGTGTTTGCAATTCAGATCTCCGGCTATTATAACAGCCGGGCCAGGGCTTCTAGGTCTTTTTTTAAGTAGCGAGTTAACTACTTACTTTTCTAATCTTATTTTGGAGCTTAGTATATAGGAATAGGAGTACTTTGTTTATTTTTCTTGTTATTAAAATCTTATGACCTAGAGTTAAGTCCTTATCTATAGCATTGAAAATTAGTCATTTGAACGTGTGTGAGACATACTCAATTCATTATCTTGATTACAGGTCTTAAGCGAGGTCTAGATGTTCAGTTTATAATCTATTTCATTAGTATGATAAATACTGATGGATCATATACCGTCGATGGAATAAACACGATAGACGTTCAGTATTTATCAGATCAATAATGTAACGTGTTTCGTTCAGATGTGAAATGTATAGGTACTGTAAAAACTAATCCTTGTGTGGCTGTTATCTTAGCGCTTGGTAAAAAAGAAGAATAAAGTCAAAGCAATGGACAAAATATTGGGTACAACGGAGAGAAAAATACACACATTTGAATTTATCCTCCATTGAGCTGTCGCGTGTGTACTGACTGTAAATACTGTGACATCCGTCAATACACTAGCTTACGCGATCAGTAAGTACCACGGTATTTGGTAAATACTAATGTAATGAACTACGTTATAAACTGATAGGCTCGATCAGTGTGATACTACGTTTACGCAGAGTATCGGCGTTAAACTATTTGCTTTGAGCTAATCGTGTTTCAGACGATGAGTGAGAGTTCCAATAGCCCATTTCCACTCGACCTATCCCATCCTTCCATTCCATTCCTCTATACCATCCCTTATATCCCATTCCAGCTGTCTGACTTCTCTATTTCATCCCCTCTACCCCCTACATTATATTCCATCCCCTCTATCCCATCCTAAAGGCTGGCAACGTGTTGACTTCGCCCCCTGGTGTTCCAAAATGTCTATAGGCGACGGTAATCGCTGTCCGTTTTCCATTCGGTGGGCCGTCAGGCTGTTTTTTTTTTATTGTACGAATTCAGCAGACGGGCAGACGGCCCACCTGATGGAAAGCGGTTACCATCGCCTATGGGCACTTGCAACAGCAAAGGTGCTACAAATACGCTGCCGCTCTCTAAGGTTGACTGGATCCTGGCCACTTATGCCAGAACACAACTCAAGTTTGTTATGGCGGCATACTCTAGACCAGGGGCGACCAGCTTCACAATAAAAAAAAAAATGCAGAGAGTCCTTACAAGTAATTAGTTGTTAATTAAGTAGACGTCTGTCTAATGATAAGGACTTGTTGCAGAGTAAACTAATTCAAATATAAAGCAAGCTTTTGTGTTAAAAATTTGTAATACCAGATTACAACCTACCTGTATAATAAGAAATTTAGTAATTCGAATCTGATATTTCAAGTAAAATAAATAAAAATACAACAATTGTATTTTATCAATTCCCACATTGCGTCGGCGACGTTTGTCTACCGACACCTATCACCATTTTCTTTTATAATAAAACGACAACAATAACTTGTGAATCGACAATATTCGGTACAAGTGGCGGCCCTTTAGTTTTGCTATCAAACAATCAAAACAGATATCGTATTCTATTTGTTCACGTGAGAGGGCTATGACGGCTGCCGAAATTGTGTTGAAGCTTTTGTGACGCACCGACAGACGTGAAAAAAATTGCGTTTGTCACACAACATTTGCTTTGAGATGCCGCTTTTTACGCTATTTCCCATTTGCCTTGAATGTGTTTTTTATCGTTTTACAAAATCCGATTACCAGCCTCTCAAATGTATATCTTTTGAGCACTATTGTAATCGCACTACTATGACTATAACGTTAAAAATGGTGTATGTTGAATAATAATATAAATAAACTTCTTTTTTGAGTGAACCCTTATTTTCATAGCATACATAGTAACATCAAGAAAAAATTCTCGAGTTTCCCAGGATACGAAGTAGAGATTTTTCATAGACATTAAATCTATAATATTATAAAATTCTAAACAAGCCCTGTCTACATTGTAGCTAATTAAAAAAAACAACTGAAATCTTAATATATATAAATCTCGTGTCACAATGTTTGTCCTCAATGGACTCCTAAACTACTTGACCGATTTTAATCAAATTTGCACACCGTGTGCAGTTTGATCCGACTTGAAAGATAGGATAGCTAACATTTGGACCCGGTAGGTGGCGCTGGAATCGGGTTCTAAATTTTATTAGTTCAGGGCAGAACAACGTCTGCCGGGACAGCTAGTAGACTATATAAACAACGGAGAACACGATGGAATATTTTTCTTAGATTTCTTGTCTATTTATCTACCTATTTACGAATTATTATTCTTGAGGCCCATAGTATTTTGTGAGCCGTAATTTATTAGTACTAAGATATCCGGGTCTTATTCCAACAATTTCGCGGTTCGAATCTTAGTAGACAATATAATATGCTTCAGGCTGTTATGCCAGCCTAATACACCCGTTGTTACAATTTCCACTTGCCGACGTTGAAGGAAAAGTATTTGAGGATGTCTAGGTAAATGTGTAACGTGTTCTATTGAAGACAGCATCGGTACTTAACAATAGATGTGAATAGTACCTATAATACAACAGTACCAGTCCACGCACAAATAATGGCCCAGAGGAGGTGACGAACATCCACTGTTATTATAATATTGTTATGAAGGTTTTCGCGACTCTATACATAATAAAAAAAACTTCTTCCGTGATCACGGCCACTGAAAAGTGACCGAAACGTCCGAATAACCAAAATCAAATAAATTACCGCGCTTAAAACCGTTAAAACGTAGTTTTATTAATTATTTTAGTGATCGAAAAACATCATATTTCAAAACTACTCGACATAATTGTTCAAACCGAGTTTCGTTGCAAGTGTTTATTAATATAAGTTACTACTGAGGAGACGTAGGTTTACGAGTTTGACATGAAAACTAGTCAACAAGCTTCGGAGTGGCGCCTTCCAACTGTACCGAAACCGACAAAACCACGCCAAAGTCGGTCAAAAGTCAAAGTCGTGTTGACTGTTTTCTTTGACTATCGCGATGTTGTGCACTCGGAATTCTTCCCAGAAGGTGAAACGATAAATAAAGTATATTATTTGAGTGTTATGCGGCGTTTAAGAGAGCAAATTCGACGAAAAAGGCCTGATTTGTGGAAAGAAAATTCTTGGATTTTGCACCACGATAATGCGCCTTCGTACAAGACCATCATTGTGAACGAATTTTTGACCGAAAACTCAACAAATACCATCGGGCAACCACCTTATTCACCACATATGGCTCCAGCCGAGTTCTTCCTTTTTCCTAAACTCAAATTAGGTACTACTTCGTGGCACCAATTTTCTTCAGTAGAAGACATAAAGGAGAATTCGCGACGAGAACTGAACTCAATTCCGGAACAAGTGTTTAAAAATGTTTTCATGATTGGATTATTCGTTGGCGTAAGTGTATCGTTTCTGAAGAAGCATACTTTGAAGGTGATAAAATAAATTTGAATGAATAACTAATATTACTGATATTTTCCTTGTACTTTTTTGACATTCTCAAAATTAAGTTTCGCAAGGTCTACTGCATTGAGTTATAACATGTCTAGAGAGAGCATTGCTAACAAACAACACCGGCAAAAACGGCTTCAAAAACGCGAAGCGTTGCTAAATTCACTCTGCGTTTTCGGGATATCAGGAAAAAAATATTACCCCATTTTTCATAATTAAATATTTTTTTATGTAAGTGAAAAGTTTTAATGATCGTTATGATTTAATCGCTTTATGTGATATAATTTAATATTACTCAGAGGTTTTGGTTTTTTTTTAAATAAAGTATTAGCAACAAAAGTTGTGTGTCTTGGAACGAACCATAAAAAAAATACATGCACAAATGAATTCATAACACATTTTAGCACATGTAGTAATTTTAATTCGCAATAAAATGCTTGTACAGATAATTAGTACATATTTATAAGTCTGTTAATTACCAATACTAATGTAATAATTCTAAAAAAACTATTCATAATGGCAAATTATTTTTGTGTTACACATCATGTTCACGAAGGTTATTAGATGACTATTTATAACCCAAAGATTATCCTGCGCTAAAAATCAGTGAAATCATTTGTAATAGTAGACTTGGAACGATTCGATAGGTTTATATTTGGTAGTAGGCTTTATGTGTAATCCAAAGTTTATATCAGTAGTAGGAACTACGGGGTAGGTACACGGGATAGTTTAATGCAGGGACTTAAGAGCAACTAAACCACTTGAAAAGGGCTATTATAAAAATAAAAATATTCATATCCAAAAGTTTTTATTGAAACTAGTTTAGTTTGATTATTTTATTAACTAAAATTTGTTTTTTATCATATTAAAATATTAAATTATTTCTTTATTAGGAATTAATGGAGATGCAGCTAACAGAATATAGACAAAATTTAATATCTTAATTATGACAATAAAGAGTTATCTATAATATTACCGCCCGGAGCGGATTCACCCGCGGTCTTTCCTGTTCCCGTGGTATAAAGCGTCATGTTACATAGCCTATGACACTCCCTATTAACGTAGCTTTCCAACAGTAAAAGAATTTTTAAAATCGGTTTAGTAGATCCCGAGATTATCCCCTACAACGTCACAAACTTACAAACTTTACCTCTTTATAATATTAGTACAGATAACTCCGACCGAAGCATGTGCTTTAAACGATATTCAGTTTTTTTTACATCCTCTTTGACGATATTTGCAGCACGCATTCTGTCAATTCTATGTCAAACGTCATAAGGTTACATTAAAAAGTTTATATTGTCCAAAGCGCTAAGGTTAGATTAGAAATAATTTTATATGGTGGTTAAGTATTCTTAAATTTTCTAATTATCCTTCACACAACTTACATCTTATCGGTCACGATCATATATAATTATTTCAGGTACTTTATTTCAATACAACTGTGCCGGTGATAAGAAAATATAAAAAACAGTGCAAAAATAATTCCGAAAATTATTCAAAATATTTTCTTTCAAAATCCATCTCTTTCTCAAACAATATGCTACAATTGGATCCATAGGAAGTCTAAAACGTAATATAAACTAGTTTAAGAAAACCGGATACACAAACATTACATGTCTGTTTTCTATAGATTTTTTCAATTATTCATATTTCATAAATAAAAAAAAAATCGTAACAAAAGTCCCCAAATTTTGGAAAATAAGTCACACTTGTCACCTGACAACATCAATCAATTCGATAACCTTGAAAATGTCGAAATTAAATTTCACGTTTTTACAAAGAAATCATGAGAAAAGTGTTAAGTTTTCCGATTAAATGATATCTTATCTTTATCCTTTCCCGTTTTAAAATAGTTCCGACACATTTTAATAGCGCAGGCCGGCATAATGATTTTTTTTTGCGAGAGCTCTAACCAGTAAAGTAATCGAAACGACACTAACAAGCGTGGGAAGCCACTGAAGCCAGTGCACCAATTTTGGTGCACTTGTTTTGGGCCGTTTTTGTGCAATTGATGCGTGATCTAGACGTTTATATGATCTAAGGTCTACTGTTAAGGACAATAATTTAGTACTTTTAGGATTTTTAGCACTTTTTAGGGCTTTTTGTGACTCTTAGAACTTTCTAAGACTTTTGATCAGTTTTTAAGATTTTCTAGATCTTTTTAAGAGTTTTAGGATATTTTAACACTTTTTAAAACTTTTAGGGCTTTCTCGTACATTTAGGTTGTTTTAGGACTTTTTGGAACTTTTACAGCTTTGAACACTTTTTAGGGCTTTTTGGGACTCTTGAGACTTTTAGGACTTTTAAAATTTCTTTTAGGATATTTTAGGGTTTTTTATGACTTTTAGATTTTTTAGTGCTTTTTGGAACTTTTAGGATGTTTTAGCGCTTTTTGGAACTTTCAGCACTTTTTAGGCCATTTTGCGACTTTTAGGACATTTCAAGGTTTTTTACAACTTAATAAAATAATAATCAAATAATTTTTTTACAACATTTTAAGGCTTCATGGGAATAGGGTTTGACCCAAGGCGTCGCGGCGGGAAAACACTAGTCTGTTATAATTCTCAATGTCGTAAGGTATAGGAACAAGCAAAATATCCAAACAGTCACGTCTCAATGTGGAAATAAAATAAAATTATTTACAACATCTTGAAGTCGACTATATAATATACATTGCTATAAAAAACATTAAAAATATGGTAGTTTTCATGTTGAAACCGTTGCGATTCCAAAAAATCGTTCTCAATTTTACTACTCGGCATGTTTCTTTGTATACGGGCCGCCAATTGTGGATTATGGATAAGTCTGATAATTTGTTTCCGCCTTTATTCTTTTTCTATTCAACTATCGGCCGCTTCCTATATCTTATTATTTATTTTACTTGCCTGCCTTACCATCGGTTGAAATTTGAAATTATTCGTATGGAACTTATTGCAAATTTTAATAGATAGTAAATAGTAAGGCAAATGAACTGTAATTTTAATCAACTTTTCAATGAAGTTTGATTATAGATTCTTTGAATGGGTGGCAATATTGGCAATGATGATAGCGCGGCGCGACTGTTTGTTTTAAAATGTCAACTGTCAAACTTATGTTCGAATGAATCTCAAAAAGCAATTGTTTTATCTATTTTACGATTAATAAATGTATCAAAACTGGATATTACCGAGAGATAAAATGCAGAGTACCATTAAGGAGCTCCTGGATGCTTTAGGGTAAGTATAAGTATTTGTATACACAAGATTTATATGTGTTTTCGTCTGTATCAATGTACCATTTTTAATTGGTTGAAATGTCCTTTTTATTGGCTTCACAGATGTAATTTAGAAGCGGATACTGTACTAGACTATATTCAGAATGATCCTAACTACGGTAACAGCAATTTATCTTCGAAGCAAGCAAATGACTATGCACAAAAGTTGGCGCTCAAAGCCTCCAATGCTAAGACATTTTTAAAAAAATACGAGGAGCTTAAACATAGAAGGTAAGCATAATATACTCAACTTGCCAATAATAACTAATTCAAATGGCCTACCAGTTTTTGTGGACATGTGAATCTGGAATAAAGACACTACCAGTATGTTTAAAGCTAAGTTAGCTAAGCTAAGATTAATTAACAGTCTGTTGTATTTCATTACATGAAGGCATACTAGTGAAAGAGACATTGCACTAGGTCCACTGTTAATCTTATATAGAATTTACTTATATTGTGCATAAAAGTTTTGTGGTCACTTTTCGGACAGCTTGAAAGGCGAGCCAGAGAGTTGGTTAGCATTAACCACCTTATTAACACGGCTACAAATACTAGAGTATTGATGCACGGTTGCAAGTCTCCTCTGTTACTTGAACATTCATGCTTACAAATTAAATCTTCTAAGTCTTTGAGATACCAAATAGCTGAATTGTTTTAATTATAGTACAGAACAGATTTATTTCAAAAAATAAAAGTTAGATTATCAAAATTTTAGCCTATTTTATATTTTCTTACAGCACAGATAACTTACCAAATATTATAGCATTATTTTATAAATTGGTTTGTGATGAGAAGAAATCTAGAATATCAAAGCCCAAAATTTCACCAAAACCAATACTTGGTGACAATAAACATCAGATAACAAAAGAGGATCTGCCACAGGTATGATATTTTTTTGTATAGTATAATTAGAAACTCAAATTTAAATATAAATTATTGAATCAAATTATTCTTTTTGCATCTTGTGTTTATCAGGATTTATGATAAATGGTTACTTATAAGGCTGTGAGGATGAAACATACAAACACACTTTCATCTATTTGAACATTTTTGTGGTCTATTTAAAACTGTTGTCATTGCAGATCAAGGATAAATTATTAAAAGCAGTGGACGAAAGTAAGAAGTTGGTGATGAAATCATTTGAGGAGAAGGAATCAAAGCTCAGGCCGAACTGGTATGGCAGTTTGGACTTACCAAATTGGCAAAAGGACCATCCTTCTATGTCATGGGACTTTCCTAAGGAGCCTATGCCTATTGTTGCTTCTTTAGGTGAAGATATATTTTTATTTTATCAATTGGGAGGGTTTAGTTGTCAGGGCACACATAGAATTTACATGAATTCAAATCCTGGAAAAGAGGATACAATACATAGTTACAATTATTATATGCTTATTGATGGTAGAAGAAAAAACTAATTACCATTTATTCTCTCTGTATGAAGTCCCAAGTTTAATTACTCACTAAAATATGGTGTCTCATGTTTTCATTCTTATACTTAAAGTAAGTTTGATGTCAGTACAATTGCATAGTTATCACATGGTAATAACATAATTTGGTAGATGGCACATGTTACAACAGCTGCTCTCTTAAGGGAGTCTGTAACCTCAAGTAAAAACTCAAGTTGTTATAGTGGTATACTCTAAACCAAGGGTGATAGCCATCCAGACAGGTAGATACCTTAACACCTAGCTGTGGGTTGTTTTGTCGCCTCTTACCACAGGCCGCCCGGCCACAGGAAATTGTAATCTTTCTCCATTGCTGCACATATAGAAATTGGCACATTTCTGTATTACTTGAGATATATAATTAATTTTGTGTGGATATAAAAAAAAATAACCACGAAGGCTAAGGCAGGTGCTCTGCTTCGCTTCGCACCCACCTTAGCCTTCTAATTTATATTAAAAAAGTTCAGATTTGTTCATAATAAATAAATGTGCCGAGGATCTATACCCCACCCAAAAGGAGTCTCAGTTGACTTGCAACTATTCATTAACTTGTATTAAGTTTTAATACAAGTGTTAAAAATATTTTTTTATATGTTATTTGTATTTCAGTTGGTGTTCCAATAGTGTCACAGGAGAACATTATCATTGATGAGCTACTTTATGTATTTTCTGGGGTTCCTGGCAATTATATTGTACACCAAACAGTAAAAGATACATTTGATTCACGTACATTCCTTATAACGGAAGATTTAGATGATGCATTGAAACAAATTGTCCAACAAATGTTGCCATTAGCATCAAATTATTCAATAGTGAGGAGATTTATTGAGCATTGCAATATGTGGTCAGGGCAAGTTTTACATGCACTGGTTGCGGCAATCGAGATTCTATTGAAGGATTATTATGTAAGTTTTGTTTCAATTATAAATATTTCATTTAATATAAAACATGTTATTTTATTTATTTACATGTGTACTTAGCAGACTTCACATTTCCCTTATGATTGTCAATTTTTTTTTTAATTTCAGTCTTATTTTAATATTTTTTTTGGATATGTGGACTTTTTTAGTATAATAATAAATTTATATATATATATAAACACAGTCATATCTGTAATAAACTCAACATGAACTATGAGATATAGGAGTTGTAAGGTTTAAGGCATTATTAAAATATATAAAATTTTGGAATATTTTTAGAAATCCCATTAACTAATATAAAACACTCATAATGAATTGAAAACTTTTAAAATGTATCTTTATGTAAGTAGTATATTAAAATATGAGATGAGCTATAAAAAGGAATAATTAATTAATTAATAACCTAACCCGTGGAATGGGTAATACATGTACAATGGACACACTGGCTGACAGACATCCAGACTGTAAATAACGGAAAGTTGCCTTATGAAGTTGTCATGTCCATGTATCTATGTATATCATAGCCATTTTTTTCAGGAACTTTTTAAGTTTTATGTGTAGTAGGGTATTGAATTGATTAAGTTAGGTTTGAGTTTATTTATATTCAAATATATGTATTATTTCAGACAATGATAGCTCAACTAGAAACCGAACACATGTCTGGGAACATGACCTTGCAGAAATTGTGGTACTTTGTTCTGCCAACAATGCACACTATGCAAGTTCTTGCTGCCATTGTCACTAATATTGGGAAAGTAAGTAACATTTATCATTTTATTAATTGTAAAGGTTACATCTATACTAATATTATAAAGAGGTAAAGTTTGTTAGTTTGCATGTTCAGGGTAATCTCTGGTACTACTGAACCGATTTGAAAGTTTTTCACCAGTGGAAAGCTACATTATTCCCTAGTGACATAAGCGATATTTTTTAATGAGCCCCCTTTAAAGTGGGCATGGGAACGCCTGTCAAATATATAACAGCAATAATGTTCCATGAAAGAATTGCGCACATCCTCATATGAGGCACTGCAAGTGTTTTCCGCATTTGTGAATTAATTAAAGGGTAGGAAATTTAATTATACATTGATTTGCGTACGTGCGTGCGGGCGTGTGTGCTTATGTATTTTTTAATGACGCCGAGCGAAATGGGCACGGGTCAGCTAATAAAATGATATTAGTTTATTATTAGTAAGCCACTTGGGTTTTCAGAATAAAATACTATAAACTGTGCTTCATATTTAATCTATCTTAGAGTATTCTGGAAGTAATTGCAGTATTAAGACCTATTGTTTATTATTATTATTATTGCTTGTATGTAAGTAAAATGTCCATCCACCTGATGTTAAGTAGTTTCCATCACCTTATGTCTTACTATCCATTCTTTTACTTTAGCAATTGTAGAAAATTGACATTACTTTTATAGGGGCTTATAACAAGTTTTGACTAGTAGTAAGGCAATTTAATGTATAATAAAATATAGAAACCTGGCATAAATGAGCTGTTGCATTTTTTTACTCGGCTCCTTTAGATATCTGTTTCCTGGAAATAGCAGGAGGGAGTTCATTTCACACCTTGTTCACTTATGACAATAAGAAGAGATCTTTGCCTAGCATCCAGAAAATAATTGTTAATTAATTTTCGTACAAAGAATTTTAACAATTTTTTTTGTCCCAAAATGCAATGAATGACTTTCCATTATATTTCCTCAAATAGGCTCATCTTTTTATGTAAATTGTTATTAAATGACGTCATAATCATTGGTTCTCAGAGTGAGTTGCGCGGTGGCGCCGTACTGACGGTACTTCACGACAAAACAAACACCCTGATGGGTGACACTAGAGCACAGGAGATATCGTTGTTCCTCACTGAAAGAGCTTGCCGACCTTATCTTTCTATTTTAGACCAGTGGATACATAAAGGCACTATTATTGACCCATTTCAGGTAAAATTTTATTATTAATATGATGTAATATCATAATACTCGTATGTATTGTTATTATTACTAGATTTTTTTGGGGCTTTTATTGTATAAACTTCAGCATTGCGTCCTTCAAAAATTATCATATTTTTGTAGATACAAGTATGCTATGCGCATCCCTGTTGTTATTCCAAAGTACACATATACCAAATTTTATATATATTTTATAGATAAAATATGCTTAAATATATATTTTTACTATTATAATCTTCTTTTTTGCATATGTCTATACATAATATCAGCTCATAAATGTCCCACTGCTGGGCTCGGGCCTCCCACTATAGGGGAGCGGACAGTATACCCGCCACGCTTGTCCAAGGCGGCTTGGCAGGTTTGACACATCGGTTATCTCGATCTGCAGGTTGTATCACGATGTTTTCCTTCACCGTTCTTAGCACGTGGTAATTGAAACAATATGCACATTAGGTCAGAAAACTGCGTAAGTAGTGCATGCGTTCCGGCCAGGATCGAACCCGCGCCTTTTGCGTTTGGGACGCATGCGCTAGCCATTACGCTACCACGACTACCATATACACAGACATATGTCTATATTATCTAGAAGTTATTCTACTAGAAGTGTAGATAGATTTATTAACTAAAATTCTTTAAACATTTCTAATTTCAGGAGTTTATGATAGAAGATAATGAGCTAATAAACAAGGAAGAGCTGCCAGTTGATTATTCGGCCGATTATTGGGAAAAACGTTATTGCATCCAGAGAGATAGGGTTCCTAAGTTTTTGGACAAATTTACTGATATTATCCTGCGGACTGGGAAATATTTGAATGTTATAAGTCAGTGTGGTAAGTATTAATTTCAGTATGTTTTCCAATGTCATCCTTTTAATGTCATATCTTTGGATATGACTATTCCATGGGATTAGTCAAAGGTATAGGGAGTATGATCATTAAGGAGCCACCTAAATGGAGTTCGTTATCTCACTGAGTATAACCATATTTATTGTTTTTTCTGAATCTAGCCAAAGTCAAGTATACCTTAATATACCTTTTAAAGTAATATTCAAGCAAATAAAAATAAATAAATAGGCCCCGGGTTAAAACTGGACTAAAAGAGTAAAAGAAGCCTCCGCAATCCATTGTTACTAGAAACATAAAAAATAATATAAATATAAAAGAAAAAGTAAGTAAAGACAAAAGAAAAAAACAAGAAATTAACCAGTTTGTCTGGCGGAGGAGCTTCAGATGAAAAAAAAAACAGATGCCTCAGCCAAATATATAAAATAGGTCTTTAGTTGACATTAAACAATTGTTATGGCAACTTAACATTTCACTAAACAATTTTTAATACAAGATATAAACACACTACTCATGCTTAAAAACAATCGATAATCTATTATTTATTATTAGCCAATTTATATACATTTTTTTTTAAATAAAACTGCAGTTTATAGACTGCCAACACGGTAGCTTCACACTCTGTGTTATAAACGTCTATAGGCGACGGTAACCATTTTCCAGTATGTAGCCTATCTGCCTGTTTGCCAGTTTTGCAATAAAATAAAACAAAAACTTATGTTATTCTAGGTAAAGCAATATCAAAGACGAACACAGAAGAAATTAAATATTCCTTAAGAGAACAAAATTATGGTGCCATTATACAAAAAGCTTATGCATTTGCCAGCAAGTCATTATTAGAGTTATTACTTAAAGAATATGATCTAATGGGTCGACTTAAGTCTGTTAAGAATTATTTTTTGATGAGTCAAGGTGATTTCATAGTACAATTCATGGATGCCACAGAACAGGAGTTATCCAAGAAGATTGATGATATCATACCTTCGAAATTGGAGTCACTTTTAGGTTTATGTTTGAGGTAATTTTCTTTTTAAACTTATTATAGCTAATAATAAACTGAGTATCCATATTATGAAATTGAGGTGTTTGTCTGTGATTTCAAAATAAATGCTTAGATTTAACTGAAAAGTGCTATTCAAAGGATACCTAATTGTAAATGACTGTTATTAGAATTTTTGTCAGTCTGTCTGGAAGTTGTGTCATATATGACATATGTGATGGTTCTAAATGATTCAACGAATTTCAATTAAAGGAATCAAAACAGTAATTTTATCTTTCGTTTATGTTCCATAACGATATCTTTCAGCTCTTTCGGAAATCGAGCGATTCAATTCAGCATTCGGAATATTTATTTTTAGGATTATATTATAATGATAAGAAATTTACACAGTAAATTGCATTAAATATATTAGATTAAGTAGACCTGAATCTTTTTCAGACTTTCCGCTGCAAGTCACGACCCTTATAATGAAGATATGAGGGTTGAACTCTTACCTTATGATTTACAATTTCAGATGTTTAAAATCTTGTCTATTGAAACTGAGGATGAGCAAGGTATGTCACATAACTTTTAATGTGATGGACATTGTTTTAATTATTTATTGCTTGTGGATGAATTATATATCCATAAATTGTTAATATGTTGAATTTTATCAAGTTCAGTTGATTGTCTCGGAATAACTCCAAATGACAGACATAATTCTTTTCTTATAGTTGTGAGAGACATGGTTATGCTATCTTATGATGTGACTCTTCTTGGCTCCAAAGGAAATAACAAACAAACTTTTTGAATATCTTCAAGAATGCAACAATTTATTTGTGTAGTATGTAATCTATACTATAATAAATCTATAAATGGTTCGAGTTTGTACAACGCGTTTATAAACAGCGAAAAAAAACTGGGGAGCTAATTTGGACCAGCAGATTCTGAATATAATATAATAGCGAAAAAGATGGCGCTACGATCGCATCGTTTTTGGAAACTAATAAACGTATATGGATGAAACTCGACATAAGACTGGCTTATAACCCAAATCAACTTAAGATACGTCTTATCCCGATAAAAGTGTTATTATTATAATGTAAATAGCTGATAGTCATCCTAAAATTGTAAAATAAATTAAAATAAAAGACGTCGATTACTTGGAATAGACGGATTAGCAAAATAGATGGCGACGCAATTACGACGTAGATAACCATCGCTGTAATTCAATAAAAAATATGTTGTTAGGTTGCCCATATGTCACGTTACGTATTAGGTACTTTAAATCAGGTAGACTGCGATTTTTCTTTATGGTTTGCTGTGCAGTTGTCTACACTAATTGACTTATTTTCTTTGTAATTGAAGTGAATTGAACAAAAAACTAAAAGTATTGAAGGTTTATATATAAAACACCTAATTAAATTTTTATGTACGCAACATAGAGTAATACCTAAGGTTTTTCACGAGGCGTAGTAGCCGCGAGGAAAACTAGTAGTATAATGTAAACGATCTTGCTGGGATGGACAGTAAACTTGAAAATTTGGATGTTCTGTTGGTATGTACGTTTATTAACGAACATAGGATGCATTTTACCCCAAAAAATGGGATTGTTATATGGAATGTAGACCTAAAGTTTAATTAAGTGAAGCTAATGTTTTTACCGCCTATAACAATTTTAGACGGCCACTATGGGGAGTCATTGTGCAGAATATGAACAAACGAAAGTTTTAAGGTATAAACTCAAGGTATATTTTGTCCCGGAAAGTGGGATAGATCGTAAATTATATATTTTTTTCAGATTATAAGCAAAACAAGGACTGTCCTCCATTAACCGGCATAGAAACATTTTCATTTGGCATGGAAGTTAAATGGCCGGTATCACTTATCCTCAACCATAAGGCTATTGCTTGCTATCAGATGATATTCAGACACTTGTTCTACTGTAAACACGTGGAGAGACTGTTGTGCAGGTTTGTACAAGCTTAATCTATTTTATTTCATCATAAGAGTTGTAAGGCCAGAATCAAAATCTTGATTACAGCTTTTAGGGCCAGCTCGATCGATGTGATTTCTAATGGAAAGTCGTCGTAAAAGAGTTAGTCTGGAGCTAATCGTGTTTTGTGCGATGAGTGAGAGTTCCGATGGCCACTTCCCCCTTCTCCTGTCGCATCCCTCTATTACAATCCTATATCTTATCCCCTCTATCCTATTCCTCGTGTCTAAACCCTCTATCGCATCCCACCTATCCCATTCTCACAATCCCATCCTAAAACTGGCAACGCGCTGTCTTCGCCCCTGGCGTTGCAAATGTCTATAGGCCACGTGACCATTTTTCACGACTTGGCCCACCTACCTGTTTGCCAGCTTTGCAATAAAAAAAAATACTTTAACCTAAGAAAGAAACGTTTAGCCCACTCTGAAGTACATGACCTCTCTTAGTTGGCAAGAATATTTTTTTATTGCCTGAAGCACCTGATGCAGGCGGATCACCTGATAGAAAATGGTAACCGTCGCCTATGGAAGTTTGCAAAAGTGGGAGCGTTGCCGGCTTCTTAAGAATTTTATGCGCTCTTCTTACAAAACTCCATCTCTTGCCACTGAATGAACACCTCGGCGGGAAGTTCTCTTCATATCATTGTTGTACGCGAAGTAAGCACTTGTGTAGTTGAGCGTGGAAGCTCCAGTAAATTCCCATCCTATCGATGACGAGTGGTGTGGTTGTAAAAATTAGGCTTTCTGAATCTGATCTCGAGAAACCATAAACAATCTTCTTACTGCTAGGGTCTGTTCATAACGTAAGTCACGCTAAATTCTACCTTTTTGCACCTTTACTCAGCTCCTCGTTACGCTACGTCACATTTTATAAATTTGACCCTTTGTAAATATCACGTCACAGAAACTAGAACTGATTCCCCTTTTTAAGCTCCGTTGCGAATTGTCGCGCAATTCCTTAGACTCCACGTCCCATTTTATCACGTCAAACAATAACCCGCCTGTAGTATGCGAAAGTACTTTATGGGCGGCTGCGTACATTGTTTTGTATAATAAGTAAACTATAAAGTACATGATTGTAGGGTGTGGCTGTACAATAAAGTAGTGAAGCGGTTCTCCGAGGCGCGATTATATGCGGACGCGTTCGCCCTGCGCCAACGCATGCTCAGCTGCATCCAACATCTCCAGTACTATATGTGTGTTGAAGTTATCGAGCCGTCCTGGTGTCAACTGATACAGAGCTTAGATAAGGTAAGTGGGACTATAAATTTGTAAAAATGTATTATAATGTTTAGATAAATTGAACACATGAGTAGAGGATGGAGTTTTGTGACATTAAAAAAAATACGTTAAAGGAAAATGTAATGTGTAAAATATGTAATGTAAACAGGCAAGGAAATCATATTAGAACTTAAAACAACGCTTTTTGAATTTGATTTCGAAAATAGTAAGTAATGAAGGAGTTATATGTGTAGCAAAGTGATAGTAAAAGAGCTTTGTAGGCCAATTTATCAATATTTACCTATTTAACATATCGCTTTCATTCACTCATGTCTTCAATTGGCAGATTGAAAATTACAGAATTATAATACAAGCGACAAGAATATTAAATAAATAACTTTTAACGTATAAGAAAGCATATAGAAAAAAAAAACATGATTGTGCAAAGTATTGTCACTAAAAAGAAATTTCTTCCTGACAAGCAAAATTCTATGGTTGCATAGAAGAGATTTCTACGAATCACAAAATATTGAAATGATTTAATGTAGTTCGTACATACATATAAGCATAGGCATAACATATAGAAAGAAAGAATGAATATATATGTAGTTAAAAACCTCATTGTTTAGACTGTAAACACTGACAGTAGAACTGCTCCACAAATTTTGTGTTGCATATTGTTTGTGCGCAATGCAATGAAAAGATGTTTAATTTTTTTTAAAGAAATCAACATAATAACAACATCATTGTTTATTCAATTGATACACACATTTTATAAAATAATCGATGAGATTCTTGAATGGAATATAATTTTATGTATAATAATTTTACAATACTCTAAAGTTAATACTACACTTGATACCTTTTTATTAGTATTGTATTAAAATTAAAAAAAGAATCCTGTTAAGGCACAATATTTATAAAGATAAAACAAGCAAGGCGGGTCGTAAATTTCAATTTCCTTGGCAGGGGTACAGATGAATGCTTTATTATAAAAGTATTTTAGGACGGCAGTAATTTAAAATGGAATGATTCTTTTAATACTTTTGATTTGATTCCAATGCTTGCAGTACTTTCTTCAATGTATTTTCCAAAGATTGAATTTTGCTTTCATACTTTGATAACGTGTCTTTTATCTCATCAAATTCTGTCACCGTTGTCTTTTTGATTATTATGACTTTAGCGCTTTTAACAATTTTGCGGTCAATTCTATAGCTCTGACAACGTTCGAAACAACATCCACCACCACCGCCCTCAATATCTTCATAATCATCCCCAAATTTTCCTATAGGTTCGGCATGTGGTATTTCGATTCTGTTGTCTTGATTAGGTTTCACTATTATTCGGTATTTAGGTAAAAAGTGTGGAAATAAACTTATTCTTTTTGCGAACGGTTTGATGAAGAACATTTTCGGTTTTATGAAATTTAAATTTTGTATATTCCCTGGTAACCATGACCAACATTTATATGGTCTTGTGTATGCTCTTGTATTACCTATTAACACGCTCTCAAAGTATGATATTAATTTTACTCTTGATATATGGCCAACGAGTTCTGCATCTGCTCTAATTTCTTGCGTGTCACTAACAGCAAGGCCGTTTAGAAGATTGAACAACACAATAGGAACCATGAAAACGAAAACAATAAAAATTATATGACTTGTCACTGGGAATGTACTAAACTTAATGGAACTAGCATCAAATTCTCCCGTTAACATAACAATAGTTTTAAATAGCGATCGACCTGGATCATCGAAAAAGTCTTCTTCTTCTTCTTCGCCTTTGCCTGTCTTGTTTAAGTCTGGTGCTTTTTGATCCTCTTCATCTTCTTGTCTGAACAAAGTATAAAAGCTTAATGCGAACGCTATTATTAAAATGCAGTACCAAAGTAGAAACTTAAAGAAATTCCATGACACAGTTTTCAGCATTACAATATTCGTTGACAATGTAGGGAATTGACCAATTAACAACACTAATTCCGCAGATGATAGCAGTATTGCAACTGCTGATAATTGCTGTCGAGTAGATTCCTCAGCTGCATCGTAGCAAACTATCCATGTAGTTACAAATATTAGTCCAATCTCCATCCAATTTTCAATACTTTGTAAATATCGTGTTGGTGATACTAATAGTTGGAACAATTCTCGAATTATAAGAAGAATTAATCCAATAATAGCTCCGACATGAGTAATGATGTTTAAGGCTTCAATGGATTCAGATTGTTTCTTATCAGGCACATACCCCAATATTATGTACATAATAAGGCACAACCAAAGGAATGAGTAAAATGTTATATTTGCATAGAAAAGGCAACTTATTCTCTGCCATTTCAAGTACAAGAAGCTGGTGATTACCGGATGTTTCAGAAGTGGACGCAATTCTTCATTTCGTGTCATGTAAAGTAAGGCGTCTGTTTCCGGGGCCAAAATGGAATCATATTCCTTCACGTTGTTGTTAGAATTATCCATTAGTGGTACTTTACACAATTCGTTTTCAAATGAATTGTTTGGATAAACTAGGAAGCTGTATTTCACGTGTATTTCGTAATCATCGTCACTTGGTCGCTCGCCGTTACTCGTAATACATTCGTCCAAATAACTCTCTAATGTCTTTGCGTTAATATCAGCTAGCGGTGGCTCATTAAATTTATTACGCAGTCCTACACAGGCACCATTCCTTAATAACTCCAACACAGTTTCGTTGTCGCCGTTTCGTGCAGCGTAATGTAGAGCTGTGTTATCTTTCAAATCGGGATGGTTCACATTAATATTAATTTTAGGATGCTTAAGCAATAATCTTAAACATTCAGTAAAGTTCACTTTTGGAGTTTGTCCATATGATCTCATCCCTTTTATTGTTATCTGTAAAAGTGATTCTGTGTTTACTGAATCAAATAGACTCGATTCGTTTTCTATGAACATTTTAAGAATTTTGTAATATCCATTCTGACATGCGATAGCAATAGGTCTGTTCGTGTTTGATGAGCTTGTAGCATTTGGATCAGCTCCGAATCTTAACAAAGAACTAACAGCTTTTTCTAAACCTTTTTCTGTAGCCATTTGCAACATTGTATAAGAACCATTATTAGCAGCTAGTGCAGGGCGATGTTCATTTTTATTAGCAACCTTAGTAAAATCCCTTATGAAGGCATCTTCTTCGTGTCTACTTAGATAATTAAATAATTTATCGTTATCGATGATTTCTGTATCAGGCATAGATGCATCAAATCTTGGTTCTAAGTGTGGGAATGCCTCTTTCAAATAGTATCGTGCGGTTTTTCCACGCCTGTCTTTATAAGAATCTAAGTCGACTGGATCCTTCGAATAATCCAATATAAATGTTACAACTCTTTCAAGTCCCTGTTTGGCTGCAGAATATACAGGAGTAATGCCTTTTATGTCAGGAGCGTTAGCATTGCAGCCTGCTTTTAACAGTAATTCAATCATGTCTTCGTATATAGCCAAATCTCTCTCACGGTCGTCATCTAAATCTTCTATTTTCTTAATAGCCAAAAGTAATGCTGTGTTTCCTTTGCTTTTAATGTTTATGTCAATTCTGTCGTCTTCCAATAGAGTTGACAACGCGTCGATATTCCCGTTATCAACGGCAAAATGTATTGGAGCCGCTGAATGGGTTTCATTTATATTGTTAACTTGCACTTCATGTTGTAATAAATGCTTTACGAACTGTATTTTATTTGGTTCGGATACTGCTATTTCGAGACACGTTTTGTAGTCTGGATGTTGATACACATATTCAAGGTCGACGGCTCCATAACTAACAAGCTTCTTGAATGTTGTGATGTCGTTGGTTAGAAGAGCTGTTCTTAATTGCACTTGAGGGTCCGAGCCAAACAAGGAGCTACCGCGGGATATTTTATTGGGCTTCATCTCGTAACTGTCTCGTGTCATGCTTCAAGCTGCATTGGTATCTGAAAAGGGAAAACAATTTTTCTTAAATATACTCCAATTAACTTGTTACAATCAATGAAGTTAATTGGGTGTAGTACTCTAAACTGGTAACGACAATTGTCCAATTTAATTTAATTACCCATTAAACATATGTTGAACTTTTCTAATGTTTAAGCAGTGTTTATTCTTTTATCAAGGTAACTGGAAACGTCTATATCTGTGTTTATTTAATTAAAAACCGATAAATGATTGCACAAACATTCGTGTGAAGCTTTTATGATCAACATCTGGATCTCATTTAGCTCGCTAATCTGTTACCTTGTTAATTAGATAGAAAACGCTTCTCAGACATTCACATAATGTAGCATTAGGCTTAGAGTACAGAAAACATAATACATATAATTATACAATAGATTATTATTTTCCATCATTAATTTATTGAGCGTGCTTATTATAAGCGTTCTGTTTAATTAGTCTTTCGGTACAATACCCTTTGAGGTACTGTTTTGTTACAGTAATGAAAGGGCAATTATACGAAATTTCTCCTAGTGCCATAAAATTAATGCTACGTTCGTGCATGCTCTCGCACAAGAATCACGTAATTTGATCGATTTACGCTCCCTGTAGCGTTGTTCTTGATTGTAAAACCATTAGTGTCTTTAACATTCTCTATAATGAGCCCGGTGTTTACGGTAAAGTTAATAGAGTAACGGGATACATTGTAATTTTTATATTTTATTTCTATACACAATTCGGGGTTTTTCATTATAAAGTAAGATAACATTTATTGTTTAATAGAGCATAAATAAATAAAAGGAAGAAATCATACATCGGGCGGCCGTCTTGCCAAAAAGCGTGTTCTTTCAGACAAGGCCTAGGCTAGGTTTGATAGATTTCTGACAATGATGCAGTTTAACTATAAACAATACATGCAATAAAAAGCGCATGTATAAAAGTAGGTATAACAAAAAAATATATTGGATTTAAGAATCATTACACATACATTATTGAATGATAGTGTTTTTGATTCTGATTTTTATAGCGTTGTATGGGGATTTTGCGTCTCTAAAGCAATTGTTGCTTCTTTAAACGACTTTATCGAGCGTTTAGTTTTGTTATTAGTTTCTTAATTTACATATCAAACACCCGCATATTACTCAAAGTGTATATACAAATACGAACTGATCAATAAACGTGTAAGTAGATATTTGGTTATCGTGATACTCTGACTAAACCTTTAATGGGGTTTGTCTGTCTCTTACATTTAACACATACCTATGGATGTTAATCCTCTAAAGTCCATTTGCTACGCTTGTCGGTCTATGTAGGATAATATTTATCTATGGATTCAGTGTGAATATACTGTGACTAATTCTTACCTTGAGTTTAATATGTATTCCTATACGATTTAAAGTGATTAACATTCTATGTAAATTATAATATTGGTACACTATCTTTATAATTTTTTAGTTTATATGCGATGAGTTCAAAGTCGGGGTAGCTTAGTGGCCAACGCACTCGCGTCTCATCCTAATGACATGGGTTCGAATCCTGGCTAAGAGAGCATGCACGCTTTTGCAGTTTTTTCTGACCTAATAACCAAACCTAAAACCATATAGTAATTATAATATATGCGTATAATAATTACTATGTGCTGACGGTGACAAAAAAACAAAAACATCCAGAAATAACCGATATATGGGTATTAATTAACTATGATTTGGGCATGCGTTGACCGTCGATTTTTCTGAAATGTGGGAGCCCATGGCCCAACAGTTGGATGTTTATGGGTTGCTGTGATATATGAATAATTTTCAAACCTTTGTATGAGATTACTTTTTACGTAATAAATATATTAAAGGACAGCTGGCGCAATTGCTGCCACGACAGGCACTGTGCCTCTGTTTCTAGGTAAAATAATGTTTGTATTACATTCAGGTAGTTAGATTAAAATTGACTCCGTTATATTCATATTTGGAGCACGCTTGCAATTTAAGAATAATATGTCAATGAATAAAGTTCTACGTCTTAACAGTTTTAAGCACGATATTTTATTTGATTTTTGATTTGACGTTTCGACCACTTTTAGTATAGTTCTCTTTAAAATTGCTATTAGATATATTCACTTTGTCATAGCTGAAACAAGACATGAAGACTGTAAATATTAAATCCACGATAAGTAAAAATATTTACGTAAGAACTTGTTGATGGCATCAAGTGTTTGCCCGCGCAAATATTATAAAGCAGGATTAATATGCAAAAGATAATCTCAAGCTATTTTGATAGACCCTTTTACTTTTACAAATTGTTTAAAAAGATATTTTTGTAGTCGGGAACCGCGGTATAATTCGTACGCACAACGAAAATAAATCCAAAAAAAACTAACAAAGGCGTATATACCAAACAATGGTGATGTGCGCCCATCGGAACGCAATGAGATACTCCACATGTTCGAGTGAGCGGTACGAATCGTACAATACCACAATATATTGCTCTTTTCAATACATGCTTTCGTCAGGTCCAAAGATGGGCCATTGTTCTTTACGATAATCACCTGTTCACTATTGCCGGGTTTCTTCCATACATATCTTACTTGGCTTACCTACTACTGTTTAAAATTGACATAAACTTTATACAAGTAATGTCCATTTTTAACCGGTTGTTAAGCTGATATTAGACTGTTCATTTCTGTCTTTCAATTTGGATGGATCAACCAAAGTGTTTCATTTAAACATAAATTTGAATTCTTCAATGTTATTGAATATCGTCGTGCACTTTCAGTTCTATGCCTTTCAACTGCTTTCAACCAAGTTAATTCCATGTGTTTGATCCGGCAAGCATTAGGTAAATGATGGATAGTGCTTAATGTATTGATATCGGACATACTAGTATGGTTGTTAGATTACT
Organism: Dendrolimus kikuchii; assembly: GCA_019925095.2. NCBI lineage: Eukaryota > Metazoa > Arthropoda > Insecta > Lepidoptera > Lasiocampidae > Dendrolimus > Dendrolimus kikuchii. The sequence continues at coordinate 15,585,510 of CM034394.1, forward strand.
TGGTAGATGATAAAGTAGGCCGATCTGTCTCCTCTATGACATATGTTATATACTACTTTTTAATGCGTTTGGATTTACCCAATTTTTATGTAATACCGACTTTTTTGCTAGATTAAACATAATTAGGGACCGGAAAGTACTCGGTCGTCCCTAGTGATTGGTACGGGTTATGTGAAACTTTTAGGAATATTACGATTATTTGAATAGATAAATAGTAATAGTCTTGCCACAAATGCTTCTCAAGTAAGACCGACAAATGACATTGACCAAAACTGCCCCACGGTGCCCAAACTAAACTAAGTAAGGGAGGTATATATAACGCCGCGAATACCCCAATCAAAAATATTTTAATAAATAACATAATTTGCCCTTAAGGGAAATGAAATGTGTTGTGTGCAATATATTGACCTCGGTAAAAATAAATACACCTACAATATACTAGCATTACTTAAGAATATTGAAAAAGATAAGAGTTCCTGTACTAAGAAGTACAAGTAATAATAAGAAGTACAAGTTTACCCTTGGCATTTATCGAATGTTACAATATTATTAAAATTCAAAATGATTCCATGATTTGATATTATACTGACCTTTAGTTCTATTGTTTGTTCCCTGATTGAATTTGACCTGATCTGTTGCTCAAGAACGATTAATATATATATGGTGTTGTGAAATTTAGCACTTTGTATACTCCATCCACTTTGTATATTCTTTAGCGTCATAGTACCTGTTAGGATTTTAACTGATGCGATAGAAGACACAAAATTTTATAGGCGACTTAGTCTTGCCTTTAACACTTAAAATCTGTACAACCCAATGCAGGGTAAAATTAAGTAAAATCAATGAATAGTTCAAAGTTTATAAGTAAACATGTTATTTTTCAACAAGCTTAGAGTTAGCTTTCTTTCGAGTTTATCGTACAAGAATAGAGGTCGTGTTAGCCGCGTTCAGTTCCAATGACGTGGAATCCTGACCGGGAAGCATGCTCCGCTTCGGCGGTATTTTTGACTTAATATGCATACTAAAACAATTACATGCTGGCTGAGATTAGGAAGATGTGTGAAACCCGTCAATCGGACTTTTATAAGCATGAAGAATCGGCCGTTCTTTTCGCTAAAAATGAGAAGAGCTGAGATCAGCATATTACACACGAAAGTAATAAGTACTGCAGATGTGAGGTGTCAGTATTTAAACAGCACTCGGACCTTGTCAGTCAGTGTAAGTAATTCCTTATTCATATTTATCTATCAGTTACCGTCATCGGAATAATTTGCATGTCGATTGTATGTACAATACATATGTAACGTGTTAGATCTTCAGATTCATGTTATACAAAAGTACAATATATTGTTCGCACTGAAAATTTTATTTAAATATTGAACCATGACGTAAGTTCCGCTTTTTGAATACTGGCTATTTCTGTACAATGCATACATTTTAGAATTTTCTTATCTGTTATGTGTCTAACTTTGAATACAACAATACCAGTCCTTTATACCACTGTTGGACTTTGCATCTACAGTTCAGGGGCCTAATTCTGCTATTTCAATATCTTGGCGTTGCAAACATTCAAAGTACGATTCCTTTGCGCCAGCCTCAAAAATTCCTATTCTAATAAATCTTTGTGGATTTAGTACAATACCTTCTTAATATCGTCGCGGCGGAATAATAGTAGCAAAAAAATTGTATTACCATCAGCAGAAATCGCGTTAGCCGAAATGAATATTGAAAAACCAAAATTTTAAACAATTATTTCGTGAATTTTCGTCTATAAGTATTTATAGTATCATGGGCACGCCATTGGAATTAGCAGAATACCGAAATCAGGCAAACCTACGATTGAGACGACGATGTCCTGCAATTTTGAGACGATATTAATAACAGAATTGGGCCTCAGGGGAACGGACCATATACAACATGTACCCACCCAATAGTCTTATCCAAAACGTATTAATGTATTTCACATAAATATATAAATCTCGACCATCATGTACGTCTATATCGAAATGCAAGTCTTCTAAAGACGTTGAGGTATGCTATTGAGACCGGCCACAGTGGTACGAGGCGGACGACCGCGAGCGCCACACATTCTTGTACAATTGGCTACTTGACAGTCAAATAAACAGAGATACTGTTTATAGACATATCAAACATCACAGCTTCTTTAACTTTGTATGGAATAGTATGAATGTACTTCGTTATGACGTCACAATTTAAATTCTAATACGCGGCGCAGTCGCGGGACAAACTCTTTTTAAACATAATCATAGCACACACCGATAAAAATGTATTTATGGTTGGATATTTTAGTTTTGTTGACTGATGTTTATCGAAAATATTAAGAAATTTTTGACCACAATTTGTCGCATACGTATTAGTTATTGAGCTTCTCCTGTGGTTAATTAATTTTATTACTGTTTACTCCATTTTGTACGAGACTTTACATTATGAATTATAAAGACACTCGTCTAGATCTAATAGGCCCTTTACGTGAAAATATAGATTTACTTTACTAAACTTAACGTAATTTAACAGTATAAAGATACGAATACACTCATAAACCTACACCACAAACATTCCACATTGCCCTTACCGTGCTTAGTTAGTAGAAGTAATAATACGAGCTTTACTTTTTAAAGTAATCTGTTCTCGAATTAGTCATTTCCGTTGTTTCTCAATAATAATATATTTTTAGTTATACGTTTTATCGGCGCGCTACCGTTGTTGGGTGCTTCGGTCTAATTGCCGGACACGCCTGTTGCTTTTGTGGTGGAACTTTTTTCAAACTTTGACCATATCGTAAGTACGTCTCGCTTGGAGATTATATTTTCTCAGGGATTTAAAATGCAAACTGAAATCTATCAGGTTATCGCAGGGAGTCCATACTATTATCGGAAGTATCTTCGGTTCCCGAGACTGACATTGCGATGGAACACCGGAGTGGTTTAGTTGTTAAGTCCGAGCATGACATCGGGAGTCGAACGCAACCTTTATGACCCTGGACAGTAGGGTGCCCATGACGGATTACATCTCGTTAAAAAAAGAGAGTCCGTACATGTAAATGTGTATATGACTTTGTATGTTTGTTCCTTAATCACGGCTATGGAAATGGATTGATAAATATACAATAATGTTTAGATCGTTGGGCTTACAGTTTATTTTGAGTCTGGATTGTTAATGTCTAATGTTATGTGTAAGGGTTTCATAATGTTTTATTTAATTTTATTATTTTTTTAATTTATTAAAGTGTTTCCTTAAGCATAATGCAGGAATGCACATACGTGTGTGCGACCGCGGCTAAGAATGTGCATACTATACATTAAAGCAGTAACTTGACCACCTTGAACACTGGTGCATAAACTTATAACAAGACGATTCATTTGTAGGTTTACCGTTTGTAATATCTATTTATAAGACATAAGAAATGATAATATCTACTTCAGGTTACCAAATAAATAATATTATATTTAAAAATCATATTATTTTAACCGTAATGCCCTTAAGCGAAACATACACAAACATAACTGCATCGTGAACTACTTAATTAAATAGATAAGCAAGTACTTAAGAAAAATATAATTTGCGTTAATACCTACATACGTGGTGATATGTTGATGACTAAATTGATAAATAACGTAATTTTTTTGCCAAAAACTTGTTTTCGTGCAATATTGCGAAGCGGTCATCTCTGTGACGGCAATTCGAGCGTTCATGAATTTTAATGATGTTAGTTAAAAGGGGGACGCCTTTAGGAAGGATGAAATAATACTAAAATAATTAAAGATATGTAACATGAAATAATGAACGATCATGTAAATAGTTAGATTCGACTCACCGATAGCTCGTTGATATTTTTATTTTTGAAGAGAGTGAAATGCAGTATCGTATGGACGGTGGCGCCACTCGTAGACGTGTTGAATTGTCGATTTGATTGACACTCACGAATTTGCAGTGACGTTTTAGACGAGCATTTTCGAATCGCGGGAATTTAAATACAAGCGTTTAATAGCAAACCCTACATTTCCCCCCACCGAAATCCGCAAGGATTTCCCAGTTACGATACCAAACTTGATTAGAAATATTCGATAAACATATAAAAAATAGAGTGTTTAAGAGTAATGTTAGTAGTGGACTGTATAAGATAATACTATAGATTAAATTGAATATAATAGATTAAGAATATATAGATTAACTTTAAATATTAGTTAAATATAAAGTCGTTGAATAAATTAAATTGATGTAAATGATTGATTATTCCTGATCTAATGGAAGAGGACTAAGTTTAGTTACAGGCCGAGTGAATTCGCTGTTAGCAGTACGCACACTCACCACTCGAACAACGCCGTCAGGGCCAGGGTGCAATTTGCTAACTCTGGCTAGGCTCCACTTAAGTGGCGGAGCGTCAGTGTTTATAAGAACAAGATCACCTAGTCCAAGATTGCGACAGTTGATCGACCACTTTTGACGCTGCTGTAAAGTATGTAAGTAATCTTGTCTCCAGAGCTTCCAAAAACGTTGTGAAATTTGTTGGACTGCTTGCCAACGATTCAGTCTCGAGCTAGATATGTCCTGAAGATCATATTCCGGTACAGATAGAAGTTCCCTGTTTATAAGGAAGTGAGATGGAGTTAGAACTCCGAACTCATTTGGATCACTCGATAATGCACAGAGTGGCCTAGAATTGAGTACAGCTTCTATACGTGCGAATAACGTACTGAGTTCTTCAAATGACAATGCTCTCGACCCGATTGTACGTTTCAAGTGCAGCTTGGCTGATTTGATAACAGCCTCGTACAGTCCGCCAAAATGACTTCCTGTAGGAGGATTATATTTCCAATGTATTTTGCGGAATACGAATCCTTTTGATATATTGTCTGAATTGTTATTCAGAAATTCAGTCACTTCATGGAGCTGTTTTCCAGCAGAAACGAAATTTGTGCCATTATCAGACACAACTGAATGGCAAAGGCCTCGTCTAGCAGTAAAACGATCAAAACAAGCGAAAAAGCACTCTGCACTTAGCGAAGACAAGACTTCCAAATGGACTGCTCGCGTTGCACAACATACAAATACACACAAATAAGATTTGTATATGTGAGCATTCTTACGAGTGGACTCTTTCGTGTTAAATGGTCCGCCTATGTCAATTCCAATAGTGTGGAAAACATGAATATCTTGAGACCGATATCTAGGTAGTTCACCCATGATAGGTTGTCGATTTGTAGGAGACACCTTGAAACATGGAATGCATTTTGAAGTGCGTGAACGAATAGTACTTCGCGCTGAGACTATCCAATATTTTTGAGATAATATACTTTGCAGAGTTCTAGGACCTACATGCAAATGAAGTTTATGATAATAATCGATTAGAATATGCGTGAAATTACATTTTTTAGGAAGCAGAAGTGGGTGTTTCCTATCAAATGTCAAATCCGATTGTGAAAGTCGACCCCCCACCCTGAGGAAACAATCCGAATCCATAAAGGGGTTGAGTTTTTGCAAGGAATTACTGCATCGACCAGTTTTTGATAATGACACAATATCTGTTGAGAAATGATGTTTTTGAACAGATTTTACAATAATGTCGTGAGCTTTCCTCGTGTCGGCTACCGCAAGAGATCTGCGATTTGGAGCAGCTGTCCTACAATTATGTATAAATTGATAGCACCTAGCCAAAACGTTAATAAGTTTATTGTAACTTGAGTATTTCTCAGTAAGATCATACACTGGATCAGATATTACAGTGTCTGAAGCGAGAAGTGTTGATTTTATAGACTTTTGTTCAGGAGGATTGTAGTCTCGAAAATCCTCAACAGTTTTGATTGGCCAATCTGGCTGTTTAAGACATAGCCATTCAGGTCCGTTAAACCATTCTTGCATCGTCAGCAACGCTGCAGGAGAAGCGCCACGCGAGCATATATCCGCTGGATTTGAGACGCCACTCACGTGGTACCAACACTCTCTATCTACAGTCTCAAGAATTTTGGACACTCTAGTTGAAACAAATGTTTTTAGAGTATGGGTAGGAGTGTTAAGCCAGGCTAAGACCACTGAAGAATCAGTAAACAAAAGAGTTTGATCAATTACTAATCTAGGCTGTAAGACAGATTTTACATAGTTTACAAGTTTTGCTAACAGATGAGCAGCCATGAGTTCCAAACGAGGAATGGTAACAGTTTTTAGAGGAGCCACTTTCGATTTGGCTATAACCAGACTGACTTTTGATGCACCAACTGCGTCTTTAGTCCGGAGATACACAACTGCTGCGTAACCGCGGCTAGATGCGTCACAAAATCCTAGAATTTGAGTATAGGTGTGACACTTTACTTTAATATGTCGATCATGGTTTATATTTGACAGAAGTGGAAGTTCTTCGATAAAATTCTTCCACTGAACTTCAAGTTCAACAGGTAGGTGCTGGTCCCAATCCAGTTGCTGGGCCCAAAGTACCTGCATAAAACATTTAGCAAAAAATGTGCACGGAGCCACAAAGCCCAGGGGATCGAACAAGCGTCCTATTTGAGAAAGAACAGTTCGCTTAGTAATAACAGGATTAGGTGGAGCTGTGGAAAATGAAAATGCATCCGCAGCTGGCAACCATTGTAATCCGAGAATTTTTATAGAAGTATTTTTGTCGTCATCGAAAGCAAGTGGTGTTTCTCGATAACTTTCGTTAAGATCTGCAAGCACTTCAGGTTCATTGCTCGACCATTTGCGTAATACGAAGCCCCCTTTTTCAAGTAACGCCATGAGGTCTCTTCGAACTGCAATAGCTTCTTCCTTTGTGCTTACAGACCATAACAAGTCATCCATAAAAAATGCTGTCTTCAGGATTTCTGCCGCCTTTGGATATTTGCTGGCTTCATCTTCCGCTAGAGTGTGCAATACTTTGATGGCTAGATATGGGCTACTAGCGACACCATAAGTCACAGTGTTTAATTCGAATACTTGAATTGGTTGACTCCGATCATACCGCCATAGAATGTGTTGATATGGTCGTTGGACTTTGTCAATCCAGATCGCTCTGTACATTTTACAAATGTCAGCAGAGATGCATATTTCGTGCAAGCGAAAATTAATAAGCAGTTGATTAATATCAGCTTGCAACTTAGGACCCGGTAGTAACACCGAATTCAGCGATAAACCATTTGACGTCTTCCCAGATGCGTCAAATACAACACGATGAGAAGTGGTAGTACTTGTCGGTTTGATGATGCAGAAATGCGGGATGATGTATTTCGAATCCACGTTCCGAATATCTCCCAGACAAGTCATGTGACCAAGGTCTTCATATTCGTGCATGAACTTATGGTACTGAGCTTTGAGATCAAGTTCTCTTTCTAATTTCGATTCAATATTGATAAGTCTGCGAATTGCCATTTGACTTGAATCACCAAGCTCGACTGGTGCTCGAAATGGATATTTGACAACATATCGACCCGTGTCGTCACGCCAGTGATCCTTGAAAAACATTTCTTCGGCTAATACATCTTCTGGGTTACGCGGTGGCTCAGAAGGTACGTTTTCAGTTTCCCAAAAAGAATGCATAATCTGGTCCAAGTTCGTATTTAATGCACAAAAGGATACATCTCTATCCCCATTAGCTGTAGCATCGATTCCGTTAACAAGGTTATGGAGTTCTGTCTGACCTGTCATTACGTAACCAAAGATTGAGCTCATTGCGACTGGTAAACCTGCGACACGCGGAAGAATCTTGTTTCCATCGTAGATGTACGGAAACAAGTCACCGGCTAACAATAAGTCAAGAGGAGCGGGCTTGTAAAAGTCGGGGTCAGCCAACGTAAGACCTTGGAACTCAAGTAAGACTTTGTTAGACAAAGGCATCGTAGGTATGTTACCAGCAATGTTAGTAACAATGACTGCGTCAGTGGACAAGATAGGACCGGCAATATGACGAGGCTTGACTTGACAAGTTGTCAAACCGAAATCTTGAACCCTATTTCCACCGAGACCAATGGGTTCAAAACTACATTTGCGTGATTTTAACCCTAACCTTTTCGCACAGTCTTGAGTTATGTAGCTCGACATAGCGCCGCTGTCAATTATAGCACGCACAGCATGGTACTGGCCCCAACTATCCGCAACGTGTACAATTGCGGTGCCGAGTAACACTGTCGAATTTGCGGAACACGTTAACGCAATAGCATTACAATTCGAGTTTCCAGAAGAATCTATGTGTAATGTATGATGATGCTTATTTTTGCAAATTGAGCAAAGGAACTTGGACGGACAAGCGTCAATAGAATGAGCACGCAAGCAATTTTCGCATAACTTTAATTCTTTAATTTTATTGAGACGCTGCGCAGGCGTCAGATTGTTATATTCTAAACATCGATAAATAGAATGTGTTCCTTTACAATACAAACACTCCATGGATTTCGTTGACAAACAAGGTTGGTTTGTATTGACGGCAGCTGACGACAAAGACGGTCGCTGCATATTTGAAAAATTGTTCGATTTTTTAGAAACAGAAGGATTCACCTTATTTTGTCCACGAGTGTACGTTACACTTTTAGTACTAGTGGAATTAGTAGTACACTGCGACATTTCAAGGACCCGTACATGTTTTTCGATAAATTGTATTAGTTCATCAAAATCAGGCAATTCATTTTGCCCAAAACAACGCTCAAACTCACGCCTGGTGCGTGGATCAAGGTTACGTAACGCGATATAAAATAAAATAAATGAAGATAAGTCAGTAATTTTCAAACTTTTAAGTGCCCTAATGTTTTCTTGAAATGTTTGTAAAAAATCATTAAGTCCCGACACTGACTCCTGTACTAAAGGCTTAAAATTAAATATTTTATCAAGATAATTAGTCGCCAACGCTCGTTTGTTCTCATAACGCTTAACTAAGGAGTCCCAAACGATGTGGTAATTGTCAGATGTAACAGGCATAGACTTAACAATCGTTTGCGCAGGCCCGCTAACAGCCGACAATAAATAATAAAACTTTTCGATATCTGCGATATGTGTGTTATTATGTATTAAGCTAGTAAACGTATCTCGAAAGGTAGGCCAGTTTTCGAGCTTACTATCAAAAGGAAAAATCTCCAACTTAGGTAACCTAGGTTTTACAAAAACATCAGGTTTAGAAATATTACTTAGGTTTTGTTGAGATTCATTTGAACTTTTGTTTAAACCTTCCCACACAGAACGTATATGATAATAAATTTCATCAAAGTTTTCTATTTCTCTGTATGACGGTTGATATTCAGAACAAAACTTCTTTTTAATTATTGCACAACTATGTACACTTTGTTCAAACTTATCCCGCAAGCTAGAAAGATCACCGTAACGAACATTAAACTCGTTTAATAACTCGGGTTTTTTGTGAACATTTTTGGAAACTTCAAACAGATTTTGTAATCTCATAAAACACATTTCCTTAGTGGTTATATGTGGTTGTAACAACCTATCGCATTCATCCTGGAGTTTCGCATCAGATTTCGACATTTTTAAATAAGGTAATTAATGTATTTTACACAAATAAATACAATCGATCGGCGTTGAACGATTGCAACGTAACGTATATGCGGGTGGATACAAAAAATATTTTTAAGTTGAAATACACGTAAAATAAGATTAAATATATATACGAATATATGTTTAAAACATAGAATTAGACTCGTATACAATGTAATTAATGAGTAATTAGTGTATTTGAAAGAATAAATGTAATAAATATGGAGTGCAAGCTAACTACTTGCACTCGGCAATATAAGATTTATACCAATATAAATACGTGTTAAATATGCGTATTGATTTCGTAACTGGATAAATCCCGGCCGAATGACCAATATGTTCGATTGAAAGTTTGATATTTTGAAAAATGCGCTTGTAAATAGTTAGATTCGACTCACCGATAGCTCGTTGATATTTTTATTTTTGAAGAGAGTGAAATGCAGTATCGTATGGACGGTGGCGCCACTCGTAGACGTGTTGAATTGTCGATTTGATTGACACTCACGAATTTGCAGTGACGTTTTAGACGAGCATTTTCGAATCGCGGGAATTTAAATACAAGCGTTTAATAGCAAACCCTACACATATACTATATATGATTTGTAACATTTGGAAAAGCATTGACAGGTTACGCGCGGAATGAGGAATAAGTTTCCATTGAAAAACGTAGTCGTCACTAAAGCTAGTATTTTTTTGTATTAAGTATTATAAGTATAGTCAAATAGTTTTGAAAAGAAAAAAACTATTTTTTTACCTATGTACACCTTTTCTTAACGTTGTATCGATGTTTTAAAAAGAAGAAACAGCAAATAAATTCTGTAGAATTATGTCTATATGTATTCTGTGCATTTTGAATTTTCCTAATTTTGATCTCTACGTAAGATCCCCGTTAATTATTTGAATTGTTTTCGAGAATTAATAAAGCAGCAGTTAATACAACGCAATAAAAAATATTGAGTACACCTGCTGCAATGTAAAGTTTAGAATTATACGTACGTGAATAATTTTGTACGGCATAGGGATAATCTTGCGTACCATACTTACGATGCATCCGAGATATGTATAAGGCCAAAATACATAAAGAGAGTTGGTACTAAGAGTAAAGTGACCACATATCCGGCACTTGACCAACTAATAGTAAAAAGCCTTCCGTTCCGCACACGATATTTCAATTTCTACGCCTGCGTCTCGAAGCACGAACGCATCGGCACTTTTTTGTCAACTTTGTGCTTAATTTGCTTCGGCCCCAAAACGCGTGCCTTTCTTTTCATAACACTTTCTTCCCTGGAAAACTAACAGCACGTATTCGTTAAGTTTATCTAACATACTTAGAGATATAGAAAAGGTTGTTATGCATCGGTGTGCAACGTTTTAATTGACTACAATTTTATTGAATCGCTCATATTTTTTTGCGTTTGAATTTCGGTGTAGTTTTAATGTCTCATTTTTAACATTTTAAAAAGTTTGTTGTATAATTTGATGTAAATTTTTATTTAATCTAATTTATTTAGGGGTTTTTAGGTTTTTAGTGACGTAGTCATCACGGCGGCCCTGTCATTCCCTAATCATGCAATATGAATCTATATACCATGGAAGGATAGTATTTTTTCTACATAATACTGTTAAAAGTGCAAGTGACTTAGTTTAGAGTTTGTTGCTTCTGAGTTGTGGAAATAAACCCATTATCATGAAATTTGTATTTTCGGTAATGAGGATGAATGTATCATAATTTTATCCCGATAAATGTGAGTGTTTATGGGATACGATCTAAAGTTCATGCGTGTAAAACTGAATCAATGTATGTACTTTATCTAATAAATCTGTATCTAATAAAAAATTAGTATAAAAAACCTTCTAATATGATCTGATTTGTATATTTTGGTGTACTTTCAGTAATCGGATGACATTGTAAGGGAACAAATTATACATTGTATCTCGGGAAATGGGATATTCTTCATCAAAACAGCGTGAAAGCTACATGATTATATATGTAATAGGGTTGTTAGCTTGTTCACTGTTAGGCTTGTATATAATCTAAAAAAGTTTGGCAATTAAGGTAATCATTAGTACAATCTTAATAGCTCTTCTTATTTTTTATGGCGTCTAGCCCTATATTTTGCGATATGGATCAAACGAGTACTAGCTTTGTGGCAAAGTTCAAAGTTCATACATTTTAAGCGACATACGTTAGTATTATTAGTCTTTATGACATGAAAGAACACTACTAAATACTTAAGAGTATCTATTTTGTTTTGCCAGAGCAGTCCACTCGAATGGCTCAAGTTGTGATTAAATGTTTTTGCAGAGATCAGTGTTACTTTTGTACTTGGGCGGCCATCTTAACACTTTCCGCCTATTAAGCACGTTGCATGCTGTAAGATTTCTTGGTTGTCTACCTTTTTATTTTGCATTCTTTAGATAGTTGAGTTCAGCTTTCGCCTAGTCAGATTTCTCGAAGTAAATTCTTTTTCATTTAATAGTTTAATTTTGATTTGAATTTCGATGGCTTTACCGGTTCCAAATATTATATACTTTATGCATGCATTTTTAAATTATGTATATGATATTCTTGTTATGTAAATGTGATATATTTATAAATATGTTTGACCCCATCACACGCGCGAGCCACGGCAATTTAATTTTAATATATTTTATACATAATCATTTATGTATAATCATAATTTGTTACATGCTGTATATATTTTTTAATTATGAGCAACAATTACACAGATATAGCTAATCGCTCTAAGGTTCCGCAACCATTTTGGTATAAACAGAACCCTTATTAATTCGTCACATCTTTTCGTCTAGATACTTACGTGACAGCTATTTTTTTCGAATATTATTGGCATTATCTTACACATAGGTATGACCCTTGAAAGAAAGATATGTACATTCTATAAATTGCTATATATAATATAAAATCGTGTACTGATATCGCAAAGAAAGCTAGATATTAGGATGGATGTAATTGAGGAAAGGAAAAGTTTTGTTATGTTTGCTTTTCTGTTTAAGTCAATAGTTAAGGAGATATTCTGAATTTATTGAAAAAGATACGTTTGTATTTTTTTTAATTATGGGATATATTTCGTTTCGCAATTTTTATGTTCCCATAGTCCAGTGTCAGAAACATTGAATACATCTCGACTACGGAACCCTTCACTGAATCTGGACCGACAAGCCCTTGACCATTTTTTTATTTCCCATAACCTATGGCTTCGTCCACATCTATATTATGTATTGGATTCGATGCTCGTATTGTATTCGAGCTAAAGACTAAACGACCTTTATCTCTAGGTAATTGAAAATATGGTGGAGTAGTTTTTCGTCCAAACTTGTCAAACTGTGCTAATATAGATACACTACAATGGTATATTTAGTTTAAAATTTTATTTTAGATATACATACATATATACATAACTTCACGCCAGTTCCCTTGCGGGGTAGGCACGAACAACAGAGCGCCATTTAGGCCCATTCTTACACACCTCACTTGCTTCTTTGACATTCATAACTCTTGTCATGCACACTCGTCTGTTCTTAAGGCTCCTGACATCACCCTCCGCTAGTACACGATCAATTTGATCATGGAAGGTGTGTCGTGGCCTTCCACGACTTCTGCATCCATCCACTTTTGCATTGTATATCTGTTTAGTCATTCTTTCATCATGCATTCTTTCCACATGCCCGAACCACCGGAGCATTCCTTTCCTTACCTTCACCCCGACACTCTCTTTCAGACCAACTCTCTTTCTTACTTCGGTATTACGAACGCGGTCCGCGAGCGTCACTCCGCAGATTTTGCGCAGTGCTCGCATCTCAACCGCGTTTACTCTACTTTCATGCTCTCTCCTCCATACCCAACTCTCGCTTCCATACGTGAGCGTAGGTACCAGCACCGCGTTGTGTATGGCGAGCTGGGCCTTCTGGCTGAGGTTCTTAGCGCCTAGATATATTTTAGATATCTCGTATTTATATACATATAGCCAGGTGGTAGGGCATTTGCCCGACTGGATGGCTACCACCCCTGGTCTAGAACATGCCGCCATAACAACTTTGAGTTGTGTTCCGGCATTAGTGACCAGGTTCCAGATTCACTTAAGAGAGCAGCAGCGCATTTGTAGCACCTTTGGTGTTGCAAATGTCCATAGGCGATGGTAACCGCTTTCCATCCAGTGGGCCGTCTGCCTGTCTGCTGAACTCCTGCAATAAAAAAATTAAAAAAATCATATATCGAATAGGCGCAAACACTCCATAAAATGGTGAGTTCTAACCAGGTCGAATGTCATAGCGATAAATATATAAGACTTTACCGTTCCTATCTGTTATGGAAGTTAATTAATAATTTAATTCAAAGGACCAGTGCAGGCAATTGAATTGACCGGGGTCTCTATATGGTGCGACATTACTGGGCCATGTGGGTGAGTCGGCAGCGGCATTAGTCAACGGTTGCATCGTCAATATTTAAATGACCTGTCAAGTCGGACTTAGGCAGCGTTGCAAACAAACATTTAGGTCATCATTATTTGGGAGGTCCGTTAATAAACCTTGTTTACTGTTCAATTTATCATATTCTATCTAGATTTCTATAGGAATCTGTAAGCGTCGAATTTGTAAATTTAAATTTGAAAAGGATACTACTTAGGTTTAGGTACAGTAGAGTAATTGGAATCGGTAGGTATATTTGTCTCAAGGAAATTATGAGAGAGAGAGAGATAACACTTTATTGCACACCAAAATATACAATTACAAAAAGAGACCAGATTTACAATATTTTTCTAGGCAATACAATAGGCGGACTTATCGCTCCAAGCGATCTTTTCCAGGCAACCTAAATCAAAAACAAATTTGAATCAGCCGATATAGGTGGTGCAGAAAAAAGGCAATAGATACATAAATACTCGAACTAATTTAACAAATAAATATACATATACATACATATATACATAGTCATAAATATACACGTGTACAATAATATATCTCAAAATACATAAGTTATTATAATAAATGTATTAGCATGATTATATTATGGTAATCAGACATAGCTATTTATGGACAAATAGTGTTTTTTGAGTACATTTCTAAATGTTGGTAAGAATTTGGCCTCTCTGACAGTAAGAGGCAGCATATTCCAAAGTTTGACAGCCTTAAAACAATTACCATAATAGGATGAAGTGTGTGCAGGTGTCATAAGTTTTCGATACGTATCGATGTATGAATATTGAAATTTAATCAAATCCCTAAGGGGAATGATCTATTCACAGTAGACGTTAAAATAACATGTTATAGGGTGACTTCTTAACTAAAAAGTAAGTCATTCGAGAATCACTTTTAGGGAAATTACACATTTTTGTTATTTTAATATCTTTTGTGAATTGATAATTGCTCTTAGAAGTTTGATCAAATCTTAATCATCGATGTAAGTTTGTTACAAGTTACAATTAAATGTGTTTGTTGTACGATTTACTGTTATTATTCCTAAAATATTAATATAATTTACATACATACATACATACATAACTTCACGCCAGTTCCCTTGCGGGGTAGGCACGAACAACAGAGTGCCATTTAGGCTTATTCTTACACACCTCACTTGCCTCTTTGACATTCATAACTCTTGTCATGCAAGCTCGTCTGTTCTTAAGGCTCCTGACATCACCTTCTGCTAGTACACGATCAATTTGATCATGGAAGGTGTGCCGTGGCCTTCCACGACTTCTGCATCCATCCACTTTTGCATTGTATATCTATTTAGTCATTCTTTCATCATGCATTCTTTCCACAATAATTCCAATATAATTTATTACCATTAAAAGCCATATCTTTGCTATAATAATAGTGTTTTGAGCAAACCCTTGCTTGTTTTCGTATTCGTAACGTGAATTGTTTCTTACAAAGGTTTCTTTGAAGATTGTTTATGTGACAAAATAAGCAAATAAAAAGCTTTAGTAAACATTGCTAACTTTACGCTAAAATAGGAGAAGCGTTGGAACAAACAATATTGTGTTACGGATAATTATAGTGATCTTTATCAATATAAAACCACGGTATTCGTCACACGTAACCACCCGAAATCCTTCCACGCGTAATCAACGATTGCGTATTACAAACATTGACCACTGTCGGTCGATTAAATACTAAGTTAAATGGCGTGAGAACAAATACTTGCTCCATATTGTCGTAGACAAATTAATGACTTCCCAATGAGGGCGGCTGACTTGCAAGGTTAGCTCTATAGCTAGGGTTACGGATTCACGGTGGTGACGTAATCAATTTTCCCATCAGTCTTAAATATGGTTTAAGAAGTTTCTTGACTTTATAAAATGATATGTGAAAGTAAGTTTGGTTGTATGGTTAATGCTTTTTCAAGTGAAAAGGAAGTAACAGATTCTCGTGAAATTTTACCTAAATGTAGATATATGTAGTTACTTTCTACAATGGTGCTAAACATAGGTGCTTTTTATCTTCGAATGATGGATAATAACTGCTGAATGGGGATCCGAATTTTACAGGTCCGAAGCTATATGAAATACTCTTACTAATCATATTCAAGACTTGCCATAATTCAATTTTTTATAACAAATTACAGAATGAATGAAGTATTTGGATGAAAGCATTTAAATATTGTTGTGTGGAAAATGTCTACGTACTTCAATTGTTCATATGAGTTTAGGCACAGACACACCAATACTCCGTAGTCTTATGAATCAATTAGTCATCAGATTGATGTACCTATTACTAATAGAAACAGTCTTAAATTTTCACTGTTTGTATACAGAAAATAGATATTAATCTATCTATTTACGGTTTGAAATTCGTGGCTATGAACAGCCTAACCAGTTTCATAAAGGTTGCTTGACCACGGACGCGCACTTGCATAATCTATGCATTTGCAATTTTATAACGGCATTGTTTGTTTTAAAATATCTATAACAAAGTGCTTATGCTGCATACCTTTCGATTTTGCAACACTCGTTTTATTATGCATAATATTATTAAAGTATCTGAAATTCGTCTTTCAACAACGCCGTAACGACGTAATGTAGCGTAAGCATCAATCAAATAATTCATGAATTTAGAAAAGCGCTAGTTATTCAATCAGAATAAAAATCATAATCATCTTTGATAATTAAATTCTTACATTAAAATCCGAATGTAATACGGTTATAACATTTAATAGTGAACTATAACCGGATATGCCTTGGTCTGGTCCAATAACACCACTTGTGGTGGCGGCATACATACGTTTGCCACTTTATCAATTACTGTCGTCCTGATATAACTTCCTGTGGCTTGTACTCATGTAAAACACAGATACAACCCACATGTCCTGCTGCATCATAATAATGATGACGTCATCCCCTGCCGACCTTGTCCCAGGGCTATACTGTCAAACATATGAGTCTGTTTTCAATGTTACGACCCACATAGTTTGGAATAAAAGAACCAAAAGTTGACAAATTAATTTGAACTTATGATATGCGGTTGCATATCCTATCAGACAGGAAAGTTAACCTTTCCAGATTCGATCGTTAGTTGTTTTTATTTATTACCATCAATCGTTTGGACAAGGTTCCAGGTATTAATTTTACCTGGCTTATATAAAATTGTAAAAATCAAATGAATCATCGATAGCGACAGTTTTTGTATGTTTTATTGGTATTACGATGTTCTGATCTCTTCAATTATTTCGTTATGCATAGATGGGACACATTTATTCAAAACAGCATTACCTAAGAATTAATATTATCCTGGGATAAAAATGTATTTTTAAAATACAAAGTTTAGATTCGATACCTTTCGACGTATTCGTCATTAGATATCATTAATAAGTTCGAATTACTAGCCTTATTCATTGAAATTTCACTCATTTTTATAAAATGATGTTTTTAAAATTGATTTTTTGGGATATACGGAACAAGAATATAACAAACCCACCTGAACAGAAATTTCACTGATTTTTTTTCGCACTGCGTTCACAAGCACTTCACTGATATTGGGAGATGGTATTGGCTGTTGTTAGCATTGCGGCAGTACGGCCGCGCCATTCGGGTTTGCGCACAGAATGAGGCGGTGCGCTCGCGCATTGGTGTGGGAGGCGAGACAACGCTGATCCTGCAATACTGTGTACTGACCAAACGCAATTACATACAACACAAACCTTCGCTGTAGTAGACATTAATTAATATGAGTGTTGAGATATCTAAGCACGTCTCGTTGACTCATTCGTCTGCAAATGTAAAATGATGGGCAAGCGACTTTCCGAGTCTGGCATAGTGTAATACTCTTGATGTGAAAACATATTCCCATAAATAAGGTATTTGTTCGCTTCGATGATCAGAGTATTGTATTAATTGTTACTTTCGCATAAACCCCGATCATTAGATACGAGCCGAAATTCGCAATGCTATATTGGCTTATTTAACGAATGTTTTGAAAAAGCCTTTTATATTATTGCGCCTCAATTGAACATATAAAATAATTATTTGCTGATTTAGGTTCAGTGACATGTGCAACAAAAGGTTTCGACCGACCGAGATTATAGTACATTGTGTACACACTTTGATCGTAATGATATTGGTTTCTTGCGATTTAAGAAAACAATATTAATTGCAATATCCCAAGGTGCCGTTTATCAGCCATATTGGAGCACTTTTTTCTGAGTATAGCCTTAAAGTTTTTGCTGTGGGCGGAGCGGGTTTGCGATAATTTGTAGGCGTTGCTTCTCGCTCTCTGTTCACGTCACAAGGCTGCATTAGTCACTGCTTGGTTTTAGCACCATTCAGACTAACTCCATTATGTAAACAATAGAGGCTTTAAATGTTTTAAGGCGTCGAGGTTTATTTAGTTAGTAGTTAGGCACACACTTGCTTACATTGTTGCCACTACATTGGACGTAGCGATAAGGAATCGCTATTTAAGCACGGGCACAGCCGAAGTTATGAATAACCCAGGATTATCGCATTAACAGAAGCTTAATAGAGCTTAACTATGTGATCATAGATATTTGTTTTTATTAACAAATATGAGCAATACATAGTTATAAGGACACAGCTTGAGTAATAAATTTTAGATGTCTGATAGGAGAAATACATAAATGCTAGGATGTTCTTGCTGTTGCGCACACGAAAATTTGTTTTTCATTTCTCATATTCGTTGCTTGATCCCAGGGATGAGGACAGCACTTTTAGCCTCTGGGAAAACGATTCTCCCTGCTGTAAAAAAATGACAAAACTATGTGAACCATAGATAATATATGTGACTCATGTCCTAACTTTTATTACAGTCACTGTGAAATCGAGAAGAACAGACGAGCTTGCATGACAAGAGTTATGAATGTCAAAGAGGCAAGTGAGGTGTGTAAGAATAGGCTTAAATGGCACTCTGTTGTTCGTGCCTACCCCGCAAGGGAACTGGCGTGAAGTTATGTATGTATGTATGTACTGTGAAATCGCCGCATATATTTTAATAAACATATTTCAACAATTTTGTGAAATCATGTTATACTTATAAATTACTTTTCACTAAATTATTATTTAATTTACATAAATTTGAGCTAAATAATTTATATCATCAGTGACAAAAAAGTACTGGCTGGTAGTATGCTACAGAAAAAGAAATTTACTTAACGTTTCGTATCTCATGATTCTGATCTGAGTCTGATGAACTCATTTAATACGTCGCGAATTAAATTAGTTCATCAGATTTAGATATAGATTTAACACCTGATTTCGATAGAGAAGTAGTTGTTTGTTTAATTTATCATTTTTTATTCAGTTTCCTCATATTCGAAATGAAAAACACAGTGTTAACCTCAGGTTAGGCCTATTTAGGCACTCGAACTATTAGCACCTTCGCTACGCTCGTGTGCCAAATCGTCTCGTGTCTAAATAGGTCACTTTCACCTATCGTGTAACAATCTACTATTTCATTTCCCATATTCTGAAAGGAGGTTTGGAGTTGCCTGATCACAGGGATGAAAACAGTACTTTTCGTTCCTGGGAAACGATTTTCCATGCTGTCAAAAAATTTAAAAACACTTAAAATTACTATTTGCTGTTGAATATATAATAGCTGTTTTTGAGACAGAATCCTAATTAATTTACGGTGGTAATTACGCTTTTGAGAAATAAACCGATTGTCATGAAATTTGGCATATAAGTAGTAGGTACTTGCGATAGTCGGAATGAACATGTAATACTCTTTGTCACAGAAAATTGAATAGTTCTTGTGGCATAATATTCAAATAGTACTTTAGATAACGGGATTACATATGGGATTGTTTATATCTGTGAAAATTTGGATAGTTCCTGCTTGATATGGACCCTATAATTTCTTAGCGAAGCAACTTTTGCCAGGTGGTAGGGTATTTGCTCGACTGGATGGCGACCACCCCTGGTCTAGAGTATGCCGCCATAACAACCTTGTGTTGTGTTCCGGGATTAATGACCAGGTTCCAGTCTCCTTTAAGAGAGCAGCAGCGCATTTGTAGCACCTTTGCTGTTGCAAATGTCCATAGGCGATGGTAACCGCTTTCCATCAAGTGGGCAGTCTGCCTGTCTGCTGAACTCCTGCAATAAAAAAAAAACTTGGACAGTAGTTAAAACCTGGAATGTCGGCCACACACCTGACCGTGTCGTAAGCTTTTTAGCTACCCCATGATGCGTGTCCACTTTAGGGCAATAGTAAAATCCCGAATGTTGCTACTGGTTACGATTTCTGTGAAATATAAAAGAATTCAACTGAAAAGTTTTTTTATAAATAATATTTTTTGTCTACTTCATTTCACGAAAAATAAATATCCAACATTCCAGGAGTTAATATTAAAAATGTATATCATAACATTCACTTCCAGGTGCACAATGTAGATGAGGTCCTGGAGCGCCACAACGACTTCCTCGAGTCGTGTCTCGGCGACTGCATGCTCACCAAGTCACAACTACTGAAAGCAGTCACTACTCTTTGCTTAGTCTGCGTCCAGTTCTGTACGTTTATACAGGTAATTTATTTTCATTTATTTGTATAATATAAATATAATTACTAGTTTTAGAAATAGGGCAAAATAGTGAACTTATATTAACCTAATGTCTCTGTTAGATAAAATAATATTTACATAATTATGTAGTTACATGAAGTAAATATACATTTATTTGCTAAATTTTATATATTGAAATCTATTTTTTTTTTTGCTGTGAATATTACTGTAAGTGGTATATTACTACTACCTTATATTTTTTAATATTGAAAGACTTATTACCCTTTTGCAACAAGCTTCTTGAAAGAAATGTGTTCTTCCACTCACCTTTTTTGGTATTATGCTAAGCATTTTTTGATTTTTAATTCCTTCAAAATATTATAGTAGGGAAACGACGATATCATTGTGTACGTAAATATCCTTATAGTAAAAAATAAAAATGTACCGATGATCTATCTACCCAATTATAAGTGACTATATCTACATGAATAGTATAAAGGAGTACATGAACCACCCAAGAATAGTAATCACACTTAATAGCAGCAGGCTAGACAGTAAAGTAAAAAGCTTATTACACGGTTCGACCAAATTGACTTACCGGCGACGGTCAATGATATTGAACGACTTAATTTTACGTTTAAATGTATCATTTTGGTTGAATACAAATTGGTAGTAACGAAACTTGTAATATCAACATAATATCTGGATCCATTTAATCGCAAATCAATCCTTGAATTTGCCACGGAATGCCCGAGATTATTCGTTTCGTCCTAAACGTATAAAACACTTTCGGAACTCATTTTCTTCATAAACTAGAGAAAGAAGAATAAACTGTATTATTACATGAAGCAGGCAAATAGTCAAATGGCCCAACGGATAAAAAAACTTCGTTTAAAAAAACCGACTTCAAAAACTAAAAAGTATAAAATAACTTATTTCTAAAGCTATTATTATTAATATATATTATCTAAAACATCTTGAAGTCGGTGCAAAGTAAAACATAAAAATTACTATATTTTGAAAATTACTAAGCACCGACTTGAACATGTTTTAGATAATATATATTAATAATAATAGCTTTAGAAATAAGTTATTTTATACTTTTTAGTTTTTGGAAGTCGGTTTTTTTAAACGAAGTTTTTTTATTTTATTTGTTACTTTTTAGTGTCTAGCTATGTATGGGTAGACCTACGAAAGGTGCCGCGCTCCTTAAAAAATATAGGTCCCAAGATACGGGAACAAAAAAATGTTCGTAAAATGAAAACTACTGGGCCAAACTATGTCAAATTTTTAGGGGACCAAATGGCAGCTATTCCGCGTCGAACAAAAAAAGAATCACGTAAATCGGATCATAAATCTCGGAGTAATCGGTGAACATACATACCAAAAAAACAAAAGATTCCGATGAATTGAGAACCTCCTCCTTTTTTTGAAGTCGGTTAAAAAGAAGTGATTACAATTGTCTGTATGTTTACAATACCGGTACGTCGTCTAAAGGTTGTTACCCTCTAAGCAAATTCATGACCCCCTTTCTAAAGAGCACGGTGTTATAGAAAAGGTAAAGAAGTAAAAAGCTTGTTCCAGAATATCTACGCGGAATAAACGTTCTAGAGAACCCTTGTAAATATGTTGAATGCCTTTAACAATATACAATACAAATATGATATAAGTATAAGTTTATAATAAATTTTATTTATTATGTATTTTCTTTTAATGCTACCATTACACGTAAATTGGCAAAAGGAGATGCACAAGTACTTCGTGGATGCAGAGCTTAACAGTATGCTTGGGTCGACGTATGACAATACAGATTATAGCGAGGTATATTGAAATAGCACAGCTATACTTAACATAAGTAGTAATGCACTAAAATCGTTGTTATCACTTAATATATATCATAACACGTAACCGTTAACTTGATTTTTTGACCATTTGTATCGTTAAAAAAAGCAATTAAATAATGAGATTTGTTTAAAATCATATAAAGCTTCCATGTAGTATTTGTGACAATAAAATAATATTTACACGTTTTCATTTTGTTCTTTCATGCCTTTTCTTATTTCAGACTCATGTAGTAAGTATAATTTTCTTAATTAGGCACTACTGCTTTCACCCATTTAGGCTTTTGGCAAAGTTTTAATTGAAAAAATATCCATTTCGCTAATGTGTGGTTTCATTATTTTCCTTAAGATTTTTTTTTTTTTTTATTGTGATGCTGGCCTACAAGCAGACGGCCCAACTCATGGAAAGTGGTTGCCGCCACCTATAGACGTTTGCAACACCAGGGCTGAAGCCATCACGGTGCCATCCTTTACAATGGGATAGAGGGATAAGACAGGAAGAACGGGATAGAAAGGATGGGATATGGGATTGGAATAGGGGGAGGGCGAAGTGGGCTATCGGAACTCAATCATCGCACGAAACACGACAAACAGTAAACGACGAAATCCAAACAGTAATCAACCAGCTTGTGTGGAGACTCAGAGAAGTTGCACGGGCAACAACCGCTACCCACTAAAACCACCCTCCTCCCATGTGCCCCGCGCTTTTTATGTACGAAAGGCTAAGACTTAGAACGTAGTTACGTCCAGTCCGATCCAGCGCAAAAAGTGCCTAAATGTGCCCCGGGAATCAGAACACATCCACTTCGTCAGCGGGGGTGATGAATCCTTTGCTTCCCTTCCCTTCCCTTGATAGCTAAAGGCCCCCCGAAGCGGTATTATTACCATTCGAATGCTACATCATCTCCGATTAATATAGGATGTATAAAAATTAGGGATCCCTACTAAAATTTCAATAATGTACCCGATCAATCAAAACAAAATACGCTGGAATCGGGCTCTACGATTTTGATGAAATTTTATGTGTGTTTGACTGGGTCCCGGGGTGGTTTAGATTAACAATTTGACCCGGTAGGTGGTGCTGGAAGCGGGTTTTAGATATGTATTTTTTCAAGGCAGGACAACGTCTGCCAAGACTAGTAAAATATAAATCGCTAGAGAAGCGAACACAGTGTGTATTTCTAAAAGCGAGCATACACTTTACGGCCCACCGCACTAGTGTACCTGTGTAGGTGTGACTACGCATTGCTCATGTACTGAAGCGTGATGGGAATAGACCTGTGCAGTTTTATATAGGCTACAGATCCGGTTAACCTACGTAGACCTGTCTGGGGGACCGTAGTGTATAGGGTCACCTTAAAATTAGCGAAAATAACACGGACAATATTAAACTCTAGGACCGATCCCAGATATCCTTACTACATCAATAATAAATAACGAAAAGTACGTTTACAAATTTTACAGTGCCTGTAATCGAACCGGGAATCAAACGATAGGTTTAATAATTTATTGGAGGATGAAGGAAAGGGAATGTTATCTGTACTTTGATGCAATTTATGTGCCCGTCCGAGTATATGCGAATCAAGTCGCTAGTAGTTTAATGCTTAATGTTATTGCAAAGGATCCAAGCTGCGGTGGTCCCACGGCGAGCGGTTCGGCCGACTCGTTCTCTCGTTCGGTGTCGCGGTACGGGCTGCGCTTCACCGCGGCGCTGCTCTCGGTCCTAGCCATCATAGACCAGATGGCCAGGGATAACAACACTTACAAACTTCTCAACATATCCGCCAGGTATGGAATATTTCTGTGATATTTTCGAATGTGCTATGTATCATACTGATACCATAATCTGTGTAAGAGCAATTAAAATTTACTTTTCAATTTAGAATATAAAATTGAAATTTTTGAAATTAGAATGATTGCAGTCTTGTTTACACGTGTATTTAAAAAAATGCCTGTGTGAATAGTTGTAATGTTTTGAATTTAATCTCACTTTAAATTCTAATATTTTTTGCATTTAATATAAGAAACGATGATCACCATTATTATATTGCAAAAGTAACCACTGGCCTGGCTGTCTTTGTCTTATTACAAGCTTTTATTCAACTTGCAAAGTGTTTTTTTTTAATATCTGCACGCTTTGTGTATCTAGTAGCCAGTTTGAAGCATTCGAAAATATTCAAAATTACCTGTAAATAGGCACCACCTTAAAGCTGGACGTGTGTAACAGAAGTTTTAGCGGAATCGTATGTCTTTAACTGACGCCAAAGGTAGGTAGATTTTTTACCAGCTTGAAAAGGCGCATTTCGTTAAACACTTGAAATTTTATATACAAAGACACAATTTTTGCTTAAGAGCAATCAATATTCGACATATGCTGTTCATTTTTAACCAATATAATACTTATTCTAATGAATAATATTGCTCCTTGCTCCCGCCGAAAGGTAAAAGCTTGCGGGCTACTGTATATAGAACTGCGTTAGTAATAACGCAATGATTTGACCATTCTCCAAGACTTAACATTTTTATACATAAACAGGTTGAACTTCAACACTTACTACGTGAAGCAATGTGCGAAGTTATGTTCGGACGACAAATTGTTGGAGGGGGAAAAGAAAGCGCCTTCTTCCTAGCAGAGGGCTGCGCGCACGCGCACCAAACTCGTCACTGCTGTCTAAACAGCCTCGAACACACTAACACCGTCTTTTAATCTCTATAAAGTACCATTTGGTTATACAGTTTGCGTGCAAAGTTACATGTAATCTATACTTGGTAGTCTATAATCGAATGGTCCTATTCAAGAAATCAATAATGTCCAATTTTAACATTTTTAAAATGACAACACACGTTTTTTATTTTTTGCTCTGTAATTTTTTGTCTGTCTGTTGCTTGGTTTCTTTCGTAATAATAAAACAAATTTAGAGCTATTTTTCTTATCAACTGTCTAAAGGATCTCACAGTAAACAATATTTTTTTATGCACTTTCTATAAAATAAACAATGAACTTAGTGATTTTTGAAATGGATCATTCAATTATGCATAAAATTCACTAAGAATGACAATTAGCTCTATAAAAACATACTTATTTTTGAAAGAACCCCTAAATTCTATGTTTTTACTGTTGCCCAGAGGGCGTTATAAGTCTTTCTTCTACCGCCTCTTGATTATTTAATAGTAGATTTTTAGACGAGGGATGAAAGTGACCTATTTAGAGATATTTTGACGCAAGAGCTATGCCAACAAACAAAAGCCATCATGGCAACATATTAAATTACTGGGATTATCTGTCCTAGTATTGTTTTATGCCATAATTATAAAAGTAATCAGACCATAGACGAATTTGTTAAATTTTATGCCATATAAATAGCACGAGCATAACTTAAACACTTATATTTTTTAATTCATAGACTGCGGAAGAATCTTTAATTTGTGATACGAAAAATGTTGATTAAGGTATAATTGAAAATTAATGTACCCGATAGAAACGTGGACAAGCAAGCTACCTAAACTAAGTCTCGCTTGTCGTTTAAAGAGAAATTAAATTATTTATTTCATGATTTATGAAAAATTGTTCAAAATTACAAGAACCAAATTAGGAGGCAAACTCAAAGGTATGAAATTTTTTTATGTCTGCCGTTGCTTATTATGTTTATTGCTGATTAGAAGAGATCATTTAAGGCAACAACCGTAACTAAAGTTATTCTTGGTCCTATTTTAGTGATAGAATTGTCTTATATTTTTAGCTGCAACCCGTCTCATTATTATAACATAGTTGTTGTTCTATACTCAGCGTCATACTTACTTGGCATATCTCAATTATCTGAAAAAGACACAGTTACTTTTGCACTGATTTGTTATGGGGTAATGGTAGCCATAAAGTTTGCCCTGAAGTATAATTTTACAGACTACTATGATAAACAAATGTTTTTTGGTTTATTTTAGCTTCCTAAATTTTTAATACGCAAGACTTAACGTCTGAATTTGATTTGATTAAAAGCATTCTATTTTTATTATATAATACGATTAATATATGATCTTAAAATGCGTTTTATAGTTTATGCCAGTCTGTAACTACGATTACTTACAGTTTCATACTATTTTCCATGATTAATAATAAAAAAAATTTTAACATTTTAATAATTTTATTTTGGTGCTAATACAACTTAGCATATAAAAAAATGTATAGTAGTAGTATGATGTGGTGTGTAGTTACTCCGTTTGAACGATATTAACATGAGAAAACTTGTTAGTATTCCAATAATGTAGGTTCCTTACTATTTTGCCAATAAATAGTTAGTTTAATCATCTAATTCTCATAATGTGCACACTTGTGTATGTAATTTTTTACAAAACTTACATGTTATTGATAAAATTAGTAGTAAATAGGTGTAGTAAGTAAAGTAAAATAATTTAATAAAAACATTTTTGTCTAAAAATTAATAATTATATAGCATAATTCTACTAAGTACACACTAATCACATGAAAAATAAGTACAAATTTACAAATTAATGGAACAAAGTCCAGTCGTCGAAAATTATCTATTTGTCAATTGGTAATATGTTTTGATTTAGAAAACATTCAAAAAGTTACTACCGCAATATATGTGTATTAAATATTCTGTACTATTCAAATATCTGTTATATAACTTAGATTTAAAAAAACTAACATACACCAATTTTGTTAAGGAACAAGCATAGATGTAAAATTATAGAAAATACATGTTACTTTTGGAATTTATAGGAATTAAAAATAAGAGTCTAATTTTGCCTTGTAGAGGGCTGTATTTGTTTTAATGGTTTTAGAACTACGATACTTTCGACCGTACTCAGAGTTTATGGGTCGATCACCTTAATGCGTATTAATTACTGAATTAATATTAAATATTTAATTATAATGGTCGAATTTTAAAATTAAAAACTTCATCTATCTTTTACTACTAATTTGAAATACAAAATTGGCAGTATTTAAAGTTAACGTAACGAGTGCGGAATTAATAATAAATTTTAATTGATATTTTGAAACTTGCAATAACTATGATATTAACAAAATGACAATGAGTCTCATTCCTTGCCATATTTTTATATAATTCGATAGCCATGATACCAGTATTGTTGTTAGTTATTAATTGATGAAATAAACATAATTGCTTTATGATTATTCGTCACAATTTTTTTGTTTTATCTTACCTATCCTTGTTTAGGTTTTTCAAACAACATGTTTCAAAAATTAATTACAATAAGTCTTTGTCTATAATGTATCTTAATATTGGTTTAAGGTATTTTAACACCCGCTCTTTCATATGCAAATTTTTTTAGAAGATTGTAATAAAAAGTTTCATATATCAAATTATGAAACTATACTTCATTTATCACGCCATAAAGGACGTCACTTAGAGACTAAGATGGTATGAGCATGTACTGAGGAGGATTGAAAGTCACGTGACAACAAGAATGTTAAATTGCAAGATTGATGGGTAAAGGTAGACCAAAATAGAGATGGATGGATTGTGTGAAGGATGATGTCATGAATTGTGGTGTGACAGAGGACGTATGTCAGAATAGATGAGTGTGGAAGGAAAAGATATATTGTGCGGATCCCAAATAATCAGGAGAATGTGAAAGAAAAGAGTGAGAAAGGACGTCACTTATACTGACTTCCATGAAACGGGTGATAGCTATTAATGCTCCATTATACAATGATTTTAAGACCAACCTTGCCAATATAGACAAAGCTTTTCTAAATAAATAATAAGTTTCAGTTGGTATTTAATTTTTAGATCCCTAATTTTTAATGGCTGGCAATCTTTATAGTTCCCAAAGGATCTTTTTAATAATGTTTGGTTTACATTATACACACTTCCACCATGGTAGAATCATCCATCTTCCATGTATTCACGGCAGCAAGCAGAAAAGAGGCAATGGAAATGGACGGCGCGAGTTATACATAACGTATGTCCATACATGGCATATTCGCGCTGCCCACTTCCTTCGTCAGTTTCCTACTCGCTTTAACAAAAATGGGAACAATGTAAAAGAGAGGTTAGTAGTGTATGACAATGGCCAGACCTTATAATTTATAACTTAGTCTGATGCTTTTATCTTGCTTTAAGTATTTCTATACGATGATTAATGCCATTAGATAATATTAAAACAAATCTAACCGAATCTGTGAAAATGATAATCACATCTAACATATTGGTACTTTTGATCAATATGTTAGATGGATTGGTATACAACATATTGGGATTCACTTTCTCAGAATAGTATTTACAATCATCATACGGTCGATGCATGATTTATGAAGAGTTTCTGTATCTTACTAATCCATTCTAATGCCGTAATAATACTTGCTAAAATTTAAAAAAATGGTTAATTTAGGACACTAAGAATATTGAGAAAAATATAATATAATAAGGGATACAATGTGTCCTAAAATTTGACCCAGATTCAGCATAAGGCTGTCCACTAAGACCAGCCCTGTTCTTCGGCCTGGGATCAGCAGGTGTAGTCACGGAGGACCTCGGAGAATAGATTTAATGTCTTTGTGGAGGACAAGAAATAAAGACAAAAATGGATAGTTATAATAAAAATACGTTTTAACAGTTTTAGGCACGGTATTTGTTTGATTTATGTCCGACGTTTTGGCTACTTTTCAGTTTTCACCTTTGGTAAGTGGCCGAATCGTCGGAATAAAAATCAAATAAAACACCGCGCATAAAACCGATAAAATGTAGTTTTATTCTGTGTACTAGTCGCGAAAACTTAAGAAAATACAATGGATAGTAAGATATAGAACCCGGTATTACTGCGGTTGTAATACCGGTAGAACTTTGTACAGTGTATATTATCATTTTACTCTTTCAGACACGCATTATTAATGTATTGCCGTTTCGCTCGCTAAATCGCAATGTGTGAGCGAAACGACAACACATTTGCACGTGTACAAGTTTCTGTTTGTAGAAGCGAATCGATTTCCAAGGTTCTTTCTGCTTTGCGGATAGGCAAATGGTAAAACAATTTACTGAATCGTGTTAGCATAATTATACAGTTCAACTAAATTGAATAAATTTGGTTGAAAGGCGTAAAAATAATAGAAAACGATGACATTGATTGATTCAATTTTATATTTACATGAATCACTGTAGTTGTGTCATCGAAATTGAAAGACAAGTGTGACAGGTAATATCAGCTTTACTTCTATGTTCAATATATTGCCAAAAGGATGAATTATGCCAGATCAATTTCGCCCTAGGTTCACATTCATGGTCACATATAGTATTGATAATAATGGCCATTTCAGTATTTGAATGAAATATCAAGTGCCATTATTTTGTATTTTATCAGCATTTGGTAGTCCAAATAAGAAACAAATCTGCATTTCACAATAGTTTGTCGCCATAACAACCTTGAGTTGTGTTCCGGTATTAGTGACCAGATTCCAGTCTCCCTTAAGAGAGCAGCAGCGCATTTGTAGCACCTTTGGTGTTGCAAATGTCCATAGGTGATGGTAACAGTTTTCCATGAAGTGGGCCGTCTGCCTGTTTGCTGATCTCCTGCAATAAAAAAAAATAAAAAGAAATGCAGATTTGTTTTAATGGATAAACATGACAGGAACCAATTTGTTTTTAGATAATATTGTTAAAAAGCTAAATCTGTATTTAAATAGAATGTTATATTATTGAAATAAAAAAAAATTAATTCACAAATATTTTTTATTTCGTTTTAGGCTCTAATCCAATCATAAAATACAAATGAACTATTTATTTTTTATCTGGTATATATAGAGATCATGTGTGTGATGCAGTCGTGGTAATTTATATGTTGATGCACTTGTCACCGCAATGATATGAGTTTAAGTTCCAGACGAACATTATCCCCAGAAAGTTTTCCTGACGTAATGTGCATATTGTTTAATCTTGGAAGTGACGAAAACATTGTGAAGAAACCTGCAAATCCGGATTACTTGTGTGTATCTCGCGAATCCGCCTTGGTCAAGTGTGATGAGTATGCCGTCTGTTCCACTAAAATGAACTCCCATTTCACCAGGAGGACGTCTAGGGCTGAGCTTATAAATGTACAATAAATAAAAGCAAACTATACATGACAATCTATTTTATTATAATAGTTTAACAGACTTTTAAATACAATCTTACATTTCTTAACATTCAATTGGTTTCTTCCCACACATCAAATCATACATCGAACTATAACAATAAATACAGTTTAACATTGGAATTCTATCTATGCTATGATGTTAAAAGTATGTGGACATGACACATTATGACTTGAACCGTGAATGATTTGACACAACATGCAAATATACCTAGTCTTTTTCTTGTCAAAATATTCCATCAAGGCGATGACTGTTGATTTAAAGTAGATATTTTTATTGTAATTGTTTTCTTGTTTCAAAAATCATACTTGTAAAATTTCTATAGAATAGCTAGTAACAGTAAAAGAAGTCGACTAAAAAAAATTATGTTAAAATGTGTCACACACCCTATGGAACTAGTTTGACAGAAAAAAGACTTAAATGAGGAACTGTATCAATTAAATCATACTGCAAAAGCACATTTCCTAATTAACCTTAGCATATTAAAAATAAAAAAAGAATTATAAAACGAAATCATAACCGTTTCAAGATAATCCAACCCTGTGGTGGTGCAATGAAAAATAACTTATCATTTCATTCCACTGAACAAAACACTTCCAATAAAACACAACGACAATTCATTACAATGGTAAACATATTATTATTTATAATAAATACTACAAAATATCTTGTCCATTATGTTTTTTGGTATCTGTCAACTGCAATGGCTCAAAATGTCGACGTATAAAACAGCCCCATTTACACTAACTACAATGACAGTAAGCAAGAAAATTACGAAGGAAGTGGACATGCGAGTATATAAACCCCAACTTATTAAGTTCCTGCTTGCTGTCATTGAAATGAGCATAGTGTAAACGAAAAGGTATATATTTGATGAAATGATAGAACACTGAGAATGATAACCCCATTGAAGAAACTGTAACTTATAACGTTTCTAAACCCCTACATATCTAGAGGTGTCTGCAAGTCTTTCTTCTCTTTCGTTTTGATGTAGCAAATCACCACTAGATTCAATCAGTATTTCATTAATTAAAATATATTTAGACCATCCCATTTAAAAATCAAATCCAGTTATACTAATTCGCTGTGCGAAGTATAAACCTGGTTCATGGGTGGTATTAGAGTTTCTTTGCGGATTCCAAAGTGAATTAGCACTGCCATGCAGCCAGCATTCTTGGCATTCTTCCCTTTGGCGGCGATTTGCTACATACTCCATAATTACATTAAACAACAAATTTTAGACGTAAATATTATATTTAAAAATCAATTTTAGAAGTCGTTAAGTTTCTTCGCAATTTAATTGAATTCAAGTTTTAACTGATTTGGTTTACAAAATATAATTGGTCGGATGTGTAATTATATTTTTCTATATCAAAACACAGTAAGACTTGCAGCAATTTCTAGAAATGCGGGTCTAGGGGCTTATTTATAATATTTTTTTACGGCATGATTCCTAGTACAGCGTCATTCCTAGTATTCTTCCATATTTTAAACAGAGTGATATTAATAAAAAACATATAGGGCGTAACACAAAGACAGCCGACCATAATGAGAATACATACCAGTAAATTACAAATAATATCACTGAATTATAAACTACATTACATCGTGAGTAAACTTCAGTCAACCTACCCAAGACCGCATTAGTGCAAGCTTCATTATGAAATGGTAACTGAAATTATTTTTATTATTACATTTGTGCAATCAACTATTACTTTACAACCGAAAGATTGTAATAAATTTCGACCCTATCTTTAGTTACATTCGTGAATATTTATTAACAACCACTCATACACTAATCTAGATTAATACGAATTTGATTACAAATTTAAATGTTTGTTAAAGTGTCCATTTTATCAGAAATTTGGTACTTTTTTTCTAACGGGGTTGAAGATAGGGTACTTATTATTCCACAAAATCAGACAGTGTTGAGGGATATGGTATGCGAAATTAAGCCGAATACAGCTGCGATAAAAATTAAGTGAATAATTTAGGTTCTTTTTCTATACTTAAATCATGCAAATGTCAAAATCTAGGCTTTCGACATTTCGGTGAAAAGCTTTGGTCAGACCATAATATTAATTTGACACAATAACTAGTAAGAAAAAAATTAAAATATCTTCCTATTTTGGGTAATTCCTATTCATGTTAATGCTCACTTACAATAAAGTTTTACATATAATATCAGCTTGAAAACGCCGAAAGAACTTTCACCTTTTCAATCACGATACATAGAAGCCTATATAACGTTATCGACTACGTACAATATAATTTTACATCGAAAATGTAAAATAAATTGCTTGAAAAAATCTACTACTGGATTTATTTAAGACTCACAGGAATATTCTGTAGAAGCATGCAGTGCTACGCTTATGGTAAGGCCACACACAACAATATTTCATTTTATAAGATGGATCTTCATTCAAGTCGTTTTATCGCCATTAAATTGTAGTATATCAATGCAATGTAAGGCGGTCGTACCATTACCGTCACACATTCATTTGCTTCTATATTTATCTCTGATTATTTTTATGTTATCATATTACGAAGTTGTCACTATACTTGACGCATCTTTTTAAAACAACTATCAGCACATTGCGAAGTAGTGTGCACATAGAGTAGGAAATAAACTTCCAATTTAAATTTATGACTTCCAAAAATATTCGTGAACAGAACTAAGAATAAAAACTTGTATTTAAATATTCTATAATGGTTAACCTCGTTAGCTTACTAACAACATATATAATATAGCAGTTGCCATTATTAGAACATATATTGGACTATAAACTAGCCTTTCAAATTTGCTATCAGTCTCAAGGATATATTTATATTGAATAATGTGAGATTAATATATTAATAATAAAGCGTAGTACGATTCTGAGATGATAATTTAAATAAAAAAATAATAAGACACATAATAATCTTTTATATCATATTCTGCATTAGCAAATATTGTATTTGTAAAAAATAATTCATCATCTCGTTTTTCCATCGAGCAATATAAAAGCAAATACATGTATGTCCGAACGTTCATAAGTAAAAAGCCTACAGCACATCATTTAACTAGACTAAAGGAAATATATACAGAGCAATGCCCAAATTAACTAAATCTCACCCAGCCATTTAATATTTACTTTTATCATCATAACCGCCGATATTATAATTGTAAATCGAATCGAAAAAGAAATGTGAAAACTAAACTTTCAAACAACACGTAACTTATGGTTTCCTTGAGACGTGACCTGAAAACGGAACTTTAATTGACATGTAAAAATAATACCGTAATATGAAATGAAACTCCGTTTTATCTTTGTTTTTTTTTTTCATGTTAAAGGCTTGGCAACTAGGCCTTTAAGACAGGCGCCGTTGTATTGTAGGCTACAATCGACGTCATTCAACGCAGTTTGGCTATATAGTTCACATTTCTCGCAAAAACACATAATTACTACTCAAAAACTATCAATATCCTACAACTATTGTTCATTTTAGAGTAATTTTACACATTTTTAGAATATAAAACTGCACAGCACAACATCTTTCAGTTCCCGCCAAAAACTCTATCTTTGTTTCTTTGTAAAAACAGGCAAATAGGCTTGATTATAAATGTTTAAGCCAATACTTTATTCAGTTATGTGGTATTTCTGGAGTGTAGAGGTTGTATTATTAAAAACTATTATCTTGTCTTTTTGAATATTTAAAAATAGAACCGGCTGGTCAAAAATATACATAAACAAATAAAAGCAAATCAGGTGAATGTAAGTGAAAATTAATTTGTAAAGTTTTTATCAAATTGTTACTCATCGTGAGACGATTAGAGTAACTGTATTATATACAGTGGTGGTCATCTAATTAGAAACACTTCTTATGAATAAAGAAAGTATAACTTCAACGTACAAATGTTCGTAAAAATATACACATTCATTAATTAATAATCATGCAATAATATAACCACTCAAATAAAAAACTCATTAAATGCATAAAATATAAAACATATCTTACTTTTAATTACAAAATGAGTTTTACACATGTAAGAGTTTATTTTCTGTTACTGGCCGCTTGGACCCCTAATTAGAAACATTTTAAAAAAGCATCCATAGCTCGTTCTTTTTTGAAATTGGAGAATAACATTTCTTTTTTGGCTTTTTCTATTATTTTGGCGGCAATAAAAAATTAATCTGAATTTTATTTTGTTCAAAATGGGCAAAAATAAAAGTTGTGACGCGCCAACTAGGCAAATAATTTTTAATTTACATATGGATCATAAGTGGACGTACAGAAGAA
Organism: Dendrolimus kikuchii; assembly: GCA_019925095.2. Lineage (NCBI taxonomy): Eukaryota > Metazoa > Arthropoda > Insecta > Lepidoptera > Lasiocampidae > Dendrolimus > Dendrolimus kikuchii. The sequence continues at coordinate 15,620,203 of CM034394.1, forward strand.
TAGCTGAGCATTTAAATTGTTCTGTTAAGAAAGTTTTTAATGCAATTGATCATTATAAAACACATGGAACTGTTGAAAATGTTCTTAGAAAGGCTCGGCCAAGAAAAAGTTCTCCCAGAGAAGATACGCTAATCGTTCGTGTTGCTAAAAAAAGACCCAAGTAAAGGCTCCAACCAGATTAAAAATGAAGTTTTTTCGCCTGATGACCCGAGAAACATCTCGTCAAGACTGATACGCCGAAGATTAGTGGAAGCTAAATTGTTTGGAAGAATCTCTCGAAAGGTACCGCTTCTTACCAAGCAACACCGAAAGAAGCGATTATTATTCGCTAAAAAATATGTTAATTGGACGGTACAAGAATGGCAAGTGTTATTTTCAGATGAAACAAAAATAAATATGGTAAATTCCGATGGAAAGCGCTATGTTAGACGTCCTGTAAACAGTGCTTTTAATTATAAATACACAAGGAGTATAGTCAAGCACGGTGGCGGTAACATTAAAGTTTGGGGGTGTTTTTCCGGATGTGGAGTTGGACCCGTTCGGAAGATTGAAGGGACAATGGATCAATGGCAATACAAAATTATCTTAGAGCACACAATGATTCCCTACTCGGTCGATCATTTGCCTGTAACCTGGATCTTTCAGCATGACAATGATCCTAAACACACGGCCAATAGCGTCAAATATTTCCTTAGCGAACAGCGTATATCCGTTTTAGACTGGCCAGCAAATAGTCCGGATTTAAACCCGATAGAAAATCTCTGGTGTATTGTTAAAAAGAAAGTCTCAAACAAACGTAACACCAGTCATAACGAACTATATGAAGCATTTGTTGAAGCATGGAATTCAATCCCCCTAGAAAAATGTATGAAATTGATTGAATCAATGCCACGTCGTTGCAGTGCTGTTATTCAAAATAAGGGATACGCCACTAAATATTAATTACAACTATTGTTAGGCTGTGGATAGCTATTTCGTAAATAACAATACTAATTACTAATACTTAAAAAAATATTGCTTTTTATACTTTTTTGTTGTTGTTTCTAATTAGTTGACCATTATTGTTCATACCTTAAAACTGATTTAAATGTTTTTCCGTAATGTAATATTAAAACTGCACATGTGTAATGGGATTTATAATGTTTTTCTAATAAATGATAAACCGTTGAACATATTGTTGTCCTATTTATTGTTTAATTTGAAAATAAAAACGATTGCGGTGAACTATCTTACATAATGTCAAGGACCGTTGGTAGTGTTTCTCATTAGATGACCACCACTGTATATGTTCTAAATACTGGTTTGTAATATGTGTTCTCTTATATTTAATTTTTATCCATAGTTCCTCAGCAACCTTTGTTACCTGTCTTTACATAAAACTCTTCATTAAAATAGATCATATTATGAAGATGTCTATTTTATATTTCCAACATTACATTCGTGTTTTCAAAGACAACTTCAATGCAAGTCTTTATTTTTTTATCAACTTTTGTATAAGTAGTTTATTTTATAGAAAGTTGTAGAGTAATATAACGGGTTCTGTAAGTAATTTTCTGCTCACCGTAACAATATACTAAAAATGTTTTTTTTTAAATGTTCACTATGCGGTTAAAGGAACTCTGAACATGTGTTCATACAACTATGTGTTGTGTACATATTATGTTCATCTATAGGATGCCTGGAAGAGATTGCTTTAAGCAACAAGCCCACCTTTTGTACAACCTTACAATTTGTATGATTGTAAATTAGATTTTCTTCTATGTTTATAAAGAAATTTTGAGTAGCTTTGAATGTGTCAAGTGAATAAGGGCCTTGTATGATAATTCAACTATTTCACAGACTAGAGTCCTCATCATCGAACAGACATCACCACATGTGCGTCTCGCGGATCTCGCTTATTATCTGACCGGCGCGCTGCAGCGCCTGAAACAATTCATTAAACCTGTAGCTTGCACACCCATTGAGATTTGTGACCTTGGTAAAATGTGCTGAATTAATGTTATTAAATAACCCAGGTGTTTTCGGTACAGGTACCAAACTATCTATGTATATGAAGGATTTCTTTATTTAATTTGTTGTTTTATTACTTGAAGCGGACAAGCAGTAGCCGTGCTTTTTTTGAGTGCCGTCTTTATTCATGCAGAAACGGAGAAAGAATACTAATTCCTGCGGCCGGGCAGCCTGTTGTAAGAGGCGACAAAACAACCCACAGCCAGGTGGTAGGGTATTTACCCGACTGGATGGCTACCAGTCCTGGGCTAGAGTATGCCGCCATAACAACCTTGAGTTGTGTTCCGGCATTAGCGGCTAAATTCCAGTTTCCCTTAAAAGAGCAGCAGCGCATTTGTAACCTTAAAAGAGTAGCAGCGTATTTGTAACGCTTTTAGTGTTGCAAATGTCCATAGGCGATGGTGACCGCCCTCCATCGAGCGGGCGATCAGCCTGTCTCTTGAACTCAAGTAATAAAAAAAGGAGACACATAGGCCATCCGATGGAATGTAGTTATAGTATGGTACCAGCCTCTAGCATGAGATAGGAGGGGTGGAATAGAGAGGATAGGATAGGAGAAAAAGAAAATTGGTCACCCAAAGGCTCAATCACTGTACAGAAAATGATTAGCTAAAGTTATTTCGCATCGATATTCGGCAAGAGTGGTGTCATTTTATTTATCTTCCCAAACAAATATATAAAATAGTCATAAAAATCGGTAAATACATATTTTTTCAAGATAATAACTAATTGGACACATTTAATACATAAAAAAAAAGAAAAAAACAACACTTACTTTAAGCATATCGGCAGCCTCCTTCCTCCTTTGTGCAATATGTTCGGACTCGTTGAGAAGGCTCTCGGCCTGATCGGACTTGTACAGGTGCGTGACCAACTCGGATTGCAAATTGTCCTTTACATAGTTCACTAGGAAATGCATCACCGCCTTCGGCACTGAATCTTGAATCGACTTACGAACGATGTAGAAATACGATTTTATCAGTCTCTCTGAAAATTGATAGAAAGTTCGATTTGTTACTTATAGATAATTCAAAGATTGTACACCAGGCCGAAAAGGAGCCAAGATGCGAGTCAATTACTGTCATCAGTGCTAAGGACAATACATTATCCACAAGAGTTAACTTGAGAGTAGAATGCGCGCTCCCTTCCCAAACCCCGCGTTTTTACCGCTCTCGGCATCAAGGCGTCAGTACCGTTAGAAATTTGACAACTGACGTTAATTACGTCATTCGAGCGAAATCTCGAGATAACTCTGGCAGGTTGTATGTATGTAGGTTACGCACAAATAAGCCTCAGAAACCTAACTCGGTGTCTGCCAAAAATAAATTAAATCTGCAGTTATAATTACAATTTCTGAAGCTTCAGCGTACGTTTAATTTGCAAAATAAATACTATCAATATGCCACTTTGCACATAAAACTTTAAATACTTTTTATGATTATTGATAGAGTTGCAGCAAACAAAAAACAAGCTCGAATTGACAAACAAATAATTAAATATAAAATACATAAGCAATCCTATTGAGGTAAGTAAATATTAATAAGTACAGTCAAGTTCATTAATATATAAGCATTGAAGGGAATCAAAATAATGTAAGCATTAGAATACTACAAAAATATCCCTACAATCAAACACATCAATAATTTATGGTCAACTTTTAGATTCAATAATATGTGACAGACTCCGTTCAATAATATATAGGCATTACGATCATAATTATGTATGCAGTGATGGAATCGTAAATATTTTGAATACGGTTTACGTTTAAACTTGTCTAAATTGTCAGGAACAGTCACATTTTAAATATTCAAAGTTTGCGATTGGCAACGTTAGTTACTGGTTGAAAAGATACATTTGTTTTTTCAAAGGTAACGTGTTCATGCAAAGCGCTTAGTGCAGACATTTGTCTTCTCCATATTTCTGTACCTGGACTATAAAGGCATCGAAAAGATATAAAATCAACGCCTTTGAAATGTAGTGCTGGCATCGGATGTTCAAAATTCCGTCTCACAGAACAAATGTTTATATATTGGAAGAGCTTGAGATCGGAGATCACCACATATTATCAGTAGTATGCCGATAACATATACTGAAGTACATTGACCACATACTGCGAAGAAACTCAAACAACGTGTAGAGACTTGTGGTCACTGGGAAAGTTTAAGGCAAGAGACCTCGTGGTAGATTACCAAATAGGTGGATTGACCAGATGAACCTTTCGATAAACTTGCCCAGCCACTATGCTCAGAATCGATATCGATGGAACAGAGCAATTGTTCACTGCCATCAAAGTCATGTTCCTCAGCAGTGAGGGAACAACTTGAAAGAAGAAGCCATTTTATTTGATTTATAAAAAATGTATAAAAGTTCATGGAAATGTTTTATTTGGTTGATGTTCCATTCCATTTTTGGATAGTAATTTTAAGAGAAGTTAGTACCTTTTTAATTTCGTAGTTACAGAAATATAAATATGTTTTCCATAATCTTATTTTTTTTAAATTCCTATACATTATTCTGCAAGTGCCGAGTTAGTAATACAACGAGAACACATTGATATTAATTATAATCCTAAAAACTTTAGCTAGTTACGCGACGTTGCCCAATGGGCGGTTGCACGTATTGGCAACGATGCATTATTACTTGCATATTAGGTACTGCAAAATGAATTCTAAAAAAAGACAATTTGAGTGACATTTCCATATCTATAGGATATTTATGAATATTTGTCTAGTTAGATATTTTTGAATCCTATGCTATTGAGTTATATTTGATCATATGGTCACAAATTATTGTAAAGTGTCCAGGCATATATTATTGAACCGATTACATGATGATATATTAATGAACTACAGATTGTAAAGACATTTTTTAACATTCTACTGCATACAATATTTTGAATCTTTGTCAATGCATATATATTAATGAACTTGACTGTACTCGTATTAAATTATATTATAAACAGACTACTATTTCCCATACATTCCAAACTTTCAGACACTTTATCTTATAGGCTATATGTTCCATTAGAGACTCAAAACGACCACGATCACAACCGCGATTTTTCCCGTCCCACTTGCTTGCCGGCGTTAGAATCGTAAACACAAGTGGAACGCTTATTAGACCCATCTCTCGACATAGGTCGTTGTGAGCGTTGTGTGATCGAAAATGATAACGTCATTGACGACGTTTTCGCCACGACCACAACGACCGCGGTCGCCTTGTGGAACGGCTAATGGAGCATTTTGGGCGTTGTGAGCTACTAGTGGAACGCGCTGATAATGTGCATATAACTTGAACAAAGATGGCAGCCACCTGTAATGCGGAAATCCAATCACACCTAAATTTCACCTACTACTATGTTCAAGTTATACGCTCAATATTATATACTTAATTGTAAAGTAAATAATACATTGAATGGGTGAATTAGTATTTTTGTGTATCTATAAAATGGGTGATATTTTAACCCACAATTATGATATTGCATATGAAAAGATTAGTTAGTGGCTTCCGTGATCTAGAATAATGTTTAACAATTGTTTGAATCTTATATGTACAATAGGTAACGTGCATTAGATCAATAAATATTTAGAAATAAATTGTCAAGCAACAAGCATTCAAACGGTAAGCATGGGGCAAATGCTCGGCAGATATATTGAATGTGACCGATATGTGTTAACAATCCTACGTTTTATGAAATCATACAATAACATATTCAACATCTAACATGCAAAAATGTTACAACGTAATATTGTCTAACAGTTAAACTACTAAATCTTGGTTACATGACAAATATAATAATATAACTTTATAAATAGAGATTTAAATTAATGCATTCAAAATAACTACCGTCATATTATATTCCTCTAACATAAATCATTCGTCAATCTATTCTACATTCTGCCACGGTATCGTGTGGCGTCACCGGCAAAACAATCAAATGTCATTTATGAACGACATTCTGGGACTGATAAGTGATTTACTGTCAAGCTTAGAATTAAATAATATTATTATAGACGAACAGCTATTGATATCATCTGCCAAGCATAGGGTGCATAATGTGTGTAGATATTTTATAAATAAACAAAATAGTATTTGCCATGTTTAAAGCCTCTCCCACGGTCAACATACCATAACATCACTATTTTTTTATGTCCTCTTAAACGGTAAATTCGCTAGTCTTATGACAATATTATTATATTTTATAACATTCACCCCATGGTCTATACTATTGTATACTCTATGACCAATTGTTGTATATATATATATATATATATATATATATATATATATATATATATATATATATATATATATATATATATATTTGTTTTTTTAAACATTATTATCTGAAACTGGTAAATATGACAGTAAATACGTTATATGAATAGCATGTTATATAACTTTGAAAATAATTATAAAAAATGTTAACCGGTAAAAAACGATTTAAAAAAATTATTTCGCAAACCTGGGAAGTACCTAGCTTAGTAGTATATAAAGGTTTTAAATCGTTAACCGTTTAATAGATTTAAATTAAAAATACACGGAATGTTCTCCCACCCTTATTTATACTTCACTAATGCCGTATTCAAATTGGTTCAGCGTGCACAAAGGCACAAACAATAAAATCTGTTTAAGAATTAAATATTTTATTAGGGAATTGAACTTATAAAGATTAAGTGTATCATCAATTGAATTCACTCCAAGACAGGTGTCCTCGGCGATAGAAATGCGAGTACTGAGGTAAAGAGTTACGAGACGACCTTTTTATGTTCACTGTTTAATCATAGTAGTTTATCATAGTTTTAATGTATTTTGATATGCGGCTTTAAATTAAATTCAAAATAAGTTCCACTGGAGAACACTTTCTGAAGGTCATACATATAAGTCAAACTTTAAATCTACTTTCTATTCTATGTACACCGCGTTGAAATGTGTTATCGCTTTTAAAAGGAGAAGAAGATTTTAGTAAAAGATTTACTCGTTATTCCAAAACTACAAATTTGAGTGGTATTTGAGCATTATGCAATAAAATAGGCATAAAAATACTATCGCACAATCGAAGATCGGGAGAGGCTTTATATTCTCCTCCTACGCGCAAACGACTCTCTAAAGCCTTAGACAGACAGATGATAGGTGGTCGGTAGGCAAACAGTGAGTAATGATGAAAGCATTGTCCGTCTATACTATCCTCACCAACTAAATCACCCATTTGGCTCAAATGCATCATGCTGATGCCGTCTACGGTCTTTGGGTAATTGTTAACGAATGTCGTGTTGTCGCTCCGTCCACCTAGCATCACAACAAAACAATTAAAACTATGTGTTTAAGCATTGGGGCACTCAACAATGGATGATTATAGATAGATTTATGTTATAAAAGAAAGGATTTCTCTAAGGGACATTTATGGATTTTTAATTTGGAGGATTTTTAATATGAGGTTTTGATTCGGAGATATGGAGGTAAAACTTTTGTGTTTCAGACAAATAGAAAACGAAACACCACCTAAAATCTAATCTTGCTTAAACATTGATAGAAGTTTTGTAAAACTTCGATACTTGATGATAAGAAAGCATTGGGTCACTTCTGTGTTATGTTGTAGCTGTTAATCTCAGGAACTGTGACCCGTTTTTTATTGCAAAGCTGGGAAACAGGCAAACGGCCCAACTGATGGAAAGTGATTAAGGTCGCCTATAGACGTTTGCAACATTAGGGATGAAGTTGACGCGACACCAGATTTTTGGATGGGAGCCTCCAGGCTAGAGGGTACCCCGAAAATGTGTCAGCAATAATTTCCTAAAATTGTATCCACAATCTTTTACAAATTAATAACACTTTTGAGAATAACTGCTGGGCCAACAGGAACCGCTATCAGACTCGTCCTTGTTGTCTATAGAGGCAGAAAATCAAGAAAAACTGAAACCATGTTCAGCTGTGGATGATTTGATAATTAAGTTTGCCGAAAAAAAGGCCAGAAAAGTGTAATTTGATTTGAATTATTTGTCTAACTTAACTCTTAGGCGCGCATTAAGTATAAATAATAATTCAAATTAATATATAATTATTTTAATTCAATACCGAACATATTTGTTTCTTTTATAAAAAACTTTACTCTTTCTTTGGGCCCCCAACGCGTTTTGACATTAGAATTAGACAAGAGGAATGAGATTGACTGAGGGGGTAGTGTGTCTCACGTGTCTTGCAAAACACGATTTACCTCAGGCTAACAGTTTCACGACGATATTCTGTGAGAGCGTGGTACCATACCGACCGAGCTGGATCAAGACAACTCTAAAGTCCAGCATAGCTCGTGGTAACGTCAAAAAACGTAAGTATAGATTTAAAACTTGTCACAGTTGTAGAAGCATTTTGTGGCCATTTATGTATGTGAAATGAAAATTTAAAAAATCTTCTTTCTATTTTCTAAGTAAATACAATAGATTATCAAACCTTTTGTAGGTCGATTTATAAATATTTTAGAACTATTCCTGTTTTTCATTCCATACTAAAAATGTGCAAAACATGATTCTCACTAACATCTGCAGTATGTTTATAGAGGAAGCGTTCACGTGTGTCATACTCGTACAAGGCCACACATTTTTTAGTTTGAGTAATAATACGAAATACTTAAGCAAATCTTAAATTTTAAGTGGCGTTTAAAATTCGAGAGTTAGCTCATATAATGACGAATGTTAAAATGATAGTAAATAGTTACTTATGTAGATATTGTGATACGGTCTAAGAAATCTGACTCCAATTCTTTATATTTGGAGATGAAATATAGTATAGTGATTATATAAACAATCCACAATTTTATTAGTCAATAGCAGATCTGTCCTTATTTTAAATTAATTTCAATATTGATATGAATTATGACTGTTAATATTTTAAATGTCAATTCATATCATGGAAAACTATTTATGTACGTAAGTTTTAAAAATATAAAACGATGTTAAATATTTGTCTGTTGTATTGTTGAATATATAAATTCTATACTTACCAATAACATCACAATCATGTTGCTCTCTTTCAGATAATTTTCGTGAAGTCTGACTAGGAACCTCTGGTAGGAGGTTAACAGGTTTCTGTGGAGTGAGCGCTTTATTTTCCAGTGTACCGTTTACCTGTAAAAAAGAAAACAATCCTATTAATTATAAAATCAACTAAACGCAACGTTGTGTTGCAAGATATCATTACTCATTTATTATATCTCTAAATACTATATTTATTTATATAAATATAGGATTTAGGGATGTGTAGATTACACCACAAGCCGTTTTATTCTTGATATTATATATACAAATCTATCACTTAATTTTCAACTCACATTTTATTATAAACATAATTTTATTAGACCAAATCAAACAAAAGTTAAGTGTTAATTTCTTATTACAAATTCTTTAAAATTTTTGATTGAATTGTTCTCAAATATGTTTTACATATAAAACGTCAAAAAGTGAAAGAAGAATAAGTTGTGGCATCATCTATAAGTTAGTTTAGATTTAGGGGCTATTCAGGATTGAGTTTTTACTAGGCGAGATGATTTCTATACATTCTTCTAACACGGCTATGGTAAAATAATATGATAGTCGTTAAATAACAAAGTAAATAATATTACAAAACAAATAACTAAATGTAATAATTGCTAAAACCTAATAAAACACTAGCAACATTGAATTTTATACCATTTTCATAAAACTCAATTACCTGTGCAGATACTGGAGATTCGCCGTTGTTTTGTATTGGGGACTTATTTTCATGACCGTCTGTGATCGCGGGAACATTCTGAAATCGGTTGTCCCTTTCAAATATAACCCAAACAAAAATGGTGCCAAATAATACCAGATTTAAGCATGAACATGAAATATGTGAGGTACCATATTTTTATAGTTGAGTTCAGGAAAAAATACATGTTATAATATAATAATAATAATAGACAGACAAACACACATTTTGTATATCCCCTAATTAAGCAAGTTGCGCTTGTGTTATGGGTAATATACAACGGACTACTCTGGGGCCAATTCCCGACACCCAGACCATAGTAAATAACGGAGAAAATACGTTTCCGAAATTTACTATACCTACGTACATATATATCGTACGCTTAAAAATTCGACAAAAATTGTTAACAAATATTTGCGTGCAATACATTTTATACATATTGATGAATTATAAATCGTCTTCAAAGCCTTCTAGGCTAAATGTATTTAATTACAATGCACTATTTTTTTTTAATAAAACTTTTAAAATATCAAATTATACCACTGGAATTAATTGTCAAAGAAATGTCACAAATGTGTAAAACAGTTTAGACAAGCATATAATTAGAAAATTTAGATTTACATTTTATGGCATTTGAGAGAGAAAAAGAAAGAGACAAAAGTGCACAGATGGTATAAGATTACATCGGACCAAACTATTTACATAATTAATAAAATGTTGTTGCATATAGTAAGGAAATATAAATTATAAAAAATGAAAAGAAATAATTGAGGAATACTAAAAGTGACAATCTCGGTAGTTCTAATGTGTTTCCATTGTAATATATTATATATATCAATTACTTTGTATACTTTATTATTGTGCGTGTAGGTTAGGTAGGAGCAAAACTTAAATGCGTGGTTGAAGTTCGAACATGTCATTGCGCAAAACATAATGAAAAACTTCACAGACAGAGCTCTAAATATTGTGCTCTCGCTCGGCCGCTACGTGGATTCGCATACCATCTCTTTTGCGCAACATAACGTAAGTTGTAATAAACGTTAACATTTAATGAACGTGCGTAAACTCAAGGAACTAACTTCACTCGAAGCGCATTTAACCTTTGCGCATACTGTACTAACTTCAAGGACGCGTTTTATTTTTGCTAGTACTATATGTAACATCATTGGCAAGTTATTAACTTAAATTAGGCACTCTGTTTAAACATAAAATTCAAAAGAAATTTGATATTTTTTTTATTGCAGGAGATCAGTAGACGGCCCACTTGATGGAAAGCGGTTACCATCGCCTATGGACATTTGCAATACCAATGGTGCTACAAATGCGTTGCTGCTCTCTTAAGGGAGACTGGAACCTGGTCACTAATGCCGGAACACAACTCAAGGTTGTTATGGCGACATACTTTAGACCAGGGGTGGTAGCAATCCAGTCGGGCAAATGCCCTACCACCTGGCTGTGGGTTGTTAAGTCGCCTCTTACGACAGGCCGCCCGGCCGCAGGAAATTGTATTCATTCTCTGTTCCTGCTCGGCTGACGGATCTTTAACTAAACTGATCTAAACAAATATGTTTGTGACATGTTAATTGAAAATTTAGTTCGCCTACTGGTCAATAATAGGACTATATTATTTAAGGGCTATTTAAGGTTCCGTTTTTATAATGGATTGTAATTATTGTAATATTTGTATATGAATAAATAAAACTTGACCAAAAATTACTATTCACAAAAAGTATTAACACATGCAATATTATAAAACAAAACCCATGAAATATAATGCAACATTCCCAATAGCAATGGATAGAAAGAGAGCCCATATAGCATGTAAAGTGATCACTGTACAGTTTTTTTGTTATGTGAATCTAAATGTGACTATGATATCGTAATTACTTTAGCTCACATTCTCACAAATTGGCTTTATTTTACCTTTTCATACACTTCCAATATACTTGCCAAGAATACTAGGACGGACCCTCTTTCACCCATTTGTCGTAGAAATTGCTACAAACAATCATTAAATTATTACTTACTTGTCCGCCTTGAATTGACGAAATATAATGAATTCTAATTATTCCCCCATTAAGTGTTAATTAAAAACAAAATAAATAAACAGCAAATAATAACACCTGTGAGTATTTAAGCATGCACGTAGCCGACTTTTTTTCCTGTGTCTTTATTATGTTTGAGAATGTAAGAAAATTGTTTCTATAACTTCTATAAATATAATAAAGAAATTGTTTCTATAAATTGCATATTTAGCAAATGTATGTGTGTATGATGAAAGCTCTAGAAAGGTTATGCCCAGCCGTGAATAATGATTAAAATATCAATTTTCTTATA